>OX463225.1:5327713-6527713 GCA_949820135.1 Sylvilagus floridanus | reverse complement strand
ACTCCAGGAGGCGAAGGAGGGTAGATACACAGGTAGGCCGACAGTAGACAACCCCAGTGTCCGTCGGGGAGCGAACACTGTGGGCCAACAGTAGACAACCCCGGTGTCCGTCGGGGAGTGAACACTGTGGGCCGACAGTAGGCAACCCCGGTGTCCGTCGGGGAGTCAGCGATGGGCCCGTGGTGACGGCGTCCAGTGAGCTCAGGCAGCAGCGTGGATGAGCCCTGGAAACTGCTGCGTGGAAGAAGCCAGACCGCAGGCCACACCCGGGAACGGGTGCAGGTGTAGGAAGTGCTCAGCAGTGGTGGCTGCCCGGGGCGGGGAGGGAACGTTAAGACGAGGGTGGTGACTGCTAACGGGCTGCTTTTGGAGGGGTGAACATGTTCTGAGCTCAATTATGGCAGTGGCTGCACAGCTTGGTGAGTACCCGAAATGGAATTGTATTCTTTTTTTTTTTTTTTTTTAATTTTATTTTTGACAGGCAGAGTGGACAGAGAGACAGAGAGAAAGGTCTTCCTTTGCCGTTGGTTCACCCTCCAATGGCCGCCGCGGCTGGCGCACCGCGCTGATCCGATGGCAGGAGCCAGGTGCCAGGTGCTTTTCCTGGTCTCCCATGGGGTGCAGGGCCCAAGCACTTGGGCCATCCTCCACTGCACTCCTGGGCCACAGCAGAGGGCTGGCCTGGAAGAGGGGCAGCCGGGACAGAATCCGGCGCCCCGACCAGGACTAGAACCCAGTGTGCAAGGCGGAGGATTAGCCTGTTGAGCCACAGCACCGGCCCTGGAATTGTATTCTTGATACGGATGGATGGATTGATGGCGTGTGTTCTGGCTCAGCAGCACTTGAGCAAAAAAGACGTCCAGGAGCCCCGAGCAATGTCCCTTCTGGAGAAACTGCTCTCCCAGTTTCCCATCCCACTCACTGGAAAGGCAGAGTGACAGGATCCTCCATCTGCTGGTCCCCCCCAAATGGCCACAGTGGTCCAGGCTGGAGCCAGGAGCCTGGAACTCCATCCGGTCTCCCACGTGGCTGGAAAGGGCCCCAACCCCCGGGCCTTCTTCGGTCCCTTTCCCAGGCGTGTTAACAGGAGCTGGATTGGAAGTGGAGCAGCTGGGACTTGAGCCAGCAGTCACCTGGGATGCTGGTGTCCCAGGCAGCGGCTTAGCGCACCGCGCCACACACAGCGCTGGCCCCGCCAGAGACCTGTTATGTGCAGTTTCTCCTTCCTTTTCTCTCCACGTGGGGGCCTGTCTACCGTGTTTGCACAGAAACATTTGGAGCCAGCCAACATTTCTGTACCAGCCCAGTCCAGAAAAGCCGTCCTCCCTCTGCTTACCACCGCATGGCGTTTCTTGTCGCTCTTCCGGTCAGTGCTGTGGAAACTGTGTGGGTCTCCGCACTCGGGCTCAGCTGTGCAGTGAGTGCGGAGTTCAAGGGCGCCCGCATTTGGTCAGCATCAGCAGGGTTCCAGGAGGGGTCAGTGTAACCCGGGGCTGCAGGCCAAGGTGGAGCTGCATGGAGAGCCCGGGGCCAGTGTCCAGGCAGAGGGATGGCCGCCATAGGCTTACTTAATTACAAGGTGTGCTGAGGTCTCTTCCCATCCCGACAGACTGTACTTACTTGGGCTACGGAGCATATTAGGCCTTGCCCAAACAGGGACGTCAGGACATGAGTGAGTGTGTCCAGGACTCCCCGGGGAAGCTCTGGCCACGCAGAGACTTTGTGAGGCTGACGCACCTGCAGGCAAAAGCGCCCCCATCGCAGGGACCAAGGGCGGGTGGGCACGGGGCTGCCAGCTTGTGATGGACCGAGGGTGGGGGTGGGGGGAGGGCACGGGGCTGTCAGCTTGTGATGGACTGAGGGTGGGGGTAGGGGGAGGGCACGGGGCTGTCAGCTTGTGATGGACTGAGGGTGGGGGTGGGGGGAGGGCACGGGGCTGTCAGCTTGTGATGGACTGAGGGTGGGGGTAGGGGGAGGGCACGGGGCTGTCAGCTTGTGATGGACCGAGGGTGGGGGTGGGGGGAGGGCACGGGGCTGTCAGCTTGTGATGGACTGAGGGTGGGGGTAGGGGGAGGGCACGGGGCTGTCAGCTTGTGATGGACTGAGGGTGGGGCACGGGGCTGCCAGCTTGTGATGGACCAAGGGTGGGGGGGCACGGGGCTGCCAGCTTGTGATGGACCAAGGGTGGGGGGGCACGGGGCTGCCAGCTTGTGATGGACCGAGGGTTCTGTGCTGCTGCGTTTGTAGTGGGCAGCGGGCATCACTTTCCCACTTTTGTACTAGAAGGAAGTTGGCAAAACCACCCGCTTCTCTCTCGCCTCCCAGCCTGCCGTGGCCGTGACTGGGCGCTCGCTGGCGCCAGAGCACCGCGTCTGGAAGGGCCTTGCCGGTTTCTCAGTGTCTGTGTTTGCCCTCCAGGTGCTCATTGACGCTCCGTGCTCAGAGCTGGCGCAGGAGCTCGGCCAGAGCTGCGCCACCGTGCAGGGGCTGCAGGGCACGCTGCAGCGAGTGCTCGACCAGAGGGAGGAGGCCCGCCAGTCCAGGCAGCTCCTGGGGCTTTACCTGCAGGCCCTGGAGAAGGAGGGCAGCGTCTTGTCGAAGCAGGAAGGTAGGGCTCTGCGAGGGCTGCCTGCACCCAGGCCGGCGAGCCCGCCCAGGGGAGGCTGTGCGCCGCGGGGATGTGGGGCCCCGGTCTTCTGCCTGACGGGTCGCGTGGGTGTGGGTGGCTGTGTGGCTGTGTGACTAGGCCGGGTGCTGATCCCCGTCCCCTGTCTGCTTTGCAGAGACCAGAGCTGCCGTCAGTGAGGAGACGGATGCCGTGGACAGGGGCGTCAGCAGAGAGCTCTCCTCCGAGATGACGCTGGCGAGCCAGGTCCTCACCACGCTGCGGGAGACGCCTGCTCCAGAGCTGAGTTTATCTAGTCAGGACTTGGAGGTGGGCGAGACCCAGGGCCACTGAAGTCAGAGCGGGCCACGCCCCGGCAGCGGTGTGTGTGGGGTTCCCTCCGCTCTGCAGACCCTGAAGCAGCCGCTTGCCCGTTCTGGGCCTCTCACGTGACCGAGGCAGGATGGCTCCAGACAGGCTCCTTCCTGGGACGGGGAAGCGGGAATGCAGCCCGAGGCAGTCGGACAGGACTAGACCCGACGGGGCAGGAGCAGGGCGCAGGCTTCTGGGGGCTTCCAGTGGCTGAAGACGACCCACAGAGGCCTGCAAGAGACCCACACGGTGCCGCCATCAGGGCCAGGGAAGCCACCCGTTGGGTGCCGCTGCCTGTGGCGGGGGCCTCCCTGGTGGAGGTGGAGAGGAGGGAGATGGCTGACTTGAGGCTGGCCTGAGGCTGGCCGGGCCGCCTCTGAGCACAGGACGTGACAGTTGCTCCCCGTGAGCCGCGTTCCAAGATCCTTTGCTGTAGGTGTTGTAAGCGAAGGCGGGGCCGGTTTACCGTGAAAGAAGCCGGGCCTGCACGTGCAGACGCAGCCCACGCCGACGCCGCCTCGCGTGCTGCCCTCCAAGAACACGAGAGCGCGGTTGCGGCCCAGAGCGTGAGAGCGTGGTTCTCAGGTCCTTGTTCTCGCTGCAGCTGGTTACCCAGGAAGACCCCACGGCGCTGGCTGTCGCTTTGAACTGGGACCTGGCGAAGACGGAAGCCACGCAGCAGGCCTGTGGCCGAGAGCTCGCCGCGCGCCTGCAGCAGGTGCACAGCCTGCGGTCTCTCAGGACTGTGTCAGCGAGGAAGAGCCCCCTGCCTGGGGAAGCCCAGGAGCCCAAGCGAGCCAAGCCAGACCCCACATAGCGACCGCCGGGAGGGCGCGAGGGAAGCCCTGGGCCTTCGTCTCCGCTGTCGGTAATTGCCTTTGGCCTGGTTGGTGTCCCTCCGCACAGCTGTGCCCTCACCTTCCAGCATGTTCTCTTGGCACAGGCTGGAAGACTGGCGTGACACCCATCCAGAAAAATCTATCCCGGGTCTCCACGTGTGCCCTTCCCCCGTGTTGAATGATGGAGCTGCACGCAGCTTGCCACCTCCTGGTGTGCGCTCTTCTGTGTTAGAGCTGTTGTCAAGAACAGTGAAGAGAAACCAGTACCTCAGCTGGCGCTGTGGCATAGTGGGTAAAAGCTGCTGCCTGCAGTGCCGGCATCCCACACGGGCACCGGTTCGAGTCCTGGCTGCTCCACTTCCGCTCCAGCTCCTTACGAATGCACCTGGGAAAGCAGCAGAAGATGGTCCAAGTCCTTGGGCCTCTGCACCCAAGTGGGGACCGAGAGTTAGCTCCTAGCTCCCGGCTCCTGGCTTCGGATCGGCACAGCTCCTGTCATTGCAGCCATCTGGGAAGTGAACCGGTGGATGGAAGACCTCTCTCTCTCTCTCTCTCTCTCTCTCCTCTCTCTCTCTCTATCTGCCCCTCTGTAACTCTGCCTTTCAAATAAATAAATCTTTTTTTAAAAAATGACTAAATACAGCACTGCAGAAGTTTAAATACCGAGGCTGGGAGGGAAGGTGACGTGACGGTGTGCGCTGTGACCCCAGGTCTCCCTGAGGGTGACGGATCTGTCTAAAGGCAACAGGAAGCTTGCAGACTGTGGGCACCCAGAGTCCGAGTCACCATTTCCCATCTCCTGCAGCGTCGCAAATCCTCTGATATGTCAGCAGCAGGGACGTCAGGTCATCAAAGCTAAGAGGACCCTCGCGGCTTTCACGCCTCCTTCCTATACACCCTGTCCTGGCGCTGTCGCCACCACTGCAGGGGGCGGGAACTCCCGACACTGACGTGCTTGCTTAGAGGAAATAGAGCGCTGCTCCCTCACCAGCTCAGGAGTAATGAAACCAGGAAGGCCTGGCGGGGAGGAGGAGCGAGGACGACCAGCAGCAAGGGGCCCGCCCGGGGGCGGCAGGCAGGGCCGACGCGTCCGGCCGTCTTGGCCCAGTGCCTTCCCACACCGGCTCCCACCTGGCAGCGCGCCATTTTCCTTCGGCTGGTTATCCTACAACGCCTCCTTCACTCCCCAGATACAGGCCACAGCTGGTAACCTGTCTTGCACTTTCAGAAACGTTGATCTGACACCCCAAGGTGAAATTTCAGAAGCAAAAGCAAAATCATTTCCGGTAAAGTGACATGAACGCCGGTATCTGGACGCGGCCACAGGCTCCTAGAGGCCCCGGATGCCCAGGGCAGGTGCTGGTCGGCCCTGGGTTCTCTTTCTGTGCTGGTCCCCCGCAGTGAGCTGTGGTCCAACAGCAACCAATGGGAAGCTCACAAGTTTATATCGTGCTCCTTCTGAGCAGCATGCAATGTCTGACAGTCTCCCACCTCCTCCTCTCTGGGACTGGACCCCACCCCGGGACCTCCTACTCACATCGTCACGAGAAGTGCAGGTACACGACAGCATTAAGAGTGGGGAGGGCGTTGAGGTGTAGTGGATAAAACTGCCACCTGCAGCGCCGGCATCCCATGTGGGCGCTGGTTCAAGTCCCCTGGCTGCTGCGCTTCTGATCCAGCTCCCCGCTAACGTGCCTCAGACAGCAGCCGAATACGGCCCAGTGCTGGGGCCCTGCACCCACGTGGGAGACCCAGCGGAAGCTCCTGGCCCCTGGTTTTGGACTGGCCAGCCCTGGCTGTTGAGGCCATCTGGGGAGTGAACTCATGGATGGAGGATTCTCTGTCTCTCCCTCATTCTCTGTAACTCTTTCAAAATAAAGAAATCTTTAGGGGCTGGTGTTGTGGCGTAGAGGGTTAGATACCATTGGTAACACCACAGCCCATGTGGACGCCAGTTCATGTCCCTGCTGCTCCATTTCCAATGCAGCTCCCTGCTAATGGCTCGAGAAAAGCAGTGGAAGACGGTCTAAGTGCCTAGGCCCCTGCCGCCCACAGGGGAGACCTGGCTGAAGCTCCTGGCTCCTGGCTTTGGCCTGGCCCAGCGCTGACCACTGCCTCCATTTGGGGGTGAAGCAGCAGATGGAAGATCGATCTCTATAACTCATTCAAGATAAATCTTTAAAAATTTTTAAAGAAAACATTCATGTAACTATTATTTTATTGCTACTGTTAATCTTTTTTTAATCTTTCAAAATAATGTTTTGGGGGCCAGCACCATGGCGCAGTAGGTTAATCCTCTGCCTGGGGCACCGGCATCCCATATGGGTGCCTGGTTCATGTCCCAGCTGCTCCACTTCCAGTCCAGCTCTCTGCTGTGGCCTGGGAAAGCAGTGGAAGACATCCCAGGTCCTTGGGCCCCTGCACCCCCATGGGAGAACCAGGAGGAGGCTCCTGGCTCTTGGCTTCTGGCTTCCGATTGGCACAGCTCTGACCAGTTGGGGAGTGGACCATCGGATGGAAGATCGATCAATCTCTGCCTCTCTCTGTGCAACTCTGACTTTCAAATAAAGAAATGTATCTTCTCACGTTAGTGAGAAGCTGGGAGTGGAGCAGGCATTCCACCACGCAATGTGGGCGTCTCGAGTGGCGTGTTTAGTGTGCTAACACCTGCTCCATTGTCAGTCTCTTACTGTGCCTAATTTGTACATTAGACTTTTTCACGCTTATTTATGTATAGGAAAAAGGTAGGGTTTGACACAAGCCACGGAGGGTCTTGGATTAATAGACGCAGACCAGCACGGGTATGTGGTGATCACCAACCCAAGTACCATAGCATCGTCAATGAAGTTCTGAACAAAATAGCCCGCCTAGGCTTGACTTACAGCCTAGCTACATCCCTAGAAAATCCAGGGTCCATTAAAGCTGCAGAAAAATACTCTGAGTTTATCTAAATTAGGTTTCAGGCTGAGATCATTTAAACAGGTTCTCACACGCTTAACGCCCAGTGCGATGCGGAAGCCATGCAGGATATGGGACAGGCCTTCCCTGGGTATTGCAGGGAAACCAGTGCCTCGCTCCCCTCTCTCCCCACCCCAAGGCCAGCGGCAGCCCCCCTGTCACTGAGCCAACCAGAAGCACCCCCCAGCCTCCCATGGTGCCCCTGGAGGGCAGCGATGGCCGTCGGCGTTTGCTAGCCCTTCACCCTGGAGCCTCCGGGACCCAGGTGAGCTCGGCAGGGCCTGGGACGTCGCCCTCTCGTTTCACACTTGAGCAAGCCTGGGCTCTGCAGGGGTAGGGCCTTGCCTCTTCACCAAGACGCGTTGGTGGCGCTCTGAGCTCTCAGCACTTCTCTAACATCCAGCTCGTGGGTGGTGCACAATGTGAGGCGTTTGCCGGAACCTGGCTCCCCCGCCCTCCCCCGCCCTCACTGTGCTGGTGGCGTGGAGCAGCAGTCACGCCTCGGCCCACTCCTGGGCAAAATACGTCCAGAAAGGGTGGGGTCTGTTCACCAGGCTTTAAGATTTATTTAAAAGGCAGAGTTGGATCTTCCATCTGATGGCTCACTCCCCGAATGGCCACAACAGCCTGGGCTGGGCCAGGCCGAAGCCAGGAGCCTGGAGCTCCATCCAGGTCTCCCACGTGGGTGGCAGGGGCCTGAGTACTCGGGCTGAGTACTGCACTCCAGGCGCATCGGTGGGGAGCTGGATCAGAAGTGGAGCAGCCGGGTCTCGATCCAGTGCTTACATGGGATGCTGGCACCACAGTCGGCAGCTTAACGGTGACACACCAGCCCCTCACCGTCATTTCACACTTGCACTTTGGCCCACCAAATTACAAATATTTTATTTCCGTCAAATACACAGTGGACCTGTCATTTAGTTGACTTGTCTGGGTGCTGGTATTTTTTCTTCTTTAACATTTAAAAACATTTTTTTTTTGACTGGCAGAGTTAGACAGTGAGAGAGAAAGAGAGAGAGAAAGGTCTTCTGTTCGTTCACCCCCAAATGGCCCTCCAAAGCCAGGAGCCAGGCGCTTCCTCCTGATCCCCCATGCGGGTGCAGGGCCCAAGCACTCGGGCCATCCTCCACTACCTTCCCGGGCCACAGCAGAGAGCTGGACTGGAAGAAGAGCAACTGGGACAGAATCCGGCGCCCCAACCGGGACTAGAAGGTAGAGAGACAGACACAGATCCTCCATGCTCTGGTTCACTTCCTCCCCAAATGCCCGCAACACCTGGGGCTGAGCCAGGCCAAAGCTGGGAGCATGGGATTCAATCTAGGTCTCGTACAGGGTGGCAGGGACCCAACACTTGGGCCATCACTGCCCCCCAGGGTGCACATCAGCAGGAAGATGGACTGGAAGAGGAGCCATGCCCAATGCCCAGTCGTGCCGTCCAGCACTTGAAACAAGCCACCAAGCATCTCAGCTGGACAGGATAATGGGAAAAGGACCGCAGGTCCGGAGGACAAACCTCGGGAACCCTAAGGTAGCCGAGGCCCCCAAAGGGTTAAACGAAGTAGCGCGAGGAGGTGCACAGTCCTTGCCCACTTGCCGGGGGCAGGGCGCCCCATCCGTGGGTATGGAGGGCGAGGGCTGCAGTGTGGAATCGGCCCAGGTGTGCAGCAAGAGGCCACCAGGACGCCCCCGAGCTCTGGGGCCACTCACTTGCCCAGGCTGCTGCACCTCGTCTGCCAGAGCAGACACGCGGCCGCACAGCGCTGCGCCTAAAAATAGGAGCGCAAGCGGGCACGCCTGCTCTGCTGGCTTCCGCAGAATGTGAGAGCGCGGGAGGACCCACAACGCCATTAGCCGCATTCCGCTCTTTGAGCCTGAGTCAGATGTCGGTTCCCATTAGGCAATTGGCTTTGACACGAGCTATGCTAATTGCCACTTACCAACCTTTAATTTCTGGGTAAAAGCAAAAGGAAGAAACTAATGGATTTTTCATTTTCCAGAGAGAAGGGAATAAAATAATAGTAGTCTGTAAAAGAAAAAAAAAAACCCATTGCATTAATTACCAGGCTTATTAATGTGCCTTTACTAACCAAATTGTTTAGCTGTTTAATTTTCTAATTATCTTTTTTTTTTTCCTTTCAGGGTTTTTCTCCATTTTATCTGAAGAGTTTTGGGTTGAATTATTTTGGCCATAACTTACACTACTGAGTTTTGGGGTTTGTGCAAATCGACATATAACTACATATTTCTGACGCAGTGTGATAACTCAACCCACGGTACGATGTGTCATTTCAAGTCAGGGCGGCTGGCATCGCCGTCTCCTTAAACGTTCATCATCTCTCTGTGCTCGGAAGCGACCTCAGGTTCTTAAGGATCTTGGAAGTGGTCTGGTCTGAGCAGCCACTCACTGCCTGAGCCCCTGCACGCTCCAACAGGGAGTCCTCCATCCAGTTTGGAAACGCCCATCTTGGGGGGCCAGCATCATGGCTCAGTTAAGCCGCCACTTCCTGGAGCACCGGTTCGAGCCGTGGTTGGCTTGGCTTTCTGTCCAGCGCCCTGCTGATGCACCTGGAGAGGCAGCAGAAGATGGCCCAAGTGCTTGGGCCGGTACACCCACACGGGAGACCAGGATGGAGCTCCTGGCTCCTGGCTTTGGCCGTGGGGCCGGGGCGGGAGGGAGCAGGGGGAGACTACCCCGCAGATGACAGATCTCTCTGTCACTCTTTCAAATAAATAACAAAAAAGAAGAAAAGCCACATTTTCAGACTGCAGAACGCCCTTTGCTTAAACAAGAGCTGACACTTGCAGTCGGAAGGAAGGGAAACAACAGGTCAATGCACAGGTTCAGGATTTTCGTTACTAGGTTCAAGAACTATGATCAAAACAAAATGATACTTTTTCTCCAGCTTGTTTTTTTTTTTTTTTTTTTTTGGACAGGCAGAGTTAGAGAGAGAGAGAGACAAAGAGAAAGGTCTTCCTTTTCCGTTGGTTCACCCCCCAAATGGCCGCTACAGCCGGCGTGCTGCGCTGATCCAAAGCCAGGAGCCAGGTGCTTCTCCTGGTCTCCCATGGGGTGCAGGGTCCAAGCACTTGGGCCATCCTCCACTGTACTCCTGGGCCACAGCAGAGAGCTGGACTGGAAGAGGAGCAACCGGGACTAGAACCCGGCACCCAACCGGGACTAGAACCCCGAGTGCCGGCACCGCAGGCAGAGGATTAGCCAAGTGAGCCGCAGCGCCGGCCTATAATTGTTTTACTAGGACAAACACATGTATTTTTAATCACTGAGCTGCTTAATTAAAGTGCAGGATGGAAAGGGTAAGTGACTGCTTATGAGCCTTAGGAGGCTAGAGACAGCAGGCTGCCCGGCCAGCCGCCCCTTCCTTCCCAGTCTGGAAACAGTGGCGTCTTTCTTGTGCATCTCGGCCTGGTTTTTCTTCTGGTTTGTGCAGGATGGAATCCCCATCTCTGCGGAGTCAGCTGCCAAGACGTGGCCATCACTCAGGCGGGTGCTGTGTCAGCGGAGCCGATGCCCACTGAGCTCACTGGCCTATGCGTCTCCCGCCAGGGCTGCTTTGCTGTCAGCCCTGAACCAAATCACAAGCACCCCTCGGGGCTACAGGTGACCTCAAGTGAAACCGAAAAATAATGAACATACTTTTCTTCTGGAAAAAAAATCTTTGGGGCCGGTGTTGTGGCATAGCGGGCGCCAGTTCAAGTCCCCGCTGCTCCACTTCTGATCCAGCTCCCTGCTAATGAGCCTGGGAAAGCAGCAGAAGATGGCCCAAGTGCTAGGGCCCTGCACCCACGTGGAAGACCCGGATGAAGTTCCTGGCTCCTGGCTTTGACCTGACCCAGCCCAGCCCAGCCATGGTGGCCATTTGGGAGTGAACCTGTGGTTGGAAGATCTCTCTGTGTGTGCCAATCTCTCTCTCTGTAACTCTGCCTTTCAAATCAGATAGAATAAATCTTTTTAATAAATGTATTTGTTGATTTATTTTGAGAGCCAGAGATTTCCCACCTGCTGGTCCACTCCCCAAATACCTACAACATTCAGGTCTGTTCCAGGCCCAAGCCAGAGCCAGGAACCCACCCCTGCCTCCCAGGGTGCACCCGGCCGGGAATCTGGACTTGGGAGTGGACTCGGGACCCAAACCCAGGCGCTCCGAAGTGGGATGTGGACGTCCCAGGCCGCCTCCAAACCTCTGTGCCAAGTGCCACACGCACCACCCCCCGGAAAGGAGCCTTCAGGCGTCTCCCACCAGCGCGCTGACCCAGTTCCGGGTCTGCTAACGCTGCCATGCTTGGACGTGAGCCTGCTGTCTAGTGTCTTCCGTCACGCCGGCCTTTATGCAGCTGTAATTAGGAATGAGCCCAGCTCTGCGGAAAGCAGAACAGAAAGTCAGCAGTCACACTCAGCAGTCGGCTTCCCTGGCGTCCAGGGAACGGAGGAGGAGTAGCGGGGCCCTCCCCAGAACGAGGCCTCACCCGGGAATGGACCCTGGGTGTAAGTCAGGTATGGACCGCTAAGCGCCAAGCCTAACCTGTAAAACTCCACACTCGAGTTCATAACCCAGCAGTCACTGAACAGGCTAATTAGGCAGATTTTGGTGCTAGAGGGGAGAAGTAAAAAAAAATTTTTTTTAAGATTAATTTATTTATTCGAAAGTCAAAGTTACACAGAGGAGAGGCAGAGAGAGAGAGGTCTGCAATGGCCGGAGCTGCGCCAATGCGAAGCCAGAAGCCAGGAGCCAGGAGCTTCCTCCAGGTCTCTCATGTGGGTGCAGGGGCCCAAGGATTTGGGCCATCCTCTACTGCTATCCCAGGCCATAGCAGGGAGCTGGATGGGAAGTGGAGCTGCCGGGACTTGAACCGGCGCCCACATGGGATGCTGGCACTTCAGGCGGTGGCTCTACCTGCCATGCCACAGCGCAGGCCCCTAGAATTACGATTTGATTAGGGCCCTGCAGTGGAGTGATGCGTTTACTCTGAACTTTATCTGAGCACATGAAGTCCTGGCCCACGTGGGGCTCACATCACAGGAAGTGGGGCCTCCCCTGGCTTAACCGTTATTCCCTGGAAACTACTGAGGAATGAGGCAGTCAGTACGAATGTCATAAACATAATACATAGCCACTTGTCCCTGGACAGAGTGATGCCTGAGATTTTGAGGTCCTTGTGTTGAAAGTTGGGGGAGGCAGTGATGTGGCACAGCAGGTTAAGCCGGCATCTCTAATGCTGGGCATCCCATAGGCGGTTCAAGTCCCGGCTGCTCCACTTCCGATCCAGCTCCCTGCTAATGGCCTGGGAAAGCAGCAGAGGATGTCCTAAATGCTTGGTCCCCTGCACCCATGTGGGAGACCCGGAGGAAGCTCCTGGCTCCTGGCTTTGGCCTGGCCCAGCCCCAGCCATTGTGGCCATTTGGGGAGTGAGCCTGCAGATGGAAGATTGCTCATTCTCTTTCTATCCACGGCCCCCTCTCCAAGCTCTGCCTTTCAAATAAATAAAAAATAAAAAAAGTTGAGGTGGGGCAGGCACTGGCACAGCAGTCAAGATGCCACTTAGCACGTCCACGTCCCAGGCCAGAGCGCCCGAGCCCGAGCCCGAGCCCGAGCCCCAGCACCTGTGCTGATGCACGTGCGCTCTCCAGGCAGCAGGTGACGGCTCAAGAACCTGCATCGCAGACCCCGACTGACCCCAGGCTCCTGGCTTCTGCCTGGCTCAGCCCCGGTCGCTGCAGGCTTTCGGGCGTGAACCAGCAGTAGATGGGAGATGGTCTCTTTCTGTCTGCCTTTCAAATCAATACAATTTTAAAATAAATAAATACACTTAAAAAGGAAGTGGAGCCAAGGTACAGGCGAGGCAGCAGTGCTGCTCCTGTATCTGGTTTGAAATTATAAATGTCAGGGCGTGCTGTGGCACAGAGGTTAAGCCTCCCCCTGCAGCACCGACATCCCGTGTGGGCTGCTCCACTTCCGATCCAGCTCCCTGCTCATGCACCTGGGAAAGCGAAGATGGCCCCCATGGAAGACCCAGAAGAAGCTCCTGGTTCCTGGCTTCGGATCAGCTCAGTTCTGGCAGTGTGGCCATGTGGGGAGTGAACCAGTGGATGGAAGACCTTTCTGTCTCTCCCTCTCTCTGTTACTTTACCTGCCAAGTAAATAAATCTTGGAAAAAAAAAAAAAAGAATGAAATAATAAACTTCAGGGCAAATCTAAGCTACAACCTGTGAAAATCACTAACAAATGAAGTCACTGATTAAAACCGGTACCTAACAGCAAGCTCAGGGGTCACTTTTAGAATCAAGTCAGCATGGCACTGTTTAATGGCACAGTTTCAAAATTAATTAGAGGGGACAGCACTGTGGCTTAGTGGGTAAAGCCCTCGCCTGCAGTGCTGGCATCCCCTATGGGCACTGGTTCTAGTCCCAGCTGCTCCTCTTCCAATCCAGCTCTCTGCTATGGCCTGGGAAAGCAAAGAAAGATGCCCCAAGTCCTTGGGCCCCTGCACCCGTGTGGGAAACTGGGAAGAAGCTCCCGGTTCCTGGCTTCAGGTCGGCGCAGCTCTGGCCATTGTGGCCATCTGGGGAGTGAACCAGTGATGGAAGACCCCTCTCTCTGCCTCTGTCTCTACCTCTGCCTCCCTGTAACTCTGCCTTTCAAATAAATAAATAAATAAAAAAAATTTTTTTTTTTGACAGGCAGAGTGGACAGTGAGAGAGAGAGACAGAGAGAAAGGTCTTCCTTTGCCGTTGGTTCACCTTCCAATGGCTGCCGCGGTTGGCGCGCTGCGGCCGGCACACCGCGCTCATCCGATGGCAGGAGCCAGGTGCTAGGTGCTTCTCCTGGTCTCCCATGGGGTGCAGGGCCCAAGCACTTGGGCCATCCTCCACTGTACTCCTGGGCCACAGCAGAGGGCTGGCCTGGAAGAGGGGCAACCGGGACAGAATCCGGCGCCCCGACCGGGACTAGAACGCGGTGTGCCGGCGCCGCAAGGCGGAGGATTAGCCTGTTGAGCCACGGCGCCGGCCAATACAATCTTTAAAACAATTAATTAGAGGGTGGACGTCTGACCTAGTGGCTAAGATGCCAGCAGCCCACCGGAGAGTGTGCGGGTTCGATTCCCAGCTCTGGCTCCTGGGCCCAGCTGCCAGTCACTGCACACCCTGGGAGGCAGCAGGTGGTGGCTGCAGCAGTTGGGTCCCTGGGGGAGACCTGGGTTGAGCTCCTGGCTGCCAGCTTTGCGCCAGCCCAGCCCTGCTCACCACGACCATCTGGGAAGTGGACCAGTGGATGGGACTCTGTCTCTCTGTCCGAATCTCTCTCAGACATTTTTAAAGTTAATTTTGGCTACAACATGAATATTTTGCCTTTTTTTTTTTTTTTTTTTGACAGGCAGAGTGGACAGTGAGAGAGAGAAACAGAGATAAAGGTCTTCCTTTGCCGTTGGTTCACCCTCCAATGGCTGCCACAGATGGCGTGCTGCGGCCGGCGCACCGCGCTCATCCAATGGCAGGAGCCAGGTGCTAGGTGCTTTTTCCTGGTCTCCCATGGGGTGCAGGGCCCAAGCACTTGGGCCATCCTCCACTGCACTCCCGGGCCACGGCAGAGGGCTGGCCTGGAAGAGGGGCAACCGGGACAGAATCCGGCGCCCCGACCGGGACTAGAACCCGGTGTGCCGGCGCCACAAGGCGGAGGATTAGCCTGTTGAGCCACGGCGCCGGCATTGCTCTTTGAACACAATGTTGAAAAGCTGCTTTGAATGTGAAGGAAGTATTTTTCAGAGAATCTGTATCAAAACAAACTGAAACGTTATTCTGACCTCTTATTAGACAGGTGGCCTTGGGGCCGGCATTGTGGCCAGCGTTCTATACGGGCACAGGGTCCAGTCCCAGCTGCTCCACTTCCTCTCCAGCTCTCTGCTGTGGCCTGGGAAAGCAGCAGAGGATGGCCCACGTCCCTGGGTCCCTGCACTCACATGGGAGACCACGAAGAGGCTCCCAGCTTTGGCCTGGCCCAGCCCCAGCCTTTCTGGCCATTTGGAAAGTGGACCAGTAGATGGAAGAGCTCACGCTGTCTCTCCTTGTCACTCTAACTCCGCCTTTCAAATAGATCTTAAAATGGGGGGGGGGGTGTGTCTTTGGCTACTGTAAACCACAGGAAGACAGGAGGGGGGCACTGAGCACGCCCTGCTCACTACCAGACGCCTTTCCTTCAGATCCCAAACTGCTCAAGCTGCGGTCAGCCCTGGTGTGCCAAGGCCCCGGGGCAGTGGGCAAAGAACAACGCTCACAGCCGCTCTGCTGATCACATTTTATTCGGTTTCCAGGGGTCCCCGCGGGCAGAGCGAGAGCTACTTGCAGGAGGAGAAGGTCTTCCAGAAGAAATTCCGGCAGGGCGGGGCCGGTGGAGGGGGCGGGCCCTGCTGCCGCCTGGACATGGCCCCCGTGTCCCCTCGGCTGGGCGTGCCCCCGGCCTGGGCAGTCCACGCGTGCCACCGAGCCAGGAAGGTGAGGAGCCCACTCTGCTCAGCCGCCGCCCCTTCCTGCGTGGGCTTTCAGAGAGAGGCAGACAAAGGAGAGAGAGGTCAGGAATCTGGCCCCCAGACTCGCAGGCCAGCCCTTCAGCATGGAGAGGCGCTCCCTGCCCCAGGCTGGGAAGGCTGAGGGTAAGCCTGAGGCAAGAGCAGACATCGCCCACTCTGCCCCGGGCCTGGGGCAGGAGGGTCGGGACACCTGTCACTCCCTGTGCAGCTCCGAGACACCGGGGTGGAGACACTGCTCCGAGCAGCCTGCTGATGGATGGCCCATCTCAAACTCATCCGGCAATTTCGGAGAAAAATCCATTTTTAATGGTAGACTTTATGTAGTCTTTCTTGGAATTTTTTCAAAATGGACAAGAGAGAAATAAATCACCACGCGAAGTCGCGGATCCTCACAACAGACACCGTGGTGACGGTTAATGTGCACCGGCGAGAGCGTGCATGCAGTGTACAAGTTAAGGCTGATCACGCGCCATCGCGGCCGGGGAGGCCACTTCAGGATCCCTGGTGCCCCATGTGTCACAGAGGTTCTCTGATGTCACTAGTGGTCCCCAGTAAGCCGAGTGTCAATCAGTTGTCTGAAGGGGACATCCCAGAACACAAGTCCAGTCTGGTGTCCTGCAATCCCCCCACCCCCCACGGCCATGCAGATGCTGGGGGTCGCACAGGGGAGCGGGCGGCTGTACTCACCTGGCTGTCCTGGCCGGTGCCGCCGTCCAGGGCGAGGGTGGCCGTGGCCGCAGCCCCCGAGAGCAGCAGCAGCAGTAGCAGCAGCAGCGGCAGGCCGGGGGGCAGCAGCACTCCGAGGGCCGGCGGGCACCGCGCTCTGGCTCTGCGGCTGCCCATGCTTCTCACGGCGCTGGCACCCACGTCTCCTGGATTTGGGTCTCTGCAGACTGGGGTGTTTTAAGTTCGGGTGCATCTACGCATCTCCCACCTGTATCCTGTTTCCTCACGCTGGTATCATGACGCACAAGCCAGAGCAATCAGGGCGCACGATGCCCTGGGATTGGATTTAGCCCCTTAATTGGCAACCTCAGGTCTGTGCCTGTGCCGGGAGTGAGGCCGCTCCTATTTTGGAAAGCACGTGCGTGTTTCTGAAGACGCTTCCCGTCTCCTAATTGTGCCCGTGCGTAAGCAGGAAGCCGCGAACACAAAGCAAGTGATTTAACGTAACACAAAATTAGCCTTGGACAAGGAGCTGCAAATGGTAAAGACGGTGCCCATACCAAGTGTGACAGAATCTGCTGTGCGCACAAGAAACGAGGAGGCAGTGAGGGCCCAGGCACCGCGACAGCATCCAGGCCTTCACCTAACCCTAACCTGAACCCTAACCCTAACCCTAGCTCTAGCCCTAGCCCTAGCCCTAACCCTAACCTTAACCCTAGCTCTAACCCTAACATTAAACCTAACCCTAAACCTAACACTAACTTTAACACTAACCCTAGCCCTATCCCAAACCCTAACCTTAACCCTAACCCTCGCCCTAACTCTAATCCAATCCTAACCATAACCCTAACCCTAACCCTAACCCTCACCCTAAAACTGTGGCCAGGACGCCACATGATGGTGTCCAGCCCAGCCCTCAGCCCAGCCCCGCTCTGGGCCAAGGCTTCTCAAGCTGTAAAGTGTACCTGAACCACCTACGTGCAGATTCAGATGCGGACGGGGGCAGTGAGAGCCCGCACTGCTAATGGGCTCCCAGGTGACACTGGTCCTGGAGCGCCAGGCTCTCGTGCCTTCCATACTGCCACCGAGCAGCCTCTTGTGGGTCACAGCGCTGCACTTCGCTTCTTGGATGAGACAGAAATCCACGTATGGGGCCGGCTTTGTGGCCAGTGGGTAAAGCTGCTCCTTCGCAACGCCAGCATCCCAGTGGGCGCAGGGTCAAGTCCCTGTTGCTCCACTTCCGATCCAGCTCCCTGCTAATGACCTGGGAAGGCAATGGATGACGGTCCAAGCGCCTGGGCCCCTGCACCGATGTGGGAGACCAGGAAGAAGCTCCTGGCTCCTAGCTTGGGTCTGGCCCAGCCCTGGCCATTGTGGTCATTTGAGGAGCAAATCAGTGGATGGAAGACACCTCTCTCTCTCTGTGTGTGTAAGTCTGCCTTTCAAATAAAGAATACTTTTTAAAGCAGATGTTTCCCATATAGTGATCAGGCTGTGTGGAGTGTTAAAGGTAGGACACCTTCCACCTGTCACCATTTGAGAAAGTATCTCCCCCTGAGCCTTCCTTGGCCAGCTCCCAGGACCCTCTCCTTACACGCAGTGCCACCTCCGGGAGGTGAGAATGTGGAGTCCTGACCCACCTCCTGGCCTCGCCACAGGGCCTGGTTTCAGATTCACCAAGACAAACGCAGAGCCCTTCCCAGAAGCAAGACGGCCAGGAGGGTCTGAATCACCCACCCCTCTTCCCGAGGGAGACCCATCTTGAACGTCAGTCCCCTCGGCCTTTGCTTATTTTAAGATCCAAGGTAAAGTCAGCACGGCCTGAGTACCCATGCCGTCTACACTGCACGTGCCTCGGTCCTTTGTTTCTATACCAAAATGAATAATTGGTGTTTATTTATTTGAAAGAGTTACACAGAGAGAGGAGAGGCAGAGAGAGAGAGAGGTCTTCCATCCAATGGTTCACTCCCCAATTGGCCACAATGGCTGGAACTGCACCGATCCGAAGCCAGAAGCTTCCTCCAGGTCCCCCACGCGGGTGCAGGGGCCCAAGGACTTGGGCCATCTTCCACTGCTTTCCCGGGCCACAGCAGGGAGCTGGATTGGAAGTAGAGCAGCCGGGACTAGAACCGGCGCCCATATGAGATGCCAGTGCTTCAGGCCAGGGCGTTAATCCGCTGTGCCACAGCGCCGGCCCTGACACTGACATTTGGGGTATTCTTGCCTTTGAGAACTTCAGGGCAGCTCATAGCTGCCACAGCCTACAGGTGCTAGGCCACCCTCACTACACATGAGGCAAGTGAACTTCCAGGGGGTAGGAATGTGCCAAGGAGGGCTCTGGCTGCAGCTTGGGCAGAGCTTCATGACAAGGTGGGAGCTGCTCTAGGCTCAAGTCCTGGGGAGGCACGGTGACAGGTTAAACCACTAGGGATGCCCACTTCCCACGCCAGAGGCCCGGGATCAGATCCTCCACTTCCAGTGCTGCTTCCTGCTAAGGTGCCCCCTGGGAGACAGCAGATGATGGCTCAAGTACTTGGCTCCCAGACACCCTCACGGGAGACCCATACAGGGTTCTCCCTGGCTTCCCCCAGGTGCGACAGCCTGGCTTCAGCCTGGCCCAGCTCTGGCTATTGTGGGTATCTGAGGAGCAAACCAGTGGAAGATCTCTGTAGCTCTGCCTTTCAAAAAAAAAAAAAAAAAAAAAACCAAGAAAATAAGCTTTTTTTTTTTTTTTTAAGGATTTATTTATTTGAAAGAGAGAGAGAAGGGAGAGAAGAATGAATACGAGTCTTCCGCCGGCTGGTTCACTCCCCAGATGGGCGCAACGCCAGCGCTGGGCCTGGCTGAAGACAGGAGCCAGGAGCTTCTTCCAGCTCTCCCACGTGGGAGGCAGGGACCCAAGGACTTGGGCCATTTTCTGAGGCTTCGCCAGGCACATCAGCAGGGAGCTAGATCAGAAGAGAAGCAGCCAAGGCTTGAACCAGTGCCCATATGGGATGCCGGTATTGCAGGCAGTGGCTTAACCTGCTATGCCACGGCATTCACCCCAAGAAAATAAACTTTTTAAAATATGAGGGGGCCAGTGCTGTGGCCTAGTAGGCTGAGCCTCTGCCTGTGGCGCTGGCGTCCCATATGGATATCAGTTTATGTCCCACTGCTCATCTTCTGATCTGTTTATGGCCTGGGAAAGCAGTGGGAGATGGCCCAAGTGCTCGGGCCCCTGCACTCACATGGGAGACCTGGAAGATGGGACGACCTTCAGATCGTCCCAGCTCTGGCCATCGCAATCATCTGGGAAGGGAACTAGTATGTGGAAGCCCTCTGTCTCTGTCTCTCCCTCTCTCTGTAACTCTGCCTCAAGTAAATAAAACCTCTTAAAAATAATTTTTTTATTTTGACAGAGTTATAGACAAGAGACAGAGAGAAAGGTCTTCCTTTCATTGGTTCACCCCCCAAATGGCCGCTACGGCCAGAGCTATGCTGATTCAAAGCCAGGAGCCAGGTGCTTCCTCCTGGTCTCCCATGTGGGTGCAGACACCCAAGCACTTGGGCCATCCTCCACTGCCCTCCCAGGCCACAGCAGAGAGCTGGACTGGAAGAGGAGCAGCTGGGACAGAATCCAGTGCCCCAACTGGGACTAGAACCCAGCGCCAATATGGGATGTCGGCACCACAGGCGGAGGATTAGCCAAGTGAGTTACGGTGCCAACCCCAAAAATAAAATATATAAGTAGGTAACAAATAAATGTCAAACCAAGATTTTACATGAATAACAACACAAGTCAGATTTCTTACTAGCTAGGAAAAATAAAATTCCATCAAAATACCCATACCAGGGCAGCCACTGTGGTTCAAGTCCTGGCTCCTTCCCTTCCAATCCAGCTTACCTGCTACTGTGCCTGGGGAAGACAGCACAAAGATGGCCCCCACACTTGGGCCCTGCTACCCATGTGGCTCCTGGCTTCGGCCTGGCCTAGCCCTGGCTGTTGTGGCCATTTAGAGAGTGAACCAGAGGGCAGAAGAACCCCTCTCCTGCCCCACCATTCTACCTTTCAAATAAATCAGTGAATCTTAAACTCATGGCACCTGGGACTTGCCTCTGTGACATTCTAATGAGACACCACAGCACACCCAGGCTCACCGTTTCTAGTCTCACGGAGGCAAGAAACATAAAAGGCAGGATGTGTTACAAATGCCAAGTATTTTTAGCCCTGCTTCTCCAGTGAACACACAGGTTCAGAAAGCCACACAGCTGCCAGAGCTGGGTGCCCGTCTGGATCTGCCAGCCCCTGGGGAGCCCGGGGCTCAATTCCCTGAGCTCCTCCTGACGCGGAGCTGGAAGACATCACTGCCAACACGAGGAGCCTTGCTGGGGGCACCAGGAGGACGGGACTTTGTGACCCACGTTTCCCACGCAGGTGCCACACCCGGGATCCCATGGCGCCTGTGTCCACGGCTTTCAGAGCCAGACTGAAGGGTGTCCTGCTGAGCAGACTGGGCAGATGGCACAAATTCGCCCAGAACACACGCCCTTCCCTCTCTTGCCCACTGTGCAGTCAGCACCCTTGAGTGTGAACTCCATCCCTGCTCATCGATCCAGCCTGGTGATCCTGGCAGCTGGTTGACCTCATCAAAGCTCAGTGCTCACCAGGAAGACGCCCGGTAAAACTGCAGGCTGCACGAGGTGACCAGTGGAGACGGGCACTCAGAGAGGCCTGGCTCTGCAATGCCAGCCCCTCCTCTTCGCCCTCACTGCCCCCAAAGACAAAGGCCGGCCCTGGGCTTCCAAGAAACCCCAAAGATGCGAGAAGGCAGAAGGGGGGGCCCTTGGGAACCTCGTTTCACAAACAACAGAAGACAGCACGTTCGAGGATCTGGGGCAGTAATCCAAAGCCAGACGTTGCCTGAGAGAAGCAGTTTAATTACAAAATAACCAGAGAAAAGCCACATAAACTGTGTTTCTGGAGAAAATCACCTTTAACTAGTACAAGGGACCAGTCCCGGCCACCCAGCTTCCTCCCAGTGATCACAGGCTGAGCTTAGAAACACTGCCGACGAGAGACACTACACACCATTTCATCCATCTTCAGGCCATCATGCAGCCTAGAGAACCAAGAGTCACCAATTTTCCCTGGAGAAAGCCGACTGTCCAGCGGCTGACAAGCGGTTTCCAGCACACGCGGTCTTTTCTACGGAGTACGACCTGGGAGGGCTCGCCCGGGGCCTCCAGCCCGCCTGTAAACCAGCTTCCACACGCGGGAACTCGGGCACGGCAGGAAGTGCCCGGCTGCGTGTCCTTGCGCCCCGGCGGCTCTGCCCAGCCCTCGCGGCGCTCGGCTCTAGCTCTCACTCTCCACCACCTCGGCCGCCTCCAGCGTTTTGTTTCCCTCCTCTAACTTCTTTTTCTTCTTTGCCTTTTGCTCCGTGTTAAACTGGGCAATCTCTTCACTTTTCTCTGTGATGTATTTCAGCTACCAAAACAACAACAAAAACAGATAAAGAAAGCCGAGAATGACTACAGCCCCCAACCACTCCCTCCCACCCAAAGAACCTGGTTTGTATTCCTAGAATTCAATGCAGTCCCAAAAAATTTTTTTTCTGGAAAAAGGAATCAACTACAAAAATCAACTCACTGCCACTGCATAGAGGTCAGAGTTCCTTGAGTAATCCAAAGAATTTAAAATGTGAAGCTTGTGGAAGGCCTGCCAATCACAGATATACTCTACAAAAACAAATGCACCTGGGGCTGGCGCTGTGGCGTAATTGGTAAAGCCTCCACTGGCCGTGCCGGCATCCCATATTGGTGCTGGTTCAAGACCCGGCTGCTCCACTTCTGATCCAGCTCTCTGTTGTGGCCTGGGAAAACAGCCCAAGTCCTTGAGCCCCTGCACCCGTGTGGGAGACTTGGAGGAAGCTCCTGGCTCCTGGCTCCGGATTAGAGCCAGGTCTGGCCATTGTGGCCATCTGGGGAGTGAACCAGCGGATGAAAGACCTTTCTCTCTCTCTGCCTCTCTTCTCTGCATGTAACTCTTTCAAATAAATAAATCTTTTTTTTTTTAAAGTAACCAATATCCCCCTAAATTTACTCAATGAAAAAATACTGACTACTACGTAGCAGGCACCAAAACTACAAGACAAGTCAAGACCAGGCCCCAGCCCGGCCCCAGCCCTCACGGGGACAGATGTCCAATGCACGCATTGAGCTGCACTCTTTGGTAATAATTTGGAAAAAAAACCAAACCAAACAAAAAACACAACTTTTTAGGAGTCCAAAATAGAAGCACTGTTCTGAAGTACACAGCTACACACAGTGGATGATTTCCCATCAGCCACTCCTCCAGCAGTGTGGACCAAGTGTGCAGGATCCCAAGCGACAGCATCCCAGGTGCCTTAGCTGATCCCACTGACAGCATCCCAGGCGCCTTAGCTGTTTTCCTTGGGAACCACAGCATCCTTGAGCTCCGCCGAGGTCTCGGGAGAGGAGGGTGAGACAGCAGGAGGCACACAGCACTGGATCCAGGGCGAGCGCATGACGTTCGGGGGCAGGCGTTGGCACAGCAGGTAAAATGCCATGTGGGACACCCACGTCCCCTCTCAGTGCCTGGGTCTGAGTCCCAGCTCCCCGTTAATGTGCACCCTGGGACACAGCAAGGAACGGCTCAAGTATTTGGACCCTGTTGTCCACCCGGGAGACCTGGACTGAGTTATCAGCTCCTGACTTCAGTCTGGCGCAGCCCGGGCTATCGTGGGCATTTGGGAAATGAACCAGAACATGGGAGATCTCTCTCTCTGCCATTCAAATAATAATAATAATAATGGGAAGGGGAGAGGTGGAGGCGGTGGTCAGCTCCACTGAGCACCCAGAAAGCTTAGCTGTTAACTTTGTCTCCGTCCTCGGCTGCCGAGGGCTCATGAGCTGTATCCGTGGCACCCGCAGCGCGGCAGTGAGCACTCAGCTACGAAACGCAGTGCCAGGCAAACTCAACGACTTTTTGCAGAGCTCCTCCTGCGTCACCGGACCAGAGACACGGAGTGCATCTGAGCAAGGGCCACCCAGTGTCAGAGGTGGGCACACGCTGCCCAGGGTCCCAGACACGCCACGGGGCTGATCACGGCATCAGGGTGCCAGCGTCTCCCCCAGAGAAGGAAGGTGTGGTCAAACTGTTCTGCTCTGCACGTCCAGACGCACGGATCCGTCCCCGGGGACAGCTGTGGGCCCCATAATGGAACGATCCCCACTGACTCGAGTCTGTGACCGGTCTCTGACATCATGTTGTGCATGAAACATGGGACCAAAGTTTTGAGACATTACAAAAAAGGCGAATTATGAAATCCAGAGAGTGCTGATTAGAAAATTTCAAATTGGCTTAGCAAGATCCATCATCATGAAAGAGAGACCATAAATTACGGGCAGGTCTGGAACGGTTCAGCCATCTCTACTTCTTAATGCAAGGTGCCCTGGGGAATAACTCCGTGGCTGCAAGTGATTAATTGGGCATAATGCATTCTGATGGCAAAGGGGAGTGAGGGAAGACATCCATCTCTCACCAGCGAATTGCTCCTCCTGGCCAAGAGCTTCACGTCTTCCGTGTTAATTGTGCTCCTTCTCGCATGTCTGTGGGAAGGGCAGAGCAAGGCACCAAAATGTTTGCTGTTACCGAAAGTTCCGATGAAACTACAAGTTCACGGTCAGACTTCCAGCTGACGAGGGTCTCTAAGTAGCCCCTCTTTTTAGATTACAGTCATTAAGCAAAGTAGCTCCAGAATGAGAGAAGCTACCAGCCAAGAAACCAATTAAACAGAGACCGAGACCAAGAAGCCCGTCTCTCCACACCGCGGGTGACGGGAGCACACAGCGGGGCCCCTCCAAGGTGATGTCTGGGTCACCGGGATCCCGGCAAACAGCACAAAAAAGCAAGGTCAGGGTACGAGTGCGTGTAGAGAAGATAAGAGAACGTCCCCAAAGCATGGCTCTGCTCACATCGAGGTCCTACAGGAAGCAGCAGACGCAGATGCCTGCTAATGCGCAGGTCACCTCCCCTCATCCCAGGCTCCTTTAAAATACAGCCTGGGCCGGCGCTGTGGTGTAGCGGGTAAAACCTCCACCTGTGGTGCCAGCATCCCATACGGCAGCAGTTCAAGTCCCGGCCACTCCACTTCCGATCCAGCTCTCTGCTATGGCCGGCACAGGTGTGGGAGACCCGGAAGAAGCTCCTGGCTTCTGTCAGCCCAGCTCTGGCCATTGCGACCATCTGGGGAGTGAACCAGAGGGTGGAGGACCTCTCTCTCTGCCTCTCTGTAACTCTGCCTCTTAAATAAATAAGCCTGTTTCTTAGTCACAACTCAAACTCTCATTTCCGACCTCTCAGCCTCGATTTGAGAGTCTGAGAGAGTAAGCTCCATGCGATGATCATGGCTGAGCACACCCTTTCTTGCCATCGCCGACTTCCACCCAAATACTGAGAACGTTGTAGATGAGAACAAGTAGGAATCTGGCTATCTTTTTTTTTTTTTAAGATTTTATTTGAAAGGCAGAATAATGGAGACAGACAGAGACAGAAGAGAGATCTTCCATCCACAGTCCACTCCCCGAGGCTGGTCAGGCTGAAGCCACACGAGACTGGCAGGGCCCAAGCATCGGAGCCACCACCACTGCCCCACCCCCGGGTGCCTGTCAGCAAGAGGGGGTCAGAAGTGGGGGAGGGCCTCAACCCAGGCACTCCGACTTGGGATCAGGTGTGCCAAGCTGGGGCTTAACCCGCTGAGCCACAGCACCAGCCCTTCTGTGTCCTCAACAACTAGTAAAGTGGCCAGGATGGATTGAACCCTGAGTATCTGCTGAGTTAAAGAAAAAAAAAAAAATCACACAGAAATGATATCATTTGGCCAAATTAATCCTTTGCATCCTGCTAAATGTACAAATAACACGTCATCTTGTCCTGACAATATCTGCATGTCGTGAAATACTATCCATTTCTAGAGATCACTTCTCATTAACAAGCTGCAAGAACCGGGGGAGAGGACGGTGATGGGGGCAGGGAGGCCAGCGCTATGGTGCGGAGCGTTAAGTCACCACTTGTGACGCCAGCATCCCACACTGGAGTGTGGGTTCAAGTCCTGGCTGACCCACCTTCCTGCTAATGCACCTGGGAAAGCAGCAGAGCACGGTCCAAGTGCCTGGGCCCCTGCACCCACGTGGAGACCAGGATGGAGTTCCTGCCTCCCGGCTTCAGTCTGGCACAGACCTGGCTACTGTGCACATTTGGAGAGTGAACCAGCAGCTGCAAGATGGATTCTGTTTCTTCCTGTCACTCTGCCTTTTGAAGAAATCAATCTTTTTGTTTGTTTTTAAAGAAAAGGTAACAGGATAGCAGCTACAAAGTACCAGAGCCACAGAGGTCCGGGGTATAAACTCCTGTGCCCTGGGAACCGCGTCGCCCCCTCTCAGTTACAAACCCAGCTGCTCAGCCTGTGTGAAAGTGCTTCATGGAGAAAGCCTCAAGTACCCCTTAATACACGTCCCATGGAATTTGTTTGTTTATACTCTTCTTATAGTAAAAGGAATGAGTAGAGTCAGCTGTGCACATAGGAAGTCCTGGGAAACAACACTCATCCTACCCCCACTCCACTCAACATCAGGGTTTTGTTTGATTTGAGGTAAAGACAGAGCTAGCACTCCCATCCACTGGTCCACTCTCCAAATCCCCAAACGCCTGCAACAGCTCGGGCTGGACTGGGCCGAAGCCGGAGCTGCAACACAGCGCAGGTCTCTCACATGGGCGGCCGGATCTGATTGCTGGGGGGCTGGCACTGAGGCGTAGCAGGGAGAACTGCCACTTCCTACGCCAGCCTACCATACAGGCTCCGGTTCAAGTCCCGGGTGTTCCATTTCAGATCCAGCTCTGTGCTAATGTCCCTGGGAAAGTGGTAGAACATGGCCCAAGTCTGGGCCCTGGCCAGCCACATAGGAGACCTGGAAGAAGCTCCTGGCTTCAGCCCAGCCCAGCCTTGGCTGTTGTGGCCATCTGAGAAGTAAATCAGTGGATGGAAGCGTGTGTGCTCACGCTCGCTCATTCTCTCCCTCTAACTCTTTCAAATAAATAAATCGTCAGCGCCGTGGCTCACTAGGCTAATCCTCCAGCTGTGGCACCGGCACCCCGGGTTCTAGTCCCGGTCGGGGCGCCGAATTCTGTCCCAGTTGCTCCTCTTCCAGTCCAACTCTCTGCTGTGGCCCGGGAGTGCAGTGGACGATGGCCCAAGTGCTTGGGCCCTGCACCCCATGGGAGACCAGGAGGAGGCACCTGGCTCCTGGCTTCGGATCAGCACGGTGCGCCAGTTGTAGTGGCCACTTGGGGGGGGGGGGAGTGAACCAATGGAAAAAGGAAGACCTTTCTCTCTAACTCTGCCTGTCCAAAAAATAGTAATAAAATAAAAAAATTTTTTAATCAATCTTTATTATTTTTTACAAAGTAGAGGTAGGACTTGATCCCTGTCATCAAATAAGGGAGCCAGTGCCCTAAGTGGCAGCTTAACTCACTGCCCCCCCCAACAGTAACCTTTCCTACTTTCTTGTATAAAAGAACCTGGAGCATTGTGAAAACGAATGTGCCTCTCAGAAGAGGAGCCTGCCACCACCACTTGCAGCTGTGGACGGTGTCAAGTTAAAGGGGTGCAGAGCCTGCCTCTGCGCACCCAGAACTGGGCCTGCACCTGCTCGGCTCCTCAGGACGAGGCTGAGGAGACGTGGCCCCACTGACCCCAGCAGTCGGGCCCCTGCCACCCATGTGGAAAAGCAGGATGGAGCCACTGGCTCCTGGCTCCTGCCTGGCCTAGGCGGCTGCTGGGCCTTTTGAGGAGGGAAGCAGGTGAAAGAATTGATCTCTCTCCCTCTCTCTCTCCCTCTCCCTCTCTCTCTCTCTCAACCTCTGACACTGTGCCCTTCAAACAAATAAATCATAAAGAGAAGAAAACAAGGGGTCGTTTATAATAAATCCCTGAGGGGCAAGCATTGCGACACAGCAGGTTAAGGCACTACTTGGGACCCCATATACCCTACTGGAGAGCCCAGGATCAAATCCAGCCTCTGGGGGGCCGGTGCTGCGGCACAGTAGGCTAAGCCACTGCCTGCAGTGCCGGTATCCCATATGGGCACCGGTTCAAGTCCCGGCCGCTTCCCTTCTGATCCGGCTCTCTGCTGTGGCCTGGGAGAGCAGCAGAAGATGGACCAAGTGCTTGGGCCCCAGCACCCGCATGGGAGACCTGGAAGAAGCTCCTGGCTCCTGGCTTCAGATCAGACCAGCTCCAGACAATGAGGCATCTGGGGAGTGAACTACTGGATGGAAGACATCTCTGTAACTCTGCCTTTCAAATAAAACAACAACAACAACACACACACACACACACACACACACACACCCTGCCCCTGCCATCTGATCTCGCTCTCGTGTGCAGATGATGGGCCCACTGCTGGAATCCCTGCCCCCCACCGGGGAGATCCCATCAATTCCAGCTCCTGATTCAACCTGGCCAGCCCTGGCTGACAGAGGACTTTGGAGAGTGAACCCTGATGGAAGGTCTCTGTCTCTCAAATAAAATAAACGTAAATTTTAAAAAATATGAAATATTTGAAAGTACAATATGTTATTATGCAGTTTCCAATTTCATTTTTGTTTCCAGAATTTTTACAACAGTTTAAATTTTTCAGAGTCTTTTCCCACAGCTAACACAGAAATGGCAAGTGATAAATGTTTTCCTGGCGGTGGGGCACACGTGGGGGCGACTGCCTGGATTAACAGCGAATGAGAGCGCGCAGCATCCCATAATACTTCTGAGCCCCTCTGGTCAAGTTGCAGACGCTAAGCGGTTTTTAGGGACTAATATATAGAGGAACAGGGAAGATTTAGAGCTTGTCCCCGGAGAGCCCACTGCTTTAATTCATTCAAAATATTCATCCAAGAAACAAAGAGCCAACAGGAGCAAGGTGAAGGCAGGGTCTGGGAGAAGCCGGCACACAGAGCGCCAGCCCTCTCCGGCCTCCGTCTCTCGCGGCTCCAGCTCCTGGCAGTTGGTCTCAATTACCTGCGGCACTAACTGCGCAGCCAGGCATAAATCACCTGCGCAGGCCAAAGCTTCCCCTGCGGAAAGCAAGGCGCCCACGTCCCACGGAGCGCGCTCACTCCTAACAACACGGCAGTGCAAGCCAGCGCCCCTCATTCTCCGTACACCTGCTGGAACCCCGCATCCTCAGAGCCCACGCAATCAAACCACCCCCAAGCCGCCGCTGTCAAAGCAGACACCGCACACCCATCCCGAGTGCTGGCAGCCTCGTTCCCACCTTCCCAACCGGGAACTGGAGACTGAGCGCTAACAGAAGCACAACACAGATGTGCATGGGTGTGGCTGCCAGAGGCCACACCCCTGCAGAGTCCCTGCCTGGCGAGGCTCCGCTCCCGTGAAACACCAGCGACAGCTCAGGCGCCCCAGGAACACCCACCCTGCAGCCCCCCATGGGCAAAAATGGACGACACCCACCTTGCAAACATCTCAAGGTCTTTGGCAAAATTTTCTGAAAAAGAACAGACACATACTTTAAGCCACCCTTACCCCAGTATTAGCCCAGGAGGACAAGTGAAATCCCCATCTCCGCACTAATATGGCAAAGCACCCTACAGGTGACTCGACGTTGGCAACAGCCCTCAGCTCCCTTGTTCGCCGCGGCCTCCCGGGCCTCCCGGTCTCACGAGCCCTCTGTTAACAGTGACCACACCTTTGGTTTCTAGAAACCCTCTGCCAGGGGTAGGGCTTAGGGGGACATTAGCTTCCTCGCAGTCACGCAAATGCCAAGGCCACAGGTTCACCTGCCGAGCTGTGGGTGACATAAAACGTTATACACCCCTGGAGAAAAGATGTAGCGTCTAATGTCCCAGCTCTCGGGCGGTCAGAACACGACAGGGTGTGTGTGTTAGTGCCCCAGTGTTCGTGTCAACAAAACACACCAGTTCTTCCCGTAAAGCATCCACCTCTTACAGCCAAGAAAGAAATGTTTCGCTAAGCACATCCGATGGCGCTGCTCAGACGCACCTCGGCTCCCCGCCACGCACGCCCCGACCCACACACTGCTCCCGGGCACAGTCACCCTGCCGGGCAGACCACGGCCGTACCGCACTGCCGGAAAGTCACCTCCGAGATGGCCGCGATGCTCTGTCTGCTGAACGGCATCTCCTTGTCTGAAGCCACCTCCTGGCAAAGACCAGCGACGGTGTAGTGAACAGCCGCCCTCAGCCTCTGGGGAGAGAGCAGACACCCCCCGCGGGTGAGGCCGCCACCGTGACACTGGCTCTCCACTTCCCACCCAGCGCCCCAGCTATGGCCTGGGAAGCAGTGGAAGGTGGCCCAAGGGCTTGAGCCCCTGCAGCCACACGGGAGACCTGAAGAAGCTCCTGGCTCCAGCCCGGCCCAGCCGTTGCGGCCACCTGGGGATGACCCAGCGGATGGAAGACCTCTCTCTCCCTCTCCCTCTGTGACTCTGCCTTTCAAATAAACATGTCTTCAACCAAAGGCCAAGGGGAGAAGCCGCTCGGCCCAGCTCCCACAGCACCTTCCCCGGGGCTGAGCCTCTCCAAGAGCAGGATCGATGGACGAGGTCCCTGTGCAGGCGCCCAGAAACACCACTTCCGAGCCACGAGCCAGGGCACGGAAAGACGAGGCCAGACCACGCTATTCCACGCCCCTGCAAGGTTCCTCCTGCGAAGTCGAGAGGGCATTCCGCCCTCGGGGTTAAGCCCCAAATCCCAGCCTGCCGTGCAGGTCCCTGGGAAGGCACGGGCGCCTGCGGCTCCCCGCACTCGCCTCAGCGATGGCAGCTCACTCTGCCTCTGATAAACTCGTCCAAGGCCGGCACCGCGGCTCCCTAGGCTAATCCTCCGCCTGCGGTGCTGGCACCCCAGGTTCTAGTCCCGGTCGGGGCACCGGATCCTGTCCCGGTTGCCCCTCTTCCAGGCCAGCTCTCTGCTGTGGCCTGGGAGTGCAGTGGAGGATGGCCCAAGTGCTTGGGCCCTGCACCCCATGGGAGACCAGGAGAAGCACCTGGCTCCTGCCTTCGGATCAGCGGTGCGCCGACCGCAGCAGCCATTGGAGGATGAACCAACAGAAGGAAGACCTTTCTCTGTCTCTCTCTCTCTCACTGTCCACTCTGCTGTCAGAAGAAGAAGGAAAAAAAAACTCATCCAAACAAAACAGCAAGGGGTGGGCGCTTGCGGCCTGGCAGTCACAATGCCAACACCGATGTCCACGCTCCAGATCAGAGTGCGTGGACGTGGCGGTGACGCCCACCCAGCTCCAGCTCCTGACGCTGCCACCTGCTGCTGGCCTTGGCTCAGGTGTGGGGGGGGTCCTGCCAGCCACGCGGGAGGCCAGGAAGAGCTCCGGTCCCAACCTGGGCTCAGTGCAGGCATTTGGGAGAGCGACCCCGCAGACAGGAGCGCCCCCCAAAAAACGCAGCAAGCGTCAGAGCCCTGGGTGGGGCTCCTCACTCACGTGTGCTGGCAACAGCTGGACCCAGCAGGACCCAGGACACCGCAGGCGGCCACGGGGGTTCGAGGAGGGGCTGGAAACAGGAACCAGGACCCCGCGTGGAGGCCAGGCAAGGGAGCAAGGCAGGGGAGCAAGGCAGGGGAGCAAGACCTGCCCGGCACCCGAGGCTTCGCTCAGAGGGGCCCGAAACCCCTGACCCCGAGAGCGACAGGCTCCTCCCCGCTCCCGCTGGGTCCAGCTCCCAGCCTGAGGCCTCCAGGCTAAGACGGGCAGCCTTGTTCCCGGGCAGGTGGCCGACGACGGTGGAGTCGCCTCTCCGAACTGCCCCCGGCCGGGCCGCCGCCGTCCGCCCTGCCCAGCGCACAAACACGCCAAGGGGCTCATCTCCCACGCCTCCCTCGGCTTCGCAGACAGGGGGCCAGGGCTAAAGGACGCGCCTTCGGGGCACACCAGGTCCCGCCAGGACGCGCCTCCACCCCGAGCTGCCTGCGCGCGCGACAGCGGAGACCCCGCAGCCGGGAGGCCGCCCCCGCCCAGCTCCGCCCCGTGCTGCGGGCAGAGCGGAGACCCCTGCCTCTCATCCTCCCTGCCCTTCAAATACACGGCTGAAGGCGGCGGGTGCGGCCCGGCCGGGACTCGGCCTGTGTCCCCACCGGCCCAGCTGTGTCCCCTCCGGCCCGGCTCCCCCGGGCTGTGTCCCCTCCGGCCCGGCTGTGTCCCCACCGGCCCGGCTCCCCCGGGCTGTGTCCCCACCGGCCCAGCTGTGTCCCCTCCGGCCCGGCTGTGTCCCCACCGGCCTGGCTCCCCCGGGCTGTGTCCCCACCGGCCCGGCTGTGTCCCCTCCGGCCCGGCTGTGTCCCCTCCGGCCCGGCTGTGTCCCCACCGGCCCGGCTCCCCCGGGCTGTGTCCCCTCCGGCCCGGCTCCCCTGGGCTGTGTCCCCACCGGCCCGGCTCCCCCGGGCTGTGTCCCCTCCGGCCCGGCTGTGTTCCCACCGGCCCAGCTGTGTCCCCTCCGGCCCGGCTCCCCCGGGCTGTGTCCCCTCCGGCCCGGCTGTGTCCCCTCCGGCCCGGCTGTGTCCCCTCCGGCCCGGCTCCCCCGGGCTGTGTCCCCTCCGGCCCGGCTGTGTCCCCTCCGGCCTGGCTGTGTCCCCTCCGGCCCGGCTCCCCCGGGCTGTGTCCCCTCCGGCCCGGCTCCCCCGGGCTGTGTCCCCACCGGCCCGGCTCCCCCGGGCTGTGTCCCCTCCGGCCCGGCTCCCCCGGGCTGTGTCCCCTCCGGCCCGGCTCCCCCGGGCTGTGTCCCCTCCGGCCCGGCTCCCCCGGCCTGTGTCCCCTCCGGCCCGGCTCCCCCGGGCTGTGTCCCCTCCGGCCCGGCTGTGTCCCCTCCGGCCCGGCTCCCCCGGGCTGTGTCCCCTCCGGCCCGGCTCCCCCGGCCTGTGTCCCCTCCGGCCCGGCTGTGTCCCCTCCGGCCCGGCTCCCCTGGGCTGTGTCCCCTCCGGCCCGGCTCCCCCGGGCTGTGTCCCCTCCGGCCCGGCTCCCCTGGGCTGTGTCCCCTCCGGCCCGGCTCCCCCGGGCTGTGTCCCCTCCGGCCCGGCTCCCCCGGGCTGTGTCCCCTCCGGCCCGGCTGTGTCCCCTCCGGCCCGGCTCCCCCGGGCTGTGTCCCCTCCGGCCCGGCTCCCCCGGGCTGTGTCCCCACCGGCCCGGCTCCCCCGGGCTGTGTCCCCTCCGGCCCGGCTCCCCCGGGCTGTGTCCCCTCCGGCCCGGCTCCCCCGGGCTGTGTCCCCTCCGGCCCGGCTGTGTCCCCTCCGGCCCGGCTCCCCCGGGCTGTGTCCCCTCCGGCCCGGCTCCCCCGGGCTGTGTCCCCTCCGGCCCGGCTGTGTCCCCTCCGGCCCGGCTCCCCCGGGCTGTGTCCCCTCCGGCCCGGCTGTGTCCCCTCCGGCCCGGCTCCCCTGGGCTGTGTCCCCTCCGGCCCGGCTCCCCCGGGCTGTGTCCCCTCCGGCCCGGCTCCCCCGGGCTGTGTCCCCACCGGCCCGGCTCCCCCGGGCTGTGTCCCCTCCGGCCCGGCTCCCCCGGGCTGTGTCCCCTCCGGCCCGGCTCCCCCGGCCTGTGTCCCCTCCGGCCCGGCTGTGTCCCCTCCGGCCCGGCTCCCCTGGGCTGTGTCCCCTCCGGCCCGGCTCCCCCGGGCTGTGTCCCCTCCGGCCCGGCTCCCCCGGGCTGTGTCCCCACCGGCCCGGCTCCCCCGGGCTGTGTCCCCTCCGGCCCGGCTCCCCCGGGCTGTGTCCCCACCGGCCCGGCTCCCCCGGGCTGTGTCCCCACCGGCCCGGCTGTGTCCCCTCCGGCCCGGCTCCCCCGGGCTGTGTCCCCTCCGGCCCGGCTCCCCCGGGCTGTGTCCCCACCGGCCCGGCTGTGTCCCCTCCGGCCCGGCTCCCCCCGGCTGTGTCCCCTCCGGCCCGGCTCCCCCGGGCTGTGTCCCCTCCGGCCCGGCTCCCCCGGGCTGTGTCCCCACCGGCCCGGCTGTGTCCCCTCCGGCCCGGCTCCCCCGGGCTGTGTCCCCTCCGGCCCGGCTCCCCCGGGCTGTGTCCCCACCGGCCCGGCTCCCCCGGGCTGTGTCCCCTCCGGCCCGGCTCCCCCGGGCTGTGTCCCCTCCGGCCCGGCTCCCCCGGGCTGTGTCCCCTCCGGCCCGGCTCCCCCGGGCTGTGTCCCCTCTGGTCCGGCTCCCCCGGGCTGTGTCCCCTCTGGTCCGGCTCCCCCGGGCTGTGTCCCCTCCGGCCCGGCTGTGTCCCCTCCGGCCCGGCTCCCCCGGGCTGTGTCCCCTCCGGCCCGGCTGTGTCCCCACCGGCCCGGCTCCCCCGGGCTGTGTCCCCTCCGGCCCGGCTCCCCCGGGCTGTGTCCCCGGGCCCGCACGGAGCCCCGGGGCGGCCCTGCCGGGTGGGGAGTGCGCCGCCAGCTGGGACCCCCGCCCCGCACGGAAAGCCGCACTCGCGCCCGGGGGCTGAGCGAGCGGGGAGCTCCCGCGTCCGCGCGGCGCCCGGCCTCTCCAGCGCCCCCACTCCACGCTGCAGCCAGCCCGGGCCCGGAGCGGAGGCCGAGAGCAGCGGCCACGACGCCCGCGAGCTCGGGCCCCCCACGCGCGCGCGCCCCAAACCCAGGCCCCACAGGCGCTGCCGCGAGGTGCGGCCTTCTTCCCCCGAAACCCAGGCCCCGCGGGGACGCCGTACCTGCTGGTAAGAGAGCCGCTGCTGCTCCTCGGCCTCCTCCTCCGCCATCCCTGCCGGCCGCCCCACGCAGGCGCGCGTGGGCAGGCACGGTGCGCGCGGCGCGCTCGGATTTTCCCGCCCGGCGCCGGCCGACGGAGCGCGCGAGGGGACAAAGCGCGAAGCTCTTCCCTCCCCCTGCGTCTCGCGCGCCCCCTGGCGGCGGCTCCGGGCAGGGCCTTCTCCGGGTCCTCGGAGGTGGTCGCTTGACCAGCAGCGCTCCCCCAGAAACGTGCGGGTGGGGGTTCACAGTTTACCCCCGGGGTTGTACCGACACAGAGCATGAAGAATGAACGGACCACGGTGCTGATTTATTATGCATCTATGGGAAGGGAGAGAGCGCGAAGGGCTGCCAGGTGCAGTGACGTCAGCGACTGGCTCGGGGAAGACAGAGCTCCCACTTCGCGCGTCTGCGCTCTGCCTTTTTTACAAGCACGCATCACTTTTGTGAAATAGGGGCGGGGGGCGGGGGAGCGTTCGGCCCAGTGGCTGAGTCACAGCCTGGGACAGCTGCATCTCGGATCAGAGTGCTGGGATTCAGTCCAGGTCTCCCCCCCCCCCGGGGGGGGGTCAGGGACTCCAGCGCTTGAGCCTCCACCTGCTCTTCCCCAGGCTGCCATCAGCAGGAACCTGCATTAGGAGCAGAGCCAGGACCTGAGCGTAGGCACTTCCGACGCGGGATGCGGGCGTCCCACGCAGCGTCTTAACCGCTCCCCCGCCTCTGGCCTCATTCCACAGCTTTGCTTCCCAGGGATAAAGAATTTTCCCCAGGGACCAGCACTGGGGTGCAGAGGCTAAGCTGCAGGCATCCCATGTCAGAGCGCCAGTCTGAGTCTTGGCTGCTCTGCTTCCGATCCGGCTCTCTGCTAATGCACCTGGGCAAGCAGCCAAAATGGCCCAAGTGTTTGGGCCCTGCACCCACGTGGCAGACCTGGATGGAGCTCCTGGCTCTTGGTTTCGGCCTGGCCCAGCCCCGGCTGTTGCTGCCATTTGGGGAGTGAGCCAGTGGGTGGAGGACTGGGAGGACTGCTTTCTCTCTTTCTGTCACTTCGCCTTTCAAATCAATAGAATAAATATTTCAAAAAATAAATAAATAAATAAAGGGCTGGCACCGCGGCTCACTAGGCTGATCTTCCGCCTGTGGCGCCGGCACCCCAGGTTCTAGTCCCGGTCGGGGCGCCGGATTCTGTCCTGGTTGACCCTTTTCCAGTCCAGCTCTCTGCTGTGGCCCGGGAGTGCAGTGGAGGATGGCCCAAGTGCTTGGGCCCTGCACCCCATGGGAGACCAGGAGGAGGCACCTGGCTCCTGGCTTTGGATCGGCGCTGTATGCCGGTCGTAGCGGCCATTAGGGGAGTGAACCAACGGAAGGAAGACCTTTCTCTCTGTTTCTCTCTCTCTCTCACTGTCTAACTCTGCCTGTCCAAAAAAAAAAAAATTGGGCCTGGTGCTGTGGCATAGTAGGCTAAGCCTCTGTCTGCAGCGCCGGCATCCCATAAAGGTGCCAGTTCATATCCTGGCTGCTCCTCTTCCGATCCAGCTCATTGCTGTGGCCTGGGAGAGCAGTAGAGGATGGCCCAAGTCCTTGGGCCCTGCACCCGTGGGGAAGACCTGGAAGAAGCTCCTGGCTCCTGGCTCCGGATCAGCTCAGCTCCAGCCATTGCGGCCGGCTGAGTAGTGAACCAGCAGATGAAAGACCTCTCTCTCTCCCTCCATCTCTGTCTCTCTGTCTCTCTCTATCTCTATCTCCCCCCTCCTCCCTCCCTACCTTTCTCTGTAACTGTCTTTCAAATAAATAAAATAAATCTTTCTTTAAAAAAAAAGAAAGAAAATGAACGTTCTTGGCTGCAACTACCTGGACTCAGTGCAGAGGCAGAGCCGCAAGATGGCCACTAGGTGGCAGCATTGGCCCACGCCAGGAAACAAGGTTCCCAGGCGCTCATTTTATGTCCCACCTGCCCTAAAAGGTAGACAGTGTTAGCCTCACGTTTCTGAGGAAACACGGCCTCCAAGTAGAGAGAACTGCGTGGGGGAAGCCCCTGCAAGGGGTACGGCCCAGATGTGGTTCTGGGCAACTGGCTTTGAGGCCACACTCTCACCCCTCTGCCTTCACAAGTAGGACAAGGACTTCTGCAGAATCCCTGAGTCCTTTTCAGTTGATGGAATGGGGGTATTATGGATATTTTTGGTCAACAGCACACATCACTTTCTCCTTAAAGTTGCACTGTGAAATGTCCATTCAAGTCAGTCTCTTATACATGTTCTTTAAGTGCGTGAGGTCAGCACCTTCAACTTCTCTCAACACCAGACCAATGGCACACGGAGCGTCACACGTAGCAGGTGTACAGCAGACACACGGGAGAATGGGTGAAGGCGTCGCACACGCTGGGCGACGTGTGTGCAACACGGTGGCCTCAGGATCCTTACATGGACTCTCGCCCCAGATCACTGTCCAGCAGCCGAGTGACCTTGGGTAAGCCACCTGCCATGGGCTCCATCCATGTTAATGACTTCTGGGAGGCTGTATTAATGAGCTAACACATACAGCACCCAGAACAGTACCTGACATACTCTGCTACATTTTTTAAAATATTATTTACTTGAGTAGTAGAGTGACAGATGGGGAGAAGGAGAGACAGAGAGGTCTTCCATCCTCTGGTTCACTCTCCAAATGGCCGCAATGGCCGGAGCTGGGCTGATCTGAAGCCCAGGAGCTTCAGGAGTTTCTTCTGGGTCTCCCAGGTGGGGTGGGTGCAGGGGCCCAAGGACTTAGGCCATCTTCTGCTTTCCCAAGCTATAGTAGAGAGCTGGATCAGAAATGGATTAGCCAGGACTTGAACTGGTGCCCATATGGGATGCCAGTACTGCAGGTAGAGGCTCAGCCCACTACGCCACAGGCTGGCCCCACTTGCTACATTCTTATACAAGGATACTTCAAAAGGTTCATGGAAAAGTGGAATTAAAATATCAAATTACTTTGGTGTTCTCCTCAAATGCCTGCCAACAGCTAGGGCTGGGCTAGGCCAAAGCCAGGAGCCTGAAACTCAATCCAGGTCATCCACGGTGATGGGGACTCCAGTACTCGGGTCATCATCTGCTGTCTCCCACAATGCACACCAGCAGGGGGCTGGATTGGAAGTAAAACAGCCAGGACACAAACCAGGGGAGCAGGTGCCCAGGTGGCAGCTTAACCCACTGCCCCAGGACACCAGCCTTCTTTTTTCTTTCTAAAATTTATTTTATTAGAGAGACCAGCGCTGTGGTGTAGCAGGTAAAGCCCCTGCCTGGGATGCTGGCATCCCATATGGGCGCCTGTTCGAGTCCCAGCTGCTCCAGTTCTGCTCCAGCTCCCTGCTAACACACCTGGGAAAGCAGCCTGAGATGACCCAAGTCCTTGGGCCCCTGCGCCCCCGGGAGACCCAGAAGCAGCTTCTGGCTCCTGGCTTGGATCAGTCCAGCTCTAGCCATTGCAGCCATCTAGGGAACGAACCAGTGGATGGAAGATCTGTCTCTCTCTAATTCTGCCTTTCAGATCAATAAATAAATCTTTTAAAAAACTGATTTATTAGGGAGACAGAGAGCTTCTGTTTGCTGGCTCATTCCCCAGGTGCCAACCATGCCTGGGGCTTCGCCAAGCCAAAGCCGGGAGCTGGGAATGCAATCAAGATTGTCCACGTGGGTGGCAGGAGCCCAGCTCCTGAGCCACCCCACGCTGTGTGCCAGGGTCTGCACCAGCTCTGGGGTCTGGAGCCTGGGCTCGGCGTGAACCCCGTATTCTGACTCGGAACACGGGCGCCTCAACTGCTGTGTGAACACCCAGGCCCAATCCGTGTCCCCATCTCTTTAATCCCGAAGCAGACGGAAGTGGCTGAAGTCACCCCAGGCTTGCGGTTCCCGCCGAGGGGAGCCCTGACTGTCCCCGGGAGCTAGACGTGGTGGGGCCTCTGCGTCCAGCTCCTTCCACGCCCGGAGCTATCTGGCAAGGCTGCGGCACAGCCAGAGTCCTCGGGGGAACACAAAGTGCAGGGGAGTAGAAAAGGCTTCTTCGTCGAGGACCTGGGCGGAGGACTGCTCTAACAACATGGCTCCCGCTCCCCGTGTCCGTCCACGCAGGGGGCTTCCTGCCGCCGAGGAAGCCACCGCTCCCCCTCCTCACGGTGCCGAGGGTTGCAAGCACTTGTCCCAGTGGACACAGCTAGGTAAACAGCGGGAGTGGGACTTGACCTCAGCTCGGCCACCGGTTCCACGCGAGCCCCAGCACTCCACCGTGGTGCACCCACCGCAGCGCAGACACCCTGACAGCTTGAAGGAAATGCAGCCCAGCCCAGACCTGCCAACCGAATCTGCACTTCTTCCTCGAGTCCCAGGAAGGGGCGGGGTCTAGGCGGCAGTCTGAGAAGCGCCAGTCAGACCTTACCCTACACAGGGACCGTGCAGGGCCCACAGGAGCCTCTGCGGCTCGGGGTGCGAGGTGAATTCACCTGTGGACCAGGAGGCGGCTCTGGTGCCTCAGGAGGGCGCGCCCTGAGCAGGAAACGCCGCCTCCTACGCGAGTGATCTCCCCCAGGACAGCCTCTCGGAGACAGGATCCCATGGACGACTGCCCCCATCTCACAAATGAGAACTGAGCAGCGCCACGCAGCTGGTCAGAGGGTCGGGGCGGAGCGGCCGGCTGATTCCCTGCTCAGGGTCAGGGCCGCAGACACCGGGCCAGCCAGCCGGGCCCTCTCCCTCTCGTCTCCTCTCAGAATGCTCCCCATCCCGCCGCCTCACAGCAAGGTCAACAGCCCACCTGTGAGAAAGGCCTTTCAGGGCCCGGCGCTGTGGCATAGATGGTGAGGCCACTGTCTACAGTGCCAGCATCCTGTTTGGGCACCAGTTCGAGTCTCGGCTGCTCCACTTCCAATACAGCTCCCTGCTAAGTGCACTTGGGAAAACATTGGAAGATGGCCCAAGTGCTTGGGCCCCTGCACCCACCTGGGAGACCCAGAAGAAGCTCCTGGCTCCTGGCTTCAGCCTAGCCCAGCCCCAGCCTTTGCAGCCATTTGGGGTGAACCAGTGGATGGAAGATCTCTGTTCTCTCTGTGTGTTTCTGCCTTTCAAATAAACAATCTTTAAAAAAGGAAGGCCTTTCATAACCTTCAAGAATCCCCCACACAAGCAGCTTCTCAGGTCTGCTGGTGGGGTGGGAGGGAGCCACAGGGGCCAGTCCCACCCGAGGCAGCTATGCCCGCCCCGCACCCTGCAGAGAGAGAGGAGCACCAGCTGCAAAAACATGGAGGCTGTTTGCTCTCACCAGGAGTAGGCCACCCTTCCAGCTTCCTGGAGCATTCTAGAAAAATCACAGAGTGAAGCCCAGGACCCAGGCCACATGAGGCCACAGTGGCACTAGCGCTGGCGGCCTGCTCCAGCCTCAGTACAAGCGGCCGAGTGAGGCCTGGGCGAGGAGTGGGCTGAGGTTGCTAAGGTGCCCACAGCAAACTGAGACCAACAGACAGGGACGGGCGTGGGCGAGGAAACAAGTCAGCCGGGCCGGGGCCAGGACCAGGACTCACTGTCACCCTCGAGGGAGGGGCCACTCCCACAGCCATGGTCCACAGCAGGAGGTGAGACGTCAACGTGTGTGAGAGCCCTTGAACGCCGCCTGCCCCCGGCCTTGCCGACAAACTGACTCACAAACCATCGCCAGGTCCTCGTGGCAGCGGGGCCAGGGCTCCGTGGGCCGAGGTGACCAGGAGTCACAGAAAAGGCATAAACATAGAGAAGCTTTTATTGGGTGTGGGAAAGGGGGGAATCAGCGTGACCCCGAGTTCCACCTGATCGACCCCACGTCCCCTCCCCTCTGTGTACTCAGAGCTGCAGCGTTCTTGGGACAGACGCATGGCCTCGCTGATCCACGGGGCCGGGCCCCTGGCCGCTGCTGTCCCGCACACGGTCAAAGGCAAGGGTGGAGGGCAGGTGGCTCTCCTGGAGCCGCCTCCAAGTAAGTGGACTGCTTCAGGAGCCTCTTGCAACGTCGGACTTGCAAAGACCTGAGGAGAAGCGGGACAGAGGCCGAGGGAGGAGTGTGTGTGGCACCCAGGCCGCTTAGGCATTGTACGAGGAGGAGGACACACTGCCGCCGTGGCCTGTCCAGTTAGTGTGGATGAACCGTCCTGGCTCGGCTAAGAGTTCGTACGTGTGAGCCCCGAAGTAATCCCGCTGAGCCTAGGAAACAGGAAGTGGAGTAGCTGAGGCCACCGCCCAGGCCCAGGCCCCCGGCTCCCAGCAGGGGACGTCCGGCACGGCCGCACGCTCACCTGGATGAGGTTGGCCGGCAGCAGCTCGTGTCTGTATCCGTCATAGAAGGCCAGCGCGGTGCTGAAGCAGGGCATGGGGATGCCCGCCTGGACCCCAGTGCTCACTGCCCGCCGCCAGGAGGCCTGGGCAGGGAGGGCAAAGCCGGCTGTGAGCGGTCCGCTCTGCCTGAGACACGCTACCCGCTTCCACGCACACCCACGCTCCCAAGTGACAGGGACCCCGGGGCAGAACCCACCCAGAAGGCCGCCGCCCCCCAGCCACGGGCCACGCACCTGGCAGGTCTCGACAGCTGACCTGAAGAAGTCGTCCAGCAGCAGATTCTGAAGTTCTGGGTTGCGATCAAATGCGTCTTTTATCTTTCCCAGGAATACACTGAAATGATCGAGAGGAAAGGAGTCAGTGAAATCTTTTTTTTTGTTTGTTTGTTTGTTAAGATTGAAGCCAGAAGCCAGGAGCTTCATCCAAGACTCCCGCTTGGGTGGCAGGGGTCCAAACCCTTGGGCCATCTTCCACAGCTTTCCCAGGCCATGGGCAGGGAACTGGGTGACAAGTGGAGCAGCCGGGACAAGAACCAGTGCCCACGTGGGATGCCAGTGCTGCAAGTGGCAGCTTTATTTGCTAGGTCACAATGCTGCCACCCCTCCCCCCTTTTTTGTTTTAAAGATTTACTTATTTATTCAAAAGGCAGAGTGAGAGGCAGAGCCAGAGAAACCTTTCATCCGCTGGTTCACTGCCTGTATGACCACAACAGTGAGGTCTGGGCCAGGCTGGTGTTAGGAGCCAGAAACTCCACCCAGTTCTCCTGGAGGGTGGCAGAGGCCCAAGCACCTGGGCTCTCACTCACTGCTCCCCAGGCGCACGGCAGCCGGAAGCTGGGTCACAGCAGCAGAGAGCAGGGGCTCCGACATGGGATGCCGGTGCCAACCACCTGCCCCTCCTCCTGTACACTTTAATAATCAGTCAACTCCTGGTGACTCAGGGTACCTAACACCATGTAAATGCTATAAGCAGTGGTTAAACTGCACTATTTGGGGCTTAATAAAAACAAGGCTGCATTTCAGCACGGATACATTTTTTTTCCCCAAGTAATTTCAACCGGAGGTTGGTGAAATCCACAGAGGTGACAGGGCCGGCTGGGCAGGCCAAGTGAGCTGTGGTGCTCTCCACTGCCCCTGTGGCCGGTGCTCCGTGGGAGGGCCACCGCGCCTCTTCTGGGCAGCCCCGGAGCCAGTGACCTGAGCCCCCGTCCCCCGGGGCTGCCCCCACTCACCTGCGGATGATGCAGCCGCCCCGCCACATCAGGGCGATGCCTCCGTAGTTGAGGGTCCAGCCGAACTCGGTGGCCGCCTGTCGCAGCAGCATGAAGCCTTGGGCATAAGAGATGATCTTGGAAGCGTAGAGTGCCTAGGGAGTGACGGGAGACAGCAGAGTGGCTGCCTCCACCTGCTGCCTGCCCCACGTGGCAGGGGGGCTCCCCAGAGGGACAGGGGGACGGGGAGAAGCAGTCCCTCGGCCGGGCTCAGGCCCCCGCCACCGCCTCTCCCCAGGCCCCACCTTACGAATGTCCTCCAGGAACGACCCCTTGTCGCCTTGGAATGCAGCCTTCGGGGGCCCCCGCAGCAACTTGCTGGCCTGAACCCTCTCGTCCTTCAGAGATGACAGGCAGCGCGCGAAGACGGCCTCTCCTGCGGGCAGGCATCGAGGGCAGAGGGAAGACGGGGCCATGGCGGGGGCCAGGCCAGGGAACCCCAGTCACGACCTCTCAGGCCACAGAATTCCACCCGACCGGAAAAAACTCCTGGGAACAGCTCTGAACAGCTCTGCTGATGACGAACCTCTGGGCCAGTCCTACACTGTGCACACGGGTGTGGAGGCACAAGGACCCCCAGGGAGTCCAGAGGGGAGTTTTGAGGGAAAACAGAGATAAAAGCACGAGGATCCAGAATTACTCAGACTGGGCCACGAATAAAATTTCAATTCCAACTTGGAGGACTTCAATCGGAGATGCTCATCCAGGACAGGGAAGCACCGTGCGCCCGTCAGCTGGACAGACAGGGACAGCCCCGCCCCAGCACCTGCCCCATCTCTCAGTTCTGCTTCATCTGAATAAGTCATTCCAATCTGGCACCTTAATTTAACGCACTTCATATCTTCAAAACAAGAGTCCTCGTAAAAGACTGCTTGTTTGACTCACAACTGGAATAACCTCCTCTCAAACCATGTCCTCCTGCAGACAAAATGAAGTGGGGTCTCCAGGGAGCGACGATTTGAGGGAAGGATGCAGCACACATGCCACGGCTGCTTGGACCCAGGCGTCACCCTCTTGCCCGCGGGGCACCCACGGGGACTGAGCAGGCGCACAAGGATGCTTTCAGAGACAGCGGCAGCCAAGGTGGGCGGGGGGAGCAGCAGAGGCCTCCCTGCCGGCCTGGCAGAAGGGGAGAGAGGGCTCTGCAGTGCAGGAGAGGAGCCCTCCTCCTGATCTGACTCACGTACGCGCATCAGCCAGGGACGGCCCCAGCTCCCAGCTTCCCTCTGTGTACTCAGCGCAGGACTGACAAGCCCTGCCCTCCTCACTGCGCCTCCCACAGCACGTTCGTGACCAGGGAGCGGCAACGGGGATCAGGGAATCAGGGTGGGGAAGGCGCTGGTGTGGGGACAGCAGCGGGAAAGTGTTTTCTCAGGGGGAGAGCCACACCGCCAGCCACGCCACCAGTCAGCCACACCGGCCCTGCCTTTGGCTCCGTGCCTGAGTCCCACCTCTTCATTTTAAAGGGCCAGTTTCTGGTTTTGTTCATCAGCTCTTACTAATTTTTTCTATTTATTTCTGGTTTTTATTACTTCCCTCCATTGTTCTGAGTTTGACACTTAGCTCACTGACATAAGATAAAAACATGGTTGGGGCTGGCACTGTGGTGTAGCAGGTGAAGCCGCCTCCTGTAGTGCCGGCATCCCATATGGGCACCAGTTCAAGTCCTGGCTGCTCCACTTCTGATCCAGCTCTCTGCTATGGCCTGGGAAAGCAGTGGAGGATGGCCCAAGTCCTTGGGCCCCTGCACCTGTGTGGGAGACCCGGAAGAGGCTCCTGGCTCCTGGCTTTGGATCAGCACAGCTCTGGCCATTGCAGCCATCTGTGGAGTGAACCAGTGGATGGAAGACCTTTCTCTCTGTCTCTCTGCCTCTTTGTAACTCTGCCTTTCAAATAAATAAATCTTAAAAAAAATAAAAGATAAAAGCATGGCTGGGAAGGTGACAAAGCAACTTCAGGAGAGTAGGTATCTTGTTTTTAAAGAGTTATTTGAAAGAGTGACTGAGAAAGAGAGAGAATATATATCCATCCACTGGTTCATTTCCCAAATGCTCACAACAGCTAGGGCTGAGTTAGGACACCTCGCCCTGGTCTCCCATGTGGGTGGCAGGAACCCAAGCTCTTGAGCTTCTGCTGCCTCCCCGGTGCCTTGGAGGGAGCTGGAGGGGAAGCAGGGGGCACGCATCCAGGCGCTGACGCATCCAGGCGCTGACGCATCCAGGCGCTGACGCAGCACGCAGGCATCTGTTTAATCTGCACCACAACACCACCTTCTTCTTATCTTGTTTAGTATTTTAACTAAGTTTACTTAAGCTAAAAGGCAGACAGATTTTCCATCCACTGGTTTATTCCCCAAACTCTTGAAATAGCCAGGGCTGGGTAGCTGGAGCCAGGAGCCCAGAACTCAGTCCAGGCCTCCCCTGTGGGTGCCAGGGCCCCATGGACTTGACCCATCACTGCTGCCTCTCAGAATATGCATCAGCAGGAACCGAAGATTGGGAGTGGGGCGAGGGCTTGTGGGACGTGAATGTGATCACCACTGCACTGTGGGAACCAGTGGGGCCGTGGCTGGCCCAGGCACTTTGGTAGGGCACGTGGGTGTCCTGAGCGGCAGCACACCGCCACGCTAACTTCTAAAGTGTGTGTCCGTGTGGCTTCCTTCTAAAAGAGCACAGGGAAGGAACGTAGGGAAAGACTACTCGAGGACTTCAAATGTACAGCGAATCAGAAAAAACTTACAGGATGAAAAACTCTGAAGATACCAAGAAGTTCTGGTACATAAGCATATGTTGTTTTGCGAAGTTTTCTACCAAAAATTCCATTATGGTTTCCACCCCATTAAAAAGATCCTAAGTCAAGGAGTACAGTTAAGTCACTAATGATAAAATAGTCCAAAAGTAAAACTGGAAAGGACAGTAACTTCCAAATTTACCTCCACGCTCCCCGAATGAGAGAAGCATTATAAAGAGATTCAAGGGGTGGGCCCTGTGGCTGCCTCTTACGAGATGCAGTCCATACAGGAGTGCCTGGGACCAAGTCCCACCTCCGCTTCTAATTCAGCTTCTTGCTAACTCACCTGGGAGGCAGCAAATGACAGCCCAGGCACTCAGGTTCCTGCCACCTATGCGGTAGACCCGGACCAAGTTCCTGGCTCCTGGCTTTAGCCTGGTCTAGTCCCCACTGTTGTGGCCATTTGGGAAGTGAACCAGCGGACAGAAGGTCTCTCTTCTCTGTCTCTTCTCTTTCTCTGTCACTCTGCCTTTCAAGTAAAATATGTGGGGGGACAGCGTTGTGGCACAGGGGTAAAGCTGTGGCCTGCAATGCCGGTGTCCCACAGTACAGCCCTGACTGTCCCCCTTCCTTTCTAGGTTCCTGCTACTTTGCCTGGGAAGGTGGCGGAAGATGACCCAAGTACTTGTACCCCTGCCACTCAAGGGGGAGATCTGGATGCAGCTCCTGGCTCCTGGCTCCAGCTCGGTCACTGGGGAGTGAGCCAGTAGATGGAAGATCGATCTCTCTCTCCCCTGTCTCCTCCTTTCTCTGTCACTCTGCCTTTTAATAGAGATTCAAAAGCAGAGTCAGCCTCCCTCAGGCTGTTTCTTCACATACAAAAGGGCAGAAGCATCTGAAAGCTGTCCAGGGCTGCACACTCTCCAGGAGACCAGGCGAGGGGCAGGCAGTTGGTGCAGTGGGTTAAATGGCCACTTGGGGACCCATATCCCATGTCAGAGCACTGGTTCAAGTCCCAGCTGCTCCACGTCCGCTCCAGCTCCCTGCTAATGCACCTGGACAGCAGCAGATAACAGCTCAAATATGTGAGTCCCTGCCACTCACAAAGGGAGACTTGATGTAGTTCCTGGCTCCTGGCTCCAGCTGCTGTGGCCATTTGGGGAGTGAGTCAGAGGATGGAAGACACCTCTCTCTCTGCATTTCAAAGCAATCAATCAATCTTTAAACAACAGCAGGCGAGATCAGTATTCAGACGGACACCCAGGTCGGGCCGTGGGGACGTGGCACGTACCAATGAGGGTGACGGGAACGCCGTATTCCAGGGCCGAGATGGCTGTCCACTTCCCGGTGCCCTTCTGCCCCGCGCTGTCCCTGATCTTTGGCAGCAGCTGCTTGCCATCAGCATCTTTGAACTTGAGGATGTTGGCTGTGATTTCAATCAGGAAAGAGTCCAGCTCTGTCTTATTCCACTCTTCAAAGGCCTACATGCGGATGGGAGAGAGGAGGCTGTGCAAGGGCTGCTCCTGCCCTCCCGCCCCCGGTTCACACGCCCGGCGTTCCCGGTGCTGCAGGCCTGACCCGAGGAGGCTGGTGGACTCCCGCTCCCCCAGGCTGGTTCTGTGCTGACGGAGTCGCAGCCATGTTTGCTCTCGACCTGGTTATGCCGATCTGCTCAGCACCAGAACCATCCCTTCCCAAGTCTCGGCCCCTCACTTCTCCTGGGGCTACACTGTCACCTCCCAGGACCTGCCGTGCTCACCCGCTCTGCCATCCACCTCTCACCCCCGTCTGCCTTTCTTCATGGTCACTAGCACCAGCTACTCTTCTATTGGATATTGAATGGTGAGGGGCTGCCTCCCCGGGTCTGGGGGCAGGGGCTCTGTCATCTTCCCTGCTCTATCCCCGGGAACCTACGACTGGGACTCGCACGGAGGCAGGCCTTCACTTAGGTTTGTTGAGTGAATACATTAAATGTCAGAAAACCAACTAAACATGAACACAGTAAAGCAAAACTGTTTCCATGACAACTAAGTCCAGCATCCTGGGAAACCAAGCAGGGCAAGCCAGGGACAGTGCAGGCCACCAGACGAGGGTGACGCAGGCTAACACAGGGAAGAGCCTGCGAGAAGCCTGCACGGCGTGCGCCGACAGCTCTCAGTGGCACTTCACTCGCAGTAACTATGGTTGTATCTGGACGCTCTGTGTGGCAGGGAGGACGCCTGGACTGCTGGTCAGCAGCACCACACTGTGGTAATGGCCTTGGCTCTGCAGGACGCTGAGTAAATGAACGTGTGGCCCTTCCTCTGCTGGCAGGGAGCAGACACGTCTGCCAGGAGATGCTGAAGCACTCGGCACTGAATCCTGCACTGGCTTTGAAAGGCATCCAGAAATGGGATGAAACTGACAGACGGAGGCCAGGACAGTGCAGCGACTGGCAGCCTGCAGGGGGAGTGCGCACGGTGCCCACCGTGTCCTCCACTGTCCTGCGTCTGTGCAGGGGGAGTGCGCACGGTGCCCACCGTGTCCTCCACTGTCCTGCGTCTGTGCAGGGGGAGTGCGCACGGTGCCCACCGTGTCCTCCACTGTCCTGAGTCTGTGCAGGGGGAGTGCGCACGGTGCCCACCGTGTCCTCCACTGTCCTGCGTCTGTGCAGGGGGAGTGCGCACGGTGCCCACCGTGTCCTCCACTGTCCTGTGTCTGTGCAGGGGGAGTGCGCACGGTGCCCACCGTGTCCTCCACTGTCCTGTGTCTGTGCAGGGGGAGTGCGCACGGTGCCCACCGTGTCCTCCACTGACCTGTGTCTGTGCAGGGGGAGTGCGCACGGTGCCCACCGTGTCCTCCACTGTCCTGCGTCTGTGCAGGGGGAGTGCGCACGGTGCCCACCGTGTCCTCCACTGTCCTGCGTCTGTGCAGGGGGAGTGCGCACGGTGCCCACCGTGTCCTCCACTGTCCTGCGTCTGTGCAGGGGGAGTGCGCACGGTGCCCACCGTGTCCTCCACTGTCCTGCGTCTGTGCAGGGGGAGTGCGCACGGTGCCCACCGTGTCCTCCACTGTCCTGCGTCTGTGCAGGGGGAGTGCGCACGGTGCCCACCGTGTCCTCCACTGTCCTGCGTCTGTGCAGGGAGAGTGCGCACGGTGCCCACCGTGTCCTCCACTGTCCTGCGTCTGTGCAGGGGGAGTGCGCACGGTGCCCACCGTGTCCTCCACTGTCCTGTGTCTGTGCAGGGGGAGTGCGCACGGTGCCCACCGTGTCCTCCACTGTCCTGTGTCTGTGCAAATTCTCACAGCTGATTCAGAGTGAACAGGCAGCGCCACCTCCTGCACGGGACGGCGAGATTCGCTGAGATGGAGGCCACACAGTGCCGCAGGCCTGTAACGGCAGCCCCCCGAGTGGCGGCACTGGCTGTCCCCGGGGCCCGGAGAGCCTCCTGCCTCGTGACCACCTCCTGTACCTCACAGCCTGCTACGGAGCGCGTCCCCCATGGGAGGGCGGCACAGGCCAGCGGGAAGGACGGCTCCTCTGCCAGCGCGGGGGGACTCACCTGCGCCATCTCGTCGTGCCCCATGCCCAGCACGTCCTTCATCAGGTGGTAGGCCTCACAGATGAGCTGCATGTCTCCGTACTCTATGCCGTTGTGCACCATCTTCACGAAGTGCCCGGCCCCCTCCTCGCCCACCTGGCAGGCACAGGCACCGCGAGGCCGTCAGGGGGGCACCCGGGCTCGACGCCCCCTCCCCACACAAGACGCAACAAACACCCAGGCAACAAGTGTCTCTGAAACGAGTCGTGCAGCAATCCAGTGCAAGCCCAGTCCCACGCCGTTTAAATAATTCCAGCACATTCCTCCAAAGATTGTTTCAAAATCCACAAATTCCCCAGAAGGACCTACAGTTTGTTCATTCGTTCTTTTTTTTTTTTTTTTTTTTTAATTTACTTACTTATTTGAAAGGCAATGTTACAGAGAGACAGAGATAGAGGAAGACAGAGAGAGAGATCCTCTAACCACTGGCTCACTCCCCAAATGGCTGCAACAGCTAGAGCTGGGCCAGGCCAAAGCCAAGAGCCAGGAGCTTCTTCCGGGTCTCCCATGTGGGTGCAGGGGCCGAGGACTTGAGCAATTTTCCACTGCTTTCCCAGGACATAGCAGAGAGCTGGGTTGCAAACGGAGTAGCCAGGTCTTGAACCAGCATCCATGTGGGATGCTGGCACTGCACATGGTGGCTTAATCTGCTGAGCCATAGTGGCGGCCCCAGGGCCTAGAGGCCTTTAGCCTCTACTTTCACTCTGTTGCTGAACCAACCCCCAACTCTCCAGCCCTCACCCATGAACAGTCTTCTTTGTCCTCAAATTGCCACTTTTCTACAAACTGGAGGTTAAAATAAAAATGGTTAATTAAGTCACTTATATATTTTTTTCCAAAATACAACTGAATTGCGGTTGTTTCTGTGGTTACTGCGGGCCAAGGAAAACGACCCGAGAGCCAACATCTAGCCCTCACTCAACCCAGGAAGCCAGAGACCGGTGCCTCCCAGGTCCCCTCACGGACCAGGTCCCAGCACTGCTCTGGCAAAATGTAAACACCTGCATTGCAGGTACTGGGTTAAGGGTGAGACTTTTCATGGTGGATCTTCATGGCTACAGGTGTTAGTCTGATCAGCATGTTCTGTCTCTACAGACAAGCTACCCGAGATGCCAAATTAGTGGAAAGCTGTTGAGTGGCAAGGAGTCAGAAGGAAGGGCGTGGCATGTGTGCACCCATCACACGCACCCATCTCCGTGACTGTGACGCACCTGCTCTGCAGACTGGGTGCTGGGTGGCCTGGGCAGCCTCTGTGCGGATCAGCCTACCGCACGTCAGGGACCGCCCTGTTGGTTCCAGCCGCTGGCCCACCTCTGCTCTTACCCTCTGCTCATGCAGTCCTGTGACTAATGACATCCTCACCTCTGCCTTCCGGCTACTCCGACAGTGGACAATGTTTAGTTTTTCTCAGTGACCTGAGAAGAAGTCGTGAGGCTGCATGAAGCCAACACTTAAGCTGATTAAGACACTCAAGGGAGGGCCAGCGCCGTGGCTCACTTGGTTAATCCTCTGCCTGCAGCACTGGCATCCCATATGGGCACCGGGTTCTAGTCCTGGTTGCTCCTCTTCCAGTCCAGCTCTCTGCTGTGGCCCGGGAGTGCAGTGGAGGATGGCCCAAGTGCTTGGGCTCCTGCACCCGCATGGGAGACCGGGAAGAAGCACCTGGTTCCTGGCTTCAGATTGGCATAGCGCTGGCCATAGCAGCCATTTGGGGAGTGAACCAACGGAAGGAAGACCTTTCTCTCTCTCTCTCAGAAAGAAATCAACCTCAACATCTGGCACGCCAACATGACTGAGAAAGAGACAGCGTGTCAGAATTGGCGAGGTCCCCCCTGGATTTTGGCAAGTAGGCCCCTCGGTGTTTTGTGTGCTGTTCGGTTCTGTGAGAGTGAGCACGGAACCCCCTCCTACGCCCCTTTCCTTGTCCTTGTCCTCAGTCTAAGTGACCCCAGGTTAGGCACACACCCCCCAGAAGCATAGCACCGCTTTTCGGCTCCTCCTTTTACTTTCGGTTCGCCCAGCGAATTCATATAAGGGACTGCTCATCCCAGAATTGGGAACCAAGTCATTTTCCCTCACTCGAGAGAGGTGACGCTCAGAGACACTGTGTGGGCATACGGCCTTGACCTAACGAATCCAGGAAGTCCCCCACTAAGCACAGGACATACGTACGATCTGACACACCCCTGTCTGTCTGACGTAGGGAACCCCTGCAGAATGCCGTCAGCCGCTGAGGTGCTAGGAATTTGCGTTGTTACGGCAGCAGCGCTGTGTGTGTCTTTCCTTTGGCTAGAGTTGGCGTGGTGCGCCGCTGTTAAACACTCAGACATGGGAAAGACGCCCCTTCTCAGAATCCCATGCAGATGACCAAACATAGTGAATCTGGGAGTGGTAACAGCCTAACACTCAAGGTCCCTGTCTCACAGACAATAGTTGATGACTTAGGGAGAGACAGTTCTGACAGTGAAAACGACAATGTAGCAAACAACGTAGCAAACAAGGTAGCAATGCCTAGTCAGCCACCCCCACATACCCGTGGCATGAACTTAGAGCACCTCAAAGCAGTAACTCATGTGAGGTCATCCCATCTGCACCCAGTGAGGGTCCCACATTTGTGGCAGTGCTGAGGCACCCCAGGCTCTCAGGGCAGCTGCTAGACCCCTCCCACCTGCATGTTTGCATTAATATAGGAGTGGACACAGAATTCAGGCCCTGGATTCTTACGCCCTTAGAGAGGCTTCTGCTAACCAAGGGCCGAGGATATGCGTGTGTCTTTCCGGAGAATGCGGGACAGCCCATTTGAGTACAGCCAGAAACATCAAGCCTGCAATTGACAGCCAACCAGAACCAGCTGAACAAGACAGAGTCCACCTTATTAGCTGACACACCTGCCCTATCATCCTACCCTGAGAAACTGCCCACAGGCACATCTGCTACTGTTTTATACCCCACTTAGCTCTGGTCAGCCGCTCAAATGGCCCACAGCCGTGTGTGGTCATGCCATTCCTGATTAACACTGTTCCTCATTCCCACCCCCATCTGAGAAAGCACTCCTGTGGTCTCCCGTTTTGAGCGCTGGTTAGTCAACGACGGGTAAGATCCCCTGTGGGACAACCTAAGACAGGCACAGTCGCGTACAGAGACCACATGGAAACGGGGTCAACAATGGTATGGCCAAGAATCATGCCTCCTGTTGCTCAAAAATACACGAAAAGGGGGAAATGTGGTGGAATGAGGTGAGAAGGCCATGCCAAGATGGCCGCTGACAACAGAAACTATCTGGCAACAGGCTGTGATTGGATGGCTTTGGAAACTGCCTGGCAACAGGTTGTGATTGGTTAGGGCATAGACCGCCCCTTGACCGGATTGGCTGCCTTGGCTATATAAGCAGCTGTAGCAACTGACATAAATGAGTCTTCCAGCTGCTCGCCTCTGGCCCACTTTCACCCAACCCCTGGGGTCTGTGTGGTGACTCCACGCCTCTTGCCCCCAACACACTATTCCTCTCAGAAACGAATCCTCTCAGAAGAAATCAACCTCAACAACTGTCTATAACTCTACCTGTCCAAAAAAAAGACACCCAAGGGCAAGTGCTGCTCCTCCTTCATCACTTGGTCCCACGTGTGTGCAAAAAGAGCCTCTTAGCACTGCACTTGCCCGGCAGTCATCTGATGCTGAGGAGGCGAAGTCCCTTCCCAAGCCTTCAGACTGTCCCCTGAGCTCACAGCTCCAGCCTGGCCGCCCCCAGCAGACTCTCACTGAGCTCAGCGGCGAAGATCAGCTTTGCTGCAGCAGCCAGACACTGCACCTAGCACCCCTCCCACCTGCCTCACATGCAAGTGAACAGCAACATTAGCGTCCAAATTGCTGATATAAAATTAAAGGGGAGGAGGGGCACAAGACATCCCAGAGGTCAGCAGGTCCTTCACGAAGGGGAAGTGGCTCGCTGATGTCTCCCAGGTTTACCAGCCACGTCTCCCACCTGGCGCGTGAGGGCTGAGCTGTGGCAGCACAAAATGCAGGAAGGGGAGGCACTGAACGGGCCGCACTGCCTTCACATTCATGAGGGCCTGCGGCCTCCTGGCTTCAAGCACACAGCACCTGAGCCACGGGAGAGGATTTCTCCAGACTTGTGCGCCAAGGCAACAGCCCGCTCAGGCCTCTTCCTCCCACGCAGGCTGCAAACTCCACCTCTGATTGTGACACTGTCCCGGGCTGTGTGGTAAGGTCGTTAAGAAACATCTTAGGTCCCCTGGGCCTTCCTGTGTCGGAGGATTTGAGGAAGGCTGCCTTAGTGTCGACCTCCAGGCTGTGCAGAGTGCATGAAGGACGAGCACAGGTGCTCGGGGCACGACGGGTCTGTCCCCCACGGGTTCGTGCGTTGGAAGCGTGGGCCCGTTTACTTTGGGAACTGAGGCAGCCTTTGAAAGACGGGCCTGCTGGGAGGCCCCTGCTCACTGCTGCTTGCTGTCAAAGGACTAACACAGTTCACGGGACCCAGAGTGAGTCCTCATGAGGGCGGGGGCACCTGGCTTCCCCCTTGCTGTGTGATCCTTCCCTCAGCCACCGTGGGGTCATCCACCAGGGGGTCCTTATCAGGGCCGTGGCCTTGAAGCCCCGCAACTGTGAGCTAACTCACCCTCCTTTCCGCATAGTGACCCAGCTCGGGTTCATGTTGTAGCAGAAGCAGGAATGTGACAGGCATGCGTTTCAGGCATCAGCGACGCCAGCAGCATAAGACCAGGGGCCTTACCTCACGGAGCAGCCACCGACCCAGCTGGCTGTGTTCCGTGCACTCCGTCACGCGCACACCCCCACACTGCACCCGGCCTAAAGGGAGCCCCAGAACTTGCCCAGTCACAGCAGGGTTCTCCAGTTCCGACTTTCGCAGCGATGCTTTGGAAGATGGTCTTGATGTGCGGCCTGCGGGAGGGAGCGGTGAGGTCAGAGCGCTGGGCTGAGACAGCCGTCACCCACTCCAGGCCGCCCCCCCGCCCCGGGCTCTGTCTAGGGGAGGAGGGTGTGCCATGCCGAGGGATGAACGTGCCCCTGCCCCACGCTGGCTGACACGACCCGGGAAAGGCCGGGCAGAAGCGGCACCCATCCACCAGAAGCCCCTTCCCTTGCAGCACCAGGAGCGGCTGTGACTGCCAACGGTGAGCACCAGGAGCTCTTTAGAGACCCTCTGTTCTCGCGCCAGATGGCAGGCGTTAGCAGGTGCAGCACAATTTGGCGCTCTCGGCCGGCAAGAGAGGGCAGGCGGGCGACTTGCTGCACAGATCCGTTACCCAGGGCAAGAGCAGCCCCACCAGGAAGCTGTGCGCACCCCGAGCTTTTCCTGACTGTCCTGCTCATGGTCTTAGATGTATTTTATTCGTTTGAATAGCAAGGTGATAGAAAGAGAGGCAGAGAGAGAGAGAGAGAGACAGAGATCCTCCATCCGCTGATTCACTCCCCAGATGGCTGCAACGGCCAGGGCTGGGCCAGGAGCCTAGAACTCCACCGGGGTCTGGCACGTGGGTGTGGGCCATCTTCAGTTGCTTTCCCAGGTGTATTAGCAAGGAGCTAAGACCGGAAGCAGAGCAGCCAGGACTCCAACCGGCGCTCTGATACGGGTGCTGGTGTCACAAGCAGTGACTGAACTGCTGTGCCCCAACGCCTGCCCGACTCCCTAGTGAACACCGTGCAGAAGTTTCTGCACACACAGCTGCCAAACTAACTCTTACGACAGCTCTGAGTGCGCACCACGCAGTCAGGACGCTGACTGGGGCCCTGCCACCCACATCAGAGTGCCTCAGCTTCAGTCCTGGCTCCACTTCGGATCCAGCTCCCTGCTAACGTAAACACAGAGGCCGCAGTACTTGGGTACTGCTGAAGTACTTGGGTCCCTGCCACCCATGTGGGAGACCTCTGTTAAATTCCTGGTTCCTGGTTTTGGCCTGGTCCAGGCCTGGTTGTTGGAGACATTTGGGAAGTAAAGTGAAATAGCCAGCACTTAACCACTGGGACACGGGCGTCAAGCAGCAGCTTAACCCACTGCCCACGATGCCCTCCCCTCCAAGATAAGCTTTTTAATCATGCAAGAAGCCGGATTCTTCTCCTTGTAGACTTTACACGCTTAAGAGAATCCCCAGGCTTCCTCAGCAGAGGTAATTTAGGGCGGAGGATTTAAAAATAAACCCGTCACCCTTCAGGGTCAGGCTTGATCACTCCAGCGCTTTATTCCCTGACGTAATTCTAGAACAAGTGGCAATCAGACTCATTCAGGAAAGAACGTCCCCTCTCCACGTCTCCCTCAAAAGGTTCCTCCCTCTGGCTCACTGAGTCCCTTCACTCCACCTCTCTCCCCATCTGGCTTTCTCCTCTGCCTGCCCCCCCCCGCCCCCCAGTGGAGCTGGTGTGGAATCCATCGGCGTGCAGACACCATGACCCGCGGAGGTGCTGCGTGGCCCTGACTTCACGTCAGCAGCGCACGTGCCCTCCTGTGGCCGACCCCGCCTCTGAGCAGAGCACAGCAGGCGACCCAAAGTTTGTTTTCCCAAGAGAAGGACAAATTCTCTGCCTCGACCCCAGGCCAGATTTTCCATTCCTCACAACTGTTAGTTATCTGTGGGCCACACACCAGCGGGAAGAGGCAGACCTTACTCCTAAGCGCGCTCAGTGCACGGGCATGGTCCCAGCTGCTTCCTCCCAGCCTACTTAGAACCGCCAGAGCCAGAATCGCAGAGGGGAGACAGAGAAGAGCAGGCACGCATGAGGGCTCTTCGACGGCTCTGGAAACGCGGACTATGAAAAAGCTGTGCGTGGAGTTCCATTTCTCACACCAAAATAATTGATCTTTTTTAAACTCCATTTTTCTGTGAACTATTTTTCTTTAACGTTTATATTTGAGAGGCAGAGAGAGAGAGAGAGAGAGAGAGAGAGAGAGAGAGATTTCTCACCTGCTGGTTCACTCCCCAAACCCCTGCAACGGCCAGGCTGGGCCGGGCTGAAGCTGGGAGCTGGAAACACAACCCAGGTCTCCCACGTGAGTGGCAGAGGCCCAGTCACTTGAGCCATCATCATGCTGCCCAGGGTCTGCACTGTCTAGAGACTGGCGTCAGGTGCAGAGCCGGGTACTGAGCACTCTGATGGGGGCTCAGGGCACCTGGCTGCTGGGACAAACGCTCCCGCTCCGACTTCCGGAAGAACCCTCGCGTATTCTGTCACAGCAAGCAAAGGTCTGGGCGGACAAAGTCCCTCCAGCATCTCCCAGCACTGGCGCTCAGGGCGGCGGGGAGGTCCCTGCTCACTCTTCCAGGCAGGCCCCCTGCGCTCAGATGGGGAGGCGCCCGGACTCACCAAGCCTCTTTGTTCCCTCCTGGCATGAGTGACGGCCCGTACCGGGCCCCTTCCTCTCCACCGCTCACTCCGCTCCCCACAAACAAGATCCCCTTGGCCTTGAGGTCTCGACATCGTCTCTAAAGGAAAGAAAAAGAATTCTATGATGGACCCACAAAGTAAGTTTCTCCCGGGGAGAGAAAGGGGGTGTGAGACGGGGCGGAGATCCACACTCGAAGACGTCTCGGGGTCTAGGAGCAGCCGTCACCCCAGACCGTGAATCCCCCCGTGTGGGAGTTGAGAAAGAGCGACCAAGAAACCCTGCACGCTTGAGACAGCCACCCGAGCCAAAGGGCGATAACGAAGTCACACTCGCGCTCTCGTTCGGCTGGCAGCGGCCCTGTGCGACACTGTTCACCGGCGGTTGGTTCAGCGCAGTAGGACAGACCGCGGCACCACTCTCCCGGCATCCGAGACCCTCAGAGCAGCGGTGCCCACCCCCGCCCGCAGTCTCGTCATGGATGGGTGGGTGGGGAAAAGCACTGCCGGGCCAGGGTCCCGGCCACCTGCTCCAAGCAGCAGCCTGTCTTCTGAGTCAGGCGTGCGACTGAGACCCGCATCCGCCGCGCATCCTAGCAGTCCCCAGCCGCTTACTGGAGGCGGCCCCACAGGACAGCGCCTCCGTCACAGGTGGAATGCTGCTGCCTTTTTCTGGAGTGTTCTAAGAGCCTGCAGGGATCTGGACTGAAGAGCACGTACCGTGGTGTCCCTATATTCCGAGTTTCCTCCATCAATGATGATGTCACCAGCGTCCAGCAGTGGGACCTGTAACCAGACGTTAGCATTAAGGTGGGCCAAAGACAGAGGGAACAAGAGCCCTGGCCAACTAACACAGGCAAGAACGTATCCAGAGTACACACGGCCTAGTAAAGCATGTGTCATTCGCCTCGGATCGAACAGGATCTGGCTCCCCAAACTCATGTTTGAACCCCAACAGTTAACAGTTAATGGATTCGTGGACGACAGTGGAGGCTTGATCCAATTCTGGCGTCTGAAGGTAGGGCCTTGGGAGTGACTGGTTTGGACCGGGTTGCTAGGTGGAGCCGCGAGATCACCTTGCCTGTCCCTCTGTGCTTCCCCGTCCGCCCTGAGACCGGCCACCAGAGCCAGACCACGGGGCAGACTGGTCTCAGCTGGTGAATTCCCAGACTGTAAGTGGAGTCCCTTCTTCCCGGAGCTGTTCCTCTCAGGTGCTCAAGTTAAAGTTGTGCCAAGCTGACCAATCACCTGATCTTCCGACACCATCCCTCTTCAGTGATCCCGCCCTCCAATCCAGAACTGTCCACGAATGACGCCACTCCCCTGAACCACTCCAAGGTATTTTTAAAATGATTTGCTTGAGAGTCTGAGAGGGACAGAGCTACAGCTGCTGGCTCCCTAAGTGCCAACAACAGCTGGGGCTGGGCCAGGCCAAAGCCAGGAGCCAGAAACTCTATCCAGGTGCCCACAGGGTGGCAGGGACCCAAATACTTGAGCCACCACCTGCTCTCTCCTGGGGTGCACGTTAGCAGGAAGCTGGAATCGGGAGTTGAGCCAGGGCTCAGGTATTCTGATACAGGATAGAGCGTCCCAACTCATCCTACCAATAGGCCAAATGCCCAGTGGTGAGTAATCTCAGATTTTTATAAGGGATTTTTAAAAAAATTAACAGGAAATGCATACTGTAATAAAACTAGGCAGGGCTTCGAGAGTTTTTACACTAAAATAAACTTACCTTTTAATTCTACTTTTCCATGAACTTTCTGAAGTGCTTTAGTGAAACAAACAACTTGGAAAGCTTATGGTTCCGTAGTGTGCCTCCCGCCTGGTGTACATCCCCAGGGCGAGGACTAGCTCCAGGAATCTAAAACACTGGCTATAAAGGCTCTTTCTGGAACACAGCAGTCCACACGATTTAGTGTGTGAATGAATGATCTCATCGCCACGGTTTGGAAGTGGCAGGAAGAGGCTGGGGATGGCGTTGTGGCAGAGTGGGTAAAGCCACCACACTGGCATCCCCTGTGGGCGCTGGTTCTAGTCCCGGTTGCTTCACTTCTGATCCAGCTCCCTGCTAATGGCCTGGGAAAACAGGGGAAGATGACCCAAGTGCTGGGGCCCCTGCACCCACATGGGTGACCAGGACGAAGCTCCTAGCCTCCTGGCTTTGGCCTGGCTCAGCCCTGGCCGCTGCCATCATCTGGGGAGTGAACCAGTGAATGGGAGACCCCTCTCTCTCTCTCTCTAACTCTGCCTTCCAAATAAATGAATAAATCTTTTTAAAAAATGTAAAAAAGGAAGAGGCTGATCCCCTAAAGAGAACTTCCCCGGGCACACCCTCAGGCTGGCTGTTACGATTGCTCCACTTCCCCTGGAAGGCTCCCCATCAACGTGACAATGTCTGCTGTGCCGTCTCTCAGCCCACTTGGTCTGAAGCTAATCACAGCAGCTCGGCTTCTCGCTACACAAAAAGCTTGGTTCACAAGGTCCTTTCTAATTTAAAAAACAGTAGCACAATTACAAATTCTCCTCGCTGGGGAGACAGCCCCAGTGTTAACGCCAGTCTTCACTGCATTTCTTACGAAACATTTCTTCCAAACAGGGAGTCTCTTATTTTTCTGAGTTATGACTTTAGAATAGTTGTCAGGGTATCTAAATAAACCCCTTCCACAGGCTCCCCTTCATGCGTGTGCACGCCTGTGCTTCCATGTAAGTGCACTTCCCAAAGCCAGCAAATTGTCTGGAACAAAAATAGGTGCCCAGCATGTAGTTCCCAGAATTCCCTAGGGGGACCCGGTGGTGCCTCTACTAAGTCAGCAGCCTTGTGAGAACCACCACTGTGTACGAACATGAGAACCATGCAATCTACTTCTCCATTTGACCCGAAGGTTTACTAGTGAACAGCACTAAACGTCCATCAGTGTTGCACACTCAACTCTGAAAGACCCTTTGCACATCAGGGATGGACAGCCCATGAAGACTGCTGCTGTTCTGAGTCTTTCATTTCTGTGTATTTATTTATCTGGGAGGCAGAGAGCTCCCACCTGCTGGTTCACTGCTCGCACGTCTGTGACGGCCCAGGCTGTGCCAGGCCAAAGCGAGGAGTCTAGACCTTAATCCAGGGGCTGGCGCTGTGGCGAAGTGGGTAAAGCCAGCACCTGCAATGCCGGCGTCCCATATGAGCGCCGGTTCAAGTCCTGGGTGTTCCACTTCCGATCCAGCTCTCTGCTATGGCCTGGGAAAGCAGTGGAAGATGGCCCAAGCATGTGGGCCCCTGCACCTGCGACGGAGACCCGGAAGAAGCTCCTGGCTCCCGCCTTCAGATCAGTACAGCTCTGGCGGTAGCAGCCATCTGACGAGAGAACCAGCGGATGGAGGACCTCTCTCTCTCTCTCTCTCTCTGCCTCTGTCTGTAACTCTGCCTTTCATATAATAAAGACCTTAACCCAGGTCTCCACCAGCGGCTGTCTGCCACGGTGCAGCTCAGCAGGAAGCCAGAATCCAGAGTCAATCGCAGGCCCTGTGCGGCGGGATGCAGGGCCCAGGCAGTGTGTCAACCGCAGCACCCGACGCCCACTGCTGCTCTCGCCCTGTTCTGCTGAAATGTGTCTTGGTGTCGTGAGAACTTCAGGGATAATTAGGACCTCCCGGGATACACTGTCGCTTAATTGGTTCCGGCCCAGTAAGCAGTCATCGTGTGGGAACTGGGCAGACACAGCTAAAGATCGAAAGACAAACGTCTGGGGAAGGAAGCGGTGCAGCAGCGCGGCCTCACCAGCTGCTCGATGAAGTCGTCCACTGCCTGGCCGGCCTTGACCAGCAGCACGACGCGCCGCGGCTGCTTCAGCCTGGACACCATCTCCTTCAAGGACCGGGCGCCCACCACCTTGGTTCCCTTCGCCTCGTTGGCCAAGAAGTCGTCCACCTTGGAGACCGTCCTATTGAAAGCGCAGACCTAGGGGGGCGGAAGGCCTGGTGAGGCGGTGATGGCCCCCAGCGCGGTCAGCCCCTGCTGGGACAGCCCCCACCCTGGCCTCCGGGGCAGCGACTGCACCCCGCCCCCGGTCTCCACGGCGGTGAGCTGAGCTCCTTGCAGGGCCGCGGGCACCTGGGGTCTCGGGCAGGGCCCCCCGGGGTCGGCCCTGACACCCCTCCCCACTCCAAGGCGGAAGCCGCGGGTCCCGCCCCGCCCGCCACTCACCACGAAGCCGTGGTCATTCATGTTCAGGATTAAGTTCTGGCCCATGACCGCCAGGCCAATCAGCGCGATGTCGGCTCTGAGAGGAAGAACGAGAAGCCCGCGTCAGCCTCCGCGAGCCGCCCGCGCGCGCCGGGACCGCCCCGGGCCCGTCCCGCAGCCCGGCGGGCACGTCCCGCAGCCGGACCCGGCCAGGCCCTGCGGCCCGCGTCCGCGCCCCGGGCCCAGGCCGCCGGAGGCCAGCGGCGCGACCCCGGGATGCGGAGGCTGCGGGGCCGGCTCCTCGGGCGACCCCCGGGGCTGGGGAGCCCGGCAGATCCTGGCCCCCGGGAAGTCCCGCGCAGCCCAGGCCCGCTCCCCCGGGCGTGCCACTCACTGGGCCATGGCGGCGGCTGCGCGGCGGGCTGAGGAGATCCGAGGAGCAGAGAAGCGCCGAGAGGTCGGGGCTCCGGGGCTCGGACGGCTCGGTCGGGCTCCCGCTGGCCTCCCGGGCGGCAGCCGCTTACAGCCCGGCTTTCCGGAGCCGACCAATCGGCGGGTAGGGGGCGGAGCTGTGCCGCCACGCCATTGGTTGTCTCCGGCGCCTGTTAGACCACCTGAGGGCAAGTGGGCCCGCCCACTCCCGGGGGCCGGATCAGTAGAGCGCCGAGCAGATCGATGGTACCGAGGGTTCGTGGGTGCCGAGCGCCGGGCCGGGGTCGGTCGCCCGGGGCTTGTCGTCGGGCCCCAGGCTCTGCTCCTTGCGGATGGGCGCAGCCACAGCGGCGGTCACCCACTCGGTCGGCCCGTTAGGCTTGACTGCCGCGCACTGGGCGCGCCCGGCGAGGGCCAGGGTCCGGGCCTGTTGGTCCTGCCCGGAGGGCGCATGGGGCGGGACGTGGGCCCCTTGTGTCCGGCAGACGCGCCGAGCGAGGGAGCTATTGCATTTTCGTTCACAGTTCGTGAGAGGCTCGCTCCCCGCCGGGCTGAAGCTTCCTCTGGGTCTCCCATGTGGGGGGCTTGGCCATCGCCTGCTGCCCTCCAGGAGGGAGCTGGCGTCCAGGCCGGGCCTTGACCCCCTGCGCCCCGCAGTGAAATGCCCACCTGGGGGCCCCAGGAATCCGCGGGTCAAAGACCCCTGTCCTTAGTTAATTGTTAACAAGGGTCAGTGCTGATGGGACTCGCATACGGAAAAGGAAAAAGCTCTTTGGGGCCTCAATGTTTTTTCCGATGTTTACGTTTATTTTATTTGAAAGGCAGAGATTCTCCATCTGCTGGTTCACTCCCCAAATGCTGGCCAGCAGCCAAGGCTGGGCCAGGCGGAAGCCAGGAACCCAGAACTCAAATTGGGTCTCCCTTGTGGGTGGCAGGGCCCCAGCCATTAGAGCTGTCACTGGCCGCTGCCCAGGGTGCACTACAGCAGGAAGGTGGAACCGGAAACAGCCGTTCTTAAACCCAGGCACTGCACAAGGGATACGGCATCCGGTGCAGTGGCTGCAGCCCAGGCCAGGCACCCACCCCCTCAGTCATTTTTCTAGGAGTGTGACGGCGATGGGCCTGAGACTTTTAGAAACACTGACCTAGCCCAACTCAGACTTTTTTTTTTTAAGTAAATGCAGCCTGGATACATTTTTTTTTTTAAAGATTTATTTATTTGGGCAGGCACCGCGGCTCACTAGGCTAATCCTCCACCCCGGGGTCTAGTCCTGGTGGTCGGGGCACCAGATTCTGTCCCGGTTGCTCCTCTTCCAGTGCAGCTCTCTGTTGTGGCCCGGGAGTGCAGTGGAGGATGACCCAGGTGCTTGGGCCCTGCACCCCATGGGAAACCAGGAGAAGCACCTGGCTCCTGCCTTCGGATCAGTGCGGTGTGCCGGCCGCAGTGGCCATTGGGGGGGTGAACCAACGGAAAAGGAAGACCTTTCTTTCTGTATCTCTCTCTGTCCACTCTGCCTGTCAAAAAAAAAAAAAATAGAAAAAAAGATTTATTTATCTGAAAGAGAGAGAGGTCCTCCATCCACTGGTTCACTCCCCAGGTGGCCGCAATGGCCGGAGCGGTGCCAATCCGAAGCCAGGAGCCAGGAGATTCTTCCGGGTCTCCCATGCAGGTGCAGGGGCCCAAGGACTTGGGCCATTCTCCACTGCTATCCCAGGCCACAGCAGAGAGCTGGACTGGAAGAGGAGCAGCTGGGACTAGAACCGGCACCAATATGGATGCCGGCGCTTCAGGCCAGGGTTTTAACCTGCTGCACTACAGCGCCAGCCCCACATTTTTTAATTTTATTAAATTGACATGTCTTTTTCTTTTTTTTAAGATTATTTATTTGAAAGGTAGAGTTACAGAGAGGCAGAAGGAGAGACAGAGAGGTCTTCTACCTGCTGGTTCACTCCCCAAATGACCAACTGTCCAGAGCTGTGCTGATCTGAAGCCAGGAGCTTCTTCCAGGTCTCCCATAGAGGTGCAGGGGCCCAAGGACTTGGGCCATTTTCTGCTGCTTTCCCAGGCCATAGCAGAGAGCTGGATCAGAAGTGGAACAGCCAGGTCTCGAACTGCTGCCCCTATGGGATGCCGGCACTGCAGGTGGCAGCTTTACCACAGCGCTGGGCCCCCAACTCATACTTGAGAGATAAGGATCCTGGGGTGTGGCGAGACCTGCCGAGTCCCGTGGTGACAGAACAAACTCCGGAACTGCCTCTCGGGAGATGCGTTGTCCTCCGGGTCCCTCTTAGTCTGGGCTGGGAGACTGGGGGCTTCTCACGGCATTGAGCTCTTCTTGGAGTCTACTTGGTGATGGGCAGGAGGGTTTGGGCGTCACCCTGGCCCCAGCTCGCTGTGCTTCTGGGGGCAAGTTACTGAGTCAGTTTCCGCTTCTGTATAACAGAAAGGACGACTTTCACAGCGAGCTCTCGGGTTAAATAAAACGAGGGAACTTGCGGTGGGAACCAGTGCCTGTCCCTGGGCTCAGCTCAGTCTCCCGGGTACCCCGCTGTGGCCAGCTGAGGGCTTGGACCTGATGGATACTGATGACACCGCAGAAGAGGGCCCTCTGCCCCCTTTCTGCCCCCCTTTTCTCCTCCAAAGTGAGTTAAAGGAACCAGAACTCCCCTTCCCCTGGATGGGTCATAAAATGTAGAGCCAGGTTGTGGGCATTTGGCCTCATGGTGAAGACCCTGTGAGGCCTGCATCCCACATCAGCGGCCTGGGTTCGAGTCCTTGCTCAGCTCCTGATTCCAATTTCCTGCCAATGGGCGCCCTGGGAGGTAGCAGGTGATGGAGACTCACGTGCGTGGTTCCTGCGACCCACATGGGAGACGCAGACGGAGCTCCTGGCCCAGCCCCCGCTGCTGCAGACGGGGAAATGGACCAGTGGGTGAATGATCGCTCACTGTCTGTCCCTGCCTTTAGAATCGCCCTTCCCCAAGGGGAGCCATAAACCCTAGAACTGTCACTCTGACTTTCCCCACCGTTCTCTGTAGGAACTGACCAGGAAGGAATTCTTTGGCCTACCCTATTTGGTAGAGGGCTCGAAGACCCTCATTCCTGAGAGGCCAGGAGGCATGTGAACAGACTGGCCCCACAGGCTCCCCCCTCCATGGCCGCCCAGCCCTCCCCCAGCCGAAGCCACAAACACACTTCTCCCTGGGTCTTCCTGAAGACCCCCAGGTGACACTTGGATGAAATAACTTTGCAAGACGCTTTTCTCTTGTTTTCCTCCAAGTGGGGAGTGTTGGGGGTTCGCACCTCCCAGCTGCTACCTTTTGTTATATGGAAAGACTCAGTGAGAGAGACAGACATTGTTTTGGAAAAATAAAACCGAACCAGGAGATTTCTCCTGGGTTTCCTGGTGGCAGCTCTTGGAGAAGGAGGTGAGAGAGGCAGGGGCACTCTGGGTGGCTCCCATAGACTGTCCAGCAGTGGTTACGCTGGCCCAGCGCTCAAAGGGTTTGCTATGGAAAAATTCCCATTTGACAACACATCCGTGCCTGGGGCCTCGTCCGCCTCCAGGCCCTTTTCCACAGTGCTGACCTGACCTCTCTCCTGCGTTCCTTTGCATAATGGGAATGTCCTGGTACAACTAGTTTTGAAATTTTTAAAAAAATATTTATCTGGTGGGGTGTGTGTGTGGGAGAGAGAGAGAGAGATCGCCCTTCCATCTGCTGGTGCACTCCCCAAATGCCCACCACTGCTGGGGCTGGGTCAGGCCAAAGCCAGGGCCAGGAGCTCCATCTGGGCCTCCCACGTGGGTGGCAGGTGCCCGGTGCCCAAATCCTCGGGCCAGGACCTGCTGCTTTCCCAGGTGCATCAGCAGGAGGCTGGATGTCGCAGGCCACTGCACCACAATGCTCGTGTTTCCAGAGCATCCCCGTGCAGTGTCTGGAACGGCCTCAGTGTGAGCGTGGATCGGTGGATCTGAAGGGTCGCCCCATGAGACAGGGCCAGGAAGATTCCTGTCTCTGCTGGATCCCCAGCCCTGGTGACAGACACGCCTCCCTGCCCTGGCCGCCCCACATTCCAGACAGCAGGAATGCCTTGCTGGTCAGCAGCAGCCCTGGGTGAGGGTTTGCTTGCTCTTCGCTCACTGGATCCTCCCAGCCCAGGGTCTTGGCTCCCGGCAGGCGTCCCTGTTTATCCAGACCTACCAAGTGCCCTTGTCTCCCTCCTGTGTCCCCCGCAAGCTGCTTCTGCCTCCCTCTCCAGCATGAGACCTTGGAGCCGGAGCCCGGCCGCTGTATGTGCCTTGCTCACGAGTGTGTCTCTGGCACTTTCCACGTACCACACACCCGACAGGCACTCGGTGTTGCTGGTGAGTGTCGGCTTTATGTGGGTGTCTGAGGGGGGAGCTGTTCACTGTGGTCCTTCTCGAACAGTCTTGCCCATGCCCATCCTCTGGTGCAGCTATGAACCTAAAATTGAAGGAAAGACTGTACTGGCACCCTACTTCAGGCTGACATGTCACAGCTCAGAACAGTCCTTAAAAAAAAAATATATATATATATATATATGTGTGTGTGTGTGTGTGTGTGTATGTGTGTATACACATACTGATTTATGGTATATGATATATATATATATACACACACACACATACTGATTTATGGAGATATAGTTCATATGGGGCCAGCACTGTGGCATAGTGAGATTTCTCTCCTTCTCTGTTGCTCTCCTTTCAGGTAGGTGAAAAGAAACATTTTTAAAAAGATTTATTTATTTGAAAGGCAGAGTTAGAGAGAGACAGAGGAAGATACCTTCCATCGGCTGGTTCCCTCCCTCAAATGGCTGCAATGGCCACGGCTGGGACAGGGCAAAGCCAGGAGCCAGGAGTTCCTTCCAGGTTCCCACGTGAGTGCAGGGCACCAAGCACTTGGGCCATTTTTTGCAGCTTTCCCAGGCACATTAGCAGGGAGCTGAATTGTAAATGGAACAGCCGGGAATAGAACTGGCATATGGGAGGCTGGGGCTGCAGACCATGTCTTAACCCCCTGCACCACATCACTGGCCTCAAGAAACACTTTTTTAAGTTCTTTATTTTAAATAGAAGTTCTGTATTCAATATACAATTTGCAAATATTCTCTCCCAGGTTGTGACTTGTCTCTTTTCTCAATGTCTTAATGAAGAGCACAGGTTTGTCATTTGGAGTCCAATTTATGTTTCTGGTGACACATCTAGAAAATCTTTAACCTGAAATTACTAAGATGTTTTGCTATGTTTTCTTCTAGTTGTTTTATGTTTTAGCTCTTACGTGTACATCTGTGATCAACTTGAGTGAATTTCTGTACAAGTTAAAGGCCTAAGTCCAAAGCTTTGTATGTAGAGATCCAATTGTTCAAGCAACATCTGTTGAGAAGGCCCCCCTGAATTGCCTTGACACCACTGTCAAAACCATGACCTCCACACAGCGGGCTCCTAGAATGACAATCCCTTTAAGTAGCACTAGGACCTCAGAATCAGCCCTTGAGGCATTCTGGTCTGGCTGAAAAGCCCACAAGAACATTTCAGGCACAGAAAGCCAAGACACAGGCAAAAAATGTCCTACATGAAGGATCATGGTGGGAGAGACCCCAGTGGAAAGAAGCGGTCATCAAAGAAGGATGTACTCTTCTCTGAAGCGGGGAGAGAACTAATTTGCTTATGGCCTTGTCCAAATACTGACAGAGTGTGTGGATCCAAAAGGCTTCCATAGCCTAGGCAGCTCATATCAAGAGCCTTGGGTGATCACTGACGTCATACGCTAGTGTTAATTGTAAAATTAACAACAGGGGTCACTGTGCACTTACTCCCCATGCAAGACCTCTGTCCTCAAAGAGTTGTATTATGAGGGTTAACTGAAAACTAGTGCTCAAAGATTTATCTCGTTTTGGTGTAATAAGTGGAGGATATTCTTATGAAGTTTTAGTTATGCCTACGAGTCCAACTCTATTGCTTGTTTTCTTAGGTGCTTCCTTAATTAATGATAAAACTCGTTCTCAAGGACTTACTTTCTTCTAATGCATTAAGTGGAAGATGTTTTTACATCTCATAGTTAATGTCTAAGTGCTCAAAAAAGATGTATCATTCTTGGGTGCTACTTTAAAGTTAATTAAGTTTCTTTTTAGAAAGTGAAATTAACTTTTAGATGTAATGACTTCCAACAGCCCTTGTCTCCACTGTTGAGGAACACTTTTTTGTGAGAATTGTTGAACTCTTTACTTAATATAGAGTTGGTCTCCTGTGTATAAAGTTAACTGAAAACGGATCTTATTGGAGAATGAGACTGGGAATGGGAGAGGGAGGGGTGAGAGTGTGGGTGGAAGGGCAGGTATAGTGGGAAAAGTTTGTATTCTTTAAATAAAACAATTCTTTGGGGGAAAAATTCAGATGACCACAAATGGGACTATTTCTGGATTTTCAAAAAAATTTTATTTAGGAGCCAGCATGGTGGCATCTCTCCGTGATGCTGGCATCCCACATGGTCACCAGTTCGGGTCCTGGCTGCTCCACTTCTGATCCGGCTCCCAGCTAATGCGCCTGGGACAGCAGCATGTGATGGCCCACGTCCTGCGGTTCCTGCCACCCACACAGGAGAACTGGAACGAAGCTCTGGGCTCCTGGCTTCAGCCTAGGTCAGCCCTGCCTGTTGCGGCCATCTGGAATGAACCAGCAGACAGAGATCTCACTCTCTGTGTCTCTATCCTTAACTCTTTCAAATAAAATAAAATAAAAAAGTTTTATTTATTTATTTGAAAGTCAGAGTGACAGAGGGAGAGACGGAGAGACTTTCCATCTGCTGGTTCCCCAGATGCCCATAGCAGCCAGGGCTGGGCTAGGTCAAGGCCAGGGGACAGTCAGGGATTCCATCTGGGTCTCCCACATGGACGGCAGGAACCCAAGGACTCAGGCCACCACATGCTGCCCACCATACACATTGGCAGGGAGCTGGATGGAAAGAGGAGGCAGAATTCAGTCCCAAGGATGCAGGCGTCCGAAGCAGGGGCTTAACCTGCCACGCCACGATGCGCCCCACGTTTCCGGTTTTCTATTCTATTCCATTCATCTTCAGCCAGTGGTACACCGTCTTGATTGCTGATGCTTTGTAGTGAGTTGTGAAATCAGGTAAGGTCACGTTTTCTAAAGCTGTCCTTCTTTCCCAAAACTATTTTGACTGTTTTAGGTCTTCTTCCATGTCCATATAAGTTTCAGGAACAGGTTTTTTCAATTTCCACAAAAAAGCCTCCTGTGATTTTATAGGAAGCGCATTGAAGCTAGAGAGCAACGTGGGCAGAGCTGTCATCAGAGTGACACTGAGCCTCCCGAGTCCAGGCTCACGTTGCAGAGTCGGATTTCCCTCAGGGACGTCTGCACGTCTTCAGTGGATAAGCTTTGCACTTCTTTCATTAAACGTATTCCAAATATTTTGTTCCTTTTGTTTTTGAGTTTGTCTAGGGACTGCAATGTATATTTTTACCTATTACGATGTATTTCAGCTTAGTACTGACAATTCTGATAAAATGTGGTAACGACGACACTGTGACCCCATCTCGTCAGTGTTCCTTTGTGCTATTCCTGTCACATGTATCTTTATGGACTGTAAGCCTGTGTTTACAGAATTATGATTATTTTTTATTTGACAGGGTTAGACAGTGAGAGAGACAGAGAAAGGTCTTTCTTCCACTGGTTCATCTCCCAAATGGCTGCTACGGCTAGAGCTATGCTGATCCGAAGCCAGGAGCCAGGCGCTTCTTCTCGGTCTCCCATGCAGGTGCAAGGGCCCAAACACCTGGGCCATCCTCTACTGCCCTCCCGGGCCACAGCAGAGAGCTGGGCTGGAAGAGGAGCAACCGGGACTAGAACCCGGCACCCACATGGGATGCCGGCGCCGCAGGTGGAGGATTAACCAAGTGAGCCGCGGTGCTGGCCCAAGAATTATTTTTTTTAATACAATCCCCCTTTTCTTTCTTTTATTTATTTGAAAGGCATAGTTACAGAGAAGCAGAGAGAGAAAGAGAGGTCTTCTATCCGCTGGTTCTCTCCCAAGATGGCTGCAATGGCTGGAGCTGGGCTGATCAGAAGCCAGGAGCCAGGAGCTTCTTCCGGGTCTCCCACACAGGTCCAGGGGCCCAAGAACTTGGGCTATCTTCTACTGCTTTCCCAGGCCATTAGTAGGGAGCTGCATCAGAAGTGGAGTAGCCGGGTCTTGAACCAGTGTCCATATGGGATACTGGTGCTGCAGGAGGAGGCTTCATCTACTACACCATAGCACTGGCCCCCCAATTTTTAAGAACTTATTTGAGAGAGCGCCCCTGCACTGGTTTACTCCCCAGATGCCTGGGTGGCCAGGGCTGAAGCCAGGAGCTCCCATGTGGGCGCAAAAAGTCAATTACTTCAGCCATCACCACTTCTTTCCAGGGTCTACAGCGGTAGGAAGCTGGTGTCATGAGCTGGAGTGGGTGTCGAACTCAGGCAGTTCAATACGGGATGTGGCCATCTCAACCTGCATCTTGACTGCTAAGTCAAACTCCTGAGAAACATCTTTAAAAAAAAAAATTGAGAAAAAAAAACCCCAAGGGTGATGTTGTGACACGGAGGGTTGAGCTACTGTTGACGTGCGTCCCAAGCTCCTCCACTTCCAATCCACTTCCTGCTAACGGCCTGGAAAAGCAGTGCAAGATGGCCCAAGTGCTGGGGCCCCTGCACCCATGTGGGAGACCCTGATGGGAAGTCCAAGCTCCTGGTGGCCTGGCCAGGTCCTGGCTGCTGCAGGCATTTGGGGAGAGAACCAAGGGGTGGATGCTGCCCCCCCCCCCTTCCTGTCACTCTGCCTTTCAAATAAATCATTTTTAAAAACAAAACATAGTAAGTTTTATATTTGATTATGCATTTATTACTCATCCCAGTGCTGTTCATTCCTTCTGGTAAGTTTAAGATACTGTCTGGTGTCATTTTGAGCTTGAAGGGACTTCCTTTAGTGTTTCTTCTTCTGCTAGGAAGAAGTTTTTAGGAAAACAAAAATTCTGGGAATGCCTCTGTTTCACCTTTTTTTTTTTCCAGGATCGTTTGCTGGACAGAACACTCTGAGGTGACAGATTTTTCCTTTCAGCAATCTGAATAACTCAATTCTAGGGCTCTGGCCTTCAGCCCCAATCCCCCCCCCCCCCTTTTTTTTGAATTTGAAAGGCAGAGAGGGAGGGAAAGATCTCAGCTGCGCTGGTTCACTCCCCTGATGCCCACAGCAGCTAGAACCAGCCCAGGCCACCAAAGCCAGGAGCCGAGAACTCCATCTAGGTCTCCCACACGGGTGTCAGGGAGCCAAGTACTCGAGGCATCACCTGCTCCCTCCCACGGTGCTCCTTAGTAGGAAGCCGGAGTCAGGAGCCCGAGCTGGGCCCTGGACCCAGGCACTCGATGTGGGACACATCAACTGGTGCCCTCCGCAGCAGGCCGACCACAGGCCTGCTCTGCTGTGACAAAGCCGACGTCCCCTGCTCTGCTGTGACAAAGCCAACCTCCCCCTGCTCTGCTGTGACAAAGCCAACGTCCCCAGCCACCCAGTGGCAGAACTGAACTTTGACCCGAGGCTATGGGGCCAAGCCCAGGGCTCTTTCGCAATGAGATTAGCAGGACGTAGCAGGACGTAGGCATGCATACCCAGCCTGTGTTTTCCCAGTGAAGCTCGCGTGTCTGTACACGAGTGGTGCCTAAGGTGATTTTAAATGGAAAGCTGAATTGAAATGAACTTTCAAAGACCAGTTTTGGGGCGCCAACAACACTCTTTACAGGTAGAACTTTACACAATGGCTCCCTAAGAGAATCTTGGTGACCTTTCAGCTTCCTTGAACTACTTCCTCGTTCTGTGGGCTCAGTTACAAAGGAAGCCTGCCAACTGCAGAAGGAACAAATTGATTGCTCTGGTCTGAGATTTAGCAAGAGAGGAATTATGCTGAGTCAATGTGACTACACATCTGTATCTGGATTTACCCTAGTTAGTACTGTATAGGCACTGCTTTATGCAAACGTAGCTTGGTATCTAATCAAATAGCCCTTTCCCCCTCTTCAATGCTACACCCTGCACACTTTCCATTTCTGTTAAGGCACTAACAAGCAGGAAAATACGGCTTCCCACAATTGCTGGAGGCAGCGGCCAAGTGGCCTTAGGAGGGCCAGGCTGGGACACGGGCCAGGCCCCACCGGGGTGGAGAAACGGTGCTGGAGCCAAAGTTTCACACTGAGCTTGTTTTTATAAAAATTCTCCAACATGTGGCTTCCAATATGTAAGAAAGACGACCCACTCTACTAAGCATCTTGAGGCTTTGCAGCCTAACCCCCCAGATCCTCACTCAAAGCAGGAGCGTGAACCGCACAGAAGCCTCTCCCAGGGCGGAGCCCTGTCTGGCTCGGTCCAGGGTGTGCAGAGGGGTGGGTCTGCACAGCTCAGCTCTGCGGCAGCTCACTGAGGGCAGTTCCCAAATGGCTGGAACACGTGCTACAGAGAAAGAGCAATTATGAAAAAACCAACAACAAAAAACCCTGACACCATATATTCGGCAGCCAGTGGAGCGGGCATGCGAAGTGTGAAGAGACGGCCCGTGCAGGCATGAGGAGTTTCTATGGGAGTGGGGAATACCTGAGCAAAAGTAGAATGAATGACCAGAAAAATCTGACACAGAATTAGCATGCAAACCTGCATGGTGGCACGCGGCACCTGACTTCCCGTGCCATTAACTTTGGAGAACATGGCAGAGAGTGTGACCCAGATGGGGTCCAGTTACAGGGAACAGCTGGCTTTGTGAGGACAGATTCAGGGATGATCATCCCAAAGGGAGATGTGCTGTGACAGAATGAGGAGAGCTCACATGTTTCAGACTGTGCCGGGCCGGTGCCGTGGCTCACTCTTGATGAATCCTCTGCCTGCAGCACTGGCACCCTGGGTTCTAGTCCTGGTTGCCCCTCTTCCAGGCCAGCTCTCTGCTGTGGCCCGGGAGTGCAGTGGAGGATGGCCCAAGTGCTTGGGCCCTGCACCAGCATGGGAGACCAGGAGGGAGTACCCGGCTCCTCGATTTAGATTGGCGCAACACCAGCCATAGCGGCCATTAGGGGAGTGAACCAACGGAAGGAAGACCTCTCTGTCTCTCACTGTCTGTAACTCTCTCTTTCTCTAACTCTGCCGGCCAAAAAAAAAAAAAAAAAAAAAAGGTGTGCCAGTTACTCATCCGCGGGTCCACTCTGGCAGCCCCGCCCACTCTCTTCCCCTTTGCCAGGTCTTCCCTTCTGGTTCATTCACTCCAATTCACACACAAACACGATGTGTCATTTCCCTTCTTTAAAATAAAACCCTTTTGGGGGCCGGTGCCGTGATGCAGTGCCAGCATCCCATATGGGCACTGGTTCTGGTCCCAGCTGTCCCTCTTCCAGTCCAGCTCTCTGCTGTGGCCTGGGAAAGCAGTAAAAGATGGCTCAAGTCCTTGGGCCCCTGCACCCACGTGGGAGACTAAGATCAGCGCAGCTCCGGCCGTTACGGCCATTTGGGGAGTGAACCAGTGGAAGGAAGACTCTTTTTCTCTTTCTTTCTTTCTCTTTTTCTTTCTTTCTTTCTTTCTCTTTCTTTCTTTCTTTCTTTCTTTCTTTCTTTCTTTCTTTCTTTCTTTCTTTCTCTTTCTTTCTTTCTTCTTTCGTTCTTTTTTCTTTCTCTTTCTCTCTCTCTCACTGTAACTCTCAAATAAAATCAATCTTTTAAAATAAAATAAAACCCTTTTGGGGCCTATGTTGTGGTGCAGTGACACCAACATGCTTTATGAGTGCTGCTGGTTCAAGCCTTGGCTGCTCCACTTCTGATCCAGCTCCCCGGTGATGCGCCTGGGAAAGCAGCAGAGGGTGGCCCAAGTGCCTGGGCCCTGCACCCACCTGGGAGACCCGGAAGAAGCTCTTGTCTTCTGGCTTCAGACTGGTCCAGCCCTGGCCACTGGAGAGTAAAGCAGCAGATCGAAGACTTCTAAGTCTGCCTTTCAAATAAAGAAGTTAAACCTTTTAAATAAATAAGCCCTTCAACCCCTTTCTTTGACTCCCGTATCCCCTTCCAGGTACCCCGTTTCTCTTCTTTCACAATAAAAGCTCTCAAACAATGGTCTGTCCTCACTCTTCCCACTTCCTGTCTTCCCATTTCCTCTTGAGATGACTCCAAACAGGCTTTCTTCGGCAGCACTCACAAAACACCCTGCTCGCTAATGACCTTGCTAGGCAGAGGTACCCCTGATGCCTCTGTCCGTGGGAAGTGTGTTCTGTTTCCAGAACCTTCCTGCGACTTCGGGAGGAACCTGTAGGCAAGGATAGTCCAGTCCCTTCCACCTTGTCTCCCAGAACCTCGCTGCCTTCAGGGAACACACACTCTGCTGCTCCTCTGGCCTTTTGCTATTCAAAGACTGGTCCCACACAGGAGCACTGACGTCACTTGGAAGCTTACCAGACATGCAAAGTCTTGGGCCCCAGACCAGTTCTGTCAGTGTCTGTGCTGCAGTGTGACTTCCTGTGAGTCTGGTGCAGAGTGGGGTGGGCGGTTAAGCCTAGTGCTTGACACCGGTGTCCTGTATCAGAGCACCTGGGTTCCGTACCTGGCTCTGCCTCGACTCTAGTTTCCTGCTAATGAAGACCCCGGGAAACTCAAGGGATTGAGTTCTTGCTGGTGACTTTGGCATGGCCTGGCCCTGGCCACTGTGGGCATTTGGGCGTGGACTCAACAGATGGGAACTATTTGTCAAATACAAAACATTCTGTGTGAGAAGTGCCCCGTGAGGTTCAGTATTGGAAAATCCATTTCCTGCAGATGAGCCCGCATCCTTTAGTAGCAGTTTTACCAGCGATAAAGGTGATTGTTTTGGTCTCCCATTCGCCTTACTCTGGCTCTGACATTGGGCAACAGCGCTAGTATTCACTGGCTCCCTACTGCTTATTGCCAAAGCCTGTGGTCACTGCCTAGTCCTTGTTTTAACCCACGGGCTGTGCTTGTCACAGCGATCGCGTCCTCCGTCTAAGACTTCCTCGACTTGGCTGCCAAGTGTCACTCTCCCCACAGGCCACTCCTCTTCCTCTTTGCTGAGCAGACCTTGCTATCCTGACTGCTCCGTGGTGCCACCCCGAAGACCACACCTCACTCCCCAGGCCTCCTCACCCGTCTCGAGCCTTCTTCACCTTACTGGAGGACCTTCTTTGTCTTCCTGCTGACCACTCCAGCCCCAGCTGCTCCCCTTCGACTCTGGTTTGCCCAGCTGTTTTGCTGACTACACACTCAGCTGGAATGTTGGCATCTCAAAGTCAACATGACCAAAGTCAAATTCTTGGCTCAGCCCTAGGTTTGGCTGGTCTTCCACCACCTTCTTCCCCTCAGCAAACTGCAGCATCGGCCTGTCACTCACACACGTCCTTACAGCTACTTTCTCCTTGTCCTCCGACTCCACGTGTTGTCTCTCAGCACTGTGTTAGTTCTTTTTTTTTTTTTTTTGACCGGCAGAGTGGACAGAGAGAAAGGTCTTCCTTTTGCCGTTGGTTCACCCTCCAATGGCTGCCGTGGCCAGCGCGCTGCGGCTGGCGCACCGCGCTGATCCGAAGGCAGGAGCCAGGTGCTTCTCCTGGTCTCCCATGGGGTGCAGGGCCCAAGCACTTGGGCCATCCTCCACTGCACTTCTGGGCCACAGCAGAGAGCTGGACTGGAAGAGGGGCAACCAGGACAGAATCCAGCGCCCCAACCGGGACTAGAACCCGGTGTGCCGGCGCCTCAGGCAAAGGATTAGCCTATTGAGCCGTGGTGCTGGCCTGTGTTAGTTCTAACTTCAAAACATATCTGGGGGCTGGTGTTGTGGCACAGCAGAAAAAGTCACCGCCTGCAGTGCCGGCATCCCTGTTCGCAGCCTGGCCGCTCCACTTCCAATGTAGCTCCCTGCTAATGCACCTGGGAAAGCTGTGGAGGACGGCCCTAGTGCTTGGGCCCCTGTACCCATACAGGAGACCTGGATGAAGTTTCTGGCTCCTGGCTTCAGCGTGGCCCAGCCCTGGCCATTGTGCCATTTGGGGAGTGAATTAGCAGATGGATGATCTCTCTGTCTCTGCCTCTCTGTAACTCTTCTTTTCAAATAAACCTTTAAAAAAATTTATATATATATATATATATGTATATGTATGTATACACACACACACACACACACACACACACACACACACACATATATATATATATATATATATATATATATATATATATATATATATATATATCCTGAATCTGGCTACGTCTCCCAGCCTATACTGTTCCTGCCTTAGGCTAAGTACCACCATTTCTCCTAGGGGCTTCTATTTTGTCTCCCCTCTTCCACTCCTATCCCCTACCACCTCCCTAGTTGTTTCCTACTCAGAAATCAGAATTTTTTAAAAATTTATTTTGAGAGGCAAAGAGATGAGAGAGACCGACAGAGAGCTATCGTCCACTGGCTCATCCCTAACTACCAGTGACAACCAGGGCTGGGCCAGGCAGAAGCTGGGAACTCAATCCAGATCTCCCACATGGGGGGCAGGACCCCAAGTACCTGAGCCATGACCTGCTGCCTCCCAGGGTTTACAACAGGAAACTGAGATCGGGCGTGTGGCTGGGCCTCCCTCCCCGGCGTTCTGACGTGGAAGGTGGGCTTCCCGACTGAAGCCTTCACCACTAGGCCCAATGCAGGGCTTGCTCTGTTCATTGCAGAATCATCAGCACCCAAGAAGCACAAAGTGCACGGGGTGGAGGTGGCAGGTGAAAGGAGGCTACATCAGCCTGGGGGTCGCGCCTCCCCAGGTACCCAGCACACAGGCCCCTGTCCTGCTCTGCTCACAACAGGAGCTCCTCAAATTCTATCACCACCCCTAAAACAAGGCACTGCGGTATCACAGGCTTCGAGGGAGACACGACACATCTTCCAGCTAAAATGGCCACTACCATACTCGGGAGAAAAGCACTTTCAAAGAAACAGAATCAGCCCAGCTTTCTTGAGTATGTAAGAAAATCTGTTTTGACACAGACACAGTCCAAAGATAAAAGCCACCACAGGAAAAAAAAAAAAAAAGAAAGAAACCAATGAGTATCTCCACACATGCCGAAAAATCAACACACCAATTCAAGAAACGAGAATGAGGAAGACAACATGACACCCCCAAAGGAATACAATACAATACAATACTAGATTGTGAAGATGAGACTGAAGAAACACCAGAAATGGAATTCAAAAAATTGATCATAGGATTCCTTAGAAGTAATCAGAAGCAAGTGCATGACCTAATTAAATCTGTACATGACATGAAAGAAAATTTCCCCCACGAAATTGAGATCTTAAAGAGAAAGCAAAATGACATCTTGGAAATGAAGAATTCAATGGAACAAATAAAAAATGCCACAGAGAGCCTTAACAACAGAATCGGTGAAGCAGAAGAAAGAATATCTGACTTAGAAGACAAACTGCAGGAAATTGTAGTCAGACAAAAACAAGAATAAATTAGAAAACTAAAAAACACTGTTGGGAATCTACAGGATACTATCAAATGAGCCAACATATGGGTTCTAGGAGCTCCTGAAGGTGTGGAGAGAAAGGATTAGAAGGCCTTTTTAGTGAAATAATAACAGAAAAAGTTTGCTAATTTGGAGACAGAAAGGGACATCCAAGTAAAGAAAGCACACAGAGCTCCTTACAGACATGACCAGAAAAGAGTTTCACCACGACACACTGTAATCAAACTCTCCACAGAAAAACATAGTTTCTTATTTTTATTTTATTTATTTCTTATTTTTTTATTTTTGACAGGCAGAGTGGACAGTGAGAGAGACAGAGACAGAAAGGTCTTCCTTTGCTGTTGGTTCACCCTCCAATGGCAGCCGCAGCCAGCGCACTGCAGCTGGCGCACCGTGCTCATCCGATGGCAGGAGCCAGGTGCCAGGTGCTTTTCCTGGTCTCCCATGGGGTGCAGGGCCCAAGCACTTGGGCCATCCTCCACTGCACTCCCTGGCCACAGCAGAGAGCTGGCCTGGAAGAGGGGCAACCGGGACAGAATCCGGTGCCCTGACCAGGACTAGAACCCGGTGTGCCAGCGCCGCAAGGTGGAGGATTAGCCTGTTGAGCCACGGCGCCGGCCAGAAAAACATAGTTTCTAAAATGTGCATGAGAGAAATGCCAGATTACTTTCAGAGGATCTCCATTTAGGCTCACAGCTGACTTCTCATCAGAAAACCCTGCAGGCTAGGAGAAAATGGTGTGACATATTCCAAGTCTTTTTTTTTTTTTTCTCAAAGAATTATTTTATTTGAAAGACAGTTACAGAGAGAGGCAGATCCAGAGAGCGAAAGGTCTTCCACCCGCTGGTTCACTGCCCAAATGACCACAATGTCCAGAGCTGAGCTGATCTGAAGCCAGGAACCAGGAGCTTCTTCCAGGTCTTGCACATGAGTGCAGGGGTCCAAGGACTTGGGCCATCTTCTACTGCTTTCCCAGGCCACAGCAGAGAGCTGAATCAGAAGTAGAGCAGCTGGGACTTGAACAGGTGCCTATATGGGATGCCGGTGCTGCAGGCTGGGGTTTTAACCCATTGCACCAGAGCCGGCCCTTCCAAGTCTTAGGAGACAAAAACTGTCAACTCGGAATACTGTACCCTGCAAAGCTCTCATTATGAATGAAGCTGAAATAAAGACCTTCCATAACAGACAGACATTGAAAGAATTTGTCACCACTTGTCCAGGCTTACAACAAATGCTTAAGGATATGCTGCACACAGAAACACAGAAACATGGTCATCACTACAAAAGAAGGTAAAGGAAGAAAATCTCTCGGTAAAAGTTCAAAGGAAATTCAAACTAAAAAATAGGAATATTTTTGGAAAAATGGCAGGGCAAAGTCATTACTTATCAATAGTCACCTTGAATGTAAATGGCCTCAACTCTCCATTTAAAAGACATAGACTGGCTAAGTGGATTATAAAGAAAACCCATCCATTTGCTGCCTTATTGAAACACATCTCACCAACAGAGATAATCACAGTCTGAAAGCGAAAGGACCCACGCTAACAGAAACCAAAAATGAGCTGGTATAGCCATCCTAATATCAGGCAAATTAGACTTTATACAAAAACTATTAACAGAGGCAAATAAGGGCACTCTATAATGATTAAGAGATCAATGCAACAGGAAGATGTGACTATTTATAATGTATATGCACCTAATTACAGGACACCTGGCTATTTAAAAGAAATGTTAAGGATCTTAGGGAGACACAGACTCCAATACAATAGTAATGGGGGACTTCAGTACCCCACTTTCAGCAATGGACAGATGAACCAGACAGAAAATCAGCAAGGAAAACAGAGTTAACTGACACTACAGACCAGATGGACCTAACAGATGTCTACAGAACTTTTCATAGTACGGTTGCAGAATACACATTCTTCTCACCAGTGTGGAACTTTCTCTAGGATCAACCACATGCTAGGCCATAAAGCAAGTCTCAGCAAATTCAAAAAAACTGAAATCATACCACGCATCTTTTCGGACCACAATGGAATGAAGATGGAAATCAGCAACTCAGGAATCTCTAGAGCATATGCAAACATATGGAGACTGAACATCATGCTCCGGAATGAGCAGTGATCATAGAAGAAATCTAAAGAGAAATAAAAAAATTTCTGGAAACAAATGAAGATCACAATACAACATATCACAACTTACGGAACACAGCAAAAGCAGTGTTAAGAGGAAAGTTTATAGCAATTGGTGCCTACATCTAGAAGTTGGAAAGGCACCAAATAAATGAGCTATCAATGCATCTCAAGGATCTAGAAAAACAGCAGCAAACCAAACCCAAACCTAGTAGGAGAAAAGAAAGAACTAAAACTAGGGAAATTAAAACAGAAAACAAGTGAAAGCACAGAAACAAAGTAGTTCCATCTTCTGATCCCTGAGCTGGTCAGAGCATGGGGGATCTGAATTCCTGTGGGGAAACGTGGCCCACGCCACACTGAGACAAGCGCCAGGGTCACCGTGTGAGTCCAGAGATGGGTTCAGGGCTGCTGGGGCGCAAACACTGGCTGAGCACAATCATTACCACTCACACATTTATGGTCACTGATTTTCAATGCGGTGCCAAAACAATGGAATGGGAGCAAAGAACAGTTTTTTCAACAGAGGGTGTTGGGATACCTGGGTATCTCCATGAGCAATAACAGACTTGGTCTTCTACCTCACACAACACATAAAAAAAGTTTATTCAAAATGGATAGAAGACCTAAATGTAAAATATTAAGTCCTCAAACTCTTAGAAGGGAGCATTGATATACCTCCACGACCTGCATGAGACAATGGTTTCTTAGCTCCAATATCAGACACATAAATAACCAACAAATAAATAAATAGGTTGAATTTCATTAAAATCTCTGTCTTGAGTATCATAACAATAACCACGTGTAGGTCACAGCATCATGACTTTGGAAAAGAAAGCACTATCTTTGCAAATCAAGAAAAAAATGTGTAGTCATTTGTGTAGTCATTTTGCAAAGGGTGCAGGAATAAATGAACACGAAGAGCCTTCTGATGCACTGGCTGTACCTTTATTATTTTTACCTCGTTCACTAACAGTTCTGTGGTGCAAGGTTACCATACACAGTTAGATAATGTCGGCATTGCACAGCTAAGGCTATACAGCAAAAGAACCCGAATTAGTACAAATACAAGAACTATATTTACATTCTGTATACTCAAGCTCCAAACATCAGATAGTATTTACAAAATTAAACATGAAAATGAAAATCCAAAATTAATAATGTACATTGTTGCTAATGTGCTCAACTCCTTCACTGGGGGAGATCGGTTTGTAAAGTCTTGGTTCAAAAAGGCCACTTATGCTTCACGGGCTTGTGGGAGTGCACAAGGATGGTGACGAGAGACTTGCATCTCGACAGACAAGGACTTTAGAGCCACAGAGTCTAAGACGATGCTTACACACGAGAAGGCTGGTGGATTCCTCAGGGGAGCTGATGCCAGAATCCACGGCATGAAAACAATGAACTCAAGACATGAGAAACAACACACAACAGCCAGGGTCTGGCGAGAGACCAGCCTCAGCTCGGACTTCCCATCTGAGTGCCTTTTGTCTGTGTGTTAACATGAATTTTGTATTAGCTCTAATTTCTTCCTTTATATGGGGGCTTGCTTAAGATTTCGGTGTGCTCAAACTATAACTTCATAAATGGCCTTTTGAACAGCGGCAGCAGCTGATCTCTCGGCTGATGCGTCAGTTTGCTGAGGAAGCACGGTGAATGCGTGCATGCCAGGCCACTGTGGCCCTCACACCCAGGAGAATGCTTTGGCCATGGGGCATGGCTACAGGGCACGCACGTTAGAGCCTCTGCGAGCAGCGGCACGGCTAGTCTGTTCTCAGGAGCAGGTTAACAATCACATTTTAGAAAGGAAACCCAGAGGAAAACTGAAAGACCCAAGTCCAACCCCGTCCCAGGGAGCCTGAGAGGCGCAGCAGGGAGCGCTGTGGCCCAGTTTGTGGTGCCCAAGCTGCGTCCACCCGCACATCCTCACACATGTTAGTAGCTCTGGAAGTCTTTGCTTTGAAACATGCGCCAGAAGTCCTCTTGTTTTTAGATCACCAGATCAGAATGATTCAATTGAATTTGTCCCTTTATTTTATACAGGCCAAAACCACATAGAGAACGAGCAGCCGTAGAAGTTTCAGTTGCTGGAGGGAGTGTATCCAGCAACGGGTTTGCAGGCAGGAGAAAGCAGCTTCCCTTGCCTTCGCCTCATCTGACTGTGGGCCGGGGTTCAGGGGCCCTCGGCCGCCCGGCAGCAGCCCTGGCCTGCGCTCCCTGTGCAGGGTTTGCCGGCCCGCAGGCACCTGAGAGCTGACTGACTCCCAGGCAGGGGCAGACGCAGGGCAGGTGGAGCTCCAGTTAGGGCACTGCTTGTGAGGCCTCGGTTCACTCTGGCAGGGAAAGGCGGGGGCAGTGGGAGGAGGAGATGTTCTCATTAGCATTCATTTCTATGTGATTTGTCTAAGTTTTCTTTCAGGCATTTTTGCTTGTATAAAGGAGTGCTTTTTAAAAACCAAAAATCCCCTAACAGGCGGTTTCCGTACGCTTAGGGCTCTTGGCCTTTTGTCACTGTGGCCTCCTCGGCAGTTCCTGCCACACAGCCTGTCCCAGAGCAGCACCGCGGTGGTGGCCTTTTCCGGAACCTGCTTCAGCTGCAACTTGGAAATGTGCCTCTAGAGAAGTGGGGTCCAAGAGGGCGGTGTGTGCCCAGCAGCAGCAGCAGGGTCCTCACACGGTGGGTGCACATCTGTCCGGGGTCCCTAGTCTTTCCCTCGGGCACACTGCAACTAGACGGTACAGTCTGGCTTGTTCTAGTGTCTAAAGCTTCCAAAGCAAAGACTTTTCAAACCAATGTGGAGTTAGAAGAAAAAAACCAAAGTCATCGTCATGCATCTCAAGGCCTCAGTACCCCACCTCCCAATGTGGATCCTCTGTCCAACTTCTTAACAGCAGCAACAGCAGTGATTAATTCTAAAAGTGACCTTCCAATCTCATTTTGATTTCCCTAAAATTAGATTTAATTCCAGACCAGGAAGCTGTCTCTAAGCATGAACAGATCCTGCTGGATTTGAGGAATACACAGGAAGGGCTTATTACATCCATTAGACAGTGAAGAAACTTCCAACTACATTAAAAACTCAACATACGCTTAAAAAAATAACATTACCGTTAGTGACTCATGTTTAAGCAGAGAAGAGAACTGTCTAAAAGCCCCTCTGAATCACCGACGCCTTCCAGACGAGGGCGCTGCCTGGGGCCCTGACCTTTGGGCCTTCAGCGCGGGGACGCACAGCTCTCCTTTTGAGAAGCAATTCAAGGAGTGCAGCTGCAGCGTGTTCTTCAGACAAGCCCACCTAGCGAGTGGGAAGCAAGGGTCTGGTGAAGGCGAGGCCCCAGCACGCTCTGGGCAGCTGCCCGCAGCCCTGAGACACCATCAGTGCTCCCGAGTGGGGGAGAGCGGATTCTTTCCTGGATGCTGGGGCGAGGGTGGAGCTACTGGCACAGGGAAGTCAAGGGCAGCACAGAACCACTCCAGGTAACTGGCAAAGCAGCTGAGTGACGTGTGGCTTTCCCCATCCCTGCCTGTAACAGTACTGACAGCAAAGAAAAAGAATGACGCTCTACGGTGGTCTCCCGCAGCTGGCCGGCCTGGGCTGTCAGGGGCAGGGGAGACTCTGTCAGGGTGAGCTTCCTCCCTCCTGCTTGGGCAATGCTTCCACAAGGCAGGGAGGGGGAGAGACAGGCAGGGCACAGGCATCCGCGTGGCAGGTGTGCCTGCTCTTGTTTGCAGTCATGATGGGGGGATAGTTTTAATCCAGGGATCCAGAAAGCAGAATCTGCCAAGACTGCATACTTATGAGTACAGGGTGAGAGGCACCAAGGAAAACCACCATGGGTTGGGGGGGCTCCCTGGTGCACACTGATCCAGGGGAGCAACAACAAACTCAAAGCCGCCACCCAGCATGATCATAGCTGTAAGGTCACCAAGGACCATCAAGCAAGACTCCCCCTTGTGGGACATTTGTGTATTACAGGGCACTAATTCCAAACCACACCAGCCCCATCACTACCACCAAGGACAGCATGGGAAGCCCCCTAAGAGAAACGCAGTGGGCAGGGACCCTGCTGTGAAAGAGCCCAGGCTTCCCACTGGCCGCTGCCCTCACGACCACTGTGAAACACGTGGGCCTCTGACATCCTCATCCCTCTCAAAGGGTCAGCAGCCACGGTCCCAGGTCTACAAAGGTTTCCCTTCTCTCTTCCACTGGATGGAAACTACATAGCTATGCTCTGAAGAAGCCCGATGTTGACCCAGAGAATGCAACTGTCCCCTTTCCAAGATCACCACAGCCTTGGCCCTGAATGGAAGTGCAGGAATCGGCCATGGCAAAGAGACAGCAGGGAGAAAATTACGTTCTTGTCCTCTCAGGTCCTAAAAAGGCCAGATGTCTCCTTCCTGAGTCTCTAAGCCACCCAAAAAAGGAAAGTGACATCACATTCAGAAAAGACAACAACAAAGTGGTATGCTGCCTTGAAACACAAAGGTATCCAAAGACAGCGTACAGACATCAGAGTGGCTGTAAGGGGACCCAGCACACAAGAGGACGCCAGAATACACCAGATAATAACAGGGAAAGTCATCGGGTCCCCTCTGGGGCGCCGTGTGTGTGTGTGTGTTAATCTTTTTCCTTTTGTTAGGCCACATGCTACTAACAAGATTCTCAGCACAGAGAAAAAAAAGAGTACTGGGCAATGGTGATGGGGACAGGAGAGCCAGGGCAGGTGCTGATGAGGAGGGAAGCATTGAAGCCACAGACCACACACAGGAGAACCATCAAGAGTCACAAACAGAACGGGAGGTAACACTTTCTTTATCACCCGAGGTGAGAGAGGGCTCTCAGCAGTCACTCAGTATTTGGGCTGGCTCGGGCATCTGCGGGACAGCTTGGACCTAGAGGACAGATGAGGGGCAGCATTAGCAAACCGGGGCAGGTGTTCCTCTCCTCACAGCTCCCTCCCTCGCATGGCAGGCCCAGGTCTCCAGGCACAATGGCTTGGGGAGTAAGTCTTACTCACTCTGGCAACCCTGCCACAACAAGGCCCTTGAAGCACAGGGTGAATGGTGGGAACCCATTTAGGCTCTCCCAATCTTCCCTCTACTCAGACCCCTTGAGCCCATCTGCAGGCCTATGAAGACAGATGGAGGGGGAGATTCACCCAAGCAACACAGCTAGATTCTCCCTGGGCTCAGGACAGATGTGGTCGGTGTGTGCTGCCAGAGGATGAGCCTCCTTCTCGATGTCCCCCCGACCCCGTAGGCCACCTTCCTGATGTCCCCCCACCCCCACCCCGTGAGCCTCCTTCCCAATTCCCCCCCCACCCCGTGAGCCTCCTTCCCGATGTCCCTCCCCACACCCCGTGAGCCACCTTCCTGATGTCCCCCCCACCCCGTGAGCCACCTTCCCGATGTCCCCCCCACACCCCGTGAGCCACCTTCCCGATGTCCCTCCCCACACCCCGTGAGCCTCCTTCCCGATGTCCCCCCACCCCGTGAGCCACCTTCCCGATGTCCCCCCCAACCCCATGAGCCTCCTTCCCAATGTCCCCCCACACCCCGTGAGCCTCCTTCCCGATGTCCCCCCCCACACCCCATGAGCCTCCTTCCCGATGTCCCACCCCATACCCCGTGAGCCTCCTTCCCGATGTCCCCCCCCACACCCCGTGAGCCACCTTCCCGATGTCCCCCCCCAAACCCTGTGAGCCACCTTCCCGATGTCCCCCCTACACCCCGTGAGCCACCTTCCCGATGTCCCCCACCCCACCCCGTGAGCCTCCTTCCCGATGTCCCCACCCCCACCCCGTGAGCCTCCTTCCCGATGTCCCCCCCACACCCCGTGAGCCACGAGAAGACACTCCTCTTGGCCAGGACAGCCCTGGGCTCTGACAGGCTGAACCCCCAGAGCCAGGTGAGGCACTTCAGGCTCTGAAATTCCAGAAAGCAGGGGCTCACTAGCACCCTACCCCCGCACTTCCTTCCGATTCTGTCTCTCCTCCCTCTACTTTCAAACTATTTACAACACTTTCTTTCCTATTTGTGCTGATAGCCCTGGAGCCAAAGCCAAGCAGAGACACAAAACACAAAGACAATTTCTTACCTTATTGTGCCAGCAAGAAGTGGGTTGAAGGCATATAACCAGTCATTCATGTCTTTGTCATTGAGCGCCTGCAAAAGGACCCCACGGTGCTTTGTGCACACAGCGAAGGTGTTGGGTGTCTGAAAGAAACGCAGGCAGACAAGCGAGTTACTGCAGGGACAGCCCCGCCACATTCACAGGACGCACCGACATTCACGGTCACCCGACAGAAAGGAGGGTCCACACCACAGTGTGGACTCAGGGAAGGGTTTGTGTGGCAGTGAAAGGCTGGGACTGGGAAGGACTGACCTTCACCATGGCCTGCTGGTCCTCACTGTACTCCACCTGCGCTGTGGACAGGTTAATGATGCCACGCTCCACTGGGTCTTTATCACTGTTATAGATGAAGACGTAAGGGCGACGGACCACGACAAAATGCTTGGCCCAGCTGCTGGACAGTGGCTCTTTGAAGTGCAGGTATCCTTTCTTCGAGACAACAGAGCTGAAAAGGACGGTATAAAAGAAGCTAGCTTCTCACAAAAAGGCAATAACCATGCGCTAAGAACCAACAGAGTACGTCTCACCTAGGCCAAGGCCCAGGTTCAACGAAACAGGCAAATGATCTAGTTGGCCTGGAACCTCAGCTGCCACAGTAACGCAGCCAAAGAGCAGCAAGTGCCCGAACCTGCTACCCCAGGAGGAGAAGCAGGTGGAGGAGGCACAACCGAGCAGACGCCAGGGCCACCTGTGCCCCAGGTTCAGGGCACACCGGACTGTGGCCCGGACTCTAGTCCCAAACTAGAGTGCCAGTTCAAGTCCTGGCTACTCCACTTCTGATAGTTTCCTGCTAATGTGCTCAGGAGGCAGTGGATGATGACACAGGACATGTGTCCCTGCCACCAGTGTGGGAGGCCTGGATGGAGGTCCCATGGCAGCTGGCTTCAGCCTGGACCACCCCTAGCGGTTGCAGGCATTTGGGAAGTGAGCCAGCAGTTGCAGGATCTCTCTCTCCCCATCACTCTGCCTTGCAAATAAATAAATAAATGAATACTTGAAAAAAGAAAAACCCAATAATTTTTTTAAAAGTGCATTAGACTACATACAACACAGATTATAGAAGAGCTGGAAGTGAGTTATTCATGTTGATTCTTTACACCTGCATTCCTGGTCAACACAGTACTCACCCTGGTCTGATTTCTTCAATATCTGGAACAAGATTGAGAAATTCATTTTTTCCTGCTCGGGCCAAATAGGGCGTTTCCACCACCGGGATAATCTGAAACTGCTCAAACTCTGGGCACGGACTAGAGGCCCGTGAATTGGCTTCTGGGGTCCTTGAAAGGAGAGAAGTTGGGAGAAAGAGGTCGTGAGAGTTTCAGGTAAGGCCTTCGCGTGCCACCGTTCCTCCAGCAGGAACGCCACGCCTCGTCCTGAACACCAGTTGTGAGCGTCCAGTGTGAACGCCGCCTGGGGAAGAGTCCGGCGGAGAGGACAAGCTGGTGGCACAGAGTTCATTCTGAATCCCACTGGTGTCCTCCTTCAAGAGCTGTAAGGGAGCCTGACCACTGATGATGGCCGAGTCAGTCCCTCTTCCTGTTCTAAGCTCTCTGAACCTTGGAATAGGCAATAGGAACTCTCTTGCCTTCTGGGTTTTGGTGGTTCTCTAAGTGTGGTCCCCAGCAGCAGCTCCACCTGGGAAACCTCTAGAAACTCTGAGATTCCAACCCAGACTGCCGGAAGCAGCAGCTCTGGGCGAGTTCATCTATCTGTGCCTGGCCCTGGGGCTCTGAATGGCTGCACAGAGCAGAGTTGCGCCACCAACCCGGCCCAGTCCTCAGGACTATGATGTTAACAACAAACTCCTATGCATTGTAAGGTATCTTTGTAGAGCAGCTTGGCCTAATTAACTCTATCTCCCTGATTCTAAAAGGCCTGTTTCTTCCTACTTTAGTATTTCTTGAATTGGGCCGTATCTTAGAATCAATGGCATGTTGAATTCAGTTGGTCGTCTTTCCCAGTAGCACGTAAAATAACCTCTAACAGTTGCTACCTCCGAAATGCGATGTGACGACCTGGTGTGTTATTTCCTGCAGCCACATTCAACCGCATCAGTGTTGCTACAGAAGACAAACAGGTGGGTGACACCCAGGTGATTCTGACAGATGTGTACAATGAATGGAGATGGGCGAGAGTTTGAGGGTGCATTGGCAGGAAGTGACTATCACAGTGAATCACGGAGCCTAGGCTAAATTTTATTGATTTTTTTACTTATATATTTTGTTGTGGCATCAAACCAATTTTTCCATAGTTTCAAAATGTTTTTCCCAGGATGGGGTTTCTTATGTCCCATAATATGACTGGGGAGACAAGCGAGCGTAGGATCAGGAGAACAGAAAGCGCGAACAGGATCACAAGAAGCTACTAAGCAATGACTGCCGTCGGGAGCCTCTCCAGCACTGGGCGTCCAGTGTGAACGCCGCCTGGGGAAGAGTCCAGCACTGGGCGTCCAGTGTGAACGCCGCCTGGGGAAGAGTCCAGCACTGGGCGTCCAGTGTGAACGCCGCCTGGGGAAGAGTCCAGCACTGGGCGTCCAGTGTGAACGCCGCCTGGGGATAAGCAATGACTACCGTCGGGAGCCTCTCCAGCACTGGGCGTCCAGTGTGAACGCCGCCTGGGGATAAGCAATGACTACCGTCGGGAGCCTCTCCAGCACTGGGCGTCCAGTGTGAACGCCGCCTGGGGATAAGCAATGACTACCGTCGGGAGCCTCTCCAGCACTGGGCGTCCAGTGTGAACGCCGCCTGGGGAAGAGTCCAGCACTGGGCGTCCAGTGTGAACGCCGCCTGGGGAAGAGTCCAGCACTGGGCGTCCAGTGTGAACGCCGCCTGGGGATAAGCAATGACTACCGTCGGGAGCCTCTCCAGCACTGGGCGTCCAGTGTGAACGCCGCCTGGGGAAGAGCTGCCCTGCATCGAGCACTGCGGAGGGGACGAGGGCAGCACGTGCCTCGGTGTTCAGGTTGGCTCCCTGGGAGGAACGTGAGTACTTACTTCTGATCCAAGGAGTTGCTCCTGGCGTCCACCAGGGAGGGGCAGGTGGAGGAAGGAGTGAGGGTAGCGCTGCTGAAACTGGACACGGAGGGGTCCCTTCCGATCGGAGAGATGTCCGACAACTGGAAGCAAACACCAGCATCAGTGGGCCTGAGCTGCAGCAAGCTGCCTCTGCACTGGGACCTTTAGCGACCAGCGCCCCACTTCCCCACTCTCCTGCTGCAGAGGGCGTGCAAGAAAACAAGCCTATGTTGGCCGGCGCCGCGGCTCGCTAGGCTAATCCTCTGCCTTGCGGCACCGGCTCACCGGGTTCTAGTCCCAGTCAGGGCACCAGACTCTGTCTCGGTTGTCCTTCTTCCAGGCCAGCCCTCTGCTGTGGCAAGGGAGTGCAGTGGAGGATGACCCAAGTCCTTGGGCCCTGCACCCCTTGGGAGACCAGGGTAAACACCTGGCTCCTGGCTTCGGATCAGCGCCATGCGCCAGCCGCAGCACGCCGGCCGCGGTGGCCATTGGAGGGTGAACCAACGGCAAAAAGGAAGACCTTTCTCTCTGTCTCTCTCTCTCACTATCCACTCTGCCTGTCAAAACAAGAAAAAAAAAAAAAAGAAAAGAAAAGAAAACAAGCCTATGTATCCAACGAAGAAATAAAATAAAAATGGAAGAAAACCTCTAGATATGTTTTTTTGTTGTTGTTGTTAAAGATTTATTTATTTGAAAGGCAGAATTACAGAGAAAGAGAAGGAGAGATCGAGAGATCTTCCATCTGCTGGTTCACTGTCCAGATGGCCACAACAGCCAGGGCTGGGCCAGGCCGAAGCCAGGAGCCTGGAGCTTCTTCCAGGTCTCTTAGGTGAGTGTGCAGGGGCCCAAACACTTGGGCCATTTCCAGTGATTTCCCAGGTGCATCATCAGGGAGCTGGGTCAGAGATGGGACAGCTAGGACTCAGACAGGCACCCATATGGGATGCCAGTGCTGCAGGCCACGGCTCTAACCTGCTGTGCCACAGCACTGGCCCCAGTCTCTAGATATTTTACAGCCCGAGTGTCACATCAGGAATCAAGATGTAAGAGAGGCAAGGCTAGCTCTCCGTGTTGCCACTGCCCTGCCTCCCGCTCTGCACGAGTTAAATCATCTCACATATACGTCTGAGCACCCTCTACAGGGCAGCCATGAGGGTCTTAAGAAGATGGCCTAGGCCCTGCCCACTCAGAGAAGGCAGAAGACAAACCCCTCAACCAGCACTTGACAGGGGTTGGGCAGTGAGGGTGTGGCAAGTTTCAGGAGCCATCAGCCTTCTATCTGGGGGAATGGACGGCCACTCCAAGGACACAATATGGAGCAGAAAAATCAAAGTCAAAAGGGAACCAATATGAGAGAGAGAGAGAGAGAGAAAGAAACCCAAATGAACGAAAAAGGGAGTCAATCATGACAGAATCTGGGAGAAGGCTATTCCAAGGGCCAGCATTTTGGGGTGGTGGGTAAAGCCACCACCTGTGGCGCCAGCATTTAATGGGTGCCAGTTGGAGACCTGGCTGCTCCACTTCCAATTCAGCTCCCTGTTAATGTGCCTGGAAAAGTAGCAGAGGGTGGCCCAAGTGCTTGGACTCCTACACCCATGTGGGAGATCTGGAAGAAGCTCCAGATTCCTGGCTTCAGCCTGGCCCAACCTGGCCATTGCAACCATCTGGGGAGTGAACTGGAAGATGGAAGTTTGCTCTTTCTCTTTCTTTCTCTTCCTCTTTCTGTTGTAACTGAATTTCAGGTAAATAATTACATCTTAAGGAAAAAAAAAAAAAAAAAGGAAGGCTACTCCAGGGGCAGGTTTTAGGGCACAGCCTGAATTTCATATTGGAGTGCTGGTTCAAGTCCTGGCTGCTAAGCTTTCAATCCAGCTCTCTGCTAATGTGCCTGGGAAAGCAGTGGAAGATGGCCCAATTATCTGTGTCTCTGCCACCCACATGGCAGACCAGGATGGAGCTCCTGGCTCCTGGCTCTGGCTTGTTCCGGCCCTGGTCATTGCCGCCACTTCAAGGGGTGAACCAGTGGATGGGAGATCTCTCTCCCCCACGCCCCACCCTCCTTCTGCCTTTCAAATAAATAAACATCTTAAAGAAAAAATGTGAAAAAAAAAAGAAGGCTACTCCAGGCAAAGGAACCGTCATCTGAGGCAAGGATGGGTGGGTAAGGAACAGCGAAAAACGTCCAGCTGAGAGACGGAGCGATGAGACTACAGTTCCCTGAAGAGCTCACTGGGCTCATCACTGAAGGCAACACAACGTTCTGCCACCAAGAACCTCAGGACTTCCTCGAGCCCTGCCGCACAGAACCACACCGCCTTCCTGCAGAGTGTTCTCCTCCAAGGGACTCAGGGAAAGCCGAAGCACTTCCCATCAGTCACTCAGTCTTCCGACTCTGAAAAATCCCAACAAACATCATGGGCGCGTTCATCAGTTTTCAAATGCAGTGCAATGCCCATCTCAAGCCACCTAAAAGCAGCCTCACCTTGGGACCGAAACCCGAGCTCCTGTGGAGAAATCAACCACCCGCACATTGGCTCCAAGGACAGCTATGCTGAAACGCTTACCTTACAGTCACTGATGCTGCCATGCACCTGGGTGAACTCTCGGTTGAACGTGTGGGTGAGAAGTCGCAGGCACTGGAGGAGAGAGAAGCGTAAGTCACACACAGAGTCACACAGAGCCTGGGATAAGGCAGAAAGGAGCTGACACGCTCAAAACCCACAATGGAGCTCACACGTTGCCTAGAAACTCAATAGGAATACAGCAAAGGGAGTCCCGTACGTGTCACAAGAAACCAGGGGCCAGTGCTGCGGAGCAGCGGGTAAGGCTGCTCCCGTGACGCCAGCATCCCATATGGGCACCGGTCATGTCACAGGTGCTCCACTTCCAATCCAGCTTCCTGCCAATTGCCTGGGAAAGCAGCAGCAGATGGCCCAAGTGTTTGGACCTCTGCCCACGTGGGAGATCTGGAAGAAGCTCTTGGCTCCAGGCTTTGGCCTGGCCCTGCACTGAAGAGTCAACTAGCAGATGGAAGATGTCTCTCTGTCTCTCTCTCTGTGCCTCTTTCAAATTAAATAAATAAAGACAATAAATGCTAAATGACTTCTTTTAAAGATTTATTTATTTTGAAAGTCAAAGAGAAAGAAAAAGAAGTTTTTGTTTTTAAAGATTTATTTTATTTCAAAGGCAGATATATATATATATATATATATAGAGAGAGAGAGAGAGAGAGAGAGAGCGCGCGAGAGCGAGCGACGGAGGGGGGGAGGGAGGGAGGAAGTAAAGAAAGAAAGAAAGACAGAGAGAATCTTTACCCAAGTGGCCGCACTGGCCGGGACTGGGCCAGACTGAAGCCAGGAGCCAGGAGCCAGGAGCTTCTTCTGGATCTCCAATGTGGGTGCAGGGACCTGAGAACTTGGGCCATCTTCCACTGCTTCCCAGGCACATTAGCAGGGAGCTGGATCAGAAGTGGAGCAGCCAGGACTTCAATAGGTGCCCATATGGGATGCTGGCACTGCAGGTGGTGGCTTGACATGCTATGCCACAGTGATGGGCCCCAATAATTTTTTTTTTAAGATTTATTTACTGGGGCCACAGCTGTGGCACAGCAGGTAAAGCTGCTCTCTGCAGTGCTAGCATCCCATTTGGGCGCCGGATCAAATCCTGGCTGCTCCACTTCTGATCCAGCTCTCTGCTATGGCCTGGGAAAGCAACAGAAGATGGCCCAAATCCTTGGGCCCCTCTACCCACGTGGGAGGCCTGGAAGAAGTTCCAGACTTCTGGCTTAGGATCACCCCAGCTCTGGCTGTTCACTCCCATTTGGGGAGTGAACTAGCACATGGAAGATCTCTCTCCCCAACCTTTCTGCCTTTTCCTCTGTAACTCTGCCTAAGAAAGAAAGAGAGAGAGAGAGAGAGAGAGAGAGAGAGAGAGAGAGAGAGAGAAAGAGAGAGAGAAAGAAAGAAAGAGAGAGAGAGAGAGAGAGAAAGAGAGAGAGAGAAAGAGAGAGAGAGAAAGAGAAAGAGAGAAAGAGAGAGAAAGAGAGAGAGAGAGAAAGAGAGAGAGAGAAAGACAAAGAATTTATTTTACTTGAAGGTCACAGTTACATAAAAAGAGAGAGGGAGAGACAGATCTTCCAACTGCTGGTTCACTCCCCAGGTGGCTGTTATGACCAGGACCAGGAGCTTCTTCCAGGTCTCCCATGTGAGTGGCAGGGACCATTAGAGGGAGCTGGACAGGAAGTGGAGTAGCTGGGACACAAACCAGTCCTATATGTGAAGCTGGCATCGCAGGTGGCGGTTTTACTTGCTATGCCACAATGTTGGCTCCAATTAAATGGATTTAAAAAGCCATTCTCATTCCAAACACCAGCATACAGAAGTGCTTAAGATTGCCAAAGCATCTCTTTCAATTCACTCTTTACTAAAAACCAAGGGAGACATATTTTCTAAACTATCCAGATTGTCATTGAATTATTCCAACGGAAGAGGAGAGCCAGTGCAGTGACGCAGTGTTAAACTGCATTTGGTGACTCCACCAACCTGATCAGTCTGAGCCTTGGCTGCTTTGCTTCTAGTCCAGCTCCCAGGGAAGGCAGCTGGGAGGCAGCAGATGACCATGTGGGAAACCCTGATGGAGTTCCAGGCTCTTGGCTTCAGCCTGGCCCAGCCATGGCTACAGTGGGTATTTGGGAAATGAACCAGCAGACGGAAGATCTATTTCTGTCACTTTCAGATAAATGCATCGTGTTCCTGGTGACGAGTGGAGTTGTGGTGCAGCTCTTCTGCTGCCTGTGATGCGGCGTCCCATGCTGGAACACCGGTTCAAGCCCCAGCTGCTCTGCTCCTGATCCCCTGCCACCCATGCGAGGGGTCCAGGTGGAGTCCCAGGCCCCCGGTGTGGCCTGGTTCAGTCCTGGCTGCTACAGGCACTTCAAGAGGGAATCAGCGATGGAAGATCCCTTTCTTTGTCTCCCCTTCTGTCTGTGTCATTCTGACTTTAGAAAACAAACAAGACAGGGTAGGCATTCGGTGCAGCAGTTACGATGTGTGCGTGCCATCCTGGAGCACCTGGGCTCGAGTCCTGGCTCCACGTCCCAGGCCTGCTTCCTGGCAGCAGCAGGTGATGGCTCAAGTACGTCGTCCCCGCCACCCACGCGGGGACCCAGATTGAATTCAGGCTCCTGACACTGGTGGCCTGGCCTGCTCTAGCTGTCGTGGGCATTTGGGGAGTGAACCAGTAGTGGGAGCTCTTTGTCTCTTTCAAGTAAATAAAAACTAGAAAACAAACATAAACCTCTCTCATTTTTCCTTTTTAGCCAGTCGCCTGGGAACTACCTGGGGTTCACCCTCAACAAGCCTGTGCCTTCCTCTGCCGGATCCCCCTTCTTCTTTGTCCTGTGTTGAAGTCGTTTGCCCAGGCCAGCACTGTGGTGTAGGTTCAACCACCACCTGCAGTGCCAGCATCCCACATGGGCGCCCGCGGAGTCCTGGCAGCCCCACTTCCAATCCAGCTCCCTGCTAATGTACCTGGGAAAGCAGCAGAAGATGGCCCGAGTCCTTGGGCTCCCATACTCATGAGGGAGACTCGGATGAAGCTCCTGGCTCTGGCCTGGCCCAGCCCTGGCTGTTGTGGGAATTTGGGGAATGAACCAGTGGGTGAAGACCTCTCTCCATGTCTCTATCTCTCTCTCTCTCCCTCCTTCTCCTTTCTTATCTCTGCCTTTCAAATAAATAAGTAGACCTTAACAACACCAAACCTTACCATTTCTCGTGGGAGTACTGCCTTGAAAACATCTCCCTTCTCCAGCACATCCCTTTACCACAAATCCATCCTCTTGCTACTAGAGAGACCTTTCTTTCTCATTTATGTATTTGCCCAAGGACTTGGGGGCTAGATTGGAAGAGGAGCAGCCAGGACACAAACAGGCATCCATTTGGGGTGCCAGTGCCACAGGTGGAGGCTCAGCCTATTATGCACAGCACTGGCCCATTTTCCTTTAAAAAGACTTATTTATAAGGCAGAGTTACAGAGGGAGCGGGAGAGAGGGAGACAGGGAGACAGGGAGACAGGGAGACAGAGGGGGGGATAGGGAAAGGGAGAGAGAGAGGGAGAGGGAGAGGGAGAGGGAGAGGGAGAGGGAGAGGGAGAGGGAGAGGGAGAGGGAGAGGGAGAGGGAGAGGGAGGGAGAGGGAGAGATACGCCTTCCATCTGCTGATCACTCCCCAGATGGCTGCAGCAGATGGAGCTGGTCCGATCTGAAGCCAGAGGCCAGGAGCTTCTTCCAGGTCTCCCATGTGGGTAGAAGGACCCAAGCACTTGGGCCATTTTCCACTGCTTTTCCAGGCCATAGCAGAGAGATGGATCAAAAGTGGAGCAGCCGGGACTTGAACCAGCGCCGATATGGGATGCCAGCACAGCAGGTGGCAGCTTCACCCTCTGCGCCACAGCATTGGCCCCGGTCTTCCTAACTTCTATATGTACAGTATTATCACAGGCATATAGACAGACACTGAAAAGGCATCATCAGAGAGCTCAGTAAGCCACGCCGTGCAGTGGGAACCGGGCAGGAAGGGCTCCCACCTTGGTAGCCAGCTCCTTCTCTCGATCCACCAGGCTCTCGATGTCCGCCGAGTCATAGCCACTGCTCTCACTGGGTGTGACGGCGCTCTCGAAGGTAGTGGTTGAGATCTGAGAGGAGATGCTGGTGGAGGTGCTCAGAGTGCCGCTGCTGAGGCTGGGGGACAGTGAGTCGCTCAGGGATTTGGGGATGCTGTCCCCAAGTCTCTCCCGCAGCAGCAGGAAGTGGCGGGTTTTCTCCACCTGAGAAGATCAATATCATCACGTCAGCAAACACAAAGCTCATTAAGATCTCAAAAGCAACATTTTTGCCTCCATCAGTATGGAGAGTGGAAAGCCCGAGTGCAGGAGCGGGCAGCCGAGGCAGGTGCTGGACCCCGTTCCGGCGTCCCAGTACCTCGTGCAGCAGCTCCAGCTTTTCCAGCTCCCACTGGTGCTCCAGGATGAGGCTGTCCCCCCGGGGCCGCCAGCCGGCCAAGTTCTCCTCACCCCGCACGTAGGCCACTGACGTGTCCAGCACCTTCCTTCTCCTCCTCTGCATGCCTGAGAGAAAACATTCTTTCCTCAGAGAGGACTCGGCTCTATTCCGCGTTACAGTGAATTCTTGATTCTTACGAAACATGGTAACTAAGTGAATCCGGTCTCAACCACATGGGATTCTGTTTATGAAGGTAACGACTCTCCCCCAAAGCAGCCCTCTGAATTTTATTGAAAACTGAGTTTTAAATAGTCTATACATTATGATTTTTTTTTTTTGACGGGCAGAGTGGACAGTGAGAGAGAGAGACAGAGAGAGAGAGAGGTCTTCCTTTGCCGTTGGTTCACCCTCCAATGGCCGCCGCGGTTGGCGCGCTGTGGCCGGCGCATCGTGCTCATCCGATGGCAGGAGCCAGGTGCTTCTCCTGGTCTCCCATGGGGTGCAGGGCCCAAGCACTTGGGCCATCCTCCACTGCACTCCCGGGCCACAGCAGAGAGCTGGCCTGGAAGAGGGGCAACCGGGACAGAATCCGGCGCCCCAACCGGGACTAGAACCCGGTGTGCCGGCGCTGCAAGGCGGAGGATTAGCCTGTTGAGCCGTGGTACCTGCTATACATTATGATTCTAAATACATTCATATGAAAAAAAGTGGGAAGGGACCAAACACACACACACACAGTAACAGAATAGCTCAGAGGTTGCTAGGTGTCAGATGGTTGAGCTACCATCACTCTCCCATTTGTTTTGTTATTTTTTAAGATTTATTTGAAAGACAGAGTTAGAGACAGAGATAACCCGTCCCTTTGCTGGTTTACTCTTCAAATGACTACAATGGCCAGGCCAAGGCCAGAGTCTGGAACTCCACCGTGGTCTCCCACGTGCATGGTAGGAGCTCAAGCACTTGAACTATCCTCTGCTGCTTCCCCAGGCACATTAGCAAGGAGCTGGATCAGAAGTGAGCAGCCGGGACTTGAACCCAAGCTCATATGGGATGCCAGTGTTGCACTGGTTTTACATAGGAAACACATGAATTTATGCTGACTTCAAAATTCTTCAAGGGGCCCGGCACTGTGGCATAGTGGGGAAAGACACCACTTGCAGTGTCAGCATCCTATATGGGCACTGGTTCAAGTTCCAGTTGCTCCACTCCTGACCCAGCTCCCTGCTAGTGCACCTGGGAGACCAGCCAAAGACGACCCAAGTCCTTGTGCTTCTGCACCCACGTGGGGGACCCAGAGGAAGCTCCTGGCTCCTGGCTTTGGATCAGCACAACTCTGATTGATTTGGGAAATGGTTCAGGTCATCTGGGGAATGAATCAGCGGATGGAAGACCTCTCTCTCCTGCCTCTGCCTCTCTGTAACTCTATCTTTCAAATAAACAAATAAATCTTTTTTTTTTTTTAAAGTCAGAGTTACAGAGAGAGAGAAGGAGAGACAGAGAGAGAAAGAGGTCTCCTGTCCCATGGTTCACTCCCCAGTTGGCCACAATGGCCAGAGCTGCGCTGATCCAAAGACAGGAGCCTCCTCCAGGTCTCCCACACAGGTGCAGGGGCCCAAGGACTTGGGCCATCTCCTACAGCTTTCCCAGGCCATTAGCAGGGAACTGGATCAGAAGTGGAGCAGCCAGGTCTTGAACCGGCACCCATATGGGATGCCAGAGCCTCAGGCCAGGGCGTTAACCCTCTGCGCCACAATGACAGCCCCTAAATAAATAAATCTTAAAAAAAATTCCTCAAGGAACTATCTGGACATTTATAATTAGCTTCTAGTGGAACTTGAATTCATACTTGTCTTTTCATTTTCCTAAATCTTACCTGTAAGCTCTCTCTATATATTCACTAAAATGACTCAAACTCACATTAATCAAACTCTTTAAAGAATCTTGACTTCTGTTCACGTTCCTGTTGACAAACATAAAAAACAAACTGTTTCTCCAGTCCACCCATTTGGAGGAACAGCAGTGGTCCAAAGAGATCTTAAAAGAAAGAACCAACCTGACTTGCCAATGAATTTCTAGAGTACAGGATTCAAATTCTAGTTTGGAAGCATCTGTGCAGTTTACTGCCAAAGTCATTCTAATTGACTTGTGTACAATATTTCACGGTCCAGTAACATTTTGCTTTTTTTCTTATGGTTTTTATAAGCATATTCTTCTTTAAAAATTTATTTGGGGGATCCACGTTGTGGTGTAGTAGGATAAGCCTCTACCTGCAGTGCCGGCATCCCATATGGGTGCCGGTTCAAGTCCCGGCTGCTCCACTTCTTTTTTTCTTTTTTTTCTTTTTTTTTTTTTTTACAGGCAGAGTGGACAGTGAGAGAGAGAGACAGAGAGAAAGGTCTTCCTTTTGCCGTTGGTTCACCCTCCAATGGCCGCCGCGGTCGGCGCGCTGCGGCCGGCGCACCGCGCTTGTCCGATGGCAGGAGCCAGGAGCCAGGTGCTTTTCCTGGTCTCCCCATGGGGTGCAGGGCCCAAGCACCTGGGCCATCCTCCACTGCACTCCCGGGCCACAGCAGAGGGCTGGCCTGGAAGAGGGGCAACCGGGACAGAATCCGGTGCCCCGACCGGGACTAGAACCCGGTGTGCCGGCGCCGCAAGGCGGAGGATTAGCCTGTTGAGCCACGGCGCCGGCCCTCCACTTCTGATCCAGCTCCCTGCTAATGGCCTGGGAAAGCAGTGGAAGATGGCCCAAGTGCTAGGGCCCCTGCCACACATGTGGAGACTCAGTTAAAGTTCCAGGCTCCTGGCTTCAGCCTGGCCCAGCCCAGGTCATTGTGGCCATTGCAGGAGTGAACCAATGGATAAAAGATTTCTCTCTCTCTTTCTCTGTGTTTTGCTCTCTCTCTTTAACTCTGCCTTTCAAAGAAATAAATCTTAAAAAAAAAACTGACTTGTAAAATATACATAGTTCCTAAAAGATCTGAAATCTATCCTACATGAGTAGACTCTCTGATCTTTTATGTGATATACTTCAAACTTATGCAGAGGTAAATGCCCACCTTCTCATGCCACAAGAACTTACCTGGACTACCTGTGTCTGCTATTTTACATAAGCTGAGTTCATAAATTCCAGTGACTCGATTGCTGTTGAAAATAAAACAACTGCTCAATTTCTCACAGAATAAAAATAAACAATCTCAATTCTCTCTACTTAAAATACTGTCTCCTCTGTAGGGACTGCAACTCACCATCAAAGATAATTGTGGACATTTCTTATTAGTCACCGTTCTTAGCCTATCTAAACTTAAGTAACATTTTTTTCCTACAAGGAGCCTATTTTCATCTCAATCTTTGACCACTGCTATTTCAACAGGATGAATAAAGTAGAAGACAAACTAGAAAATTTGTAACACAAATGTAAAAATAAAGACAAAACAAATTTGCTTTTTCTTACCATAGAGAGAGAGGAGACGAGGGGAAAAGCCTGACTAGAATGAAATGACAACAAACTCTGGGGTTGCGAGTAGGAAGAGGAACTGGGCCTTCCTTCTGTTGTATCAGTAATGTTTACTTTTAACGCTCTGTGGTAGTGCACAAGTATTCACTGTAATATGCTTGATATACTTTATGTATCTTAAACATGCAGAATAAATCTTAGAAAGGAATCCCAATAGTGACCTGCTGTAAACAGTATTGATGCCATTAAAAGCACACTCGTCCCTGCAGAACTGTTTGGAAGCGTTCACATGTGATATCCTTCATTCCCTCCCCGTCCACCTCCCACACTGTAGGAATGCCAGTGTGAGGCACTGCATTCCAGTGTCAGCGACCAAGATGGTTTCACTGTGAAACAGCAAGCTGGGGATATCCAAGGACAGCTGATTCTGTTGTACTCGGCAAACTACCTGAAAGCTAAACTTGTCTCAAAAACTTACGAGTCTGGTGACTTTGAGTAGCCACTGCCAAAGAGGCTGCGCAGCGAGCGTGGCGGTGAGATCCTGGCGTCCCGCGAGTAGAAGACCATGCACACGTCCTTGGTGATGACAGCCGGCTGGATGCAATGATCCAACTGGAAACAGACAGGTGTGGGTGCCGACTTAATGCAGAGAAGACCTGGGGCCGGAGCCTGTGCCCCAGTGTATTGGGAAAGCTCGTCCCAGGAGTGGAGTGTCAGCTCCACCAATTATTTCAACATCAACTCAATGGATACCACGTGCAGGGTTAGGCCATATTCCTTAGAGATGCATTTACGTTCTCTGAGGCAAGCGCTATTATCACCCTGCATGACAGATGAGCAAACTGAAGCACACAGAGCTTGTCCAGAGAGGTGCAGGCAGTGAGCGTTAGCAGGGATCTGACCCCAGGCTGCTTGCAGCGGCTGGGCTGTTAACCACCCTAAGTTCTGTCCACAACTTCAGAAACAAGGGGTGAAGATTTCTTAAAATCACACATTCTTTGAAGAATGGTGATTAGGCTACTAATACGGAAGCTTCAGTGAAAGTCAAGTGACTGAAAAAACAGAGAACGGAACAAAACCTAATAGAATCTGAACAATAAGTAAAGAATAACAAAATAAAACAATGTAAGGATGTCGTGGCAGAGAGGGGACTCAAAGTGAAATCTTTGTGACTAGGTCCTCTGTCACTTGCCCACTGCTCAGGGCTGGCTGCTCACAGCACCCGAAGTTCCCAGTCTCCTCACCTCCAGGTAGGCCGACAAGGTCATGTAGATCTTCTCTCCATAGGGGGTCACTCGATTCAAAAGAAGGGAGTTATGCAAGGAGCTGTCCCACACAGCTTCAAAACGGTAAAAGGTCCTATGGTCAGAAAGACATGAGAGAGTCATCCAAAAGAAGCTCAATTTACCAAAGTCCAAGCACTGCCACTCAGTAACCCTAAAAAACCCCACCAACCACTGGCGCTGCAATTTACCACAACCTAAAACCAGAAGGGACCACTGTCTCCTGGGAGAAGGAGGAAGGTCTCCATCCTCTTGCTCCACCATTAAACTGCATTTAGATGAACTTTTTTTTTTTTTTTGACAAGCTTTTCTCTACCTATAAACATAAAAATAGTGATCTCCAGCAAAGGGACTAAGATGAAAAGGTAAGTGAGTACAGACATACACCCTAAGAAGAAAGAATACAACGATGTCAGTCAACAATGAGAGCAAGAAGCAAACAGTGACTTCTAAGCTTCAGCCTTTCGATCACCAGACACCTGAACATCATCACCCAGTTCTGCCGAGCCTCAGGAACGTCAGATACACAGCGAGATCAACGGTGGAAACAGCAGCAGAACTGAAGCACGGGGAGCCGCGATTGAAATGAAGGAACACGATTAAGACGATATTCCTAGCTGATGTTTCAGGAAAAATAGAATGAATTTTTAATACCAGAATCTGACAACTATCATCTGATAATCACCAAGAATAGCTTTTCGAAAGTCAACCTTATATTTAAATAACCACCAGAAGCTTATTTTAATAGATACAAACTCATTGTTTTGAATTGTTCTGAGAATTCTGTTTTGGTTTTGCCACTGGTAAAGACCTCAGACCCTAACTGACATTAAACCACCCAACTCAGCAGTGTCATCCGGAATACTGCAGTGAGTTCAACAGCAGTGTTACAGATTACCTCCAAACGCTACCCCACGTCTCCCTTCACAGACCCCCAAGCCGCTAGTCAGGGAAGATGCTCCTCCATCACCACCTGCCAGCTGCAGACAGGGGTCAGATCACCTGGGAAGAGCTCCCGGCACAACACGCTCTTCCTAACACCTTCCCAGACAGAGACCTCACCAGTGATGCCTTCTCTAGCATCCCCATGGCAAAGAGCTGGCAGATCCTCTCTCTCAACACATTCCCATGCTGCTTCCTCTTTCAGAAAGTGAACTCCTTGACCACACCTCACCTTCCAAGTGCCAGTGTGTACGTCTGATCATTTCATTGCTTCTTCAAGTAACTGATACTTTCTCAAATGCCTAGCTCTGAGGCAGTGAGTGTGGGTCAAGAAAGTTCCCCACAAAGATATCCAAGGAATGTAGGCAGAACTGATTTAGACAAAGACAGTCACCAAGTGACCCAAACAGCAAGAGAAATGGCTCCTGAGGTTAGCTGAACACCCCAAACACATCCACAAAGCCCTGTTTAGATCAGACCTTCATGCTGATTTGGTTTCAGACAAACCCTAAAGTGGGGGACAACTTCAGCTAATTCAGCACAAGTCACTTGAGAACCCTACATTCCCACTTTTGTCAGGTACCTGGATTGTGGCCCCCTGTCTCAATGCAGGGGCTGACGTGAAGGAAGTTCTCTTTCTTAGGGTGGGGGCAAGTTTGACTTTGGTGCTGCCGCCTGTCAGAAATCCCCATCAGTCTCAGCTGCCTGTAATCATGAGTCACTAAGCTGCACACCCAACCTGATGCCCACCATGGGCCACAACCATGGCACGGCTCACTCCACAAACGAGGCAAGAGCTCGGACTTTTAGAGGAAACCTCTGCATATTTCTGTCTTATGTTTTCATTTAACCAAAATGATTATGTCCCTGGCAGGAACCTGGCTAACATAAAAGAAATTCTGATTCCACTAACATCTTCCAGTAGGGGGCCAGCGTTGCCTTAAGAGTCCTGGCTGTACCACTGCCAACCCAGCTCCCTGCTAATCCGTCTGGGGAATCAGCAGAAGATGGCTGAAGCACATGGGACTCTGCCACCCACACGGAACACTCAGATGGAGTTCCAGGCTCCTGATTTCGGCCTGGTTCCCGGGCTTCCTGTCTCGGCTACTGCAACCATTTGGGAAGTGAACCAGCAGATGTCTCTCCTTCTCTCTCTGTAACTTTGCCTTTCAAACAAATAAATCTCAAAAATAAAATAAAATAACATAAAATAAAATCTTCCTGTGTTGGAGAAGGAAAGTTTCTTCTCTGTTTTTCTGCGGAGTTGCTGAGTATTCTGCTGAGCACCTACTAGAGGTGGCAACTTTTTTAAAAAAAGATTTATTTATTTGAAAGGCAGAGTTAGAGAGAAAGAGAGAGAGAGAGAGGGAGGGAGGGAGGGAGGGAGGGAGAGAGGGAAAGAGGGAGGGGCAAAATCTTCCATCCATTGGTTCATTCCCCAAATGACTGTAACAGCTGGGGTTGGGCCATGCTGAAGCCAGAAGCCAGGAGCTTCCTCTGGGTCTCCCATGTGGGTACAGGGGCCCAAGGCCTTAGCCATCTTCTGCTGCTCTCCCAGTCCCATCAGCAGGGAGCGGCACTGGATGTGGGGCAGCTGGGACTTGAACCGGCACCCACATGGGATGCTGGTGCTGCAGGAGGCAGCTTAACTTGATATGCCACAATGCCGGGCCCAAGGCGGCAACTCTTAAGAGGCAGATGTAAAACATACTACAACCCCGGTGACAGTAAATGTCAGGTAAATGGATCTGGCAAGAGAATTCAGGCTTAGAGGCAGAGCTGAGTCCTGTGTGGCTAAGATGGTTAGAAGGTGATTCCACAGAGATTCTTCAAGAAGTCCTGAAAAGCAGCAGCACCAGGAGATAGAGGCTTCAAAGGATTGTTTTGAAGGAGGTGATCCCTTGAATTCGCTAACTGTAAACAAGTTATAAAGCCAATTTTCTACATTATGGTCATACTAGATAGATTCTCCTGAGTTCCTTAGAAGAAGTTCTGAAGTGAACTGAATGGAGTCCAGATTAAAAAATAAACTCATTATACCAAGACATCAGTCAAATACAAAAATATTTATCATTTTAGGCTATACCATCATATAGTACTTCCTTCAGTTTTTTCCCCTAAATCAGAGAAAGAGATGGGAAAAATTTCCTCTACTATCAAACCATGATTTTTTTCTATTCCAAAATAAAATATATAAGACAAACTGACAGGAGAAAGAGAAATTTTTTAAAATACACAAAATATTTCTCATAGACTCTGCTAACCCAAATAGCCAAACTGGTCTCTATTACCACACAGGAAAAAACAAAAAAAGTGAACATTTTTGCAAGGTTACAGAGGAACAAACCTTATATGCTTTTGACCAAGAGAAGGCAGACAAATAGAAAACAAAGCCGAGATGCAGAAAGAAAGGAGAGAACCAGAATTTAAAGGGGCAGAAGAATAACATGAACAAGGGTTTAGTGAATGGAATGAGAAAATAATTCAGAATTATAAAAATCTACTAGGAAGCTACAAGTGAAATCATACCCACATGAGAAAACTTCAGGCACAAAGAAGTGCGTTAGGTACAGACTGAGGTCTTGCTCCAGGTACAGCTTATGTTTACGGGGGTGCGCAAGGGAGAGGGGGTAAGGGTAGGAGGGGTATAACAAGGGGAAACTAAAGCAATCAAAGCATAAACAAAAGGCATAAAGCATTCTGATAAATCAGAATCTTTATGTGCCAAACAGCAAACAAAATACCTAGGAATATCCTTATCAAGAAAGAGCCTGTAAAAACATAGAAAAGGCGTTTGTTAGTACAATAGAAAAGAAAAAAGAAAAAAAAAGGGGGAAGAGGGATGAGGGGAAGAGAGAGAAAAGAAAAAAATACTTAAAAGAGACAAATTTGCTAATAAGCAACATGAATTCAAATGGACACTGAACAAAAGGAGAACTCCACGGGACACAACTTGATAGAGGGCTCACAATGACATGGGATCCCTCTCCCGAGACTTGTAGTTAAAGAACATGCTGGCTGAGAAGGCAGTGTGGACAGGCCAGTGTTGTGGTGTAGGGCTAAGCCACTGTCCGTGATGCCAGATTCCAGACGGATACTGGTTCAGGTCCTGGCTGCTCCACTTCTGATCCAGCTCCCTGCTGGAGCAACCAGAAGAGCAGCAGAAACTGGACTACATAATCTGGCCCTAGGACCCACACAGAGATCTGATGGAGCTCCTGCCTCCTGTCTTGGGTCTGGCCCAGCCCTGGCTGTTGGGGACATTTGGGGAGTAAAGCAGTGGATGGAAGACCTTTCTCTATCTCTCTTTTTCTTTCTTTGTAATTCTGCCTTTCAAATAAATAAACCAATCTAAAAAAAAAAAAAAAAAAAAGCAGGGGGCTGGTGCTGTAGCATAGTAGGCTAAGCCTCTGCCTGCAGCACCAGCATCCCATATGGATGCCACTGTGTGTCCCAGCTGCTTCACTTCTGATCCAGCTCTCTGCTTAGTGCCTGGGAAAGCAGGAGAAGATGGCCCAAGTGCTTGGGCCCCTGCACCCACAAGGGAGACCTTGAAGAAGCTCCTGGCTCCTGGCTTTGGATCAGCTCAGTTCCAGCTGTTGTGGCCATTTGGAGAGTGAATCAGCAGATGGAAAACCTTATCTCTGTCTCTCCCTCTGTCTGTAACTCTACCTCTCAAATAAATTAAAAAAAAAAAAAAAACTTAAAATAAAAAGCAATGTGGAGGCCGGTGCTGTGGCTCAACGGGCTAATCCTCCGCCTTGCGGCGCCAGCACACCAGATTCTAGTCCCGGTCGGGGCGCCGGGATTCTATCCCGGTTGCTCCTCTTCCAGGCCAGCTCTCTGCTGTGGCCCAGGAGTGCAGTGGAGGATGGCCCAAGTGCTTGGGCCCTGCACCCCATGGGAGACCAGGAGAAGCACCTGGCTCCTGCCTTCGGATCAGCGCGGTGTGCTGGCCATGGCGGCCATTGGAGGGTGAACCAACGGCAAAAGGAAGACCTTTCTCTCTCTCTCTCTCTCACTGTCCACTCTGTCAAAAAAAAAAAAAAAAAAAAAAAAAAGCAATGTGGAGACAACTTCTACCAATATTCAGAGTATCATGAATTGTTAGAAGCTGCTATGGAGTTAAGGGGAAACCAAGTCAATTAGTTAACATAAATGTGGTACTGGGGAGAAAAGATATAATGGTCCTTGTCAATTATACTCTACCACCAGTACTTTAAAAAAGCCCTCTAAGGCACACATGTAAGATAATTAAAATTAAATTGAAGTTCTGTAAGTTCAACTTTAAACATAAGAACAAAAGCTCTCTTCATCAGACTCCGTTTAACAACTCACCATATGAAGCTATGAACCCTAAAATACAAAGACTGATGTCTTTTTAAAAATTATTTATTTATTTGAAATGCAGAGTTAGAGAGAGGTCTTCCATCTGCTGGTTCACTCCTCAAATAGCTCCAATAGCCAGAGCTGGACCGATCTGAAGCTAGGAGCTTCCTCTGGCTCTCCCACGTGGGTGCAGGGGCCTACGCACTTGCACCATCTTCTACTACTTTCCAATATACTACTTTCCCAGGCCATAGCTCTCTGCTGTGCAGCCGGGACTCTAACCAGCTCCCTTATGGGACGCCTGCACTGCAGGCAGCACCTTCACCCACTATGCCACAGCTCCAGCCCTTGGTATCCACTTTTCATTGAACATTCTAAACTACAGAGGTATTTCACATGCCCAGTTTTCTCTAAAGGTTTGAGCTGTGTGCATTTACCCAGTGTCAGTAATATCTGGTTCCAAACCTGCTTATGTTAGTTGTACTTATTATTATCTAACTTAATTAAATATTAGGCAAACCTATTAAATATGAAAGCAAAAAAGAATTTCTATCAAAACTAAGTGAAATATTTTCAAAAGATTTGATAACTTCACATTGTTCAAAAATGTTGTTGGAGGTCATGGCCTCGTGGGCAGCCCATATGGGCTCTGGTTCAAGTTCCAGCTGCTCCATTTCTAATCCTGCTCCTTGCTAATGCACCCAGAAAAGTAGCAGAGGATGGCCCAAGTACGTGGGCCCTTGCACCCACATGGGAGACTCAGAAGTAGCTCCTGGCTCTGGCCTGGTCCATCCCTGGCCATTGTGGCCACTTGGGGAGTGGAGGAGCAGATGAAGATCTTTCTCCGTCCTTCCTTCTAACTCTTTCAACTGAATAAAAATACAATAAATCTTCAAAAGAAAATGTTGTTAAGGACTGAGTGTTTAGCCTAATAGATGACTGGGTCCCACACTGGGTTCTAAGCCCAGCTCTGGTTCCTGATTCCAGCTTCCCATCATGTAGCCCTGGGAGGCGGCGGTGATGGCTGGAGTAACTGAGTTCTTCCACCCACCTGGATTGCACTGTTGCTTCCTGGTTCTGGTCCTGTCCCAGCCCTGGCCACTGCAGGCATGTAAGGGGTGAACCAGCAAACAGAAACATTCTCTCTAATACATTTTTAAAAATTCATATAGCTGGGGCCAGCACGGTGGCTCACTTGGTCAATCCTCTGCCTATGGCGCCAGCAACCCATATGGGTGCCAGTTCTAGTCCCGGTTGCTCCTCTTCCAGTCCAGCTCTCTGCTGTAGCCCAGGAGGGCAGTGGAGGATGGCACAAGTGCTTGGGCCCTGCACCCACATGGGAGACCAGGAAGAAGCACCTGGCTCCTGGCTTCGGATCGGCGTAGCACCAGCAGTAGCAGCCATTTGGGGAGTGAACCAAGGGAAGGAAGACCTTTCTATCTGTCTCTCTCTCTCACTGTCTATAATTCTGTCAAATAAAAAAAATTCATACAGCTGCTAAGTTTGGGTAAAATAAACATAAAAAAGCAGGAAATGAGAGGGCAGTTACTTAGCACAGCAGTTAAGATGCCAGCTAAGACTCCGGCTTGACATGGCGGCACCGTATCACAGAATCTGGGTTTGACTGGCTGTGTTCTAATTCCAGCCCCTGCTAATGCACATTATGGGAGGCAGCAGGTGATGGCTGCGGTACTTGGATTCTGCCACTCACATGGCAGACCTGCACTGAGTGGACTTTAGCATGGTCCAACCTCAGCTGTTGCAGGCATTTGGGGAGTGAACCAGCAGACGGGAGATTGCTTTCTCTGCCTTTTAAATAAGATAAATAAATAAATGATTTTAAAAAGATAAAAATGATAAAATGTTAATGATAAATGATCAAAAGTTTAAAAGATTTTCTTCATAGGTCTATAGTTCTTGGCCCACCAAACTGAAACTTAGTTGATGAATTATGGGTGTGGTTTTGCAAGAAATATGATCAGAATTCCTTACAATTATAGAAAAGGCCTTGGCCCCAGAGCAAGAGCTTAATAAATATGCATGTATACAGTTTAAGTTAAAACACAATGTTTAAGGTGACTCTATTTTATTAGTTTTTACTTCAATCAACTTTTTGGATTAACTGACCTTAAGCTTCTACTAAACAGGATAAGCTGCTCTGACAGAGCCCAATTCATTTCCTGCAGCACCTGACCTGCTGCTGAGCACAAACCGAAGGATTTTTCAAGGTCACTTGAGGCAGGCAAACAGCATAACCAGCATGGTAATCAAACACCATCTTTCCTCATGTATTTTCTCAACTACTCTAATAGGAAATTTAAGATATATTTTTTTCATAGTTGCGAGGAAAATGTGGTGGTGAATGCCAGCTGAACTCTGGTTCCAAATGTCTGGCAGGAGACAGAAAGTTACGTGGAGTTGCTGCTGAGCCCAGAGAAACAGCATGGGCCTGACTTTGCCCAGGGATCCAGGGATGGCCCACGGCTCCCTCTAGATCTCTACCACACACCTCCCCAGACTGCACACCCTTTCACACTCCTATAGCCACTGCCAGCTCCTCTCAAACACGCAAAAAAGAAAAGGCAAGAAGTGTTTTTTTTTTTTTTTTCCTGTTTCCTATGCAAAACTATAACACAAGGGAAGAAACTGATCCTTGCCAGGACTCTTCATCCTGTTTCTATCTTCTCCAGACGGGAGCAAGTTTTTCAGGGACAGAAGCAGGGAAGTCCTATTTCCCAGCCTCAGGACAGAGTGGAGTCCCCTACAGAGATGGAGATGGACTCTCCCATCGAAACTCCTGGGTGAAGTGCCAGTCCAACATGGGATGGCAGAATGGCTGTCTTCATGCATTATTTATCATCGTGTGATAATAAAACAGCATTTTAAGAGAAACCAGTTTAAAATCAAAAATAAGATTAAAATCATTATTTATAGCAGCCAGTCATGATCCCCTTTATATACAAATGAGAATGCAAGCAAACACTGAGAGGCTGAGCCCAGACCAGCAGGCAAAGACTGAGCCCCAGAGGAGTCCAGAGGATGCGTTTCCATGACCAGGAGGAAGGCAAAGCCTTTCTCCACAGCAACCGCTGCACGGAAGAACAGCTCATCTTAGCAACAGGGAACGTGTGCTTCCAGGCCCTGGGCAGCCTGTTGGGTTTATTTTTCTGATTTTCCTTTATCAAAACTCCAACTCCACATGGGATAGAACATGCCATTCTCTGAGCTCGATGGTCACAAACATCTGTCTCCAGTTCTCTCTTTTGTGTTGTTGGAGAGCGAGTAGGGGAAGAGGGGGGAGGAATCTGCTTCTGCAGGGGCACCGGGAGTCACTAACGAGTGAGGAACACAGGGGCGTTGTCTCCCCACTCCCCGGACCCCGGAGCACAGCACCTGCTGGAGTTCTGGGAAGACTTCAGGTACTTGGCGGAGATGATGTTTAGGGAGAGGATGGCATCCACTGCAGCTTCGTCCACCTCAGGCTTATTCCTAATCCGGCCTGAAGGAAATGAGAAAGAAATCAGGCATGGTCAACTGGAAAACAAAACAGAGACTCGTCAACCCATTACGTCCTGCTGTCCTATATACGATACCCATAAAGGTTTAAACTGAGTAATACACTGACCACTTGTGGTAAATGAATATTATGCACTGAAATATTCACAGCATTGAGAATTTGGACTCAATGGGTTAAATTTCTGTGTAACTTCAGGCCTGGAGGCTTCTGCTTAGCCTGGGGCCCTGCTTTCTTCCCCTTCCCACATTTTCCCACATGTACCTACACTCACTGCCGTGAGACCTGGGCACTGCACGTGTACCCACAGTGCCCCCTCACTGCTGTGAGACTTGGGCACTGCACGTGTACCCACAGTGCCCCCCTCACTGCTGTGAGATCTGGGCACTGCACGTGTACCTACAGTGCCCCCTCACTGCTGTGAGACCTGGGCACTCACGTGTACCCACAGTGCCCCTCACTGCTGTGAGACCTGGGCACTCACGTGTACCCACAGTGCCCCTCACTGCTGTGAGACCTGGGTACTGCACGTGTACCTACAGTGCCCCCCTCACTACAGTGAGACCTGGGCACTCACGTGTACCTACAGTGCCCCGCACTACAGTGAGACCTGGGCACTGCACGTGTACCCACAGTGCCCCCCTCACTGCTGTGAGACCTGGGCACAGATGTGTACCCACAGTGCCCCCCTCACTGCTGTGAGACCTGGGCACAGACGTGTACCCACAGTGCCCCCTCACTGCTGTGAGACCTGGGCACTGCACGTGTACCCACAGTGCCCCTCACTGCTGTGAGACCTGGGCTCTCACGTGTACCTACAGTGCCCCTCACTGCTGTGAGACCTGGGCACTGCACGTGTACCCACAGTGCCCCCTCACTGCTGCGAGACCTGGGCACTGCACGTGTACCTACAGTGCCCCCCCTCACTACAGTGAGACCTGGGCACTGCACGTGTACCCACAGTGCCCCCTCACTGCTGTGAGACATGGGCACAGACGTGTACCCACAGTGCCCCTCACTGCTGTGAGACCTGGGCACTCACGTGTACCCACAGTGCCCCCCTCACTGCTGTGAGACCTGGGCTCTCACGTGTACCCACAGTGCCCCGCACTACAGTGAGACCTGGGCACTGCACGTGTACCCACAGTGCCCCCTCACTGCTGCGAGACTTGGGCACTGCACGTGTACCCACAGTGCCCCTCACTGCTGTGAGACCTGGGCACTGCACGTGTACCTACAGTGCCCCTCACTGTGTGAAACATGGGCACAGACGTGTACCCACAGTGCCCCTCACTGCTGTGAGACCTGGGCACTGCACGTGTACCCACAGTGCCCCCCTCACTGCTGCGAGACCTGGGCACTGCACGTGTACCCACAGTGCCCCCTCACTGTGTGAAACATGGGCACAGACGTGTACCCACAGTGCCCCTCACTGCTGTGAGACCTGGGCACTGCACGTGTACCCACAGTGCCCCTCACTGCTGTGAGACCTGGGCACTGCACGTGTACCCACAGTGCCCCTCACTGCTGCGAGACCTGGGCACTGCACGTGTACCCACAGTGCCCCCCTCACTGCTGTGAGACCTGGGCACTGCACGTGTACCCACAGTGCCCCTCACTGCTGTGAGACACTGGGCACTCATGTGTACCTACAGTGCCCCCCTCACTGCTGTGAGACCTGGGCACTCACGTGTTCCCACAGTGCCCCCTCACTGCTGTGAGACCTGGGCACTGCACGTGTACCCACAGTGCCCCTCACTGCTGTGAGACCTGGGCACTGCACGTGTACCCACAGTGCCCCTCACTGCTGTGAGACCTGGGCACTGCACATGTACCTACAGTGCGCCCCTCACTGCTGTGAGACGCTGGGCACAGACGTGTACCCACAGTGCCCCCTCACTGCTGTGAGACGCTGGGCACAGACATGTACCTACAGTGGCCCCTCACTGCTGTGAGATGATGGGCATACCGCTCATCCTCTCTGAACCTCAGTGACAATAACAATTCTTCCCTTATATGACTGCTGTGAGGATTAAACAAACCAGTATTTTTAGAGCATTCAGAAAAGTCCCTGGCAATGGTAAACATCATCTGACAGTGTGTTAAGTAAAATAAACAAACATGGGGTTCTTCAGACATGCCTAGCAACTGCTGCCCCTGCACCCCCTCAGCATTTCTGTTGGAAAAGCGCTTCATTTACTTTGTAGATTAGTGCTCCATCTAAAAATCAACTTTGAAAGGGCTGAAAACCACTGCCCACCCAGGCAGGAGTGATCTCCCTCCCTGGGGTTAGTTTTGTCCACTGAGTCACAAGAAATCTGTGCAGAGGCCTCAAGGGGTCTGTCAGCTTATGGGGGAAAAATTACATCTTTGTTTTCACAAACTCTTAACTGAAATCTAGCATTTCCGTTATTGTGAGGGAACGCACTAAACCATCAGAGAATTAATGTTACCTGTGTGCTGTGCCTGGCACAAAGCTATTACACTCATGTAAAATCTTTTTTATTTATCCCTACTTTGAAATTATGGTAATCAGACATACTGCTAGATCTTGTTACTTAATGCATCAATAAAGAACTTACACTGCACATTCACTTAGTATTTTAGCAGTTGTAATTCAATATTATTAGTTTCCTTTGCCGTCCTACTTTATTTCCCACACTTAAAAATATAATTGGGGGGGGGGGCAGTGTTGTGGTGTAGAGGGTAAAGCCACTGCCCGCAACACTGACATCCCATGTGGTTCGAGTCCAGGCTGCTCCACTTCCCATCTAGCTCCCTGCTAATGCACCTGAGAAAGCAGCAGCAGGTGGCCCAAGACCTTGAGTCCCTGTCATCCACATGGCAGACCGGGAAGCAGCTTGTGGCTCCTGGTTTTGGTCTGGCTCAGCCCTGGCTGTTGCAGCCATTTGGGGAATGAACTGGCAGACAGAATATCTTTCTTTTCTCTCTCTCCCTGTCTTTCAAAACAAAATAAGTCTTAAAGACAAAAATAAATAAAAACATAATTCTCAGGCTTCACCACTCCCAAACGGGTCTATGGCAACAAAAGGCTCTGACCCTGGCCCCAGACTCTCATTCTAAGGCTCACACAATTTAGCCAATATGCTGGCCAGGGGTTCCTGGCTACCTGTATGTTAGACTCTCTTACTCAGAAAGTTTGTGTGACAAAAAAACAAAAGTAAGAAAAGCTTTCTAATTTATCTTGAATCCATTCAGATCCTTTCCCATAAAGTTAATCTGGTCCCCACAGATCACTCTTGTCAGTCAAGTCCTCTTCCCTTGCCATCATTTTGGTACTTATTCCTCCAATTTGCACATATCTGCCATCTGTGTCTCTGCAACTAAACACCAAGCTCACCATGAGCAGAGGCCTGCTTGATGACTGCTCACAGCCTCCAGCACAGACCTGGCCCCACGGTCGTGAGGTCCAGTAACTGCTGGAGACAATACACTAACAGTGGGAGCTGAGACACAGGAGGAGCTTCACACTCAAGGCCTCCTTACACCCCAGCCCAGCCTCCCATACGTGGCCTCCCTACACCTCGGAAGAGCCCGGCTCCTCCTCAGCAGAGGGATGGACTCACCCACCACCAGCTCCCGAACATCCTTCCAGTGCAGCTCACTCCCCTTCTCGTGGATGATGGTCACTGTGATCCTCCTCTGGATGCCCTGGATAATGGAGCAGGATTGCAGTTCAGCAGGAACAACCTATTACTTCCTCTTGTTGGCTGTTTTCTGGATTGCATGGTGTGGGGATGAGCAGGAAGGAAGGTACAGGGGGAGGTGTTGCCCACACCTTAATTCTAAACAAAAGGGCTGAGGAATAACTGGAGTCTGGTACAGTTTCAAGATAGATCCCATGATTGAATATTCCCAAGTACAGGATCCCCAGCTCCATGTCCACTTGGGACAGAAGCCTTTTTGAGCAATGACGAAATCTACTTTTGATTTACCCAACAGGGGACCTACACTTCAAAATCAGATTTTTAGCCCAGTGAGCAATCATCCTCTACTCCCATTAACAATTTTTGTCTGTGAAAGCAAGGAAGTTCCAAAACCCAGGAAAGATATAAAAATAACAGTAATTAAATGAAATAAATCCTTTTTCAAAATAGTTATTCTAAAATATTTTTAAATACAAAAGCAGGGGTAGATTTAAGCCAAGGTCTGAGGGAGAAACATTAAAAAACAAACATACAGGGGCAGCTGTTGTGGCACAGTGAGTTAACTACTGCTTGAGATGTCCACATCCCAGATCGGAGTGCTGGGTTTGAGTCTGGATTACTACATGTTTCTGATGCAGCTCCTTGCTTATATACCTGGGAGGCAGCAGATAACTCCCTAAGTGCCTGGGCTTGGGTTTCTGCCCACGTGGAGACTCTGATGGGGAAGTTCCTGGATCTTGGCTTCAACCTGGACTAGTCCTGGCTATTGCAGGTATTTATGGAGTGAACCAGCAGATAGGAGCTTGCGCGCTCGCTCTCTCTCTCTCTCTCTCTCTCTCCATGTCCTCCCCTTCTCTCTCCATCACTTTGTCTTTCAAGTAAATAAATAAGCTAAAAGCAAACAAAAGCCTAAACATATAAAGGGAGGGAGGCAAGACCATGCCCCTGGCCTCCCGCCCCTACCCCTGAAACAGAGCTGAAAAGCAGAGTTACTTTTCTCATTCTAAACTCTTACTGGTGCTCCCTCTTATGCCCTACTTTGTTCCCAAATTAGTACCTGGTGAAGCAAAAATGTCCCCTGGCAGGGCAAGCCTGCCGTGTGGTCAACCACAGCCGGGATGTACCTATGAAAACAGAGATGCAAAAGAAAGAAGTGAGTGCTCCTTCATCAGCAAGGCCATTCCCGGCTCTGCGCCCAGTGCTCTGTTTCTCTGAACTCCGACCTCATGCCTGCGTCTTGCAGGCTGGCGTTTAACCGTAGTTATTTGCCGTCTCCACACGTCCACACCCATCATCCTTACTAGACTGACACACTCAGAACAGGTAACATCTTTCAGTTTCACCCTAGCCCCTGCTGTAAATATTACTCAATAAATAACATTTAACTACAGTGGCAATTAAAAGGAGATAAAAACAGATACTTTCAGATTCTAGACATTTTTTTAAAGATCCAGAAAGCAATTAATTCAGAGAAACCTGCTCCCCTGTAACAGAAGTTATAATCTTATTGTAGATTTGTCAAATTCCTAAAAGCAACGTCACTACTGACAACTACACATGTACACAGGGGACACGCAGATCCGCCCTTAGTAAAGGCGCTGACGGGGGCTCGCGGTGCTGCACACAGAGGAACATCAGGGTGGCGTGTGTCTGCTGCCCTTTGCATAACGGAGGCAGCGCCGTGCTTGCTTCAGGAATAGAATCTCTTTCATTTTTCTCCAAAAGCATTTTAAAGATGACTACAAGCAATATCCCTATTATTCATTACTATAATAACCGAGCTTATAGACGGAAGTAAGCTGACGCTGATTACTTTGATCTAGAACAGTGTTCTTGACTGGTGGCGATTTTGACCCCTACAGGACATCTGGCAATGTCTGGAGACATCTGTGGTTGTTGCATCTGGAGGTACTACTGGCATCCTGCAAGCAAAATAGCCTACAAGCACACAACAGCCTCCACCATCCCAACAAAGAATTATCTGGCTCAAGACAGGGGACTGTTCTGCCTCCCACCTGCTCCCTGAGATGAGTAGTGAAGTCTGGACTCTGTTCTGTGCAATAGTTTCCCTCTGCTCTGCTTCTGATAAAACCCACCACACAGGTAGTCTTCCCTTGTGATGAAATACAGTATGATCTTACTGTTGCTAACAAGAGAACAAATTATTATACTGGCTAGTCTGTTCTTTGACAAACATCTAATTTAAAGAAAAATACGAAGCTTACCAAAATTGAATTTAAAACTGGAATATGACATTGAATTGATTCATGAAACCAAAATACAAGAAGAGAGACTCAATATTATATTCTCTAATGTGAGTCACCTTGGCTGATTTAAAACTTTAGAGAGGCCGGCATGGTGCTACGTGTGTTAAGTGCTGCCGTGACGCCAGTTTCCCATATCACATCAGAGTACCAGTTAGGATCCCAGTTGTTCTGCTTCCAATCCAGCCCGGTAAATGAGCCTGGGAAAGCAGCAGCAGATGGTCCAAGTGCTTAGGCTCCTATCACCCATGTGGGAGACCAGGACAGAGTTCCTTGGCGTCTGGCTTCAGCCTGGCCCAGTCCCAGTTATTGTGGCCTTTTGGGAATGACCCAGTGGACAGAAGATTGATGGATCTCTCTCTTTCTCTCTGTCACAGGCAGAGTGACAGAGGAGAGACAGATCTTTCATCTGCCGGTTCACTTCCCAAATGCCTGCAATGACCGGGACAAGGCCACGCCGAAGCCAGGAGGCAGGAGCTTCTTCCAGGTCTCCCACATGGGTGACACGGACCCAAGGACTTGGGCTCTCCTCTGCTGCTTTCTCAGGCACATTAGTAGGGAGCTGGATCAGAAGTGGAGCAGCCAGGCCTTGAACCGGCTCCCATACGGGATGCCAGGACCGCAGGCCATGGCTGTAACCAGCTGTGCCACGGGGTCAGCCCCAATAAATCTTTTTAAAAAATAAATAAAATTTTAGAAAGTTGCACTTACTCTCCTGTAGGCTCCAGTTCACTGATCTCGAACCAAACCAGAAGATCATACTTGCTCATGCTCTGGCCAAGGCTGGTTTTGTTCATGGTGTTTAACTTGGTAGCTGGAACTTTTAAAGTTTTTAGAAAATGTCAAAATCTGGTCCAAGTCTATTCAGCAAAAGCTTAATTTTTTCTAATGTCAATATTCAAGGACACATTTTAGAAAAATAGCAAGAGTCAGGGGATAGCTTTCAATGCAAGAGACACAGAGAAACTTCAGTATCAACTTCACTAGAACCTCTGAATTCATAAAAATGAAAAATTGACAGTCAGTTGCTTTTTCCTTCCCAACAAACTGTGTACAAAGATGGGAACACAGGATGTGCTCACAAAACCATTAAAAAACTGTCCCATCCTAGAATCCTACAGTCTGTGGCACAGAATCACATCCTAGTGATATGGAAGAGGCCACATGGTCACAGCTCAAAGTAGGGAGGTCCGTGGAGACTCGTCTTTCACCCCTGGAGTTCCTAGACCTCCTTGCATGTAACAGTCACCTGGGGGTCTTAAAGATGGCAAAGTCCAGGCCACATTCCAGGTAATGAAATCACAAACTCAAGTGGTGGGGCATAGTCCTTCCTCTGTGAGGTTTGAAGCTTCCCAGGGGATTCCAAAATACAGACAACTTTGGGAACCAGTTGTCAAATTTATAAGCCTAAGATTCTGCAAATGATTTTATGGTACACATGTTCTTCAGATTCAATGTATTAACTGCACTGATGCTATGGAAGCTTGCCTCCTCGTTTACAAAGTGCGAATCATAACAGTTAGCCTGCTACCTTGAGGATCCACTAATACCACGTATATGATGGGCTGGTAAACATCTTCAAAATTAAAAATACGATTGCAAAGACTATAGACAAATACACGAAGCCCCTCACCCTTAGGCTGATGTGAAAGAGGTCCAAGTAGAGGAATCTCTCTGAAGGAAATGTGATACGATCTTGACAGTGTGCTAATCTCTACATTCAGCTCAAGGAGCAAAAAGGTATGCTGGTGCTACACACACAGTGAGCCAGGCCCTAGCACAAGCCCTGAGGCTGGTTCTACATCTAAGGCAGAGCTAATTTAGCTACTAACCATCTCGTTTGGGTACCCTCTCGCTGTGGCAGCTGGGAACTGGCAGAAAGAGAAAAGGCGGCAAAGGGTCAGCCTCGTTCTGGAAGGCGGCCACGGCGGAGGATGCAAGCACGCTGGCGTGCTCAGAAAATGTGTCCAACACATGCACATTCACATAGCCAGACATGAGAAACCGAATCAGCTCAATCTTTCTTTCATGGTCTGAAGGCAGATGAGGTGAGGAATCAGAGGGTGGAAAATGAGCACAGGGTGGGGTAGGTATTTGGCAAATGGGCCACGAGGAAAAGGGGTAGAAATAAACAAAGAAAAATCAAAACAAGATAATTGAGGAGGAACAAGTTCTGGTGTTCTATTGTACAGAAGTGTAATCATAGTTAACAGCAGTAATGCACTATGTCCATCAAAGTAGCCAGAATAGAGTATTCTGAATGTTCTCTCCACAAAGAAATGGTAACTGCTCAAGGTGATGGATACGCTGGTCCCTTCATATAGACATACATGTATTACCCAGTGCACATAGGTAGAAAAACATCATACTCTATCTCATAAATATGTACAATTGTGATGTGTTCATCACACAAAAAAAGCAAAACAAAACAAAAACAAATTTGGGGCGAGTGTTGTGGTGTAGCAGGTTAAGGCATCAACCTGTGATGCTGGCATCCTACACTGGAGCACTGGTTCAAAGTCCTGGCTACTCTGCTTCCAATCTAGCCCTCTGTTAATGTACTGGGAAAGCAGCGTAAGATGGCCCAAGTACTCGGGCCCCTGCCACCCATGTGGGAGACCCAGATCGAGTTCCAAGCTGCTGGTTTTGGCCTGGCCCAGCCCAGCCATTGTGTCCATTTAGGGAGTGAGCCAGTGGATGGAGGTTTGTTCTCTCTCTCTCTCTCTATGCTTTTCAAGTAAATAAATAAATCTTTAAAAAAAAAAGAAACTAAGAAAAACAAAATAAAATTTAAAGATAATTGAATATGCAGAATAAATACAATATGCAAAGAAATGCCTTGTCACCTAACAGCTACAGGGAGTTAAACACAAAGCAGAGATTTTATAACACAGAGATTATCAAAATCTGCAATTAGAAGACCAGAGAATTGGCAGACAGAGCCCTATTGTTTCTTACTTAATTTAAACCAGGAATTGAGACCTCTAGTTTCATCTTGATATATTCAATAGGTACAGGAATATAAAGAGTCTTCAAAAAGTTCATGGAAATATGTACTAGAAGAGAACTGCATGGATTTCAAAATTTCTGGTACCAAAGTAAATACATTTATTAAATTACTTATTTTTTTTCACTTTTATTTATTTGAAAGGCAGAAACAGACAAAAAGAGACAAACAAAGAGAGATCTTCCATCTGCTGACTGCGTCCCAGTTGGGCAAGGGCAAAGCCAAGAGACCGAAAGTCCTCTACATGGGTGGAAGGGACCGAGCACGTGAGTCAACACGGCTGCTTTCCCGGACATGCACTAGCAGGAACTGGAGTTAGAAGTGGAGCCAGGGGGCTGGTGCCGTGGCTCACTTGGTTAATCCTCTGCCTGCAGCGCCAGCATCCCATATGGGCATCAGGTTCTAGTCCCGGTTGCTCCTCTTCCAGTTCAGCTCTCTGCTGTGGCCTGGGAGGACAGTGGAGGATGGCCCAGGTGCTTGGGCCCCTGAACCCGCATGGGAAACCAGGAAGTAGCACCTGGGTCCTGGCTTCGGATCGGCACAGCACCAGCCACAGTGGCCATTTGGGGAGTGAACCAACAGGAGGAAGACCTTTCTCTCTGTCTCTCTCTCTCACTGTCTATAACTCTACCTGTCAAATAATAATAAAAAAAGAAGAAGAAGAAGAAGAAGAAGTGGAGCCAGGATTTAAACCCAGAAGTACTCCAACCATGGTGCCAAACACTAACACCTTTTAAAATCTCAGTCCTGGGCCGACATTGTGGTATAGTGGGTTAAGCCTAAGCATTCCATGTGGGCACTGATTCGTGTCCCACATGCCCCACTTTTGATCCAGCTTCTGCTAATGGCCGGGAAAAGCAGTGGAAGATGGCCCAAGTGGGCCTCTGTCTCCCACATGGGAGAATCAGATGAAGCTCCCGGCTCCTGGCTTTGGCTTGGCCCAGCGCTGGCCAGGGAAGACATCTTGGGAGTGAACCACTGGATGGAATATTCTCTGTCTTTCCTTCTCTCTGACTTTCAGAACAAATAAATTAATCTTTTTTTTAAAAAAAACCCTCAGTGTTATTGGCATTTATTTTTTAATTTTTATTTATTTATTTGAGAATCAGAGGGACAGAAACAGAGACAGAGAGAGAACACTCCCATCTGCTGATTTACTCCCCAAATGCCTGCAATAACCCTTGGCTGGGGAACGAAGGCAGAAGCCTAAGGAACTCAATCCAGGAATCTCATGTCCGTGGTTGGAACACAACACCTGATGCATCACCACTGCCCCCCTGCCCTGCACTAGCAGGAAGCTGAAGTCAAGGGCCAGAGGCAGAATTCAAAGCCAGGCACGCCAACATGGGATGCAGGCACCTTAACCTCTAAGCCACATGATCACCCCGAACCTTATCTTTTTATTCCATTTTCCACGAACTTTCTGAAGCACCCCATACATAGGCTATGCAGAAAAGGAGTAGGAGTTCAAATATGATTTTTATCTGAAAGTCACTCATAGTTGGAGATGTGTCCACACAGAGATATCGTGCAAAGGATGCAGTTAGTGCTTACCTGGCTTGGAGAGTGGCATTGGCGGAGGGAAGAATCGTCGCGACGGCTGAGGAGGGCTACAAAAAAGGAAGAGAATTTTCTCAGCATACAAAAGTCAGATGTTGATGTGAAAGGGAAGCTTAAACTGCCTTTAAGGAAAGAGATTTTATGCATTTTTAACTCGCGAATAATATCAGACACTAGACACAATCCTACAAAATTAAACAGGCTCAAATATTTTGATAAAAGTCCCCTTATAAATTTTAACTAATAAGTCCCCTTATAAACTATATATAAGTTATAAATTTTAACTAATAAGTCCCCTTATAAATTTTAACTAATAAGAAAATTTTTTAAAGATTTATTTTATTTATTTGAAAGGCAAAGTTACAGAGAGAGGTAGAGAGAGAAGGAGAGAGAGAGGGAGAGGGAGAGAGGTCTTCCATTCACTGGTTCACTCCCCAAATGGCTGCAAAGGCTGGAGCTGAGCGAATCTGAAACCAGGAGCCAGCAGCTGCTTCCAGGTCTCCCATGTGGGTGCAGGGGCCAAAAGACCTGGCTGTCCTCTGCTGCTTCCAGGTACATTAATGGGGAGCTAGATCAGAACGGGAGCAGCTGGGACTCTAACTGGCACCCATATGGGATGCTGGCACTGCAGGCCAGGGCTTTACCCTGCTTCACAATGCTGGCCCGTAAAATTTTTATTAACCCTTCCATCGTCAAAAAGTCTCTGGGGCCAGTGTTATGGTATAGCAGGTAAAGCTGCTACCTGCTACACTGGCATCCCATATGGGCGCAGGTTCAACTCCCAGCCTCTCTACTTCTGATCCAGCTGTGCCTGGGAATGCAGAGGAAGATGGCTCAAGTCTCTAGGCCCCTGCCATTCACATGTGACACCTGAAAAAGATCCTGGTTCCGGGCTTCTGCCTGGCCCTGTTCTGGCCATTGAGGCCATCTGGGGAGTGAACCAGCAGATGGAAGATCTCTGTCTCTCCTTCTCTCTCTCTGTTCCTCTTTCAAATAAATAAATAAATCTTTTTTTTTAAAGTCTCCATTGTCGTACTTGTTTATTTATTTATATTTTATAATTTATTTAAAAGGCACAGGGATGGAAAGAGAGATTTTCCGTCCACTGGTTCACTTGCCAAATGCTCACAACAGCTGGGACAGGGCCAGGCTGAAACCAGGAGCCTGAAACTCCATCTGCATTTCCCAAGGCAGCCGTCACCTGCTGCCTCCTGGGCTGCACATCACAGGAAGCTGGAGTCAGGAGCAGAGCAGTACAGGATGCAGGTGTGCCAAGCGGCATTTTGATCACTATGCCAAAGGCACAGCCATCCTCCTCAGTTTCAATGACTCCACTTGGAGCTCCTCAAACTGTGGGTCATTAGTAACAACTACACAAAACTTCCATGGTATATCCGTACGACCCCAACTTTCTACCCTATTCCGTCTCTTCCTACGAAAAGATGGCCTTAAAGGGCACCTGGTTAGGTGGCTAGGAAACGGTGATGAAGTTTCTAAAGAGGAAATATAGGGTAAGACATAAAACTGTTACTAAGTTCTATTAATCCTTCAAAGACTCTTCCTTTCCAGAAACTGAGGAGTTAAAAATCAACAGCAACAACAACAACACAAATCTTTGCTCATCTGGTCCAAACCTGTTAAGGTCCTGTCCTTGCAGATGAAGTGGGTGCTGCTGATAATGCCCAAAGACTTCAAATACAATAGGCTTGGTTTTGATATAGTCCACAAACGATTCGGTGACCTCCACTGCAATCTAAGGAGGAAAGCCAAACAAGACTAATAGAAGACTTCTCAGGAGAATATACACATTTTTGTTTCAGCCACAACTTGAGCACTACTGACTGCCAATCTGTGCTGGGCATTTTCCATGCAGACCTCCTGCACCGCACGGCCGACGCTCCCCTCTTGGAGCCCATTTTAGAGGAACTTCACCTGACCGTGAGCATGTAAGACCCTCCACCACTGGCCCCAGCAACCTAGGCCTCTGCCACCCTTCACTTTCTGTTTTCACTCAGCACACCTGCTGCTCCTTCCACCTGCTCTTTCTTTTGCTTGGCCTGAGGACTGCCCCAGGCTGTAGTCCAGCCTGGAAGGCCCTTCCAGAATTCCGTCTGTGCATCTAAGTCGTCCCTATACTTCAGGCCCAGCTCAGACTGGCACAGCAGTAAGGAAGACAGGTACTGACTGTGGACTATGTGCCAGGCACAATGCCAAGTGCAATCCACCTTTTCTTACCAACACCACATCCTTGAGAAAGCTCCCACCCCCTTCACCCCCAGCAGAACAATTAACAATCTCTTTCCATATGGAGGTAACTTTCTCCCTCCGCTCCCTCCCACTGAGACCAATGAGTCCTTTTCTCATGTCTCTATCCAGTACTATGTTGTTTACACATGGATTTTATTTCCCCATCATAATTCTAAGCTCCTTGGGGGCATCTGTGAGTCACTGGTATTCCCCATGTGTCAAAGCAGTTGGTGAGTATTTACCAGGGAGGTGCAAGCTCATATCATCCAACATAAAAAATCAAAGAGTGTATTTTGTGTCTGTCTGTCCTTTCCTCTCTTACTTTAAGCAGGAAGCATGGACAGCAGACAATGAGCGACAATTTCACAGAGTAATGAAATCCTGGACAGCAGAGCCCTATCTCTCCAGGTTCTAATCCCATCTCTGCCTCTTTCTTAGCTTTGTAACTTGGGGGTAACTTTAACTGCACCATGCCTCAGTTATTTCAGCTGTAACACAGTGATTAGCATGGTCTATAGTATAAAGTTAAGTATTAAATTACATACAAAATACTCAGAACAATGACCGACACGAAATAAACTCTCAAGGAATGTTAGCTACTGTGATAAGAATGATGACTTCTGAATAGAGTTTGAGTGAAATGCCATGTGAGATAGAAGGTCTGTTTTCTTACTCCAGGGATGAGGACAATTGGAAGGGGCATTAATAAGCTAATTACAGCATCACCTGTTAGAAAACAGACTCCATTGCCACAGAAGGTATTTACTATCTTACACATTATTTGCAACCTGACACTTAAAATATTTGAGGGCTTAAAAGACAGTGCATTAACTTTGATAAAGCTCATATCAAACATACTTATTTTAAACAGAAACATTAAAAGCACTCACTACACTTAAGCTGATGAAAGGTTTTATTGGCAGACCCACGGGGACACCACTCACTGGGCCCACTGTCATTCAGACGAGAAGGCTGGCGGCTCCACTCACCAAGGATTACCTCATCGCTCTGGCCACTCCCTCTATTGTCCATTCTGGCCTTGAGCTCCCCCAGCACAGCGAGTGTCTGGGCCCTCACAGTATCTGACCTCCTTACTCACACAGACACCCAAGTCACCACAGACCCTGATAGGTTTGGCGAAAACGTCCATGTCACTTACATTCTGCACATGATAAAAGCCCAAGGGACTTCCTCTGCCATTGTTTTTGAGGGGTTCAGTGGAGAACGCTTCATCATGACGATGTAAAAAGCTTTATAAAAAAAAAAAAGACATGAGAAGACGTTAAATGGTTTCATCAGATCTCTGATTTCAGATCCCAGCGTGGATCCTATGGAAACGGGCATCCTCCTCAAGCTTCAAGCAGATTCTTCAACTGAGCCGTTACCTATATTTCCTTGTCAAGAACATTTTCGATGAACTTTTTGAAGACATTTCCTATCCATTAGAAGGACCCTCCCCTCAAAGACATAAGGGAAAAAAGAGAACGAAACCACCAGCAGTGTGAACTCTGTCTTCCAAGTGAGTTCACGCAGTCTAGAACAGTGGCAAACTTGCACCAAACACCAAATCTCTGATGCCACGCACCGCTGGTGCTGCAGAACTCGGCACCACATGTGTTCTTCTCCATTTTCTTTCTTCTCATTTCTCCTTGCCAGTGTCTCTCCCTTTCTCACACACCTGCCTCCTTTCTACTCTGCCACTGTGGGTGACACAGCAACTCAGGGACATTGCTCCTGCACAGGCTAGATGAGGAGTTACGTAAATCTGAGAGGAGGATTTTTAAAGTATGTCTATTGACAGAGAGAGAGAGGGAGAGAGAAAGAGCTCCTATCTGCTGGTTTACTCTCCAGATGCCCCCACTGGCCAGCACTGGGCTGTACTGAAGCCAGAAACTGGGAACTAGGTCCAGGTGTATCACATGGGGGACAAGAACCCAATTACTGGAGCCATCACCACTGTCTTCCACAATGTACGTTAGCAGGAGCTGGAGTTAATGAACTTGGGCACTGTGATATGGGATGTGGGTGTCTTAACCAGCATCATGGCTGCTAGGCCAAACACCTGCTCCCCTTCTGAAGATTCTGAGTGTTTCTGTAACTTAAGTCCATATATGCCCTTTCCTTCAAATCTAACACCAGGTGGGGATGTTGTTTCCAGGAGATTTTAGAATAAAGGTCAACTTACTGCTATTAGACATCAGTTAGGCAAATAGGACTTTTTAATAATTAAATGCCTGAGTAAATGGAGAAAATTCCAAAAAAGGAATTTACTTAGCCAACTCCATCCTGTCCTAAATTTTAGGTTGCTGGCAAAAACACACTAAATAGAGGAATCACTACTGACAGGTATTATTTCAACAAGCACGAGCTGTAACAAATGGGATTAGTGCTATACTGTGTAGAGATCACATTTAATTCAGGACTTGGCTAAAAGCTGATTCAAAGCAATCTTTGTAAACCACATTAGGATCCCCAGGAAGGCCAAGGCACAGGAAGAGAGAGGGATGGCAGGACGCCTGTGGGTGGCTCCAGGGGTAAAGTGCAGGCTTTAGTATTGAAAACAACATTCTGAGATGTGAGGATATTCACACTAAAGACCCTGCAGAAAGCCATTCCTGGGGAGGCTTCAGAAGAAGGCACCCAGATGAGAGGACTCACAAGGGCCAGAGCAACAGCAGCTTCAGAGGGGGCACGAGAAATGAGACTGGCCACACCTTCTCCACACCAGCTTTCTTCAGCTGGTATAGAGCTTATTCTTTAGACTCGCCTTTTTCCAAGTATGAAATAGGCCTAACTGATGCCAAATAGTTCATTGCTGTTAGACTTACTTATTAGCAAGACACTTCCACATGTCTTTCTTTTAGAGCACTAAAGAAGACTACTACACAGGCTTATCAGGCTGAGACCCTGTTCCTGCAGAGAGGGCAAGTCCACAGCACAGCCCCTAGCAGGATGCCCGCACGCTCCCCCCAGGACCCTCTTTCATCCCAGTGTAGTTTCTGGTTCTTACTCCAGCCACAAGAGAAGAAAGCATTTTCCACCAGGGAACGGGAGTCCGCCATCCCCAGGAGCATTAGTATCTCACTGTACAGAGCACTGGGTGGCAGCTGGCCGGGTGGGGCAGAGCACCGGAGCAACTCACTTGAACTGACAGAAGATGTCTGCGTACTCTGGGAGGATCCCACTGGCCTGCAGCACGGTCACTCGGAAAGTGAAGGCACTGCCCGGCTTCAGGTGGTTGCCTATCTCTTCCGAAAATCCTTCCATCACCATCTTACCATCCAGCAAAGTGCCTGACTTCAAATCTAAACAGGGGCAAATGAACACAGAAATGGTTCAAGCAATGCAAGCAGGAGAGGTGAGCATTCTTTCCACTCCCCGCTGATAAAACCACCACGACCCCTGACAATGGTCACTACTTCCCCATTTGCAGGTGCCCAGATCACAGTGGACTCTGTCTACACACCCAAGTCATTCATTCGATTGATTTCTTCTGGAGGAGTGATGACCTCAGAGCTCTGACCTTGCCCTTCCACAATCCTCAGCTCCTCCAAGGACAGACCTGAACGAGTCATTGCCACAGAAGAAAAGTCACTCTGAAAACAAGGCAGGGTAGGCACGTGAGACAACAGAGCACAGACGTTGTTTTCCCCCAGCTTCCTCACTGCTGTGTGTTTGTCCAAGAAATAATAGTGACTGGAAAATTATGCAAAATAAGAGCTGTCTGGGAAAAGGCAGTACAATAAGACATAAAGGCTGGGTCTTTACCATTGTGATTGGGAGGCCTACCTCTACTCCACTCTAAACTGGTGCTGTGGTTACCAGTTTCCAGTATTTTTGAAAATTCTAGGCCAGAGAACTGGTCTTCAATGCTGAATACATTCCTTATAAACCCAAATACTACTCGTTGCATAAGGTTTTCTTTCCTCCTGAATATTTCTCACCTGATTAAAGTCCTCGTTATCAAAAGATATCTTAGCAGTTCCCGACTGTCGGATTCCTGAGCCATAATCAGGAGCTTCCTCGTCCGCTAAATAGAAAAAAATTACAAGAACCAAATGAGACCACATGATTCTTACCAGATTACAAAATACACACAAAAGTATTTTTGCCTAAGAAAAAAATGGCAACTGAAGTGGCTTTACCAACCTCCTTAGCTCAAATGAGAATTACTCATGAGGTTATCTAGACGTCATACCAAGGTGCCCTCACCCACGTGCCCCTTCCTTGGCCAGATTACATCCGATAACACACAAATATCTGAACATATTGTACTGGGCTTGTGGAAGAGACCTCCATAAACTCAAGTGCAGTGACTGTCACAGGTTTCCATGGAAAAAGGCCAAAACAGTCACTCAAACAGCACAGTGTTTGAAAGGAGAGGAAAATCATAGCAAATGGCCACATTTTTTAATCCTCAGAATACAGGCTGGATCATGCAAAAGTAGAAAATACCAGAATTTTTATCTATGCATTAGAAAATAGCAGTTAAAAAAAGTGAAAAAGCGGGCAGGAAAAGGTCCTGAAAAATCTCTCTTTTACTTCCAAAGCAGTTAAAATGCCAGTGTCCATGCGAAGTCAATCCCACTCTCCTTCATCTGCAAGGCAGTCTCTACCCACTAGTCCAAACGGCAGGAGCCAGACTGAACAGGCTGACTACGGCCACTGGGAAGAACAGCTGCAGCAGAAGCATGAACGGCCTCCCTCACGCCAGACGAACCTGCCACCCAGTACAGTCTACTGAGGTATGGCTGACACAGAACAGGCCTGCTTGGCTCCAGCAAGAACCCACGACTCTCATTTCAGAAGGTGACTTACCTGCAATGGCCTGTACAGCCACACGCAGGAACCCCCGAACTTCACCCTTCTCACTGACGATGGCCACCCTATGAATCAGCGGCACAGGATACAGCAGATTGCTCAGGTACACAAACGCCCTGGGGACAGAAACCAGGAGACCACCATCAGAGCTTCCAGAGAGAAGCTGACTTTCAGTCGCACTAAGAACATTCTGAAACTGAGCTGACTTCTGGGCCCTGAGATCACTCTTGGTTCTGTCCTCAAACTGCCTCCAGCTGCTTTTGTAGCACAGGTAACAGATAAACACAAATCTTCGGCAAAGTAGTTGACAAAGACCAACTTACACCAAATGACTCTACATGAATTACTGCTGTAGGTAGAAGAGTAACAGTTGGAAGTAGACTCTCAAGATAATGTGCTATGACAACTGCTGCTGCTGCTGTTGGGGAGCCCAGTAAAGAGCTCAGCCTACAAATGTAGGCTTTATAAAGAAGTTCTGTTTTGTTTTTCCCAACAGGGAAAACAGAAATCAGGAGACAAAGGCAGGGAATGTGACTAACATACAATTAATAATTCTAAAGTGGATTTCACATCACAGCATTGTAGGTCTTTATTTTTACTCACAAGCAAGGACTATCGTCTTCTGCTGTGGTGGCTAACGAGGTGAGGAGGGCAGAGGCTGTGCAGCCAGAATTTGAGTTGTGAGTTAAAGGAGACTGGATGGGTATCAAGATAAACAAGGGGGAGATGCCAGCTGATCCCTAAAGGGTTTGTTTTTGTTCCTAGAGTCTAAACTCTAATTCAGAAATGGATAAATGAAAGGTTAGGTCACAGATCTACCACGGAGTATTCCCATCAAACTAGCAAAGTCCTACTACATTAGCACTCTTTTATTTTCTTCTTTCATTATGTTGTAGCTACTGATTTTTTTAATCAACTAAAATTGGTGATCACTAAGCTTAAGAAGGTTCATTTTAACTGGTAGAAGGGAAACAGAATCTAGTTCCCACTGTTACTCCTGTCTTCCCACTTGGTATATGCTGATCTTTGAACATAAGACAACAGACAAAGAATAAACACTTGCATCAAGGAATCAAACAAAACTAACTGTGACATACACACCTGCTGCCGCTTTTCTTATTCTGAAATCTACTTTAAAGCAAAGGCAGAAGAAAGATGGAGTGGATAGAGGGATTTCAACTCAAAGAAATGAAAACAGTTCTGATAACAGAGAAAACACATCACAGAAAAACAAATGTTAATAAAGCTTCTAGAGAATAAATGAACTATGAATGAAAATTACAACAAAAATAATTGCAAGGGAACATTAATCAGATCAGGATGTCTACTTCCCTTTCAGTCTGCTCCAAAGCAGGCTAGGAGGCAATGCTAAGAAATGGAGGGTAATAGCTTTGTTGCACAAAATTTTACAATGAAAATTCTTCCAAAAATGATTACAAACAAGACCATCAGACACCAACTAGCATACAGAGTTTAAAAGGCTAAGACTTTGGTGTAAGCCAGCACAGATGATCACTTTCCCCTTTTAACGGCATTCCAGCCAAATCTGTCCACGTTCAATGCCTGGGCCAGTAAAAGCCAGCACACATGTGCCCTGACCAGAATCCTCTCTGCACTCAATGTCCACCTCATGGCTTTGATTTTACGTCTTCAGGTCTGTCTTACATACCACCATCTCATGACAGGTTCCCCCCAGTGACACAGGGATTTCAGCAGCTCATACAATCCTTTCATCATTGCTGTAATTTATTCTTATTCATTTGATTATTTATTTCTGTCACCCACCAGTCTGTAGGCAGGAACTAAGTCTGGTTTTGCTCACCAGTTTGCTGAGGACTTGGCATACTGTAACATACGCTGAATGTACACAAGAAAACAAGGAAGCGATGTGTTCTCTATCTTTACACAGAAGTGGAAGACATTCCAGAAAAAACTGGGTTCTATCAGAGGCAACCAATAGTGAAGCCATCCAACTTTATGCTGTCTTTTCAAAGCCATACTCCTGGTGGGTATTACCTACATGGAACAAGTTTAGATTCCTTAACTACACTTAATCTGTTATCTTAAAAGTAGCTTTTCAAAAGCAGAAGCGTTGTTTTGTGAGGAAGCTTAGCACATTCACACACATCACAATGAGGTACCCTCTGACCGCGGGAGAGAATTCCCTCTGTCTGTGGCAAGGGCTGTTCCAATGTGGAAGCACTAAAGGTGTTACCGCAGATAACTCCTTCTGAGAAAAGAAAACTCTACAATTCTACAGCAGGACCACAGGCATTCACTCTGTGACTACACGATTACACCCTCACTGGACAGCTCCTTGTCATGCTGTCAGAACAGAGTCCAGCCCCAAATCAACGCTGTGTAAACGTTCTCTTTTAAAGCTTTGTAAACTGGCATTTTCCTAACCTGCACTTCTGAGTCCTGACGCTTTGACCTAGCAGACTGAAGGAGAACAGGGATGAGGGGGAAGATGTAAGGATGTATTAGCAGAAAAGTTCTGTGAAGTTACACCAAAAAGAGAAACAAACTTGTCAACATAAAGGTAAGAAAAATCAGCACAGTTATGGTGAGACTTTACAGAAAGAACATCGGTTCAGATACTTAGGTCACAGAACAACCACCTTTTGCCCCCTTTTCAACCCAGAAGACTAGTTTAAACATTTTACATTTCATCCAAATTATGATGGATGGTTCATAACATCCCGGCATGCCATGAGGAGAACAGCTAAAGGGACAAGCTCTTTTAGAGTTCGTGTAAAGATTCACTGGAGGCAGCCACAGCCAAGAAGCCTAAAATGGAATTTCCTAAGAAACAAGACATTTTTATAGGCAAATTATATGTGCCAATAGGGGAAACCCAATCCACTGAATCACAAAAGCAGGAAAGAAGGTGTTCCTCTTACACACACACTGACTAGTACAACTGGACGGTGCTGCATTCTTCTGAACTTTCTTTGTGGAGAAGAAGCGTGGCCAAGGGCAACAATGGAATACTATCCTTCATTTTACTGACTGCTATGGATTTCACTTCCTCCCCAGTCTTTCTTGCTAGGCAGAGTCCGTTCTAGAACCTGGAAACTCAAATAAACGGAAAGACCAGTTCCTCAAGTGGCTCCCTGAAGTAGACTTAGTTTAATGGACCTGTTAGGACCTAGGAGCAGTTATGATTAAAATGAATAAGATTAGAATATATATTTTTTTCTAAAAAATATTTATTTATTCATTTATTTGAAAGGCAGAGTTACAGAGAGGCACAGGCACAGAGAGAAAAGTCTTCCATCTGGGAGTTCACTTCCTGCAATGGCCAAAACAGCCGGAGCTGGGCCAATCTGAAGCCAGGAGCCAGGAGCTTCTTCCAGGTCTCCCACACACGTAAAGGGGCCCAAGGAATTGGGCCTCTTCCGCTGCTTTCCCAGGCCATAGCAGAGAACCAGATCAGAAGTGGAGCTGCTGGGACTCAAACTGGCACCCATATGGGATGCTAGTACTGCAGGTAGCAGCTTTACATGCTATGCCACAGAGCTGGCCTTGAATATATATATATATATCTAAAGCCAGGTTATATTTCCATACTGAGGAGGATTTTGACTTCAGTGTTCCATACAACTGACTCAAAATATAAATGTTTCTGGGGCCAGCACTGTGACTGAGGAGCCAGCATCCCATATGGGCACCAGTTCAAGCCCTGGCTGCTCCACTTCCCATCCAGCTCCCAGCAATATGCTTGGGAAGGCAGCAAATGACGCTCAGACCCTGCACCCTTGTGGGAGACCCAGAGGCGGCTCCTGGTTTCAGCCTGCTAGTGTGGCCATTTGGGGAGTGAGCCAGTGGGTGGAAGATCTCTCTCTATCTCTCCTTCTCTCTAATTTTGACTTTCAAATAAATAAATAAATAAATAAATCTTAAACATCTATCTCTTTCTATCAATCGATAGATATCAATGCTTCTAAGCAGAAGTCCTAACTAGGATCTTCATTTTGCTAGTGTCGATGACAGATTCTCTTTTTCTCTCTAACTCTTCCTTTTACACTTGAGAACCCAAACAGGCCTCAGTTTAAGTTGCCTGTGCTAAGTGTCACAGCCGGCCCAGGATCCAAGGCTCTTCCCAACAATGAGGTCGGGGTGTTCTTTGTCATCCTAAGCAAGAGAAAGCTGCCTGTTACTCTCTGTGTGACGGTGTAGAATGCACTCCATTTGCTTTAGGAGCTGCTTGATGGGCACAAGAAGCAGATTTATGGCCTTGCATAACTTCCCACCGCCTGAGAACAGGCTGGTAATGTGCTGAAGGACACAAACAGCCATAAATAAAGTGCTGTTTATTGTCCATTGTGTGTGTGTGTATGTGTGTGTGTGTCTCAATTTTTAATAGAAACCAGTTTCTCTGAAATTCTAAACCTTTACTCCTGGTGATACACCTGTCAAAAACAATATCCATAGCTACATACTCATTTTATTCACAGAAACATCAAATTCTGAATGTCTTTTGCCATTATAAAACTCAGCCTGTACAGTATTATAACTATAACTGAGGCCTTAATTTCTACCAAAAAACATTTTTTCTCCCCCTTTCCATAAATGTGATCTTCTTTCACATTATTTATGAAGTTTCCCTTACCAGGTGACCAACACTATATTGTGAGATAAATTCTAGAATCTATGCCCCTACTGGGTCAGGGAACTTGGGGCACTTTAATTTTTAGATAACTGGTGCTCATCCAGGGAACACTGATATAATTCCTTTACTTTAAAAACACAACAATAAGTGGTTTCTAATGCACAATTAAATTTAATACTGTAAAACCCGGACATACTTTTTGGTTAATCCAGCAATCGCTCTACTGTTGAACTTGTAATTAAAATTACTTCAGCATGAAGACTGGATGTGGACAAAGACACCAGTATTTGGAACAGGGGCATGGAGAGTTCTGCTCACTGACAGATGGACACACAACTGAGAGCCAGACAATGCCTCAGTTTGGTGAACTAAGCTTAACACAAAGCAGTCCCATGGAGTGCTGAACAAGTATTCATTGTGGAGGAAATCAACAGACGATTTTCTGAGATTCATTGTTATGAAGCCTATAGGTAAAATTTAGCAGAAGCCAAAGACCTACAGACATGCTTCGTGGGATCTGCCAGAGAAAGGCAGCCAGTTAAGACAAAGGGAGGCCTGGCTTTCCTGATTTTTCTTAGGACTCAGTAGACTAAGCAAAATATAAACCCAACACTACTCCTGAGTCTTCTGTTCCCTGATTCAGGCAGTGTCATACACTCTGTAGCTAAACTTGGGCTTGCTCTGCTTTCTCTCTCACGTTACCCCCACGTCTTTCTCGATCACATTCCTTTGGAGAGGAAATATCTAGACCACGGTACCATCACTGGACGCACTATGCTCAACTCTTAGCTTTAATTTCTCCTTTGGAGTTTCCACCTTTAGAACAAAATTACAGGGCAATTTAGGACACGGGGTCTTCCATGCAGTCTTCATTTATTGCTGGATGTTGTACTGAGCGGACTGGGTGCCTCACACACAATGCCAGGTCAGCATTCATAAAGAGCTGAAACAAGATTATCCAAAATTGCACAAAGAGGCCTTTAGAGCAAGAGCTGGTCCCTTTTTGCCTTTCTCACAATAACCTCACCAACCTTCCCACTAAAATGAACCAAGGGGACCGGTCGTAAAACGGGTCATGCCCGTCACTGAAGAGATCTGAGCCCTCTTCCGTCCCTGCGTCAGAGCCGGTGTCATCCACGAATGCCTCATCATCAAAATCCTCCATCTCATCTTGCTGCTCGTCAGCCAGCTCAGTGATGTCGGAATCGGCCGTGGAAAAAGTAGGGGAGGGTGTGCGGTCGGCAAGGCGCTCATTCACACAGCCGTGGAAAATGGGGGAGCTAGACACCAGGTAAGAGCCGATTAACACAGCCAGGGAGAGAGGAATAGTTGGTTAAACAGGAAGCTACAGGTGCCAACAGGACAGAATTCACTGGGGAATCAACACAATAAAAGCAACTGGAAAAGCAAAAGGATAAAATAAGCATAATCATCTGAATCAGGTGAAAGGAATGAGGGCAGGCTGGAAAAAGTTACACAATAAGGGATCCTTCAAATAAGAGAAGCAGAGGAAACCCATGAGTAGACCATCCCAGGTAAATCTTACTCTATAAAACATTCAAATTCTCCAGCTCACACAACAGGTCAGCATCCAGACCTCAAAGGGGAAATTCTCAACATTAATGCAAAAAAAATAATGTTTTAAGTCTTTATTCAAATTCTTCCATTATCTCAGAGAAGAAAAGAAAATCTAAGGGGGCTGCCATTGTGGCATAGCTTAAAAGCCACCGCCTGTAACACTGGTATCCCTTATGGGTGCCAGTTTGAATTCTGGCTGCTCCACTTCTGATCTAGCTCCTTGCTAATGGCCTGGGAAAAGCAGCAGAGGATGACCCAAGTGTTTGGGCCCCTGGCATCCACGTGAGAGACCTGGATGGAGTTCCTGTCTTCAGCCTGGCCCAGCCCTGGCTGTTGTAGCCATCTGAGGAGTGAACCAGCAGATGGAAGATCAATCTTCCTGACTCTCTATCTAACTCTGCCTTTCAAATAAATAGATAAATAATTTAAAAAAAAGAAAAGAAAAGAAAAAGAAATGGATGAAATGGTATATGCCAGAGCAGCATTGCTTTGCTTGGATAAGACGTGGTTGGCCAATTCATCTTTTTAAAAAAATTAATCTGGAGCAGTACTGTGGCACAGCGGGTTAAGACGCTGCTCGGGACGTCTGCATCCCGTATCGGCTATTCTGCTTCCAACCCAGTCCCCTGCTGATGCACCTGGGAAGCAACAGATGATGATTCAAGTGCTTGGGCCCTGCCACCAGTATGGGAAACAAGGATGGAGCTTTTGGCTCCAGGCTTTGGCCTGTCCTAGCCCTGGCTGTTGCAACCATTCGGGGAGTGAACTAATGGATCAAAGCACTCTCTCTCTCTTTCTCTCTCTCTCTGAATCTTCATCTCTGTCATTCTGCCTTCCAAATACATAAAAATCTTACCAAATAAATAATGTGCTGGTGTTGTGGCACAGCAGGTTAAGTTGCCACATGCAGTACCAGCATCCCATAACGGAGGGCTTGTTGGATCTCAAATGCTCCACTTCCAATCCAGCTCCCTGCTTACATGCCTGGGAAAGCAGCAGATCATGGCCCAAGTACCAGGGCCCCTGCCACCCACATGGGAGACAAGGATGGAGTTCCATGCTCCTGGCTTTGGACTGGCCTAGCCCCAGCCATTGGTGCTGTTTGGGAAGTGGACCAGTGGATGGAAGATTCTCTATCAGAATGGCGTGAAAGTCAGACTACATTTTCAACTATGACTTGGCAGCTTTTTTTTTTTTTCCCCAGGGAGCAGAATTAGATTTATAGAACAGACTGCAAAAGAGCAGCTGACTCCTACTGCTGACTTCAGCAACATCTTATTCACCCTCTTTAAAAAGGTTTTTGCAACTTAATTTCCCTGAAATTTAGACTTTGGAAAAGTCTAAACCTCTGAGAACTTGACTCAATACAGACTCACAGAAACATTATTTGTTTTCACTCAATATTGAAAAACTGGCTCAAAAGGGTACCAACGTGTATAATTAATTCACCCTTGGCAAGGATTAATGTGGCATAAATTGCCTTAAAAAATGGACAAATCAGATTATGGAAAGATTGCATACTACATACTACATAAATGGCATACTACCATTTTAATTTGCAAGACACAGACACAAGTTTTCTTTTTCTTCTAAATCTGTTTTACACTCAACTACAAACCTTTGGTTTATGAATAAGGTCAGAGCCAGGGACACTGGTGGATACTCTGAAAGTCCAAGTCTCAGAACAAAATGCGTGTGGAGTGACATTAAAGGAAACTATGCCACACAACACAATTTTGTGTATGTGAATTACACAGGAGATTCTTCACACTTTTTCTTATAACTTCCTATAATATCTGAGGTGTAAAATAATCAAAATAAAAGTACTCATTATTTAAAAGGAAGAGCATCAACAAAATCATCACATACCTTCCCACAAGTTTGAACCAGTGGAACCGATCATAGAAAGGATCGCTGCCAGTCATAGATGTTTCATTTTCGTCCTGGGCGTTAGAGGCCATCTCACCTGCCCTGTCATACATCTCTCGCATCAAATCCAGCCTCTGCCTATTCAGTAAGCATACAGTGCAACTGGTTAATATCAAGAAATTGCAATAAAATTTTGCTTTAGAGGCATTTTCCATGTCCTCATCATTTAACATTATTAGAAAAGAATGAAGGCCAAAAGTACAGCCTCCAAACACCCAGTATTGAAAGTATTTGGGTCTACAAAGAAGCCACTGAAAGCCAAGAATGGCCACCTAACCTCTCCTGAGTGGGCAGACGCAGTTCAATGGTGTGTGACATCTCAAAGACACCAACACGGTGGGAATTACCTCATCCAACTAAACGTACAGGAAGACAGAGTATAACTTCCTCCTCTATGGGGTCCAGCACAGAAAAGATGAATAATTTCTAGATCTGAGATAAAAATAAACATCACAGAATTGGAACGTTTAAAATTAAAGAGGGTCTATGGAGGGTACATTTAAATATCTACAAATGTCAAAGGTGCTTGAGGAAGGAGATACGTTCACTAAAAGAAAATGCATGGATGAATGGCATGATCACTGGCCAGCAACAGTGATGTAGAAAGCAACAGCTTTCTCAGAGAGGAGAGCTCAAAGGAACCCACTTGAGCAATTCATTATTGTTTTCCCAATAAAACAGTCAGCTTTTACACATTTTCATACTTGAGTTTCTCCAAAGACCAATAGTGTGTTGCTCCGTTCTTCAGATCCTGGACTTCCACGGCCACCACTGTACGAGGGAAAGGCCTGTCCTCGTGAGTTTTTTCCATCTCAGTGGGCAGCAGCTCAGGAGGCAAAGGGGAGTACAGTGTGTCAGTCAGCAGGACAAACTGGAACTGCACCTGAGCCAAAGAATGAACCATCAGCAAACGGTTTCCAGCATGTGAGCTTGAGACAAGGCAACAGAATCACACCCAAAGGGAAAGACATCAAAACTGTAGTAGGTGCTCAACAGTCTGTGATAAACGGGAAAAAAGCCATCTATATATTCATCATAGGGAATAATCCTGATTTCGAATGAATCTGTTTACAGACTTTGTTGTTTTACCCTGGCAAAGTGTTTTAGCATGAACTAAAATCTCAATAAGCATACTTTAGCTGTCTAAATGAAAACCTTTGTAGAATTCATAGAAGAGACTAGAAGGTGCACCAAGAATGGCTCGTTAGTCTCTCACCAATGAGTGGATGGAAACACTCTGCGTTTCCCATCTGGAATCCCAAGGATTACAAGCACTGCTCTGAAAAGTGTCTCCGATCTACGAAATGCTTTCCAGTGTCCTGTCCTTTACTTCTCACTACTGCCCTATATTTTCACCAACAAATATTAATAAAATGCCCAGCACAGTGGTAAGAAAATGAGATTATAAATGAATGCTGGTCCACTACTTGATGGGGCTTCTCAGTCCTTAGAAGAGGAGCTAAACAGTAGCAAAGGTGAACAGGACTTATAGGACAGACTTACTGGTAGAAAACTAAGGAAAATCGAGATTGTTTTTTAACAGAAACCCAAGGAAAGCATTTTTATGCTAATATGTTTCTCTAGCTCTTGTCAGAAATAAATCTCATTTATAAAAACACAAAACATCTATTTTCAAAAAACTATTATGTAATAAAAATTTAATCAGTACTACCTGTGTTCTAGGTGCACATATTTTACAAGGCAAATATAAAGCTCCTTCATGGCATAAAGCAGCCAAATTCTCCCAAGGGAAATACCGGTTCAAGGTAAGAGCTCTGCCTCCAGACCACCATGCCTCTCCACCTTCCGTACCTTTTTCTTCAGCTCCACGCTGATGGCATTGGCCTCCTTCAGGTACACGGCATTGCCCCAGAGTGAGTCCCTTAGTGACGTAAACTGATGAGACTTCCACTTCCGGAAGGCCCACTGGGCCAACTCGAACTCATGCTGTGTCCAAGCAACTGAAAGCACACGGAGCATATTCAGTCAGGACCTCACGTAGTCCTCCTGCACCTTAATGCTTTAGCAAGTTAAGGTATTTTCCAGATTTATCTTTCAAGATTTTATCTATTTATTTGAAAGTCAGAGTTACAGAGAAGGATGGAGAGAGAAAGAAATTTTCCATCAGACGATAAGATCTTGAAAGATGGGGGTGGGGTTGATGGTGTGCCTTAGAAATTCCCCAGGTTTCTGAGCACAGTCTTCATCAGATGGCTGCTATGGCCGACCAGGCCAGGCTGAAGCCAGGAACCAGGAGCTCCACACAGCTCCACACAGCTCCACTCAGCTCTCCTGAGTGGCACAGGCCTCTAACCACTTGGGCCATTCTCTGCTGCTTTTCCCAGGACACTAGCAGTGAGCTGGATCCAAAGTGGAGCAGCCAGGACATGAGCCGACACCAAACGGGATGCCAGCATCGCAGGCAGCATCTTTACCTGTTACACCACAATACTGGCCTGCTTTTCTTCTTTTTAAAGGTTCACTATATTCTGTTGACCTCATGAAGGTAGTATATACATTTCAGAAAACCTACAAAAGTCCTATTTTTTTAAAACAGTGCATCAAAGAAATAGATTTCCTCTTTCTTTTCTATTAAAACTATAATTCTAATGAGTGGTTATAATTAAAGAAAAGTAACCTCATTCTTTGATATGTTGTCCAACTTGATATATTTCTGTTTTTCTTTCTAGTATTGGGGGGGAAAGGTCATGGTTCAATCAGATATTTGAAAATAAAGAATTTAAGAGGCAGGCGTTGTGGCGTAGCAGGTTAAGTTACCACTTGGTACACCTGTACCCTGTATCCCATACAGGCATGTTGGTTCAAGCCCTATCTACCGCACTTGTAATCTTCCTGCTCACGCATCTTGGGAGGCACCAGATGATGGCTCAAATGCCTGGGCTCCTGCCACCCACGTGGGAGACCCGGATGGAGTTCCTGGCTCCTGGCTTTGGCTTGGCCCAGCTTTGACTGTTGTGGGCATTTGAAGAGTGAACAAGTGGATGTTGCTCTGTCTTTCGAATAGATTAAAGAAAACAAATCAGCGTTTAAAAATAAAGGAAAAATGGGGCCGGCGCTGTAGATGGGATAAAGCTGCTGCCTGCAGTGCCGGCATCCCATATGGGTGCTGGTTCAAGTCCTGGCTGCTCCTCTTCCAATCCAGCTCTCTGCTGTGGCCTGGGAAAGCAGTAGAAGATGGCCCAAGTCCTTATGTCCCTGCACTCGCATGGGAGACCTGGAAGAGGCTCCTATCATCGGATCAGCACAGCTCCAGCCATTGCAGCCAATTAGGGAGTGAACCAGCGGATGGAAGACCTCTCTCTCTCTCTCTGCCTCTCCTTTTCTCTCTGTGTAACTCTTTCAAATAGATATATCTTAAAAAAAAAAAGGAAAATTAAATACATAAATTAAGAGTTCTTTCAGAGTTGATTTGAAGCCCACTGACTACAGAAACGAAATATGGTGAGTGTTGTACTATATTATAAGGTATTAACAATGAAAGCCCTACTTCAGGTAAAAAATTCCTGAGAATTTAAGAGAGGCAAGTAGAACTAAGTTGTATGATTAGAAACCTGCCAGAAAACACACTGGGGGTACATTTCAAAGTGCTCATACATGAGAGAAATCTCTGATATACACTAGCAAACTGAACTGACAAGCTCAACGATTAAGCTCTTTATCTACTTGAAACACATATGAACTTCATACTACAGTAACATGATACTGTATATGTAAACGTCCACAAGATCTACATGAAGAAGACTGTGCTCAGAAACCTTGCAAATTTCTAAGGCACACCATCAGCCCCACCCCCACCTCATTGGCTACAACCTGGATTCTGAGTACTGAGTGCCTTTCAAATCATATTTCCATTGGCCACTGACAAGGAAGGACCAGCTCTGCTCACAGATAAAGAACTGATTGGTAACAGGACTGGGAAGGTTGTAAGGGAGTTTCCATCTAGATTTCACCTTCTTCCTCCTCCTCTTCCTCCTCGGTTGTTTCTGCAGTCAGGGATCGCGTCTCCACCTGCTTCTGCAGGGCCTGCAGCTTACTCTCATAGTCCTGAGGGAAGAGAGAGGAGGTGACATGTAGGACAGAAAGGAACTGAGCGGGAGGAGACAGAGATGAGAGAACCACTGGAGGAAGGAGGGGAAAACAGGACCGAGAGGAGAGGGGAGGGGAGGCCGGAGAACAGAAAAGGACAAGACGCAGAGCAGCGCTTGGAAACCACACAGCACAACCGGCACGTGATGGGGGAATGCGCAAAGATCTGCTCCCACCGGCAGCCTTTCTGCTTATATTCCCTCAAAGTTGGCATTGCGGAAGGAGAAAGGGGGATTTTCAAGAGAAAAAAATGTGTCCCTAAGCGTTAAAAATGTTTAAGTAATATTGTACACATCGGAGAGTTCCGAGAATCACAATAATGGAAGAGGCTGAACTCACCAGTACTGTAAAAAGTCCCAGTTATCTAACTTTGGGAAGAAGTCCCAGTTATCTAACTGTTTGGGAGGGGAAAAATCTGGAATGTAGACTCTGGGGCTCCGCATGGGAACAGTGAGGACCTCCGCAGCAGCACGGGGAGGCGGGCCTTCGGGTGATGGAAAGCCTCACTGTGCTATCAGGATTCAAGTACTTTCCAGATTCCATGTGTTTAGGTCAGCAGAGATGGTTGGGATACTAACTTCCTACCTCACAGAAGGACCAACAGATGAACTACTTTTTTTTTTTTTTCCTAACAGGCAGAGTTAGACAGTGAGAGAGAGAGAGAGAGAGATAAAGGTCTTCCTTCCGTTGGTTCACCCCCAACGTGGCCACTACGGCCAGCACTGCGCCAATCTGAAGCCAGTAGCCAGGTGCTTCCTCCTGGTCTCCCATGTGGGTGCAGGGCGCAAGTACTTGGGCCATCCTCCACTGCCTTCCCAGGCCACAGCAGAGAGCTGGACTGGAAAAAGAGCAACCGGGACAGAACCAGCACCCTAACCAGGACTAGAACCTGGAGTACTGGCGGCGCAGGCAGAGGATTAGCCTAGTGAGCTGAAGCGCCGGCCAGATGAACTACTTTAAAAACATGTGAAAGTCTTCTTAAATTATAACACACTATCAAAAAGACAGGTAACATTTTTAAGTTTATTTTGTAAGCATACCCAGCACCCAGATTTTGGTATCTTAATATCATTAGTCATTAAAAGGATCCAGGGATCCTTGGAAAAGAAGCTAATGCCCCAGTTCGGAGCATGAAAAGTATTAGGTAAGCACAGAATATTTTATGCCAGAAATGATGGCAGAACTCAAAGATCACTGTGGCCATTTCTAAAAGTCACAGGGTCCCATTGGTCAACAGATCAGAACATCAGAAAAAGCACATAGCCCAATTCAGTAAAGAAAGAATCCAGGCGTCCACAGTGAACTAAAAGAAGACATACACACAAAAGTTCAGCTCTTCTGAACCAGTTAATAAAAGCAAAAGGACAACCGTTGGAAAGCCAGCATACTACAACCCTAGATGTAGAAACTGAATTAAGCAAGGATCATTAATAAATACTTAAATAATCAAGCCAAAGGTAGACGCAAAACAGAATATTCACACAATCCAAAGTCCACTCCTGAGATCTACTAATAAGGACGGCAGTGTATTTACAAGCAAGAGAGTGCCAAACATCACATTAACCCAACTGAAACTTTGACACTGTCAATAGGACAAATTGGTATTTCTTTTTTTTTTTGGACAGGCAGAGTGGACAGTGAGAGAGAGAAAGAGACAGAGAGAAAGGTCTTCCTTTACAGTTGGTTCACCCTCCAATGGCCGCAGTGGCTGGCGCACCGTGCTGATCCTATGGCAGGAGCCAGGTGCTTCTCCTGGTCTCCCATGGGGTGCAGGGCCCAAGCACTTGGGCCATCCTCCACTGCACTCCTGGGCCACAGCAGAGAGCTGGCTTGGAAGAGGGGCAACCGGGACAGAATCCGGTGCCCCAACCAAGACTAGAACCCGGTGTGCCAGTGCTGCAAGGCAGAGGATTAGCCTAGTGAGCCGCGGCACCGGCCTAAATTGGTATTTCTTATATACTGATGTGATACAATGGGAAGCACAAGTTACCTTTCTAGCATTCTTACCAAAGCCTTTACCTTAATCTAAAATTGAGGAAACAAGGACACAAGAATATGTGCCTACAGTCTTCAAAATATCAATGTAATAAAAGATTTAAAAAATCACAGAGGCAGGACCAGCATTGTGGCATAGAGGGTAAAGCTGACGCCTGGGACACTAGTATTCCATATGAGCGCCGGTTCAAGACCTGCCAGTCTGCTTCCAATCTGATTCCGTGCTAACGTGCCTGGGAGGGCAGCAGAGGATGGCCCAAAAGTACCTGGGCCTCACTCATGTGGGAAACCCAGTGAAGCCTCAGGCTCCTGGCTTCGAACCTGGCCCAGCCCTGACTATTGTGGCCATTGGGGAGTGAACCAGTAGATGGAAGATATCTCTCTCTCTCTCTCTCTCTCCCCCTCCCTACCTCCCTCCCTCCCTCCCTGTAACTTTGCATTTCAAGTAAGATGTCAGTTAGTACACCAAAGTGTATCCCACATGGGAGTGCCTGGGTTTAGATTCCCAGCTCTGGATCTTAACTCCACCTTCTGGGAGGTAGCAGTGATGGCTCAAGTAGTTGGTTTCCTGCCACCAATGTGTTAGACCTGGCTCAGGTTCTAAGCTCCTGGCTTCACCTCCTCCCCACTCCCCAACTCTATAAGCCATTCTGGGCATTTGGGGAGTGTACCAGTGGATGGGAATTCTCCTTCTCTCTCTTGAGTAAAACTTTTAAAAATGCTTTTAATACAATAATAACTAAATACAATGTATAAACCTCAAAGTGATCTTGGATAAACTCATGCTTTTTTTTTTTTTTTTTAAAGATTAATTTATGGGGCTGGCACTGTGGTGCAGAAGGTTAAAGCCCCAGCCTGCAGTGCTGGCATCCCATATGGGCACTGGTTCAAGTCCTGGCTGCTCCTTTTCTGATCCAGCTCTCTGCTGTGGCCTGGGAAAGCAGTTAAAGATGGCCCAAGTCCTTGGGCCCCTGCACCCGAGTGGGAGACCTGGAGGAGGCTCCTGGCTCCTGGCTTCGGATTGGCTCAGCTCTGGCCATTGCAGTCATTTGGAAGACCTCTCTTTCTGGCTCTACCTCTCTCTGTAACTCTACTCTGCCTTTCAAGTTACAGAGAGAGGGGGGAGAGGGAGAGAGAAAGAGGTCATCCATTTACTGATCACTCCCCAAATGGCCTCAGTCGGGGCAAGGTCAGTCGGAAGCCAGGAGCCAGAACTCCACCCAGGTCTCTCACACGGGTGGTAGGGGTCCAAGGCCTTGGGCCATCTTCTGCCGCCTTCCCGGGAGCAGTAGCAGGGAGCTAAACGGATATTCAGATACGATTGTTCTGTTCATTTTGTGGTGAAAACCAAGATAATTTGCAAAGTACACTAAAAAATCATGTATTTTTTCAGTAGTCATTTATGTTTTTAAAAAGTCCTAACTAAATATACCCCATATTTATAAAGGCACTGCACTAACTTCCCTCATCTGGAATGTTCTCTCCTTCCCACCCATTCTTGTTTTTAAATTTATTTTGTGTCAATATCTGTTCTTAATGGCAACATGGATTATCCCAATATTACCAATAACTCTATAAAGGTGGTACTACCATTAGGTTCCTGTTAAGGAGGAAGAAAAAGGCTTCAGCAAATTGTTTAACTTTCCGGGGGTGACAGAGTTAGCAAGTGGTGGAAATGGCATATGAATTCAGGCAAACCAGAGTATACCTTTAAACCTATTATCCATCCATCCATGCATCCACCCACCTATCCAACAAATATCTTTTGGGCCCCTACCATGTACTTATGCTAGCAATACAGGCCACTAAGACAAAGGTCCCACTGGCAAGGGAGAGAAAGATGACAGGGAGTAAACAGAGTATACATATGGTTCCAACAGAAAGAACTCTGCAAAAGACGGAGGAAGGTAAGCACTAGTGGCTAACGGAGAGGAGAGGAACAGGAGGAAAACAGATTAGGTGTCCAGAGGACATGTACGTAACTGAGGTCTTGGGGGAAATAGGGTTATTCTAACCAAAGTAACATCAGCAGCAAGCGCAAAGATCCTGAGATCAAAGGAGCCTCTGAGGGGTTACAAACAAGCAAGAAAGCCTGTGGTGGTGGTGATGGTGATGGTGGTGGTGATGATGATGGTGGTGATGGTGATGTGGTGGCGATGGTGATGTGGTGGTGGTGGTGGTGGTGGTGGCGATGGTGATGGTGATGTGGTGGTGGTGGTGGTGGTGATGGTGGTGGTGATGGTGGCGGCAATGGTGATGTGATGGCGGTGATGGTGATGTGGTGGTGGTGGCAATGGCGGTGGTGATGGTAATGGTGGTAGTGATGGTGATGGTGATGATGGTGATGGTGGTGGTGGTGATGGTGATGGTGGTGGTGATGGTGGTGGTGGCGATGGTGATGTGGTGGTGGCGGTGGTGATGGTGGTGATGGTGATGTGGTGGTGATGGTGATGCGGTGGTGATGGTGGTGGTGGTGATGGTGGTGGTGGTGGTGGTGATGGTGGTGGTGGTGATGGTGGTGGTGGTGGTGGTGGTGGTGATGGTGGTGGTGGTGATGGTGATGGTGGTGGTGGTGATGGTGGTGATGGTGGTGGTGGTGGTGATGGTGATGTGGTGGTGGTGATGGTGGCGATGGTGATGTGGTGGTGGTGGTGGTAATGGTGATGGTGGTGGTGGTGGTGGTGGTGATGGTGATGGTGGTGATGGTGGTGGTGGTGGTGATGCGGTGGTGATGACGGTGGTGGCGGCGATGGTGATGCGGTGGTGATGGTGATGGTGATGGTGATGGTGGTGGTGGTGATGGTGGTGATGGTGATGGTGGTGGTGATGCGGTGGTGATGATGATGGTGGTGGCGATGGTGATGCGGTGGTGATGGTGGTGATGGTGATGGTGGTGATGGTGGTGGTGGTGATGGTGGTGATGGTGGTGGTGGTGATGCGGTGGTGATGGTGGTGGTGGCGATGGTGATGCGGTGGTGATGGTGATGGTGGTGATGGCGATGGTGATGATGGTGGTGGTGGTGGTGATGCGGTGGTGGCGATGGTAATGCGGTGGTGATGGTGATGGTGGTGATGGTGATGGTGGTGGTGATGGTGGTGGTGGTGGTGATGGTGATGGTGGTGGTGGTGGTGGTGGTGGTGGTGATGCAGTGGTGATGATGGTGGTGGTGGCGATGGTGATGCGGTGGTGATGGTGGCGATGGTGATGTGGTGGTGGTGGTGGTGGTGATGGTGGTGGTGATGGTGGTACAGAGGAGTGGCAGAGCAACACAGGGAAGACATACAGTTGAGGCAGTCAGGAAGGGACACTGTAGGTTTTATTCTGAGGGAAGCCCCTGGGTAGCTTAGAGCTGGGAAGTGATATGGTCTAGAGTATGTTTCACAAGCACCATTCTTTGTGGGGATTAGGAGGAACCGTGGAAGCAGGGAGAGCCACCATAAGGCTGTCACAGTGGTGTCTAACGGACATGGTGCTGCCTGGTCCAGGGTGTCAGCACCCAAGACAGCAAACACAAAATGGAGCTGCCATACCCTTTACAGCACAGGAAAGGTATCTTTCAACGATGTGGCTGTCGGGTGTGAGGAAAGAAAGGGAGACACTGAGGATGATTTGGACCTTTGGTCTGAGTTAATCCCTCTGGTTAAGAGAACTCGGAAGTTTGATGCCTCTTAGCTATTGAGGTATATCAGATCCTAGTTACATGTCAGAGGCCAGGCTGGAGAGAGAACATTTACAGTTAGTAGAGAAGCAAGGCAGGCCAGTGGTCTGCAGACAGACGAATCCCCCGAGACTGGACATGGCTCCCACTTCATAACCGAGTGACCCTGGGAAAGTCTGTAAGACAGGGTAACAGAATGGGCTATGAGGATACAGTGAGTTAATACATGTAAAAGGTTGATGTGTATAATATTTGTAATACATGTACAACATACTAATTCTCATTATCTTTATCATCAGCATCATCAGTGTGAAAATGAAAGATAAAACATAAAGGGACTAACTTTGTGGCACAGTGTGTATACACAGTGGCCTGCAATGCCAGCATACTATATGGGCACCAGTTCACGTCCCAGTTGCTCCACTTCCGATCCAGCTCCCTGATAATGGCCTGAGAAAAGCAGCAGAAGATAGGCCAAGTATTTGGGTCCCTGCCACCCACATGGGAGACAGGAAGAAGCTGCTGGCTCCCAGCCTTGGCCTGGTCCAGTGCTGGCTGTGTGGTCATCTGGGGGAGTGAACCAGCAGATGGAAGATTTCTCTATCTCTCCCTCTAACTCTGACTTTCAAAATACATACATACATACATCTAAAAAAAAAAAGATAAAGCCACAGAAAATGGGTAAAGATGCAGAAGGACCCCAGAGACCATGATGGGGCAGCTGGTGAGGTGAGAGGAAAAGAATCAGTCGAGGGAAGAGTCCCAAGAGGTTCAGAGAAGGCAACTAGGTCAAATGCTAGAGAAATGAGGAGCGAGAAATCACCACTGGACTTGCTGTCACGGAGCTCGGGTAAGCATGGCTTCTGTGCTGAGGTGGGAACAAGAGTCCCACTAAGTGAGTTCAAGCAAGAATTAGGGTAGGAAAAAAAAAAAAAGAAAAGGAAGAATGGGAGGTGGACAAGAGTGAAGTCAAAAGGTACCGAAAACACTCTCCAGGAACAGTGCTACAAAAAGGAAGGAGAAACAGAGTGGCAGTTCACAGGGGACATGGAATCGGAATCTCTTTGAAATGAAGACACACATGTAACATGTATGTATGCTGGCAGCAATGATCCAGAAGGAAGGAAGGAAACGGATGCTGTCAAAGAAAGGAGGGTAAATGTCCAGTAAGTTTTTGAGAAGGTATGGAGTGCAGGGAGCCGGGGTTGGGCCACGGATAGCTCACCCACTACAGGAACGGTGGATAAGGGTGTGTGCAGAATAGAACTGGGAAGGAACAGAGGCACCTGCTGTGACCTCTCAGGTCCTCCTGTATTTCCCCACCCCGTGGGGTGCTTGTCAAAAACTTACTGAATGATGTGATGATTATCTGTGTTAACAGCTTTCCCCTCCCATAGCTCTGTGGCCTTCAGGAAGCCAGGGACAATGTATCTGTCATTCACCACAGGTCTCCAGCAGCTACCACGTCTCTGTCTTCCAGACCAGATTCTCAGCCATGTACTGATCGTCTACAGCAACAACTTTTAGAAGTGACTACTTCTGGGGCTGGTGTTGTGGTGCAGACAGGTGAGCTGCCATCTGAATGCTGGTATCCCATGAGTGCTGGTTCACGTCCAGGCTGCTCCACTTCCAATCCTGCTCTCTGTTAATGTGCCTGGGAAAGCAGTGGAGGATGGCCCAAGTCCTTGGGCCCCTCCACCCTTGTGGGAGATCCAGAAGAAGCTCCTGGCTCATGGCTTCAGAATGGCTGGCTCCAGCTGTTGTGGCCATTTGGGGAGTGAACCAATGGATGGAAGATCTAACACTTTCAAATAAATAAATCTTGGCCGGTGCCGTGGCTCAACAGGCTAATCCTCCACCTTGCGGCGTCAGCACACCAGGTTCTAGTCCCGGTTGGGGCGCCGGATTCTGTCCCGGTTGCCCCTCTTCCAGGCCAGCCCTCTGCTGTGGCCCAGGAGTGCAGTGGAGGATGGCCCAAGTGCTTGGGCCCTGCACCCCATGGGAGACCAGGAAAAAGCACCTAGCACCTGGCTCCTGCCATCGGATGAGCGCGGTGCGCCGGCCGCAGCGCGCCGACCGCGGCAGCCATTGGAGGGTGAACCAACGGCAAAGGAAGACCTTTCTCTCTGTCTCTCTCTCTCTCACTGTCCACTTTGCCTGTCACAAAAAAATAAATAAATAAATCTTTTTTTTTTAAGTGACTACTTCCATCTATTAGATTAGGCGTTGGCAATCTACTGCCTGCAGACTGGATCCAGCCACCACCTGGTTTTGTAAATATAGTTGATTGGAACACAGCCAATAATGGTGGAATTGAATGGTTGTAACAGAAACCACGTGGCCTGCAAAGCCTAGTATTTACTTTCTAGCCTTTTACAGAAAACTGTCAACCCCAGTTCCTGACCAATGGTTCTCAAGGGTGGCTGCTGGGCCAACAGCATCAGCATCACTTGGGAACTTATCAGAGATAAAATTATTAGGTCTCACCCCAGATCTAGTGAATCAGAAACTCTGTGGGTGGGCCCAACAGTCTGATTTCTCACAAGACCTCTAGGGGATTCCAATGCAAATTGCAGTTTGAGAACCACTCTTCTGGGTTCTAGGCAGGTAGGTGAATGGTGAAAGGGAACAAGACAGATAAGGTAAGTTTACATTCTCAAGAAGAACCAACCAAGTACACACATAAGATAATTACAAGTTATGATTATTGAAACAATGAGAGGAGCACTTGAGTTCAGCTCTGGAAGAGGAATTAAGCATGATGGGAAAGAATTCCAGTCTTCAGGAAGTAGAAGAGCCCTGCTGTGGAAATGACCTTTGAAGTTTCTAGGCACAAAGGCCAGAGTGTCTGCAGTGTGAGTGTTAAGATACAGTCGGAGATGCAGGCAAGCAGCCAAAACAGGGCAGCCTTGCAGTCTACCCCAAGACCCAGGCCCCTTGAGGCCACTGACAGGATGTGATTCATGTTTTTAAAAGATGCTGGTTGCTAGGCAGATAATGGATGACAGCGTCAAGGACAGAAGCAAAGAGATAAATGAGGCTACTGCAGCACTGCAGTTGAGAGATGATGGGGGCAGAATCAGGGCATGGTGAGGTGGTGACATGAAAGGTAAAATCAAAGTCACTCTTCTGGGTTTTCTGGGCAGGCTGTTTTTGACATTAGAGTCTCGGCTCTTAATGGCAGATTATAATCAGCAAGCCACAGGTGGGAAGGAGATATCCACATTCAAGATGACGAAGAGTTCTTGTCAACACCTAAATGGGCAGCAGACCGTGTGGTCCCACAGCACTCACTCTAAGATCCCTGAATCTAGACCTGTGGTCTTGTTTACTTCACTCTCCAGCCAGGACCCAAGCAAGAACCTTCCCTTATACAGCCAGCCTGTCCCACCCACAAATTCACTGACTCCACCTCCCAGCAGTCTATCAGGGTCCTTCCCTCTTCTCATTTCTCCCCACCCTCGTTTGGAAAAGCAGTGTTTCTCATTAGTTTCCTAGAGGAACCTTCCAACTGGCACACCTGGCTCTGAATTTGCCTCTGTGCAACCCAGCCTCTGTACTTACTCTGGGCAAAGTGAACTTTCTACAAGGTGAACATCACAAGGCCATCTCCCCATTTAAAATCTTTTGGTGGCTTCGTATCACACTCAAGATAAAATCCCAACTCTGTAGCGTGTCATGATCAGGTCTTTGTTCTTCCAACTCATCTCTTATTGCCCCCTTTCCCAACAATCTGAGGTTCCAACCACTCGCCCCAAGTTACTCACAGCCCCCTGGCCCCGGCAGGCTGCCCTCCTCCCCCTGCTATTCTTCACTTGGATGCATTCCCAATTGGACTTTGGAACTCCGGTTTTGGCTCCAGGATTCCGCTTTCAAAAACCTTCTCCCACTCTCCCTCCTTCAGATGTATGGGACTCTCACCTTGTACATGCAGCCCTCCCTGCACAAACTGCATTGCATTAGGACGGTCTATATCACCCTGTAAGTGGTAGGGCCTTGGCAAATTTTCACTAGTGTCTCTAATGGCAGAGAAACACGAGTACCTGAAGGGAAAGGTTATGAAACCTCACAAGGACAAAATCAAGCACAGTTTTCTCTAAAGTTCCACATTCATAGTTTTTTTTTTTCCCTTTTTTTCCCAGGCAGAGTTAGACAGTGAGAGTGAGAGAGAGAGAAAGATAGGTCTTCCTTCCGTTGGTTCACTCCCCTAATGGCCGCTACAGCCGGCGCTGCGCCGATCCAAAGCCAGGAGCCAGGTGCTTCCTCCCAGTCTCCTGTGCGGGTGCAAGGACCCAAGCACCTGGGCCATCCTCCACTGTCCTCCCAGGCCACAGCAGAGAGTTGGACTGGAAGAGGAGCAACCGGGACTAGTACCCGGGGTGCTGGCAGAGGATTAGCCAAGTGAGCCACGGCGCCGGCCCCAAATTCATATTAAAGATTCATGCAGATTTTGTATCCTACTACTACGATGTATGACTGTACTGTTTTCCAATATAAAAAATCATGTCCGGGCCAGCATTGTGGCATAGCTGGCCAAAGCCAACCTGTGACACCAGCATCCCATATGGGAGCCAGTTTGAGTCCCGGCTGCCCTACTGCTACTCCAGCTCCCTGCTAATGTGCCTGAGAAAATAACAGAGGATGGACCAAGTGCTTGGGCCTCTGGATATGGAAGACTCAGAAGAAGCCCCTGGCTTTGGCCTGGCCCAGCCCTGGCCATTCTAGCTATTTGGGGAATGAACCAACAGATGGAAGATCTCTTTCTCTCTCTTCCCCTAACTATTTCAAATAAATAAATAAATCAGCCGGCGCCGTGGCTCACTAGGCTAATCCTCTGCCTTACGGCGCTGGCATGCCGGGTTCTAGTCCCGGTCGGGGCACTGGATTCTGTCCCAGTTGTCCCTCTTCCAGACCAGCCCTCTGCTATGGCCCGGGAGTGCAGTGGAGGATGGCCCAAGTGCTTGGGCCCTGCACCCGCATGGGAGACCAGGACAAGCACCTGGCTCCTGGCTTCGGATCAGTGCGATGCGCCGGCTGTGGCAGCCATTGGAGGGTGAACCAACGGCAAAAAGGAAGACCTTTCTCTCTGTCTCTCTCTCTCTCACTGTCCACTCTGCCTGTCAAAAAATCAAGCAATCAATCAATCTTTAAAAAAAAAGAAAAAATTATGTCAGGCCCAAATTTTCAATGAGACTAAGAGTCTACTCTACTTCCTCTGTTTCCTCCCCAAGGTACCACCAGTACTGTGGGTGGAGAAAAGAGCTTATAAGGGAAAAAAGAGAAAACTATGTAGAGTTACTCAAAGCTTTTTAGAAATTCAGTTTCGGCGCTGGTGCTATGGCACAGTGAGCTGAACCACCACTTGAGGCACTGGCATCCCTTACTGGAGCACCAGTTCAAGTTCCAGCTACACCGCTTCCAGTCTAGCTTCCTGCTAATGTGCCTTGGAGGGCAGCAAAAGATGGCCCAAGTACTCGGGTCCTTGCCACCCAGGCTGGAGACCAGGCTGGAGTTCCTAGTTCCTGGTTTTGGCCTGGCTCAGATATGACTGCTGTGGCCACGAACTAGCAGATAGATGGAAGATCCCTGTGTATGTGTGTGTGTGTGTGTCCCTCTCTGCCATTCTGCCTTTCAAATAAATCTTAAAAGAAAAAAAGATTTAGTTTATACCCATGTAACAAGACCATACAACAATAAAAAATGCAGTTTAAGGTAAACTCAAAGAAATCAGAAGGTGATAGCCTTATTTATGAGAAAAGGTTTTATTGAAGTGAAATGTAGCACAAAGTAGAGCTTCAAGATTCCATTTAAGACAGGATTTAAAGAGGGCAGCAAAAGTCTTAATAAAGTTCATGTGGAAGTGTATTTTAGAACCTTTGACTTGCGATCATCTTCTGGTGAAAAGCAGCACGTGCAGGCCAGGGTTAGTGGCACCGCTGTGTTTCACTCTTCCCTCCTCCCACATACTGAGAGAAACCACACTCTGAAAGATGACTTCGACTTTTATTGAATGAGGACTTTATTTTTTAACGTTATAAACTAACTCTCACTTTCTGAAAAGGCAGATCTTATATCCAAAGACAATCTCTAAGCATTCTGTTTAAGAATTTGAGGAAAAAATCCACAGTTCATTCTCAAGAGTCACAACTTCTTTTACAGTAATTGTGGGAAGAAAACCAACATATTTCACACCCTAAAATGTTCAAACGAAGCACACCTGGAGCATATACTAAAACCGGGGGAACAGGACATGAGCGGGACAGTTATGAAGATCGCCCACAACAACCTGGGTCCTAACAAATGCATGGCCTGCACTGCTCCTAAGGGGGCTTCTTATTTAGAGTATACCAGGACACAGGCAGCTTCCCCTCCTCCCAGTCTTTTGCACAAATCACTAAGGCAAGTCTATAAAGGACCAGTAAGGCACAGGGGAACAGCAGCTGACCCTTGGAAGTCTATGCAACTTCCTGTAGTCTGATGGCCTTTCATACGGACATCAGTGTGACAAACTCAGGGTTTTGTTTTTTCCGACATCAACCTGCATCGAAAGCACAAAAGGTCACTTCAAGTCACTTCAGTGCAATAAACAATCCCCATTTATTGCATGGCCAGTGAAAGGAGAACAAGTCACTGTGCTACAGAAAGCCCTTTGGTTCAGACTAATTAGACAAACAGACTGTCTTTAACTCTCCAAGGATTACCATTTGGTTTGTGAAACCACATCAACTGATTAGGACTTCTTCAATAGCATAAATGCTTTTTCTTTGCCCTTTCACCATAATAACAGTGAATAACAGCTAGGAATACCTAAACAATGTAATAATGGTTTCATGATGACCATTTCTCTCTGGTCTTACAGTATTTAAGATTAGGGAGAGTTATCATCAAATTAAGAAAAAGCAGCAGCAATCTGGGCTATACACCAGGAGCTCACAAAAGCATGAAACTAGTTACTGAGAGAGTCAGTGGAGCAATGTTATTTTCCAAGATAAAGCACCTTGCTCTGAAATGCATGAAAGGAACCTCCACAGCAGTCAGTTAAACCTGGTTCATTTCTTCCTTGTCACCTAGGAAATTAAGATCATCTATGAAAGTGGGGGACCTGGATGAGCAGAAGCAGCACAAACACAAACCTAATTCTCTGGAATATCACCGAGGGCATCGTCCTTCCCACAGCCTGCGTCTGTAAATGACAATAGTATGTAAGCTTTCCTTCCACAGAGTCACCTGATCATCACTAGTGTCGAGTAATTCACTGCACCGCGTAGTGGGAAAGGGAGGTACCTGTCCCTAACAAGATTAAAAGACCACCACAAACATGACAATACATAGGCCTAGTCTTCTACATCTCAAGTCAGGGAAATGACAGATCACGTAAGCTATGGAGCTGAAAGCTCAGTAACTGTTAACTTTAATACTAGAAAATGAATTCTTTTTTGGCAAGAGGGAACTTCCAGTTAGCACAGTTATGTGTAAAAAGGAAAAAAGAAGGGCAGCAGAGTTTCACGCAAGACGCACTGAAGTGACGAATCTGAAGTAGCTTCTGCATACACTCACCCCGCACAAGCAACGCTCACTCAGTCCACAGCGCCAGAAAACCTCGGCTGCACAGTGGAGCTGTTCTAGCTAAGGAAGCAAACTAACCCTTCCCTCCCACCCCACCCAAGCTTCTCTCTTTTTAAGGGGGAAAAAAAAAGTTAATAGGAAGCAATTTTCTATGCATTAAGAAAGCAAAGAAAAAAATACTATGATTAAAAATAATGTGTTCTATTAAAGCGTAGTGCCCACACACAAAGGGAAAACAAAGACACCACATAAGGCTTCCTTGAGCGCTGCTTTTGCTATCTTGGCTGCATTATTTCACACCATTTGGAAGACAAGTGTTCGACAGATGATTTCGTGTAATTTAGGAATCTCTTCAACAACATGAAGTCAGGCAATCTCAGACACCTCTGGCTCTTCACACTGTCTCTCAGAAAAGGCTTCTGACAAGTTCAAGAGATGAAGAAGGGTGTAGAAAACTATTCTTTGCTTCCCATCATAATCCATCTTTTTTAGTGGAATCTCCAGTGAGGCGAACTGAGACCATCACACAGCAAAATGAGGTAATGAAAACATGAGTGTTCATCAGGACTTCTCTCTCCTGCTGGAGTATCTGCAAGCGCTACTACTGTTAGCCAAGCAAGAGTTTATTAGACATCATCTTCTTCATTCCAAACCCAAAGTTAACGTTTATTATTTCATTGTTCCATCCACTACTGCAAAAAGAAGCACAGAGCCATACACTCTTCTCTTCGTGGCCCTCCTCTTCCTTTACCACCAAATACACGCCATATAAACTGACACACGTTGCTCAACACACACAAGGCTTTTGCTGGTATTTCTATTGGCATGATTTTGGCAAATAGTGTGTGTGTGTGTGTGTGTGTGTGTGTGTGTGTCAAATGATACATTAAACTTCAAAATGAAATCCACAAACAGAAACCTTGACACAGCGCCAATTTAAAGACTTCAAAGTATTATGACAAATTTCATATATATTCTGATACATTCAAAAGAAAAAAAAAACTGTTGGTTCAGTTCAAAGCAAAATATCATATAAAAAGGTGTGGAAGTTCTGTGGAAGATGCAAAGCTATGCAGTACAAAATATGTCCGACGACATCCAATTTTGGCTTCTGAAAATTCCCATCATGTTAAAGAGAGGAACAGACATGGATGAGAAGTCCAACGCTGTCTCCACACAGCTGTATGTTACTATTTTTAAACCAATTTTTAAAATTTGTGGGGAATAATAGACGTTTACTTCTACCTCTCAACTTCCCCTTTTAAGTGTCTGCATAAACTAACAGGGCAGGTCTTTCTGGATATTAGGTCGGAGTTTACAGAACTATAAAACATAACCAACTTACACCAAAACAAGACAAGTCAGTGTAAGTGAGTATATTCATTATCTAGGCACCCGGAGAGGAGGAAGGTCTCAGAAAAATATTAAAGGAGGTCTCAGTGTTTTCTCCAAAATTCCAGAAACTGCCCATTTATACAAGCAAAAGGGAGGCGTTGAACCATTTACCAGTGTTTTATGCTTTAACAGTATAAAACCAGTTAACATCTGCAGAAAGGCAACATTAAAACCATAATGCAAATAGTAAGAACTAAAGGTCAAGGGTGGAACCAACTCCAATCATAAACTAACATCGCCTGTTTCTACCGCCATGATTTCAAGTGTGTCCAGTAACTTATTCATACTGTGGTTTCGCGGCCAGCCTTGAGATTGGGTGCTGAGAACTGTCTCCTCATCCGTGGAGGGGTCCCAAGCTGGCCACAGTGGCTGGGTTTGTCAGTCTGCTTCGGGCTGGAGTTGGCCGCGCTGCCCTCCAGCTGCCCTCCAGTGCTGCAGCTGCAGCAGGCCTGGCGGTTGTGATGGAGGTGGCGCTTCGCCTGGCAAGTCTGCAGATCGGTGCTGGGGTGACTGTGGGGATGTGGGCATTCTGCTGAGGGTGCTGCCTGGCAGCCTGTGCTATTCGGTCGGCCGTTGTTGAGAGAATTGCTTCTCCAGCGTAACTGAGGCGGCTGCTGATTGCTGATGTGCTGCTTGCTAACCTGGATGTGGCCCGGAGAGCCCCCTGGTAACTGGAGATCCTTAGAAACCGCTCGACCCCCTTTTTGTTGGCTCTCTTCTTTGTTTCCTTTCCTTCCATCGTCCTCTTTCGGAATTCTAAGTTCTATAACCTCATCTTCTGTTATGATGATGTGTGTCCCAGGACTCCAAGAGTTTCTGTGTTTAGGGTTGCTCTTAAAGGGGAAGCGGGGTTTCCGGTTCTCAGGAGGGATGAACCTGTGAGGTACATTCTGCCGACGAAGCTGCTTCGTGATCTCCTGCTGTTGCAGGTTCCTAAACCGAATCTGCTCCTGCCTCATCCAACGCAGACGTCCACGTCTGAACGCTGGGTCCCCACTCATCAGCTGGGAAACACGCTCTTCTTTCCCGAGCTCCCCGCTGTCTCGACGTGCGCCATTCTCGGAGGCGCTGCCACCACCAGCACCCGCGGGCTCCTTGGCTTTGTGGTTTCCTTGGCTTTTCTGTTCCTGAGATCCAATCAGTGGCAGGACTTTCTCCATTTTCAGCATTTTGTTCCTTAAGACTTTTATCTCTTCGTCTTTCATGTTATTTTGTTTCTTGACTTCTTGCAAAATATCTTCCAGCTTGTCTATGTGCACCTTGAGGTCATCTACATCAGTTCCACCTTTACCACTGGCCATCACGTCTTCAATCTTCTCATCCCCAACACCGACAGTGTCCCACACATCCCTGGCCACGGCCCTCCAGGAGTCCCGCTCGTTGGGGTCTTTCTTCCCATACATGGCACACAGCTCTTTCATCTTCACAATGGCCAGTGCTTCAATCTCCTGCCGACTGTGCCTAAAGTCATTGAGCGCCACCTCATAGCAAATCTCCTTCACGGCCTGAATCTTGAGATCTGAGACTGTGACCCACTTGGAATCTCTACCCAGGCGCCTTCTCTGGGGGATCTGGTACATCCTAACGGGCTCCCGCTTCTTCCCACTGCTGGGGAGGCCGCACTTTCTGACGATGGTCTGCAGCTTGCTGGGAGGCAGCTTTTCTCTCAGAGAAGCGATCAGTCTCCAGCTCTCTTCACAGGACCTCTTGTCAGAATCATCCCCGCTATCAGAATCCGCGTCCTTTGGAAAAACAAAATCAAAAAATGGCCCCAAAACAACCAAAATTAAAATGCAAAAAAGGAAAATCAAATTGAAGAAAAAGCAAGCAAAAAAGTTTAACCCAATTTAAAAACAAAACAAAAAACTAAAAGCAAAGCAAAAAAACAAAGGCAAAAACCCTAGATGATGTGGAAGTCTACCTAGACATATGTATGTAACTACAACTGGTAACTGTTTACATATTCCAATTTCCACTTTCTAGCTTAAGTGATGAAATCTGCAACCAAATTTCTTGAGGACTGACACAGGGAATGATTTCTCACTCCTGGGTCACAGAAAATTAACAAGATGGTGTGGCACAATATCTCCACTGTCTCAAGGAAAAGCAAGTAAAACCCACGACCCACACATGCTAAGGACCCATGCAGCCACTTCCCCACATTTGCCTTGGTTATTGCTGTTCCTTCCTCCAGAATTCCTTTCCCCCATGAGTGAGCACAGATGCCATACAAGAGGTGATGAGCAGGCAGGTTAACAAAGGTTAGTGAGGCTGCAGGACGCCAAGTTTGGTTTAGCTTTACTAAAAAGAGCACCCCTAGAAAAAGTTAGATAAGAAAGTAGAAAAAGAAGCAGTCAAACAGGGATTACGTTAAAAGTGCTAAGAATCTCTATTAAAGACCGTGTGAGGTTCTTATCACCCAAATTTGTTTCTTGTAAGACAAGTGGGTTTTCAAACTAGTCTTCCCATGAGCAGACACTGAATTTGTTAGTTTCTTCTGTCATGTTAAGTCACTCCACTTCACTTGTACAATGAAAAGTTTGTTACCCAGAGAAAATGAAATCACAAAAAAGGGATCATTGTAGTGAGTCTGGTTTACTTTTTATTTTTTCAAACACTTAAACCAATAAATACCTCACCTCCAAATTTTTGAGAAATTACCAGAACAAAATTAATCTAAGCAAATACACTTTCATTAATCATAATTTAAAATGTCCCAAGTAATACCATATTTTAATAAATATACCTTAGAGAGGTTTTCTATCTAGAAAATCTATGGCATTTCTGGCAAGTAAAGAACAGCACTTCTACGTGACGTCTCTTCCAACGAACACATAAAACACAAACATTATATAAGTATTTTGCTTGTGTGAAATGGATCCACCTAAATGTGTCTGTGTCCAGTTGTCTGTCTTTGCACCATTACTTCAGCCTCAACTGCAGCCTGACTTCACTAAAGTGTTGTTTCAAAGGGTACCTGGGTAATAACCAATTGCTCTTAACTAACACAGGCAAAGCTACATAAAAACAAGGTGGGTTTAGATTCCATATAACAGCACTAGGCAGAGTTTCCATTCAGGAAATAAAAGTTGCTGGGAAAAGAAAATAACTGATTGGATGAGCAGTTCAAGATAGCCTAATAAAAGACAACACTGCTATTTGTAGTTTTGGTTGCAATTACCAAAAATATCTCCTGTAAAGGGTTTTTTCCCCCCTACCTTTTTTTAAAGGAATTGAAACTGATAACTAGTATTTTGCTTTCTATGTTGACTGTATGCATAGCTATTTTCTAGGGAACCATAAAACAAAAAAACTGTAACAATACTGATACTACTATGGCCTCTGAATTTCAACATGTTGCTGCATGGGTAAAGCTGCTGCCTATAATGCGGGGACCTCGCACAGGTGCAGGTTCACGTCCCAGCTGTTCCACTTCCAATCTAGCTCCCTGCTATGGCTGGGAAAAGCAGTGGAAGATGGCCCAAATATCTGGGCCCTTGCTATCCATGTGGGAGACCAGCATGCAGCTACTGGCTCCAGGCTTCTGCCTGGTCATTAGAGCCATCTGGAGAGTGAGCCAGCAGATGGAAGATCTCTAGAAGACATCTCTGTCTCTCTCTCTTTGTAACTCAGACTTGCAAATAAATAAATAAGTCTTTTAAAAAGAGATTTTTTTTTTTTTGACAGGCAGGGTAAACAGTGAGAGAGAGAGAGAGAGAGAGAGAAAGGTCTTCCTTTACCATTGGTTCACCCTGCAATGGCCGCTGCAGCCGGTGCACTGATCCGTAGCCAGCAGCCAGGTGCTTCTCCTGGTCTCCCATGGGGTGCAGGGCCCAAGCACTTGGGCCATCCTCCACTGTACTCCCGGGCCACAGCAGAGAGCTGGACTGGAAGAGGGGCAACTGGGACAGAATCCAGTGCCCCGACCGGGACTAGAACCCGGGTGCCAGCGCCGCAGGCAGAGGATTAGCCTATTGAGCCGTGGCACCGGCCGGGATGTTATTATTGATACATATTATTTTTAATGGCCTTAAAATAAATGAGTACTAAGCCCATTTATAACCTCTGCTGATTTAAAAACTTGGAAACAAGGTCTGGCACTGTGGCGTTGTGGGTAAAGCCACCGCCTGCAGTGCTGGCATCTCATATGGGCTCTGGCTTGAGATCTGGCTGCTCCACTCCTGATCCAGCTCCCTGCTATGGCCTAGGAAAGCAGCAGATGGACCTTGGGCCCCTGCACCCATGTGGGAAGACCTGGAAGAAGCTTCTAGATTCTGGCTTTGGATCAGTGCAGCTCTGGCCATTGCAGCCATTTGGGGAGTGAACCAACAGATGGAAGACGTCTCTGTCTCTCCTTCTCTCTTTGTGTAACTCTTTCAAATAAATCTTTAAAAAGAAAAACACTTGGCAACAAAGAACAGATAAAGCTGAATGTACATACTATATTATTTGTCTTTTCAGTTCTTTTAGTTTTAAAAACTGGAATGGCTAATTTTAAGTGATACAAGATGACATTAATAAACACTGGAGAAAAAAGTATGTCTGACTCCTGAAAAAATTTTTTTGGCAAACATGTTTAAGCTGAGTCTTTGGAAGAATAACAGAAAACCTGTCTGATTTTTGCCACATAACTGACAACTCTCATTTCTTTTCCCCTTAAAATTGCTTATGGATCAAACTAATATTGCTCAATTTAGGAAATGATATTCTAGTCATTGTCTGAATATCATGCTTGAAATGCTAAAGTTACAGATTTAAACATAAAAAAATAAAAATATAGCCAAAGGAATTCAAATAAAATCAAGTAGCCATAATTTTCTTTCTCTGTAAAATACTGCTATAGTCACTCTGCAGAAAATGTCCTCTTTACAGTTCAAGTGCTACCACCCTATCGCATACTGACGAAACTATAACTCTGTATACAAAAGTTTAAGTGCCAAGATGTACGCATCATCTCATACCAAAGTATTTTTTAGAAATATTTATATTCATTTATTACAAAGTCAGAAAGCCTACTTAGTTCTGGCCAATTCACATGGCACTAAATGATACTTCTGTTTTCATTAAACACCAGATGCAAAACGGGCTTCCTGAAGGACTCTGCAAGAGCTATGCAAGGACAGAAGAGTCCAGACCCAGCGCAGAGCGTGAGCACAAGAAGGCTCAGGTGCACAGCAGGGCACCAGCGATGAGGGGACGGTGCTCAGCAACGTAAGATGTGATGCATTTGAGGAACTATCACGACAGAAGATGTCAGCCTGAACGCCACTGTGATCATGTCAACCACGCATAAAGTATCAAACATCCATTAAATGGCTTTGTATCTTCTCAGTGCTCACTCCCTTTGCATCAGAAGTATCTCTGTTGGTTGACAGATACAGGGTCATAAAAATACATTTTCCATTCTATATTGTTATTGGTAGATATCCTCTAAGCCAAAGTGTTAGAAATCAGTTCCTCTTAAGACCAAGAAAGTTAAAAAGAACAGACACCGGGACTCGGGAGGAAAGCAACTTCCTTGCTTCAAAGAGCTAGTTTGGGGGCGGGTGTTTTGACGTGGCAAGCAGGTTAAGCCTCCTGCCTGCAACGGTGGCATCCCATACAGGCACCAGTTTGAGTCCTGGCTGTCCCACTTCTTCTTCTTCTTCTTTTTTTTTTTTAATATTTATTTATTTGAAAGGCAGTTTCAGAGGGAGGGAGGGAGGGTGGGAGAGATGGAGTCTTCACCCGCTAGTTTGCTAGTTCACTCCCCAGGTGGCCGCAGTGACTGGAACTTCACAGACGCAAAGTCAGAACTTCCTCAGGGTCTGCCAGGAGGGGGCAGGGCCCCAGGACTCGGGCCATCTTCTACTGGGAGTGGGTGCCGGGGCCCCAGGACTTGGCCCATCTTCTACTGGGAGTGGGTGCCGGGACCCCAGGACTCGGGCCATCTTCTACTGGGAGTGGCGGCTTTACCTGCTATGCCACCGGCTATCTCACTTCTGATCCAGCTCCCTGCAAGGGACCTCAGAAAGCAGCAGAGAGTGGCCCAAGCACTTGGGCTCCTGCACCCACAGGAAACCTGGAAGAAACTTCAGCCTCCTGCCTTCAGCCCCAGCCGTTGAGGGAGTGAACCAGCAGATGGAAGATTCTGATTCATTCTCATGCACACGCGCTCTCCTCCTCTCTCCCTCCCTCTCTCCTCTCTCCCCTCTCTGTAACCCTTTCAAATAAATAAAAAATAAATCTTAAAAAAAATCAAGAACTAGCAGTTTTCAAACACACAGAGCAGTGACAATCAGAAGCTGATTACTGCAGACTGTGTGAGTCCCCTAGACACCACATCTGACTTAGAGACATTTACTTGTCCTTTATTTTATGGTCAGCATCTTTTTCTAGGCATTACTATTCTTCCATTTCTAGTTATTCAAAGTGTGGTCTCAAGATCAGCAGTACTGGCATCACCTGGGAGCTTCTAGAAACACAGAATCTCAGGTCCCACCACAGACCTCCAGAGGCACAGGCAGTTAAAAAGCAGTGCTCTGATGGGCAGAACATCAAACCCACTCAGAAGACCTGAGTTTAAATCTCTGATCTGTGATCTGTCACATGTTTACCAGTGGCAAAGACAGCATTTTTTCAGTGTTGGTTTCTTCTATGGTGAACTGGAAGGAATATTACACATTTTACTCACATACACACCTACCCAAGAGGACTGTTCAGAAGATCAAATAAAGTGATGGATGTTAAAGCTCTTTGTAAATTATAAAGTACCATACAAATACCAGGCACTATTGTTAATAATAAATAGAGCTTAATTACACCTGTCCTCGTTTGATCTTTCACAGACCAAGAGAGGCATGTTATTAGGTTATACGACATTACTAAGATAAAAAGGCTCCTTCATGTGTCACAAACCTTTAAAGTGTCTAATCACATGGCAGCTAAATCTTTGTTTTCATTAAAAGTTAAATGCCAAGTGGGTGTTCCGAGGAGTCCCTATGTGAAACATTACCATTATCTTGCCCCAAACACTTGATTTACTCTACAGTCCATACTTTCTGAGGCTTCACTATAATTTCCAAGATAACAAACTAACTGGTTTAATTCACTGAAAAGCCTGAGAACTGTGGGTCCTGAAAGAGTCTGCTCTTGGCTTTTATGGCCCATTTAGCAAAAGCCCCTTTTCCAAAGCCCAGAGCACAGCTGTGAGGCTGTAGTGTTCAAGCTGGATTTTCCGATAGAGGAAGAAGCCAGTGCCCTAGCTTTCTCTGTTGTCCCCTTATCTTAAAAGACCATAAATCTTTACTACATGCACAGCATCCCAAAGGTTAGTTACACATTTTTCTTTTGAATTACATGAATGCAGAGATACTTCTTATGACTAGGCTTTATCAACCAAAATCGGTTGGCTGTAAAAATCTAACTGATGGATCAATCTATTCATGAGATTCAGTTTTAGCAAACCCGGGAATCGACTAGCACCCCCCATCCTTTCTCCGCCCAGAGAAAGCAGCTTTCCCTCTTCTGTCTGAGTACACAACCCCCACTCCCATGGTTACCACACATGCCAAGGAGAACCTCATTGAGAATTCAGACTCCATGCAGGGGGATAGAGAAGGATTAACATGCAACTGTGCAGCAACACTTTTAGACACAGTTTAACTTTAATAAAAAAAAAAAATCTGCCCAGCACAGGAACAATCCCCAAGTCAGCCCAAGAGCAGAGAATTAGTACTATCAGGTGATCAGAAACAAAACCAAGGCAAACTTCCACCAAATTCAATATTCAGCGTAATTAGCATTGAAAGAATCACCACTGATGCAAATTCAAAAACCACCATGAGGAGGCAAAGGCTACCAGAGAGCTTTTGCTATTTCCTCAAAAAGCACCTGGCTATGACAAATAGAAGGTTTGACTGTAAGACATAAAAGGCACAAAACAGTGCCTCTATGGACAGCTGTTCAGACTGAGGCTACCAGGAGACTTAAATGCATTCTTCACTAAGAAATGAAGGGACAGTGTGTGGCATCAGTCACAGCCAATCGGCTGCGGGAAGCTACTGGAGTATCTCCCTTTCCTAACCCTAGGCAGCATTTCAGGATGGATTCCTACCAGTCTTTGCTGTTCCAAGAGGAGATCTGCTTCTTCCTTCTCCTTTTTGTATAGGATCTCCATTTCCTGTAGCCTAGAAGGAAAAAAAAAGGAAATAATAAACTTTGAAACCACTGTATTGTTTCATGATGCTACTATGTATTTGATAATTTTTAAGATTTATTTATTTTATTTGAAAGGAAGAGTTAAGGAGAAACAGAAGAGAAAGAGACGAAGATCTCCCATCCACTTTCCTAATGGCCATAACTGCCAGGGCTGGGCCAGCTCAAAGCCAAAACCCAGACACTTCCTCCAGGTCTCCTGTATGGGTGGCAGGAGCTCAAGTACTTGGGCCATCTTCCATTGCTTTTCTAGGTGCATTAGCAGGGAGCTGCACCAGAAACTGAGCAGCCAAGACTTGAACTGGTGCCCATATGGGATGCTGGCAGTTCAGGCAGTGGCTTAACCAGCTACGTCACAATGCCAGCCCCAATACTACAGGTTTAAAAAGTAGAGATGCAGAGCCAACGATGTGGCGCAGCAGGTTAAGCTGCCACTTGCAGCACCAGCATCCCATTCGAGTCCTGGTTGAGACCCAGCTGCCCCACTTCTGATCCAGCTCCCTGCTAATGTGCCTGGGAAAGCAGAAGAGAATGGTCCAAGTCCTTGGCCCCTGCTACCCGCATGGGAGACCTGGAAGGAGCCCCTGGCTCTTGGCTTCAGCCTGGCCCAGCCCTGGTTGTTAAGGCCATCTTGGGAGTGAAATAGCAGATGGAAGATTTCTCTTTCTCTCCTTCTATCTTTGTAACTCTGTCAAACAAATAAATAAATGCATCTTAAAAGAAAAGCAAAGAGGAGATAGGAGAGGGCCTTTGGGCTAGCGGTTAAGATGCTGTGACCACATCCATCCTTTTCCCAGGTCTGATACTCAGCTCTAGCTCCTGACTTCAGCGTCTGACTAATGAAGACCCTAAGAGGCAGCAGCATTAGCTCACATATCTGGGTCCTTGCCACCCACACGGGAGACCTGGATTGAGTTCCTGGCTGCTAGTTTCAGCATGGCCCAGTCTTGGCAATGGAGGGGACTAAACCAGTGGATAAGGGGATGCTCTTGTTCTTTCTCATTCACACATGCTCATTCTCTGTGTCTCAAATAGAAAAATTAATAAACAAGGAGAGATAGCTGTGAGCCACACAATACTTGTGCGTTACCTTTTCTCCATCTCCTGTTTCATATCAATTCCTTGTTTTTCCAGAAGTTCTCTCTGGGCAAACGTCCAGTCCACAGGCTCAGAGGGGGTCTCAGCAGAAGGAGTCTTTTCTCGTTCAGCCCGTGCTTGCTCCGGGTGGTTGAAACGAAAAACATGGTTTTTACCCATGATGATACGGTTTCCTAGCACCAAACAGAAATAGGGTTTAAAAAAAAACTTTTTAAATGCATAGTATCTACTTTAATAACACCCCTTCCCTCATATTTACAAGAATAAATTCTAATGCTGATTATCATTTCAGCCTTTAAAGAACCAAAAATTAGAGCAGCTCACACAAGCCGGGTACGCACCGCTGAAGACGTCAAACTTGGCCCATCTCACCTGAGCGCAGCTGCACAGGCTGGGCCACCCTCTTGCCATTTACGTAGGTTTCTGAGCGCTCACAGGGCTCCAAAGTCACGATAACTAAGAGGAACACAGACTGACATTATCCTCACAAGCCACAGCAGCTCACTCAGGAGTCACAGTAATTATATAGATTTTTGCAACCCATCCAGTGACTGAAGAATCCATAAAGGAATTCATTTTAGCATATCAGAATCAGTCCCAATATAAGAAGTTATCTGGGACTGTGGCTAAGAGAGAGTTTGATAAACCTCAGAAGAAAATATATAGGAAATATTAATTCCAGTAATATTTACAAGTTCAATGAAACTGAAAATCATCAGAAATCTTTAGTAACAGATACAGATAATAACTAAAACTGAAGATTAAAGTTAAGATTTTGATTAAGACAGGCGTGAACTACAAAGTACTAAAACGCCATTTGATTACTGCTGTTTTGTTAATAACCTGGGCAAAAATAAGATTGATTTCTTTTTCGCTTTCAGATTAAAGTAAATTCTACTAGGTTAAGACTTGAAGTCCTTTATAAACCTCCCACTAAACAAGATATTTGTTCCTTCCTTACTTTTCTATTAAAATAATTAACATTCAGGACACGCCTAACGGCCTATGTCCAGTCAGTTCTGGGCAGTAACAAAGGGCTCCTTTTGTCCAGGCTATTCTCCTGGAAAGCAGCTTTGTTAGTGGCTGCATTTGTAAGCAGCCCAGGTTTTCCCAGTTTTCAATATCAGAATTACAAGAAAGTGCCACTGGCAGGACCGGGCACACTGAAGCTTCAGGACCTCTCCTAACACACAACGGAAAAGCTGGGGAAGCTCAAAACTCGCACCTTCGCCACTGTTGTTCCTCTCACTCCGGAAGATACAATGCTCTTCTTTAATGTGGGCCCCACTCAGCACTATGTCCTGGCGCCGCTCGGCATCTGCCTGGCCAACTCTGCACACAAGAGAAAGTGTTTCCCAGGGAAATTCAGACACAAAAAGCACCACTAACAATGAGCCTCTTTCTCCAAAAGAATATCCTCGTCTGTACAAAAAAGGTGTCGCCTTTTTTATCAGAGTCTTTCAGCTGCAAATTCTATTCTTAAACATGATCGGAAACACCCCCCCCCCCCCCCCCCGTCACAATAAGAAACCAAGGAGCAGTGATACATCAGTGTGACTCACACAGGAGCATAAAAACACAGGAGCACACTAAACTCCCTAATGAATTCATGCTAAGCTGTTAAAGAGAAAACCTCTATAGAGTCTTCTAGAGAAAAAGTACACGTCAACTGTTTCTAGTGACCAAAACAATCTGGAAAGGGAGGACAGTCTGCAATTATTTCAGACAGAAGAAACAGCAAATCACTACAAAAATTTATCAACAAAAAAATTTCCTTTTAGTTATTTTAACAATCTGAGAAAAGAAACATTAAGTGACCAAACCGAGAAACAAATATACCTGGTAATTCCGTCTTTGATGTAATAAAGCAGGCATTCGGACATCAATGGGTCTTCATTGAGGTTGACAAGATGTGGGGTCTGAAAGAGGGTCACAGGTGATCAGTTCCAAGTAAGGCACCCTGAGTAGGACTGAGGCAGTAACAGGGGCCTATAGAAGCCAAGCTTCTCCCCTTCCCCATCGTGCCTGAAGACAGATTCTTCATTCCTAGTTACAATTCCATAATTAAGAGAAAGCAGGCCTCTCCAACATGTTCCAACGCACTCTAAGTAAAAACATGAATTCTGGGATAAAGAACGAGGCCCAGTTCTTGATAAGGGCAAAGTACAGCAAGCAAAAGGGAAAATGGGGACAGGCTGACTCTCGGGGTGAGTTGACTATAATCTTTGTAAATGCTTTGGCAAATTTCTCAAAAAAGATTGAATTTTTCATTTACTTTTATTAAAACGTCTCCACACTCCCTGCCACTGCCGCTATAATTTTCATCAGTTCTTCCACAGTCCCAGTTACTGCCTTTAGTTCATTAGTCTTTAAGGAAAAAATTATAAATACTGACATTCAGTACGATAAACATCTTTTAAAGAACCTCTTCATCTAACTCTAATATTTCTAAAATCTTTTAAAAACCAACCTTCTTTGGTGAAAATACCCCACTGGAATCCAAAAACAAGTCACATGGTCTCGGGCCCAAAATCTACTCAAGACCGCGCCAGCAGATGTGGAGAAATGAAAGCAGAGTCAGAGGAAGGGGGTTAGAAGGAGGACCACATAAGAGGGTTAAACAGCAATTAGAACCTGCGCCTCTTCTCAGCAGATCTACCCTTGTAGGTATGAGAAAGTCAAAGGCTCCCTGGGCTCCTCATGTCACTAAGACAAAGAGATCTCAGAACACAGCTCTCACACTGTCTGGATATGACCGGTGGCTTGTCCCCTCCTTGCCTGAAGAAGTCTACAAAGCTAAAGCGAGATGGGTAAAATTAAAGCAAGAAAAACCTTTGGAAGCAGAGATCCCAATTTGGAATTCTGTGCTGTTTCCAACACAACACTTGTTCAAGTTATTTAGGATTTGTGTTAAATACTATAATATTTTCACACTTGTTACAAAAATGTTTCCCACAGTTTTTTTTTAACATCAAAAGATTTTCTGAAATGCCTTCAGATACAAGCAAAGGCACAATCTAAATTTCACCAATCTACAACTACTGAGACAAGCACTGTGGGATGCCGGCATTCCATACAGGCACACCTGGTTCAAGGCCTGCCTGCTCCGTACTTTGGATCCAGCTTCCTGCTAGTGTTCCCAGGAGTCAGCAGATGATGTCTCAAGTACTTGGGTCTCTGCCACCCCTGTGGGAGTCCCTGGCTCCTGGCTTCAGCCTGGCCCAGCCCTAGCTGTTGCAGTCACTTTGGGGAGTGAAACAGTGGTGGAAAATATCTCTCTGTCCATCTCTCCCTCTCTGTCATTCTTTCAAATAAATAAGTAAACCTTTAAAACAAATAAACTGCAAATGTTAAAGTTTATATAGCCATGGGTAATATATCGGATTAAATACAAATCCTACCAAAGGAAATATATTAAAACTATGAAAACCAATGACCTTTTAGAATATAAACATATAAAGTACTTAGAGTTCTGATTCTAAAATATGTATCTAAAATGTCATTAAATCAATCTTTTCTATTGAAAACACATTAAAATTTTAAAAAAGTTATGTGACCATGATAGAGAAAAACCTAACCCAATTAAACAGCAAAAACCACACAACTGGCCTGCATTGTCACATAGCAAGTAAAGCTGCCTGAGACATCCATATCCCATGTGGGTGCTAATTCAGGTCTCAGCTGCTCCACTTCTGATCCAGCTCCCTGCTAATGGCCTAGGAAAAGTGTTTGGGCTCCTGTCACCTATGTGGGAGACCCGGAAAAAGCTCCTGGCTCCTGGCTTCAGGTTGGCTCAGCTCCAGCCGTTGCAGCCATTTGGGGAGTGAACAGTGGATGCCTTTCATATAAGTAAATAAATCTTTAAAAAAAACCCACATGAATATTTCATATTGTATCACATAAAACAAAAGTATCAATTCACACTCCCAAGTCTGCTATCCTAAATTGGAGAGATCACTATCTTTAAGTCTCCAATGGACCATCTGAAGTCATTTAAAAGTAAGGCCCATTACTACAGGTATGAGAAACAGGCTCTGCACACTGATACACGTTCTACTGTTATTACATAAATAAGCACAAAAATAATCATCTGATAACAGTTTTCTAGTATCTAACAACAACTAAATAGCAACTAAGTTTTTTTTTTTTTTTAAAAAAAACATACTATTCTAATTAGCTAAAAGGTACTTAGGTACTCTACAACTATGATTATGTAAGTAAGACAATAACTACTGGAGTCGTTAAAGAAAAACAAAAAGCAGGAAGCGACAGTGGAGGCTGGAAGGGTGAGGGATGGAACTGCTTTACTCAGGAGTGTTCAGCTAGTACACACTGCAGAAGCAAGTGGAAGCGATATTTTTCTACACAAACCTGAACAGCTGAAATTGGTTCCACAGAATTAGAAAGCAGAGTCAATGACTTCTGTGGAAAACTCTACACAGAAAGAGCAGCCAAGGGGCCAGCATGGTGGCGAAGTTGGTAAAGTTGTCGCCTGCCATGCCAGCACCCCATGTGGGCATTGGTTCGAGTCCCAGCTGCTCCACTTCCAATCCAGCTCTCTGCTATGGCCTGGGAAAGTAGTAGAAGATGGCCCAAGTCTTGGGGCCCCTGCACCCACGTGGGAAGACCCAGAGGAAGCTCCTGGCTTCATATTGGAGCAACACAGGCCATTGTGGCCAGTTGGGGAATGAACCAGAAGATGGAAGACCAACCTCTCTCTCTGCCTCTCCTCTGTCTGTGTAACTCTGCCTTTCAAGTAAATATATAACTCTTAAGGAAAAAAAAAAACTCTTAAAACAGAATTAAAAAAAAAAAAGAAAAAGTAGCCAAAATTGAAGCCAGGAATATGGTAAGGCCAGTTCAGGAAGATGGCCAAACACACTGAATCACGACCAAAAGTTAGATTTATTGCTTTTAAGTTTTTCCTATTGTAAACATAATGGGGATTTTAGAAATAAGCTGGCCTTGGACTCTAAATCCACTGTCATAAGAAATCAAACTATCTGAAATGATGTCAAGTGTCAAGATAAAAAAGGGAGGGAGAGAGGCCAGCCCTGAAAGACATGAAGTGCCAGGTGATTAAGACAAACAAAAAATGTTTTGTTGAGTTTCATAACACTGTTTCCTACCTTTTTAGGTGAAAAGACTCCCAGTGTTCCTCCATCTTCCCGAATGGCAACACCCATCTCAGCCAACAAGGCCTCTCTGGAACAAAGTACAGTAATCAGGAAAGTAACACCCAAATGTCAACTCCTGCAGTCTAACATGAACTGGAAAGCAAAGCATGAAATCAAGAACAGCTGTCCACATTTAAAGTTGGGAATGCAAATTTAAAATAATGTGCTTATTGCATTGAGAAATGATTTTAATGAGAAAGACTAGTCAAAATAAATTAAATTATGCTTATGTTATAGATACATTCATTCAGATATAATCTTTGTCTCATCAGAGTGTAGAACTACATAATAATTCCTAAATAACATGTCAATTAATATAAAAAGGAAAGCAAGCCATGTTCCCTAAGGCTATATATCAAACTGGAGGAACCATTTCTTCAGAATCTAAGAAAAACAATCAGTTACTTGGTTATATGCAGTATGATCTATAAATGCGATTTTCTTAATATTATATTCTATGCCCACCATTATTTTGGTTCAGTAATTATAGCTTTAAAGTCTATATAAGAAATAAGAAAATTTCTGGTTTTTTGTTACAGGTGACATGTCAGTACATTAGAACTCACTCTGCCTCTTCTTACCTGAAAGGGGAAGTCAGGAAGTGACACTTTGTAAATGTATATTTAGTTCAGTAACAAAAACTATCACCTTCAAGGCAGAAAACTGACAGAGGTTAAGACAGAACAGGGATTCACCCTCGTGTCAAACAGGGTCTAGAAAAGGACGCCCTGAAACACAACCACAGCAGCTATCTGGATTTGGGCCTTTCATCAAAGAAGGTCTACATTTTGTAAATGAAAAGCCCTATCCTTCGATATGTTCCATGTTTTATGGATCCCTAGCAAACTGCAGAATGCTGACTTTAACTACATGACTCCCTAGAGAACAGTTACATTTGTGGATTTCACTTCAAAGAACACATTCAACTGGCCCTAAGTCCATGGCCAGGTTATTTTTTGTTTTAGGAGGGGAGGTCTATTGTTTTCACTTCTATTTCATCTTTTCCCACTATAAAAGTGTTTAAAATTCCTGAGAAAACTTAGGTACATTCCAAGATTTTAACCTCCTGACCTCTCCATTCTGATGGCCTCTGTTTTCCGAAGCTTCTCTTCCCAAGTTTCGTTCAACTCAGCAATGATCTTCTCCGATTCCTAAGGAAGGAAGTGCATGAAGTAGAAAACAGTCTTCTAGTTTAACATGAAACTAAGGCAAGCCTACAGTGCAAAAGCAGGACCCAGCCTCTTGTCTGGCTCCCTTAGCCCAAGGTATCCTTGCCTGTCTATCAAAAGGAAGTCACTGAATTAGAGTTGTACATTGTCCAGAGGGGTTTGTTTAGAGAAATTCCCGGTCGGGGCAGCAGGTGACTGCCACGTACACGAACACCCCCAGGCTAACTGCAGCCCACCTGGACAGCATAAATTCCCCAAAGAAAGGTCCCAAGTACCACAGACCAACCAGGAACAGGGACGTGAGCTGCTCACACACCTCGCAGCCCCGATTTCAATTTTTAAGAACCTTCACCTCAACTCCTCAGGGAACCCAGGAATTAGACAATAGCTGTCAAGCTACTCTTGCTCTGTGCTTCACAATAAATACTTTCTTCCACCACCTCAGCATCAGTGACTGGCTTTCTGCACATCAGCTGAGCACTTCTATAGCAACACCTCCAACTGGAGGTGTTGGGTATTGTCCAACAACACACACACCACATTTGGGAAGGAAAGCAGAAAGCAGATTATAACCTTTCCAGATATGAGGCAGAATCTAATGGCATCAGGCTTTTTTTCCCCTCCTTTTTTAATGTGTAAGGTAAGAATTATACAGACCTAGGCCTGAAATTCAATCAACCCAGACATAAGAATCTTCTATGCACTAACGAAAACACCTTCAGAGTGAGTCAGTGCAGGAGAGGGAAGGGTAATAGTGTTCTGTTAGGTAGGAAGATAGAGATTAGACATGGGTGTGTGAGGGGCCCAAGGAAAACAAAGCACCCGTGGAAAGGAACGTGGCAGCCTCTGAAGCACACTTTGGAAGCAGCCCCGTATTTGCACTACAAAGTCCTGCCATACCCCAGTAACTTTACAGGTGGTCCCAGCCTTCCCTCCGAGGAAGGCGCCATAGGAGAATCCTCTCTGCCCAGGTCAAATGGACTTCCTAGCCTGATTACATTGGGTAATAAAACTTTCACACAGGAGAATCCTCTCTTTGCCTAGTGCCAGTTGGGCTACCCAGTATGACAAACCTGAGTATTAAAACCTGAGTATTAAACCTTAGAAGGAATTTTACCTATTTTGCACCCAGCAAGCTCTTTGTCTAGAAGAGGGTGAGCAGGAATAAGGAGAAACGACCAGAAGAACTGGATCCCATTCCCTTGTAAGTCCCAGTGTGAACACAGACTGTGCTCAGCCCTTTCCAGAGACGCCTGCCTGGTCCTTCAGGTGTATTTCAGCCCTCAGCTCTTTGCTGAGATGCTCACCTGGCCTGTTGGGTGTATTCCCTCTATCATACTATGTATCCTTGCTTACCCTATCTCAACGTAAACTAGGCTCTCCCAGATTCGTCTGCAGAGGTGCCCGCCCGCCCGCTCTGAAGGATGCCCTACCCCATTAAACCTCGCTACCTCGCTTACCACTCCTTCTGTCTCACATCTGAATCTTCTCTTGCAGAAGTCAGGAACCTCTAGTTCCTCCCACCTCTGATAACAGTATTAGCATCCCACAAGGCAAGACACCTTTGCTAATAACCACTTCTGTTTAAAAATAAAGTCTCCAAAGGCACTCACGCTTTTGTTTAAAACTTCACTATAACATCCTGAGCATAACCCAACAGCCACCAAAAAGCTAAAACTGACCCGTCACTTCTGAGTGTTTACACTGTATAAACATAGGGACTGTGGCATGCTTCCTCTTCTCCAGAAGCGTACTTTATACCAGGGAAAGAGAAGTGATTGATGATTTGTTAATTCAATAATTATATCATTCCCAGTATTCGACAAGCTTGGTTCTAGAAAACTGGGGGAAAGCAGGGAACAAAATCCTTGCCTTCTTAGGACTTATCTATATTTTTAATTAAATTAATTTATGGGGGGGTGGGGTGGAGAAATCTCCTAAATGCTGGTCCATTCTCCAAATGTCCCGGGCTGAGCCAAGGTGCAAGCTGGGACTGTAATTCAGGTCTCCCAATTACTTGAGCCATCACTGCTACTTCCCAGGGCCTGGATTAGCAGGAAGCCAAGTCAAGAGCTGGAGCCAGGAACTTAAACCAAGTACTATGATGTGGGATGTGGATGTCTTAAGTCCTACACTAAATGCCCGCTCCTTGGACTTACATACTAGTAAGGAGACTAAGATGATTTTAATTAGTGTCAGTCCATGATAAACACTCTAGACAAAAATAAAGCAAGAGGTTGGTGCCACAGCTCACTAGGCTAATCCTCCTCCTGCAGCGCCAGTACTCCGGGTTCTAGTCCCAGTTGGGGCGCCGGTTCTGTCCCGGTTGCTCCTCTTCTAGTCCAGCTCTTTGCTGTGGCCCAGGAAGGTAGTGGAGGATGGCCCAAGTGCATGGGCCCTGTACCCACATGGGGGACCAGGAGGAAGCACTTGGCTCCTTGCTTCAGATCAGCGCAGCGCGCCGGCAATAACAGCCATTTGAGGGTGAACCAACGGAAGGAAGACCTTTCTCTCTGTCTCTCACTATCTAACTCTGCCTGTCAATAAATAAATAAATAAATAAATAAATAAATAAATAAATAAAGCAAGGGAGGGAAAGCACGCAGGGAAAATGACAGGAGAGGGAGAAATTTAAAGCAAGGCTGGTTGCAGCCAACTGGGGAGTAAACCAGTGGATGGAAGTGCACGCTCTCTCTCTCTCTCTGCTTCTGTCTCTCTGTAACTCTGCCTCTCAAATAAATCAATAAAACTTAAAAAAAAAGATAGAGCAAGGCTGTGAGGAGAGGCTTCACGGATTAGGTTATATGTGAGCAGAGAACAAGGGAGAGAAGGAGTTGACATGTGGGCATCTGGGTGGAGGGACAGGCAGGAAAGCACCTGGAGTTCTCCAGGACAAGCCTGTGGCTAGCACAGCGTGACTGAGGCCTGAGCATGGGGGTGGCGGCCGATTACAACGAAAACCTGAGGTAAACGTCAGAGCCCAAGTGCTCACAGGTGTCTCAAGGTGAGTGAATGGGGTAAGTGATGAGCCCACAGAGGAATGAAGGACTGTGCAAAGGGAGGAGGCGGCAATGCTAGTCATTGAGACCAAACCAGGCCGTTAGCCGATGCCTGACGGTGATGACAGCACTGTGGTTCGTGAGAAGTCTGACAGCTCACAGGGTGGTGCACTGCCTGATTCACTACTACATGACTCTGGGATCCCCACACTTCTTTACCTACACAGAAGAAAGGTATAAATACGTCTAGAACAGCAAAAATCCTGGGATGACAGCATTCTGTTTTCTGGAACCCTTGGGCCTCCAGAATAATGCTATAATTGAATGTCAATTCAAAATAAAAAATACACCAAAGGCAAGAGAAAATGTGAAAACCTCAAGAGTAAAGAATCAAGGCCAGTCTTACTAAAGTGATCAGTTTAAGTTCATAGCTGATCATAAAGATAGGATTAAGTGTCAAAGGGATCACATAAATAAGACCAAATGCCTGCTAATAATAATAGATAGAATTAAAAAGGAGAGAATGATCCAACAAGGGAAGCAGGCCACACAGCAGGCTCATAGAATGACAAATGCCCTAAACAGCACTCTGGCCTCAGAATCAGCCCTTAAGCCATTCAGAGCTGGCTAAAAAGCCCATGAGAGCATTTCAGGCATGGAAAGCCAAGACACTGTGGCAAAAAATGACCTACATGAAAGATCTCTGTGAGTGAGATCCTGGTGGAAAGAAGGGGCCATCAAAGAAGGAGGTACCTTTCTCTGAAGGGAGTAGAAAACTTCCAATTTGATTATGGCCCAGTCAGAGTTTGTGGACTCAAGAGGCTTCCATAGCCTTAGAAGTTCATGACAACAGCCTCGGGTGATTACTGACATCATTAATAACAGCGTTAAATCAACAACAGGAGTCACTGTGCACTTGCTCCCCATGTAGGACCTCTGTCCTTAATGAGTTGTACTATGAGAATAAAGGGTAAAACTTGTCTTCAAACAGTATTTTATACTCCGTGCGTCTGTGTGGGTGCAAACGGTTGAAATCTTTACCTAGCATAAAGTTGATCTTCTGTATATAAAGATAATTAAAAATGAACCTTAATGAAGAATGGGATAGGAGAGAGGGTAGGAGGTGAAATGGTCAGGGGGTGGGAGGGCAGGTATGGGGGAAGAACTGCTATAATCCAAAAGTTGTACTTATGAAATTCATATTTATTAAATAAAAGCTTTCTATAAAAAAAGAATCAAGGCAGAAGCTGCAAAAGTAAAGAAGTACAGGAGTCAGAGGAACAGCATGATTTAGAAACAAAAAAATTAAAGAACAACTAGCGAAGTTAGGCACAGAGCAACCCTGACAAAGGTTAGAATAGCAATGTAGGAGGTACTTTTCAGAAAAGAAAAGAGCCTGATCAAAGTGGAGCAGCTAGGACAAGTCTGTAGTGGAGGTGGGAGGGTGATAAGACCGACCTGAGTTGGTTCTCATTCGCTCTCAGGCTATACAGAGCCTGAAAGGCTAGAACAGCTACCTGACGGCATCTTCATACAGTCCCCATGTAAGAATGATTACTACACAGTGCACACGCCACCACAAAGCCAAGGAGGAACCAACATGTGCCATGCTAGAGGGCCAGCAACCAAGACAAACCCCTCCAAGTCCAGCAAAGAGAAGACCTGTTGATGACATGATCAACAGCACAGCTACACAGCACCACAAAAGTTATTCAAACAGCAGCTTCAGAGTTAAACGTTCTGCATCTGATGTTACATGGGCACACAGAAGACGAGCACTGAAACTCTAACCTACAGGATTTTAAAGTTCACTAAGGATACCTGGAAGGGCAGTGTTGTGGCACAGCCAGTACCGTTTGCAACAGCAGCATCCAATACTGGAACGCCAGTTCAAGGCCCAGCTGCTCCCTGCTAATGTGCCTAGGAAAGTAGTGAAAGACAGCCCAAGCACTTAAGCCCCTACCACCCACGTGGAAAATCCAGATGGAGTTCCAGGTTCGGCTTCAGCTGGGTCCAGCCGCAGTTATTGCAACCATTTGGAAAGTGAACCAGAAGAGTAAAAATTCTTTCTGTTGCTCTTTCAAATAAATAAATGGATTTTTCTTTTTCAAAAGATACCTGAGTAAAAACCTTTACAATCTCAAAGAAAATACTTTGAAAACAAAGGAACAAGGCAATTGGATACATCTGACCAAACGAGAGCACCTAGACTAGAACTTCTCATAGTGTGGTCCACAAACCACCCACTGCGGTTATGGAATACAAACTGAGCCCTGAGATATTTTTAAAAGTATCTTTTCCCTGCTTGGTTACCTTCAAAAAGGATCACTTCTGAACTGAGGTTTCTGACCACATCCTGTTTTAGGGCAGCTGTAAACCTCACCCCAGGAAAGCAAAGTCACCGTCTCAGAATCCTCTCACCATCTTACTGCCAACTCGAGTGTGACCTCCAGTTTCACTTAACACCTAGAGGGTGAGTCAGGACATGACCTCTTTGTAGACAAGAGATTTAAAGAGTAACTTGAGGAAGGCCTGACTTCTCTTTTTCATTTTTTTCCCTTTTGTGAAGAAGCATATATTTAGAATCAGCCAGCTGAACGCGGTTCACATGATCCTCATCAGGAGCCAGATGACACATGCCTTCTCTCTGTCGGGTCTGGTTGGGTGCTGACCTTGGTCACGTCATTGTCACAGAGTTTCTGCACAGCTTGTTGGATCTGGTGGACACAAGTGTTGTTCTCTTCTATCTTCTGCAGCCTCAGTGGTCAGGGGGAACTTGATGATGGCAGAGTGGTCACGCTTGTTCCTCCTTGGGGCGCTCTTCCAATGGCATTTGGGCTGCCACCAGTGGGTAGTGCCTTGGCTGCTGGAACGTGGGTGATGTACAGATCTTTTATTTGGGTGTGGCTGTGGTGCCTTTCAGCGCTGCCTTCTTGGCCTTCAAAGCCTTTCTTCGGCTTTGGCTTTGGGAAGGGCAGGAGCTTCCTTCTTCCCTTTCGGCGCCATCTTGGTGAAAAAGACAACTTCGATTTTTCATGACAGATTCTGGTTACAATTTTTATGTTGTCTAGAAAGTTACTTTATAAAACTTTGAGGAAAGTTTAGAAAAAAATGATAACTGAGTGGCTTATTATCAAAATCTTAGTTCTGGAAAAAGCCTGAGAAACAATTTATTCCAGAACTGCCCTAGAGATCAGGAAACTGAGGACCAGAGAGGCCATGCTACTCCTAAGCCAGGTCCAGAGCTAGGTTCCTGACTATGCTGATCTTTTTTAAATTACGGCAGAATTAACCAGTTTTCAAGTGAGTTGTCTACAAAACAGATTCCATCAATTGAGAAAAAATGAAGGAATTCTGTCTTCAAGCCAAATAACAGACTTAATATTAAAAAAAAAAAAGAAAGAAAGAAAGAAAAAGAAAAGGAGAGGGAGACAGAAAGAGAAAGAGGTGATGTTAGCATAGCAGCTAAGACACTGATTAAGACGTCTGTGTGGGCCGGCGCCGTGGCTCAACAGGCTAATCCTCCGCCTTGCGGCGCCGGCACACCGGGTTCTAGTCCCGGTCGGGGCGCCGGATTCTGTCCCGGTTGCCCCTCTTCCAGGCCAGCCCTCTGCTGTGGCCCAGGAGTGCAGTGGAGGATGGCCCAAGTGCTTGGGCCCTGCACCCCATGGGAGACCAGGAAAAAGCACCTGGCACCTGGCTCCTGCCATTGGATGAGCGCGGTGCGCCGGCCGCAGCGCGCCGACCGCGGCAGCCATTGGAGGGTGAACCAACGGCAAAGGAAGACCTTTCTCTCTGTCTCTCTCTCTCACTGTCCACTCTGCCTGTAAAAAAAAAAAAAAAAAAAAAAGACGTCTGTGTGTTGGGGCCAGCATTGTGGTGTAGGCAGGTAAAGCTGCTCCTATGTTCATGTCCTGGCGGCTCCACTTCTGATCCAGCTGTCTGCTGTGGCCTGGGAAAGCAGTGGAAGATGGCCCAAGTCCTTGGGCCCCTGCACCTGCACAAGAGACTCATAAGAAACTCCAGGCTCCAGGGCCAGCAGAGTGGCTCACTTGGTTAATTTTCCGCCTGTAGCGCCAGCACCCTGGGTTCTAGTCCCGGTTGGGGCGCCGGTTCTGTCCTGGTTGCTCCTCTTCCAGTCCAGCTCTCTGCTGTGGCCCAGGAGGGCAATGGAGGATGGTCCAAGTGCTTGGGCCCTGCACCCCATGGGAGACCAGGAGGAAGCACCTGGCTTCAGATCAGCACAGCTCCAGCTGCTGCAGCCCACTGGAGAATGAACCAGCAGATAGGAGACCTCTCTCTCTCTCTGCCTCTCTGTGGAACTCTGACGTTCAAATAAACAAATAAATCTTTAACAACAACAACAACAAAAATGCCTGTGCCTGAGGCCAGCATTGTGGCACAGCAGTTAAAACAACCACTTGCGACATTAGCATCCTATACGGTTGCTAGTTCACATCCCAGCATGGCTTGGGAAAAGCTGCGGAGGAAGGCCCAACTGTTTGAGCCCCTACAATCCAGGTGGGAGGCCTGGATGAGGCTCCTGGCTTCCGCCTGGCTCAGCCACAGCTGATGCAGCCATCTGGTGAGTGAAACAGCCTACAGATGCTATCTTCCCCCCTCTCTGTAGCTCTGACTTTCAAATACATAAATACATAGAAGGCAGGCAGGCAGGCCGGCCCATTTCCCACATCAGACCTGGGCGCATCTGCTCCAGCTCCTGACCCCCCCTTCCTGCTAGTGCAGACTGAGAAGCAGTGGGGATGGCTCATGCGGCGGGTTCCTGCCACTCACAAGAGACCTGGATTGAGCTCTCAGCTCTAGTCACATCCAGCCCAGGCCATTAGGGCATCAGAGGCATGAGCTAGCAAGTGGGATCTCTCACTGACTATCTCAAATAAAGACTCATCAAAAAATAGAGAAGCCGACAGGAAGACAACATTTGGTCTCGGAGTTATCAATGCATTCTGCAAGGAGCACCATTAATGCACTTCAGGGCTGCTCATGACCCACGCTAAGGACTTAGGATGAAACTGAAACAGGGATTCATGGTTCAGAAAGGAGTTGAAGACATGGTCTTTAATCTTCCTGCAGGTACTACCCTTTAAAATAAATGCCAGAAAGCAGAGGGACATCAGGAGCATTTCTTTAAGAAACAAAAATTTTTAAAAAGATTTATTTATTTGAAAGGCAGAGTTATAGAGAGAGCGAGAAGAGACAGAGGGAGAGATCTTCCCATCTGCTGATTCATTCCCCAAACGGCCATCATGGCCGGGGGTGGGTTAGGCAGAAGCCAGGAGCCTGGAGCTTCTTCTGGGTCTCCCAGCACGTGGGCCATCTTCTGCTGCTTTCCCAAGCACATTAACAGGGAGCTGGATCAGAAGTGGAGAAGCCAGGACTTGAACTGGTGCCCATATTGAATGCTGGTGCTGCAGGCCACAGTACAACCTGCTATGCCCACAGTGCTGCCCTCAGGAACGTTTTTATAAACTCCAAAGACTGCCTGGCCATGGTGTCATTCAATTTTGGTCTCATGTCATGTCTGTCTGCACCACTAGTTATCTGTACAGCACTGGTTGATAAATTATGTTTGTATAGCTAACCAATTTCATCTCCTCTTGATGATTCAGTTAAGGAGGTAGAGAAATCCACAGAATGGGGGCCAGCACTGTGGTGTAATAGATTAAGCCACTGTCTGCCACGCCAGCATCCCAAAAGGGTGCTGGTTCAGGTCCTGGCTGTTCCACTTCTGATCCAGCTCCCTGCTTATGTGCTTGGAAAAGCAGCAGAAGATGGCCCACGTCCTCGGGCTCCTGCCCCATGTGGAAGACCTGGGGGAAGCTCCTGGCTTTGATGTGGCCCAGCCCTGGCCATTGCAGCCATTTAGAGAGTGAACAGTGGATGGAAGATCTCTCCCTCTCTCTCTCCGCAATTCTGCCTTTCAAGTAAATAAAAAATAAATCTTTTAAAAAAAAGAAATGCAGAGAATGAGTAAAAAATCTGACAGCATTTTATAAAGTTCCTGGGGAAACAGAATTTAAAGATAAGTTTATTTGGGTACAAGAGGGGACTGGTGTTGTGGCACAGCAAATTAAGCTGCCACCAGTGACAGCAGCATCCCATATGGGTGCCAGTTCGAGTCCCGGCTGCTCCACTTCCGATCCAGCTTCCTGCTGGTGTGCCTAGAAAAGCAGTGGAGGGTGCCCAGGCGCTTGGGCCCCCGTACCCACCTGGGAGACCTGGAGGAAGCTCCTGTCTCCAGCCTGGCCCTGCCCTGGCTGTTGGGGCCATTTGGGGACTGAACCAGCAGATGGAGGACTTCTCTCTCTAGCTTTCAAATAAACAAATAAATCTTAAAAAAAAAAAAAGAAATTTTTGAAATCTATGCAGTTTTTTCATAATATGAATTTTCCATAGAACTTTGTCAAGACTCCTCATATTTCCATGAAAATTAGTTTAAGTTGTGATACTTAAAAAGTTAAACACTTACTACATGGAACATTCCCCAAAGCCATCAGATGATAAGGGTTTTACTGTACTGAACATCACACTTCACATGTGCATTCCAAGTGTGGGGCCTTGGGCTGCTTAGCACACATTTGCTCTCGCTTGCTTCTGCAATGGATATTTGTGGATATTTATAGACTAAGCCTAAGCAATGGCACTCAGAGTACTGACTCGGATGCCAGACTCCTGCACACAGTGCCGAGATCTGCATATTTAAAATCTTATTGAACAGGAACACAAATAAGGATACAGACATTGCAACTTTGAGTTCTGACTTAAAACTGAAAGCAATTATATATCACTCTTTTACCATATCAAGACATTTATGAATGTCTTGCATATGAAATTGGCCTTTCAATGAGCAATAACATCCTCTGTAAAAGCAACATTCTACCAACTAATCTTTTCTTAAATCAAAATTAAAAAGCAGCAAAGGGAAATAAATGTTAAGAAAATGAATTATCTTATCGCCTTTTTTTGTAATAGCTTTCCCTGCAGTATCTTTCTTTAAGGAACCCACCTCCTAGCATTTTCAAGCATTTCTACTGTACAGCCACTACCCTGTACTGTGGATACGAGCTGTTACCTTCCTGCAGCATTTAAACGAAGGTCTGCCTGAATGTAATTCGCACCACACACAAGGTGGCACTGAACACAAACAGTAAAGAAGCTACTGTCTTTCTAGACTAAAGCCAGGGAAAACGGAAGATTTCATTTATGCAGGCTTAAAGGAGAACTAAAGCAGAGGAATTTATTTTCTGACTGAAGTAATTCATTTTGGGGGCACACACTGGCAGGTTAAGTCGCTGCTGGAGACACCTGCATCCCGTATCAAATGCCTGGTTTGAGGCCCAGCTACTCTGCTTCTGATCTAGCTCCTTGCTAGATCTGAGAGACAGAAGATGGCTCAAGTACTTGGATTCTTGTCACCCATATGGGAGACCCAAAATGTTTTCAAGGCTCCTGGCTCTGGCCTGGCCCAGCCCTGAGTGTTGGGGGCATTTGGAGAATGACGGGGAGTTTAGGGGAGGAATTCCCTGAATATTGGCAGTGTTACTCCTAGAAACGATCTGGAAGGCACTGGGTGACTTAAGTCTTGAAACCAGTTAATGGTTAATGTCTCGACTCCTGATAGTCCATATTGTTTTCAGTTGGCCCAACCTGGCTACTTGGGAGAAGTTCCTCCTTTATGCCCGGATGAATGTGGAGGGAAGGGGTAATCTCCTTAGCGCACTGAGCCTTTACATAAGTAAGATTCAAAATCCTCAAAGGTGGAGGGCACTTCATATTAGGTACTCAGGAAGCTGGAGGTTTCACTTCTCAGTCTCACTCTGGCTCTAAGGAGGCCCTGCTTGCACAGTCACACAGCCCTGACACTGTGCATGAGAGAGTGTGGATGAGGCTGTCCTTCCCCCACTTCAAAGTCACCCAGCAACCTGCAACATTTACCAGATTTCTCACTCCCTCCCCCACTGCCCCAGGTTTCAGAACTTCACCCACTTTCCATGAAGAAATAGATTATTTTTATTTTTGAAGTGAGAAAATGCTAGAGGAAAAGGTAGGATAATTCAGGAAGGAAAAGCAGAAGTCCATTTACGTGACATCTTTTCCAGCCTCCCCTGACAATCAAAGTGGGAGCACCTGGTAGCTCCGTTCCCAGCCTCAATGGACGCCCAGTAGGTCGAGGTCAGCAGGTCCTGCCACTGCGGTCAGCGTGGCGCAGCTCTCAGCCGCCCTCAGCAGTGGTCACAGGGACACTGGCTGAGCGAGTGCAAACAGCACTGCCACGGGCAGCATGGCTGGACTTCCTGCTCCTGAGAACCCTCTCTGCCCTCCTTGCTTCCCCTGCCCCCGCACTCCCAAATACAAAAGCCAGACGCTGTGCACTGATCTACCTCCTGGAGGGGACAAGTAGAGAAAGAGAAGTATTTTCTTTAAAGCAGATGATGCTGCCACTGTCATCGGGATCCCTGGCAGCCTGTCTCAGATCTGCAGGTGACAACTGTCTGCTCTCACTGCCGTCACTGAGAAGGGAGGAGGCTGAGTGAAGACTTCGCTGCTCCCCTCAAGTTCATGGAGCGAGACAAGCCAAGATCCCGACAGAGCCTGACACAGGCTAGCAAAATCCTTTAGCTGCAAAGCCGGGTGTCCTGGGTGGCATCCACGAGAAACTCAGGCCCTGAGAGCCCATGGGCACCAGCACGGGAGGAAGCCTTCCTCCACAGCACACACAGTGCCAAGGCTTCTGTGATCTCCCGGAAGATGTCATTTTATGTCTATCTGAATAAACTACTCAAATGTTCAAATTGTCTTTCAATTATGTATAAAGTTTACTAACAGAAGAATAGCTCTATACAAAATTCTACCTTCAAATGAAACCAAATGTTCCTAATTTGGTAAAGTATTTCATTTCCAACTACATTTCTAACTTAATAATTTCATTGTGACTTAATTAAATTGCGAAACAGACAATTCTGCTTTCAGGACATTTTAAGAGTTGGAAATTTCTCCAGATGCTAAGTCAAAATTTCAGCGGCTTTTCATCCTAGCTCTGTCTTGTGCAGATACACACAACACCTTGCATTCAGTTTGGACGACTACTTACCTTTAGACGCTCAATGGCTTCCTCTCCTCCAGGTGTAGACATGATCCTCTCCTGAATACTGGTCACAGATGCTAAGCCCACCTGACTATTGAGTGAGCAGGAAGATGGAGATGAAGTAAGGGACCCCATGGATGCTGTGGAGAAATTGCCAGGACGTTGATTCTCAGAGGCTAGCAAGTACCTATGCTTATTGTTCTGAAAATCTTTGAGATCTGGGAGATAGAAAGAAGGGAAGGCAGAAAAGTGGAGAAGAGGGAAGGGAGCAGAGGAAGGAAAAAAAGACAGGAAGGAACACCAGTGTAAGAAAGGAGAGCATCAAAGCGCCAAGACACAGACGTTATAATACGAAGACAAGTTGTAATATTCTAGACGGCAGTTCTGAAACGTGTCTCTCTTTAGGACTGGCATCCTAGAGGTTAAGAACCACTTCTGAATTTAGCAACTAAAAAATTCAGTGCAGGTTAACACAGTATCTGGTAGAGAGTAGCAAGAGCCTCCAAAGATACTGCTCAGGAACTCTCCCTCCACAGCCAAACTACATTCCTTCTACTCTTGGTCCTGCTCCGGGTCTACAAGGCCTTAAGTTCCAGTAGTCTGTTGTCACAGAAAGAGGGAGATGATGATCATATCTATATCAACTATCAACAATAATCCAGGTTGTCCTGGTCCAGTGCTTTATGGAATTTAACAAAAATTCCCAAAAATAAGTAAAAACAGAAATATGAGTACATACTTATGTCCTTTGTAAAGCAACATTTCAATGTGCAAAATGGATTCCTAAAACACACTTTAAATAAAGGGAGAGGTAATGGTAGAAATGATAGGAATTTTGTGTAAGACCTGGTAAAGAACTCATGATTGAGTTATCACCTCAACAGGGAAGAACAATTAGTGAATTAACCAGTTTGGGGGTAGTTTCCATTCATGTACTACAGCAAAAAAAAAAAAAAAAAAAAAAAGGCTGATTGTTTACTAACTTAAATAAGCCCTTACTGTTGCCTAACAGTACAATCAGGAGTCACTGGAAGTCTGCTTCCCAGTATGAAATCCAAGTTTTATGAGCAGATCTTCATTTAGTAAAGTCTCTTACAGAGCTGTAAAATTCTGCTTTTAAACTTAGTTTTGGTAACAAACAGAAAGTCACCACCACCAAAACTCACTAATTGCTACTTGTACTTTCCATTTGTTATTCTTCTCAAATGAGAAAAACCATAGGTATTGGTGCATTCCTATTTTAAAATTATTTCATTCTTAAATCTGAGAAAATCTCTATTGCTTAAAATGCATATCAAAACTAAATATTCCTTAAAGGATATAAAATGAGCTACTACAAATAGCTGGAAAAAAATTGGCTTTCTTGGGGTCTACTAATCATTATTATTTAATCAAAGCCAGTTCTTAAAGCCCCTTATAGCCAGTGGTTGCTTCAAGACAGTTTGAAAACCACCATCTGCAAATGTAAAACACGGGAAACAAGCAAAGTGGCAGGTTTTACAGGGGGAGAAGGAACTGGAACAAAAAAGCCACCAGGTGACGGCAGCAAGGTGGGAAGACCGGGAAGAATGTGACTCAGAAGGTCCGACGGACACATGCAAGCCCTGAAAGGAATGAAGATTTGCGGCTGCCTTCCTTCATGGATACGGAAGAGAAACTCAGTCATGCATGGTGTTTCAGGAGATGCAAAGCTGCTCAGAACAGCGTATGCAGCAAGCTGGTAGCAGCAACACCTGGAGCACAAAAGCCAGGGGGGGGGGGGGGCATCTTTTCCACCCCAGCATCATCAGCTTTGGAAATCTCAGACAGAGCCTTCCAGTCCAACAGCCGCCTGCGTGTCTGGCCGTCACAGCACCTCCAAGACCTAGCCTCACCCCAACATGGGTAACACCTGGAATCCTCACTGCCACGCCTGGTTACACGGCTTATTGTAGACAGAAAACAGATCACTGAGAATCTAAAAATTAACCCCCAACTCAAGATTCGTTTATTCTAAGATAACAATTCTTTGATGGATTATCTTAAAAGGGTAAAAACATTTCCTCACCAACTTGATATGTATGGAGAGAATAGCAAATTGTGATCCTTTTTTAAATGATTTCATTTCAGACATCTGTTCTTAAATATTTAATTTGTAATTTATGAAAAGGGAAAAAATGCTCATCTGACCATCAAATAACCCAAGGCCCAAGATGTGGAGAAAACTAAATCAGCATAAGCACAGTGTGCTAAGTGAACATTTACCGAGCTCCTCATCAGAGAGGGTTTGGTCAATGGAAATGCTTGTTTTTAATCACATATAAGAAGGCACAGTTTTGCAGTATTAATTAAAAAGGGTTTTTGAATTAAATAATCAGACCCTAAGGGAGCAACTTAAGAGGCTTAAAAAAAAGAAAATAAGCCATTAGTACCATAACGGCTACAAGCAAGGGCTGCAGGTTAACACTACCCAACGGGGCCTTAGTTGTAATTCAGGCAAACCAACCACTACAGGCCATCAGGAAATTGGACACAACAGACCTGTTTCAGTCATGGATACAATTCAGAGATAATATATTCATATTTAAGGTGCCTAGAACAGCGCCTGACAATTACAGACACTCCGTAACAGGGAGCTGCTATCACCGCCACCTATGATTTGGGATTTAATTTTATCACACAGGAGGTAAAAACTGGAGGAGGAGATTCTCAAGCCTCCCCAGTTCACTCAGTAAAGCCTGCTCTGGCAAATGACGAAGCCAGAATACAGGCTCATTGCTGACTCTGCAGCGCGCTCTGTCTGGGGTTCCCGGTTAGGATTGCTGGCATGCAAAGCTCGTTTTAAGGCTGATCCAGCAGAGGCAGATTAGCAAGTCAGGGTACTGGAAATAACCAATATGTGAAATACACACATTTGCCTCCACTTCCAGAGTAATCATCGATCAATGGATCAACTGAATCAACTGAATCAGGTAAGCAGGAGGGAAAATACGAGAAGGGTCAAAGTTCAGATTCAGCAGTGACATAGTAAGGGAAGAGGGCAGCATTTGGCATTTGGGAAAATAAAAAGGTTAACATGTAGAACACATTATTATATTTATACACCACAACTCAGGCTGTAATCTGAAGAACTACAGGAGGCCTTGAAAATATCAGAATTTCAAGGAACAGAATGTTAATTTTACACAAAAAATAAAAATATGCTTTATTAAACAAGCTCATATACTCCCATATTGCATTCTATCTGAACAACCTGCCTCATTTAGGAAACCTCGATTAGACCTGACACAGACAGATCATGGAATCTTCTTAAGAATGTGTGATAAGGGGCCGGCACTGTGGCACAGCGGGTTAATGCCCCAGCCTACAGGGCCGGCATCCCATTTAGGCACTGGTTTGTGTCACAGCTGCTCCACTTTTGATCCAGCTTTCTGCTATGGCCTGGGAAAGCAGAAGATGGCCCAAGCCCGTGGGCCCCTGCGCCCACATGGGAGTCCTGGAGGAGGCTCCTGGCTCCAGATCAGCACAGCTCTGGCCGTTGTGGCCATCTGGAGTGAACCAGTGGATGAAAGACACTCTTCTCTCTCTCTCTCTCTCTCTCTCTCTCTCTCTCTCTTTCTCTCTTTCTGGCTCTACCTCTCTCTAACTCTTTCAAATAAATAAAATTTTTTTTAAAATTTATAAGTGTTATAAAATTTTGCAAAATAATACTTTCTGGAAGACTAATTCTTCAAATTGATAGGAATTAGAATTTACCTCTGCATATGTTCACACAGAGGAGGAGCGGCATTCATAGGTTAGTCTTGTTTGAATATAGTCTCACATGGGGGCTTTCCACAGAATATTGCCACTACACTAATCCACAGAAACCCATGAAACAAAAACAACAATTTCACAAAACATTTTTAAACTTCACTGCTGATCTAAAACAGAAATGTAATAAAAATATAGGTAGTGATATTTGTGTTCAAAGACTAGCTTCATGAGTTCAGATGGATAGTCCGGTACATACTGTAAGTATGTACATACTTGTACATATAGGGAGCCTGAGATACTTTTCCTTGGGTTTTTTAAAAAGAAAAAATAATCTTACTTCCAAATAGTTTCATCAAGTTCTTTAAATCCAAGTTTGTTTTAAATACAAGAACACTGAAAAGGATTAGATTTTGCGTTGATTCTTAATTTACTTACTGTCAATAATATCTCCCAGTCCCTGAGCCCGAAGAAGGTCTTTTAGCCGTGTAACTTCTTCTTTTAATTCACGAACCAGTTTGGCATTGGGGTCCTCATTGATAACAGCATTGCATTTAATTTGTTTTGCACGATCTGCATACCTAGATACAAAAAGAAAATTCATTCTTGCCATTTCTCAGATACTCTACTGCTCATAAGTCACATACCATAATTTCTAAATCAAACACGTTGAGTATTTATACATTGTATAAGCCTTGATAATATTGTATAAAGCTTTGCAGTATGTTTTCTCAAATGTACACCCACCCTTGACAGTAATTGGGGCTTTCAGATGAATTTAAGTGATCTCCCCAAGACTACAACAGAAACAAATACCAGAGAGAGGACTCAAACCCAAATTATCAGCCTCTACAGTGTTGCACCCATTTACATGAAAAGCATCTTTAATGAGAAAAGCATAGAGAGTTCCAGATTAATGTGATAGACCCTATTAACTCAAAAACTATTCTAGGAGTGAACATTCTGTTAGCAATTTTTTATGGGGATTTATAGGAGCCCACACTGTGGCATGGTGGGTAAAGCTGCCATCTGCAGTGCCAGCATCCTATATGGGAGCTGGTTTGAGTCCCAGCTGCTCCACTTTTTTTTTTTTTTAAAGATTTATTTTACTTGAAAGTCACAGTTACACAGAAAGAGAAGAAGAGGCAGAAAGAGAGAGATGCCTTCCAACTGCTGGTTCACTCTCCAACTGGCTGCAACAGCTGGAGCTGCACTGATTCAAAGCCAGGAGCCAAAAGCTTCTCCTGGGTCTCCCACATGGGTGGAGGGGCCCAAGGACTTGGGCCACCCTCTACTGCTTTCCCAGGCCATAGCAGAGAGCTGGATAGGAAGTGGAGCAGCTGGGTCTCGAACCAACGCCCATACAGATGCTGGCACTCCAGGCTAGAGCATTAACTCGCTGTGCCACAGTGCCGGCTCCACCTGCTCCACTTTCAATCCAGCTGCCTGCTAACGCACCTGGGAAGGTCCAAGTCCTTGGGCGCCTGCACCTAGTGGGAGACCAGGAAGTGAAGCAGAGGATGGGAGATCTCTGAATCTGCCTTTCAAATAAGTAAATTTTTTTTTTTAATGGTATATATAATTATGTACTTCTTTTAACAACTTGTACATTTCTATATATTTCTACAGTGACAAAAACCCTAACCTTTTATAGAAATGAATATTATAAAAGTCCACCATTGTCTAAATTATCCATACATCTCACTTGAGTAATTTTAACTTCTTCCCAATGAAAAAGTTCCTGTCTTTCCCAATGAAAGACCACAAACCATAAATACATAAACTCCACTATAATAAAATAATTTCCCTCCATGCATTACCTGTGGTAAGGAGGGGTTATTATTTATGTAAACAAATGTACACAGCGAACACTTTGGTCTAACAAAAGGAGGTGTGACGGCAGTGTGTTCTACTCAGCTATGAGATCGAACGCGAGTACCTCAGAGTGCTCAAAGTTTCATCATAATTGATATCTGCAGGGCTCAGCGCAGCAACCATCGCAGTCCGAGAATTGCCACCTAAGATGAAGCACAAACATCCCAGATCACTCATTTTAGAAGGAAGAATTTGATTAAGCGTGTCAAATCTGATGGCATAATCTCAGATCCTAAGATTTAATCAAAAGTTAAACAGTTTTCTTGAATGGCCCCAAACAAGGCAGTTATTCTCAAATTGGGTTCCATTCAGGTCCTCCCCCTCACTCTTGAACTCACTCGTCTAGTGCTCAGCCACGCCACCAAAACTGCCCTTAGCAATGTGAAAATCAACTGGCCCAGGGGATGAGCCCGGAAGTCCACTCTCAGCATGTCCCTCTGTCACCAACATCCGACACAGCTATCACTTCTTCCTTGCCACGCAGCAGTGAACAGAGGCACCAGGACATGAAGTCCAAAAGCATGACTAACATCTGATCATGTGCACCTCAGATAAGCATGAGTTTATGAAAACACTTCAAAGGAGCAACAGTTGGCACCAGGTATGAGAAGTCACGATGACAACTGTTCCACAATTCATGCCCCAAAGTAAATGCAATATTTAAAGTGAGCAAATCAGGGGCTGGCACTTTGGTAAGTGGATTCAGCTGCCACCTGCAGCGCCAGCATACCACATGGGCACCAACTTCAGTCCTAGCTGCTCTTTCCCTGCTGATGAGCCTGGGAAAGCAGTGGAAGATGGCTCAAGTACTTGGGCCCCTGCACACACAGGAAGACACAGAAGTTCCTGGCCCCTGCCTTTGGTTTGGTCTGGATCTGGCCAGTTGCGGCCATTTGGGGAGTGAACCAGCAGACGAAAGACCTCTGTCTTGCCTCTCTGTAATGCTGCTTTTCAAATAAATCAAGCCATCTTAAAAAAATAAAATTGGCAAATCCAACCAATTGAAATCAGGGGGAAAAATGGAAACAATTATGGGATACCTCAAGTTAGTAATATCAAAACAACTAGAGATTATTCTTCTCCAAAACAGACACCAGACAACTACAAAAGATAACCCATAATAGCTTTAAAAAGACAACTACAAAGTGAATTTTCACCAGTGGTCAACAAACCTAGATTTTCTCGGAGAAGCCAAGTAAGTACAGAATCTCTGTAGGGAATAAAATCAGTTTTCTTCTTCTTTTTACTCTGTTAAAAAGAAAAGAATGGCCTTAGTGCTGTTGGGATGGGGGTGGGAGTGGAATTCACAGGAAAACCAGTCTAAAATTACAACAGAACCCCATCACTGTGGACATTTATTATTAGTTTCAATCCTTCATAACAACTAAAGCTCATGAAATGATTTTTCTTTTAACATTTTCTTTTGAAAAATGCATAACACATGCAAAAGTCAAGTGGGAATAGGAGAGGGAAGAGGAAGAACTGTGGGAGCCTAAATCTGTATGTATGAAATACATGAAGCTCGTATAATTTAAATGAAATTAAAAAGAAAAAAAGAGACTAGTACACTGAGCTGGGTATAAGCCCATCAAGTAGCCTCAGCTGTTATCAGCTTTTGCCAATCACCTTTCAATTATTCCCCAAGTACTCGGAAACATTCCCGAACCATTTCACATCTATTTACCCCCTAAACACCTCAATGGATAAGGATATTCTCTAATGCAGAGTACCATGACCAAATTTAGGAAAAACCACAGCAATGTAACACTATTATCTAATACCCTATTCATATATCTTTTATACCTGTCAATATTTTAAAGCAAGTCCACCATTTCATGTATAAATACTTTAAATACATATATCTAACAGAGAAAGACTTCTAAAAAAAAAAAAACTCCAAAAAAAAAGTTAAGATCATTATCACACTTAACAAATTAAGAATAACTGCTTCATGCAAAAGAATCCTTGCAATCCAGGTTGGATATACAGAAGCAAGTCATTTAAATTAATAGATTTCCTTGGCCAACAACTGAATCATCATGCAGGTTATAGCATATGGAGCAACTCCTATAAGGTAATACATATTTGGTTTTTTGAAAGAAAATTATGTCAACCATCAGACTGAGGACTAAAAGCGAAAAGGCCTAAGAAGGGGATGTCATTTGCTGATGTTGGAGATTCGCAAAAATGCTAAAATGAATTTTCTATAAGTGAATGTTAAAGGTCTCCTTGTACTGCTCTCTCCATGACCCTCTCACAAAGCACCAATAAAAGGGCAGTGATAAAATGAAAGAAATTATATTCTCTAATAGAAGAAATTAACATAAATACCTGCAGGAACAACTACTCAAGTACGTGCTGACTGTGCCTGTGTTGTGATGTTTCAAGAATACTGTAAGTGTACACAGGCATTTGGCTAGCAGTCAAGTCGCCTGCTGGGACGTCCACAGCATATACTGGAGTCCTAGGGGGATTCAGGTCCCTGCTCCGCTGTGGATTCCAGCTTCCTCCTAATGCACAGTTGGAGGCACCAAGTGATGGGTCGAGTAGGGCACACCTACACTGACATAGAGACTTCCCGCTTCGGCCTGTTGCAGGCATCTGGAGAATGAACCAGTGGATGGGAGCTAGCATATGAAAATAAATAAATCTAATTTTAAAAAGAAACAAAACAGAAGCTACTGAGGAGAAGGCCAGGGTTTACTGATAAACACTGTTCCAGCCAAAGGCAGTTTTCAAAATCCATTCTTGGTATAATTTGACATTAAACATAAGGTAGTCCACTTTTCCCAACAGTATAGCTATTCAGAAAAAAAGTAGTAAGTGGCTGACCTCTGGTTTATGGAAGGAAGGAAGTACCCAGGTGGTACTTTAATTGTGTCTCTTTTCAAAAACATCCATGCCCCCTAACCAACTCTACTCACAGGTGCACATTCTACCAATTACAAAGTTATTTCTAACAGTGGGTTCAATTTTAAATCGCACAGAACTCTAAAGAAAATTAAGCCTCTCAGTCATTCACAGATCAGTGGGACAAACTTTTATTCCACTATAGAGTTCTTGAGGCCCAAGCCCTCAGTTTACCCTTTTACAATTCCTGAACACACCTGAACACCCTATGCCCACTGTTACTTCTGAAAATACTGTAAAATTTAAAGTAGGTCAATTAAATGACCACAAATGGTATAAAAAAATAAGTAGGAATGGTTTGCTAAAAATGTTATATTTGCATTTTTGTCAATTAGACTAAATTAAATCAATCTGTGACTTGCAATACCAGCATTTCACATGGGCACCATTTCCTGGCCTGGCTGCTCCACTTCATATCCAATTCCCTAGCCATGGCCTGAAAAACCAGCGCAAGATGGCCCAAGTGTTTGGGTCCCTGCCACTCACATGGGAGACCTGGATGAAGCTCCTGGTTTTGGCAGGGTTTGGCCCTGGCCATTGAGGCCATCTGGGGAGTGAACCAGCAGATGGAAGATCTTTCCCTCTCTGTAACTCTGTCTTTCAAACAAAGAAATAAGTATTTTCAAAAAATAAAAAACAAGCCGGCACTGCAGCTCAATAGGCTAATCCCCCACCTGCGGCGCCAGCACACCGGGTTCTAGTCCCGGTCGGGGCACCGGATTCTGTCCCAGTTGCCCCTCTTCCAGGCCAGCCCTCTGCTGTGGCCTGGGAGTGCAGTGGAGGATGGCCCAAGTCCTTGGGTCCTGCACCCGCATGGGAGACCAGGAGAAGCACCTGGCTCCTGCCTTCGGATCAGTGCGGTGCGCCGGCTGCAGCCCACCAGCCACAGCGGCCACTGGGGGGTGAACCAACGGCAAAGGAAGACCTTTCTCTCTGTCTCTCTCTCACTGTCCACTCTGCCTGTCAAATAAATAAATAAAAATAAAAAACAAATAACATGTCCCTTATTCAAAATGCTTGGTTGGGATCAGAAGTGTTTTGGGTTTCAATTTTTTTTCAGATTTTGGAATATTTGCAGATATTTTGTGAGATAGCCTGGGGATGGGACTCAAGTCTTAAACACAAATTCACTTATGCTTCACGTAGAACTTATACACGCAGCCTGTAGTTTTACAGGATTTTTAGTGTCATATGCATTTTAACTGTGATCTATAACATGAGGTCGGTGTGGAATTTTCTACTTGTGGCATCATGTTAGTGCTCAAAGAGCTTAGGATTCTGGATTTTAGATTTTCAAATTAGTGATGTTCAACCCACTGTTAAGTGTGGGTGCTAGTAAGCTTGTTTTTCTCTCCAGTGGAAATAACATCTTAATTAATTATAAATTATGTCTGTTACATACAAACAAGCATGGATACAAAGTTTTACAAAACTGATTATCAACAATCGTTTGCAAATGAATGCGGCACATAGCAATGTGACACATAAACAAATAAATACATCCTAAATCTTCCTCTGGTTGACAAGGACGTTAAAAGATGAGCAAATGTACAGGGTAAGTTGGAATTAAATTTTCATATTCTTGGTTCTGGGACCCAGATAAGATATTCAGATTAGATAGATCTTCACCCGCAAATAATACCAAATAGCAGGTAGATTTCTGAGTCTAAGGTATTCTTTTCTGATAAGCAAACAAAAGCAGAAAAAAAGGCATTACTTTTTGTTATTTTTGTAGACACACAACAAATATAAATATTTGAAAATATGGGGCCAGCGCTGTAGCATAGCGGGGAAAGCCGCCACCTGTAGTGCCAGCATCCCATATGGGTGCTGGTTCTAGTCCCAGCTGCTCCATTTCCGAACCAGTTCTCTGCTGTGGCCTGGGAAAGCAGTAGAAGATGGCTCAAGCCCTTGGGCCCCTGCACCTAAAATAGGAGACCAGAGGAAGCTCCTGGCTTCGGATTGGCACAGCTCTAGCCGTTGCAGCCATGTGGGGAGTGAACCAGCGATGGAAGACCTCTCTCTCTCTCTCTCTCTCCCTCTCTCTCTCACTGTCTCTCTGCTTCTCCTTCTCGCTCTGTGTAACTCTTTCAAGTAAAATAAATAAATATTTTTAAAAATTTGAACATAAAATATTTTAACATAAACACTGTCTGTATCCCCAATTTCTCTCATGTAATTCCTAACAGTTACGTGCTCTAAATATTATTTGTACAAAAGAATACTAACAAATTTTAGATTATCTGTAAATAAGGAAAGAAAATGAGGAGGAGAAAAATCTATAATATTTGGATAAAAGAGGATGCAATACTATGTTTCCTAGATGCAGGCAAAAGTTTAACTTGATTCTACACTCTATTCTTTATCCATGTATAACCAAAGAACAGACCAAAAAACTTCAATGTTTTAAATTATCCATGACCTTAGGAAACAAGATATAAAAATGGGTTTAATAAAATATATAATGATCACAGTTGTTTTGGAATGCTGCCCTCAACAAATTTACTGCCCTTTCACATGATTTATGGAACTGTCAAGAGACAGTCCTGTAGGTCACTAGCAGAAACATCGTAACACAATGTAAAGCTTCCTCAAATTTCTCTCTTGTTCCTTTATTCTTAATTCCTTCTCCAAAGCACATCATCTTCCTAAATTAGCTGTGTGTGAAACCTCGTGATTCATGGTCACCATAAACAGGTATTCTAAATTCCAGAGCCAGAAAACAAATCACAGGCTTTTTGAAGTTTCATTTGCATTTATGCATCAATACACCCTGCTCAGGATTTAAAATCGTAACAGTCAATTCACAACAGCTAGTTCATGTCTATCAATATCCACTGTACCTTGCTGGTGCAGTTATCCTACGGATGAAAGCATTTAAAAGAGAACAAGAACACAGAATAAGCCTCCAATTAAAAAGCAATGTTGTGCTTAAATTATAAGTCATAGATTATGACTTCCAAGAGACAATCAAGAAAGGATTTAATTGTTACAGCAAATTAAACAAGGTATTAAACTAGAACATACAGTGACTAGAGCTTCCTCGGTTCTATAAGTGATGAAGCCACTTATAGAAAAACTGTTCTAGCTTTAGTATTCCACTGTGAAGAAACAAGACAGAATAAAACTACAGTCAAGCACTGGACGATAATATTTGGCTATGTGATGAATCACACTTACAAGGGGATCCCAAAAGATTATAACGGAGCTGACAACTTCCTACAGCCCAGTGACATCGCAGCCATCACAATGTCCTAGCACAATGCATTACACAGACACTTGCAGGGATGCCGGGACTGCTCTGCAGAGCACAATTATGTAGAGTACAGGACACCTGATAATCAGTGACTGCTTTCTGATTTGTAATTCCTATAATTTTTACTGTTATTTTAGAGTATTCTCCCTCGATTTAAAAAAAAAAAAAAGAGTTCAAACAGGATGCCAGGTTTTACTGGCTGCTGCCTCACACTCAGGCACATGTGTTACATCGGCTGACAGACCTGCACCCAGCTTAGCTGCAGAAGTCCACTCTGCCGTTTACACATAAGGAAATAGCTCAGTGATGCATTTCTCAAAACACATCCTGCCGTCAAGTACCACACAACTGTATTTTTAAAAATATTTCTGGCGCCCAAATTAACAGCATTGACCACAGCCAAACTGCTCAAAATACTCCAAGGAGTACTACATCCTACTTAGAAAAGATTGCATAAGAAGAGAACATGTAACAAATACAGTTGGTTTTTGTGAGCTATGCAGCACAGAAGGGCACTGGGAACAGCAGGTCAAGCTGCAGTCTGGGGACACCAGCTCAGGTCCTGGCTACTCTGCGCTGGCCCTGCCTGCTGTTAATGCACCTGGGAAAACAGCAGGTGTGTGTGTATGTGTATGTGTGTGTGTGTTTCCCCTCACCTCCTCCCTCCCTTCCTCTGTCACTCTGCCTTTCAAATAAAGGCAAATCTTTTTTTTTTAAGTAAGACTCAATTAATTAGTCAAACCTTGGGTTTTTCCTTTAGTTTTAAACAACTATATTTTTATTTTCATTCTCCTTAATCTCTTCTACTTTCAGTTACAAGGTTAAACTATGTTATGCTTAGTGTTTTATCTGAAAAGCACTAAAAGTAGAAAGGAAAGATTATATAAAAGGGCTGAAAAAGGACAGCTTTCATAAAATATCATCAAGTGTATCTGCCTGAACAGATTTCCCCTTAATGATGAAGTATACAACTTACCACCTCTGCCAGAGCGGAAATGACTTTGCCCAAAGTTGTAAGAGACTTATTAATATTTGCTCCTTCCTAAAATAAACACCAAACATGAAAGCATTATGATGAAGAATTCCTACGACTGCCACATCATATACAACACAAAATACAGTTTGCAAGATGCTGACATTTGTTTATTTATGACAAGTTCCTCTTTTGGTCCTCAAACTTTTCTCCTCTCTACCTGCTAACATGCTGGAGTGATACACTAACTCGCAGTCCTAAAGCATCTTCAAGATGTTTGTGCTTCAAAACCTCTCGGATGCAGCCTTCTTCCCACAGCTCTTGCTTAGCAGTATCTCCATCAAAGTCTGTGCCTGTTGTCATATCTGGATTTTGGACAGACTGTTCCCATTACTATCTCTTACTTCCATCCCCTCAAATCCTGCCTAGTTCTCATAATGATATTCAACTCTCACCTTGACCATCAAGTCCTTCCTAACTATTCTGTTACATTAGATATTTTTTGCTGAAGTTACGGATCAGGAATTTTCAAATTTTTTTCCATAAAGGGCCAGAGAAAAATGTCTCTGTCACAACTCTGTCAATGCGGTATCAAAGTAGCCACAGGCAATACGTAAATGGATGGATGGATGTAGATGTGCTTCAATAACATTTTGTATACACAGGCAGGCAGTGGGTTGGATCTGAACCACTGGACATTCCTGCTGATCCATGTTACAGGACATTCACTGACAAGGCTATTGATTTGGTAATATAAATACCTTTAATCGAGTTCCTTTGGCACCAGTTGAATCAGCACGTTCACTTCCTGCTAGGTCTACCAGGCTGATCTTACTGACCTGGTGAAGAACAATAACAGGACAACTGAAAAGCATGCACAGTAGAAGCAGACTTTAGAGAGAGGAAATTTTTTTAAAAGACTAAGAAATGGAGAAGATTAAACTTATTATAGTTCTTTAATATAAAGACAACACACATCACAGTTTAAAGAGCATTCACAAGACTTGTAGCAATTACCTTCACTCAAAAAAAGTAACTTTAACATAAACATAACACAATCACAATTTATTATACAATATCATAAAAATATATAAAACTCATCAACCCATTAAATGGCATACTGAAAATGAAGCTTTGAGGGGCAGGCATTCTGGCACAGCTCTGGCTATTGTGGGTACATGGGGAATGGAACCAGAGGATGAAAGATCTCTCTCCCTCTCCTTGAAGTCACTCTTTCAAATAAAGTTTTGATCAACTGGACCTCTAACACACTGCTGATGAAAATGTAAAATGATACAATCACTTTAGAAAATAGTTTGGCAGTTTCTTTTTTCTTTTCTTTTTTAATATTTATTTATTTATTTGACAGGCAGAGTTAGAGACAGAGAGAAATCTTCCATATTCTGGTTCACTCCCCAAATGGCCACAAAGGCCCAAGCTGAGCTGGTTATAAGCCAGGAGCCAGGAAATTCTTCTGGGTCTCCCACATGAGTGCAGAGGTCCAAGCACTTGAGCTACCTTCCGTTGCTTTCCAAGGCACATTAGCAAGAAGCTAGATCAGAAGTGGAGCAGCCAGGACTTGAACCAACGTCCATATGGGATGCCAGCATCACAGGCAGCGGCTTTACTTGCTATGCCACAATGCTGGCCCCAGCAGTTTCTTAAGAAGGTAAATATACACCTGCCATGAGATTCAATTATCCCACTCCTAGGTATTTACCAAGAGGAACAAATTCAAATGTCCACACAAAGATCAGTACATAAATATTTATAGTGGCTTCATTTCTAATAATCAAAAATTGGAAATAATTTAAATGTTCATCAACAGATAAATTAAGAAACTATGGAGTATCTACCAATGCAATATTTGGCATCAATGAAAAGGAATGAGCTATTGATATACACAGCACAGATGAATTTCTTTTTTTTTCTTTTTTTTATTTGACAGTTACAGCAGAGAGAGAGAGAGACAGAGAGAGAGACAGAGAGAAAGGTCTTCCTTCCGTTGGTTCACTCCCCAAATGGCCACTATGGCCGGCGCTGCGCCAATCCGAAGCCAGGAGCCAGGAGCTTCTTCCTGGTCCCCCCATGGGTGCAGGGCCCAAGCAGTTGGGCCATCCTCCACTGCCCTCCCGGGCCATATCAGAGAGCAGGACTGGAAGAGGAGCAACCAGGACTAGAACCCACCACCCATATGGGATGCCAACACCGCAGGCGGAGGATTAATCAAGTGAGCCACAGCGCCAACCCCAACATAGATGAATTTCAAAATCATTTTGTAGGGCTGGCATTGTGGCACACTGGCATCCCATATGGGCACTGGTTCGAGTCACAGCCATTCCACTTCTGATCCAGCTCTCGCTAATGTGCCTGGGAAATCTGCAGAAGATGGCCTGAGTGCCTGAGTCCCTACCACACACATGGGAGACATGGATGAATTTCCTGGCTCCTAACTTCAGCCATCTAGGGCATGAACCACTGGATGGGAGATACCTCTCTCTCTCACTCTCATTCTAACTCTGCCTTTCAAATAAACAAATAACTCTTTAAAAAGAAAATCATTTTGGTATAGGAAAGAAGCCAGGAGAAAAAAAATAGTATATATTATATGATTCCATTTATATAAAATTCTAAAAAATGAAAAATAATATATAGTGACAAAAACCATATCAGTAATTTTCTTTGGTGGGGATGGAAGACAAGACAGAACAAAAATGACAAAGGACCAAGAGGCAACTGTTAGGAGTGACAGACATTCTCATTACTGGATTGTGGCATTGGTTTCACAGGTGCATGTACATATACAACACAACTGGTCCAATGTTATATCTTAATTATGTTTAGTTTATTGCACAATATACCTCAATAAAGTTGTTTAAAAATAAAGTTTTAGGAGAGTTTAAACAAAAGTATTCAAAATGGATTATGAAAAAAGCTATGATTATGGGATTAACACCATCAATTTTGTAGATCTGACGTTACAGGAAAAGAGCAAAATATTCTTTCATATAGAATGCTCCTTAATGCCATTCAGAAAAATAATAACTGTCAAATAACATTCACATATAATCTCTGGATAAGCAAGTTATTTGATCATCCATATAAGGAGCACATTTTTAAAACAAGTTCCTAAAAATGAACAAATAGTTCACCAAGTAAAAAGTGATTCTAGTTTCTGTACAATGGTATCATAAAATTCTCAATCCATAAGGCAATGGATCTTTTGCCAGTACAATAAACCTAATCTCAGATTTGAAAATCTAGTTGCATGCACTTAGTAAGGTATGCAGAAGAAATGTGATATAAATTTTTATCATTGGGCCGGCACCGTGGCTCACTTGGTTAATCCTCTGCCTGCGGTGCCAGCATTCCATATGAGCACCGGTTCTAGTCCCGGTTGCTCCTCTTCCAGTCCAGCTCTCTGCTGTGGCCCAACTGCTTGGGCGCCTGCACCCATGTGGGAGACCAGGAGGGGGCACCTGGCTCCTGGCTTCAGATCAGCATAGCTCCGGCCGTAGCAGCCATTTAGAGGGTGAACCAACGGAAGGAAGACCTTTCTCTTTGTCTCTCTCTCTCACTGCCTAACTCTATCTGTCAAATAAATAAATTTTAAAAAATAATAAATTTTTATCATTAAGAATGTAATAATAAAACTACATTTACTGAGTGGTTACTTTGTACCGGACACTATTATATGCACTTAGAGTATACTAACACTTCTCTTTTTAAAAAAGATTTATTTATTTATTTGAAAGGCAGAGTTACAGAGAGGCAGAGGCAGAGAGAGACATCTTCTATCTGCTGGTTCACTCCCCAAATGGCTGTAACACCTGGAGCTGTGCTAATCCACAGCCAGGAGCCGGGAGCTTCTTCTGGGTCTCTCACACAGTGGCCGGGGCACAAGCACTTGGGCCACCTTCTGCTGCTTTCGCAGGCCGTAAGAGAGAGCTGGACTGGAAGTGGAGCAGCTGGGTTTCGAACCAGTGCCCATATGGGATACTGGACTGCAGGCAGCAGCTTTACCTGCTCTGCCACAATCCTGTGAGGTTATTACAGATGGAGAAACTGAGGCACAAAGAAGTCTAGTAATCTCACAATAACAGCTGAAAAGTAGCGGACCTGGGGCTGGCATGTGGCCGAGCAGGTAAAGCTGCCGCCTTTGGCACCAGCATGCCACGCGCAGACTCTAGTCCCAGCTGGCATGTGGCCGAGCAGGTAAAGCTGCCGCCTTTGGCACCAGCATGCCACGCACGCAGATTCTAGTCCCGGCTGCTCCACTTCCAATCCAGCTCCACGTTAACGTGCCTGGGAGAGCAGTGGAGGACGGCACAGTGGCTTGCGCCCCTGCACCCATGTGGGAGTAGCTTCTGGCTGCTGGCTTCAGCCTGGCTCAGCCCTGGCTACTGTGGTTATTTGGGAAATGAACCAGTGGAAGGAAGACCTCTCCTCTCTCACTGTAACTCTTTCAAATAAATAAATAAATCTGAAAAAAAAATTTTAAATAAAGTAGCAAGGCCAAGATTCAAAATAAGTAGCCTAAGCATCGGCATTACGCCAAGCATTAGGCCACCAGCTGCAACACCAGCATCCCACATGGGCGCTGGTTCAAGTCCCAGCTGCTCCCTTCTGACCCAGCTCCCTGCTAATGCTCCTGGGAGAGCAGCGGAGGATGGCCCTCGTGGGGAGACCCAGAAGAAGCTCCTGCTCCTGGCTTGGGCCTGGCCTGGCGTGGCTGTTGCAGTCATCTGGGGAGGGAACCAGCAGATGGAAGATTTCTTTCATTTTCTCCCTTCCTCTTTCTGCCTTTCAAATAAATAAATCTTAAAAAAGAGGAAGAAAATCAGAAAATAAAAGCAAAGATTTAAACATCAGAACTGTCGTGCAATTATTTTCCTGGAATACAGCAAATTCTGACTGACCGTTTGCTTAAATATTTTATCTCAGAGCAACACTTTCAAAGTTTAAAAAAAAAAAAAAGGAGCAAATCCGTACCAAAGGCAGCTAACTAGGCAGTAATCGAAAAGCTCCAGTGAGAAGAGAAGGGCTCTGTTTAACTGTCTTGCACAGAGCGAGACTCACGGTCTGAGATTCCTTTTTCTTGACTGCATTTCCTACCTTGCAGTTCAATTAAGAACGCATGCTGAAAACTTGTATGGAACGGAAGGAAAACGGTCAGCACAGGCCACAGAACAGCTTCCAGTGGGTAAAAGAGCAGCTCGCCTCCTTCCATTCAATGCAGACAGCAGCAGAAGGGACGTCTCAGAATCTCCCCCTTGGGCACGCAGGTGCTGTGGTGCAGCAGCTAAGTTGCTGCTGGGGACACCTGCACCCCAGACCACAGTGCCAGTGTGCGTCTCAGCTCTGCTGCTTCTCATCCACATTCCTGCTAATGCGCTTGGCAAGCAGCAGTACGTGGGCTCCTGCCATCCACATGGGAGCCTGGGATGAAATTCCTGGCTCCCAGCTTTCACTTGGCCCAGCCCTGGACCATTTAGGGAGTGAACCAGTGGATCAAAGATTTCTCTCTCTTTCCCTTTCAAATAAATATATATTTTTAAAAAAACAATCCCATCGTCACAATTCAAGCCCAGAGACTGTAGTTTTCCTACCTTCTCTGTGGAAAGGTTGGTCTCAGAATCTTGTTTCTTCTGGGTGAAAACAATGGTAAACACAGCATGGGAACGGCTACTTGTTTCATTCATGTTGGTAGCTGCCACTGTCCTAAATAAACATAAAGGTGACCATGTGACAAAGGAATTCTTAGATGAGAATTAAAATGGACAGCAGTCTCCATATTATAACCATAACAATCACAGCCAGCAGGCTTAAACTTGCTCAGATTGCAAGATTGTCACACACACAACTGCTCTCAGCACTGCCTTATTTGTGAGCCCATCGAGTCACCATCCACTCTACAGGTACTCCCATTGGGATCATTTTCCAAACTCCAGCAATCCCTTTAGAAACCACTGAAGCACCTAACTGTTATTATTTATTAGGTGCTCCTTTGTCCCAGAATCAGTTACTACCATAGCCACACAGACATGAACTAACATCTCACCACGATTTGATCGAGACCTAAGAGTAAAACTTAAGCAAAGTTCTAACCTGTTTTGGCAGTACATTGTTTTGATGAAAAGCAAGATACTTACTATGCTAAAGCTCTTGGCTCTCTAGCAGAGCCAAAGGATCAGAGGATTCCACAACTAAAGAAAGTCTCTCAGCTATAAATGTGGCCTCAAACCCTTAACCAACAACAAAAGCCTCAGGACATGCCAAAGACCTCAGTTATGAATCTACTTCCTGCCTTACCTTGCCTTGTTCCCGGCATCCATGAGGTCAGCAATGTCTGTGTAGGAGGTGACTGCCAACTTCGACAGGTCCTCTACGTAGGGTCCAAGAAGTGGGTGTTCACGCACACGCAAATTACCCTTGTTTTTTGGATTCAGCAAGTCTCGTACTCTCTCGCAGTAAATTTCCATGTAGCTCACCTAGGAACATATAAAGTCAATTGGAGGACTTGGAAAAAGAAATCACACACTATGCAAAGACTTTAAATCATTAGTAAAAGCCCTGTAATTAAGGCTGCTGACCAGCCATCACCTCTTCTGGTGATGGCTTTACAAATTCAACGTTCTAGGCCCTTTTACCCTATTAACACAGATATCCCACTGTGCAGGTAAGACCCAGCCATTTGAGGGTGGTGGTGTGGCATGGCAGGTGAAGCTGTTCATATGGGCTCTAGTTCATGTCCTGGCTGCCCCACTTCTAATCCAGCTCCCTGCTAATGCCTTGAGAAACGCAGCAGCAGGTGCTTGAGGTCCTGCCACCCATGTGGGAGACTCAGAAAAAAACTCCTGGCTTCAGCCTGACTCAGCTCTGGCTGTTGCAGCTACTTGAGTAGTGAACTAGCAGATGGAAGACTCAGTACAACTCTCCCTCTCTCTCTTTCAAATAAATAAATTCTAAAAAACAAAAACCCAGCTTTCTGACTTTCTTAGGAAAGTCTGGCACATAGTAGCTATTACTTCACTTAAGACAGAAAAGACAGTTTAGTAGAAATTTAACAGTTATCAAAGTTTTTTCTCAAACGCACATGTTTGTCAGTAACTGGAGTTTACAAATAGGTTACTCCAAGAGTTTGGAAATAAGACTTCTACCAGAGTTAAAACTAAGAAATATCAACATTTCAAAGCATGGAGGACAGGAGAGACTGGTGACTATGCTTCTCTAACCACGTTTTTTCTAACTAGGGGCAATGCACCCATCAGAAAGGGGTGATGGCTGGTCACTAATGGTGGCAGGAACAATCCAGCGTTTGTCGGGAAGAGGAAGCCTCAAACAATACATTCTTGTCCAGGGAGCAGGACCATTCCTATCACTGTGATGAGCTGCAATAGGCTACATTTCTTTTAACTATTTATTCCTTTTATTTGAGAGGCAAACACACACACACACAGACTGAGAGCTCCCATCTGCTGGTTCATACCCCAAATGCCTACAACTGGGGCTGGGCCAGGCCATCTCATCTGCTGCTTCATACCCCAGATGCCTACAACTGGGGCTGGGCCAGGCCAAAGCCAAGAGCTGGGAACCTAAATAAGGTCTCCCACTTGGGTGGCATGGAAAACTATCTGAGTCATCATCTGCCGCTGCCCATAGGAAGCATCAACAGGAGCAGAGCCAGGCCTCAGACCCAAGCACTCGGACACGGCATGTAGGCATCCCAAGCAGCATCTTAACCCAACTTAACCATCAGAACAAATGCCTACCCCAGGCTATCATTTCCTAACCTGAAGCAATTAAACATTTAATTTATCTAATCAACTGCCATCCTTTGAATTCCACGATTACCAAACCAACAACAAGGTTCCACCAGAAGTCTATCCACAGAACAGTAATATACTACTCTTGCAAACGTGCATGTTCTGGTCGGGATGATGGCTATTCCTCATGAGTAAGTAATAAACCAACATGTTGGTTTCTTAACATGAGTTCAATGAGCGTCACTCAAGAATGTGACTTTGCAGAATGGCTCCACTCCTTATGTATTTACAAAGACTTCTCAGCAAACAAGCCTCTGAAACAGGGTAAACCTCGCAGGGCAGGGCACCTCACAATGCTTCTCTCAGGAACTGAACCCTTCTGAATCAAACACTCAATATACATTTTTCACCTTTCAATTTCTACAGACACATTTTCAGAGTATATACAATGGAAACACATCTCCTTTCAGTCTGACTTCACTGTGTCATTATACTGTACTTAAAAACCAGTTTACAAAATGAGAACCCTGAAAGATAAGGTCACAATCCATCATGAAAGTAAAACAACACGACTACAAGCACCATTCTGAACAAGTCATCTGGGAAAGTGAGACGGCACTGAATGATTCCTGCATTCCACATTTACACATATGATCTGCAACCCCAGTAAGGTACTTGATCATCTTGCAGACCAAGAGGCCCCACATAACTGGGGAAAGGTTAGCATGCTCTACTACGTGAATCCATCCAAAGTCATCACTAGTTCTTTGACTTCTAAACCATTACAGGCCCCCACCTGGCAGATCCAATTTGCGGCAAAGCATAATCTTCTAGGCACTTGGCAGACATCAGTAACTAAAACCAAAATCCCTGCCCTGGCTTGCTTATGAGTCTGGCAAGGGAGATAGACAATAAACAGCAAACATAAAAATTAGGTATCTCACAAAGAATGTTAGAACACGATGAGTACAAAAGAAAAAAGAAAACACAACAGGACAAGAGTACTGGGGTAGAGGAAAGCCACAACATTCAGTAGGATGTTTCAGGAAAGCCTCACTGAGAAGTAAGAAACCAGTAGTCAGAAAGATACCCAGAGAACACTGAAGACAAAATGGGAAGTCTGCAAATGCCCAGAGGGAGGAATTACCTCATGTGTCTTGGAAACAGCAAAAAGCAGCAGAATAAGTAGAAAAAGAAATGAGGGGGCCAGTGCTGTGGCATAGCCTGTAAAGCCGCCGTCTGCAGTGCTGGCATCCCATATGGGCACCGGGTCAAGTCCTGGCTGCTCCACTTGCCATCCAGCTCTCTGCTGTGGCCTGGGAAAGCAGTGGAGGATGGCCCAAGTCCCTGGGCCCCTGCACCCACGTGGGAGACCTGGAGGACGCTCCTGGCTCCTGATCGGCACAGCTCCGGCTGTTGTGGCCAACTGGGGGACAAGTGGATGGAAGACCTCTTTCTGTCTCTCTGCCTCTTCTTCTCTCTCTGTGTAACTCTTTCAAATAAATTTTTAAGAAAAAAAAAAGGGGGGGAATAGGGAGGTCCCACAAATGTGGCAAAATCAAAGTATCAATGAGGACCCTATGCTGAACTCCAAATAAGCCTGTGCACTCTAATGTGAAGGAAAATGGCATCCTCTTATACAACTTATAATCAGAGTCTGTATCTGACTCAAAACAAGTTACAGGATGAGACAGGCTATTCAGAAAATTCTTTTTTTTAAAGACTTATTTGCCTGAAAAGCAGAGTTTCAGAGAGGCAGAGGCAGAGGCAGAGAGAGAGGGGTCCTCCATCCACTAGCTCACTCCCCAGATGGCCACAACAGCTGCAGCTACACTGTTCCGAAGCCAGGAGATTCCTCTGAGTCTCCCATGCGGGTGCAGGGTCCAAGCAGTTGGGCCATCTTCCACTGCTCTCCCAGGCCACAGCAGAGAGCTGGATTGGAAGTGGAGCAGCCGTGACTCGAACCAGCACCCATATGGGATGCCAGCACCACAGGCGACAGCTTTATCCGCTACGCCACAGCGCTGGCCCCTCAGAAAATGCACTTTAGCACAAATATTCTTAGAGTAACACATTCCCTTTTGCAGTATGAGTCATAAGGTAGAATTCTTAACAACTTATAAATTTATGCAATATATTACAGGTCAAAAAAAATCAAAGAAATTAAGTGAATCAATTAGGAATTGTGTGAGTCTTACAAAAAATCAAGCACATACCAAGAAAAAAAAAAACCCCAGAGTTTGCTCAAATGGCAACTTAATTTCTCAAACAACAGGCCCATATTGGTAGAACACTTTAACAATTTTTAAAAATTATTTATGAGACACGAAGAAAGAGAAAACAGAGAATGTTCCCATCTGCTGGTTCACTCCCAAAATGCAATGGCAAGGGTCCAAAGCTGGGAGCTGGGAATTCAATTCGCACCTCCCACACAGTTGGAGGAACCCAATTACTCAAGTCATCACTGCTGCCTACCAGGATCTGTGTTAGCACGAAGCTAGAGTCAGGAGCAGAGCCAGGTACTGAACCCAGGCAATCTGATAAGGGTTACAGCATCTTAACTGGTGGTCAAATATCCACCCAGTAATTTCAGTTATATGAAACTGAAAGGCCAGCACCGCGGCTCAATAGGCTAATCCTCCACCTTGCGGCGCCGGCACACCAGGTTCTAGGCACGGTCGGGGTGCCAAATTCTGTCCCGGTTGCCCCTCTTCCAGGCCAGCTCTCTGCTGTGGCCAGGGAGTGCAGTGGAGGATGGCCCAGGTGCTTGGGCCCTGCACCCCATGGGAGACTAAGAGAAGCACCTGGCTCCTGCCATCGGATCAGCGTGGTGCGCCGGCTGCAGTGCACTGGCCACGGCGGCCATTGCAGGGTGAACCAACGGTAAAGAAAGACCTTTCTCTCTGTCTCTCTCTCTCTCACTGTCTACTCTGCTTGTGAAGGAAGGAAGGTAGGAAGGAAGGAAAGAGGGAGGGAGGGAGGGAGGGAGGGAGGGAGGAAGGAAGGAAGGAAGGAAACTGAATAATAAAGGGTATCTGTATGTGTAACACCAGCCTCATGAAGCAGGAAGTTTTGTTAAACATAATGAGTATAAAGTAATGCCACAGACCTCTTCTTGAAAGGGCCAATGTGAACACCAGCTGGAGAGTAACTTTCCAAGCTCATACACAACTATAACAGGGGCAAGAGATTTGATTATATATATATTTTAAAAACCTATGCCTCAGGCTGGCTCTGTGGCACAGCAGGTAAAGCTGCTGCCTGCAGTGCCAGATCCCATATGGGCGCAGGTTCAAGTCCCAGCTGCTCCACTTCTGATCCAGCTCTCTGCCATGGCCTGGGAAAGCAATGGAGGATGGCCCAAGTCCTTGGGCCCCTGCACACACATGAGAGAACAGGAAGAAGCTCCTGGCTCCTGGCTTCGGATCAGTGCAGCTCTGGCCATTGCAGCCAACTGGGTAGTGAACCAGCAGATGGAAGCCTTCTCTCTGCCTCTCCTTCTCTCTCTGTGTAACTCTGACTTTCAAATAAATAAATATTTTTAAAAAATAACAAAAATCCATGCTTCTAAAAAATCATTATTAACAATATTAAAGGGGAAGAGTTCACACAGATGAATAAAAAAAGTAAACAGGCAAATGCATAATTTATAAGATAGTCAACCACACAAATAAAGAAATTCAAATTTACGTAAGAGGAATCTTGTTTTATCTAATTAGCAAAGAACCTTACAAAAAGGCCATTTGGCAATTCAGAAGTATTAGCGACCAAGATACATACAAAGGTAGAAACAGAAAATAAAGGCACAAACTTACAAAGACTTAATCACAACAATATTCACTATAATCCAGGCTTAGTCCAACAGTACAAAATTGAGGGAACAGTTAAGTGATGTGTAGCAGTCATAACTTGGAGCCATCTAAAAGTAGGATGTGAGGGAAGGGAATACAGAGGCCTCTGGTTTCAACCCAGGCCTGCACTCACCTCTACAGAGTAAGACATTTCTTCATTACAGTTGTCATTGATTTTCTCAAACAGTTCTTCACATAACTAGGGAAGCAAACAAGAGAGGCATGAAGAGCACAAATTAAGGAAGTTCTACATATCCACGAGTGCTAAATGAATTAGCAAGACCCCTTTCTTCCTCCTCTCTCAAATTATAAAAGCCATAAACTCCAAGGTATAATTAATATTTTGGATGAAATTTGAAAAAATGGGGCTGGTGCTGTGGTGCAGCTGGCTAACACCTTGGCCTGAAGCACCGGCATCCCATATGGGCGCCAGTTCTAGTCCCGGCTGCTCCTCTTCCTTTCCTGCTCTCTGCTATGGCCTGGGAAAGCAGTAGAAGATGACCCAAGTCCTTGGGCCCCTGAGTACTATATAATCTCTTCTCTGATTAGTATAATAATTATTGCTGCTACTATATACAAAGACATTTCCGTCTTAATACATATTTTTAGGGGCCGGCGCTGTGGCGCAGTGGGTTAATGCCCTGGCCCAAAGCACCGGCATCCCATATGGGTGCCGGTTCTAGTCCTGGCTGCTCCTCTTCCTGTCCAGCTCTCTGCTATGGCCTGGGAAAGCAGTAGAAGATGGCCCAAGTCCTTGGGCCCCTGCACCCACGTGGGAGACCAGGAAGAAGCTCCTGGCTCCTGGCTTCAGATCGGCGCAGCTCCAGCCGTTGTGGCCAGTTGGGGAGTGAACAGTGGATGGAAGACCTCTCTCTCTGTCTCTACCTTTCTCTATAATTCTTTCAAATCAATAAAGTAAATCTTTAAAAAATTTTTAGTAAAAGAAAAATACATATATTCAATTTTTTTCTCAAAAATTCCTAATCTTACTATTGAGCATTTCTACTAATAGCTGAATTTACAATTATAGTCCAATAAACAGTTCAAAAATAGCTACCTTATATTTTCAGAATACAGAAATTCATTAGGTAGATCATAAAATAACACTTGAAAATTAACCCCAAATATCATTAATAAAAGCAAACCCCAGTCCTTTTATTTTAAAAATGAGGTCATTTCTAAATATCAGAACTCTTCTCCATTCCCAAACAATAAAAGATTTAAAGAAGCAATGCTAATTTATTTCAGAAAAAGAAATTTCAGACGGCTGGAAGTTTAAAGAGATAGTATTTAATGAAATAAAGAATAAATCAAAGGGCCAACGTTACAGCAGCGGGTTAAGCTGCAGCCGGCAACAGTGGCATCTCATACTGGAATGCAGGTTCAAGACCTGGCTACTCAGCTTCCAACCCAGTTTCCTGCTAATGCTCCTGGGAAGGGGGCAGAAGTTAGCCCCAGCACTTGGGCCCCTGGCACCCATGTGAGAGACCAGTATGGAGTTCCTTGCTCCTGCCTTTCCTGGCCCAGCCATGACTGGTGCAGCCATTCAGGGAGTGAACCAGTAGATGGAAGATCTGTCTGTCTCTGCATCTCCCTCTCTCCCTGTCACTCTATTATGCCTTTCAAATAAATAAATATATAAATTTCTTCAAAAAACCAAAAATAATTATATAATTCTTTAGAGGTGATCTATAAATGGGACTTGAAGAAAACCAGATCACCGACACTTAGTGAGTGTGCCCCAGATTCAGAACAGAGCTTTGAGAAGCTGGAGCCACTTCTCCAAACATGAAACATGATGGCACTGGGTGCACAGCAGAATCTTCACAAAGCACTAAGCTCCCACCTTCAAAGGCACGGGCAGACACGTCTGTCTTTCCACTCAACTCTAAGTGCCTCTACGGGAAAGGAACAACAGGCTGTTTATCTTCATTCCTTGCATATGATAGTCCCTAAATAAATGTCTGTCAAAATAAATTGGTAAAGCAAGTTAGGATTAGGAGTAATGATGCACAGATGAGCTGCTGCTGTATTCTTACCTGTGGAATGATGCCAGCTTGGCTTTCTTCTTGTTTACCCATCATTGTATACGATTTCCCAGCACCAGTCTGTCCATAGGCAAAAATACAGACATTATAGCCCTCAAAGGCATGTAAGAGCATTTCTTTCCCAATGTCATTGTACACACGATTCTGAGATGCAAAACAGGGGTCCTCAGGCTGTCAAGATAAAAAGAGAAACAAATCACATTAATACTATAACTAGTACTCCAACAGTATTTTTCACTTTGTGTTGCTAAGTGAGGGCAAACTGTTGAAATCTTTACTTAATATATAGTAAACTGATCTTCTGTATATAAAGAGAATTGAAAATGAATCTTGATGTGAAGCAAGGAGAGAGGGAGTGGGAAAGGGGAGGGTTGCGGGTGGGGGGGAAGTTATGAGGGGGGAAGCCATTGTAATCTATAAGCTGTATTTTGGAAATTTATATTCTTTAAATAAAAGCGTTATAAAAAAAAGAAAAACATCTTATTCATATTCTTTCCTATACTGTTATTACTTCCATAGTAAACAAGTGTTTAGAACAAGAACAGTCACTTCAAATTCACTAGACATTTTTAAAGTTCCCCTGTACCTAGGTTCTTCCTCTCACTAAACACACACACTATTTGAATTATCCAGGTCAGTCATATATAGAAATATCCACACTAATTTAAATGGCACAACTACATTTTAGCTTCCATGACCGTAATGTACCACTCCTTCCATTCACAGGGAACTCCAAGATTTTCTTAAGTGAGAAATGAGAAAAACAGATCAAAGATCAAGTCACATACAAAAATATTTTGCTGAACTCACTCCAGCGAGTGTGGCTACCTCTCAACAAACATAGCTTGCAGGTCCCTTCCTTGACAATAAGACTTCATTGTTTAAAACATCCCTCACCTAGGGACATGGGTCTAGAAAGAACATCTCCCTATTCAGAAATGTAATATACGCAAACCAGAAACAAAAGCCTACGGAACAAAGACATGGCTGGTGACAGAAGCAAGTCCTTGTTGAGAAACAAGGTAGGCGTCAGAGAATGGGTTTCTTCTCTGTGGTCCTAGACTATCCCACTCTCCATCTTCCTAGACGCTTGTTCATCTTTTGTTTGTGTCGTGGGGTTACAGGTCCCTTCAAAATGTTCAAAACCTGTGACGTCCTGCTTTAATTTAGAAAAAAAAAAGTTTTTCATATGGCCACTCCAATTCTGTAGCCAGTTACTCAAATTTAATTCAAAATTAATAACACACTTAGCAATCTTTATTTTGGCACAATAATATCCATAATGAGAATCCTAAGATACTAACAAATACATCCTCAAGGGATGTCCAAATCAGTATAAATCTAGCAAGAACTATATCAGTTTTATATCTGTATATGCATTATTCATAAACTTTTTATCAGCCAAATACTATATTAAGGAAAATACCTTCTTCTTCAGAGAGTATTCACTCTATAAAAAATACACTCATGCCAGCCCATACTCATAAAACAAGACCTGGGCCTGCTCTGGCCTGGAGAAAAGACAAACGGAGAAACATAATGGCACTGGGTATACAGCCAGCACACTCCAACGCTAGGGCACTCACCGAGGTGTGAGACCAGTAGGAGTAGTCGAAGCTGAAGGATTTTGGAGCTTCCTTTGGGTTCTTTGGGTTAATAATACCTAGAAGATGAAAATGTTTAGTTATTTAACTCAAGTTCCTTCTATTTCTTTAATTCAACATTTAGTATATTACATACTCAAAACATCTAAATCAGCAAATTCTTACTGCTAAATATGAATAAAGCAATCAAAAAGCAAAAACTGCATTCTTAAGACAACTTATATATGAAACTTGAAAAAAAATCAAATCAGAAACATTCACTGGGTATTACCAGTGGCAGATGATATGTACCTAGTAAGTTGACTGTTTACACAGCCAAAAACTTCAAAATGGGTCATATTACTATTTTCTTTTAAAGATTTTTTTCTAATTTATTTGAAAGGCAGAGTTACAGAGAAAGAGAGATAGAAGGGGGGGGGGGGAGACAGAAAGAGAGAGAGAGAGAGAAAGAGAGAGAGAGAGATCTTTCATCCACTGATTCACTCCCCAAATGGCCATAACAGCCAGAACTGTGCCAGGCAAAACCAGGAGCCTGGAGCTTCTTCCCATTCTCCCTCATAGGTGTGAGGGCCCAAGCACTTGGCCGTCTTCCACTGCTCCACATCCTCCACTGCTTCCCCAGGGAGCTGGATGAGAAGTGGAGCAGCCAGGACTCAAACTGGCACTCATACGGGATGCCGGCACCGCAGGTGGCAGCTTAACCTGCCACAATACCAGCCCCATATTAACCTAAAGCATCTCATTAGGTTTAAAATATCTCAATACATCAGAAATAAAAGAGAATCACTGAATTAATCTAATCACTACTTGAAACAAGTCTTTTTAAAGATCTTACTATCTACTTTAGAAAAACATTTAGTAATGAAGCACTCATTGTAAAGATAGTCTTATTTCTGAAATCCACAGACCAAGTAACAAATATGTAAGCTATTACACATATATGTGTATGTGTGTGTGTGTGTATAATATACATGAATGTACTTTACTACTGAATGGAATCACCAACCGCAAAATCATCTGTAGACTGTTAGAAACAGCAAAAATTACTTTTTGACTAAAAAGCATGAAGCCTCTCTGGCTGCCCAACTTAAAAGTGATTTCTTGCATCATCAATCCAGTCACACTACACACTACACACTTCAGGTCCCGACTGTGAGTGCCAAAGCTTCTTCGCCTCCTTTCTCTCACACACAGAGCTTTAGTTCCTCACATTTCACATGGAACAGAATCTTTGTAACATGTGGTCCCGAAATCTCAAAGCCTGGCCGTCTCAGCCAATCCACTTCTCAACAGCAGAGCCACATCCCAGGCTATCAGTGAGATCAGGATTAAAAAATAAATCTGTCCCGGGCAACTGCTGCTCAGGACACAAATAGCAACCGTTGCTATGGTGCTTAGTTCTTTCTCTTGCTGGATTCCACTGGGTAGGGCTACACACTCATGTTCCAACCTCAAATGCTGACAGGGTATTAATAAGGCTCACACGGCATATGGCCACGTGACAAGGAGACATGGCTCTAGAAAGAACATCTCCCTATTCAGAAATGTAATATAAGCAAAGAAACATACTTCTATCCAAAAGCCAGTAAATACAAGATTTTCATAATAGCAAACATTCATGGAGCACTTACTCGTGGCCTTCAGTATCTCTAATTTTTAATGTTCTCAGACACTTAATGAAGCAGATGTTTCCTTATCTTCACAGATAAGGAAACCATCACAGGGAGGTTAAATAACTTATCTGAGACTACAGAGCCAGCTAGCTAGTAGAAGATCCAGGATTAAACCTGGCTCTGGTTTCAGGGCTTATAATCTCAGCCAAGATACCATCATTTAAATATGTATTCCTTACATGCAGTGATTGTCAAGTCAAAGGCAGTAAGGCATTTTTATGCACATTTGTATGTACTTGGACATCTATATGACTACTCCCCCAATACATTATTCCAAAGACATTGTTTAAAACTCTGCATCAATTTAAAATTGGGAACCATGAGGATTAAAATTCCTAGAAGATATAAAACCCCACAAACTCTACCAAAAAAAAAAAAAAAAAAAACAGACCTGAGAGTCATATTACATGAGCCGGATTCCCCATGGCAGTGGCTCAGCAGTAACAAGGAGAGGCAGGGCATGCCTCCAAAACCAAGGTGAAGTACCCTTCCCACCCCGGGACACGTGTTGCTGCAGAGCTTTGCAGCCATATTCCACGCAGTCTTTCAGCTACCAATTCTGCCCAGAATAGTTTAAGAGAGGGCTAGTTCTCAGATCCTTTGTTCCTTTTTCCATAATGAAAAACTACAATGAGTTTGCTTCCTGGACTCACATGAAATCCTTTTCCTCTTCTTCAATATTTCAAAAATTAACATATTTTTCTAATTTAAAAATTCAAAACTAAATGGCTTTTAGTCACTTTCTATATCAACAAAAGCCTTTTATTTTATCCTAAGTAAATCAAAATATAATTTTCAAGAACTATTTATGTAACAATTTCTTCAAGCAAAATAAGATTTAGGGGCTGGCGTTGTGGCGCAGTAGGTTAATCTTCTGCCTGCAGCGCCGGCATCCCATATGGGTGCTGGTTCTAGTCCCGGCTGCTCCTCTTCCAATCCAGCTTTCTGCTATGGCCTGGGAAAGCAGTGGAGGATGGCCTGGCTCCTTGGGCCTCTGCACCCACATGGGAGACCAGGAAGAAGCTCCTGGCTCCTGACTTCAGATAGGCTCAGCTCCAACAGATGCAGCCACCGGGGCATGAACCAACAGACGGAAGACCTTTCTCTGTTTCTCCCTCTCACTGTCTATGACTCTACCTCTCAAAACAAAAGAGCTTTAGCCACAATATTTAAAAGATTTCAATTCCCAAAGGAAAGACATGAGTGTTAAGATCCTTTAAAATAATATAAAAACTTAATATCATCACTACATTTTTGGGGGTGGGGGGTGGGATGAGTGAAATCTTTAGAAGTCCCTGGTAATTTCTCTAACTTTATCTATAGAGTATTTTATTTTATTGTTTATATACATATTGTATTTCTCTGAATGTATGAATTATTTCCTAATAAATAATTTTAAAATCCTAGAATTTACAAATGAGAAAAGAGTCATATACAGATAAATGTCAGAGGCCAGTACTGTGGCGCAGTGGGTAAAGCTGACACCTGTGACTCTGGCATCCCCTATGAGGGATGGTTCGAGTCCCAGATGCTCTACTTCCAATACAATTCCTTGCTAATAACCTAGGAAAAGCAGGAGATGGCCCAAGTACTTGGGCCCTGCTACCTTTGTGGGAAACCCAGATGAAGCTCTGGCTCCTGGCTTCAGCGTGGCCCAACCCTGGCCATTGCGGCCATCTATGAAGCGAACCAGCAGATGGAAGATCAATTGATTGATCTCTCTCTCTTACTCTCACTCTGTAACTCTTTCAAGTAAAGAAAAAAAAATCTGTTTTAAAAAAGATAAATGTTAATGACAGCACTTGAGCTCGTCAGAACTCTCTGGAGTCTATAAAATCCACTGTTATTCCAAGGACAATGAGTCAATGTTTTCACATATGTCACAGGAGTTTTTCTTCTGAATTAATAATGGTTGAGACCTAATTTGTTTCCTTTAACCCAAGAAACAACATGTTTCCAATCACTGCAGGGAGAAGGTGTAGTATATGTAATAGACTGCAGGATTTAGAACAAAGGGCCAGCACCAGTATCTCCATATTAATGTCTTTTAATACACTAGACATTAAGACTTAAGAAATATGTTTAAGAGTGCTGGTTTGGTTTAGAGGTTAACGTGCCCAAATCCCACTGGAGTACCTGGGTTCAATCCCCATCTACAACTCCTGACTCCAGCTTCTTAAGCAATGCAGACCCCAGGACACAGCAACATGTTTCTTTTTTTTTTTTTTTTTTTTTTTTTTACAGGCAGAGTGGACAGTGAGAGAGAGAGACAGAGAGAAAGGTCTTCCGTTGCCGTTGGTTCACCCTCCAATGGCCGCCGCGGCCGGCGTGCTGCGGCCGGCGCACCGCGCTCGTCCGATGGCAGGAGCCAGGAGCCAGGTGCTTTTCCTGGTCTCCCCATGGGGTGCAGGGCCCAAGCACCTGGGCCATCCTCCACTGCACTCCTGGGCCACAGCAGAGGGCTGGCCTGGAAGAGGGGCAACCGGGACAGAATCCGGCGCCCCGACCGGGACTAGAACCCGGTGTGCCGGCGCCGCAAGGTGGAGGATTAGCCTGTTGAGCCACGGCGCCGGCCAGCAACATGTTTCAAGCAATCGGGTTGCTGCCACACTCTGGGAGACCTAGACTACACTCCCAGCTCCTGACTCTGGCCCCTGTCCAGTCTCATCCACTGTGGGCATTTGGTGAATGAATCAGCAGATTGGAGCTCACTTGCTACCTGGTTCACTGCCTCTCAAATAAATAAATAAAATAAAACATAAAAAACATTATAGTTTTTTGCATGATCTTGGGTATTACTACATTTTGTATCCTCTTTAAAATTAAGATAACATCTATTTCAGAGAATTAAATGAGCACTACAAAAATATTAACTTCCCCCCAAAAATGTATTTTTACAATTTATTTGAGACAGACAGACAGATGGACAGAGAATACTCCCATCTGTTGATTCACTCCCCAAATGCCTGCAATGGCTGAGGCTGGGCCACAATGAAACTGGGAGGCAGGAACTCGATCAACATCTCATACGGGTGGCAGAGACCTACTTGATCAATTAACTGCTTTCTCCCAGGGCTCACACTAACAGGAGGCTGAAGCTTGGAGCAGAGGTGAGACCAAGCCCAGGTTCTCACCATGTGGTGCAGACACGGCAAACTGCTAGGCCGAATGCCCATCTCTCAGAAAAGTAATCAATTCTGTCATAAACTCTCTCAGTATTTGGTTGGTATGATAATAATATTTCAGGGTCTTAAAACTGACAAGAAAAGTTCACTAACTCATGGAATAAACTACAGCATAAGGCAACAATTCTATTTCTGGGCAAGTGTCGACATACCACATGCAAGTCCTTTCTCAGTTGTGCCCTAAAGTCTGGTGCACTCACCACTTCATAAATCCCACGAGTACCTGGATTATTCTCTGTACTGCCCTGCACCAAATAAGTGTCAGCTGAATGTCCTCCATAGGTCATGGACAACTTGAATTTTATTTTTCAAGAACACAAAAACAAAAACAGTACAGACCTGCATGACATACATATAAAATACCAGATTCTCTCAATTTTCACAGAAAAAGAGGGAGAGAATTGTACAAGGGAACTTCAGAAAGTTCATGCAGGAGGCAGGCATTATGGTGCAGGGGTTGAGCCATGCTCGCAACGCCTACACTATGTTGGAGAGGCAGAGGTCACGTTGCGCCTCAGTTTCCAATCCAGCGTCCTGCTTATGTGCACTCTGGAGAGAGCAGCTGATAGCATGTGCTTGTATCCCTGCCACTCCATGGGAGACCCAGATGGAGTTCCAGGCTCCTGGCTCCAGCCTAGCTCAGCACTGTTGCAGGCATTTGGGGAGAGAATCAGTGAGTCGAGATCAGATGGAAGCTCACTCGCTTGCTCTCTCAGAGTTATTACATTTATTTGAAAGGCAGAATGACAGAAAGAGAGGGAGAGACAGAGAGAAAAAAATCTTCCATCCTGGTTCTCTCTCCAAATGGCTACAAGGGTTGGGCCTGGAACTCCATTTGGGTCTCCCCGGGGGGTGGCAGCAGGCCAGGCACTTGGGCCATCTTCTGCTACCTTCCCAGGCAGATTAGCAGGCAGCTGGATCAGAAGTGGAGCAGCCAGGACTTGAACCTGCACTCTGATATGGGATGTCAGCATTGCAGGTGGTGGCTTAACCTGATGTACCAGCCTCTGTTCTACTTTTCAAATATAATTAAAATATATATATTTTTAACTTGTGGAAATGGAATTACAAGGTAACTTCTGGGAGCCTGTGTTTAGCCTAGCAATTGACACACCATGGACTACATCAGAGCACCTGAGTTCAATTCTCACCTCTGGCTCCTAACTCCACTTTCCTGGCAATGCTGACCCTAGGAGGTCACAGTGATAGCTCAAGTAACTGGGTTCACATCACCCATGTGGAAAACCAGGATTGCATAGCCAACTCCTGGTTTTGGCCCCAGCCCAACCTTCACTGTTGCAGACATCTGGGGAGTGAACTAGCAGATGGGAGCTAGCTCACTCTAAGAAAAAAATAAATAAATAAATATATATCATATATATTTAAATAAGCTTATTTTGATGCAAAAAAATAAAACTCTGAAATCCACATATATAAGGTATCTCCAAAAAGATCACGAGAAACGTGAATTATGAAAAACCTATGCACGGATTTCAAGCTTTTTTGAGATTTATTTTATTTATTTGAAAGAGTTACAGAGAGAGAGGGAGAGACAAAGCGGGGGGAAATATCTTCCATCTACTGGTTCACTCCCCAGATGGCCACAACAGCTAGGACTGGGCCAGGCTGAAGCCAGAACCAGGAGCTTCTTCTAGGTCTCTGACGTGGGTGGCAGGGGCCCACACACTTGGGCCATCTTCTGCTGCTTTTCTCAGGCCATTAGCAGGGAGCTGGACTGGAAATGGAGTAGCCAGGACTTGAACCAGTGCCCATAAGGGATGCCAGCATCACAGGAGCAGCTTTATCTGCTATGTCACAACACTGGCTCCATGGATTTCAAACATTTTTTACAGCTGGAAACTGTGGCCCAGTGGGCTAAGCTGCTGCCTACAATGTCAGATCCCATACTGGAGCACCAATTTGACTCCCAGCTACTCCACTTCCAATTCAGCTCCCTGCTGATGTGCCCTGGGAAGCAGCAGGAGATGGTTCAAGTGCTTGGGGCCCTGTCACCCATGCAGAAGACTCAGGTGGAGTTCTAGACTCCCTCACCGGCCTGGCCCAGCCCCAGTCGTTGCAGCCATTTGGGGAGTGAACCAGCAGAGGGAACATCGCCTTTTGTCTTTGTCTCTCCCTTTCTGTCACTCTGCTTTTCAACTACATAAGGAAATCTTTTTGAAAAATTTTATACTAAAATAAACTTAACTAATTTAAGTTTCCACAAACTTTTTGAAGTATTCTCTCATTACTGAAAGACAGTAATTCACACAGTGGTTCTTGTATCAAGGTCAACTGAGCTGAAATGCAGTGTGTAGGACTTCTAATTTGCTTCTCAAAGTATGTACACAAGAATGAAATTATAGTAATTAGTGAATTCATTCAACAGATAAACCATATTTTCACCAACATCAAAGCTGTTACAAACATAGCTCCCACCCCTAGGCCATGTGTCAGTAGCTCGCAGGCTCTGTCTGGGACCAATCACCATTTGTCTTGCAACAATGGACTCCAGGCATATTTCTGAGGACTAGAGTCAGAACACAGTCTACACTAAGCATAGTAGATTCACACTGCTTTATTTCCTTTAATAACACCTTTCAAGGCCCCTGTTCCATGTCCTGCACCTGAGGGCTTCTCTCTGTTAGGGTTACTCTGGATACTCAGTGGACTCCAGACTTGCACCATGCACACAAGCGATTTCTCACAGATGATCTGGGAGTCATCTTTGACTCGCTTCTCTTATACTGCACATCCGATCTGCCCTGTGAATTCTACTATCAAAATATATCCAGGACCCCATGGCTTCCCACCACCACCATTACCACTCAGGTCCACACCACCATCTATCATCTGGCTGACTGCAATGCCTCCCACCTGGAGCATGGAGGCTAGACTGGAGCAAAGCGTGAGTGGATGTGGAAAGACAAATTACCTAGAACACATCAACCAGTGCAGAATGTCTCAGACCCTTACTTGCTGTTTGTACAATATAATGACTCCTTGAGAACTGTGTCTGGCATCAGAAACCCGTAAGTTGCAGCATGTGGTTTGTGGGAGCAGGGCAGAAAGAAGGGTCCATTCCTACATCAAAAGAATTGTGTCTCTTGATCCAATACTGAAATTTGTCTTCTAAGTCAATCTACTACTCAATCTTCAAAAGGTGAACTGACCTAAAGAATATTTCTACCGTTCTCAAGAATCTATCAATGCAGGAAGCAGAATGTTGCAGAGGCGTCAATCTGACCCCACTCTAAGTATCCAGTGCTATCTCAGGTCCACCTGTAATATGGGCACATAAACTCCGCAAACTTCAATGTTCTTATTGTCATGGGCACAATAATAATAGTGCCTAACTTTATGGGATTGCTTTAAGAATTAATGACTAACTCATGTGAAGTTTTCATCCAGGGCCTAGCACAAAGTAAATGGTTGAAACACTGTATCATTTAACAAATATGAGTGTCTACCACACTCAAGAGCTGAAGATCTACCGAAACAAGGCCCCTGTCCTCTTGGAGCTCATAGTCTAATGCCAGTCATATAATTAACTCATAGAGAATGTATATACAATGTTGGAAAGAAAAATAAAGCAGGCTTAGCAGAGAAAAGGTGACACGGGAATTAGCAGAGGGGGCTATTTTAGATAAGGGTGTGTGGGGCTGCTCTCTTCCTGTAGGTTAGTTGAGTGAGTACCTGAATGAAGTTTAAGGAACAGCAAGAGCACCAGTCTAGCCAGACAGGTAAATGATGATGAGATAGTCAGCTAAGGGACAAATCCTGTGAGGCCTTGTGGCCAAGATGAGAATTTTTAGTTTTATTCTAAAAGTTACAGGAAGCCGGTGGAGGATTTTTAAGCTGAGGAGTGACGTGATCTGACTTACATTTCCAAACTATGACTGGCTACTGTGCTACGTAGTTTGAATATGGCCAAAGCTCATGTTTAATCCTATTCCCCAAAGCAGCTGTATGGGGAAGTAAAGTCTAACAGGACCTGCCTGTGTTGTCACAGAACCCTCACGAACAGACCACTCCATCTCCCCCAGGAGTGAGCTCCAGCTCTCAGCAGACTGTCAGTGACTACAGGAGCAGGCCTCCTGCTGGAAGAGAAGGAAGAGAAGCCCTCCTGCTGGTCTTCCTCGGGATCCTGCTTGCCCTTCTGCTTTCCACCATGAGTGGAAACAGTGTAAGGCCCTCACCAGAAGCCAGGATGCAGCTGCCCAGTCCTGGTCTTCCAGCCTCCAGAACTGCAAAATAAGCCTATTTTCTTTATAAATTACCCAATCTCAGGTGTCATGTTACAGCACTACGATATACTGCACGGGAACATGGACAGAGCACAGAGACCAGCAGTTACAGTGGTACTCACGCACAGACTAGAGTAAAAATGGGGGAAAAAAAAACTGGATGTAAATACAGAACTTACTGATACAGCCTGTGAGAAAATGAGGCCAGCGTGACTCCCCTAGTTTAGGTTTGAACAACAAAAAGAATGGGTAAGAATGAAGGAAGGAAGGGCCACTTTGGACAGGGAGGGGAAAACAACAGCTCTGCTTACGACAAACTGAGTTTGCTTCTTAGGCCTTCAGGCAGGATTAGGCTGCCAGCAAGGAGGACAGGTCTAGAGATGTTGGTCCATGTTGGAGAGATGACTCTGAGAGTCACATCAGTGAAAGTGAAAGCTTTGAAATGGAATTAAATCACCTAGGGAGTCTGTCTTCTAAGGAAACACAGAAGAGATCCGAGGACAAAGTCCTGGTGTACTTCTTTTTTTTTTTTTTTTTTTTTTTTTTTTTTAAGATGCATTTGTTTTTACTTGAAAGAGTTACAGAGAGAAAGGGAGAGACAGAGAGCGAGCTTCCATCCACTGGTTCACTCCCTAGATGGCCTCAAAAGCCAGGCCGAAGCCAGGAGCTTCTTGCAAGTCTCCCACATGGGTGGCAGGGGCCCAAACCCTGGGTCATCTTCCACTGCTTTTTCCAAGCCATTAGCAGGAAGCTGAATTGGAAGTGGAGCAGCTGGGACTCGAACCAGCACCTAAATGGGATCCCAGTGTTGTAGGCAGCAGCTTTGCCTGCTATGCCACAACACCAGCCCTAGCCTGGTGTACTTCGAACCTAATGAGGTGATGAAGAAGAAAGAAAGGCCTGGGAGAAAAGAAGCCAATCCAGAAAGCCAAAGAAGAATGTCTCGAAGCAGCACTGAAGCTATGTTCCTGTCACTGTAACAACGATCGTCATCACAGCCTTCCTCAGGACTCTCGGCCTTTGATCAGGCCACGTGCTGGTCCTCACCACCATCTCTGATCACCTGACTGTGGGCTCAGTGCTGTCGCCATCCAACTCCACTCTGGCTCTGAGGCTGTCTTCCTGACTCCCGCAGGTGCTGACAGGCAGCCTCAGCAAAGATCTGAACACAGCTTCCCCCAAGTCCACAAGGAAGAGGGTTCTTCATTTATCCTCTCCGTGTGACTTTCACACCTTTCTCCTTTCCTCTTCAAATGTCTTATTCCCATGCAGCAGATGACATTTGTTACCAGAGCCTGAGGAGAACAAAATCCTTTCCAAAAAGGATGACTTGAAGACCCTAATCCAAGATAACATAAATGCCTATAAAATAATCACAGAATGTTGCAAAGGTCTCAGTTTATTGAAGAACCACAACTGGCCATCTTCTATTTCTTGGTATGGCTTCAAGTTAAAATTAGCGTAACAAAGTCTGTTAAATTCCTCAATTTTAGTGGCCTGTCATTGTGGCGTAGCAGGTAAAGCTGCCATCTACAGTGCCAGCATCCCACATGGGCACCAGTTCCTGTCCTGGCTGCTCCACTTCCAATCCAGCTCCCTGCTAATGGCCTGGGAAAAGCAGCATTAGATGGCCCAGGTGCTTAGGCCCCTGCTACTCATATGGGAGACCTGGAAGAAGCTCCTGGATCCTGACTTTGGCCTGGCCCAGCCCAGCCACATGGGGAGTGAACCAACTAATGAACATCTCTCACCCTCTCTCTCCCTCCTTCTCACTCTGTAACTCTTTCAAATAAATAAATAAAATTTTAATGCATTCCTTGGGGCTGGCACTGTGGCATCAGCATCCCATATGGGTGCTGGTTCTAGTCCCGGCTGCTCCTCTTCCTGTCTAGCTCTCTGCTATGGCCTGGGAAAGCAGTGGAAGATGGCCCAAGTCCTTAGGTCCCTGCACCCACGTGGGAGACCTGGAGGAAGCTCCTGGCTCCTGGCTTCAGATCGGCTCAGCTCCAGCTGTTGCAGCCACTTGGGGAGTGAACTAGTGATGGAAGATCTCTCTCTCTTTCTCTCTCTGTAACTCTGCCTTTCAAACCAATCTTTTTTTAAAAAAAATACATTCCTCAACTTTATCCCTGTTTCTCTCTGCCTTCTTTCTCATTTTACTTTGGCATAAAGATGCAGGAATAATGTTTTAATTAGTCCTAGAAAATAAGGCAGTCAAAACAAGATTTATACTTAAAAGTGTTTTTATTCTACAGAATAAATTTGTTTATCTAATATATCAGAGCCTCTATGTAGCAATTATACTGTTGTTGGCAAACTACTAAAGATTTTGCCTGCAACTATAATTAACACATCAGTGTAGCAACTGTAAGTTTATATTAACTTTTCTAACAAAGCATGTTTTGGGTTTGTTAAAAATCCTAGCGACATCTTCAGTCAACAACCTTCTTCCCAAAGCCTCCTATATCAAAATTTAAGAAAAACAGCACACAATAAAAATATTTTGTATACGACTTATTTTCAAAGCCACAGAAATCAAAATCCACAGGCAGTGCCCTCCCTTCCTCACAAGAACATATTTCTGGAAATACAGTAAGTAGTATAAAATACACTGCCATAAGGCATATTTGAACAAAAGATCTGTATCATAAAGTTCTCCAATCATTTAAAATCATAATCCGAGATTTCTAATCTCATAAAACATAATCTCATAAAACATTTCTTTTTATAAAATACTGTGGGGTTACTTCACCAGAGTTAACCCCAGAGTATTTTATAAAAAGAAATATAACAGAAAGGAAGCCGTACAACACTTCCGTGTCACTTTGATATACAATAAGCTTTAAATAGACCCTCACTTAACACCAGCACCACTCTTCTGAAGCAGATTGTGAATGATTTTAAAGGAAGTAACCTGGAAGGCTTGGATCACATTGCATATCAAGGTGGCCCAAAGATGGCTACACTGGTGAGCACATGGCTACACTGGTGAGCACAGGCACCATTTGCTTCGTAATTTTCCCCCATCAAGAAGAGAAAGCAAAACAAACTTTAATCTAACGGCTAAATTCAAACTAGTCGCAGACATACAGCACGACTACACATCACAGTAAAACTTAAATGCTCTGTGGAACACACAGGTGAAGGGCCAGGGCTCTGGAGCAGTGAGCCCACTTTCTAATGATCTCCTCTCCTGGGTCTGTGGGCCAGGCCATTCAGCCAACACCTCCCTGCCTCAATTCCTCATCTGTGGAATGGGAAAAACTCCCACACAGGCTTGCCGGGAGGATTCAGTGAGCTAAATTCTACAGGGCCCAGCTGGGCCTCACTCGTAAGGGTCTGCTGTTATTCTTGCTGTTGATTACTAACCATGATTTTGTTTTCCTTTTTTTTTCCTCTTTACCCATTTTCTCTCCTAGTTCATTCACAGGTAAAGGAACTCCCTGGTATCAACCAGAACGATGTGGAAGGGGAACAGTAAACACAGCTAAATCACATCCTCCACACTTGCTCTGGCCAACTTGGCCCTACAGTCCTGCGGCCACAGGACGGTATCCCCTGCTTTCCCATCCCATTACTCAGCTACTTAGGTGCTCCTCCCCAGTCTTTCCTAACAGTCACCACAGTCTTTATTATTGTTCTCTGTTTAAGACAAGCCTGCAAACTCTGAGAGCATGGTGACCTGGCAGCCTGCGCTTGCTACATAAACAAAACAAACCTAACTTCACTTTCTTACTCCTGCCCCTATAGACAGCCTTCATTTCTAGACAATACAACTAAGAATAGTTTTACTGTAATGCACACATTACCAAAGAGTAAATTTATGAATGCCTACTTTGCCTAATGAAACACTGGAGGTAGCAGTCCCTTCACAGTCCAGCTAACCGGCTCTGGACTTCACTAACTCCCATTACAACATTTCACACTTCACTGGGCAACTAACAAAAGCAATCAGCACTGTGTTATTGGCATGGACTTTTAAAAATGAACTCCAGAACATCTCTTGAGAGTGGCAAAGAAGGCATTCAAAAAAGAAAACAAAACTGGGCATAGCTGCCTTCTTTGACAAACCAACGAAGCACATAGAAAGGCAGCATGAAGTATGGTTTGGACAGAACAGCATGATGCAAAAGAGCAAAGAAAAAAAAAGTCCGAGTTTCCCATAAGATTTATTACATGTTGTTTACTCACTTATTCTTATTTATTTCCAAGATAGAGAAACACAGACAGACAATTAGAGATTTTCCATCTGCTGGTTCACCCCCCAAATGCTCACAAGAGCTGAGGTTGGGACAGGCCAAAGGCAGGAGCCAGGAACCCAACCCAGGTCCTCCACGTAGGCGGCCAGGACCCACGTGTGTAAGCCGTCACCTGCTACTTCCCAGGCTACACATCAGCAGGAAGCTGGAATCTGAAGTACAGCCAGGACTCAGACCCAGGTCCTCCAACGTGGAATGCAGGCATCCCAAGCAGGCACCTTACCCACTATGCCAGATGTCCACCCAGTTTCATTAAGATTTGATCCAAGCCGGCGCCGTGGCTCAACAGGCTAATCCTCCGCCTTGCGGCGCCGGCACACCGGGTTCTAGTCCCGGTCGCCCCTCTTCCAGGCCAGCCCTCTGCTGTGGCCCTGGAGTGCAGTGGAGGATGGCCCAAGTGCTTGGGCCCTGCACCCCATGGGAGAACAGGAAAAAGCACCTAGCACCTGGCTCCTGCCATCGGATGAGTGCGGTGCGCCGGCCGCAGCGCGCTGGCCGCGGCAGCCATTGGAGGGTGAACCAACGGCAAAGGAAGACCTTTCTCTCTGTGTCTCTCTTTCTCACTGTCCACTCTGCCTGGCAAAAAAAAAAAAAAAAAAAAGATTTGATCCAGTCGTCTCTCTTAGCTGTTCTGATGTGAAAACAATTTATTTAGGTAGTTGAAGTTTAAATTATCTAATGTAATAAAGTCAGTTCCAAATACAAAATAGCAAACCCCTCACTTAGTGACAGACTCAATTATTTCTGCCTTTAAACTTAAGTTCCCATGGAAAAGAGCAACACAGCAACCACAGACGCCACCTCCATTTCCTAGGTGCCATCCCACGCAGCACGCAGGGCTTCATCTGACCCTCACAGCGTGGTGTAGCAGCTGAGTTGACATCAGCAACTCCATTCATAAGTGAAGACCCTACAGACTCAAATAGGCCATACCCACTTGCAAAGCAGCAAGGGCAGAAATTATGTTTTGTGCTTTTTGTATTTTCCAACCTTCAATTTGCTTATGTTTTCAGAATAAAAAATATTACATGTTATTTTTCAATTTTAGGATTGTTTCCTATTATTTATGAGTAGACTGAATAAATATGTTCAATAGGTTTTTCTGAAACAGGGGCCAAGGATATGTAGAGGCCATTCTATGACAAATTACCTTCCTTTAGTGTTTCCTTACTAAATAAAACTATGAAAATCAATGGAGTAAAACTGCTACAAAAGGAAATATGAGATAACTCTTCAGCAAGAGTCAGAGAAGTTGTATCTTGGAAGAATGATAATATGCTACTATTTGCTATCAAAAAATGAGACTTCTCAAACAAGAGCCCTCTGAGACACCAAGCACCACTTTCCTCTATTTCAAAGCACTAAAACAAATAATCACCCTGCAGATATTTAAAAAAAGTAGATACTAACTCAGAAGAAAAACTTTGTATACAGCAAATGACAGACAAATTATGAAAAGCAAATTCAATTTACCCAACACCAATTATGTGCCAAGAACTGTTTAGGAAGGTGTAAGAGATATGAGGCACCATCTCAAAATTACTCCTTTCCCCATCAAGGGGGCTCCCTTATGAGAAACATTTCGCAAAGTGGATAACTTCTTATCAGAACTTTGTCCAACCATCCATTCCTAAAGTAAGCAGTGAGAAGGACTCTACTGGTCAGAAAGAATTGCTCAAGGAGAAATAAATATGATACTTATTTGACATATTTTTCTGAAGATTTATTTATTTGAAAGGCAGAGTTACAGAGAGAGAGAGATGGACAGAGACAGATCTTCCATCTCCTGGCTCACTCCCAAATGGACACAATGGTCAGGCGAGAGCCAGACAGAGGCCAGGAGCCTAGAATTCCATCTGGGTCTCCCACATGGGTGCAGGGGTCCAAGCACGTGGGCCATCTTCTGCTGCTCTTCCAGGCACATAAGCAGGGAGCTGGATCAGAAGTGGAGCAGCCAGGATTCAAAGTTACGCTCTTTTGATATGCTGACTTTGCAGGCAGTAGCTTAACCTGCAGAACCTTAAGGCTGGTCCAGATGCTTTCTCTAATTTGCTGAGAAATGAATAAATATTCAAGATAATTATAGAATATTCTTTCCCCTGAACTCCAACTCCAGTATTTTTCAAACAAAGGAAACAATGATGAGACATGGGAGCAACAATGGCTGCAAAAAGTAGTTAGAGTCAAAAGGATTCTCTTGTTCTCAAAGCACCAGGAGATATATCCTTCATGGTGCTCTCCGGCTGAATGTCACAGGAGCAAGCATTTAGCATGGTAGCTAGGATGCCCACTGTCCTGGAGCCAGGGTTGTTGTGTAACCGGTTAAGCCACCACCTGCAACATAGGCATCCCATACAGATGCCGGTTCAAGTGACAAATCTGGCTGCTCCACTTCCAATCCAGCACCCTGATAATGCGCTTGGGAAAGCAGTGGAAGATGGCCTGAGTCCCTGGACCCCTGCATCCACATGGGAGACCCAAATGAACCTCTTGACTCCAGTCTGGCTTAGCCCTGGCTGCTGTGCCATTTGGGGAGTGAATCAGGGGATGGAAGATCACTCTCTCTCTTTCTCGCTCGCTCTCTGAAACTCTGCTTTTCAAATAAAAAGAAAATAAATCTTTAAAAAGACACCCTATATCAGAGTACCTGGGTTCAACACCTGGCTCTGGTTCTTAACTCCTGCTTCCTGCTAGTGAAGAGCCTGGGAGGCAGCAGGACTGCTCAGGTAAGTAAGTTCCTGCCACTCACATGAGAGATCATGAACTCCCAGCCCCTAGCTCTGGGTCAGCCTGGCCCAGCCATTACATGTACTGGGGGAGTAAACCAATGAATAGCAGCATACTCTATCTGCCTGTGTCTTTGTATCTCTGCCTCTCAAATAAGTAAATAAAGAAAATATTGTGATATGTTGCCTTTGTTGCTAGGATTTTAAAAAATACAGATATAGTGCTATAAATACATGCTCCATAGCAGGCATTTGCAGAACAAAACAAACAAACAAAAAAAAACCTGCAAGACATGCATGGTTTTAATAGCAACATAGGAGGGAGGATGGGAGGAAAAGAAGTAACCTTATGTTCTTAGAATGGTATCTTTGAAATACATTAAATCTGTTCTCTACATTAATAACTTTTTTTTAAAAGATTTATTCATTTATTTGAAAGTCGGAGTTACACAGAGAGAGAAGGAGAGGCAGAAAGAGAGACAGAGAGAGAGAGAGAGAGAGAGAGAGAGAGAGAGTCTTCCTTCCGTTGGTTCACTCCCCAATTGGCAGCCACGGCTGGAGCTGATCCGAAGCCAGGAGCCAGGAGCTCCATCTGGGTCTCTCTCTGTGTGTGTATGTAATAGTAGCATTATTAGTAACAGTAGTACAAGTAGTAGAATTCTTAGGGCTGGCATTGTGGCACAGTGGGTAAACTGCCACCGGTGACACCAGCATCCCACATTGGCGCCAGTTCAAGTCCCGGCTGCTCCACTTCCAACCTAGCTCCCTACTAATGGCCTGGAAAAAGCAGCAGCAGATGTCCCCTGCCACTGCCACCCACGTGGAAATGCTTGGGTCACTACCACCCACATGGAAGACCTGAATGAAGCTCCTGGCTTTGTCCTGGCTCCGACTGTTGAGGCCATTTGAGGAGTAAACCAGCAGATGGAAGATCTCTCTGTCTCCTCTCCCTCTCTCTAACACTTTCAAAGAGGTAAACAAATCTTCTAAATTAAAACAAAAGCAGGTGCCTGTGGCATAGAAAGTTAAGCCTCCGCCTGCAGCACCATCCTGGTTGAGTTCCAGCTGCTGCATTTCCAATCCAGCTCCCTTCTAATGGCCTGGGAAAGCAGTGGAAGACGGCTCCAGGGCTTGGACCCCTGCACTCACATGGGAGACCCGAAGGAGGCTTCTGGCTCCTGGCTTCATCCTGGCTCAGCTCTAGCTGGTTTGGCCTTTTGGGGAGTAAAGACCTCTCTCTCTCCCCCTGTCCCTACCTCTCTCTGTGGCTCTGCCTCTTGAATGAAAAAATTAATAATAAAAATAAATTAATTAAAACAAGAAATGATCTTTGCTATATTCTATTATATAAAATGTATCATGATTTATTTATCTATTTCCCTGCTAACGGACACTAGGGTTGTTTCCAGTTTTTTGCTCCAAGGAAAAAACCGTGCTGCTGGGAATTTAGATGACCACATTTTCATCAATTTTAGTGATTTCCAGTGGAATCCAATCCACTGGTAGAGGCTATGAAGAGATACACAATTGAACACGAATGAAATATTCTGTTCACATAATGAATCCTGTTTAAGGGTAGGTTTAAAATAAAACAACCTAGGGGACAGCTGTGATGCAGTGGGTAAAGCCACTGCCCGAAGTGCCGGCATCCCGTATCAGCGCCAGTTCGAATTCCAGCTGTTCCTCTTCCGATCTAACTTTCTGCTATGGCCTGGGAAAGCAGGAGAAGATGGCCCAAGTCCTTGTGCCTTTGCACCCACATGGGCGATCCAGAAGGAGCTCTTGGCTCCTGGCTTTGGATTAGCCCAGCTCCAGCCGTTGTTGCCATTTGGGGACGAACCAGCAGACGGAAGACCTTTCTCTCTGCCTCTCACTCTCCCTCTAACTCTGCCCCTCAAATAAATAAATAAATAAATCTTAAAAAAAAAAAAAAAAAAAAAAGGTGTACTAAAGATGATTAGCCTCTCTCTTGGAAAACTCACAGAAAACTGAAGAGGTTCCCACCTCAACAAAGATAGAAGTATAATTACTGGTCCTGAGAAAAGAAAATTCAGACTAAAATATAAGTGAGAACTAGCTAATACTAATGAGAAAAAAAAGACTAGAAAACAAAATTATGCAAACACTGCATGCACTTAACCAAAATGGAACAAAACCCATGAAAATGCAACAGTAGGCTGTGTTAAGGAGGTGAGAGAAGACCTGCCTTTATCCAGAACGTTCACAAGGACAATCTATGTACAATTACACTTATTTCATGTAGTTACACTAACTTATGTTAGAAAAAGCATACAAATTTAAAACATTCCTCCCTAAAGCCTTTATTCACAAACCCCATTTTGTCCTTCCTTTAATCCATCCTACATTTTCAGAAATGAAATAATTTTTGTATCAGTTGTGACATGCAGCACTTGGTTTAGAAATACACATGTGTGAATGAAAAAGCCTTAAAAAAACATACAATATTAGCAATAAAATAAATGATTATTTCTATGGAGTATTGAAAGAATAAAAGTTCCTAGGCAAAGGAATTTTGATAAATAAATTAAAAAGATTTACCAAATAGGCCGGCGCCGTGGCTCAACAGGCTAATCCTCCACCTTGTGGCGCCGGCACACCGGGTTCTAGTCCCGGTCGGGGCGCCGGATTCTGTCCCGGTTGCCCCTCTTCCAGGCCAGCCCTCTGCTGTGGCCCTGGAGTGGAGGATGGCCCAAGTGCTTGGGCCCTGCACCCCATGGGAGACCAGGAAAAAGCACCTAGCACCTGGCTCCTGCCATTGGATCAGCGCGGTGCGCCGGCCACAGCACGCCATCCGCGGCAGCCATTGGAGAGTGAACCAACGGCAAAGGAAGACCTTTCTCTCTCTCTCTCTCACTGTCCACTCTGCCTGTCCAAAAAAAAAAAAGATTTACCAAAGAACAAGAGACAGAATGTGGCTACAGACAAAGCAAAATATCTTAAGTGAAAACCAGTTCTATACATTTCCTGTTTTTCAGAGGATATTTATGAAGGTTGAATGATTCCACATTTACACACATAACTTAACCATAAATGTGAACATTTAGATCATTAACTTTGCCCCACTTTCCTTTTTACAAAATAACAACAAAGCATGCTTCCAGGGATGGGTGTTTGGCCTGGTAGTGAAACAACTACATCCCATATCAGAATTCCTGGGTTTCAGTCCTGGCTCCCACTCCTGATTCCAACTTCCTGCTAATGCAGACCTGGGGGGCAGCAGCAGTTCAGTAATTGGGCTCCTACCACCCACATGGGAAACCTGGGTTGAGTTCCAGGGTCTCAGCTTCAGCCCAGCCCAGCCTGGAGCCACTGTGAGCATTTGGAGAGTAAACCAGCAGACAGGCGCTCTCTCACTCTATCTCTGCAGGTCTTGAGTGTTTGCCTGTGTGTCTGTCTCCTCCCTCTGCCTTTCAAATTAATAAATCTTTTTTTTTTAAACTTCCAAAGTAGAAGAAACTCAGAATATAATGGGATATTACTGAACAAAGCCATTCGTATGTGCTTTGGACTCCAAAATGTCAAAGTAGCAACATTTATCTGTGCCATGGAAAATATTTCCTCCAAGACCAGAGAGTACTTAAATAAAATCTCTAGTACTCAGTTTTCAGATCTGGCACATTCCTGAACGTTCTCTTTAAACTCCTGCACTTTTTTCACAGGAGACCTTATGGCAGGAACATTCCATTGCATTCCATCTGCAATCAGCCATAATCCCTGTGAGCAGCAGCCCCAGCCAGCTTGCCAGCATAGCAGCCTTTTTAATGCAGCTAACACATGTGGCTACGGCATATTCATTTCATTTCTTTTCTTTCTTTTTTTTTTGCCACTATGCTATGTTCACAATGCATGTACTCTCTCAATCTAAGCCCAATGGCTTTTTTTAAAACAAGCCATGAATACTTTCTAAACATAGCATCTTCTATACAAATGCCTGTCTCAAAATCTCTCTTAAAAATTATTCGGATTACATATCAAATTACTAAGAAACTTCCACATAAAAATTGAAAACAGAAAGTAGAAAAATTTCTAGAGGAAAAGTTTCTCATACAATAAACATGATAGTTCTCTTACAGCTAGTTGTTTTCTGAGACAACAACCTTCAAAAGAACCAAAATGATCCCAAACCCCAAGAGCCACAACAAAGTATTAAGCTAGAAAATGCACCCTAATTTTTTCAAGGCTTATTCATCTAATGAGGAATTTTGTTTCAGTAGACAAACGCTAACTTAGCTGAAATCTCACATGCAGGGAGGCAACGTGTCAGAGCAGACGAGTGTGAGGAATGTCATAATCCACTCCAGCACTACCACTAAAAAGCTTTAATGAGCTCCAGCTCGGAAATCGTTCCCAAAAGTGAAGGCACTTCAAAATGTTTGTGGAAAATTAAATTTTAAAATAAGTTTGTTTTGGTGAAAAAAAAAAAAAGTTGAAGTCTATGCAGTTTTCTTATATTTCTGTGTCCTCCATGAACTTTCTGAAGCCTTCTTGTCTACTGAATATCTAATCTAAATCCTACTCACTCAAGGTCCAGCTTAAATCCCTTCTCACTGATGAATCCTTACATTTGCCCTTCACCAAACTCACATCTGCAGTTCTTTAAAAGTCCTTTTTGTGCAACTATTGCTTTGATCACTTTTACTATGGATGGAAGTTATTTTAGTATGGCTTGTCTCCTCCACCACAAACTTATAAACTCCGTCAGGGCTGGTCCCATGTTGATCTCACAAACTCACATATGGCAGACTCACAAAAGAGCAAGGGGGAAAGAAAGGACAAGCGGGGCCAACCACAGCTGCCCAGTCTGTCCTCTTCAAAGGTTCTGGATAAAATATGGAGGTAAAACCAAGAGTGATTCAGCACTGTGCTTTAGGTGGTCCACAGACTGGTGTTTAGGGCACTAGTACAAGCCCACTCTAACCAAATTAATTACTGTTCATAAAAACTAGGCAGTTCTGTGCTATTTCATGCAAAAATCCATTTTTAACCATTCTAGAGATTTTGTAGGAGATAATGTACATCCCTTAAACTACATTTTTGTGGCCCTATTCCCAAAAGGATTCCATCAGGAATTTTTTTTTTTTTTTGACAGGCAGAGTGGACAGTGAGAGAGACAGACAGAGAGAAAGGTCTTCCTTTACAGTTGGTTCACCCTCCAATGGTCGCCGCACTGCGGTCAGTGCACCACGCTGATCCAAAGCCAGGAACCAGGTGCTTCTCCTGGTCTCCCATGCGGGTGCGGGGCCCAAGCAGTTGGGCCATCCTCCACTGCACTCCCGGGCCACAGCAGAGAGCTGGCCTGGAAGAGGGGCAACCGGGACAGAATCCGGCGCCCTGACCGGGACTAGAACCTGGTGTGCCGGCGCCGCAAGGCAGAGGATTAGCCTGTTGAGCCGCGGCGCCGGCCCAGGAATATCATTTTTTAGTTGTTGTTGTTTAAAAATTTATGTGAGAGGCAGAGTAACAGAGAAAGGGGGAAACAGCAAGAGAATAAGAAAATCCTCCAACATTCCATCCACTGGTTCACTCCCCAAACGGCCACAACAGCCAGGGCTTGGCTGCTCTGCCTCGGATTCAGCGTCCCACGAAGGCAGTGGACGATGGCCCAAGGAGTTCGACCTCTTCCATCTCAGTAGGAGACCCAGCTGAAGTTCCGGGTTCCTGGCTTTAACCTGGCTTAGCCCAACCACTGCAGCCACAGGGGAGTGAACCAACAGATGGAAGATCTCATTCTGTCTGTTTCTCTCTCTGTGTGTCTGTAACTCTACCTTACAAATAATTTTAAAAAATAAATAAAATTAAAAAGAAATCAAGCAGTCCAAGGTCTAATCTTTATAACTACCCTAAATTATAGAAACCCAGAACTACAGCAAGGCTTTTAAGTTTACCACATATTCTAATAATCTTATCTTCCTGGATCATGGATGGACTACTTTTTCACTCTTCTTAGTACTTAGCATACTATTACACATATACTAGATATCTGTGCTGCATAATCTCTTAGTATTTCCTAAATCACTGGCCTGTTTAGACTCCTGTTTTCTAATCTTGAAAAAAAAAATTTGTTATAAGCCCTCTCAATCAAACTCAGAGCAGAGCACAAACAACAGAAAGTTCAAAGCTATCTGAATCACCCTGAAACGTGGGCTAAATGTACAGCTGACTTTCTCTGAAACAAACATTTCCCTCTGGTAGACTCCTCTGTAAAGAACACTGGCAAATGGCACATAAGCAGATGAGGACAAAATGGTTAATTCAGCAGTAACCTGTCTAAAACAACAATTCTGATTCATCAAAAGGTTAGATCTAACAGGTTGGCATGTGGCACAGTGGGCTGGCATCAACATCTCCTGTTGGAACACTGGTTTGAGTCCCTACTGCTCTGCTTCTGATTCAGTTCCCTGTTAATGTGTCTGCGAAGGCAGTAGAAGATGCCCAAGTGCCTGGATCCCTGCCACCCACGTGCAAGACCTGGAGAGAGTTCCAAGCTCCTGGCTTTGGCCTGGCCCAGTCCAAGTCATGAAGGCAATTTGGGGAGTGAACATGGACTGAAGATCTGCTCTGTCTTTCAAATAAATAAATAAATCTATATTTTTTTAAAAAGTTGAAGATTTAGGAGACACTGTCCACTGGTTCACTGTCCAAATGCCTGCAATGGGCAAGGCTGGGCCAGGGCAAAGTCAGAGCCAAGAACTTCATCTGGGTCTCCCACATGGGTGGTAGGCAGGAACCTAAGCACTTGCTGAAGCTTGCACATTAGCAAAAAATAAATATAAACAAAAATTTTTAATGAAGAAAAATAGCAAACCTTGGGGCCTTAATAGGTACATTTTATGTCAAGACCTTTAAAAAAAAATAGGTTGGGGCCAGCACCATGGCACAGCAGTGCCAGCATCCCATATGGGCGCCGGTTCGAGACCGGTTGCTCCACTTCCTATCCAGCTCTCTGTGATGGCCTGGGAAAGCAGTGGAGGATGGCCCAAGGACTTTGGGCTATTGGACCCCTGAACCCACTTGGGAGACCCGGAAGAGGCTCCTGGCTCCTGGCTTTGGATCGGCATAGCTCCGGCCATTGTGGCCAGTTGGGGAGTGAACCAGTGGATGGAAGACCTCTCTCTCTCTTTCTTTCTCTGTGTAACTCTGACTTTCAAATAAATAAAATTTTTTTAAAAAATCAGTTATTTATTTATTTATCTGAAAGGCAGAGACAGAAAGGGAGAGGAGGGGCAGAGAGAGAGAGAGAGAGTGAGTAAGCGTGAACACAGAGATCACTTCCACCTACTTCCACATGGTCACAAAGGCCAGGGCCAGGGCAGGCTGAAGGCAGGAGCCACAGACTCCATCCTTGTCTTGTACATGGGTGGCAGAGGCCCAAGTACTTTAGCCATCATCTGCTGCCTTCTCAGGTACATTAGCAAAGAAGTGGATGGGAAGTCACAATGCTGGCAACATCAGGATTTAATAAAAAACACTGCTTACGGCCGGCACCGCGGCTCAATAGGCTAATCCTCCGCCTTGTGGCACCAGCACATTGGGTTCTAGTCCCGGTGGGGGCACTGGATTCTGTCCCGGTTGCCCCTCTTCCAGGCCAGCTCTCTGCTGTGGCCAGGGAATGCAGTGGAGGATGGCCCAAGTGCTTGGGCCCTGCACCCCATGGGAGACCAGGAGAAGCACCTGGCTCCTGCCATCAGATCAGCACGGTGCGCCGGCCGCAGTGTGCCAGCCGCGGCGGCCATTGGCGGGTGAACCAATGGCAAAAAAGACCTTTCTCTCTCTCTCTCTCTCACTGTCCACTCTGCCTGTCAAAAAAAAAAAAAACATTGCTTACAGCATTATTATCATTAGTATTTCAACTAAACACAAATCAATTCAGTTATTCAGAGTTTCTCAACTGTAAAGAGCAAACAGTTCAGAATTAAGTATACTGCAGCAAACGTCCAGGGGGAAAACACTCAGTGGGTCATTCAAAGTGGCAACGTTCAAAGTACTACACAAATATTCACAAATACACAAATATTCACTCAGATCGATCATGGCAGAAGAAGAGAAGGGAAGGAGGAACTGGTGAGATGTACAAGTGGTAAGATAACAACAGCAATAATAATAGCAATAACGATGCACTCACTGGTCGAGTTGCCCTGCATCTGAATGATGCACTTGGACTCCTTGCTGGTCTCGCGAGAATTGAAGGGCCTCACCCGCACCGCCACCTTCACGGAGGCTCCCGACATGCTGACGGCCTCGGCAGATAAATACGCAGTCCAGGAACAAAGAATCAAAGCGTCTGTTGAAGTTATGTTCAAGTTTCCTTTAAAAAGAAAAAATCCATATAAGATACTCAGAACTAAAGAAAACAGGGGCTAACCTAAGCATAACAGCTACTACCTTAGTTCATTCCTGTTTCCATTTCTAGAGAGCCTCCTCCCTGTTCTCCCCTGCAAACCTCATATTCCCAACAGGACAATCATTAAAAGAATGACAGGCCAATTCTGTTTCCAATCCCATGATCTCGTTCCCATACCTAAAAGTCCCTAAATTTATTAACAGAAAATGTAACTATAAAATAGCAGCATCTATTTTGTTCTGTGTTACCACATCAATCTTCAGTAATACATGAAAACATAATGTTTATATATTGTAGTTATTCAAACAGATAACTTTCCATCTGCAAACCACCTGCTGCTTTTTTTTTTTTTAAGAATGTACTAGGGGGCTGGCGCTGTGGTATAGGGGCTGAGCCTCCGCCTGCGGCACCAGCATTCCATATGAGCACCAGTGTGTATCCTGGCTGCTCCTCTTCTGATTCAGCTCTCTGCTATGGCCTGAGAAAGCAGTACAAGATGGCCCAAGTGCTTGGGCCCCTACACCCGTGTGGGAGACCTGGAGGAAGCTCCTGGCTTCATAGGATCAGCTCCAACCATTGCTTCCACTTGGGAGTGAACCAATGGATGGAAGACCTTTCTTTCTGTCTTTCCCTCTCTCTGTAACTCTACCTCTCAAACAAATAAATAAAATCTTTAAAAAACCCTAATGATTAAAAAAAGAGAAATGCACTAAACCTTCTATAATTAAAGTCTGAAACATTTAGTTACATGATACCAGTGTATAGCCAACAGCAATGAACAAAGAGAAGCTCTAGCCAGCTCCTTTAACTGTGCAGCGATTTCCCTTAACTCGGAAGATAGATGGGAGGTGCTGACCCCTGCAACACCCTGCAAGATGCCCAGAGAAGGTTCAAAGACCTGGGCCCTCTCAGATGTGCCAGTGACTCACGGCAGAATCAAGTCACTGCTTTTCACTGCTGAATTAAGCCACATTTTCCAGGGGAATGGTTTCCCTCCCAACAAAACAAAACCAACACTATTCTGTGAAAAGAACACACATAAGTAATTTCCACCAGAAACAAATGATCTCTAGTCAGGAAGAAATCTAAACAATGCCCTTTATATAAACACCTTCAGGGGAGCCAAACAGAAAAAGCTTCAAAAAGTCTCTCAGTTAAATTATCTGGGAACCCAAAAGAACCTAAATCGGACTGGTCTCTTCCTTTGTAATTCGGTGAAGATTAGGAACGCTAACCTATAGCTGCACAATACTACCAATGCTTTGCCCAAGAAAAGGCAAAAATAAATAAATCAAAATCTCACTCTATACCTGTCATTTTTTATTTATTTGAAACGCATAGTGATAGAGGGGGAAAGACAGAGAAAGAGGTCTTCCATCCACTGGTTGACTCCTCCAATTCCAGCAACAGCCAGAGCTAGGCCTGGCAGAAGCCGGGAACCAGGACTCCATCGTGGCCTCGCACGTGGTTGGCACAGGCCTTCTGCTGCTTTCCCATGCAAATTAGCAAGAAGCTGGACCAGAGCAAAGGAGCTGGGACTGGAACTGGCACTCCAATGTGAGAAGCCAGCATCACAGAGAGCAGCTTAACCTGCTGAGCCACAGCGCCAGTCCCCTTCTTTCTTAATGCAGTATCACCACTTGAAAATGTCTACCATTCATCCCTCACATCACCACTCAGACACTGTCTTGTTTGCTAGTACTTAGGCAGTACAAGACGCAGGAGCTCAGGCAATATTTCCTGAAGGAATGAATTAATCAGTTGTTCCCCAGTTGTGAGAACTTCTGTGTTTAATTCTATTGCCTGGGGAGCCAGTGTTGAGGCACAGCAGGTTGAGCCACAGCCGGCAATGCCAGCATCCCTTATTAAGTGTCAGTTTGAGTCCCAGCTTCTCTGCTTCTGATCCAGCTTCCTGTTAATGTGCTTGGGAAAGCAGCAGGTGATTCAAGTCCTTGGGCCCCTGCACCTGCACAGGAGACCTGGATGGAGGTCCAGGCTCCGGGCTTCACCCTGGCCTGGCCCTGGCCGTTGTGGCCATTTGGGGAGTGAGCCAGCAGATGGAGGACATCCTTCTCTCTCTCTCCTCCCCTCTCTTGGACTCCACCTTACAAATAAACAAATCGTTCTTTAAAAATGCTGTTGCCCAGTTTACTGATTTTTGCTTCAAATGATTGTATTTTGATGCTAATATTTTTGTTTGTTGCAATGTTTTTCCAGTCTGTTTTCCCTTTTTACATTATTTAATACACCAAATATTTTGTGGTAACATTAATCAAATGAAAACTGGGGGCTACTGACGCTCCCAATCAATGAAGCCTGACATACTCACAACTCACTAGTTCAGTGCTTCGGCAAAAAAGAATGAAGCATTCAGAAAAAGCAAGACATAAAACATATTTCAACCACCCAGAGTTCCCTTTGACATACAGCTAGCCTCCCAACACACATCATGTCCAGAACACCATTATCTTTTCCCCTAAAATAGCAGGATATGCCAGTCTTCCCCTTTCTATCAGCACCATTCTCCCAAGCTCCCAAATCATAAATCACGGGCATCATCTTTGTTTCCCCTCTTTGAATCCTTGAATTAGTAGTAACACTGTTTGCGAAGTATCATATGAACACTTTTAAGATATAAATTTGCATTATTCTATCCCTCTCTTCTTTTCAGTCCCATGTCTTTACTACTACATGCCCAGAATACTGGTAATAAATGAACAGCTGTTTTTGGTCTTTGATCCAACAGTCCTTTAGCAGAGGTGTACACAACAGAATCCCCTGTGGGTCTTTTGAAAAGCTAATGAGCCTAGACTTCCCAGTCTGGTATTCACAGTTTTCAGACAGAACCCAGATATGAGTCTGTTAATTTCTCACAGATATGCTGCAAATCCCTAGCCAAGAATCCCTGCTTTAAAAAAAAAATCATAATCTCAAAAATAATAAATAAAACATTAAGCTGGGGGGGGGGGGAGAACTGCTTTAAACCAGTGTTTAGCTCTGTTGCAAAATCAACCTTTCTGAACCATGACTGTCAAGTCAATCCCAAACACCAGATACAACAAGAAAGTCAAGGTGTTCTATGTTCTAAACAGCCTCCTTCACTCTCCCACGCATGTTCTTTCACACCTCCTCATTATTTCTCCCCTACTAAGGGCTTCTGAGTTTTCATCATCTTTCAGTGTGACTGCCCAGTTCCAGTCTTACCTCTTCCAAAATGCCTGACCCAAACATCTCAGAAATCAGTGGTATTTCCCACAGCACTGAAAGCCTCAAACACACAATAAGAACATGCCTATCATTTTACATGGCTGCTTTCTGTCCAGCACTGCTCTTTAATAGCTTCTCAACGTGAAAACTCTATTCCTTCAGAAATCTCTTTGAATTTGATCTCACTAGGGAAAAAATGACAAATTTCAAGTCTGGGCAACAAATTTCAAGATGATCAGAGGACATTTTAGTGTCTTCCAAAGCAAGCAATCTATTAAAGATAAAAGGAGTTTAGTCAAGGGGACACAGATACCAATTTAAAGGAGCTCCTACTGGTCAAAGACAGGAACATCAGACTATTTTGGTGAGGGGCTGGTGCTGTGGCACAGCGGTTTAAACCACCACCTGCAGTGCCAGCATCCCACACGGGCGCTGGTTTGAGTTCTGGCTCTCTACTTCTGATCGAGCTCCCTGCTAATGTGCTTAGGAAAGCAGTGAAAGATGGCCCAAGTGCTTGGGCCCTGCACCCACATGGGAGACCAGCCCTGGCCATTGCAGCCATTCTGGGGCATGAACCAGCGTATGGAGGATCTCTCTCTTTCTTTCTCTCTCTGTAACTGCCTTTCAAATCAATCAATAAATATTTTTAAAACCTCTGGTGAAAACTAGCAAATAAAATAACTGACTATACAGCTAGTCTACATATCTTGAATAAAGTATTTCAGGACAATCAAAAAGATGAAGGGGACTGACATTGTGGAGCAGCAGTTTAAGCTGCTACTAGAGCCAACCTCACATCTCAGAGGCATCAGTTCAAGTCCTGGCTGCTCCACTTCCAATCCAGCTTCCTGCTCATGCATCTGCAAAGGCAGCAGAAGATGGCCCAAGTTCTTGGGCCCCTGCGCCCACATAGAAGACCAGATGGACTTCTGGACTCCTGGCTTAGGCCTGGACCAACCCCAAACATTATGGCCATTTGGGGAGTGAACCAGTGAATAGAATAGCTCTCTCTTTCCCCCTTTCTCTCTCTGTCACTCCGCTTTTCAAATAATTAAACTTTTTAAAAAAAAAATTTCTGGGATTGGCCTTGTGGCACAGTGGGTAAAGTTGCCATCTGCAAAACAGGCATCCCATATGGGCACTGGTTCAAGTCCTTGCTGCTCCCCTTCTGATCCAACACCCTGCTACTGGCCTAGAAAAAGCACCAGAAGATGGTCCAAGTCTTTGGGTCCCTGCCACTCACATGGAGGACCTGGAAGAAGCTCCTGGCTCCTGGCTTTGGCCTGGCCCAGCCCTGGCTGTTGCAGCCATCTACAGAGTAACCTAGCAGATAGAAGATCTCTCTTTCTGTCTCTCCCTCTCTCTCCAACTCTTTCAAAAAAAATAAATACATATTTTAAACAAATTGTCAATAAAAAATTCCAGCTAATAAATGCAAAAGCAATTTTAAAACTACAATATCACTTTTCCCAACATTACTGCTAGAAAGATATTCCACCACAATCATCACTAGCCACTAAAAAGCATTAGACAAAAGGCTGGTTGATGAGAGAACGTTATGGATTAAGCGGAGAATTCCTAAATCAATCAATCTTAACATCACTAGAAACAGAACACCAAAGTGGTACATGCCTCCTGATGTGCAGCAATAAGAATCCGCAGGGGCAGGTGCTGTGGGTACAGGATAAGCTGCCACTTACGAGGCCCACATCCCATAACCAAGTTCCTGGCTGATCCACTTCCCCTCCAGCTCCCTGCTTATGCACCTAAAGCAACAGAAGATGGCCCAAGTGCTTGGACCCCTGCCACTCATATGGGAGATCCAGAAGAAGCTCCTAGCTTCTGGCTCCAGCCTGGCCCAGCCCTGGTTGTGGTCATCTGGGGAGTGAAGCAGCAGATGGGACGATCCCCTCCTCCAATCTCTCTGTGTCTGTCTGTCTATCTGCCTCTTTGTGTGTGTGTAACTCTGACTTTCAAATAAATAAATCTCAGAAAAAAACAAAAAGTTGGGGCAGGTGTGTGGCATAAGAGGTTGGCTGGTGCCGGCAATGTCAGCATCCCATGTGGGCACCAATTCGAGTCCCAGGTGTTCCATTCCAATCCAGCTTCCTGCTAACATGCCCGGGAAATCAGCAGAAGATGGCCCAAGTCCTTGGGCCCCTGCACCCATGTGGGAGACCTGGATGGGGCTCCTGGCTTCGATTTGGCCCAGCCCCAACTGTTGCAGCCATTTGGGTAGTGAACCGGCAGATGGAAGATCTCTCTGTATCTCTCTCTTTCAAATAAATAAATAAATAAATCTTTGCAGGGGCGGGGGGGGGGGGGTAGTTAAAACAATCCTGAGATCTACCTACCAGTTTACAGGATATACAGACAAGAGCAAAGACGCAATTCAGATGACACTTCAAAGATGTAATCAGTCAAATCTAGAAAGTGGAAACATCTACAGCACAAGACACCGGATTTCTTTGAGTAAACAATATACTTGCAGCGGAGAGGATTAGAGAAAAGACTTGTGTTATCTATCAATCAAATACAATGATTTCTCAATCAAGAAAGTGTGTAAAAATACACTTTCTAGATTATCAGGGATGTCTGATAATAGACTGGGTATTAGATGACACTAAGGAATTTGTTAAGGGATGACAGAAGAAACAAAATTCCTAAAATGTCGATGATTACTTAATACTACAGGTATTTAAGCAACAATGAAAATATTTTTTTTTTCCTTTTTATCTTCTACCCGAAGCCTACCAAATTGTTGAACCCTACTGACTGATTACAAACAAAACAAGGGAGGCTGAAGCCTCCTTGCTGGCCTTCACATACAAAGGACCACACACCTGTGACTGTGAGCCAGGATGCTCCCAGCTGCGGTTCAACAGAGCTCGCCTGACTCCTCCACCCGGCTACCACGCCAGCATTTCATAACCCAGCACAACCAAAGCCAAAATGTGCCTCCCACAAACACCACCAGCTCCTCTGCCTCTTTTCTACTTCTTTTATGTTTCTATTTATTTGAGAGAGCAAGACATAAAATAGAGAGAGAGAAAATATGAATATCTGCTAGGTTATTTCCCAAATGCTCTTAACAGCCATGGGGGGCAGAAGATGAAAACCAGGTACTCAATCCAGGTTCTCCATATGGGTGGCAGGAACCCAATCACACGAGTACTGACTGCTGCCTTCCAGGGTCTGCATCAGGAGGAAATCGGAATCAGGGGCCAGGGCAAGCATCAAACTCAGGCAATCCAGCATGAGACACAGGTGTTCTAACCAGAGGCTTATCCAGTTAAGTCCACCCTATTTCATTTAACCATCCTCCTGTTCTCACACAGGCTAAAAAGTCTGCTTCCTCTATTCATCTAATCACTTGCAAATAATAGCTTCTACCTTAAAAAAAAAATTCTCTGGGGCCGGCGCCATGGCTCACTTGGCTAATCCTCCACCTACGGTGAAGGTATCCCATATGGGCACCGGGTTCTAGTCCCGGTTGCTCCTCTTCCAGTCTAGCTCTCTGCTGTGGCCCGGGAAGGCAGTGGAGGATGGCCCAAGTGCTTGGGCACCTGCACCCACATGGGAGACCAGCAAGAAACACCTGGCTCCTGGCTTCGGATCGGCGTAGCTCCAGCTGTAGCGGCCATTTGTGGGGTGAACCAACGGAAGGAAGACCTTTCTCTCTGTCTCTCCCTCTGTCTGTAACTCTACCTCTCAAATAAATAAATAAATAAAATCTCTTTCCACTTCTACCACCACCTTCTCAAAATTTTTGTTTTAGGTTTTATTTTATTTACTTGAAAGGCAGAGGGAGAGAGAGAGAGGGAGAGAGACTAACATGTTCCATCTGCTGGTTTACTCCCCAAATGGCTACAACAACCAGGTCTGGGTCAGGCTGAAGCCGGAATCAGAATTCCATCCTTGTGTCCCAAACTGGTGGCAGGGGCTCCAGCATTTGGGCCATCTTCTGCCGACTTCCCAGGCTCATTAGCTGTCCAGTTCTTTTCAAATTCCACTTTGTTCTTCCAGGACCTTCCAAGACCGTCTCACATGCTACTTCTCTCTAAAACCTTCATCCTCCAAACTAAGTGCATCTGCTTTTCTGTTTAATGCTTCTCCACTCATGGGCCTTACACAAGACAAAATTTATTTACTTTGCTTATCCATACTGTAGATCATAACTTCTTTGAGGACAAAAAACACATTCTTGGTCTAGTTTCTAATCCCCTACAACACAAGGTTTTAAATATACCAACTGGGCTGCTCCACTTCTGATCCAATTCCCTCCTAATGCTCCTAGTCCCTGGGCCTCTGCACCCACATGGAACAACCAGAGGAGGCTCCTGGCTCCTGGCTTTGGCTTGGCACAGCTCTGGCCATTGCAGCCATTTGGGAAGTGAAAGAAGTGGCCACGGCTTGGCCCACATCCCATGTGAGTGCCTGGCTATTCAACATTTCCAACTCCTAATATACTGTGGAGGCAGCAGATGATGGCCCAAGTACTTGAGTTTCTGCAACCCATGTAGGAGATCTAGATGGAGTTCCTGGGGCTGGTGCTGTGCATAGTGGGCAGGGCCACCGCCTGCAGGGCTGGCATCTCACATGGGCTCTGGCTTGAGACCTGGCTGCTCCACTTCCAGTTTAGCTCTGGGAAAGCAGAAGAAGATGGCTCAAGTCCTCGGGCTCCTGCATCTGTGTGACAGACTGGGAAGAAGCTCCCGGCTCCTGGCTTTAGATTGGCCCAGCTCCGGCTTTTGTGGCCATTTGGGGGAATGAACCAGCAGATGGAAGATTTCTCTCTCTCTCTCTCTCTCTCCCCCTGCCTCTCTAACTCTGCCTTTCAAATAAAAATAAATACATCTTTTAAAATTAAAAAACCACTGGGAGTTCCTGGCTCCTGACTTCACAGGCCCAGTGCCAGCTGTTGCAGACATCTGGAAAGTAAACCAGCGAATGGAAGCAAGCGCGCACACGCTCCCTCTCTCTCTCTCCCTATTTCTGTCACTGCCTTTCAAATAAAGAAATAATACATCTTTATAAAGTTACAGGAGGGGCCGGCACTGTGCTGTAGCAGGTAAAGCTGTCGCCTGCAGTGCCAGCATCCCATATGGGCACCGGTTCGAGTCCCGGCTGCTCCACTTCCAATCCAGCTCTCTGCTATGGCCTGGGAAAGCAGTGGAGGATGGCCCAAGTCCTTGGGCCCCTGCACCCACGTGGGAGACCCGGAAGAAGTTCCTGGCTCTTGGCTTCAAACTGGTGCAGCTCTGGCCTTTGCAGCCAATCAGAGAGTGAACCTGTGGATGGACGACACCCCACCCCCACCCCGTTTCTCTGCCTCTCCTCTCTCTGTGTAACTCTTTCAAATAAATAAATCTTAAAAAAAAAAAAAGCTACAGGAAAGCAATACTTCTTAATAATTAGCATAAACATATATTCTCCAAGTTTTTAAGAGCCAGGGAAGAAAGGCAGAAAAGGTAACCATACCCACGGAAACTCATTTACACAGCCTCGGTTCTAGACTCTGAACAGCTTATGACATAAAATTAGAAGCATCAGGAAAATGGAATGGAGCTAACATTCCAGAAGCACTTACTTAAAGGAACAATATATTATTTAAGTCCAACTCATTTGAATTTTTCTCAACACATTTTGATCTTGCAGAATTTCCATTGACCTGCAGAGGCTTGTTGGATTATTAGCAGTCTAAGCAGAAGACTCAAATCAATCTTGTAGCAAAGAAAAAAACAAGAATGAAATACTACTAGTGTGTGTGTGTGTGTGTGTGTTCAATATCTGTTTCCATGAAAAACAGAATGGGGAAGATAGAGAGTGAGAGGTCTTCCATCTGCTGGTTCACTCCCCAAACGGCCACAACAGCCAGGAATGGGCAAGGCCAAAGCCAGGAATTCCACCCTGCCTCCCACGTGGGCCGCCAGCTACACAACCGTTTACATCAACGCGTTCTCTATGTAGAGACAGTTGTACAATACGTTTACAGCGTAGAAGACACGTAAGAAGACTTCTCCATGTAGAACACAATCTTGGGACAGACATAGTGGGGCAGCTGGTGAAGCATCACTTGGGATACCCACATCCCACAAAGGAGTGCCTGGAACCCAGTGCCACCTCCACGTCCAATCCAGCTTCCTGTTAGAGTGCCTGGGAGGCAGCAGACTGTGGCCCAAATATTTGAGTTCCTGCCATCCATGTGGGAGACCCAGATGGAGTTCCTGGCTGCTGGCTTCAGGCTAGCCCAGCCCTGGCTTTTGAGGGCATTTGGGAAGTGAACCAGCAGATAGATGGATATCCTTTTCTTTCTGTTATTTTTCTTTTTAAATAAGTTTATTTTAAAACTATTTTTTTAAAGTATTTATTTATTTAAAAGGCAGAGTGACGAGAACAGTATCTGCCATCCACTGGTCCACTCCCCCAGGCGGCCAGGACTACACCAAAGCCACCTTGCTCAGCTGACACAGTGGAGTCAGGATCAAGAACAGACAGGTACTCCATATGCAATTTTGACATTTGGGGTGGCCATTTGATCAGTATAGTCATGGTCAGTGACACAGTGTTGGGATCTAAAACCTGCTTGGTCTTTGTGGAAAGTATTAAATTAAGAAATCCAAAAATGTTATATAAGCAATAATGTTTCATACCACTTCAAAATAAGCTCTCTAGCTAAAGAAATTTACTTTGGGTATCCATTCATCCTTTAAATTGTAATTCATTTGGGGCCAGTACCGTGGCTCACTAGGTTAATCCTCCGCCTGCGGCGCCGGCATCCCATATGGGCACCGGGTTCTAGTCTCGGTAGCTCCTCTTCCAGTCCAGTTCTCTGCTGTGGCCCGGGAAGGCAGTGGAGGATGGCCCAAGTGCGTAGGCCCTGCACCCGCATGGGAGACCAGGAAGAAGCACCTGGCTCCTGGCTTCGGATCAGCATAGCTCTGGTCATGGCGGCCATTTGGGGTGGTGAACCAACAGAAGGAAGACCTTTCTCTCTGTCTCTCTCTCTCACACAGTCTGTCAAATAAATTTTTTAAAAAATTATAATTCATTCTTTAAAATGTAATTCAGCAGAAAAGATTATCTTCTTTTTAAATTTTATTTATTGGGGCTGGCATAGTGGCACAGTGGGTTAAGCCACCACTTGGGATTCCAGCATCCCACATCACAGTACCTGGGTTCAAGCCCCAGTTCAGCTACTAACTTCCTTTTTTTTTTTTTTTAAGACTGATTTATTTATGTGAAAGTCAGAGTTACACAGAGAGAGAAGGAGAGGCAGAGAGAGAGAGAGAGAGATCTTCCATCCACTGGTTCACTCCCCAACTGGCCCCAATAGCCGCAACTGCGCTGATCCAAAGCCAAGAGCCAGGAGCTTCTTCTGGGTCTCCCACAAGGGTGCAGGGGCCCAAGGACTTGGGCCATCTTCCACTGCTTTACCAGGCCATAGCAGAGAACTGGATCAGAAGTGGAGCAGCCGGGACTCGAACCAGTGACCATATGGGATGCTGGCATGGCAGGCAGCGGCCTTACCAGCTACAACACAGTGCCCACCCCCCAACTTCCTATCAATGCACACCCTTGGAGGCAGGTGATGGCTCAAGTCCTTAGGATGGTGCCACTCACATGGGAGACCTAAACTGAATTTCTGGCTCTTGGCTTTGCCCTGACTGAACCCTGGTTGTTGCAAGCATTTGGGGAATAAACCAGCAGACAGGCGAGCTCTTTCTCTCCCTTTTTCATTGCCTTTCAAATTAATAAACAGGTAAACATGCAAAGAAAAAATCAGCCATGGGCCACACTATGAAAGTTCAAAAGGGAATGCAAGTCACAGTGACTTTTTTCTGGGGGCAGGTGGTGAGGTACAGTGGGTTAAGTTTCTGCTTAGGACACCCACATCCCATATCACAGTGCCTGGTTCAAGTTCCAACTACTCCATGCTTCTGATCTCTTGATCCGACTTTCAGGAAGATTTCTATCACTCTACCAAATTAAAAAAAAAAAAAAGCTTCATTCTGCATTCTGATCCAACACCGGGAGTCCACCGCAAAGGAATAGCCTCTTTATAGAACAGATTTTCGGTCTCCAATGTGGCCAGACAGACTTAGGCTCTCCAACTATGTTAGGCACTATCTAAAATGACACAATTTTTAGATTTATTTGACACATGTCCTTTTGCCACTGCAATTAAGAAACCAAGTATCCTTTTCACTGGTAATCTTATTCTCAAAAACTAAAAAGTATATCAAGAAACAACAGCTCCTGCAGCCCCCAGTTTAAAATAAATTCTAAATGAAAACGATTTTTTCTCATTTTTTTCTTTATTAAAGGCACAGCCAAATCCCAAGTTTGGGTAGTTTATTCTAAATTCTATATAGTAAGTGAATTAATTCTAATATCTGAAGTTACCTCCTATCCACAGACTCACTGGGAACTCTGCCACACAAATCCCAATCCCAACATTCTACTGAAGCTCTTCTACTATCAAAATGAGTGACAACATCTACTTTTAGAACTGTCCAGGCTAAAAACAAACTCAGCCCAGCTATGGTACAGAAATACTAAGTTTCAATCAAAAGTATGTTCATGTTTGGTGTCAGTCAAGATTCACTCTTCCTGCATCTGCCCCTGACCACACCTGTGCAGCCACATGCCCGGCAAGCAGCTCACCACCTCACAGGAATGCAGGCCCGTCTCTCCTACGTGTCGACAACCTGTCAATCCGGCCACTTGATGAATCAGTACTCGACGTTTAACAGGCATGTTTTCTTTTCACAAGTACTGCAGGCTCTTGCCAGGGCTGAATAATGAGTTTTCTGCTGGGTACTCAGATTCGTTTCTACACACAGTTATATACCCAAATCCTATCAGTCAAATCCTTCATAAAAAAGAGTTCAGCTATATTCTAATATTGTATTTTCAGTCTGGAAAGCAGGTAGATATCTGTAACACCTTTCTCTTAGAATTTTTTTTATAATTTACTACTGGGAAAGTTTCTCTGAATGAACCTTTAGCCTTTCTTCCACCAGAATGAAAATTCTGTATTTTTTTTCTTTTTGTTTTGACTTCCAAAAACTAAATTACAATAACCAGAGCGAGCACTGAGTCTCGAAGTTAAGATTCCTGAGTCCTGGGGCCAGAGCTGTGGCACAAAAGCAGGTGAAGCTGCCGTTTGCAGTGCCAGCATGCCCTGTGGGTCCCTGTTCGAGTCCCAACTGCCTCACTTCCGATCCAGCTCTCTGGGCCTGGGAAAGCAGTAGAAGATGGCCCAAAGCCTTGGGCCCCTGCATCCACGTGGGAGACTGGAAGAAGCACCTGGCTCCTGGCTTCGGATGGGCCCAGCTCCGGCAGTTAGAACAACTTGGGGAGTGAACCAGCAGTAACTTTCTCTACCTCTGCCTCTCTGTAACTCTGCCTTTCAAATAAGTAAATACAAATTAAAAAAAAAAAAAGAAAAAAAGATTCCCAATTCCTAGCTGTGGCTTCTTTTTTTCTTTTTTCTTTTCTTTTTTGACAGGCAGAGTGGACAGTGAGAGAGAGAGACAGAGAGAAAAGTCTTTCTTTGCCGTTGGTTCACCCTCCAATGGCCGCCGCACCGCTGCTAATCCAATGGCAGGAGCCAGGTGCCTACCCTGGTCTCCCATGGGGTGCAGGGCCCAAGCACCTGGGCCATCCTCCACGGCGCCGGCCTACATTTATCTATTTTATTTGAAAGCCATAAAGACAGAGAGAGAAATTTGAGCCGTGGCTCAACAGGCTAATCCTCCGCCTTGCGGCACTGGCACACCAGGTTCTAGTCCCGGTCGGGGCGCCGGATTCTGTCCCGGTTGACCCTCTTCCAGGCCAGCTCTCTGCTGTGGCCCGGGAGTGCAGTGGAGGATGGCCCAAGTGCTTGGGCCCTGCACCCCATGGGAGACCAGGAGAAGCACCTGGCTCCTGGCTTCGGATCAGCGTGGTGCGCTGGCTGTAGCGGCCATTGGAGGGTGAACCACCGGCAAAGGAAGACTTCTCTCTGTCTCTGTCTCTCTCTCTCACTGTCCACTCTGCTTGTACAAAATTAAAAATTAAAAAAAATAAAATAAATATAAAAAAAATAAAAGAAGAAGAAGCCAATGTTAACATGGTTTACACGAGCTGAAGTCAAAGAATTTTAAGTCTCTTCATCTGTAAAGTGGAGATAAAATCCATTTTGTATAGTTACCTAATTTTGTAAAGATTAAAACTGATAAATGTAAAGTGATTAAAGCTCCTGGCACACAGAAAGTGCTCAATATGAGTAAACATTTCAACACTAACTGCTGTTATCATTTATCCATACGGTCACTGATATCTGTCAATATAATGTCAAAACTCTTTTGGGAGAACTGAGATAAGGATCAGTCATTGAAGAGGGCAATGATATAGGACGGTAGAGTTGAATGTTTTGGTATAAACAATGTGGTATCAAATATTTAAAAATATTGGGGCAGGTGTTGGCTTAGTAGGTAAGTAATGGTTTGGGATGCCCAAATCCCCTATCAGAATGCCCAGGTTCTAGTTCAAACTTCCTGTTAACGTGCAACCTGGGAGGCAACGGGTGATGGCTCAAGCAGTTGGGTCCCTGCCACCCACACAGGAAGCCTGGATTGAGTTCTCTGCTCCCAGCCATCACCCTGGCCCAGCCCTAGCCCTGACCACTGCCAGCTTTTGGGAAGTGAACCAGCATCTCCCTCCTCTGCCATGCCACTCAAACAAATAAAATTTTAAAAATTTAAAAATCAGAAATTCAAAACCTGTGACATAAAACACATACCCAAACAACCACAAAACCACCATAAAATTATCACTGGCCATTAGATAATGGCCAATGGCCAACAGCATCACAAGGAGGAAAAGGCTCTAAACAAAAACCACAGAAACCACAAAGCAGCTCACTAGCTGTACGAGATGGAAAAGAGCGCAGCTCACTTATCTCCCACACCTACACGAGGGGTGAAGTGTTCGCTGCCTGGAAGCAAAGGACTAAATGTCCAGATGCACTCTGCACTGGTAACAGCTGCAGCAAGGCACAAACCAGTCCCTGAGATGAGTCACGAAAAAGGCCAACCTGCTAGTACAGGCACCTTCTGCAGTTACATGCATTCAATCTCTTTTCTGTCCTCATGGGTTCCACATAAACAAAGAGTTCTAGAAATATGCATGCTTCTCCACACGCGTCTGTGGCGTCCAGAGATTCATCAGTATGTGTTCAGAGCCATCTTTCATGATAGACTTTCAGCTTCAGAGCCTTGGACATTATGTCAGCTTAGGATACATGGGCATATACTCAGAAAACGCTCCCTGACCAGCAGCTGGGCTCTTGCTGTTCTTCATACCCAGGTCAAGACCACCACGGGGACGCGGGCTGGAAAGCTCCGGCCTTGGGGTGACCGTGGGCAGACCTTAGCCATCTATTCCCTGCTTAAATTCAAAACAGAAAAAAGAGAGAAAAATGAAAACTGAATTCATAGCTCATCTTGAAAAGGAAAAACAGGCTGTTCAGAATTGGTAGTTAATTGGATAAATTTTGGAAAAACTTTCATCAGAGCAGAGAGCCCTGCAACAGTCTGATTTTACCAAATGCTGAAATTACATTTAGTCATAGTTCTTGGGATTTTTTTTAAAGTTTATTTATTTTCATCTACTTGAAAGGCAGTAGGAGAGAGACAGAGAGCAGAGGCACTATGTGCTGGTCTACTGCCCAAATGCTCTCAACAGCCTGAAGACCAGAACAGCGTCCAGGTCTCCCACATGGGTGGCAGGGGCCCAGGGCCTCCCCTCCGGGATGCGCCAGCAGGACGCTGGGTAGGAAGAAGAGCAGCAGGACTTGAGGCGGCACTCCAACACGGACGGCAGGCATCCCAGCCAGCAGCTTAACCCGCTGCGCCACACACCTGCCCCCAAATCTTTATACTAAGAAAGCTAACTCTAAGAATTAAAAACTCAGAACCACTTTTTCCTTGGGGAATGGAATTTTAAAAGACATTCTATATTTCTCTCAGTTTAATGTCACACAAAAAACACTGGTTTTTATTAAAGCCACATCTGATTCAACCAAGTCTAAAAGGCGACGCTCAATAATAACAAAAAGCAGAATGTACTAAGACTTTTCTTAGAAAAACCTATCTAAAAGGATTGTTTCACGCTGCTCTAAGTTAGGAGAATGCTTGCACGGACAGAGCCTGAAGAAGAGAAAGGGCATCGGGAAGGCAGGCCTGTCCCGAGCTCCTGTCCACGCAGGGTGCACAGGCTCCCGCAGAAGCCAGTTGCTGGTCGCTGCCAGATCCACACCAGCACGCGTGCCATCTTCACATCCCACCGCACGGCACACGAGCACCCTACCTGCTTCACAGCGCAACACCCACTCCGACTGTCTCCCCCTTAGAGAACACCGCCGGGCTCCTGTCATGACTAAGCTCCGTGGACAAAATGCCAGCCTTTAAATAAGTGTCATTTCTTAACAGTTATTCAGATCCAGCCACGCACCTCCACTGGCCTGGGACCCATCATGACACAGGCAGCGTGCTCAGAGCAGCTGCCTGGGGCGGTGAGAGAGATGAGCAAGGCATCTGGTGACAATCTAATTTCAGCCTCTGCGAGATTCCACAAAGATGACAACCTGCACCCTCAGACACACCGCTGCAGCCCCCCCATCTTCTGGTTGACATTCCCTGCGCGCTGAGCCGCTCTGAGAATCGATCCGTGCAGTCAGCGCGGTGAGCGGAGGCCTCAGACCCTCCAGCCTTCTACACCCCGGCGCTGGACCCACACAAAAGCGCACAAAATCCACCCCAGCGAGAACGGAATCCAGAAGGCAGCCCATGCTGGCAGCTCACGTAGCAGAAGGGGGAAATAAAAATAAAATAAAATAAAATAAAGTGACCGGGGCCCAGCGCCGGCTGCGGGCCCGGTGTTTTGTGCGGCACGAACAATGCCGAGCCCGCGCCGGCAGCTCCCAGCCCCCACGGTCGCCCCGGGGCTGCCAGGGCTGCCGCTCGGTGCCTTCCAGCACCCGGACTCGGCTCCTGGAGGATTTGTCGGCTCATCCTCCCAACATGGCTGCCCGGGCAATCCCGGTCCGCCGAACGCGAGACCACACCAGCCTTCCTGAGGCTGGCCAGCAGCCGCCAAGCCCCCGGCCCCGGCCCCCGGCCACCCCCGCAGCGCAGCGAGGCCCTTTCCACCCCCCACCGGGGACGGGGACGGCACCAGCCCAGCCCAGGCCGCGACGCCGGCCACAATGGGGGGCCAGGGCGGATAAAGGACGGCTCAGACCGAGCGGCGGGGCGCGCCCCGGGCCGGGGGCACGGCCGGACTCGGCGGCCCAGGGGCACGAGGGGCGGCGCGGGCCCCTGCGGGGACCCAGGAGGCCGCCGGACGCACGCCGGGGGGCTCGCCGCTGGCCCGCGGAGGGGCCCCTCCCGCAAGAGGGAGCCTCGCCTCCCCGCACCCTGGCGCCCGCCGCAGCCCCTCGGACCCCACCCTGACCCCGGCCCGGCCGCTCCTCCCTCGGGGGCGGCCCCCGCCCGCGGTGCCAACCGCCGCCAGCCCCGCCGTCTTACCTCAGCCGCGCTGCGGCCGACGAGCGAGCAGGGCGGGTCAGCAGGCGCCGCGGCGCGCGGGGGCGCGGACGACCCGGCACCGACGCACCTCAGCGCGAGCAGCGGCGACCGCGAGCCGCAGGGCGCCGCTCCGCAGCCCCATCACGCAACGACCCGGCCCGGCATCGAGGGCGACGGCGGACGGGGGGCAGGGACGCGGCGACGGGCCGGCGGTGGCCAAGCAGCTCCTCGGCCGCGCGCGGGCACCTCCCAGGAGCGCGGCCGTCAGACTGCCCCGCGTCGCTCTTCGCGAAACTCCTCCCGCAGCCGCCGGCGCCGGACACCGCCCCGAGCGCGGGGCCGCGGCGCGTCACCTGGGCCCACCCCGGCGCCCGCGACTGACGCGGCCAGCCACCAATCAGAACGCAGATCTGGGCTGGCCGGCCAATCGCAGGGCGCAGCAGAGGGGGAAACGGGGGGGGCAATGCGCCAAAGGCGGTGCGGACGCGCGGGCGCCCCCTGGTGGCCGCGGCGCCGGTGCGGACGCGGGGTGCGGGTCGGGCGAGGCGGCGCGGGTGGCCGGCCGGGTCCTCCGCCCTGCACGGGGCCGCAGCCTTGCTGCGGGCGGGGCGGGAGTGTGCGGGGTCCGGCCGCCCGCGGAGCAGCGGGGCTGAATCCGGGTGCGGGGTCATTGTCCGCTCCCGGCGGCGGCGGCGGCGCCGAACGTGGCGCGGTGGGAACCGAGACACGCAAGCGGCTGAGTGTATCCCGCAGAAGGCTTCCGGGCCTATTCCTGTCGAGCGGGAGCGCAACGCCTCCCACGCGCCACCTTGGGAGGAAAGGCGGGATGAGTAATGGCAACGCGTGCGTCGGTGCGGGGCGCCCCCGGGGGAGCCGCGCTGGCAGCGACTTGGGAAGTGGCGATGAAAAAGAAAAGGAAAAAAAAACCCGAATACAGACCGCGTGTGCGTCGTTGGAAGTCGGCCCCCGCGGGATGTGGCGCACCTGTGTGTGAGGTTCACGCCGGCTTCCAGAAACTTCTGCCGATGATGACCAGCGAGGGCCAAGCCCGCACCCCTTGTAGGGCTGGGAAGTGCCTGTTGATGGGCTAGCAGGAATTCTAGTGAAAGCGGGTTTTCACCCTGAATTCAGGACAGGACCGTAAGAGGCCAGTCGTACAGTATATGCGCTAATCCAGCGAAATTGATTGTACATGATAATGAAGTTTTTTTTTAAATCTGCATCGCCTGGGCGGGTGTTGTGGCACAGCAGGTAAAGCCACAGCCTGTGAAGCAGGAAAAGCTGGTTCGAGTCCCAGCTGCTCCGTTCCCAATCCAGCTCCCTGCTAATGCGCCTGGGAAAGCAGAAGATGACCCCAGTCCGTGGGCCCCCACACCCCAGTGGGAGACCCAGAGGAAGCTCCTGGCTTTGGCTTGGCTCAGCCCCAGCCGTTGCAGCCATCTGGGGAGAGAACCAGCAGATGAAAGACCTCTCTCTCTCTGTCTCTCTCTCTCTCTTTGTCTCTCTCTCTCTCTCTGTAACTCTACCTTTCAAATAAAATAAATCTTTAAAAAAAAATCACTGCTAAGGTCCTCAAATTCCATCCAATCCACATTGATTCAGCATGTCTTTATTTAGAATTTTTTTTAAAAATGGGGCGGTGGGGAGATAGAGACACACTGAGTGACACAGAGAACTGGCTCCCAGCACGGGGTGCACTCCCCACATGTTCAAGAGAGAATGGGCTGGGTCAGGCAGGAGTTGGGAGACAGGAACTCAATTTTTTAAAAAAAAGGTTGCCTGCCGTGGGTATTTAGCCTCGCAGTTAAAACACCCACTTCCAAGCAGCCAGGCTCATTACCAGCCCCGGCTCCTGACTCACTGCCAGCGCATCCCGGGAGGCCGAGGTGACCACTCAAGGGACTGGGTCCCAGCCACCCCGTGGGGAACTGGACTGGGTCCAGCCCTGCCTATCATGGGACTTCGGGGAGTAAACCAGCGCATGGGTGTGCTCACTCTCTCCCTCTGCTTTCTGAAAAAAATGAATGAATGAATAGATAAATAAAGGCTGAATGGGTGGAGTGCGTAGAAAGAAAAATCATATTTTTTAAAAATCCAAAAGTGAAACGGCAGTGGGTTAACAAACAACTCATCAGTTTTTCTTAAAGACTTGTTTTATTTATTTGAAACAGAGAGGTAGAGAGGTCTTCCATCTGCTGGTTCATTCCCCTAGTGGCTGCAAGGGTTGGGGCTGAGCTGATCAGGAGCCAGGAGCTTCTTTGGGTCTCCCATGTGGGTGCAGGGGCCCAAGCACTTGGGCCATCCTCCGCTGCTTTCCCAGGTGCGCTAGCAGGGAGCTGGATCGGAGTGGAGCAGCCGGGACTCAAAGCAGCGCCTATATGGGATGTCAGCACTGCAGCTGGGGCTTTAACCCGCTGTGCCACAGCACGGGCCCTGCAGCACATCAGTTTGTCAGCAGACAACACTTTAGCCTAGGTTGGAACTCTTTGCATAATAGTACTATGGTAAGCACCATGGAGAGTTACCAAAAAAAAAAAAAAAAAAACACCTGAAGGGGTGGGTATTTAACATAGCGATTAACACCTTCCATCTGATACCAGAGTGCCCAGGTTCAAGTCCCAGCCCTGCTTCAACGCCAGCTTCCTGCTAATCAGCACTCTGGGAGGGGTGGTTCACGTAGTTAAGGCCCTGCCATCTACACGAGGGACCTGCACTGAGTTCCTGCTCCTGGCTTCAGCCTTGCCAAGCCCAAGTTGTAGGCATTTTAGGGAATGAAGCACTCTCTCACACTCACTTGTTCGTTCTCTCTCCCTGACACTCAAATTAAAGAAAAAAAAAATCTTGAAAACTGGTGACAGTCACTACTGTTTGAGCTCTGATACAGCCAGTGTAAACATTGTCTCAAAGGAGAAGGGAGCATGGGGGACCCTGCAGGCACCCACCCGAACACAGCACACAGAGCAGAGGGGGCTGCTCCAGCGCCAGGGCCCCCTCCGCAGAGCCCTTCGCGCCAGACAGAAGTCTCTGGGCACAGCCATTCAACTGTCAGATTACAAATGTTGTACCGAAGCACCCGTTTAGGATGGTAAACAAGTGACCTGGACGTTGAACTTAGCCATGGTCTGCTAGGGCTCTCCCTGGGGTGCAGGGAGACAACACCAGGAGGTCCATTAGTGTGCTGCTCATGGCACGTGGTTCCTGGATACAAAAATCCAAAGTCTTCATTTTCATCAGAAAGAGCCAACTGGAAAATGTGACTTTAAAAATATTCCACTATAAATAGCAATCACAACTATTAAATATTTAAGAGTTACTGAGCAAGATCTGCACTGGAAAAACTATATAACTGTATTGCAACATTAAAGAAGATCTAAATAAATGGAGAAGAATTCTTTATTTTTGGAAAGGAATAAAGATGTTGACTCTATCCAAGTAAATATATAAATTTAATATCATTCCAATCAAAATATCAATAGGATTTTTCATAGAATTTGACAAGGTGATATAGTAAAACTTACCTGTATGATAAATCTACTCCATGTTCATGTTTTATCTTAGGATAGAAGAAAGTCACCCATACCAATTTTGAAGAATAGGATGTGGGGAACTTCCCATGGATGGCAGGATACTCTGTCACATTATACCATGTAGAACTCTGTTATGTAAACATGGGAATATACAAATAGAGAAGTGTAACAGAATAGAGCCCATAAACCAACCATACGGGTATGGGACTATAACATGTGACAGCACCAGTGCTACAAATCAGTGGGAAATAATATAAATGATAACCGGTGCTGGGATAGCTGCTTAACTACAAGGATGTGATAAATAAATACATAATTTAAATATATATATGTTTATATCCTTACCTCACATTATAAACAGTTAAATTCAGCCAGATTTAAAACTAAATTGGAAAAGTGAAGCTGTAAACATTTTGTTAGAGAATATAAACTATCTTTATGATCTTGAGATAAATATTTCCTTTTTAAAAAGATTTACTTCACTTACTTGGAAGGCAGAGTGACAGAAAAAGAGGAAGAGCCACACACAGAGAAGTATCTTCCATCTGCTGATTCACTCCCCAAATGGCTGGACTAGCCAGGGCTGGGTCAGGCCAAAGCCAGGAGCCTGGAGCTCCATCTGGGTCTCTCACGTGGGTGCAGGGGCCCAAGAACCTGGGCCGTCCTCCACTGCCTTCCAGGCACATTCAGAGGAAGCTGGATCCGAAGTGGAGCAGCCAGGGCCTGAACCAGCGCTCCAATATTGGATGCCACCATTGCAAGCAGGGACTCAATCTGATGGGACACAATGCTGGCCCTGGGATAAATATTTCTTTAAAGAAGAGATAAAGGGGCCAGCGCTATGATGTAGCAGGTAAAGCTACCACCTGAAGTGCCAGCATCCATACGGGTACCAGTTCGAGTCCCAGCTGCTCCTCTTCTGATCCAGCTCTCTGCTATGTCCTGGGAAAGCAGTAGAACCAAGTCCTTGGGCCCCTGCACCCGCGTGGGAGATCCAGAAGAAACTCCTGGCTCCTGGCTGCAGATCGGCTCAGCTCCGGCCGTTGCGGCCAACTGGGGAGTGAAGCAGCAGATGGAAGACCTCTCCCTCTCTCTCTGCCTCTCTGAAATTCTGCCTTTCAAATAAATAAATAAAGCTTAGGAAAATAAAAAGAGAGATAAAAAGCACTATCCAGAAAGGACTCATAATAATAATAATAAAAAGAATCTCCTAGACAAGATATCATAAACAGAGCAAATAAGTCATAGACGAACAAATGTATTTGCAACACATTTAACCAGCAAAGTATTCAGCATAGATAAAGAAATGCCTGTAGCACAAATCAATAGGGAAGACAGAAACACTCTGAAAGGGATATGACTAGGCAATCCAGAGGAGTTCTGAAAAGACACCTGACTCATGGAAATGCGATACTGCGCCACAACGAATGCTCTGGCAACAGCAGGTATTGGAAGGGAGAGGAAGGGAGAGGAAGGGAGAGTCTTCTATGTATGTACTCTAGAGAAAGCCTTGCCTACGGAGGCGAGGCAACAGGTCCAGGAACGGCCTTTCCTGCATTGCCTGTGATAGGGAAAACTTGCAAATCCACCCACAAGAGACACGATGATGTGGCCATAGAATGAAGCACGACGCAGTAATTGAAAGGGAATGAGCGAGAACCCATTTAACAGCGTGTCTACAGTGGCCAGGACCCAGCCAGAAAGTGGTAGCTACAGCCAGTGTTCCAGTCACAACAGGTGAATAAAGGAACTGACAGGCCTCCAAGAAGGAAAAGGAGGAGGAGGAGGAGGAGGAGGAGGAACAGGAGGGTGTCTCAGAAACCAGTAACTGCAGGGAGACAGCGCATCCCTAGAGCTGGGAGACCAAAGGAAGGAGACTGGGAGCGGCCGGCGCTGGGAGGAATGGTGCAGGCGCTGCCCCAGGCCTGCAGGCGGGACTGGAGGGGAGGCTGCTGCCGGAGGAGAATCCCAGGAGAAGGAGAACAGAGCGCAAGTGAAAGAGGAACTGAGACTTCCCTCCGTTCTCGGCTCCTCCCACGGGCAGGGGTCGACTGACACAGGAGCCGGAGAAGTGTGGGTTCTAGAAGAACTGGGGACCCCCGGCTGAGAAACAGCAGGGAAGCAGCCAGATGACAGCTAAACCTCAAAACCATCATGCTTCGCAAAATAATGACGATGACGTCAGCCACGCTGACATCATGCATAATGCATGCAGGATACTGCCATGCGCAGGAGTACCGACCAGGTAAGGCCTCCTTCCACCCACAGTCAAGTATGGAATCACTGACTTCAGGACAGGGGGTACCCCAGGAGGGAGAGAAAAATAAACCAGGGAGCGGAAGCCAGAAAACTGCTGCTATTGCTGTCCTCTTTAATTTTTTGGAAAACAAAATGACAGGAGGATGGGAGCATTGATAGAGACGGCGGAGGGGTCCCCTAGGTGGGTACCATTGTGATAGGCCCTGTGCTTTACCGCTTGTTAAAAAACATCTCACCATTTCAAAGTGATACTTGCACGGAGGCAACCCAGCTGTGGCACCACAGGAATCCTCTGCAGATTGGATCCACACCTGGATTGGAAGGGATGGAGACCCATCCACGGGAGCTGAGCTGAGCACTGGGGGCCAGGTGGCTGAGCCGTAATCCTCCCTCTGGCCTGGGCTTTAGATGCAGTGGGGACTGTTGTGGCACAGTGGGGTAAGTTTTTGCTCGCGAAGCTGGCGTCCTGTATCAGAGCGCCATTGCACGTCCCTACTGCCCTGCCTCAGTAATGTTCCTGGGAAGGTGGACCAAGTGCTTGAACCCTCTGCAACCCACGTAGGAGACCTGGATGGAGTTCCCGGCTCCCGGCTTCTGCCTGGCCCAGCCCTGGCTGTCATAACTACTTGGAAAGTGAACCAGTGGAAGGTTTTAAATCAGGGTGGAGGGAGGCACTGCCATTCAAATAAATGAATAAATCTTTTAAACACACACACACACACACACACACAACCAGACACGCTGGTGTCCCAGGCTGCACTGTAAAAGGTCACCATATCTTGGGAAAACATTTGGTTCCATGGGTGACAGAAACCCCTTCCTGACTCGGCTTCCAGACTCACTCGAAAGTGCCACAGGCTGACACTTGCACTGACAAAAATATAGGAAAGCTTCCTTTTGTTCCTGGGAGAGTGGAGACGGCACTCCTCTGCAGCACTCGCCTGCCTACAAAGAGAATTGTTTTCCTGTTATTTCCACCAAGGTCAGGTAACACGTGTACTTAGGTCCCGGATCATGTTGCAGGATTAAAATAGGAACTGCCTGTTATTTTTGGACCTAGGAGCCTAGGAGTCTCTCTACCCTGTTAAGTCTAGAAAAGATCTATTTTCCTATAAAGTCTTGGCAAATTTACATCCATTAACGTCTATTTTAGATAAGAATGTGTCTATAGATTGTATTAAGCCTTGCATTAAATAATGACAATAAGGAGCTTGAGACAAATCCATACTCTGGCGTTTCCAGTGAATTCTTTAACAAACAGGATGCAATTTAACTCATGAATATTAATTACAGCGTCCCCACTTACGCCGCGGTGTTTGCAACCAGAGAAGACAAAACCGAAAGATCCTCTGGAACAGGTTGGTCCACCTCATCAGCAAATGATAAGCAGAGCAAGTTTCTGTTTTTGCTGAGGAATGATTTGTATTCGTTGTCTTCAACTACCCAGAATCCAAAAGGGAGGAAGAGAGAGACACTCACCTCCCTTCTAACTCACTGGGAGGTTCCTTCCTGCCTGTGTTCAACGCTTGTGTTCAATGACTGATATTTCACCACTAGTTCTAACACGCTCCATCGCCTGAAACTTCAGCTAACAAGACTGGTAAGAGCAAATTGGCAAGGGGTGAGGGCGATGCCCAAAGAAGCTGTGCTTCTCCCAACAAGGATCCCAGCTTAAAAGTCATGTGTAAGATCCCAAAACACATAGCTATCCCGGGACACGTGGATCCAAAGGGCTTTTGCTATTTTCAAAGATCAAATTAAGACAAAATGTGCATGTCTGATATTGATTAAAATAGTCAAAATCATGCTGCAGGAGGTAAACACAATGCTAGAAAAGTAATTTCAAAAACACATGGAAGGGGTGGTGGCCCCGTGGTTCAGACGCCAGTTAGTTCACCAGCATCCCAGGTCACCTAGGTTCAGTAGCTGCCCCTGGTGACCGAGCCTGGCTCTCTGCTAATGCAGAAGCTGAGAGGCAATGATGTTGGCTCAAGCAGCTGGGTCCCTGCCACCCACTTGGGAGACCTGGAGTGAGTTCCCAGCTAGCTCCTGGTTCAGGCTCACCCGTGCAGGCATATGGGGAATGAACCAATAGGTGGGAAGGTGAGAGTGGATTCTTTTTGTCTCTCTCTCCCTTCCGCCTGCCTCTCACGTAAATAAATATGTAAATTTTTAAAAACATGCTGAGTAAATGGCAAAGGTGACTCTTGAAAATAATTTTCTTTTTTTAAGCTTTATTGATGTATTTGGATGTCAGAGTTACAGAGAGAGAAGGAGGGACAAAGAGAGTTCTTCCATCAGCTGGTTCACTCCCCAGATGGCTGCCACAGCCAGGCTGGGCCAGGTTGAAGCCCAGGTCTCCTATATGGCAAGGGACCAAACATATGGGCCATCTTTGGCTGCCTTCCTGGACCATTAGCGTGGAGCTGGATCAGAAGTGGAACAGCCGGGACATGAACCAACACCCATTTGGGATGCTGGCATCCCATACAACACTGACCCCTGAAAATAAGTTTCTCGTCTTTTTAAAAAAAATTATTTATTTATTTGAAAGGCAGAGTTACAGAGAGGCAGAGGCAGAGAGAAAAAGAGAGAGAGAGAGAGAGAGAGAGAGAGGTCTTCCATCCACTGGTTCGCTCCCCAAATAGCTGCAACAGCCAGAGCTGAGCCCATCTGAAGCCAGGAGCCAGGAGCTTCTTCTGCGTCTCCCACATGGGTGCAGGGACCCAAGGACTTGGGCCATCTTCTACTGCTTTCCCAGGACACAGCAGAGAGCTGGACTGGAAATGGAACAGCCAGGACTTGAACTTGCGCCCATATGGGTTGCTGGCACTGCAGACAGTGGCTTTACCCGCTATGCCACAGTGCCGGGCCCCAAGTTTCTTGTCTTCTAGACTTGAAAAGAAAAAAGACTGCCTGCCCACCTATTCTCAAGTCCCTAAAGGCAGTAGCAAAATGAGCTGGTGTCATTTTTCCCTGTTTTTCCTCCAAGGCTCAGTTACATGTAAATGAGTGTCAGTGAATCAAGTCGTCTACACAGCACACTGCAGGCTGGCAGCAGCACAGGGTCCACGTGGCTCCCAGCCCCACAGAGGAAATACCAGGGACTCCAGACAGAAGGAGAGAACCAAGAGCGTTTGCTGATAATTGTGTAGCATTGAAAAAGAACGGGGAATTCTGATTTGGTGCCTTTTACTTCCTAGCGATTCGTGCAAGATTTTGCTTTCGTCGTCCGTGGCGCCCTGTGCACATGGCCAGCCCTGAAACCTTCCCATCTCGCTGGCTTCCCTGGCCTTCCTTGGCTCCCTCGTCTCCACTGGTAAGAACATCCCCGCAGAGTTCCCTCTTCGGAATCGCAGTATGTGCATTATTTTTCTCTAACAGGCATTTTGCTAACGAGGAGCAAGCTTGTCTCAATTACCTTCAGCCTTAGAGCCATGATTCCAGAAACCAAATTGTTGTTTACTGGGAAATTGTTGTGCCAGCGACAGATGGCCCTGGAACACACGCGCAGGAGACGGGGCCTGAAACGGGCTCCCTACAGCATCAGAGAGCCCAGCTGCCAGGCCAGGTCTCTGGGGCGCAAGAACAGTGACATCCCAGGCAGAACGGAATGCTCAGAGCCCAGTGCCCAGAGCAACAGGGTGCGCGAGCGAGTCACGACACCTCAGGTGACCTCAGCATCTCCACCGCCCCCAGCCCGACCCAGGGCGGGGACCAGAAGACGCCGCTCACTGCAGGGCACAGGCAGTACCTCATGGCAGTGAACTTGATGCTACTGTTGCTCGGAGTACCATCTCCTGAGTGAACGTGCCAGTCCTGCTTCTCAGCAGAGAGGGGCCAGCAGGCCTGAGACCCATGCCCGTCCAGCGGGCCGCCTGGAAGCTGCCCTGCTGCCTGTGTGTGCCTCTGAGCCCTCAGCCTCTGCATCTCTAGACTCCGGAGTGTAAGCCGCACCTCTGGTGCACGGGCCCTAGCATGAGACTCCCCTGCATCCGGCGTCTGAGGGCCAGTTCCAGTCCCGCTGCTCTGCTTCTGATCCAGCTTCCTGCTCACTGGCTGCAGAGCAGTAGACGATGGGACAAGGGCTTCAGTCCCTGCCATCCATGTAGCAGAGCTGGCTGGAGCTCCTGGCTCCTGGCTTCTGCCTGGCCCGGTGCCAGCTGCTGCAGCCATTCAGGGACTGAGTCAGTGAGTGGAAAATCTCTCTCTCTCTCTGTCTCTCTCTTTCAAATCAGTCTCTAAAAATAATAACAATAAATCCATGATCTAGCTCAAGTTGAGACCACAGCCCAGTGAAGGATCCCCCCTGTAAATGATCCCTTATCGCTCTTTTCCTACCTACAGATTATAGACACAGTATCTAAACTGTTAGGATGAAATGGATCTGCTATATCCTAGCTGTGGGATCACGGCCACCCAGTGTCTCTAGGCTGCAGATTTCCAGCTATAAAGCAAGGCAGTTGGAGTAGATGAATTGAATGTTAATGCTCTTCAGGTTCTCATATCCTAGCATTCTGTACTTACTGAATTCTTCCCTCCCCCTCCAGAGACAGGAAGAACTTAATAGATAATGATGGTAACGATTCCTCCTGGCACCTATTGACTGTTCACCATAGGTGCAGAACTCTATCAAGCCCTTCATGTTAAATATCTTACTGAATCTTCACACAGTCCGATAAAAATAGGTCCTCCTACTGTTGCAAGGTCACGTAAAAAGAAGCTCAGGAGAGATCGTGGCGGCAGAAAAACACCCCTCTGAAAGATAGCAGGTCCCAGGGCCGGCCTCGTGTCATGGCAGGTGAAGCTGCCACCTGCCACACTGGCATCCCACATGGGCACCGGCTCAAGTTCCAGCTGCTCCCTGCTGATGCGCCTGGGAAGGCAGTGGAGGATGGCCAAGTGCTGGGCCCTGCACCCCGGTGGGCGCCTGGGAAGACGCTCCTGCTCCTGCCTTCCGCCTGGCCCATCCCTGGTTGTTGCAGCCATCTGGGGAGTAAACCAGCAGATGGAAGACCTCTCTCTGTCTCTGTCTCCTCTCGCTCCCTCTAACTCTGCTGTTCAAACAAATAAAATAATTTTTTTAAAGATACCAGGTCCTAGGCCGGCGCCGTGGCTCAACAGGCTAATCCTCCGCCTTGCGGCGCCGGCACACCGGGTTCTAGTCCCAGTCGGGGCGCCGGATTCTGTCCCGGTTGCCCCTCTTCCAGGCCAGCCCTCTGCTGTGGCCTGGGAGTGCAGTGGAGGATGGCCCAAGTGCTTGGGCCCTGCACCCCATGAGAGACCAGGAAAAAGCACCTAGCACCTCGCTCCTGGCTCCTGCCATTGGATGAGCGCGGTGCGCCGGCCGCAGCGCGCCGACCGCGGCAGCCATTGGAGGGTGAACCAACGGCAAAGGAAGACCTTTCTCTCTGTCTCTCTCTCTCACTGTCCACTCTGCCTGTCAAAAAATAAAATAAAAAATAAAATAAATAAATAAAAAATAAAGATACCAGGTCCTAGTGTCAGGTCTTTGTACAGATTACTTTATATGGAAATGTGGTCTTGGTAGACCTGAGTCTATGGGGAGAATATCTTGGATTAACACAATCACAGGTACCCTAGAGGAGGGAGGCAGAGGGTGACTTGCCTACACATGCAGAGTGGAGAAGGCAGTGTGACTGAGAGGCAGAGAGTAGAGAGACCGGGTCCCAAGCCAAGGAATGCAGGCAGGCACGAGACGCTGCAGTGCCCGTGGAGGGAGCCTGGTCCGGCCAACACTCTGATGTCAGCCCAGGGGCACCAGTGTTAGATTTCTGGCCTCTAGAACTAGGAGAGAACAAGATGCTATTTTTAAAAAATGATTTTATTTATTTGAGAGGCAGAGTTACAGACAGAGAGAGGGAGAGACAGAGATAGAACCATCTGCTGGTTCATTCTCCAGGTGGCCACAACAGCCAGAGTTGGGCCAATCTGAAACTAGGAGTCAGGAGCTTCTGCGTCTCCCAAGAAGGTACAGGCGCCCAAGCACTCGGGCCATTTTCCACTGCTTTCCCAGGCCATTAGCAGGGAGCTGGGTCAGAAGAGGAGCAGCCAGGACATGAACTGATACCCATATGGGATGCCGGAGTTGCAGGTGGAGGCTTAGCCTACTACACCACAGTGTCAGCCTTGGTGCTGTTGTTTTAGGTCCCTGTTGTGGAAGTTTGTTTTGCCAGCTATGGAGAGCTAACAGAGAGGCGGCTACTGTCTTCATGGTCACAGTCAGTGAGCGGGGGCTGGAGCCAGGGTTCAATCCCAGAATCCTTAGCTTCACAGCCCATGCTGTTAGGTGCAGCACTGGAATCCTTTTATAACTCCCAAAGCAAACACACAGACACTGACTACTAACTAACAAAAAAAGAAGGCAGAAAAACATCTGAAATTCCATCCATAGCAAGGTAACCTTCTAAGGGGCTGAGTCAACCACATCCATTCTAACTGCAAAACTCCCAGTTCTGGGAAGGTTCCTTCCAACGTCCGTTCTCCCACACACTTTGCATCAACATTAGGTCACATCTGCATCACGGCCAAGAACGTGTGCACTTGAACAGGAAGATGCGACTCGCGCAAAAGGAAAAAGCCGATCCATTTGGATAATGGCTCACAAGCTTACCTGGCAGCCGCTTCCGGCTCTCAGACATCTGGTGATCAGAGAAAGAGGCTGTTGTCTTTTGAGTGAGGTTGGCTTCCCCTTTCAGCTCAGCTTTTCTAGAGGAAAATGAGTAAGAACCAAGAAACGGGATTTTCTTTTCTTTATTTTTTTTTTTTAAGATTTATTTATTTGAAAGGCAGAGTTACAGAGAGGCAGAGAGAGAGAGAGAGAGACAGAGGTCTTCCATCTTCTGGGTCACTCCGCAGATGGCTGCAACGGCCAGAGCTACACTGATCCGAAGCCAGGAGCCAGGAGCTTCTTCTGGGTCTCCCACGTGGGTGCAGGGGCCCAAGGACTTGGACCATCTTCCACTGTTTTCCCAGGCCACAGCAGAGAGCCGGATCAGAAGTGGAGCAGCTGGGACCCGAACTGGCACCCATATGGGATGCCGGCACTGCAGGCAGCGGCTTTACCTGCTATGCCACGGCGCCAGCCCCAGAAACAGGATTTTCATTTCCTTTACCTGCTACCCTCCTGGCCATCTGAGTTTGCACAGAAGTCAACAAATGGGACGGTTGGGGGGTGGACTTCGATTTAACCCTAGTCTACAAATGAACCCATATCTTTGTCCATAGGAAGGGATTTTTAGTTCATACTCTTAACACTTGCTAGATTTTCAGTTAATGATTGTTATTATGTGTTAATTTGAGAGACAGAGAGTGAGATGTTCCTACTGCTGGTTCAACTTCCAAATGCTTGCAATGGCCAAGGCTGGACCAAGCCAGTCAGGAGCGGAAACCCAATCCAGGTCTCCCATGTGGGTGGCAGAGGCCCAGTCTGGAAACACCTGCTGACTCTCTGGATGTGCATTAGCAGGAAGCTGGAACCGGCAGCAAAGCCACGATTCAAACCCAGGCCCTGTGACCGGGGCTGCCGTGAACCCCTGCACCAAACGTCCACCCCTTGGACAATGCTTTCAGTGTCAGTGATTTTCACCCTACGCTTTTTTTTTTCCCCATTTAAATGGGTATACGCAAAGTTTCCAGATAAAGAGTCAACAATGTTGCTCAGTGGAGGAATGCTCTAAATTAAACACTGAGGTCAGCCCATGTTGGCGGGGCACAGAGAGAGGGCCCAGGGCTGCCGAGGGTTTTCCCAGGGCTGCTGAGGGTTTTCTTCAACCAGCCTAAAGAAATCAGCAGGGAGAGGAAAGCGGTTTCCCATCCCGAGGGCCTCGCTGAGCCGTGGTCCCGAGCGCCATGCTGCGCACCTTCTGAGACGACATCACCAAGGAAGGAGCTAAGCAGTTAGATCTGCATTTTTTATGAAAAAGGCTAAAAATTAACATTATTTACTTATAATGTGTTTCTCATTACAATAACTTTTTTTTAAAAAAAGCAGATATCACATCAGCAATTTTCTTCTATTCCTCTCATTTTTTTTTAAAAAAAAGGATTTTTTATTTATTTGAAAGGTAGAGTTATATATAAAGAGATTTCCCATGCACTGGTTCATTCCCCAAATGTCCACAATGGTTGGGGCTGGGCCAGGCAAAAACCAGGAGCCCGGAATTCCATCCGGATCTCCCACATAGGTGCGGGGGCCCAATGCTCGGGCCTGATTCCACTGCTTTCCCAAGCCATTAGCAGGAGCTGGATCAAGAGTGGAGCAGCCGGGACTCGAACTGCACTCATTTGTGATGCCAGCACTGCGGGCAGCAGCTTAACCCACTACACCGCAATGCCAGCCCCTACGCCTGTAATATTAACAGGTAACAGGATCAGTTTATGAAGAGACTGGAGAACTGGAGGGGCGAAAATAATCTGCAAAGACATAAACCCAGCAGTGAAGTGCACATGGGCCAAAGATCCGATGGCCAAACCTTCCCAGCCCGTCAGTCTCATTGTGCACACAGCCTCTCTCTCTCTGTGTGTGTGTGTGTGCACACATCCTCTCTCTCTCCCCTTGTGCACACATCCTCTCTCTCTGCACACAGCCTCTCTCTCCTTGTGCACACAGCCTCTCTCTCTCTCTCCCCTTGTGCACACATCCTCTCTCTCTGCACACAGCCTCTCTCTCTCTCTCTCTCTCTCTCTCTCTCTCTCTGTGTGTGTGTGTGCACACATCCTCTCTCTCTCCCCTTGTGCACACAGCCTCTCTCTCTCTCTTTCTCTCTCTCTCACGTGCACACACACACGCACACACACACCCTACACCAGCAGGGTTGCCGCCGTCACAGGCTGGCAGACCACATTTTATCACAATGCCGTTGCCTCTCCGCTGTCCACCTTCCTGTTAGTCACAGTTTCTCCAAGGAGCCTAGCTCTCGACACAGCAGCATTCATAAATCAAACACCATAAAACGTGACCCATGATACAAAAGGACCAGAGATTCAGAGTCTGCAAACGACCAGCAACTGAGCGATTCCTTTGTCCAGCCTGAGGTCTCTGGGGTTTGGAAATCAGTAAAGCAAAGCTCTTGCTCCCTCCTTTAAAAAAATGTTAATTTTTTATTAACTCCTTCTATTGGAAACACAGAGCGACAGAAAGAGCAGCGACAGAGAAATTGATTTTCCATCTGCTGATCTACTTGCCAAATGCTGCAACAACCAGAGCTGGCCAGGCTGAAGCAGGGGAGCCTGGAGCTCCAGCTGGGTCTCCCTCCCGGGTGCAGGGGCTCAGGCAGTTGGGACACCCCCTCCCCTTGCCCGCTGCCTTCCCAGGCGCAGTAGCTGGGAGCTGGATGCGAAGCTGAGCAGCCAGGAACTACCAAGGCACTCAGTGTGCGGATATGGGAGCGGGGTGTCGCAGTTGTGGCTTGAGGGGCTGGGCCACCACGCCGGCCCCTTGTCCATGCTCCGAACGCGGCTGCTTCCGTCCCCAGCTGCGTGGTCGCGGGCAAGCGACAGCCGCTCTGGCTCTCAGCCTCTCGGTGTGGACAGTGAGCAGGGGGAGGGCGCCTCGCACGCCGCTCTGGGGAGGAGGCGCCGGAGCAGAGACACGGAGGAAGCCCGGGGTGGGGGTGGGGGGCAGAACGCGAAGGGGACCGGCACGAAGCAGGTGCAGGGGCCGCGGGGGCGCTGAAGAGCCGCCTGCCCGGCTTGGGTCCTCTGTGGCCACGCTTCCCTGCAGAGCCACGCGGGGCGAGCGGCCGGCGGCGGACAGGTAGCCCCCGAGCGTTCCACGCCACTCCGCGGGGACCAGGGGACCACCACCGACGCCCGAGGAGCCAGGGAAGAGATCCGGGAAGGTTTCCCAGGGTGGCAAATGGGGACTCAGCAGGTCTGCGATGTGATGCCGCCCGCTCTGCGCCTCGGATGCACACCACACGCGTGCACGCACACCAGGGAGGCGCGAGCCACGGCCTGGGCTTGGGTCTTGTTCACTACACACAGCCACTGCCATCTGACTAGCAGGAATATGAGCCAAGGAGCCGGCAGTCAGGAATCAGAGAGCAAGCTGAGCAGCTTATGGCTGGCGAGGGCGCCGGAATGCACCAGACACAACACATCAGCAGAGCAAATGTTTTCAGAGACTGGAGGGCTGGGCTGGGCCTAGAGGTTAAGCCCCGGGGCTGGGGTGGGGGAGGTGGGATGCCTGGGACAGCGCAGCCCTATCCCAGACCCTCAGCTCTCTGCCCAGCCCTCCTCTGAATTCTAACTCCCTGCCAGTGCACAGGCTGAGAGGGAGCAGGTGCTAGCTGAAGTGATGGGGTTCCTGCCACCCACATGGGGGCTGGGGTCGCGCCCATGGCTCCAAGCTTTAGCCCAGCTCAGCCCGGGCCTGCTGTGGCCGTTTGAGGAGTGGACCAGCGGCTGGAAGACCTCTCTTTCTATCTTTCCCTTCCTCTCTCTATGATGCTCTGACTTTCAAATAAATAATTAAAAAAAAAAAGGCATTCACAGAGATTTAATCCTAGATCAATAGAGAATCAGTGTTTGGAGATACAGAGAACAGTGACGACACCTAGGCACGAACAGCCTCAGGGAAGCCACGGCAGGACCCGGAAGCCATCACCATCCTGTGAATTATTCTCCGTGCACAACACAGGAAAATTAGAAATCAGTTTTAAGCAGATAATTCCTTAACTGTGTATGTGCTGTAAAAAATTTAAAAATGCAAAATAGTACTTCAAAATAAAAATAAAAGGCAGACAGGAATATCAAGATAAATATGTCAAAAATGGCAGAATTCAGCTAAAATAACACTATAGGAACATTTATAACTTCAAATACACTTACCAGAAAATATTCATGGGTGGGGCTGGCGCTGCGGCATAGCAGGTAAAGCTGCCGCCTGCAATCCCATATGGGCACAGGTTTGGGTCCCAGCTGCTTCACTTTTGATCCAGCTCCCTGCTTATGCACCTGGGAAAGCAGCAGACGATGGCCCAAGTGCTTGGGTCCCTGTATCCACATGGGAGACATGGGAGAAGCTCCTGGCTCCTGGCTTCCGTCTGGTCCAGCCCCAGCCGTTGCGGCCATTTGGGAGTGGACCAGCAGATGGAAGATCTCTCTCTCTCTCTCTCTGTAACTCTTCCTTTCAACATGGGAGACCCGGATGGAGTTCCTGGCCCAGCCTCAGCCATTGCCGCCATCCGGGAGTGAACCAGTGCAGTGGGTAGGAATCCCTTTCTCTTTCTCTCTCATTTGAAAGGCAGAGCGCCAGAGGAGGTGAGACAGAGAGAGACCTTTCCATCAGGTCTCCCGTGGGGGTGACAGGACTCCGAGCACTTGGCTCGCTTCTGCTGTTCCCAGGCGCGTTACCCGGGAGCTGGACCGGGAGCAGAGTGGCCGAGAGTCATCCCGCGCTCCAGTGTGGGATGCCGGCTGTGGAGGCGGAGGCTTAACCCCCTGCGCCACAGGGCCTGCCCAAAATGATTTATTCTTTTAAAGTTGGTTCTTGTTAGGGCAGCGGCTGCTCTCGGGGTCTCGAGGGCAGTGGTGCTTAAGGAGGACAGGGGAGGCTCCTGGGGGCCAGAGGCGCTTCCCGAGCCGGAGCCGAGGGCACAGCTGCCTCCACGGGTGTTGCCAAGGCCTGCCTTCAGGGCCACGCGCTTCTGTGTGTGCGTGTGAGTTCAATGCCTCAGCGAGACAGGAAGGTAGACTGGGTGAAATGCCACTCGGGATGCCCACATCAGCACCTGTGTGAGACCTCGTCAATCACTCCAGCTCTCTGCTCCTGTCCCTGGGGAGGCAGCAGACGACGGCCCAAGGGCTTGAGTTCCTGCCACCCACATGGGACACCAGGACGGAGCTCCTGGCTCTTGGTTTCGGCCTGGCCCAGCCCTGGCTGTTGAGGCCATTTGGTGCGTGATCCAGTGGATGAAAGATTCTCTCTGTCTCTGCTACTCTACCTTTCAAATAGTAAAAATGAACATAATTTTTTAAAGATTTATTTATTTGAATGTCAGAGTTACAGAGAGAAAGAGAAAGATATTTTTTATCTACTGGTTGACTCCCCAGATGGCCTGCCAGGCCAAAACCAGGAGCCAAGAGCTCCATCCTGGTCTCCCATGTGGGTGGCAGTGAAGTAGGTAGGCATACAGGTTAAAATTGATTAGGTGTGTGAGCTGGAAGACCACGCCTTCGCTACGCCCCTGTGTGACCTCATCCCCCTACCTGGCCACACTTGGGTGCCCACCAGCCAATCAGGTTAATTAACCACTCCCCTTTGGAAGTGGGTGAAAAGCCTGGAACACGTGTGTCCCGGCCCCTCTCTTCTTCCCTGGCCTCTTGCCAGGAGGGGCTTGCTGTAGCCCTGCACCTCCAGGGCAGAGGCATGTGGCCTTCAGGCCCCCCACCCTAGGCGTCCTGGCCTAGATGCTCCTCCGCGTGGCTGGTTCCTGGTGCTCAGTATGAACTCAGATTTATCTCTCTCTTAATAAAGCTCTCACTCTCCTATGCATCTTTTGCACTAAATAAAAGCCTAAAATGTACCATGCTGCCTTGTTTATCTGCGCTGGTATTTAGAATTCTTCTCTAAATATTAGGCAAGAGGCTGGCGCCGCGGCTCAATAGGCTAATCCTCCGCCTGTGGTGCCGGCACTCCAGGTTCTAGTCCCGGTCGGGGTGCCGGATTCTGTCCCGGTTGCCCCTCTTCCAGGCCAGCTCTCTGCTGTGGCCAGGGAGTGCAGTGGAGGATGGCCCAAGTGCTTGGGCCCTGCACCCCATGGGAGACCAGGAGAAACACCTGGCTCCTGGCTTCGGATCAGCGTGGAGCGCCGGTCACGGCAGCCATTGGAGGGTGAACCAACTGTAAAGGAAGACCTTTCTCTCTCTCTCTCTCTCTCTCTCTCTCTCTCTCTCTCTCTCTCTCTCTCATTGTCCACTCTGCCTGTCAAAATAAATAAATATTAGGCAAGAACCCTCTGGGGCTTATTAATATTGGGGATTTATCAATAAGCATATGGTGATATCATAAGGCACCCCAAATTCCAGTAGCATATGTGGTACCCCGGATGGTGCTTCTGAGGAAACTTAAAGGGCCACATTTTCATATAGATTTTAGGGGGTCATCCCGATATCAGCAGGGGCCCAAGCACCTGGGTCATCTTCTGCTGCTTGTTCCAGCCATCAGCAGGAGCTGGATCAGAAGTGGAGCAGCCGGGACACGAACCAGCACCCATATGGGATGCTGGCGTCACATGTGGCAGCTACCCACAATGCTGGCCCCTGAATAATAACTGGAAAAAAAAAAAAAAGACAACTGGTAAAGGGAGTTGTTCCCAGGGAGGGGTAGTGGGAGGCTAGTGGCAGGGTGGGGAAGAGGACTCAGGCTTTAACTCTTTGCTGTCTGTTGCATTTTGAACCCTGTGTGCATTATCCCTAAAAAGGTTAAATTTTAAAGACCTCAAGGCCCTCCATTTGAAAGGAGGTTTGTTACAAAGGAGGTTTGTAAAAGGAGGTTTGTTACAATTTAAAAGCAGAATGCGATGGTTTGGACGTGTTTTGTCACCAAAGGCTCTTGAATTGGCAGCATGGTCCCCTACCCCGACCCTGGGGCTCAATAATCCAAAGTAGTGGGGTCCTTTAAGAGGTGGAGCCTAGGCCGGGGCCTCGGCTCAATAGGCTAATCCTCTGCCTGCTGCACTAGTCCAGGTGGGGCGCCAGATTCTGTCCTGGTTGCTCCTCTTCCAGTCCAGCTCTCTGCTGTGGCCCGGGAGTGCAGTGGAGGATGGCCCAAGTGTTTGGGCCCTGCACCCCATGGGAGACCAGGAGAAGCACCTGGCTGCTGGCTTTAGATCAGCGTGGTGCGCCGGCCACAGCAGCCATTGGGGGGTGAACCAATGGCAAAAGGAAGACCTTTCTCTCTGTCTCTCTCTCTGTCCACTCTGCCTGTCAAAAAAAAAAAAAAAAAAAGAAGTGGAGCCTAGGTCAATGTGGGGAGCACCCTCAGAGGGAGAAGGGGATGCCTAAGGCCCTGCTGACTTCAGCAAGGGGCCGAAAGTGTTTGCTTTATCTGAGAGGTGAGGGACAGAGCCAGGGATCTCCCATCTCTCTCTGGTTCCTTCCGCTAATGGCCGTGATGGCCAAGGCTGACCACTGGCCCCCAGGATGCCAGTTAGCAGGGAGCTGGAGTTAGGAGCGGAGGTGGGCGTCGTCCCAGTGAGGCTGGACCCTTGCTCCTTGTGACCAGGCAGTGATGGAGGCCGCAGCCTGCCCCCGGCCCGTCTCTCTGGCCTCCTGTATGAGCTGTGGAACCTTCTCCCCAGACATGTGCTCCCGCCATCTGTCAGGACCCTGGCCAGAGCCTGCACCGAGCCTGGGGACTTGCAGCCTCCCAACCTGTCAGCCAAACACAGCTCTCGGAACGTCAGTCCGCCTCGGGGAGCACGTCACTGGCTCACGCACAGGACAGCCACGCTGGAGCTTCTGTTTTGAAACTGAAAGGGTTCTTCTGATCCAGCTCTCTGCTGTGGCCTGGGAAAGCAGTGGAAGATGGTCCAAGTGTTGGGGCTGGCGCTGTGGTGTAGTGGGTAAAAGCCGCCGCCTGCAGTACCAACATCCTGTATGGGCACCAGTTCGAGACCTGGCTGCTCCACTTCTGATCCAGCTCTCTGCTGTGGCCTGGGAGAGCAGTAGAAGATGGTCCAGGTCCTTGGGCCCCTGCACCCGCGTGGGAGACCTGGAAGAAGCTCCTGGCTCCTGGCTTCGGGTCAGCGCATGTCCGGCCATTGTGGCCATCTGAGGAGTGAACCAACACAACAGATGGAAGACTTCTTTCTCTCTGTGCCTCTCTGCCTCTTTGTAACTCTGCCTTTCAAATAAAATAAATGATTTTTTTTAAATGGCTTTCTGCGTTTGTTCGTTTGCCTCATACTTCGTGGTGGCTAGAGCAAGGTCCCAGGGTTTGTATCAGCGGTAACAAACCCGCTAAATTGGGGAGATCTGCTGAACACCAAGATCTCCATCCCCGCAGGGTACGCTGTTGTGACAAGTGTGACACAGGTGGCATTAGTTTGGGGACTGGGTGGCAGGCAGAAGACACAAGGGCACGAGGCGATGGTTGGAGAGGCCTTAAGGATAGTGGGTCCGGGCCTCTGACCTCTGCAGGAAGGGGACCCGCGTTCTGTGGTGGGGGTCCCACGATGCTGTCGGTCACCCTTGTCATCCACGGGTCTTCAAGCGATCTGCGTGGGGAGATTTCAAGGCACACGAATGCAAGGACCATGCAGCTTCCTCTCACTGCTTATGGAAAAATGTGAGGAGCTGGCAGATGATTCAGGAATTAAGAAATGGCTCCGGGCAGGAATCAAACACAGGGCACTGTCCGGAAAGCATCCGGAGACGGGGCCAAGAACACGACCGTGAAACGCTGTTAGCGCCTCAGGAAGATTTGAGAGTCTCAGAGGAGGCCCCAGCTGGCGAAGAGCTTCCCTGGAAGGGACTGGTGCTCATGGCTTTCGTCTGATGAACTCCAAGAAGATTCACAGAAAGCCCATGGCCTCTTAAGAAAATGGGTCTGAATCCTCCGCCTTGCGGCGCCGGCACACCAGGTTCTAGTCCCGGTCGGGGCGCCGGACTCTGTCCCGGTTGCCCCTCTTCCAGACCAGCCCTCTGCTGTGGCCCAGGAGTGCAGTGGAGGATGGCCCAAGTGCTTGGGCCCTGCACCCCATGGGAGACCAGGAAAAAGCACCTAGCACCTGGCTCCTGCCATCGGATGAGCACGGTGCGCCGGCCGCAGTGCGCTGTCCGCGGCAGCCATTGGAGGGTGAACCAACGGCAAAGGAAGACCTTTTTCTCTGTCTCTCTCTCACTGTCCACTCTGCCTGTCAAAAAAAAAAAAAAAAAAAGGGTCTGGTGAGGGGCCGTCTGCCGCGGGCCAGCGCCGTGTCCCAGCCATCATCCTGCTAATGCGCCCGGGAAGGCAGCAGAGGATGCAAGTGCTGGGGCCCCGGCCACCCATGTGGGAGACCTGGACGGAGTTCTGGGCTCCTGGCTTCAGCCTGGCCCAGCTCCGGCTATTGTGGTCATTTCGGGAGTGAACCAGCAGATGGAAGACCTCTCTCTCCCTCAGCCCTTTGACACTCTACCTTTCAACTAAATAAATATTTTTAAAAATTTATTCTTATTTTTTAAAGATCTATTTAATTACTTGAAAGAGTTACACAAAGAGAGGAGAGAGAGAGAGAGAGAGAGAGAGAGAGAGAGAGAGAGAGAGAGAGAGGTCTTCCATCTGCTGGTTCACTCCCCAATTGGCTGCATTGGCCGGAGCTGTGCTGATCCGAAGCCAGGAGCCAGGAGCTTCCTCCAGGTCTCCCACGTGGGTGCTGGGGCCCAAGGACTTGGGTCACTTCCACTGCTTTCCCAGGTGTACTAGCAGGGAGCTGGGTCGGAAGTGGAGCAGCCGAGATTCTAACCAGCACCCGTATGGGATGCCAGGGCCACAGGCAGTGGCTTTACCTGCTATGCCACAGCACTGGCCCCCCCTTAAAAAAGGTTTTATTTATTTGAGAGGTAAAGTTAGAGAGAGGGGAGTCAGAGAGGCAGCCAGTGCTCTGGAAGGGGTTTTGGCCCTGGGGTCGCCTTTACATGGTTGGGTGATTCTAGTGTCACAGCTTTGATTCACCACCAGGCACTCTCTGTTGACCCTCAAGGAAACCTCGGGTGCAGGCCTCTTTCCTGCTGTAGACACCGGGCATCGCACATCTCAAAGGCTTAAGGGGGCTGGCGATGTGCCACAGCTGGTAAAGCTGCCGCCTGCGATGCTGGCGTCCCATATGGGCGCCGGTTCCAGTCCTGGCTGTTCCTCTTCTGATCCAGCTCCCTGCTAATGGGCCTGGGAAAGCAGAGGGAGATGACCCAAGTCCTTGGGTCCCTGCAATCCAAGTGGGATATCTGGACAAAGCTCCTGGCTCTTGGCTCCTGGCTTCAGATCAGTCCAACCAGGGCCATTGTGGCCATCTGGGGAGTGAACCAGGGAGTGGAAGATCTCTCTTTCTGTTTCACCTTCCCTCTCTCTGTAAACTCTGCCTTTCACATACATAAATAATTTATTTTTTTAAAAGAAAAAGGCCTTCAGATCTCACATGTGCAACCCTGACTTCCTTAGATGTCGCCCCAATCCTGCTCCTCTTGTGCCCCCCGGCCTTCCAGGGCGCTCAGACCAAGCACCCTGGAGTCCTCGGCCCTGTCGGGTCTCCCCCACATTCAGCCCACCCACCGACCTCTCAGCCCCACCTTCCAAGTGCACCCCAGCCTCCACCCCCGCTCCCCAGGCCCGCTGCTGTCGTTTGCTCGGAGTCTGGTCTTGCTGGCTACCTCCCAGTGGCTCCCCTGGCATCACAGCGGCTTCTGCTTCTCCTCGTCCTCCTTTCTCAAAACAGCAGCTGGAACGATGCTAGAACAGGCTGGGGCAGGTGCTCAGCCCCCAGGTGAACACACCCACATCCCACACCCCACACCCCACACCCCACACCCCACATCCCACATCAGGTCCCAGCCCCGGCCTCCGATTGCAGCTCCTGCCAATGCAGACCCCAGGTGGCGACAGTGACTGGGGTGTGACTGGGTCCCTGCCACCCCACGGGAGATCCAGAGGGAGTTCCTGGCTCTCCCAGCCTTTGCAGGTGTTTGGGGAGTGAACCAGCGATGTGAGCTTATTCGCTGTTTGCCTCTCTCTCTTCCTCTTTCGTTCATTCACTGGGGAGGGGGGAGAACCTGTCACTTCTGTGCTCAGAAGCCCCCAGTGATTGCCATTCCTGCAGAACAGCAGCAGCCCACCCCACATCAGCCCTGACCTCAGCTGCCCGTCTCCCCTCACCCCTTCCAGACTGTGCTGCTGCTCTGACTCCCCTTGACCATTCTGAAGAATTCTGGACTTGGAAAATTCTGGAATGCCCCCACATTAGGAGCTGTGGCAGGACCAGGCTCAAAAGCCCAGGCAGACTAGACCCCCCGTGCTGCTACCCTATCTCCTTCATCCTTTGTATTAAGTGACCTTATGTGTCAGAGTGGCTTGCTCACAGAACACCCACAAGACACAAACCATCGATCAGCCCTGGATGGCTTCCTTCAGCCGAACACTGGCCGCGACGCTTCCTTCCACTGGCAATGAATGGTGACCCAACCAAAACACCAGGCAGTCACGTGCCGAACGCCACGCTTACATAAGGGGAACAAGGCGTTATGTTCACCTTTTTCCTAAAGATGCTCTCTCGACTCCTTTTTGAGAGCCACATCTCGGTGAGGCTCAGAGCGAGGTCACCTTCCTCTCCCGCCACTTCTCTGCCGGCCATCCAAGCTCTCTTCCTGCTTGACCCTTTAGCCTAGACCTTTTAGAATGTTCTGGAATTTAATATCCAAAATGAACAGAAGGAAGGCAAACACAAGTTTCTACCAAACAGCAACTGAAACTCCAAAAACAAAACTTGTGAACACTTTGCCCCTGCAGAGTGAGGAGACTTGAGCTCACCCCCACCCTGCCCTACACCAGTGCTCCTAGTGACCTCTGAATTCTGAACATGCTGAGCGCCCAGTGCGTGCGGAGACACAGAACAGCATCTTACCCCATGGGGCACGGCTGCGGAACTCAACAGGAGAGAATCGGAGCCTCCCAGGAGTTTGCAGTGTGGGTGGAGGGCAGATGGGCTACACACACTCCTGAGATAAATGGACCGAATTAAGCAAGATGCCAGCAAATACCATTAACTTTACAGACCCACACATATGGAAGCTTAGTAAAAAGTAAACTAAGCTATGCTCATGGTGGGATTTTTTTTTAAAAAGATTTTATTATTTGAAAGTCAGAGCTACAGAGAGAATCTTCCATCTGCTGGTTCACTCCCCAGATGGCCACAATGGCTAGAGTCGGGCCAGGCTGAAGCCAGGAGCCAAGAGCTTCTTCGGGGTCTCCCATGTGGGCCCAGGGGCCCAGGGACTCGGACCATCTTCTGCTGCTTCCCCAGGCGCATTAGCAGGGAGCTGCATCGGAAGCGGAGCGGCAGGGACAGGAACCAGCATCCACATGGGATGCTGGCGTCACAGCCAGTGCCTTTACTGGCTGCACCACAGCACCAGGCCAGAGATTTTTTTTTTTTTAATTTGTGTATTTATTTTACAGAATGAGAGGGAGGAGAGAGAGAGAGAGAGAGAGAGAGAGAGAGAGAGAGGTTTTCTACCCACTGGTTCTCTCCTCAAACGCCCTCAAGTAGGTGCCAGGCTAAAGCTAGGAGCCAGGAGCCCCATCCTGGTCCATGTGCTCGGCAGGGACACAAATGCTTGAGCCATCACCGGTTGCCTTCCCGTTGCCGGGTCGGAAGTGGCGTTGTTGGGGTTTGAACCTGACACTGATATGGGACGGGGGTGTCCGAAACTGTGGCTTAACCCCCTGTGCCTGTCCGCGGGTGATTTTCATTCTCTTCACTTGCTTACTTCCATCGCTATAATGAATATTTCGTATAAGGAATACATTTTGGAGGGAAAGAAGCGATTTAATCCAAATGTGCTCAAGAGCAGGACTAGACACAGAGGCAAAGAGCAGAGGCACTGGCTCCTGGACACCTGGTCCCAGCCACCAGCCAGGCGACCCTGGACAGGTCGTGGAGCCGCTCCCCACCCCACACCCTGGCCTACTTTCAAGTCTTCCTGGAGGATGGAACCCAACCACCACGATGACCTGGACACGAGGAAAAAGCCTCTGTAAGCGCTGTTAGCATTGGTTTTGTGAACCAGAGCTCCGAAGAAATGCTACTGAGATGGGCGGGACTTCACCAAGACCGAGGCGGTACGGGAAAAGATCTTTAGGACGGAGTGAGGACTGGACAGAGGCAGACGACGGAAGCCAGCGTGGGACAGGAACTGGACATGACGCCATGGAATGACCCGGATGCCAGAGTGCACTGTTAGAAACGCTGCTCCTCACTGGCTGCCACAGGTACTCCCCTCACCGCCCGCCCTGCGTGCCCCCCAAAGAACAGACTCAGGAGCAAGCTTCCGGATCTGTATCGCCATTTATTGTAGTCAGCATCAGGGACTGAACAGAGGACATTGTCTGTGGAGGGAAGAAAAGGAAAAGAAAATGGAAAGAATGTTTTCGTAGACTTAATTTCTCCAGAACACTTTACGGTTTCAAATCCTCTTGTACCCCGGAGGAGATCCAGGGATTCAAGTATGTTGAGTCGGGAGCACTAATACAAAAGTCTTCGGCTCGTGTGTGTGCGTGCGCGCGCGTGCTCCCCCGTGACTCTGGCACCTGTTTCGCTTTGGTAAGGCCAAACCCCAAAAGGAACCCTGCTTGAACTCACGCCAGGGGCGAGGAGCTTATCAAAGAGGCTTCCAGCTCTCAAACCAACCCTTGTCCCTCCCCCCAAAAAACCCTAAGTCCTGCGCGCGGCTGTCCCGCACTGCCACGGGATCCCCGCCTTCCCAGACAGGGCCCACACCGCGGACCACAGCGCCAGGATTCTCTCCATTTTGCTGAGCGTAAAAAACAAAAACAAAAACAAAAAAAAAGGAAAATGAAAAACAAACCCAAAAGGGACATTTCCAAAGGAAAAAAAAAACCTGAAATTCAAATTCTGAAAATATCTTGCCTCTTTTTTATTAATCATGTCATCTAACACCAATTAAAAAAACAAGTATGTGACTGTGATATAAAAATACGGCCCAGGACGAACACTCTGACGCAGGCACAGTTCTCTCCCAGGGACGTGCGTGGGGCGGGGGGCAGGAGCGGGGGTCGAGCCGCGGCCGTGCGCCGAGGCTAGCAGCAGCGTGTCCAGGGTCATCGAATCACAATCAAATCAATGGACAGGACGAGGAGGAAGGGGCGCCGCCCATGCCTCTGCGCGGAGGCTCGGCCGGAGGGCCTGGCTTTCTGACGACGCGGCCGCTCCATCCCTTAAATATATGTACAGGAACCGGCTCCTCTTCCCGCCCGCGGCCCTCGCCTTGGCCACCGCTTGGTCACTGGGGGCGCGAGGGCGCGGCTGCTCTGCAGAGGGTGGGCGCGGGCCGCCTTAGTGGTCGCTGTTCTGCTTCTCACGCATCCACGCTTGGATCTGCTCCTTCAGCTCGGGCACTGCGGAGGAAGGTGGGCCAGGGTCAGCGAGCCGCGTGGGACGGCTGGCCGGGGCGGCAGGGGGCCTGGGCCTCTCCCACAAGAAGCTCTCTAAGCTGGCTAGTTTCCGGATGTGATAATTTCTCTCATCTCTCTTTTTACAGATTTTTAAAAATATTTTCATTAAATCGAAGCTTTATTTACTCATTGATACGAAAGCTAAAGCGAGGCAGTGACTCACGCCCCTGGTGCATCAGCTGGGACTGGGCCAGGAGCTCCACGCAGGGACCTAAGTCCCGCACGATCACTGCGGCTTCCCAGGCCTGTCAGCAGGGGGCCAGATGCCAGGGGAGGTGGGATTCGACCCCACGCCCTGCGGTGTCCCAGTGCCCACCCAGTGCACTGTATCTGGAAGGCAGAGAGGCGGAGAAAGACAGAGATCGCCCGGCTGCAGGTTCTCTCCCCAACACCCTCAAACAGCCAGGGCTGGGCCGGGCAGAAGCCAGCAGCCTGGATCTGAGTCTGAACCTCTCACGTGGGTGCAGGGACCCAAGCACTTGAGCCATCACCTGCTGCCCCCAGGTGTGTAACAGCAGCAGGCTGGGATCATGAGTAATGAACCCAGGCGCTGCTCAACGGCCACCCCCAGTTAACCCTGGAAGCACGACCGTGCCGGCTTCCTCCCGGCCGCACCCTCCCCTACCTGGCTCCAGCATGCTCTCGGTCAGCGGCTGCCGGTTGAAGGGGTCGGTGGGGGAGTTGAGCAGGTGCCGCAGGATGATGGAGCGGTCCATGATGGTGCCAGAGGGCAGCCTCACGGGGTCAGTCATCAGGGTGTCCATCAGAGGGTCTGCAGAGACACAGCGAGCAGACGTCACCTACGAATGAATACAGCCTGCAACTGGCCACGCCCCTCCTCCCAGCAAGGAGCCATCCAAGGGCCCCTGAGTTTGGGAGGAAACCAGCACCAGATAAGGGCACGTTCGCTGCCACGTGCACACAGGGGGAACGCGCCCCTTGGTGGGGAGGAACACCTCTCTGCTGCTGCTCAAATCTCCAGGGTTGTGAGCTAAAACCGGGCAAGTTTCAGATCGAGGGTCTCAGAGAGCAGCTCCAGCGCGTGCCGACACCACTGACGGCACGGCCTGGAGGGAGGGGCCGCGCTCCAGGCGTCCAGGCCGAGGGCTGGGGGCGGCGGGCCTCCTTGCCTCTGAACTCATCCGGGGCGTCGCTGTAGTCGATCTCCGCGCGGGCGTTTTTGGCGACGATCTCCTCCACCTTCTCGGCCAGGAGTTTGAACTTCTCGATGGCGATCGTGGACTTGATCCCTGCCTTCCGCATCTTGGAAATCACTTCTTCGAACAGCTCTTTGCTGTAGGATCTCTGCGGACGAGGAAGGGCGATGGGAGACATAAGCGCATCTCAGGTGGCAGGCACAGGCAGCAGGGGACAGCCGGACAGCGATCCAGCTGCAGTCTCCCCCGCCCCCACAGCCCTAAAATTGCATAAGATCCTGTATAAAATCACGGAACAGATGGCTGCAATGGCCGGGGCTGGGCCAGGCCGGACTCAGGAGCTTCGTCTGCGTCTCCCACGTGAGTGGCAAGTTCAAACACTTGGGCCGCCCTCTGCTGTTCTGCTAGGCCATCAGCAGGGAGCCGGACTGGAAGTGGAGCAGCTGGGACTTGACCTGGCGCCCAGATGGGAGCCCGTGGAGCAAGCAGTGGCTTTACCCGCAACACCACCACACAAGCCCCCAAGCTTTTTATTTATTTATTTTTTAATTTTTAATTTTTTTTTTTGACAGGCAGAGTGGACAGTGTGAGAGAGAGACAGAGAGAAAGGTCTTCCTTTGCCGTTGGTTCACCCTCCAATGGCTGCCGCGGCCGGCGTGCTGCGGCCGGCGCATTGCGCTCATCCGATGGCAGGAGCCAGGTGCTAGGTGCTTTTTCCTGGTCTCCCATGGGGTGCAGGGCCCAAGCACTTGGGCCATCCTCCACTGCACTCCAGGGCCACAGCAGAGGACTGGCCTGAAAGAGGGTCAACCGGGACAGAATCCGGCACCCCGACCGGGACTAGAACCCGGTGTGCCGGCGCCACAAGGCGGAGGATTAGCCTGTTGAGCCATGGCGCCGGCCAGCGTTTTATTTTTAACTTCAGTTTCTGGGTGCACATGCTCCGTCTGCATCTCCACCCCCCCATGCCCTTACTAACCATACAACTGAGGGGCAAAGGGCCGCTGGGGGCTGGGCTGGCAGTAACCCTAAAGGCCCTCTCTTGGATCCCTAGGAGAGTTTCTGAAAGCTAAATCGCTAGAGTAATTCAAGAAATACTTCAGAAAAATTCCACTTACTACAAACCAGGTAGTAAGATTAAAGTGTGGGGTGGGCAAAAACACACGGGGATCACAGAGGGAGCTGGGGCAGGCGGGCGCTGCCACCGCCACGGCCGAGACTACCTCACCACGACCTCCTCACGGTAACAAGCACTTAGCCTCGGAAAACGTCAGCCATTCCATTCCCCAAAAGATGCGACTGTAACCAGGGAGCTGGCTCGTAAGTCCGCGTCTGAGATACAGCAGTGTAGTAAGCATCAGCAGAAATCAAAGGGCAGTTTTTTTTCTTAGAAAAAAGTACTCTAACTCTTCCATCCTACCAGTACTCCTCTGGGCGAGGAGTACTGAAGCAGCTTCTACAGTGATGAGTAGCCTGAGGCTTAAGTAACACTCGGATGAGCAGTGGGACGAACATGGAGACCCAGACACACGCGCGAGACTTTCTGGGCATGCTAGGTAGGGAGTGGGGAGGCCGAGAAGACAGGTTAAGGCCACACTAACGCTGCGCCCATCCCAGGCTACCTGCAGTGACTGTGAGCAATCCCGCAGCCTCTGTGTGCCCCGGGCTCCTCACTCTGAAGGGAAGCTGCCCGCCCGCTCGTGCTTCCTGGGAGGCGGCAGATGATGGCCAAGAGCTCGCGTCCCTGCTACAGACCTGGGGGACCTGAATGGAGTTCTGGGCTCCTCGCTTTTGGCCTGGGCATCTGGGGAGTGAACCAGAGGACCAATGATCTCTCTGTCTGTCGCTCTGCCTTTCAAGTCAATGAATACAAATCTAAATCAAACAAAACACTACAGGTGCCTTTACAGGGAGACTATAAAAACAAAGGCAGCACTAGCACAGGCGCCTTGAGGAGGTCTGGGCTCCCTGGGAATGGAGCGGATTTGCTGAAGAAGGTCCTTAGCAAGATATGGAGGGATTGGTACTTGGTGTGGGGCTAAGATGCCACCTGGGCTGCCCACACCCACACCAGTGCCTGAATTCTTGTCCTGGCACCACGAGTTCCAGCCTCCTGGTAACGCAGACTCTGGGAGGCAGCAGTGGCTTGAGTCCCTTCCACACTGCGGGAGAAGCGGATTAAGTTCCCGGCTCTTGGCTTTGGCCTGGCCCAGTCCTGGCTGTTGTGGTCATCTGGGCAGCAAACTAGATCTATTTGTTTCTTTCTGCCTTTCAAATAAGTAAAAATTAATAAAAAACAAAACAAAACAAGAAAAAACAGTAACTCAGTGGAGAGCTTGGGGAGCCCAATCTGCTCCTCGGCCTCAAAGGGAAGCGACTGACCATCTCCGTTCACTGCAGACAAGCCCCCAGCCCCTGTGGTCACCGCTGCCATTTACGAAGGACAAACTGCAAACCACAATGGCAGGCGGGAAAACGCAGGCCCGGGCGCAGACGCACGTGCACAGGGTCTAAGACTCAAACTGCGCAGTCCGGCGCTGAACCCTGCTCGCTCTGAGGCTGCGACCCCGGCGCTGACCTGGTCGTCGGCAATGGCCTTAGCGAATCGCGCACAGTCCAGCTGCAGGTAAATGTCCGTCAGCTGGTCCAGCAGCTTCTTTGGCTCGAAGCCGTACTTCTCAGGGTTCTCCACCTTCAGGTCGCGGCACTTGGGGCCACAGAGCTGCTGAAGGTTGAAGTTCAGCATCGCAGCCAGGCGGGGTCCGAGCTCCTAGGAAATGACAGGACAACAGGACAAGTCATGCTGCTGAGACCTCACGCTCCCGTCCCAGTGAACGACAGGAAGAAACCCGGCGCACGCGCTCCGCGGCACGGCCCAGGAAGGACGGCAGGGCAGGCAGATGCTCGCTCCTTAACCTGGCCCTCGAGGCAACGTGGCAGCTGCGATGTCTCCAAGTAGCTACAAAAGGCCAGCCGTTTCTCACTCTGATGCTTTTCATTATAAAACTCCAAATTCGTTGAGAAATAGGTAAAAATGGGAAAATGTGAACGATCCCATTGTCATAAAAATGTCTGCGTCTGCTCCTGGGTCACCAGTGCGTGTATTATGTGACCAGGGGTGTCCCAGATACCTGTGTAGTACAAAGAGAGGACAGAAGCAAAGGAGAGAAAATGGATGTTGAGTAGTTTCAAATCTTGCCAGCAAGACAGCTAGAAAGGCGGAGTAAAGGACCCACAGGAACTCCAGGCGACATGGGGCCCAGGCAGTGCGCTAAGCAGACCCCAAACAGGCAGCCTGGCTCAGAGCGGGAAAGCAAACACGGCAGGAACAGGTTTCCGTGAACTGCAATGACTGGAGTCACAGGAACTTTAGCTTAGGCTCAGCTTTTCAGGAATGTAGGTTTGCACAAAGCACTCCTTCCTGTCTCTGGCTGTCGACAGCCCGACACACAGGACTCAGGAGGGGACACACGGTGAGGTTCTGAAGTCGCAGAGTTTTGAGCCAGGCCGTAAAGAAGGTGAAGACGGGGCGGGGCAGGACACAGCAGCATCGCAGCATTGTGGGAGCAGGACTGGGGGCCGCAGAACAGGGCCGGGTGCGTGGGCGTGGCTCGAGTCTACAAGCAGGCCTTGAAAAAAGTTTATCTTAACTGAAGTGGATACCAAGCCCTTAGTCGTTTCCTTTACAAAATGAAGAACTCAGAGCTACAAACACGCTTTCTGGTGACCCTGGTTCCGTCTGCTGCAGTTCGTTTTCTTCCAGGGCACTGTCACTCGGAAGCCGGGCCCAGTCAGGGTTGGTAGGGCGCTGCCTGCAGCCAGCTGCGGCCTCCACGGAGGGGTTTAGTCGTCTGTGGCTCTCTCAAGCCGCCACGGCCGAGGTGAGAAGCCGTGGGAGACCGCGCCTCTGAGCTGGCCTTCACAGGAGAGCGGCGAGGCGGACCCTTGGACAGGCCTCCTCGGTCAGGGAGCCAGCGAGCTCGGGGGTCAGGCCTCCCTCCGCTCTGGCCGAGGGGGTGGGAGGTGGAAGGGGAAGGAGAGGAGGAGCCCCTCCCTTGAGCGCACACAGCTCAGCCATGGATGGAGAGAAGTGGGAACACAGAAAATCAGAGGACATCAGTCCCATGGTAACAGAAACCCCTCTCCACACAGCAGACGGTTCTGACCCCGGGCGCGTCCCTCGCTGCGTGTGCCCGGGGGACTGAGGCAGACGAGGGCAGTTATGTTGCTCAGCTTTGCTTTCAGAAACAGGGCCTGGGCCACCTTAATCGTGTCAAGGTCGAACACTGACCACCTTTGATCTACCATGAACCCTGCCGGCTCTCGTTAATCTCTGGCTTCCTAAGCTTAACAAACCTACATCTAAGAGAATTGTTCCAGTCCACATCCTCCAATTTTCAACCATGTCACCTTATACTTCTCCTATAAATACAACATGGGAGGGAAGCAATGCTGGTAAATACATCCTAACTTCTGCATGAGCGATCCAGTGTGCTGTTTAAGCACAAAGTGGATGAAGTCATCTTGGGAGTGACTGTACACACTGTGGAGTGACACTAGAGACTGTCCTTTCGTCTACCAACAGAGCACCTTGGGTGTCGATCAGCCTAACTGGGAAGCAGATCAGTACAGGACATCTTGCACCTGTGACCGTGACACTAAACTCCCCAGGTTTCAACACTGAGCTGGGCAGTGGCTGCCGGCAGACAGGACAGGTGCCCCAGGGGCTACTCACGGGTCTGAGGAACGGCTTCTGGACCTGCTTGGTGAGGATGTGGAACATGTCCACGGTTTCGGTGGCCAGGGCAAGGTAAGAGCGGGACACACGCTCGTCCTGGGCCAGCTGGGACTGCCGGGCTTGCTGCTGGTCCTAGGAAACACGAACAGAGCCAAGTGAACCTCAGCACTGGCCACCTGCCCCCCAAAATGCCACGCGGGAGGGAAAACCACAGATGGCTCCGACTGGAAAAGCGTGCGATCAGAGTCCACCCCCCACGAACGAGGACACAGCCCAGCACGGCAAATCTTGCAGATCGTGAGGCTACCATTTTTTTTTTATTAAAGATTTATTTATTTATTTGATCTGAAAGACAGAGAGAGAAGGAGAGACAGAGAGATATCTTTCATCTGCTGGTTCACTCCCCAGATATCTGCAATGACCAGGGTTGGGCTAGGCTACCGCCAGGAGCTTCCTCTGGGTCTCCCACGTGGGTGGCAGGGACCCAGGGACCTGGGTCACCTTCCTCTGCCTTCCCAGGCTCATCAGCAGAGAGCTAGATCGGAAGTGGAGCAAGCAGGACTTGAACCAACACTCAAATGGGACGCCGGCGCACAGGCCACAGCTTAACCTGCTGTGCCACAGCACCGGCCAAGAGGCGACTGCGCTGCACCAGAGCTCTCGGAGTTGGAGGCATGTGCCTTTGGCTCATCATTGAACACCCACGAGGCTCAGCTTCCTCGTGCTAAGTTGCCATCAACTTCCATGCAGAAAGAAGGAAGTGAACTGAACAGAGGACCTGCCACACTCTGGGCTAGTGAGGGAAGTTCATTTCCCCTGAGAAGCTTTACTTAGCCCTCATCATTTTATTTTATTTAAAAGGCCGTGAGAGAGAGAGCAAGAGCCAGCACTATTTCCCATCTGCTTGTTCTTTGCCTAAATACTTGCAGTAGCCGAGACTGGGCCAGACTGAATCCAGGAGCCCAGAACTCCACCCGGGCCTCCCACACGGGTGACAGTGACCCAGACCTGACCGTCCCCTGCTGCTGCCCACCCGGGACCCCTACGCGGGTGGCACTGACCCAGACCGGAGCCATCCCCTGCTGTTGCTGCCCACCCGGGCCTCCCACGCGGGTGGCAGTGACCCAGACCGGAGCCGTCCCCTGCTGCTGCCCCAGAAGTGCATCAGCAGTAGTGGAGGAACTGGGACGTGAACCAGGCCCTCTGACTCGGGGATGTGGCAACCCAAGTAATGACTGGAGCCACCGTGCATTTCTCAAACCCAGGTCACCCTGGACACCAGTGCTGGGCTCTGTGACCTCTGCCTCATGTGCTTCCCAGCATGACGGGGAGGGGCCAGGAGACCAGGGCTGGCACTGCTGACTCGCCCTAGGAGACAGCTCTGGGAGCCTCAGGGCTGTGATGGGGAGGCGGGGGCGCTCGGCCAGTCTGTCCCCGCCTGAGGAGCCAGGAGCTTCAGGGGAATGCTGGGGCACAGTGGCAGGCGGCAGAGGAGGTGGGTACAGGGGTGGGTACGGTACAGTGCTGAGAAAGCAGACGCTGCTGGAGAACCTCAGTGCTGTAGTCAGGGGCCCCAGGAGGTGGGGGTGCAGGTCTGGGGAGGCCAGCCCTCACAGACCTGGTCGGAGCCCCAGAGCCCTGCGTGCGCTCTGTGTGGCCACACGAGGTGTCAAACTCATGAACACGGCACACGTGGGAGAGCTTTCCACTAATGTCTCCATGACGTCAGAACTCCCGATACTGTGGTCACAAGAACGCTCCTGGGCAAAGCAGTCCTCCCCGTTTCGGCAGGAGAACCCCTCTCGGAGAGCAGTTCTGAGTCTGAGTCTGATAACACCAGGGCAAGAGTGAACCAATCTATCAAGTCCCCAGGAGCTGTCAGGTCCCAAAACCACCTGAGGAGGCAGCCAGACCGCTGCACCTTGTGCTGGGCACGGGCTGCTTTGTCCCAGACACAGCCCGAGTGTCCATGGAGCCTGGCCAAGCAGGCCACTTCTCTGCTCACATAACTGAACAGAAACACAAGGTCAATCCAGGGGCCGATGTCGTGGCGCAGCAGGTTAAGTCACCGCCTGAGACATCAGCATCCCACGTGAGTGCCAGCTGCAGCCTGGCTGCTCTGTTCTGGTCCAGCTCCCTGCTAATGTGCCTGGGAAAGTGGAAGATGGCTGAAGTGCTCGGGACACTGCCAACCACGTGGGAGGCCTAGATGGGGCTCCAGGCTCCTGGCCTCTGCCTGGCCAAGCTCTGGCTGTTACGGCCATTTGGGAAGTGAACCGGAAGAGCTCGCTCTCTCCCCTCTCTCACTCTAACTCTGCCTTTCAAATAAATAAATAAAAGAAATCTTAAAAATAAAACAAACCAAAAACCCCAACACCAACTGAAAGGAAAACGCGCCATCAGAACCCCGAGTGGTTTCCATAGCAGTGTGCAGACGGCCGCACCGTCAAATTCTTGTCCAGAAGCCAGAATTCAACAGATTATGTCCTAGTTGCTTTCACAAATCTTATACATTTAGAAAATAAAAGTTCTTCTCCAAAAACACTCTTTGAAAGGCAGAGATAGGGAGAGAGAAGGTGGGGGAGCTGGGGGGGGAGGGGGGAGAGAGGGAGCGAGAGATAGAGAGACAGAGATATCCTTCATCCTCTGGTTTACACCCCAAATGGCTGCAACAGCTGGGGCTGGGCCAGACCAAAGCCAGGAGCCAGGAGCTTCTTCCAGGTCTCCCACGTGGATGCAGGGGCCCAAGCACTTGGACCATCTTCTGCTGCTTTCCCAGGCTCATCAGCAGGGAGCTGGATTGGAAGTGGCACCCGGAGGCCCAGCCCCGACACCACAGCACTGGCCCCTCGGTCTACTTCTTAACCTCAGGTAAAATGCTGTCTTTTCTCCCTCCCGCACTTGGTAGCCCATAGGCAGGGCAATCCTGGTGATGCTGCCAGAGCCACAGATGGAGGGCCAGGTGCGGCCCATGCAGCAACTGCGCCCTGGTCCCGTGCTCACCCGGGGCAGCTGCTCCCACTGCTCCTTGTTCCTCATCTCTTCCTGCACTTCGTGGATCCGCTTCAGGGACTCCAGACTCTCATCGAGCAGGAACGTCGTGTCGTTGATTAGCATGTTGATGTAGCGGACAAACTGCTTCCCGGAGCTGGAGAGGCAATCGCAGGGCACGTGGTCAAGCGTCTGCAGGTTCCAGAGACCCCGGCCGCCTCCCGAGGGTCACCACCGCCCTCCTCGGCACAGGCCAGCTGGAGCTGAGTTCCAGGACCACCACAGCTCTCTCCAGGTTTTGATCTCCTTTCTAATGAACTGTGACAAGCTCACACAAGTGGTGCAGTGGAGCCATCGTGCACTGTTCACGAGAGCCAAATGCTAAGACGTCCAGAATGCTGTGAGCTGACTCCCTTAGCGGCTACGTCTGGCAAGAGCAGGAGTCACACCGTGAAAACCAGCCAATGATGACTTCCTCCGGCTGGGGGAAAAGGCTCCCTGGCCCCTCCGCTCGCCGCCTCAGTGTCTAAGCAGAGAGGATGTCACTGCAGACCCCCACCCCGCCCCGCGGCCGCACAAAGAAAGCACAGGTCAGATAAATCAGCTGATAGAGCCGCTCCTTGTCACAAGGAAGACACACTGGAGGAAAACTGGAACCGCAATACTGAGAAGGCAGGGTGTGAGCTGGGACTTGCTGGTGACCCACACAGCCTGTCCTACGTCTGCCACACTCTCTGCCAGGGTAGTTGGGGAGAAAGAAGCTCACTTCAGGACCTACAACCGTGCAGCCAGGAAATGTGGTGAACGAGGCTGGGAGCCTCCGGGAGCCCATAGGCCTCGCCGGCAGCCTCCCAGTCTGCACCGCACAGACCATGCCATGGACCTGCCTGGTCTCCTAATGTGGTGTCAGGCTTGTGGTGGAACATAATCCTGCTCGAAGAGCAGTTCATGGAAACAAAGAATTAACTTAAGACTTTACTCTGCTGGAAACACAAAGAACGTGTGATGATAAGGAACTCAGTTCCTAAGTGACAGCTTAAACTAGATCAGAGACCTACCATGGCTGCAGGGGGTCCAAGTGGATGGGGTAAAGCACCCTCTGAAGAGTAACCAAGCATTCAACACTTGCACCTGTCGCCCTTTCTGAGGCACTGACAGACAATTCGGATGGAGTGACTAATATCCAGGTTTAGGCAGCGACTGAAATTTCAAGTCCTCAGTTAAAGTTTAGGGCCGCACTACAAAGACAGACACTTCAAATGACAATTCTAAACTGTCTAAATTAAACTTCTAAATCTAAAGTTCTCCACGCATTTCTAAGTCTCAAGCTTGATTACCATACTCAAGAGGGCTGTAACATCTCACTTCTGTCACTCTGACAACTTAACGCTGTGATCATCAGAAACACTGACACACTCAGCACATCCTCTCGGTGCATTCTAGAGCATTTATCTACACCCTCCGCAAGTGTCCTGACGAATCCACAGCTCCAAAACACCTAGCAGGCATGGACATTCCATAACCCTGCCCACCTTCAGCGGTAAGGTGAGCGCCAGGGAGGCTCTCCCGCGGCCGTCCGCAGCGAGCGGGGGCGGCAGGGCCCGTACTCACTTGAACTCCTCCATGAAGGTGCCGTGGTGAGCTATGTTTTGCCAGAGGCTCTTAAATATGGTGCTAATGTGGTAGCGAATCGTGAACTTGTCGTAGAACTCGCTGGTGGCTCCAGTGTGCTCCACATCTGAAGAAAACAGACACAGGACTGAGGGCCTTTCCAGACAACGACCGCCACGGCAGTCGTATCAACCACACGAACATATCTGCAAGTCCAAAGACCTGACATAACTGGCCTGTCTCTTTCAAGTAATAGGTAAGAAAGAAAGCCAGTCTGGAAGACAACTGTGAACGGTGCATGTCTGGCAACGAGACATGATCAAATGGAGCTAAGCTGGGAGAATTGTTGACATCATTAAGATGGCATGAACAATGGTGGGATGGCTGAGTAACTGTATTTCCCTCAATCGTAAATGATTAATTTATAGAAGTTTTTTTTAAAAAAAGATGTATTTATTTATTTGAAAGGCAGCATTAGAGAGAGGTAGAGGCAGAGAGACAGAGAGAGAGAACTTCTATCTGCTGGTTCACTTCTCAAATGGCTGCAATGGTGCAGCTGCGCTGATCTGAAGCAGGAGCTCAGAGACTCTTCTGGGTCTCCCACGCAGGTGCAGGGGCCCAAGTACCTGCGCCATTTTCTACTGCTCGCCCAGGCCATAGCAGACAGCTGGATCAAAGTGGAGCAGCTGGGACTTGAACCAGCGCCCATATGGAATGCCGGCATTGCAGGCAGCGGATTTACCCCCTAAGCCACAGCACTGGCCCCTAGAAGTTTTAGAGTACTTCAAGATGGCCATCTCTGCCTGGAATAATGACTGGGTTAAATTTTACTGAATGTGGGACCAGCGCTGTAGCATACCAGGTAAAGCCACTGTCTGCTGTGCTGGCATCCCATATGGGCACTGGTTTGAGTCCTGGCTGTTCCACTTCTGATCCAGCTCTCTGCTATGGCCTGGGAAAACAGTAGAAGATGGTCCAGGTCCTTGGGCCCCTGCACCCACGTGGGAGACCTGGAAGAACCTCCTGGCTCCTGGCTTCAGACTGGTGCAGCTCCAGCTGTTGTAGCCAACTGGGGAGTGAACTGGTGGATGGAAGACCATTCTCTCTCCCTTTCTCTCTTTCTCTGTCTCTCCTTCTCTCTCTGTGTAACTCTGACTTTCAAATAAATAAATAAATCTTTAAAACAAATTTTACTGAATGTGTCTACTATTTTAAACAGTTTTGTGTTACACACACGTTCTAACATGTTCTAAGGTACAGGAAAGCACATGGACACAGGGATCATTTACAGTGACCAAAATCCGTGTACCCGTAAAATGGAAAAAAGTCAAACTTCGTTATCCAAATTATAAGCATCCTAAGCATAAAAAAACTGAGATGCATGAGAAATTAAAAAACAAAAAAAAAAACCAACAACCTGTCATATAAAAACTGTGAATCTTGAGAGACAAGGAAACTAAAGGAAGAACCACTTGGAGCGACCACACTGGCAGGCATGGGAAGAATGACAACACTGGGCAGAGCTGAGCACTGGGGAGACGAGCGTGCTGCACATGCTGATGGGAATCTGAGGCAATCCCTTCAAAGGGAATCTGGCAAACTGCAGCACAAGTCACGAATAAGCACATCCCTCTGTCCTACCAAATCCACCCAAGAACATGCATACAGGCATGATTAAAGACAGACCTCCAGGCCGGCACCGCGGCTCACTAGGCTAATCCTCCGCCTTGCAGCGCCGGCACACCGGGTTCTAGTCCCGGTCGGGGTGCCAGATTCTGTCCCGGTTGCCCCTCTTCCAGGCCAGCTCTCTGCTGTGGCCTGGGAGTGCAGTGGAGGATGGCCCAAGTGCTTGGGACCTGCACCCCATGGGAGACCAGGAGAAGCACCTGGCTCCTGCCATCGGATCAGCATAGTGTGCTGGCCGCAGCGCACCGGCCGCGGCGGCCATTGGAGTATGAGCCAACGGCAAAGGAAGACCTTTCTCTGTCTCACTCTCTCACTGTCCACTCTGCCTGTTCCAAAAAAAACAAAACAAAACAAAACATAAAACAACAAAAACAGGCCGGCGCCGTGGCTCAACAGGCTAATCCTCCGCCTTGCGGCGCCGGCACACCGGGTTCTAGTCCCGGTCGGGGCGCCGGATTCTGTCCCGGTTGCCCCTCTTCCAGGCCAGTCCTCTGCTGTGGCCCGGGAGTGCAGTGGAGGATGGCCCAAGTGCTTGGGCCCTGCACCCCATGGGAGACCAGGTAAAAGCACCTAGCACCTGGCTCCTGCCATTGGATGAGCGTGGTGCGCCGGCCGCAGCGTGCCAACCGCGGCAGCCATTGGAGGGTGAACCAACGGCAAAAGGAAGACCTTTCTCTCTGTCTCTCTCTCTCACTGTCCACTCTGCCTGTAAAAAAAAAAAAAAAAAAAACAAAACAAAAACAACAACAAAAAAAACCCAGACAGACCTCCAAGGATGTGCACTAAAGCACTATTTCTTAATAAAGATTTATTTGAATGACAGAGTGACAGGAAGAAAAGGAGAGACTCTCATTGTCTGTAACTCTACCTGTCAAATAAATAAATAAAATCTTAGAAAAAAAAGAAAGAAAGAAAGAAAGAAAGAAAGAAAGAAAGAAAGAAAGAAAGAAAGAAAGAAAGAAAGAAAGAAAGAAAAGGAGAGACAAAGATCTTCCATCCACTTGTTTACTCCCTAGATGGCTGCCAACAGGCAAGGCGGGGACACGCCGACACCAGGAGCCAGGAACTCCATCCGGGTCTCCCACACAGGTGGCAGCAGCCCAAGTATTTGGGCAATCACTCGCTGCTTTTGTAGGTGCATTAGCAGGGAGCTGGATCGGAAGGAGAATAGCCAGGACTTGAACTGGTACTGCGTTAGGGGATGCTGGTGTTAAAGTAGTTTAACTCACTGTACAATGAGGGGCCCCAAACTATTCTTCTTATTAGAGAAAATATATAAATAACCCAAATGCCCAATAGAAGACATGCAAAAGTGGTGCTAGCACTGTTGTGCAGCAGGTTAAAGCCCCGGCCTGGAATGCCAGCATCCCACATGGGCGCTGGTTCAAGTCTCGGCTGCTCTACTTCCAATCCAGGTCCCTGGTGTGCCTGGAGAAGCAGTGGAAGATGGTTCAACTCCTTGGGCCCCAAAAGCCCACATAAGAGACCCAGATGAAGCTCCTGGCTCCTGCCTTCGGATCGGCTCAGCTCCAGCCGCTGTAGCCATTTGGGGAGTGAACCAGCAGATGGAAGACCTCTCTCTGTCTCTACCTCTCTGTAACTCTTTCAAAAAATAAATAATTTTTTAAAAGAAGACATGCAAAAGTTTTATGTTATATTAAGTGAAAACCAGAGATTGTCACACAAAACATACAGTTTGGGTCCAATCACATTAAAAATAGAATGGGAAAATACACAGCAGAGCATTAACCATTAACAGTGGTTTTTATTTTCTTCTTGGTATCTTCTGTATTCCCCCAACATTTTTTTGGGTGCTTAAGGAGAAAATGGTTGTTTAACAAGAAAGAAACATGGGGATGAACACCCATCACGCTAACATGCGAAAGTACTTTATGTACAGCCATTCCGTGAATCCTTCTTCCCAGTGAGCCGAGTGTCACTGACTGGCTGCATAAACAAGTGAGCTAGCGTGTTGGGGGCTGACTCAAGCAGAGCCTGCAAAGACGCAGGGGCACACAGGCACCCAAGGCTGCCGGGAACACCTCCCTTCGTACTCTGAATCCAGCAGAGGCCACAACACCCATCTCTCCCGAAGCTTGTTTCTTATTTGCTCCTGATGGTTCCTGTAACTGACACGAGCACGAGCTCTAATTCCCATGTCTTGTGTAGAGGACCTTACTCAGCGTGAGCCTGAAACTCACACGTGCACGAGCTCTAATTCCCACGTCTTGTGTAGAGGACCTTACTCAGCGGGAGCCTGTAACTCACACGAGCACAAGTTCTAATTCCCACGTCTTATGTAGAGGACCTTACTCAACGGGAGCCTGTAACTCACACGTGCACGAGCTCTAATTCCCACGTCTTGTGTAGAGGACCTTACTCAGCGTGAGCCTGTAACTCACACGTGCACAAGTTCTAATTCCCACGTCTTGTGTAGAGGACCTTACTCAGCATGAGCCTGTAACTCACACGTGCACAAGTTCTAATTCCCATGTCTTGTGTAGAGGACCTTACTCAGCGTGAGCCTGTAACTCACACGTGCACGAGCTCTAATTCCCACGTCTTGTGTAGAGGACCTTACTCAACGGGAGCCTGTAACTCACACGTGCACAAGTTCTAATTCCCACGTCTTGTGTAGAGGACCTTACTCAGCGTGAGCCTGTAACTCACACGTGCACGAGCTCTAATTCCCACGTCTTGTGTAGAGGACCTTACTCAACGTGAGCCTGTAACTGACACGTGCACGAGCTCTAATTCCCATGTCTTGTGTAGAGGACCTTACTCAATGGGAGCCTGTAACTGACTCGGGCACGAGTTCTAATTCCCATGTCTTGTGTAGAGGACCTTACTCAACGGGAGCCTGTAACTGACACGAGCACGAGCTCTAATTCCCATGTCTTGTGTAGAGGACCTTACTCAGCGTGAGCCTGTAACTGACACGTGCATGAGTTCTAATTCCCACTCTTGTGTAGAGGACCTTACTCAACGGGAGCCTGTAACTCACACGAGCTCTAATTCCCATGTTACTCAGTGTGAGCCTGTAACTCACACGTGCATGAGCTCTGATTCCCACGTCTTGTGTAGAGGGCCTTACTCAGCGTGAGCCTGTAACTGACACGAGCATGAGCTCTAATTCCCACGTCTTGTGTAGAGGACCTTACTCAGTGTGAGCCTGTAACTGACTCGGGCACGAGTTCCAATTCCCACGTCTTGTGTAGAGGACCTTACTCAGTGTGAGCCTGTAACTGACACGTGCACGAGCTCTAATTCCCACGTCTTGTGTAGAGGACCTTACTCAGCGTGAGCCTGTAACTCACACGTGCACGAGCTCTAATTCCCACGTCTTGTGTAGAGGACCTTACTCAGCGTGAGCCTGTAACTCACACGGGCACGAGCTCTAATTCCCACGTCTTGTGTAGAGGACCTTACTCAGTGTGAGCCTGTAACTGACACGAGCATGAGCTCTAATTCCCACGTCTTGTGTAGAGGACCTTACTCAGTGTGAGCCTGTAACTGACTCGGGCACGAGCTCTAATTCCCATGTCTTGTGTAGAGGACCTTACTCAGTGTGAGCCTGTAACTGACTCGGGCACGAGCTCTAATTCCCATGTCTTGTGTAGAGGACCTTACTCAGTGTGAGCCTGTAACTGACTCGGGCACGAGCTCTAATTCCCACGTCTTGTGTAGAGGACCTTACTCAACGGGAGCCTGTAACTGACACGAGCACGAGCTCTAATTCCCATGTTACTCAACGTGAGCCCCGCTGCCCGCACCGCACCCGCTGCACTGTCTTCCTGCTGCCTTCTTCCGGACTCCGCTCTGCTCCCCTCGCCTGCCTCGCAGTGGCTGGATCTCCTCACAGGCCACACTCGCCTCATTTTCAAGCTCACTCCCAAGTCCTCTCCAGAGCCCTGACTGCCTGTCCTCTCGTGGCCCCACGCCTCCTCCCTCACCCACTGCCTCAGTTTCCTTATTGCCCAGCGTCTATCTCCCAGCTGGGAGGCGTGGCCCACAGAGGCGGCAATTTCGCCCAGGAGGAGCCGTGACAGCCCTGGCAGCAGCGGTGACTCTGTGGACTGAGCCAGCTCTGGTGAACACTGGAATCTTGAAGCAAGTCTCGGTTATCGGCGTTCTTCCAGTTCTCAGGGCTGTTCCTCTAGGAACTGACTGCTATGATAAAACAAAAACAAAAACACAAAAAACAAAAAACCCAAGCCCCCAATTTTGAAAATTTCTTGAAGCAAAATTTGAGCAGGCTGGGCTGGTGGCTCTGGGGCCCCAGGGGAGCTTGCTCCCCGTGCTGATCTTATGTTCCGAGTCAGGGGCATGGTCAGCAGGTCTTCATAGCAGGCTGATGGACACGTGCCTGTTAGGGCAGCAGGTCTGTGTGGCCCTCTGCACAGTGCTCTTGTCACCAGGGCCTGGCCGCTGCAGGAAGAGCAGCGCAGTGGTCAGGTGCACCGCGCTGAAGTCCAGCGCAGAGGCTGCTGCTGCTTGCTGACCTGGATCAGCTGCTTTGCCTTCCTGAGCCCTGGTTCCCCCTTCGCAGATCGGGGATATTTATAGCCCCTCCTTCCCAGGGCTGTTCGGGGAAAATGAGAGGAGGGGTCGGTCTGGCGGGCGGGGACTATTTTCAGGACAGGTATTATCTATCCAGGACACCAGCAGGGGTCCAGGCCAGAGGGCGCGCTGCCCTGTGGATCCAGCTCCTGGAACACCCCCAGCCGGCTGCACCGCCCAGCATGGCCAACACCCTTCATCCTGAAGCCGCCCTGATGGGCTCAGCTGCTCAGTACAGGATACTTGTGACTGAACTTTTTGCTTTCACTAACGATACCTGTTTACTATAGAAAAAATGTTCAGATAATTAAAAAAATAAAAAACAGAAACTATTCGTAACAGTACCATTCAAAAACAACCAACTCACTGATAATGTCTGGTGCATGTCCTGCCCTAAATTTTTAAACTGTACATACATATACCAAAATGTGAACATATTATTAGCATTTCTTTTACTTCTTGTTACTTATCCACTTAATGTAAAGAACACACTATTTTTCATGGATCATACACAGGTCCACTGTATGCATACACCATAATTTACTTAATTTAGATTTAAAAAATAGTCTTTTATTTGAAAGGCAGAGTTACAGAAAGAGAGAGAGAAAGAGAGAGAGACAGAGAATGCTTCTATCCTCTAGTTCACTTCCCAAATGACTGCAACAGCCAGGGGTGGGCCAGGCTAAAGCCTGGAGCCTAAAACTCCATCCAGGGAGCTGGTAGCAGTGGCGTAGTGGGTAAGGCCACCGCCTACAGCGCTGGCATCCCATATGGGTGCAGTTCAAGTCCTGGCTGCTCCACTTCCGATCCAGCTCTCTGCTATGGCCTGGGAAAGCAGTAGAAGTCGGCCCAAGTCCTAGGGGCCCTGCACCTGTGTGGGAAACCTGGAAGAACCTCCTGGCTCCTAGCTTCAGATTGGCTCAGCTCTGGCTGTTGTGGCCATCCGGGGAGTGAACCAGTGGATGGAAGCCCTCTCTCTCTCTCTCTCTGACTCTCCTTCTCTGTGCAACTCTGTCAAATAAATTTAAAAATCTTAAAAAAGAAACAAAACACCTCCATCTGGGTCTCCCACGTGGGTGGCAGGGTCCCAAGCACTCGCATCACCTTCCGTCGCTTTTCTAGGAGCATCAGCAAGGAGCTGTGTTGGAAGTGGAACAGCCAGGTCTCAAACTGGCACCCATACAGGATGCCAGCTTTGCAGGTGGTGACTTAACCTACTGTGTTACAAGGCCCTAAATAGTTGAGTCCATTTTTTTTTTTTTTTTTTTTTTGACAGGCAGAGTGGACAGTGAGAGAGACAGAGAGAAAGGTCTTCCTTTTCCGTTGGTTCACCCCTCAATGGCCTCTGCGGCTGGTGTGCCGCAGCCGGCGCACAGCACTGATCCGAAGCCAGGAGCCAGGTGCTTCTCCTGTTCTCCCATGGGGTGCAGGGCCCAAGCACTTGGGCCATCCTCCACTGCACACCCTGGCCACAGCAGAGAGCTGGCCTGGAAGAGGAGCAACCGGGACAGAATCCAGCGCCCCGACCGGGACTAGAACCCCGGTGTGCTGGCGCCGCAAGGCGGAGGATTAGCCCAGTGAGCCACGGCGCTGGCCAATAGTTGAGTCTTTTAAAATTATTTATTTATTTATTTAGAGAGGCAGGCAGGCAGATATCTTCCATCTGCTGGTTTGCTCCACAAATGCAACAGTCAAGGCTGGGCCAGGGAGATTCCAGGAGCTCAGAACTCAGTCTAGGTTTCCATGGAGGTGGCGTGAGTCTAACGGCTTGAGCCATCACTACTGCCTCCCAGGATCTGCAGCAGCAGGAAGCTGGAGTCAGGAGCCAGAGCCAGATAATGCCCCAGACACTCAGATGTGGGCTGCAGGCATCTTTACCATTAGACCAAATACACTCTCTGAGGTTGCTTTTGATATTTTCACTACACTGCTTTATAAATTATGTCTTGGTCAGTAAAGACATACACGCACACAATCATCTCCATGGAATAAACTACTACAAGTTAAGCTTACGTGTAAGAGGGGCTGCTGATCATTGAGTTGTCTCTCAGCTCTGCAGAACTCGTCTGCAGCAGCTGTCGGGCTCACAGCAGCGGGTGCTGCAGGACGCAGGGACCGGGTCCTTCTGCAGTTCTGCCAGCAAGTTCTCCCTCGCAGCAGCAGCAGCGGGTCCCAATTTCCAGCTCTGGTGGTCCCAGTACAGGGTGGCCAGTGTCCTTCCTCAGAGGCCAGGGTCCTAGCTCTGCGCCAACCTCATTCAACAGCTAGGTTCTAACACCCCATGCCCACGTGCCGGGCAAGGACCCACCCCGAGTCTCTGTTTCTGCAGACTGTCTTCAGGTAACTATTCGACCAATTCCTTCTATTAAATTCTCTCTATTATAAAGAGCTGGATCAGAAGAGGAGGTGCCGGGACTAGAACAGGTGCCCATATGGGATGCTGGCACCACAGAGGATTAACCTACTGTGACACAGTGCAGGCCCCTCCTGACTGGATCTTGACTTGATACAAAAGACAGCAAGTATTTAAAGCTTTCTGTGTGGGCTGCCAAATGGATTCCGGAAAAATTTTCCCATCTACATGCTCACGAGAGTGTCACAGCGCTACAGATTAAGTAGCCTTTTGCACAACCATGTTTGCACTGGTTATTTTCAGCTTAAACAATAAACTTGGTTGGCCAGTGCTGAGGCTCACTAGGCTAATCCTCCACCTACAGTGCCGGCACACCAGGTTCTAGTCCCGGTCAGGGCGCCAGTTATGCCCCGGTTGCTCCTCTTCCAGTCCAGCTCTCTGCTGTGGCCTGGGAGGGCAGTGGAGGATGGCCCAAGTGCTTGAGCCCTGCACCCGCATGGGAGACCAGGAGGAAACACCTGGCTCCTAACTTCGGATCGGCGTAGTTCCGGCTGTAGCGGCCATTTGTGGGGTGAACCAACGGAAGGAAGACCTTTCTCTCTCTCTCACTGTCTATAAGTCTCTCTCTCTCTCACTGTTTAACTCTGCCTGGCAAAAAATAAAGAAAGAAATAAACTTGGCAGGTGAAAAGTAGCATCTCCTTATTATTTTAATGAAAGTTGAATTCTCCTCCATTGCACCGGTCAGCAACGTGCACACACCTGTGACCTGACCGTCCTGTGTGCCTCCCCTACCGGGCTTTTTACCCTTGAGCACTCTTCGCCGTTGCCAAAGAAAGGATGCTAAGGGTGAAAACCAGGGGCTTGTGAGCTTGCCTGGTTTAAGAGGATGTGAGGAGTCTCAGGAAGGTGAGAAACTCTCATTAGATGCCACAAAATAAGGACAACAAGGGAGAGGAGGCGGATGCTCGGACCCTCACAAGTAATGAGCATGAGGGCGGCCAGCCTGGGCCTCCAAAAAGGCAGAAGCTGGTCCTGGCTCACAGGAAGGACCCTGTGAACATTCAAGGGTTTCCTCAAACTGGCCAGTGCTGCTGTGGACAGTGGGGGGCAGCTCTGGGCGGCCAGGGTCCCTCCGAAGAACACAAAGTAGACACTTCCCTGAAGGTGCACCTGGTGCTAGTTCAGCAGACAAGCAGACTTGCTTTCCGAGAAACACCCAATCTGCCAGGAAGTGTCACATTAGCCCCGGCCGATGCCTCTGCTAGTAGGTCCCAGGGTAACAGTTCACATGGGGGCCTGAGACGTGGGGCAGCAGATGAAGCCGCTGCTTGTGCTGCCGGCATCCGGATCAGAGTGCCAGCTGGAGCTGCAGCTACTCTGCTTCTGATCCGGCTCCCTGCCGATGCGTCTGGGAATCAGCAGATGGTCCAAAGGAGTGTGGGACCTGAATGAATTCCTGGCTCCTTGCTCTGGCTTGGCCTGACCCAGGCAGTTCTGGCCCTATGGGGAGTGAACTAGTGCATGGAAGATCTCTTTTCCCTGTCCTTCCCTCTCTCTCTCTCTGCCACTCTGCCTTTCAAATAATGTTAAAATAAAACTAAAATTTGGAATAAATTCAGCCTGGGGAAGAGGACCTCCCTGCAGAGTGTCCCACGTGCTCTTTTTCCCCAGCACAACCCAACAGCTGGAACAGTGCCTGGCAAACAGCAGGTGCTCAATGAATGTGCACAGAATTAATAAGTGAGTGAAGACTCCCAGGGCCCCAGAAGTCCTGATTCCATTGGTTTTAATGGGATCAACGAAAAACATTTTTTAAAACTTAAAATTTTTATTTTTATTTTTTTTATTTTTTTATTTATTTTTTTTTTTTCAGGCAGAGTGGATAGTGAGAGAGAGAGACAGAGAGAAAGGTCTTCCTTTGCCGTTGGTTCACCCTCCAATGGCCGCCGCGGTCGGCGCGCTGCGGCCGGCGCACCGCGCTCATCCGATGGCAGGAGCTAGGAGCCAGGTGCTTTTCCTGGTCTCCCCATGGGGTGCAGGGCCCAAGCACCTGGGCCATCCTCCACTGCACTCCTGGGCCACAGCAGAGGGCTGGCCTGGAAGAGGGGCAACCGGGACAGAATCCGGTGCCCCGACCGGGACTAGAACCCGGTGTGCCGGCGCCGCAAGGCAGAGGATTAGCCTGTTGAGCCACGGCGCCGGCCAAAATTTTTATTTTTATGAACTTGGAAGGCAGAGAGATAAACCACAGGGAACGATCTCCCATCCACTGGTTACTCTCCAAATGTCTGCGACAGTGACAGCTGACAATCAGGTCACAGCAAGGAACCCAAATTCAACTCAGATCTCCCACAGGGGTGGCAGGGATCCCACACCTTGAGCCAGCACTGCTAGCCCACAGGGTGCACATTAGCAAGAAGCTGGACTAGATCTCAGGGACTCTGATAGGCAACGTGGTATCCCAAGCGCTAACTGCTATGCCAAGAGCCTACCCCAAGAATAAGCATTTCAACAAGCCTCCTACTTTACCCACCCTCTGGAAACTCTGGGTTATAGATCAGTGTTACAAAACTAACACTGTATGCTCAAAGCTAAAACAAATCAGGAAATTTCACGGGGAAAACACTGTAACTTGTGCTGCTGACGCCGACTGGACCTCAATGCCAATCGCCGATGAACAGGTCCTGCCGAATCGCCAGGGACTACAGTCCGTAGAACAGTCTACGCAGCATTCAAAACTCGGGGGTGGGGGGTGGGGAGGACCCGGTAGTGTCCGCTCTGTCAGCAGTGGGACAGTGGGTTACACTTCCGTGAGTGGACATCAGGATTTTAGGCAGCAGGTTTTGAGCACCTTGGCCACACTGCAGACCAGGAACCTACCTGTGTAAAACTTCATCAGGGAAGGTACCAGCAGTTTGGTGGAGAGAGGGTGGTTTTCAATCATTTCAAAGAACTTCTGGGTTCGTGGTTGAACGGAAGGGTTGGTCATGAACATGACCTCCACCAGTTTGGCCACCAGGTAGGGGTTCCGGATGTAGTTCTGGTTGCACAGCATCACCACGAGGAACATCACAATGTCCTGAGTGCAGGGCTCGTAAAGCACCTGAGGAGAGTACCTGGATAGAGGCAAGGGGGCGAGAAACGACCGCTGAGAGACTCAGCTCGGGAGGCCGTGTCACTGCGTGGGAGGGGACACAGGAGACGAGAAACGACCGCTGAGAGACTCAGCTCGGGAGGCCGTGTCACTGCGTGGGAGGGCACAGGAGACACGGCTTGGGGTTCCCTGTAAGTTGTTCCTGGAGTTCCCTTTAGCTTGCTGATCCTCAAGCAACTATATTATCCATCACATGCTGCTGGGGCATATTTACTTATTATGCTACATAAAATAAACCAAAAGGATATGATTAAATCATATAGAATTAAAAAAAGAAAAAGTATCTTCATTAACCAAAGTCTTTAATTTTTTTTTGATGAAACTTAAAAAGTTAAAGTCAAAAACTCCATAGCTCTTCCAAAAACAGAATATACAAGAAATTTTTCAAATAGGTGTTTTCTTATTACTGAGCTTGAAATAAATTTTTAAATGTGACTTAAGTTGCTTAAATTCCAAGACTGGTTTCCATCAACAAATAAAGCCTGTCAGTCACCTCTTATATTTCTCATCATTCAAAACTTACGTGTTGCCTCTAATTTTGTTTTCTTTCTGTTAATTTAAAATTTTTATTTATTTATTTGCGAGGCAAAAAGAGCATATAGGCACCCATCTGCTGTCTCTCTCAAATGTCCACAAAGGCTACTAGCACGGGACTTGGTCAAAGTCTGCAGCCAGGATTGCAATCGCGATCTCCCACCTAGGTGGCAGGAACCCAATTATTTGAGTTGTCACTGCCATCTCCCAGGGTCTGCAGTGGTGGGGAGCTGGAGTCAGAAGCCGGAGCCGGGGCTGGCACTGTGGTACAGTGGCTAAAGCTGCTGCCAGTGATGCCAGCATCCCACGGGTTGGTTTGAATCTCGGCTGCTCCACTTCCAATCCAACTCCCTGCTAAGCACCTGGGAAAGCAGCGGAAGATGGCTCAAGTGCTTGGGCCCCTGCAGCCACATGGGAAATCTGCAAAAAGTTCTCGGCTCTGGCCTGGCACAGCCCTGGTCAATGAGGTGTTTGGGGAGTGAACCTGCAGATGGAAGACCTCTCTGTCTCTAATTCTACTTTTAAACAAGTAAAATAAATCTTTAAAAAAGCAGTAGCGGCAACAGCAACAGCAGCCACCAGCGCCCAGAATCAAACCCAGGCGCTCTGATGCAGGACACAAGATTACGAACCAAAAGCCAAATGCCAGCTCCCTACTTGGATCCTCTTTAAAGACATCAAGAATGCTTGCTCTACCTCATTGTGGCTCGTTCTGGTTTTTAGGAAACTTTCATAATCTGTATTCTGGGATTACGACCCTGCACCACTTTTACTTTTCAAAACCTGTTCACACGGTTTTCTTGCCTAGCCACAAAGACACTGCAACCATGGTGCAACTGTGCCTCTTCTAACCTGTGTGTCTTAAAAATAAAATGAGTTTTATAAACCAAATGAGGATCTGAAGAACATTTAAAAACTCCCAGTATCAGTTATAAACTCATACCATTTCTTTGTGAGCTTTCTTCATTTTCACACTTGAGACAAATTTTGGTAAAAATGTAAGTGTGGGTATTTCTGGCTTTTGGATGTTCACCAGATTATTTATAAACTGTTTGCTCCTTCTGTTTCTCAGAAACACATTCTCAGCCGTTAGAGGGATTCAACCCAATTTTCACAGAATACGTTATTATCTGCATTGTTAATCCTGACTCTGTCTTTGAGATATTGCTGGAACTGGACGGGTGCCACACTTGCATCCACTTCTCCAGTCTCTAGGCAGCGTTCAGTTAAAATAATTACATAAAATTCCAGACACAAAATGGAGGCTTACAACACAGTGCATGATACCATGCACAAGCAGTGAACAAAAACATATTAGAACCATACAGAATGTCAAAGGCACTTACTGTACAATAAAAAATAAAAATTCCGCAACATCTTCTACATAAAACTCAGGCAACGCTGCAAACACCTTGGGGACATCTGAATTTAAAGGCAGTGTTATGCTGTCAGAGAAGAAAGAAAGCAGTTTATAAAACGAGTCACAGTATGCAAAACTACAAGGCTTATTACACTCACTAAATAAGAGCTCTATTTGGGAAAAGTAATATATACAACTATGTAAAACGTATGAAGGCAAAGAAAACATATACAGAAATGAACAAAGAGTAACAAAGACAATGGATATGCTAGCATGCATATGTGTTTCCATTTCTCGATTTCTTGTTAACCAATAAACCAAATAGGAAGGGAATAAAAAGATCCTATTTGGTCACTGCATGCAGGTCAAACTGTTTGAGACCACACAGCTACATATGTATTTTAAATAGCATTTTCCACTCCTCCAGGGGCTATGGCCAATCTCAGCTACACTGGTCACCCAGAGACTTCTTAATAAGCAGTAAACTAAAAGTGTCTGCATGGAGGTGGCATCCCGTTGGTGACAAGATAGTTAACATTCTTAGGTCACTCCGAACTAGCTGGGTATTCCCCTGGACCTAGCGCCTCGTAGGGCCTGACCCCCCACACCCAGCGTTTCAGCTTCCCCTTGCTAGATCTCATCCTCCCTGAAAGATTTCACAGCAAGTTAAAAAAGTATCCGATGTTGAAATGAAAATAACAGGTGCTGACACTCAGCTATTCCTGCGACTATCTACAAGGAAGACACCTACAAAGCTAACTTACAGTCCGTGTAAATCCAAGCCGGAAATCGGGAAGTGCAACCCTGAGCAGGGCCTGGCCCTAGTTCCTGGCTTTGAAGGAGAGAGGGGAGGGCCAACTCACTCGGGGTACGCGGGGTCCAGGACGCGCAGCAGCAGCTGGATGAGAAGGCCGTAGAAGTTCAGACATCGTCTCAAGAAGCTCTCGTCCAGCAAGCCAGCGTCAGCACAGGCCTTGCACCGCACCAGTTTCTGCGGAAGGAGGTTTGCCCCCACCAGTGAGTCAGGGGTCAGGTCCCTGGGTGACCAGGCAGGGAAGGGGGCCGGGGGACCTGGGCTCTGGAGCACAAGGGGGCTGGCTCATAGCTAGGCAGCTATGGACAGTGGCTTCGAATCAAGAGCCTCCCTTATGCTGAGAACAAAGGTACACTGAGCAAACCCGTGACCCAGAGGCCACAGCTGGCTTGGGAAGGTGAGCGGCTACTGTCACACGTCGGTATTTAACTGGCTGGGGAGGATGCCAGGAGGCCCTTTGGGTGAGAGCTGTTAGTGGGAAAAGCCAAGCAAACATCTGCGAGAGCTCCACACCACCACTGACAAGCTGCCCTCAGGCCAGATGCTCGCCCACGCTGGGGACTCCTGTGAGGACTGACACACGCGTGTGCACGTGTACAGCGTACAGACACCTGGGAACCCATCAGGGGGCTCTTGGGGTGAGGAGGGGCCTACAGACCCCAGGTAAAAGCCCCTGGTTTATTTTGCAACCTGAGTAGGTTTAATCTGCTAGCAGATAAAACTGAAGTCTTAATTTGTACCAGGAATCCAAGTCAGGTAAGAGCTCCCCATAGCATGCTACTAGAAAGCTTGATCACTTAACACCCAGCGGTGTAGCTGAAACTTCAATGGAAGAACAAGGCACAGACTTGCTCGCAGATTCAGCTTGGTTGCGGGGAATATTTCCATCCCTAGATGGGCCTGGGCAGATTGCTTTCCATCACACATGACTTGGGGGGCAGAGGAAAGCCAGCTTTTCACCAGCACAGACCTGCTGTCAAGTGTCAGGAAAGTGAATGGCTGTGTGTGTATGTGTGTGTGTGTATTTTGAGGAGGGGGCTGTGAGGTGGGGAAGATCTTGCCCAAAACAGAGCAAAGGGGGTGATGTTGAACTGAGAAAACTCATTAGGAATCCACATTGTCACCACTGGTGTAGGCATATTTTGTCCCATGATTTCAAAAACTTTATGCAGATACATGCAAGGGATCAACAAGGTTTAAAATGTACTGATTTTTCTTGGAAAGAATAATTAAGAAAGCACGACGCTGACTCCCACTCTGGGCGCACAGTCTGGGGAAGAGCCCCATGAGGTTGGAGCGGGAATGCCTGACGGCCGCACAGACCTTCAGCTGAGTCTTGCAGCGCTTCAGCATCTCGCGGTGCCTGGGCGCCAGGGGCGAGTCCTTCCATTGGCTCTCGTTATTTTTCAAATCTTCCACGGTTCTGAAATCAAAGACTAACAGTCAAGGAAAGCTCCAGGATCCACTGACCCGTGTATCTGGATCGTTTTGTTGGCAATCAGGAACAGGAAATCCCGCCTTGCCCAAAGTCAGAGAACATCTCAGCAGCAAATCACATTTAATTAGCAGCACTTTGCTTCCCTGCTGGTTCCTAAAATAATGAAGTCTTAAAGTGACAGCACTTTAGGTTTCAGGAGTACAGTCCGCTTTCTGGGAGGAACGTACACAGTTCCCTCATTTCTGGGACAGTTTCTGCAGAGACAACTCCAGGTCGCTTCACTGACTCCATGACCCGAAGCAGAGGCTCCTTCCCCTTCTGCGATCGCTGCGGCCTCAGCTCGGGATGCTCTGCTCTCTGAGTGATCTCCTGCGCCCGTGCCTGCACTTCCTCCAGACTCACGCGCAGACAGCACCTGTCGGCGAGGCGGTCTTCCCCACTGCTGCGCACGCGGCAGCCTGTCCCCGCTACCCTGCTCCAACCAACGTCCACTGGGCGCAGTGCTGCAAGTCACCACGTCTTTAGAAACTACACTTCCTAGACTGCCTTGTTGATGGCGTTTCTGCAACCCCCAGATTCCACAAAAGATGGGAGCAAACACTGTGAGGTGGGAGACGCGAGATTCTCCTACAGGTCCCGGCTGTGCCCAGCAGAGGCTGTGCTGTCAGGATGAACCCTGAAGCAGTTTCCCTGGCAGTCCAGGCTCACAGCACAGCTCTGAGGCTTTTCAGTCATTCAAAGAATTTGATAAATCAAATAGTACCTTAGAATAATCCTTCCTTTCTAAAGATTTAAAGACAGAGCAAGAGAAAGAGAAACAAAGATCTTCCATTTGCTGGTTTAAAAGGCAGAGTGACCGAGATTCAGAGAGAGAGAGAAGAGAGAGACAAAGACAGGCAGAGAGAGGCTGTTCACCCACCAGTTCACTTGCCAAATGCCCACAATAGCCAGGCCTGAGCCAGGAGCCCAGAATTCAACCTAGGTCTTCCATGTGGGTGGCAGGGACCCGAGTACTTGAGCCATCACTGCTGCCCCCTAGTGAGCATTAGCAGGAGGCTGGAATCACAAGTTGGGTAGCAGGGTCTCACACTAGGCACTCCAATATGGGATGCAGGGTTCCCAGGGGCAACTTCACTGCTGCACTGAACACCCACTCCAAAAGAAGATATATTTTTTTATTTTTTTATTTTTGACAGGCAGAGTGGACAGTGAGAGAGAGAGACAGAGAGAAAGGTCTTCCTTTGCCGTTGGTTCACCCCTCAATGGCCGCCGTGGCCGGTGCGCTGCGGCCGGCGCACCGCGCTCATCCGATGGCAGGAGCCAGGTGACAGGTGCTTTTCCTGGTCTCCCATGGGGTGCAGGGCCCAAGCACTTGGGCCATCCTCCACTGCACTCCTGGGCCACAGCAGAGGGCTGGCCTGGAAGAGGGGCATCCGGGACAGAATCCGGCACCACGACTGGGACTAGAACCCGATGTGCCGGCGCCGCAAGGCGGAGGATTAGCCTGTTGAGCCACGGCGCCGGCCCAAAAGAAGATATTTTTAAATAACCAGAGGTCAAACACGAATAAATAAATAAAAGTTAGGAAAATTCTTGAACTGAGTATTAGGATGGGACATGCCAAAAATGAGGGATGCAGTTAAAGCCCTGCTTAGAAGGAAACAAAATCATCTTGAGTAGCCAGAAGTACTGAAAACGAAAACTTTAAGTAACCATTAAAAGACAAGAGAAATCAAAAAAGGCAAATTAGAACGAAAAGAATGCAGAGTAATAAGGTAGCAAAGATCCTACAGACAAAGGGTATTATGAACAACGTTCTGTCGAAACGTTTGGAAACTTTAGCTATCATGAAAATACTGACACAAGATCCTACAAAGCAGACGGTGCTGCAGCACAGCTGGTTAGGCTCCTGCTAGGTCTGCCGACATCCCACACTGGAGCTCTCTGCTCCTGATCCAGCTCCCTGTAATGTGCAGGGAGGCAGCAGAGGATGGCTCAGGTGCCTGGGTCTCTGCCACCCACGTGGAAGACCTGGAGTTCCAGGCCTGGCTATTGTGGTCATCTGGGGCCATCTGGGGACTCGTGGGTAGAAGATCTTTCTTTTTCTCTTTCCCTGTCTGTTTCATTGCCTTTCAAATAAATGAAACTTAAAAAAAAAAAAAGGCAAGGCAAATCCAAATAGTCCCATATGTATTAAAATGAATAAAACCAATAATTAAAACCTTTCCTGGGGCAGGCATTTGGCCTGGTAGTTAAGACCCTCGTAGGGATGCCTGTGTCTGACAGTGGAGTACCTGGGTTTGATTCCCAGCTCAACCTCACAACTCCTGCTAGTGCAGACCCTGTGAGGCAGTGGTAATGGCTCTGGTAGGTGGGTCCCTGCCACCCATGTGGGAGACTGGATTGAGTGCCAGGCTCCAGGCCCGAGTCCCTGGTCACTGCAGGCACTTGGGCCATGAATCAATGGTCGGAAGCTCTCCAAAGTGTGTCTGTCTCTGTCTCTCTACTTCCAAAAGCTTCCCACAAAGACTCTAAGCCCTGCTGACTTTATCACTGGCTTTTTTTTTTTTTCATTTAAGTAACTCAACCTCATTACCAGAATAAAGGAGACAAAACCATCCAATATCCAAACAGGTTTAGAAAAAGCATTTAGTAAAACTCAACTCTTGCTAAACATGAAAAACTTGTGGCAAACTAGAAATAAAGCCAAATTATTAATGTGGCACACAGGATATTATATAAAGCATTCTTTTACTGAAACAAGACAGAAACTTCAAGAAAGTTGTTTTTATTCATTATATTAGAAATTGTAGTTAGTCCACAAAAGCATGAGAAAAAAGCACATGAAAGAAAGAGAAGTGTTTATCATTTATAAATGAGATTATCTGTGGAACAGAAAATCTGGAGGAACCTATAGAGTGACCTCTAGAAGTAGTGAGAGATGATAGCAAGGTTCAGTTATAGGCACACATCGTCTCTCACAGCTGCTTCACAGGGTCTGGACCAAAAGGTTTAATAACTAATAAAATTATTATTATTATTATATTATTAGCCTTACTATTATTATTCCAGATAACTTGTCCAAAAAGTTTTTGTTTCCCTGACCCTGTGCCTGTCCTCTTCTGGAAGTACTGATAGATGGGGACAAAGCTTAGCTTAAGAAACACTACAGGGGCCGGCACGGTGGTGCAGCGAGCTAAGCCTCCGCCTGCAGCACCAGCATCCTATGTGGGCGCCAGTTCGTGTCCCGGCTGCTCCTCTTCCGATCCAGCTCTCTGCTATGGCCTGGGAAAGCAGTGGAAGATGGTCTAAGTGTTTGGATATGGGAGACCCTGAGGAAGCTCCTGGCTCCAGATTTGCCCAGCTCTGGCCATTGTGGCCATTTAGGGAGTGAACCAGTGGATGGAAGATCTCTTTCTCCATCTCTTCCTCTCTGTCTATAATTCTGCCTCTCAAATAACGAAAATCAGGGCTGGCGCAGCAGGTAAAAGCTGCTGCCTACAGTGCTGGCATCTCATACGGACATCCGTTCAGGTCCCGGTTGCTCCATTTCCAATCTAGCTCTCTGCCTATGGCCTGGGAAAGCAGTAGAAGATGGTCCAAGTCTTGGGCGCCTGCACCCATGCAGGAGACCCAGAAGAAGCTCCTGGATCCTGGCTTTGGATCGTCACAGCTCTGGCTATTGTGGTCAACTGGGGAATGAACCAGTGGATGGAAGACCTTTCTCTCTCTCTCTGCCTCTGTAACTCTGCCTTTCAAATAAATAAATATTTTAAAAATAAATGAATAAAATCTTAAAAAAAAAAACACAACTGTAACTGAACTGGAACAGACACTGCTCTGTGGTCATTCTAGATCCCATATGCCACAGGACGATACGCAAAGGGGGTACATGTTGTGGGAAGAAGGTGATCTTGCCTACCAGGGGAAACCATGGTCACCATTTTTATAGTTCAGGGAGGGAGGCAGGCTCTTTTTCTGGCACCAGGGGATCCTCAGCAGGCCTCCTGGTGAGGCCGTGTCCAGAGAGTTAGTGGAATCTACAGTAACCTCAAACAACCAGGTTATCACGGTTCAGAACTCTCAGAAATGAACATCTGGATCCGGTACCAGGTAAAGGTCTCTGATCGACTGAGGAACACGGACGCGGGGTTGGAGGCAGACAGGACATGGTAACACACGTGCTACCCCACATTCACGCCTGCTGCTCACAACAGAGCTGGCCGTGCATGAGAACACGGGAGACTCAGGCAACCATCACACACGTGGCACCACGCACATACCTGTTGAGCTCCCTGATGGCTCGGAGCCTGCGGATGTAGCGACGGCAACTAGGAAGAATGGAGAGGTGGTGGGCGTGCAGGGTGAGAAAGAAGCACTCAGTGGGGAATTTTGGCTCAGAAAATGGAGGCTGATCACCATCTAGGAGAAAAAATAGCATTCCTTGAGTAAAATGCATTGCATATCTAAATTGGGGGCAGGAAGCTCTATGTAGGAGAGAAAAACAATACCTTCATTTTCAGGAAGTTTAGGGACACTTTTTAAAATTATAAACTTATGTCCTAAGAGCAGTAGTGCATTTAATGACTGGGCATTCTGTACCCTGTGATTCAATGTCTACACAGATGTCCATCATTTGTGATGTGTCTTTCTGATGCATTTTACAAAGCCATTTATATCATTCAATACAAGTCTCATTTAAGTCTCAAAATGGCACTAAATTATGTTCATCAGCTGCAGACTCCACAGCTATTTCCTTGCACGTTTGTTGTTTCTGGTTTTTGGTTTATAAACAAAAATACTGCTGGGAGGATCTAAACACACAAAATTCTTCCTTACCCCCAAGCATGGGGAATAAATCCCAAAAAAGTACAACTGAGACTAGTGCTATATTTCACTTTATTTTTTAATAAGCACATAATGACTGCATATATTTACGGAATACAGTGTGATATTCCCATACACAATGTAAGATAATCAGATCAAGGTAACTGGCCTATCACCGCAGACACTGTTGTGTTAGCAACATTCAAAAATCTCTCCATGAGCTATTGAAAAGTATACCACTCACCGCTATGGACCACCGCTATCTACTGGTTCAGCACGTCAGGAGTTATTCCTCCTGTCCAACCTGCACCCAGCGTTAGGAATTTTTGCTATGAACCTCCAGAATCCACTTGACACATTGTGAATAATATTGATTAAATGTCACCTATTTCTTCACACGCTTACATTCTATGTCAGCCCACAGGTTTTGGCTAATTTGTAGACAAGATGGCAACCTGAATTTCCCTCAGTTTGTATCTTGCACTTTCTTTCCCCAAGTGTGTCTGATTCCCAATGACACACACAGTACTGTTCACAGTTTCCCCAAAGTAAAAGAAAACTATCTCCGGGAGGATTCACTTCTGTCTTTACACATTTACAAGTTCTATTACATTGAGTAGAACGTTCTTAGTCAATCTTTCATTTCACATATTCATTCTGTCTCACTCTATGAAAGTTATGCTGACACATTAAGAAACATACTTATTATCTCTGATGATATGCTTTAGTTCATAAATCATAAATTTCTTTCTGCTTCACAGCTGGGTCAAATTCCTTGTTCAATTTTCTACATTTTTTAAATTGGATTTTAAAAAATAAATGTTTAACCCTTTGACTCTTTTAGAATTTATTAGTCTATGAGGTGTGATTCCGATATCCTACCAACAGCCATTAGTATACATGATAATAAGAAACTCACTTTATTGCTCACTGGGTACTTAGCTCTCACCAGCAAGTTTAAACATCTTTCTAGGGGCCGTGCTGTGGCACCAACATCCCATATGGGTGCTGGTTCAAGTCCCAGCTACTCCTCTTCCAATCCAGCTCTCTGCTATTGCCTGGGAAAGCAGTAGAGGATGGCCTACGTTTTTGGGCCCTGCACCTGTGTGGGAGTTCTGGAAGAAATTCCTGGTTCCTGGCTTCAGATCGGCTTAGCTCCGGTTGTTGTGGCCATCTGGAAAGTGAACCAGTGGATAGAAGACTTTTCCCTGTCTGTAACTCTACCTCTCAAATAAATAAAACAAAATCTTAAAAAAAAAAAAAAAACACCCAAAACCCAACACCTCTTTCTGTAATGGGTACATCTGTCCAGGATCCCATCACTGCCAGGTAACCAGGGACTTGCAGGGATTCACCCTAGTCTGTGAATCACTTTATTTTATTATTATTATTTTTAAAAAATTTGTATTTATCTGAGAGGCAGAGTTGGAGGGGGGTGGTCTTCCATCCACTGATTCACTCCCCAAATGGCTGAAATGGCCGAGCTGGGCTGATCCAAAGCCAGGAGCTTCTTCTGGGTCTCCCACCAGGGTGCAGGGGCCCAAGCACTTGAACCATCTTCCTTGGCTTTCCCAGGCCATTAGCAGGGAGCTGGATCAGAAGTGGAGCAGCTGCAACTTGAATTAGCACCAATATAGGATGCTGGTGAAACAGGCATAGGCTTAACCTACTATGCCACAGTGCCAGTCCTACTTTACATTATTTTAGAAAGTCAGTGTCAGAGGGCTTTGGTGTGTCTCATTACGTCACATGCTTTATTAACAAGAAGAAATCAATGGATTTTCAAACCATCAACCTGTCACCATCTGTGAAATATTTCATGAGGATTTTAATGGGTATATATAAAATCTATAGGCCTGAGTTGTTCTACCTCTTTTATTATATATGTTTTACCCCTTACTCAGAACAATACATTTCCTTTCATTTGTTCTATCTATTGATGTTGGCTAGTTCGCAGTAAGAATTTTTTAGTGTGTTTGTTTACTGTGTATCTCCGTTTTACAAATTCGCATCAGTAAGAGGTGAGAACAACCCGCGAGGATGCACAGACAGGGATCGAGGATGCGCAGACAGGGATTGAGGACGCGCAGACAGGGATCGAGGACGCGCAGACAGGGATCGAGGACAGCAGACAGGGATCGAGGACGCGCAGACAGGGATCGAGGACGCGCAGACAGGGATCGAGGACGCGCAGACAGGGATCGAGGATGCGCAGACAGGGATCGAGGACAGCAGACAGGGATCGAGGACGCGCAGACAGACAGGGATCGAGGACAGCAGACAGGGATCGAGGATGCGCAGACAGGGATCGAGGATGCGCAGACAGGGATCGAGGACAGCAGACAGGGATCGAGGATGTGCAGACAGGGATCGAGGATGCGCAGACAGGGATCGAGGACGCGCAGACAGGGATCGAGGATGCGCAGACAGACAGGGATCGAGGACAGCAGACAGGGATCGAGGATGCGCAGACAGACAGGGATCGAGGATGTGCAGACAGGGATCGAGGATGCGCAGACAGGGATCGAGGACGCGCAGACAGGGATCGAGGACAGCAGACAGGGATCGAGGACGCGCAGACAGGGATCGAGGATGCGCAGACAGGGATCGAGGATGCGCAGACAGACAGGGATCGAGAATGCGCAGGGATCGAGGATGCGCAGACAGGGATCGAGGACAGCAGACAGGGATCGAGGATGCGCAGACAGGGATCGAGGACGCGCAGACAGGGATCGAGGACAGCAGACAGGGATCGAGGACGCGCAGACAGGGATCGAGGACGTGCAGACAGGGATCGAGGACGCGCAGACAGGGATCGAGGATGCGCAGACAGGGATCGAGGATGCGCAGACAGGGATCGAGGATGTGCAGACAGGGATCGAGGACGCGCAGACAGACAGGGATCGAGGACGCGCAGACAGGGATCGAGGATGCACTCACAGAGCTCAGCCCGCCAGCTGCTCATGTCCTCCATCGTGGCGTTCACACGCGTCTCATCACTGGGGAGAGTGATCCGGCATCTTGGGTGGAAGATATACGTTGGATCAACTGTTTCTAACTTGATTTTTGTACTTAGCTGCTGTAGTACCCAAAGGAAATTCAGCATAAATCCGTCTGTAGATACTAATCTATCATCTGTCTGTGAAGCATGAAAAAAAAAAATTCAAAGTAACACTTGGAATGGAAATTTTGCCCAATTTACATGAAAGCAGACTGAACATTCAAAAACAGCAGCATCCTCAAGCCAGAGGGGTCACACACGTCCTCATCGCTGGCCCTCTAGCAGCATGTGTTCACGAATCACCGCACACAACCTCGCCAGGGGTCTCCACACCGAGTCAGGGGTCAGCGATGCTGCTGCTCCCTTATCACAGAGGACGAAACAAGGACTCAGGGACTGAACTGGTTTGCCCAAGAGCCTTAAAGTTAGTATTCTGGTAGAAGCACAATAAATGTCCCTTTCTTTCTCTTCATTTCCCCTCAACAGCATGAGAGCAACTGGCTCCACCTGTCACCACCCGACAGATTCTCTACCAATGGCAGCAGCACAGTCCGGCATCAGGAACCTACGATCAGCAGGGTGGCAGTTAACACTGGACCAGGCACGATGCTGACAGCTAAATATCAAACAGATCCGCCAGCAGTTAGGCACTACTATTATCCCCTTTGAGCAGACAAGGGAAACTGAGGCACAGAGAAGCAACTAGACAGGTTCCTACCACAGTAAAGGGTAGAGCCAAGGTCAGAGGTCACTTTTGCTTCTGAATGTAAGTGCTGAATCACTCATTTATAGTTTACTAATACTCCTGGAAGAACGCACTTTGACCTCTTCTACTCTGCCAAGTAGCCCCAGCAGCCAGCCTCTCTCACCAGGATGGACAGGCGGGTTCATGACCTTATACCTGCCTCTCGGGTCTGCCCCAACCCCCGTCCTGCTGTCGCCATTTCTCCACACAGCAGATCCTGCAGATGCAATGCTACAAACCTTCCACCGGTTCTTGCCATGCAAGCCGCGATTCCTCCTCCCTCACCCTCACAGCCCCCGTAATGGAGCCTGGTGCACCCACTCCCCATGGCCTGCCTTTTTCCTTCCTGTTCATCATCCTGTAGCCACAAAGGCCTGCGTGTTGGGCTTGCTGCAAAGCTGGCTCGTCTCCACCTGGCGCCTGCCCTGGGTGTGGAAAGCCCGCTCTGCAGCCTTGTAGGGGCTGGCTCTTTCCTCAGTACCGCCTCGGAGAGGCCGTCCCTACCACCAGAAAGCACAGCCACTCGGCCCTGCCTCTGAGTCTCCACAGCTGCTTTCAAGGCCTTGCCTCTGCTTCATCCGAACACAGATTCTGTAACACGTTTACCTGCCTCCTCACTGACCCCAGGAGCTCATGCTCCACAAAGCAGGCAGCTTGTCTGCCGTGTTCACTGCGATAGCCCCGACTCCAAGAACAACGCCCAGAAACAAATCTGGGTGTGAAGATGGATTCCACGAACACAGAAGAGGAGCCTCTGGGAGTCCTACCTGCATCTGCGCTTTCTTCATATTGGCGTTGACGATGGCGGCCATGTAACCCAGAGCAGCCTCTCGGGTTTCGCCGTTTAACAAAATACTATGCAGAATCTTGAAAAGCTCTTGCTGAAATTTATTGTAAAAAAGGAGAAGAATATTAAAACTTTATTTTAAAGATAATTCCTTTCTGACTTCAAGAATAGCTGGCTATGCTGTGGGCTAAACCACCACCTGCAGCACTGGCACTCCAAGTCAGGACATCGGTTCGAGTCCCGGCTGCTGTGCTTGCTAGCCAGATCTCCGCCAGTGAGCCTGGGAAAGCAGTGGAGGACGGCCTAAGACTTGGGTCCCCGCCACCAACACGGGAGACCACTCACCCCAAGAGTTCAGAGCTCCAGGCTTTGGCCTGGCCTTTGCAGCTACTTGGGGAGTGAGCAAGTGAATGGAAGATCCCTTTCTTTCTCTACCTCTCCTCCTCCCTCTGTTACTCTGCCTTTCAAACAAATATTTTTTAAAGGGAGGGGATGGCATTGTGGTGGCACAGATTAAGAGCAGCTGGCTAGGGTGGGTGTTGTAACACAGTTTAAACACCTGCATCCTATATTGGAGCGCTAGTTTGAATCTCAGTTCGTCTGCTTAGATTCAGCTCCCTGATAATACCAATGGGAAAGTACCAGATGATGGCTCAAGTACTTGAGTTCTTGTCATCCACATGGAAGACCCAGACAGAGGTCCTGGGCTCCTGGCTCAGCCCTGGCTCTTGTGGGCATTTGGGGAGTAAACCAGCAGATGGAAGAAGTCTTCCTTTCAAATTAATAAAAGCAATCAATCTTAAAAAAATAAAAAGAATCACTAGCCTAATTTCTACTTTCTCTCCTCTCCAACTCCACTCAATTTAGGAAAGTCTTACTTACTACAAGTAGGACACACGAAGTGTCCATATCCAAATGTGTCAAGGCATTGGAGTGGAGAAGTAAGTAAGTACAAGCTTAATACCATGGCCTTTCTGATTTCCATGATCAAAATTAGTTTACTGGTGGGCAGTGCCGTGGCACAGTAGGCTCTGCCTCCGCCTGTGGCACCAGCATCCCATAGGAGCGCTGGTTCATGCCCTGTTTACTCCTCTTCTGATCTGCTAACAGCCTGGGAAAGCAGAAGACGAACCAAGTCCTTGGGCCCCTGAACATGTAGAGGAGACCCAGAAGAAGCCCCTGGCTTCGGATAAGTCCAGCTCTGGCTGTTGCAGCCATTTGGGGAGTGAACTAGAAGATGGAAGACCTCTCTTTGTTTCTCCCTCTCTCTGTAACTCTACCTCTCAAATAAATAAGTAAATAAATAAAATCTTTAAAAAAAAAATTACCAGGCTGGCGCCGCAGCTCAATAGGTTAATCCTCCGCCTTGCGGCGCCGGCACACCGGGTTCTAGTCCCGGTCGGGGCGCCGGATTCTGTCCCAGTTGCCCCTCTTCCAGGCCAGCTCTCTGCTTTGGCCAGGGAGTGCAGTGGAGGATGGCCCAAGTGCGTGGGCCCTGCACCCCATGGGAGACCAGAAGCACCTGGCTCTTGCCAAAAAAAGAAAAAAAAAAACTACCTACCCTCCCCAGCTCCAAGTAATGCTGCAGTGCTTGGCTAACAACACGCGTGTTCTCCAGGGTGATGGCAGGCCCTGAGAAGTACTTCTCAACCACTTTAACCTGGAAAGAGAAGGGAAACAACCAATCAACACAAGGGACCTTCGGGATGGAACTCGAACACAGCGCGGCCAAGCACAGACGGCCCCATACTTACATCGTCCTCGGCGAAGACAGAGAAGCTGAAGAAGGCCCCCAGGTAAGAGAGTCTCTGCAGCTCCCGCCCGGAGCCTGGGCTTAAGGGTTTCGGCAACCACAACGGCAAGGAGGCAACCTGGGAGAGAAGTGGAGGAGGCCGCTAAGGCCGCTACGAAGGCGGTGAGGCAGACGATGTCCCGCACAGCGCTCACAGCGGCTGCCTGCTCCGAGGTGCAGCGGAACGATGGCTGACACGTCACATCCTCAAACACAGTGCACACACGGCAGGGCATGTGGGCATTGTCTCACCTCAAGTGGGTGAGACAAAGGACAGTCTTGGGATTCTTACATTTCAAGACTCTGGTGGAGTGCCAACGAACCACTCCAGTGTCCCTGAAGCACCAGCAGCAGCCATCCCCACGGGGCTCACACTAGCCCCCCGAGCCGCGGGAGAAAACAAACAACTTCCATGCAGGAAATGCTACATCCTCGGAGAAGAGCCGAGGCCTCTGAGTCGTGACGCAGTCAGGACAGCATGCAAGCCCGTCCCAGAGGCGCTTACCAAATTGCACACAGGGTGCGTCTTCCCAAACTTGGTTTCACAGAGTTCACCTAATGCCTGAAAGAAAGTTCAAAGATAGTATTTCAGTGTCTGTCACCTTGACCTGACAGCTCTGTGTACATCAGGGAGTGGCTGTTACCGAAGGGGGAGGTGGCAGCAGCTTCACTACTTCTCCTGATTCATAAACTAGTGCACGCTCGTCACTGAGAACTTCAAACAAAACAGACACATATGATGGGAACAAAGTCACCCACCCGTGACCCTCACACATCATCGCTATGATATTTTCATTAACAGCCTTCCAGATACACTTCTGTGCACATCCACATGGAAATACATTTATACACACACACACACACAGAAAAGACATTTTCACTTCCTATCTTTCCATGGTAAAAAGACTTGCTTCACAAACTTAACACGGCAAGGCTTGCCAGCGATACACCTATCAGTAATAGAACTTAAGAAGCGGTCCCATTGAGAGCGGGCCAGGTTACTTGGCAATTCTGAGAACTCCCCCTTCCTCGGGTGCTCTGGTCACTCTCACCTTGGAGGAACGTGGAGGACAGTTTTTAGGGACATGACACAGCTGGGACAGGGCTACGGTAAGTCTATCAAACACTATTTGCTGCGTGGTGGATTTAGTTTTCCCTGGGAGTTAGACACAGCTACTGCAGTTGCTAAAGCAGCTGCCGGAAGGAAGCTTCTGGATGATGCATTTAGGCTCTGACCCTCTGGAGAAGCTGCCTGTCTAGCCAGGAGCGCCCGAACTGTGCTGCACGTGCGGGTTCCAAGGGAAGCCCTGCACAACCCCACAGCCACGCCACACCCCGAGGAGGCAGACAGCATCTAAGGCTGAGAGTGCGGCATCAGCACTGCTCCAGCACAGTGGGCACCACCGACCTACAGAATCATCACGGTTCTCTCTCTCTCTCTCTCTCTCTTTCTCTCTCTCTCTTTCTCTCTCTCTCTCTCTCTGTCTCTTTCTTTCTCTCTTTCTTTCTTTCTTTTTGACAGGCAGAGTGGACAGTGAGAGAGAGAGACAGAGAGAAAGGTCTTCCTTTGCTGTTGGTTCACCCTCCAATGGCTGCCACGGACGGCGCGCTGCGGCCGGCACACCGCGCTGATCCGATGGCAGGAGCCAGGTGCTAGGTGCTTTTTCCTGGTCTCCCATGGGGTGCAGGGCCCAAGCACTTGGGCCATCCTCCACTGCACTCCCTGGCCACAGCAGAGAGCTGGCCTGGAAGAGAGGCAACCGGGACAGAATCCGGCACCCCGACCGGGACTAGAACCCCGTGTGCTGGCACCGCAAGGAGGAGGATTAGCCTGTTGAGCCGCGGCGCCGGCAGTTATTTCTGACTTCAGCCCAACAGCCTTCCTCTTCCTGGCCGTCATTACTGCATCACGCTCACTGCCCAATTTTCATTCCACAAGCATCAGTAATGGTTCAAAATAAAGTGATTCAGCTACCACAACGGCAAGCAAGTGTCCTCTGACCAAGGACATTTTGCTGCTAGCCGACACTAACAGCTCCTCACCGAGATGTAAGCAATCTCAAACCACAACTGAAAATTCAACAATCCCACAAGGAATACTGACGCAATAATTCAGGTTCACTAAAATATTCCACCACTGAACTCAATCCGATTATTCTACTTCCTTTTCTGTCTGCCACAGACAGAACAATGCGAATGGATTAACAGAACTTATTAGGAACCCAAATAATGGGTGCAAGGAAGCAGCCACGGCAGAACTCCACTCAAAAGCAACAGCTCCTCTTCCATCCTCTAATTCCCCAGCAGTGTCTTTAACTTTAGCCTTGTGCAGTTATGATGACCATGTAGATAAAAGCACCCTTTGTAGACAAAAACCTTCTGTTTTGCCTCTATTAAAGTGGAATCACGCCACTGCTTTGCTGTGCTTTGATTTCTCAGTAGAGGAGAGTGACCGCGCCTCGCTAGCTCCCGTGCTCCCAGTGCTGGCCTGGAACAGGTCTTCAGGAAGTAAGAATTCAAGGTACGATAGAATCAAATCAGCAGAATGAGTAAGAGGAACAGAGTGAACATGGTAATAAAAATTCAACCACTGCTTCAATCTACACAAGATTCTGTTTATGTAAGGAGTAAACTAATTTCATGTTTTGGTATTTGTTTTTTTCCCTTACACATCTTGAATGAAAAATATTCTATAATAAAAACAAAAAAAGACAAAAAAGAAGAAAAAAAATAAAAACAAACAAAAAAAATTCTATAATAAGTCAAAATATTTTTCTCCTCAAATTTCAAAAGAACAGAAAAGAGCCTCATCATTCCACACGAGGGTTTTCACAGTAGTCAAGCCCCACCCCGAGAAGCTGGCCCAAGGTCCCGTCTACACTGATACTTGCTCTACATGCCTCATGGAGCTAAGTAGATTCCCAAGGCTGCAGGCTTTCCTTGGGAAACAGGGAAGACGAACAAGAGAGTTACTCTGAGATTCTGTGTACAATGAAAGTACATTATTTTTCTCAGTAAACTTTAGCTTATATTTGCATTTCTAATATTTTTTAATAACACAATTCCATCCCACACAATGGCACGCTCACTGTTGGGAGCGGTGGAGGAACACCACCGATCATCTTTCCCAGAGCCGCACCACGGTGAAGCCCGTTTCAATGATGTGGAGTGCCGGGGACGTGAACTAGCTGTGCTAACGCTGTTTTCTCTGAGACCACACCGCACACCCTCCCTGCACGGCCAACACAGCGATTTCATGTTTAATTTGAATATGAGGTTGATCACGGACCTGAAAGAAAAGCGTATGTTAAAATAATCTGCAAGAAAAACATTTACTGAATAGGTTATAGAAAAAAAACAAAGATTTACCATGAGGGGGTATTTAAAGTAGTCGTTATCGAGGGAGCACTCTTTGGCAGCAAGAGCCAGGCCTTGTAAAATGGGGATAAAGATCTACAAGAAAAAAAAAAAATCAGAAAGTTAAGTTTAAGAAAAATTAAAGAGTGGGAATCATTGTTAAATAAGGCGCTAAGGCTGAATGTCCAGACACTTCTGCCCTCTCCCTAGGAACAGCTCTTTGCACTAGAATCCAACTGTGGTTTTGCCCTGTCCTTTCACAGAATTCTACCCGTAAGGTAATGCAGCTGATTGCCGGACGTGAGGGCACACAGGTGAATCCTGGTGCTCTGGCACTCCTTCCAGAGAGTCGGCAGAAGTGTACGCATGTGGAGCGGCTGAAGGACGCACCGGGGTCTTGGCTCTAATCACCTCAACCCTGCACATCCCTGCAACTAACACACTCTTGATTACCAGGAAAGAAACTACATTAAATACCCCGACACTTTCTCATCTCTATCAATACTTTTAAAAAGTCTGTCTCCGTTCATTTTGACAAAAATAAGGACAAATAATGGATATTATCGCTATTAAGTTTAATTTCGAACAAAAAATACAACAGGAAATTGCTGAGGTTGAAAAAGGATTTAGTTGGAACACCTTACCTCCACACATAATGTGTGCAGTAAACAAGTCATTAATTGGATACCGGAGCTTTAGGGCGCTCCAATTTACTTCTATAAGTTGACCATTGATACCAGGTAACACTGCAAGAGCTGCCCAGCCCAGCTCCCATTCAAATTTCCTAATGCAATCCCTCATCAGCGTATTTAGGGGAGTTGCTTGGGATTCAAGACTAATAATGTTAAGTAGAAGACGTTGTCAACAACAGCTGGCCATCTGAATGCCAGCATGCTGCAAGGGGAACAGACCACAGAGTCACAGAAAGTATTCTAATTAAGGCCCACTATTGCACAGTGCTTCACTTAAAACTTCAAAGACATTCATTTTTCAGAATTCATTTAGCTTTTTTTTTAAAAAAAAAATTTATTTATTCATTTGAAAGGCAGAAAGGGGAGTGGGGGATGGCAGAGATATTCCATGTACTGGCTCACTCCTCAAATGGCCAAGGTTGGGTCAGGCCAAAGTCAGGCCCTAGCAGTCTATTAGGGTCTTCCAGGAATGGCAGGGGTCCAAGCACTTGGGTCATCTTCCAATGCTTTCCCAGGTGCATTAGCAGGGAGCTGGATCCGATGTGAGGCAGCTGGGCCTTAAATCAATGCTCATACAGGATGCTGGCGTCACAGGTGGAGTTTTAACCTGCTGTACCACAAAGCTGGCCCGACCTTTCTTCTTTAGAAAGAATAAGTAAGGGGCTGCATTGTGCCAGTGCCTGCATCACAGCATCCCACTGACTGCCAGTTTCAGCCCCGACTGCCATGCTTCTGATCCAGCTGCCCACTGATGCGCCTGGAAAGCAGCTGAAGATGGCCCAAGTGCTCAGGCCCCTGCCACCCACACAGGAGACCCAGAAGGGAGTTCGAGGCTCTTGGCTTAAGCCTGGCCCAACGCTGGCTGTTTTGGTCATTTCAAGGATGAACCAGTGGATGGAAGATCTCTGCCTTTCAAGCAAATCTTTAAAACAAACAAACAAACAAACAAACAAAAAAATGGTGACTCACTTAGGCTGCCTTTGATATTCCTGTAAGTCAACAAGATCATCATTTACTCTAAGTAGCTAACGAATTCCAGATAGATCACGACACTGACTGGAATTTCTACTCTGGAATCCTGGATTCCTCTGCTACGAATATTTTAGAGACTGCTAAAAATATAATTCCCAAGGAAACAAAGGTCTTCACATTTATTAGTTATGAATGCTATGAGGTATAAAATAAACAAAAGGAATCGCACCAATTATAGCTGCTATCACTGCTTCTAGTCATAGGCAAAGAAACGATGGTACAGCAAACGTGAAGAGTATTTTACACAAGTCCTGTGCTCACAGAGGGAAACCTGAGGCAACAGGGCTTCAGTTACAACACAGGGCCACAAAAGAGCCAACGCAAGTTTAAGGGCAAAGTCCCGCCTTGAAAGAAACCTTTCTGAGCAGAGCAGTGGGGAAGAGCCAGCTGTCTTTCCCAGTTTACTGGTCAGAGGACCGTGAGCCCAGCTCGGTGCACTCTGCTGTTGCACGACTTTGGTGGCTAATTCAGCTCACGTCTCTCATCAAGCCTTATGCTGGTTGTGTTCCTGGGTTCGAAGCGCCATGGAATCAGGCACAGGGCCTCCTGTGCTTTCTCTTATCCTCCAAAGCACATCTACAGACAGAGCTTGTCCACAGACCGGATGCTTGAGGGAGCGGCTGAAACGGGCACATGTTTGAACAATGCAGCTGTCGCTCTGATTTCCCTAAGATGGCATCTGAGCTGGGTCTGTGAGCACACCACACACCCACGTTCCCACTGTGGCGTGTTCAGAAGCTGGGCAGACCCTCGACCTACCTGCTTGAACACTTCCTCATCCTGGTGCGTGGTTCTCACCAGCTCTTGAATGAAGCCATAGGGAAGATTCCTACACAGCATGTACGGCACTAGGAAGGACGGCTGCTGCAGGGACCTGCGGACCGCGTAAGGACGGAAGCACAGGGAACGTCACGTCAGCAAAGCCAACCTGAAGCCTCCCCGGCATTCTGCACAACCCTTCCAAGCAAGAGCCAACCGTTCTTGGCATCAGTGATCATTTCTTGGCCTTTAAATGAAAATATGTACAGGAAGTTTTTTCCATACAGAAGTATTCCATATTTCCTTCATCAGTTTATGCCTCATCCAAATCAGGGAAAAAAGATTAGCAGTGGTCTTTTTAAAACTTTTAATTTTGGCTGGCACCGTGGCTCACTTGGCTATCCTCCGCCTGCAGCGCCAGCCAGCACCCTGGGTTCTAGGCCTGGTTGGGGCACCTGGGTACTAGTCCCTGTCACTCCTCTTCCAGTTCAGCTCTCTGCTGTGGCCCGGGGAGGGCAGCGGAGGATGGCCCAAGTGCTTGGGTCCCTGCACCTGCGTGGGAGACCAGGAGGAAGTACCCGGCTCCTGGTTTCGGATTGGCGCAGCGCCGGCCGTAGAGGCCATTAGGGGAGTGAACCAATGGAAGGAAGACCTCTCTCTGTCTATAACTCTACCTGTCAAAAAAAAAAAAAAAAAAAACTTTTAATTTTGGGGGCCAGCACCATGGCTCACTTGGTTAATCCTCTGCCTACGGCGCTGGCATCCCATATGGGTGCCAGGTTCTAGTCTCGGTTGCTCCTCTTTCAGTCCAGCTCTCTGCTGTGGCCTGGGAGGGCAATGGAGGATGGCCGAAGCCCTCGGGCCCCTGCACCTACATGGGAGACCTGAATAAGCTCCTGGCTCCTGGCTTCAGAGGGGCTCAGTTCCAGCCACTGCAACCATGTGAGAAGTGAACCAGTGGATGCAAGATCTTTCTGTCTATAACTCCACCTCTCAAACAAAACAAAACAAAAAAGGCTTATTTCTTTGAAAGGCAGAGTGGCAGAGAGACAGGGAGAGAGAGAGAGTGGTCTTCCATCTGCTGGTTCACTCCCCAGATGGCTGCAACGGCCACGGCCGAGTCAGGCTGGAGCCAGGAGCCTGGAGCTCCATCTGGGTCTCCCACGTGGGTGCAGGGGCCCCAGCACCCGGGCCATCCTCTGCTGCCTTCCCAGGCACATTAGCAGGGAGCTCTCTTGGAAGTGGAGCAAACCAAGACTTGAGCCAGCACCCATATGGGATGCTGACATCACACACAGCTGTGCCATGTATGTCCCTAGCCTGAAACACTTTAAAAGCTTTAGTACATGTATATAATTTTCCTCATTTCTATAAAAGTTCTGAAACATATGGTTATGGTATAGAAAGTAATCTAAGACCAACCAGAATGAAGAAATGTGGCCATGTCATCTTTCCTTTAGCTATTTTTGCACAGAACTACAATATACATAGCCCCCTCCCCCCTTTTTTTTTTTAACTTTAAAGCTTTATGGGACTCTCAGAAACAAAGAGAAACAAATATATCACTTTGGGTGATTCCAAAATTCCGCATTCCACCACCATTCTTCAGTACTGAGTAACAGAAATTGTGCCACCTGTGGAAAGTGAGGAACCGGTGTTCCCTCAAGGACCTCCATGCCCTGCAAGCAGCTGCACTTAAAGTAATTGCTAATTTTCTGCAGTGATGTCCATATATTTCTTTTATTTTTTTTTTTAAAGAACTATTTATTTGAGGGGCCTGTGGCACAGCGGGTTAACGCCCTGGCCTGAAGCACCTGCATCCCATATGAATACTGGTTCGAGACCCAGCTGCTCCACTTCCGATCCAGCTCTCTGCTATGGCTTGGGAAAGCAGTAGAAGATGGCTGAAGTCCTTGGGCTCCTATACCCGTGTGGGAGACCCAAAGAGGCTCCTGGTTTCAGATGGGCGCAGCTTTGCCGTTGCGGCCAACTGGAGAGTGAACCATCAGATGGAAGGCCCCTCCCCCCGCCTCTCTCTGTGCTTCTCCTCTCTCTGTAACTCTGACTTTCAAATAAATAAATAAATCTTTACAAAAAAAGAGATTTATTTATTTGAAAGGCAGAGAGAGAGAGGTAGAGAGAGAGAGATTGAGAGAAAGAGAAAGGTTCCATCCACTGGTTCACTCCCTAAATGGCCACAATGGCCAGAGCTGCGCTGATCTGAAGCCAGAACCAGGAGCTTCCTCCAGGTCTCCTATGTGGCTGAAGGGGCCCACGGATTTGGAACATCCTCTACTGTTTTCCCATAGAAGGGAGCTGGATTCGAAGTGGAGCAGCTGGGACTTGACCAGTGCCCATACTAGATGCCAGCACTTCAGGTGGCAGTTTTACCTGCTATGCCACAGTGCTGACCCCCACATATTTCATCAATAGTCCATTTCAAATAGCACACAGCACCCTTACAATACACCTAAATTTATTTTTAAAAGTTGCTTTGGGGGCCAGTGCAGTGGCGCAGTGGGCTAAGCCTCTGCCTGCAGTGTCGGCATCCCATGTGGGCACGGGTTCGAGTCCCGGCTGTTCCACTTTCGATTCAGGTCTCTGCTGTGGTCCGGGAGGGCAGTGGAGGATGGCCCAAGTGCTTGGGCCCTGCACCCCATGGGAGACCAAGAGAAGCACCTGGCTCCTGGCTTCGGATCAGCGCAGCTCTGGCCATTGCGGCCATTTGGGGAGTGAACCAGCAGATGGAAGACCTCTCTCTGTCTCTACCTCTCTCTGTCTATAACTCTACCTCTTAAATAAATAAATAAAATCTTTCTTAAAAAAAAAAAAAAAGTTGCTTTGTACTACTTTAGAAGCTGAGGTAGAGTTTCATTTTCACAGTATTTTAGAAGAGAGGAACCTCAGTGCTTAACTAACACACACCTCCACTTTACAAGCAAGGAAGGGATTTATCCCCGGGGGCGCAAAGTGGCTGGACCCCCTGATATCCACGGATGGACAGGGTCTGCTCCCTGCAAAGCTGCGCGCACCGAACAGTTCCCCATACCTGGGCTGCGTGAGGGAGCCCTGCAGGACCAGCGCAGTGTGGGAGATGCACTGTGAGCGGACGTTGCTCAGGAGCTGGCTGACCGCGGGCTGGCTGCACATCTGCAAAGGAGAGGGGCGGTCAGGGACACGGCACACAAATCATCTCTCGACTGCAAACTGGGAGGAGCCAGAGAAGGTCAAGCGCACACACGGCACGCTCTGCTTTTCCTTTATTCCTCCTAGTGCAGGGCCCCTGCTGCCGAAATCACAGTCTGAGAAGAGAGGCACCAGCCGGGAGGAGCACGTGGAAGCCCCGGAGATGTGTGTACACTCTGCTTCTGCTAAGGGTGTCTACTCCAAAGAGGCCTTTCACAAACAGCAAACCAAGGCTGTTGGACAACTGGACTCCTTCCTACCGTAAAACTGTGACCAGGAAGTGCATGAGATAAAAAACACTGAAGTCAGACAGCACTCAGCGTCACTCAGGCAGCCCCGCAGGTTAAACCCAGGTTATGATATTTTGATATATGAATGCAGCTTCCCGCGTTTCAGTTCAGCCTTGCAACTTGTTACACGCTTCTGGACAATTACAACATCTCTCTCACGTTTATCTGCTTATCCATGTAATGGAACAAACAGTCTTGTATTGGGTTCCAACTGGACTAACTAAACACTGAGAATTCAAGCTAAGGGAGACTCCCCATAGCTCCTCGCAGTCGACAGTCACTCTGTAACATGACGGTAAGGGTTATGACCATCAGAAATTACTGGGGCCATCACAATCATGGTTGGCACCCAGCTGCAGGTACGGTGAAGAGAGAGGACTCAGGCCAGGCCACCTGGGTTCACTTTTTGACCTCTCCCCCAGCCCTCCCCGCTCTACTGGGGTGTGAGTTCCAAGGGGCAGGGACCGTTCTTGTTCATTAAGACACCCCAAGTTCCTAGGGTAATATGGGGCACAGAGCAGTTGCTCAGACAACACAAATCCATGTTCTTCAGGGGTGGGGAGAAGACCATTTACCAAACAAACAGTCTGGGTTTGGGGGAAAAAAAAACCCACTTCGTATTACCTTTGGTGCTTTCTTTTCCTCTATTCCAACTCGGTCAAAACACTCAATGAGGTAGTTCAGCATGTCGGTCTCTTTGCAGGTTTCAATGGCAAAATGGTCACTGTAGGAATCCCAACTGCTTGCTCCACCAGAGGCTCCCAAACTTTGGAGAAGAAGGAAAAAGCAGCTGACTCGCCATCTCTCGCGGAGGCCCCTTTGGCATTTGCATTGGTGCAGAAAGCCTGTTAGGACCCCTGCACCCCGACACAGCACGATCGCTCATGCAGCCCACACGGGAGCTGACTGCTCGCCCGCCTAGTCCACGCCCCCGGACAGTCACTTCTGCCAGACCTAAGAAGGGAGTCTGATCTCAGTAGGGACGACACCTTACAAATGCAGGACTAAGAACGCAGGAAGCCGTAGACCACACTGACAGTGTCACTCAGGCAGCCCCGCAGGTTAAACCCATATTATGATACTGCTGTAAGTCAACTCCTTAGGAGAGAAGTTTATAAGCGTCTCACACATTATCCCTCATCCTCATGGCTTCTAGGAGATTTCAAAAGCCACCTCCCAGCATTTGGCAAAAGGACTAGAGTTTAAGAAGAACATCCAGTTAATGCTATCCACAGAAACATTCCCAAAACGGTTTCCTTGCTTTGTGAAAAAGCAAAGCACTCCGGCTAAAACAAAGCTCCTGTAACAGGAAAAACCAGACCCGGCTCTAGTCCCGCTTTACTGCTTGTTACCCAAGCCCACAGCCTGTGCCGCACCTGTGGGGAGGCTGCCATGAAGTCCTGAGCAAGCACTTTGGGGAATATGAGCAGGCGACAACAGGAAACACTGCTGTTATTAGTCATAACTGTTCTCTGAGACAAAACCCCAAGATATTCTCAAGGGTTCCGTTTGAGGAAATTTAAACTCAATCACTGACAGGTCATATGCCAGATCTGGTGTTTAATTTGCAGGCTTACTTGGTATACACAAAAGATATGAAGCAATTAATCATGACTCAGAAAGCAGCCGAGAGTTTAAAATGAAGAGGAAATGAAAACGTAATCTCAGTTTAAAAAAATCCCAAGTGAAGATGCTAGAAGGGGGAGAACAGGAGCAGCCTGAAGCACCTGCTGGCCTCCACCTGGGGCAGACAACACAGGACCAAGGGCTGCTGCTCATGATGCCAGCGCCCCACACGAGCACCAGTCTGCGTTCCGGCTGTCCCGTTTCCAATCTAGCTTCCTGCCAACGCGCCTTGGAAAGCAATGGAAGCCGGCCCAAGTAATTGTGGGAGACCTGGATGGAGTTCCTGGCTCCTGGTTTCTGCTTGACCACGGGAGCCATTTGGGAAGTGACCCACCAGATGCAACATCTCTCCCTCCCCTTCTCTCCCTCTCTCTGGAACGCTGCCTTTCAATTAAATAAACCTTAGAAAAACCACATTGCTTGAGAAGTTAACAAAAAAACCAATAAACTAAACTAAAAGAACTGAGAAGAATTGAGAGATCGGCATGTTATATACACAGACAGATTCCACGTAACTCATTCTGGAACACATACATAACTGACCTTAGAATTTTAGGAAAAACACAATTAACCTTGAAGTGAAATTGTGATACAAAGGCATTTCAGTAAAGAAGGGGAAAACAGCTCAAGCTTTAAATTCAAGGCTTTCAGCCCAGAGCCTCGTGGGTTTCAGCTCCTATGACCTAAAATCTGGGTCTGCGAGGAGGGGACAGAGCAGGCGAGGCTGTGGGGCACTCACAGGAGTGAGGCCGCCGACTCCCAGCCACCTGGGCAGGTTAACTGAGCCAACCACAAAGCAGCTCACCCGAGTCCAAACCAACATGGGCAGGAAATCCTACAAAAACAAAATGCTCATGTCTGATAGTCTGTGGTACACTGTGCTAATTAATGGTAGGATCTGGTATCTGCTAGTTGGTCTGACAACAGAAAGCTCAGAAGAAGCAACACATGGATAACAAAACGACAAATAAGAGAGAGGGAAACAGAGACAGTCTACCTGCAGCACGCTGGGTTTCAAGCAGACTCTCCCCTGACATTAGTGTCTCACTGACTACATTCCCAGCACTTCCCAAACGTGAACTCCGATCATGCAGGCTTCTATCTGTGCATAGCTGACGCTAATTTTCCTCTGAGCATTTCTCGTAGATGACAATGAAAATAAATCATGCTTGTTTAGAATGAAAATTTTAAACTACGTTTCCTGGATAATAGGCCCAATACTCCTTGCACTTTTAAATGTCTGAAATGAGAAGTATCTTGTGTTTGACAGCGAGCGGCCCTGACAGCTGCAAGGAGACAGCTGGATGTGGGTCCACAGGCAGCGGAGAAACTCCTTAGAAGGCGCTGCCTCCCGCGACTGCCATTCCTCTGAGTCCATTCTAGGCAAGACGTTCCTTTTAACTTTTCTAATTCCAAATTTGAAGTATGATTTCTTTTACTATTAAAGATTTATTTATTAGGGTCGGTGCTATGGTGCAGCAGGTTAATGCCCTGGCCTGAAGCGCCGGCATCCCATATGGGCGCCAGTTCGAGACCCAGCTGCTTCACTTCTGATCCAGCTCTCCGCTATGGCCTGGGAAAGCAGAAGATGGCGCAAGTCCTGGGGCCCCCGCACCTGCGTGGGGGACCCAGAAGAAGCTCCTGGCTCCTGGCTTCGGATCAGCGCAGTTCCGGCCGTTGCGGCCAATTGGGGAGTGAACCAGCAGATGGAAGACCTCTCTCTCTGCCTCTCCTCTCTCTGTGTAACTCTGACTTTCAAATAAATAAATAAATATTTTTAAAAAGTAAAAATAAAAATAAATAAAATTTATTTATTTGAAGGGCCAGTGCTATGGCATAGGAGGCTAAATCTCTGCCTATGGCACCGGAAGACCATATGGATGCCAGTTCTAGTCCCAGCTGCTCCTCTTCTGATCCAGCTCTCTGATATGGCCTGGGAAAGTAGTGGAAGATGGACCAAATACTTGGGCCCCTGCACCCGCCTGGGAGACCCAGGGGAAACGCCTGGCTTCAGACTGGCTCAGCTCCAACCATTGAGGCCATTTGGGGAGTGAATCAGCAGATTTAAGACCCTTCTTTTTGTCTCTCCCTCTCTTTGTCTGTGGCTCTAATATAAATGACTCTGAAAGGCAGAGTTACAGAAAAAGAGGCAGACGAAAGAGAGAGAGAGAAATCTTTTATCCCCAAATGCCCTAATGGCCCTGTGCTTGGCCAGGCAGAAGCCAGGAGCCAGGAACTCCATCCGGGTTTCCCAGGTGAATGGGTGGATGGCAGGGGCCCACGCACCTAAGCCATCTTCCATTGCTTTCCTGGGCACATTACCAAGAAGCTGGATGAGAGTTAAGAGTAGCAAGGACTTGAACACTCACATGGGATGCCGGCATGCAGACAGTGGCTCAGTCCACTGCAGCACAATGCTGGCCCCATGTTCCATTTAATTTTACTTAAATACAAACCCCTCACTGTCACTTGAAATATTTTTCCAAGTATTTCACTAAGACATGAAAAGCAACAATGTTTGTAGAAGACTTTATCTTATGCCAGGCAATGCAACAGAAGGCACTCAGAATATATTAGAGGGCAGATGTTAAGGCGCCCACATCCCATAGTGGAGAGTCTGGCTTCAATTCCTGACCTTCGCTCCTGACTCCAGCTGTCTGCTAACACAGACTGTGTAAGGCTACAGCAGTGATGGCTCCAATAATTGGGTTCTTGCCATTCACAGGGAGACCTGGATTGAGTCTCTGCTCCTGGCTTTGGTCCTCAGCACAGAGCCATTACAGGCATTTGGGGAGTCAGCCAGTGGGTGCGTCCTCTCTGACTGCATCTCTGGCTCTTAATTAATTATTAAAAAAAATAGAGAATTTTCAAAGGTAAAAGAGTTTGGTGTATTTTAGTGATAATCGGTAATGTATCAAACAGCCAGCTGACTTTCAAGATAAAGAAGCAGGAGTGGGAGATGGATGAAATAAAACTAAATAGGAGGAGCTGGCACCGTGGCACAGCCGGTAAAGCCACCGCCTGCAGTGCCGGCATCCCATATGGGTGTTGGTTCGAGTCCCGGCTTCTCCACTTCCAGCTCTCTGCGATGTCCTGGGAAAGCAGTGGAAGATGCTCAAGTCCTTGGGTCCCTGCACCTGCAAGGGAGACCTGGAAGAAGCTCCTGGCTTCTGGCTTCGCATCTGCACAGCTCCAGCCCTTGCGGCCAATTAGGGAGTGAACCAGTGAATGGTTCTCCCCCTCCCTTTCTCCTTCTCGCTCTTTCAAATACATAAATAAATCTTTAAAAATAAATAAATAAAACTAAATAGGAATTTTTTTAAAAAATGAGAATGTAGAATAAGCCCCAGTATATTTCCAAATAATAGGACCCACCCTAAACATGCCAAAGGAACTCTGAACCATTGCGTGGAGAGTGGCCAGCTCACCAAAGCTCAGCCCAAGTGTCAAAGGTCAAAGCTGACTTATGGGGATTTTTTAGATTCAAAGTGAAAGAGTTGGATTTGAATTCTGAAGGCCATTCTGAAGGAGTGATGCATAATTTATATGCATAAATTTATACTATCAATAAACCTCTAAAATATTTAAAGTAGCTCTTCATTTTTCCTCAAAAACTTTTTAAAAATTCATGATGCTTTTACAACAGCAATATGCTAAAATCTTAGAAATATATCACAGTGAAGTCCTAAGAGGATCTAAAAAATTATACCTCCCTCTTGGAGAGGATGGGAACTGACTTTTGATGCCTCCATCAGCAGTCCAATTTAATCGTGTAATTCACCTAATAAAAAGTAGCTTGGGGGTCCACATTGTGGCACAGCAGGTTAGGCGGCCCTTTGGGACACACACATCTGGTACACTGGCTCCAGTTTGTGTCCTGTCCCAGCCACGCTGCCTCCCGCCGAGCTCGCTGCTGATGTATGTGGGAAACAGCTGATGTATATGGCACTAAGTCCCTGCCACCTGCCTTCAGTGTGGCTCAGCCCCAGAGTGGCCATCTGGAGAGTGAACCATTAGATGGAAGATTCTCTCTCCTGTCACTCTGCCTTCCAAATAAATTTTTTAAAAGTTTTAATGACAGAAGAAATATAGCTCAATCCTCTGAAAACATGATGAAACTACTCATGGGGACGTAACCCCGTTCCACGAGTGCAGACTGAATCCCATTTACATCCCTCAGACAGTCTGCTTCCCGAAGGGATTCTGATGCAGCTCCTTCTCCCATCTAACTTCTCAAAGGCGGCCTGGAAATCCTGCTTTTCGCAATATGAGGCAGTCAGAGTTGTACAGGTTCAAGTTCCATAAACTCATTCAAGAGATGCATGCCAGGCACCACTGGAGGCCCTGGGGCACAGCACTAAATCAAACGGACGGAGGCCTTGTAGACGGAGGCCTTGTAGACGTGGCCGTTACACTGAGGGGAGTGGCAGTTAAAAACAACCGACTAGGTGCGTGCTATGGAGCCAAATACCTGCAGCGCACAGCAGAGGGAGGGGGCACATCGTGTTTAATGTGATGAGGTCAGGGGTCAGAGTCAGTGACCCTCTGATGAGACAGCATGCACACAACACACAGAGGTGAGGGGAGGTGTCCAGGGAGGGAGGGAGGAAGAAGGGTGAACACTGCAGTGGAAGAGACCAAGCTTTGCATGGGAGGATACCTGCTGACTTAGCAGAACCTCCCACTGCGTGAGAGACACGCCCACCTCTGGGATCCGTCCTTGAGAAGCAGTGACGGAATGTCCAGGGACTGTTTCCGCATGCCCCCCCCCCCCCATCCTGCAAGCCTTCTCCTGAATTCCACCCAGCTCAGCACCGTGCACCTGGCGGCTCCTGCAGTCTATCCTCGGCAGTTATTTTGAACAGTGCGGGCAGAGACTTGACTTGGTGCAGAGGAAACTTCAAATTAGGAACCAAAGTGTTCAACAGTGAGTCGGCACTAGAAAGAAAGTGCTAGCGCATTTTCTTACTCCAAGTCACCTAGAAAACCCTAGCAGCACTTCTCACTGTCTTCAGGGGCGCACATGTGGCAGCATCAGGAACCCTGCGCCAGCCTCTGCCGCCCTCCCGAAGGCTCTTTACACGGGGTCTGATTCACCGAGGTCAGGAAGGTGCTCAGAGAAATTCAGGGTTAGAAGCGAGAGCAGGATCCCTGTTCCCCAGACGTGATGCTCTTCACAGGCTCCGTTCCTCTCTCTCCCCTCTCGCGCTCACACACACCCCAGGTCCCAGCCCCTCCGCCACTCCTCAACTGCAGTAACCCTCGGAGCTGTGTTTCAGAAAGTAGTGGATGACTCACAATGGATAAAGGAAGAGTTTCAGACCTAGAGGCAGGGGAACTGAATGATGATTTATTTTGCTTTCAGGTTTGTAGTAAACAATGACACATAAAGTTGTCTTCCAAACTTACCAGACAACAGCAATGACAATGTGCCACGTGCCCCTTTACCACATGAGAAGGTCCTGACACTTACACACTGCCTTGCCCCCCACTTGACCCGCTCCTGCCTGCAGTCAAAGCGCACCCTCATTAGGGCTCACAAGTTAGTTCGTAAGCACTATGCACATGCAGGGTGAGCCGGCACTCCTGATACCTGGACCCAAACTGGACACAAGAAAAATCATCACCACCACCACCACCTTCATCATCATCACCATCATCATCATCATCCTCTTCATCTTCTTCATCACTACTGTCCCCAGCAAGTGCGAGGAAGAGGAAGGAGAAGGGATTGTCGTACACACTACCTCACAACAGAAAGCAAAAAAGGCAGTCAGGGCTCAAGGAGAAACAAGACGCGGAGAGCTTTCACAGCTGCTGTCGTCTGACGGAAACCTTCCCTAGAAGCTTCGTCCACTGACATGCAGAAGCACAGAGGGACATTTGAAAGAAGGAGCCGCCAAATTCGTGGAACTCTGCTTCTTTCTAAGAGGCGGAAGTGACATGCAATCAAAATCAAAGTGTCAAGGCAGCAGCGCCACTCACCAGAAGCAAGAGGCGCCGGGCCCAGATGCGCCCCTAGCTCCCCGGTCTGATTGTGTTTTAGCCACCAATGGCAATAGCACAGAAAGTCAAAGAGGGGCTCAAAGACAGCACTGACCAGTCTCTGAAATTCATCTGCAGTGAATGACAGGTGAACCAGACTGCAGAAGACAAAGTTCATTCTCTCTCCCTTTTGTACACAGAGGAGGGAAAGGAAGAGAGGGATGTGCAACAAGAGAGCAGCCCACGCTATCGGACGCGGTCAAGGCCTTGCAGAAGCACGGAGACAGCCAGCAACACGGGTTAATAACCCCAAAACAACCCCCAAATATCCCTGAGGTCAGTGCCACACAGCAGTTCTCCCAAAGCATGTTAACCTCATTTCCCTGCACTGCACACGCACACGCAGCTGCCTGCTGACCGATACCTAGGAGAGGTCCTCAGGGGGGACGGACGTCTGCGTGTAGCACTGGGCGAGGCGGGCGGGAAGGGCGGGCCCATGCTGCTGGGCCGCTGTCTGGAACTGCTAGTGGGTACTGCCTGGGGGCTACTGGCGAGTGCACGGAGGCTTGGGGAGCTCGACGGGACGGCGATGCTGGGGGACCGGGGGGTGGGACAGGGGGCACCCCCCCACGGGTGAGTGACAGTGTAGGGGCGATAGCGGGGAGACGAGGGCTGGCTTCCTGTAGCAGTTCCAGAAGCTGTGCTGTGAGGACTGAGGGAAGCAGAGGCAGAAGGCGTGGCCGCCTGGCTGGCTGCCCGGGAGGGTGAGGCAGAGGGTGGACCTAGCGTGGGCACAGAGCTCCAGAAACTGGCAATGGGGGTAGGGCTAGTTTCATAGAGGCTACATTAGTAGAGGGAGGGAGGAGAAAAGAGAAAATCAAAGAAACATTTGAGATAAGTAACTAAAATGGAAAGCATCAGGATTTTAAAGAATTGTACAGTTACATCCTGTATCTGCAGGAGTTCAAGCACATAGATCTACAAACATCTAAATAACCATAATCTAATGATGGACCCAGCCACGGGCTACATTTAATAAAGCCCACTTCTCAATAAATAGTATAGCAGACAGCCATTTGCTTTTAAGATTTAACTGCCAATGGCCTAACCATGGATAGCAAAGTAACAAAAAACCACCAACAAAAACCCCCAATTTGGAAATGATATCACTTCCAACGACTGAACCCAACCCCCAAACAGACTGTATACCGTAATCTGTGTGACACAGATTCGCGTCATGAATAAACCCTCCCTTTTCTTATGTATTTCACAGCTAACCAATCAGATGTGCAGAGAGAATCACACTGACCTAGACAAAGAGCTGGCCCCGAAGGAGCCCACACTGCAGAACATGGGGCTTGTTCCTGGGTTGGAGCCAGCATTCAGCATGAGATTTCTGTCTGGTGACCGAGCTGTTGCTGCAATGGGCTGGGATGTGGCTGTCAGACTGGCAAAGGGGTTTTCATCTCTGGTCTGAGTAGACATCATTAGCACTTCCATTAAAATCTGGCCAATCAAGTCCTTAAAATCAGAGAACACTGTTGGAAAGGCAGAACAGAGAGCAGGTTACACACGGTTCTTCATTCACGTGATCCTCGAATAAACCAAAGTGATCCAGGGTGGCTCAATGTGGCATCCCAGACTGGATTCTGGAGCAGCAAAAGGACAAGAGTGGAAAATCTGGCAAAAATCCAAATAAAATCTGGTGTTTAGTTAACAGCAATTTTGTAGTTTTTGAAAAACATGTTACGCTCATGTAAGATACAACATGAAGGGAAACTGGGAGAAAGGTACATAGGAATGTCCTACACTATCTTTGAACCTTTTCTTTTCTTGTCTTTTTTTTTTGACAGGCAGAGTGGACAGTGAGAGAGAGAGACAGAGACAAAGGTCTTCCTTCCGTTTGTTCACCCCCGCAATGGCCGCTGCAGCCGGTGCGCTGATCCGAAGGCAGGAGCCAGGTGCTTATCCTGGTTTCCCATGGGGTGCAGGGCCCAAGGACCTGGGCCATCCACAGTACTCCCTGGCCACAGCAGAGAGCTGGGCTGGAAGAGAGGCAACCAGGACAGAACCAGCGCCCTGACCGGGACTAGAACCCGGTGTGCCGGTGCCGTAAGGCAGAGAATTAGCCTATTGAGCCGCGGCACTGACCTGAACCTTTTCTTTAAGTCTATAAAATTATTCCAAAATTAAAAGTTCATTGAAAAAAAATGGGCAAACTGGTTAAGTTGATGCTTGGGATGCCTGCTTCCCACTACAGAGGGACTGGTCAAGTCCGAGCTCTGCTTCCAATCCCTCTTTCTGCTCGGGTGCACCCTGGGAGTCAGCAGACGATGGCTCAAGTACTTGGTCCCTGCCACCCACATGGGAAACCTAGATTGAGAGCTGGGCTCTTGGCTTTCTCCTGGCCCTGCCCTGGCTGTTGCTGTCATTTGAGAAAGGAGCCAGTAGATGGAAGAGTTCTCTGTCTCTCTGCTTGCAAATTAAAAATGAAACTAAGTTTAAAAAAAAAAAGTAAAATAATATAAAAGCTGGAATGAAGTCACTGCTGTAAAAAACAAACAAAAAAGCTGGGGCTGGGCTGTGGCGTAGCAGGTTACACGTCCTCCTGCCGTGCCAGCATCCCATACAGGCACTGGTCTGTGTCCCAGCTGCTCCTTTTCTGTTCCAGCTCTCTGCTAATGCCTGGGAAAGCAGTGGAAGATGGCCCAAGTGCTAGGGCCCCTGCATCCACGTGAGAGACCCGAAGAAGATCCTTGCTCCTGGCTTCGGATCAGTCCAGCTCTGGCCATTGTGGACATTTGGGGAGTGAACCAGCAGATGGAAGATCTCTCTCTCTCTTTCTCTGTCTATAACTCTGCCTCTCAAATAAACAAATCTTAAAAAGAAACAAAAACAAAAACAAAAAAACAAAAGAAGCTAACCCCAGCTACAGGGGATAGTTGACCACACTGTAAATGCAACCAGGTTAATATTCCTTAGCTCATATGCAGTTTACACACAGCACAGCGTGAAGCCCGAGGTTCAGAGGATTATGAAGGGTCCCACTGTAAGTCACCGTCTGGCTCTCTACAGCAGGTCCTACATCCTAGCTTCCTTCTCCATTTTTGCAGCTCTCAATGGATTTCCTGCTGGTCTTTAGATACATTCAAAATCTTTCTAAACAAATGAAAATTCTGCCTCATGTAAATTTTACCTGATTTGAGAATGTTAAGACTTACAGCAAGAAAACTGCATGGCAGGGTTCTGAAACAAGTAGTTGCCAAGCTCCAAAGAGAGATTAAGAAGGTGTTACCAGGGGCTGGGGCTGTGGCGCAGCGGGTTAATCCTCCGCCTCTGGCGCCAGTATCCCATATGGGCACTGGATCGAGTCCCGCCTGCTCCTCTACTGATTTAGCTCTGTGCTATGCTCCTGGCTCTGGCCGTCGCAGTCGCTTGGGGGTTAACCAGCAGATGGAGGACCTTTCTCTCTGTCTCTCCCTCCCTCTGCATTTCTACTTCTCAAAATAATAAATAGAATCTTTAAAAAAAATAACAACAAAGAAGATGCCAGCAGAATGACAAACAGCCTACCCATCCCAGGGAACACAAAGGACCTGGCCCTCCCTGGAAGATGGGCAGCGCTGGAGAGGGAACAGCGATCTCCTCCGTGTTCACTCGTTCACTTACAGTGCATCTGCTGAAGGACCTCTTCTGTGTGACTATCGTAAGGAAAAGTAGCAGTGCCCCGTAAGGCTGGCATCGTGCTGGGATTTTATTATTTTGTTAATAAGCTGGCTTAGCAAAGCCTCTTACAACAGAATCCTGGAGACACAGCAAGATGTCATCATGCTCTGCCTCGCTATGTAATTCAATCAGATGGATTCAGTCCACTGTCAGCACACGCCTGGGAGGCACTGGAAACAGGTACAGGCACAGCGAGCGCCTCTCTCAGAACTCCAAGACAGACCCAGGCACTCCCACTTTCTAAGAGGACTGAAGCCTCTAAGCCCCTTCTTTCTGAAAAGGAAAAAACTTCAACCCTGAGACAATGGAGGTCATTAACTTATTTTTTATCATTTCTTTTGTAGAAATCAGGAAAGGAGAAAAATAACTTATCAGCAGGATCAGTGGAGAGGGAAAATAATGGCTACCCAGTACTGCTCTCACCAACAGGCAGCTCCAAAGTCTAAAACACAACCCTGAAGGGAGCCGGCACAAAAGGCTCACGTGTCATTCTCTTAGAAGCACTCTGGAGGAAGACTGCTGGGCAAGTCCTACCTTCTTTCGGGTTCTGCTTAAACTGTGCAGAAAGAGAAGAAAGAAAGATAACATCTCTGTCGCGATCCTTCCAAGAGACGCGGAAGATCTTACAGACCAGCTGTAAGGCCTGCTCTTCGGACACCTCAGGGCCCGAGGAAGGCTCCTGGCAAGGAAGAAGAGTCAGGGGTTAATTTCCAACAGGAGGGATGAGTCACACACATAAGGAGGATCTTTCATTCGGACTTAATTCATTGAGGAGGATATTTTCAAACTATGTTCAACCATCCGCACTGATTACAGGAAAGTAAACTAGTTACTCGACTACTCACAACCTTGAGGTCTCGGGAGCAATCCACATGGGAGCATCAAAGGGCAAGGGTGTCCCCGGGCGCCACCCAGGAAGAAGCATGCTGAAGGATGTGCCTGCGTCCTCCCTCGTCTCGTCTCAAGTTCAAAGCACCAGGCTAACAGTTTAGGAAAATAACCAACTTTCCTTCAGGAACTGATCTAGAATTCGTATTTCTCACTGCAGCCTACTGCAGAGAAGATAGTGCAGACTACTCCACGAGGCGGCTACACTCCCACTTCTAATTGTCATGTGCTGCTAGACAATTCCTACTATCTGCTGACAGAAAATGCTGCAACTGCCTATATCATGACGCCAGCAAGGCAGACATACATATATTTAAAAACCCTGAATACAGGGAATTTACGTTCACATAATAAAATACAAAAATCCTCCTGATTTCAAAATGCTTTTACTTGCTCCTGGATTCTACACGCGCTTGCTTCAATTCCCTACCAGCTCCTACAGAAGACTGCTGAAGATATAACCACATACTCGATTAAGCAAAAGACTAACAGAAAAAAACTCTAATTACCTCTAAATTCTTATTACAATCTAAATTTACTGATTAAAACATGGACCCGAACCAAAGACTGCTGAAGGATGTGATCACACAAAAGGCCTGAGTTCCACCTGCAGCATTAGGACATCAAGGCTACCCATGCTTCTTCCAAAGAACAAAATCACCAGCACAGTATCTGCTGGCTGGGGCGGCTACGCTAACAAGACTCGCATGGACAAGGTGTGCGTACCGGGGGGGCTACTCTAACAAAGCTCATGAGGCGTGTGGATTACCTGCAGCCACACCGCAGCCAGTGTTTCAGCTCTTACCAACCTTGTCACCGAGGCTCCTCTTCTCTCTTCGATCGTTTTCATCAACCTCCATATTTTCAATTCCTGAATCCACATCCACCTGGGACATGCTTTAAGCATAAAAGACAAATACATCCTTTACCTTTTACAAATCCACACAATGTCACAGCTGCTGCTAGGGATAAAATCTTAAAATATCAGTCAAAATCAGGAGAGCAAAATGATAAAAAAAAAAAAGCTCATTATTTTTCTTATTAAGTTTTAACAGTCCTTCACGTAATAGAACACAGAACATTCTGTGTTTCACATGTGTTGGAAATATTTTTCCCAAGTTGCCATTTTCTTGGGCTCATTTTAAAAAAATCATTAGACTCTATATACATACTTTTAAATTATATAAAATTTAATCAAAGTCTGATTACAGACTGGTTAAGTACCTATCACTTTTTTCTCTCTGCATTAAACATTAGTCCAAAGCACCATTTGTTAAAAGGACCATCCTTTTTACATTAGTAAGAAATCTCATATAACACACGTCCAATTTTCACAAATGATTGGGGGGAGGGAGGTCTATGTCTCACTGGACAACCTGTCCCTGGGCCAGCGGAACTCTATCTTCCTAAAACTCAAGATACACTGAGTTCTGCTGGAGGAATGCCTCCATTCCGCTCTGCCGTCAGGGAGTCCTGGCCACTCCTCTACACATGCTTAAGAATCAGCATCATAGGCTCCTTAAAAACGCTGCTGAGAAGCAGACTAGAATTTCACCGACTATAGATCAAACTGGAGAGAAACATGCTCCATCTCTTCTGCGTTAGAACTTCCCTAAGGACTTTCAGTAATCTTGTATTATTTTCTCTACAAAACTCTAAGCCTTCTTTTGCAGAATTATTCATAAGTAGCAGCCAGTTTTAAACACAACTGTGAACAGTACCTTTTTAAAAATTAAATTTTGGGGATGGGTGTTTGACCTACTGGTTAAGATGCCTGAGTTTAACACCCACTTCCAGCTCCTGACTCCAGCTTCCTAATGCAGACCCTGGAAGGCAGCGATGATGGCTCAACTCTTGTCACCCAAACGGGAGACTTCCTGAGTTTCTGCCTCTGGCTTCAGTACTGGCCCAGCCTGGTCAACGTAGGCATCTGAGGAGTGAACCGTGGAAGATAGCTCTCTTTGTCTCTGCCTCCTTCCCTGCCTTTCCAATAAATATTTTCTTCAATTAGGTTTTCTAGTTTCTCTTGTGGGCACATGGTAATGTAACTATTTTAAATACACATTTCTTGTAAGTAACTTGTTTACTTATACACAGGCAATCAATTTGTCTCCGCATAGTAACTGTTTTGTTTCTTCCACTCCAATCTTTAATTGATTTACTGCTCTGGCAGCACCCACAGTACACAGAAACAAAGTAGCAGTCATTTCCATTCTGTTCTTGATTTTAAAGACAGTGATTCCAATGTCTCACTACTGAATATCAGAGTTGCTGCAGTTTTTGGTAGATGTCCTTAATAAAAGTTAGAAGATAGGCTATGCTGGTGAAACACATGCACTCGGAAATCGTAGAGGCTTAACACTACAGGGGTGTATTTCTTGCTTACGCCAAGTCTGGTGAGAGTGAAGCATCCTTGCTCCATCTTTAATCTATGCATCTGCAATACACAGCCTCCAAGGTCACTGGAGCAAGAGAAGAGAGGGATGGAGGAGGAACATCGCTCACGCCTTCACCTCGAAGTGACACACGTCACTTCCATTCACAGTCTCCTGGGCAGAACTAGTCACCTGGCCCACTCTAACTGCAGAGGAGACTGGGAAATGGTGGGGTACTTGTGGAACACCGGGTAACCTCTGTCTCTGCCATGCTGTCAATTTACGGGTACTCCTCTCTGTTCCTCACTAGCTTAGGTTTTTATCATGACTTGATGTGGAATTACACCAAACCTGCAGTCAGCAATATTATAAGGACTTCCCCTTTAATGTATAATACAGTGGATGATATCTATGAATTGTCTAATGCTAACACACCTCTGAATTCGTGATAAACTCAAGCTGCTGCCAATCAATTCTATCTATTACATTATTTTTTAAGTAAACCTATAATTGAAATATATATACAGAAAAGTGTGCAGGTATTTGGCTAAATAAACTCTCATAGAGTAATGGAATTAACCCCCAGAAGAGGAAACAGAACATCAGTGTTATCTTCAAATCCCCAGACTGTTGCAATCACTACTGCTCTGGCCCACAAGTGACTATCGTCCTGGCATCTAGCTCCAGAGATTAGAATTGGGTTGGTTTTTAAGCGTTATGATATCTGATATATAATTATCTTAAGATTTCTGCAAATACATACGTTCATGAGTATGGCTATATTATTGGTTTCATTCTGTGATATTATTCTTATCTGGTTATATTAAGATCATATAAGCCCTGTACATTGAGTACAAGTGTTTCCTATTTCTATAATTATCTGGAAAAAAATCTATAAAATTAGAATTACCTAGAAAATCATATAAGTAGTGAAAATTTAAACTTTTCCTCAGGGGTGGGTGTTTGGCCTGCAGTTAAGACATCCTTGGGATGCCGCACCCTCATCCTGGAGTGCCCGAGCTTCAGTTCCAGCTTCCTGCTAATTCATACCCTCAGAGACAGCAGGTGGTGGCTCAGCTGGCTGGCTCTCTGCCTCCTATGTGAGGGATTCAGATTGAGTTTCTAGCTCCCAACTTCAACCTGGGCTAGCCCCAGCTGTTGCAGTTTTTGGAAAACAAAGAAGCAGACAGGAAATTAATCTGCCTATCATAGTCTATGTCAAATAATAGGATTAAAAAACAACTTTAAATTTTTTCTTTGGAAAATTACAAAATACAGACTCAAATTTATTCTCTAACTTTTGATTATTTCAGTTTTTTCTCCTTGAGTCAGTTTGGGGAGAATGTTTTTCTATGAAATTCATTTTCATTCAAATTTTGAAATTTATATGCACTTTCCATACTAATTTTTCATAGAATTCTCTGCAATTACAAATGATACTGAGTGCCCATTCAGTGTAGGCATTGTTTTAGATAAACAAGACACTAAAAACAGCAACAACAACAAAAACAAAACCCTACGCCAGAGAGCTATATCCTAGCTAGAGAATAAACACAGTATGTAAAACATATATAAAAGGATAAATGCTCTGGGAAAATGAAATACAAATGAGCAGAGAAAAGGCAATTAAGGGAGCAGGCTCTCCCCACTTCAGCTGGCTGGGCCGGGCCAGCCACAGCCACCAGGGAAGAGCGTTCCAGAAACGATCTGTTCTCAGAAGTATGTTAGTTTTCTGTTTTTCCTTCAATCATTTCTAGTATGTGTAAAGCTTCGTATTTTCCTTTAAGAAACAGTTTAATGACAGTAAGGAAATTTTGGTCTGTAATATTTTATTATTCAGTTCAAGACACTGTCAGATTTCCATTGTGATTTCTTTGAACTGGCCTGCATTTAAAGTTGTCACACTGTTTTTAAAGGTCTGTCTTTTGGGCCAGCGCCATGGCTCACTTGGTTGATCCTCTGCCTGCGGTGCCGGCATCCCATATGGGCACCAGGTTCTAGTCCTGGTTGCTCCTCTTTCAGTCCAGCTCTCTTTGTGGCCCGGGAGGGCAGTGGAGGAAGCATGGGAGACCAGGAGGAGGCACCTGGCTCCTGGCTTCAGATCGATGTAGCTCCGACCATGGTGGCCATTTGGGGAGTGAACCAATGGAAGGAAGACCTGTCTCTCTCTCTCACTGTCTAACTCTGTCAAATAAATAAATATTTTTTTTTAAAAAAGGTCTATCTTATTTATTTATTTTTTTTGACAGGCAGAGTTAAACAGTGAGAGAGAGACAGAGAGAAAGGTCTTCCTTCTGTTGGTTCACCGCCCCCAATGGCAGCTACGGCTGGCGCTGTGCTGATCCGAAGCCAGGAGCCAGGTGCTTCTCCTGGTCTCCCATGCGGGTGCAGGGCCCAAGGACTTGGTCCATGCTCCACTGCACTCCCAGGCCATAGCAGAGAGTTGGACTGGAAGAGGAGCAACTGGGACAGAACCAGTGTTCCAACTGCGACTAGAACCCGGGGTGCTGGCGCAGCAGGCGGAGGATTAGCCTAGTGAGCTTCGGCGCCAGCCAGGTCTCTTAATGTTCTAACATCATGTACTACTAGTCAGAAAACAACCTGTCTCATTTGACTCCTCCAACTTTTGACAGATGAGTATTGGAAAATAAAGTATATTTTCCATGTGTAGGGTGCCAGGTTCTGTATCTTTCGGTTAGGTCAGGCTTGTTAGCCATGCTGTTAATTTGTCTTTGCTTACTCATGTTTATTCTCCTTAACCTACCGCCAGGTAAAAGAGATATTAAAAAATCTCCCATTGCTACATATGTTGTTAGTTTCTTGTAATTTTTGCAGCATTTGCTTTATTACATGTTGATATTATATTACAAAGTATATAGATATTTGAAACCGTTAACATTCTACTGATAACTAGACATGTAATATTACAGAATGCTTATTTCTAGTAACTCTTGGTGCCTGAAAGTGTAACTTATTAATACGCTTACCCTAATCTTCTTCTAGTTAGTGTTTGCCTGATTCAATCTTCCCTTTGACCTTTTTTAAAAAGATTGATTTGTTTGAAAGGCACAGTAACAGAGGTGGGGCGGGGGGAGAGGGGGAGAGAGATCTCTCATCCACAGGTTCACTCCCCAAATGGCTGCAATAGCCAGGGGCTGGGCCAGGAGCTTCTTCTGGGTCTCCCACGTGACTGCAAGGGCCCAAGCCCTGGGGCCACTCTGCTGCTTCCCCTGCTGCATTCACAGGGAACTGGATCAGAAGTGGAGCAGTCCTGGTGCCCATATGGGATGCCGGCATTGCAGGCAGTGGCTTTAACTCAATGCCACAGCACGGGCCCCTTCCTTTAACTTTTAATTTCTCTCTACCCTAACGTCCCAGGCATGTCCTCTGTAAAGAAAAACAAAGCTGGATCTGTTTTGTATTCAATAAATTGCTGGGTTCCGTTTTGACTTTTTTTTTTTATTTATTTTTTTTTATTTTTTTTTTTTGACAGGCAGAGTGGACAGTGAGAGAGAGAGAGATAGAGAGAAAGGTCTTCCTTTGCCGTTGGTTCACCCTCCAATGGCCGCCGCGGTCGGCGCGCTGCGGCCGGCGCACCGCACTCGTCCGATGGCAGGAGCCAGGTGCCAGGTGCTTTTCCTGGTCTCCCCATGGGGTGCAGGGCCCAAGCACCTGGGCCATCCTCCACTGCACTCCCGGGCCACAGCAGAGGGCTGGCCTGAAAGAGGGGCAACCGGGACAGAATCCGGCGCCCCAACCGGGACTAGAACCCGGTGTGCCGGCGCCGCAAGGCGGAGGATTAGCCTGTTGAGCCACGGCGCCGGCCCCGTTTTGACTTTTAACTACAACTTATTGTGATCACTGACATATTCTGAGTTTGTTTGTTTGTGTATTTTTATTTTTGATAGGCAGAGTGGACAGTGAGTGAGAGAGAGAGAGAGAGAGAGAGACAGAGACAGAGAGACAGAGAGACAGAGAGAAAGGTCTTCCTTTGCCATTGGTTTATCCTCCAATGGCTGCCGCGGCCGGCGCACTGTGGCCGGTGCACCGCGCTGATCCAAAGCCAGGAGCCAGGTGCTTCTCCTGGTCTCCCATGGGGTGCAGGGCCCAAGCCATCCTCCACTGCACTCCCTGGCCACAGCAGAGAGCTAGCCTAGAAGAGGGGCAACCGGGATAGAATCCGGTGCCCCGACCGGGACTAAAACCCAGTGTGCCAGCATCGCAAGGCAGAGGATTAGCCTGTTGAGCCATGGCACCGGCCTTCTGGGTTTTTGTTACCACTTTATTTTGTACTATTTGTCTTTTAAAATTTTTGTTTTATTCCCTTTGAATTGATTTACTTTCCCTCCATCCTCACCCCAATCTCTCTGTTCCATCCTCTTCCCTCACGGGTTTGGAAGACACTAGTCCCCTATTATCTGCAGTTTTACCTTCTGCAGGTAGTTACCCATGCTCAAAAGTATTAACTGGAAAATTGTAGAAATAAACAATCTGTTAAGCTTTAATTTTCACACGAGCCTGATGAAATCTTGGACCTTCCCACCCACTCCACTTGGGGCACGCAAGACCCTTCTCCCAGCACACACCGTGTGCTCTGATCACTCAGTAGCTAGCTGCCTCAGTGAGTGGATCTGCTGTCAATGGTATCCCAGTGCTTATGTTCAAGTAATCCTTGTTTACTCAGGAACAGCCCAAAGTACAAGACCAGTTTGCAAAGGAGACACACAGCACGGAACCTGCGGATACAGACTCACTCCAGTGTGTGCGGCAATGCTGCGAGGGATACAGGAAAATACAGCAGGGCCCGACCAGCCTCGCAGTGCAGACCCCATGCCCACACGTGATGAGCGCCTGCTCTGCTGCTCTGCTGCTGACGCCTCTGCTGTCAACACAGACGCATAGGACACCTGGCAGAGCTGGATTAAGTTCCAGCTACCCAGCTCCACTGGGCCCAGCCACTGCAAGCGTTTCAGGAGTGAGCCAGCAAATGGGAGCACCTTCTTTCTGTCAACATGTCCATCTCTCTCTAGCTCTCTTTCTCTCTCTACCTTTCAAAACTAATTAATAATAATAATTTTTAAAGAAAACAAAAATACAGTCATGTGCTGAGAACATTTTGGTCAGTTTTAGATCACATTTATGATGGTGATCATAAATGTGTAGTGATGTTGTAGTCATCCAGGATGTTTGTACAACAACAAAATCGGCTCGTGAAACACTTCTCAGAAGCCATCCCCACTGCTAAGTGACACAGGGCTGCACACACAGGGGTTAGTACCTTCCCCGGGTCTCGGGCATCCACTGGGGGTCTCCTAACACATCTGAAGATAACAGGGAACTACAGTATTCTGCTGCTAATCTTTCAATGGTAACTCCTGAAATATTAGCAAGCATCCTTAATCACAATCTGAAAGTTAGCCAGTTTCTTTACCCTTTGCCCAAATAACAGGGAAGTACTTCAAAAAGTTCATGGAAAATGAAATTTCAAATTAAGTTTATTTCAGTGGCCAAAATTTTGAAATTCATGTGTAGTTTTTGCATAACATGCATTTCCACAAATTTTTTAAACACCCCTCATATGCATGGATTTCAGATTTTTTTTTTTGCACCAAAATAAATTACCTTTTAATTCCATTTTCCATGGACTTTTTAAGTACTCCTGACCAAGGACATGAGTGCTGCGCCAGTCATGCCCTCCTGGCTTACCTGCTATTTGCTCCTCAGAGCCTTAGACACATGTGGTTCCCTCCTCCCTCTCACTGGGTTTCAGCCATAGCGCTTGTTACAAACACCACCTATTAACCATTGTCTTCACTCAGCTAGCTTCTTCCGTCTTATTGCTGGCCCATTTTCCTTCTACTTCAAAGTTCATTGTTTTACAAGCTGGGGCCCTCTCTTCTCACAACAGATTGTTTGTTTTCTGAAAAGTCTGCAGATGTCTTTGCTTCACCCATGCTCGTGAGGGCAGTTATACAGGGGAACCCACTGCAGTGACAGTCCCTTTCTCTCAGGATTTAACACCATTATTCCAGCATTTTCTGGCTCCTATCACTGAGACACCAACTGTTACTTCTTTTATAGATTCTCTCTCTCGTCTATAGTCAGGCTACTTTAAGTCTGTGGCTCGGTTAAGCCTCTGCCTGCAGTGCCAGCATCCCAAATGGGTGCTGGTACGAGTCCTGGCGGCTCTACTTCTGATCAGCTCCCTGCTGATGTGCCTGGGAAGGCAGCAGAAGATGGCCTACCTCCTTAGGCCCCTGCACCATGTGGCAGACACAGGAGAAGCTCCTGACTTCTGGCTTCGGATCAGCCCAACTCCAGCCGCTGTGGCCATTTGGGGAGTAATCCAGTGTCTCTCCTGTCTAACTCTGCCTCTCAGATAAATAAATCTTAAAGAAAATTTTTTTTTTGTTAAAAAAAAGTCTGTGGCTTAGTGTTGTACAATTTTACTATAAAACGTCTAGGTGCATATTTTTCTTTGTTTATCTAATTTAGGATTTGCTACACACTAAATCTGAGGATTCAGATTATTTATCAACTCTAGAAAAAAAAAAATCTCAACCCTGGAGTGGGCATTTGGTGCAGCAGTTAAGATAGATGCCGCCATCCAGTATCGGAGTTCCTAGGTTCAAGGCCTGGCCCCACCTCTAATTCCAGCTTCCCATTAGTGTGCACCCTGGGAGGCAGCAGGTACTTGGGTCACTGCCAACCATGTGGGAGATCCAGATTAAGTCACAGCATCCTTCTTCAGCCTAGCCCACCTCTAGCTGTTGTGAGCATTTGATAAGCAAAACAGTAGTTGAAAGATCTGTCTCTGTCTTTGTCTCTGATTTTCAAATTGGTAAAAACATTTTTAAAAAATTTCTCTCTTTGATAATGACTTCCAAACCAACAGAGGAAAAAGCATGGAGCAAGAGTAGTTGAGGAAATCTCTCCAAGTCTCTATTTTCTCCTCTTGATATTGCAAATATGAGGGGACTTCAGAAAGTCTAAGGGAAATGAAATTAAAAGATAAATTTAGAAGTGGGTGTTTAGCCCAGTGGTCAAGACATTTGCATTTCACATCAGAGTTCTTGGATTTAATTCCAGGCTGCAGCTCCAGCTGCTGCCCAGCACAGACCCTGGGAGGCAGTGAGGGATGTGGGAGACCTGGACTGCTTTCTTGGCTCCTGGCTCCTGGCTCCTGGCTCCAGCCCAGGCCAGCACAAGTCACTGAAGGCACTTGGGGAGGGGGATAAACTAACAGATGGGAGCTCTCCTTTGCTTGTTTTTCCCCTTCTCCCAATCCCCCGTCCTCTCTCTGCCTCTCAAAAAAAAAAAAAAAAATTAAGATAGATTTATTTTGGTGCAAAACTTTTTGAAATTCATGGGTAGTTTTTTCATTATATACATTTCCACAAACATTCTGAAGAACCTTTGCACGTGTTGTTAACTTGGTCCTGTATATTATGACATACCATATTTTTCTCTTTTTCTATTTTTAAGTGCATTCTGGATAATTCTTTGGCTCCATCAATTTGTCAATTTTCACTTCAGTTATAGCTAACCTATTGTTTAACTCATATCAAGTTTTCTGATTGAACTTTTCATTTCTAGATATTGTATATAATTTTTTTTCCAAATGTGCCTGGCTGGTTTTACAGTTGCTTAATTTTTAAATTCTTTTTAAAAACCTACTTATCTCTTTTTTATTTATTTGAAGGACAGAGAGACACTGAGACAGATCTTGCTTCCTCTGGTTCACTCCTCAAATGCCCATAATAGCCATGGCTGCAGCAGACCAAAGCCAGGAGCCTGGAACTCAGTCCAACTTCCCATGAGGGTAGCAGAGACCCAAGTTCTTCAGCCGTCACCTGCTATCTCCCAGGTGTGCATTAGCAGGAAGGTGGAATCAGAGCAGAACCATGACTTGTATGAGGTATGCAGATACCCACAGGTGTCCCCATGGGTGTCTTCACCCTGGGCCAAAGGCCTGCCCTTTTAACTCCCTTTGTTATTTAAGCACACTCTCTTTGCATCTTGTATTTGATAATTCCAGAACACAGAGACTTTTGCAGGTACATCTGTTGACGGTTTTAGTGAGTCTTACTCATAGTGACTTACTCTTCAGAGTGTTTTGTGACTTTTGGCCATGAACTATTATTTCTTGGAATTTTTTCTAAGAAAATTCTCTGAAGCTTTAAATGATTTGTGTTCGCTTCTGCCTTCTGAAGGCATTACATGGGTCTGCGGTGATCATATACGGCAATTCTTAGCTTAAGTCTTTCCAAACTACACCAAGTGTAAATCTAGATCCCAAACTCACACAAAAGTTAACTAGCTGCTGTGAGATCTCAGCTTTAAAAAAACAAAAACAGGCCGGCGCCTGTTCTAGTCCCGGTCGGGGCACCAGATTCTGTCCCAGTTGCCCCTCTTCCAGGCCAGCTCTCTGCTGTGGCCCCGGAGTGCAGTGGAGGATGGCCCAGGTGCTTGGGCCCTGCACCCCATGGGAGACCAGGAAAAAGCACCTGACACCTGGCTCCTGCCACTGGATGAGCGCGGTGCGCCGGCCACAGTGCGCCGGCGGTGGCGGCCATTGAAGGGTGAACCAACGGCAAAGGAAGACCTTTCTCTCTGTCTCTCTCTCTGTCCACTCTGCCTGTCAAAAAAAAAAAAAAAAAACACCTCTACCCCAAGCAAAAATAAAAACAAAATTATTCTTATGCTGCAGAATACATGATTTTTCTAGTTGATCTTTTCCTGAATTCTTGCCTCATGACTGATCTCAGCTTCATCCCACCAAGAGCTGGAGCTCAATACGCCCACCTGTGAGTGCTGCACAGTCTCCTGTATCCTGACGCGTGCAGGACACATCCGCCTGCCCCAGGGACACCAGCAGAGGAGGTGGAGCCGGCAGGTCCCCCCTGCCCAGGGAAGAGCAGAATCAACAGTGCAGCCACGCTGCCACCCGATTCAGCACACCTGCAGCAGGAGTAGGCTCTGAATAGGACCCCCATCCTCAAGGAGCCAGCAGAGTACTGGCCTTCCTGCCTGCAAGCGTCCACGCTTCCACATTTCACTGTCCAGTACACTCTGAGGAAGCTTTTAAGGGGCTAACACAAGCTTTCCAATGTTGTATTTACAAAACTAGGATATGAAAGAGATTTCTTTACCTCCTATGCCATTATTTCATAAAATATAAACACGGAAAACTACGTAAAGAACTTTTCAGAATAATACAAAGACTGTAACGAACGTGGCTGTGCAGCTAAGGCCTGGCAGGGGAATCCGGGCTGCCTTCTGAGACTACTGGACTGCAGTGAGCGGAGCTTCCCCTCTCCGAAAGCAGAGGAGCACAGTAGAAAATCGGCTTCGCTTTACCTTTTCTCACAAGCGACACCATCGATATCCATGCTCTGGGAACGTGAGAGAGACTGAGATTGCGTTTCAAGGCTATTGGAGGGCGAGCTGCTCAGAGAACTGACTCCTTCACTGCTCTGGCTTCGATGGGCTACTCCTACAGAAAATACAGGAGAGAGTGAGCCCCGGGCTATTTGCAACAGCGACAGCAAACATGCACAGTCCTCATTCACACCATCATGATTCTCAGCCACCGCGCAATGTCCAGTAGATTACATTAAATGCTGCAAGAAATGTCAAAATCATAGGAACGTTAGTAAGGATCATAACTTGTCAGCATACCTCCGACATCTAAAACTGACTCCTCGTTACCTCTCTTCCACCAATTCAAACTTTGGTCCCGAAACACAAATAAGCTTCTACGATAGTCCGGGAAATCTTTGAAATGCATCAACAGTAAAACAGATTGATGAAGGGACAGACACGTGTGATAAAGCGAGTACAGTAGGATGCAGATGGCAGGAACCAGAGGTGGGCCCACAGCTGCTCAGAGCAGAACTGCTTCCATGTCACTGTATGTTTGAAATTTTCACATTCGAGTGTGGGAAAAATGCAAACAGTCTTAACTAAGCAATGTCCTTCAACTTGGAGCCACCCATTTGCCACCCGAACATCCAGGCAGAAATAACAAGACTGACGCTGCCCTTGTCCCCACAGGGCTCCTGGCACAGTAAAACTCAGCCACCTCGACAGGGGCCAGTGATTCCACACAGCAGTGTCCTCACTGAGGTCTTTAAAGTCATGCTTTTCATAGCATTTTTAAAAAAGATTTTGAAAGGCAGAATAATAGAAGGGGAGACAGACATTCACACACACACACACACACACACACAGTGAGAGGGAGGGAGCAAGAGACAGAGTCTTCCATCTGATGGTTCACTCCCCAAATGCCTGCAACAGTTAGAGCTATATCAGGCTGAAGCCAGCAGGCACAAATTCCCCCCCCCCCCCCCCCCGCTCCACATGGGTGCAGGGACCCAAGGACTCGGGCCATCTGCTGCCGCCTTCCCAAGCACATTAACAAGGAGATGGACTGGAACTGGAACAGCAGGGACTCAAAAAAGCACTCCATTCCAGATGCTGGTGTCTCAAGTGACAGCTTGACCTGCTGCACCACAACACTGGCCCCTTGTAGCATTTTCTAAAACACTTATTTATTTCATTTGAAAGACTGAGTTAGAGAGAGAAGAGTTTTCTTCCATCCACTGGTTCATTCCCCAAATGGCCACGATGGCTGGGCCAGGCCGAAGCCAGGAGCCTGAAACTCCACACAGGTCTCCCACACGGGTGGAGGGACCCAAGCACTCTGGCTATAACGTGCCGCATTAGGAGAGAACTGGCTCAGAAGTGGGGCAGCCTCCTAGCGCTGGTAGAACTACTTTAACTCTCTCACTACCTGATTACCAACAACAACAAAAGCAATGTGTAGCCAGGCACTCGCACGTGTTCTCTGTCTCTTTCTCTGAGGAACGAGACAATATATTCAAGACAAAAATAAAAATCCTGAACCAGCAGTTGTAGATGAAACAACTACTAACTACCATCATTCTATGAAAGTGAACTTGCCACACTTCAATGCTTCTTTTTCCTGAAGATTAGGAATTCTTATTAAAACCTGGTCAGGACTCATACAAGGGAAACAGGAACTCAATTTCCACTATTCCTATGAAGGCTCCACTAAACCATTCAAAGCATGTAACATAAAGAGAATTCTGAAATCACTGATTATCTTCTTGACTTTATCTAGAATATCAATTAAATCACCATGACTAAAAATGCATCAAAGCAAAAGTACAAGATTCCCCCTGTTCAAACCACATGCACACACTTGTCTTTGCCCCTACTCCCCTCGAGCAGCCAGGGGCAGGAAGCCGACTTTCCAGGATCGTGGATTCTTTCTTCCCTCATCTCCATAAAGGGTTGCAGCATGGACAGAGGGGCTGGTGCTGCTGCTGCCTGCAAAGCTGGCATCCTATATGGGCAACAGTTTGTGTCCAGGCTATTCCACTTCTGATCCAGCTCGCTGCCTACGGCTTGGGAAGGGCAGCAGAAGATGGCTCAAGTGTTGGGGTCCCTTCCACTCATGTGGGAGACCTGGATGAAGCTCCTAGCTCCTGGCTTTTGGACTGGCCCAGCACTGACCTTGCAGCCATTTAGGGAGTAAACCAGAGAATGGAAGCTATTCCTCTCTGTCTCTCCCTCTCTGTGACTCTGTCACTCAAAATAAAGAAATAAATCTTAAAAAAAAAAAAAAAAAAAAGGACAGAATTGTTCTCTTCCTTGATATTCTAACTGGAAAACAAGCAGCGTGGATGGTAGAACAAGAATGCTTCATAAAACAGGCTTACACACTTAAAAGATGAAAAAGTGTCTAAATTTTCATGACCAATAAGAACTTCTTGGGGCTAGCACTGTGACACAGTGGGTTAAGCTGCCATCCCATATGGGCACTGGTTCAAGTCCCAGCTGCTCCACTTCCAATCCAGCTCCCTGCTAATGTGCCTGGGAAAGCAGTGGAAGATGGCCCAAGTCCTTGGGCCCCTGCACCCATGTGGGAGACCCAGATGGAGCTCCTGGCTCCTGTTGCAGCCATCTGGGGGAATGAACCAGGGGATGGAAGATCATCTCTTTGCTTCTCCCTCTCTCTCTGTAATTCTGACCTTCAAATAAAATAGATTAAAAAAAAAAAAAAGAACTTATTATAGAAAATTCATACATTCTGTGTGGAAAGCCAGAACTTTAAAGGAAAACTTTCTGAACAATCTCCCCTTTCAGGCATAAGTCAGATCAATGGCCTATTTTTAACTTGTCACGCAGGACCTGTTCTCGTCTCTCTCTCTCTATTTATTTATTTATTTATTTGACAGGCAGAGTGGACAGTGAGAGAGAGAGACAGAGAGAAAGGTCTTCCTTTGCCGTTGGTTCACCCTCCCATGGCTGCCACAGATGGCGAGCTGCTGCCGGCTCTCTTTTACACACAGGACACACGCACACGAGGGCATACACACTTGCTAACTTCTAAGATAAATCAAAGTACAGAATTGTCAAAATGGACCTTAAAGCATCAGTAAAGTGTGGGGGAGAAGGATAGGTGATTTGATCTTGTCCATGGGCAGGTGTTTGGCTGAGTGGCAAAGACATTGACTGGGGCACCTGGAGTAGCCGGGACCCAAACCAGTGCCCATATGGGATGCTCACACAGCAGACAGCAGCTTAACCCACTGCACCACAGTGCTGGCCCCACAATATTGAATATTAAACAACTATAGAAACAAAACTTAAAATGTTATAAAAGGAGGGGCCGGCACCGGGGCTCACTTGGTTAATCCTCCACCTGCGGTGCTGGCATCCCATATGGACCCCGAGTTCTAGTCCAGGTTGCTCCTCTTCCAGTCCAGTTCTCTGCTGTGGCCCGGGAGGGCAGTAGAGGACATCCCAAGTGCTTGGGCCCTGCACCCGCATGGGAGACCAGGAAGAAGCACCTGGCTCCTGGCATCGGATTGGCACAGCGCTGGCTGTAGTGGTCATTTGGGGGGTGAACCAACGGAAGGAAGACCTTTCTGTCTCTCTCTCTCTCTCTCTCACTGTTTATAACTCCGTCAAATAAAAAAAAAAAAGTTATAAAAGGAATCATTTACCCTATTAATTAAAATTCTAAAGCTTATTTGCATAGATACAGACAATGAACTAAGTTAAAGGATTAGCATATGCTGGAAAACACAAAGTATATTCGTATTTTATTTGGCCAATACCAACTCTTCCCCCCCAACACTATTTACGATGAACGTATCTGATTCCAGGGAACATACGGAAATATCTGGACAGCAGCTAACTTCCTCGTGAAAGCAATCTATCATTGTGAGTAAACACAAACACACGAAATCTCAAAGAGGTAAAGAAAAAAAAAGAAATGGTTTCTAAAATATGGGGACGGGAAAACCACCAACCTACATTAGCTTCAGGCTCTGCATTTACGAGATAGAGGCTTCCTCTCCTCAAGATCAAAGAGGGAATCACGTGCGGACGCACACGCGCACGTGAAGAGCAGCCTGCTCGTGGAGAAACACGGAGTTTGGGGGTTGGCAGGCTTCTTACAGCAAACCCCAGCGCTCTCAGATCCACACACGCAGATGCCAGAAGCAAAAAATGACACTGACCCAGACACCACTGCCTGGCTGGCCCTCACAGGCCAGCGCCGAGGGGTCTCAGTCACCTACCATGACCGGGGAACCCCAACAGTGTCGTCACCTGACACAACTGCTCACAGTCAAGAAGCAAAATGGCATTGTCTGTCCTTCCTTAGGACACCAAGCCCCAGGTCCCTGTGAGGCAGAGGGAATTCTGCCCCGCTGACAGAAACGGGATGCACAAGGCAGCAGGGAGGAGAGGGACCTGAGCCTATCACTGCCAGAGGGGAGGCCCCCTGGCTCCTCGTTAGGGCTGCTAAACTGTCAGTAAAGGCGGAAAGCCCTGTGCCTCCAAAGATTTCAAAGCCTGGTTTCTCGTAAATTCTTCCCTTAGACTCTAGCTGGGAGATGGGAGCAAGAGAAATTAAGACAAACACATACTGATCTAAGAATGGAGGTGGGTGTTAGCTCAGCAGTTAAGACACCCACATCCTGTATCAAAGCGCTTGGGTTCAATGCCTGAGAGCAGCTCCTGCTAATACAGACCCTGGGTGGCAACCGGGACAGCTCAAGTGACTGAGTCTCTCCCACTCACACGGGAGAACTGGACAGAGCTCCCAGTCCCCAGCGTCGGCCCAGCCCACCCCGCCCTTGGCCACTGAGGACATCTGAGGAGTAAATCACCAGATGGGACCACTCTCTTGTCCCTCTGCCTCTCAAATAAAGATTTTAGAAAACGAACAGTGGAATGCGTGGCACAATCTCTGTGGGTTCTAGGCCCTCTGAAGTGGGGCGACTGAGACATGACACAGAACATGCTCTGAAAACCAGGACAAGGAGTGGCATGAAGAAGGTGGAACCTAATTACAGAAGCCCTCACTCTTGACTACAAGGAAACAGGCGGCAAGGAAGGCACTGGGCTGTGTGGACACGCCCCGCCCCCTGCCATCTCCTCTGCTGTTCCACAAGCTCCCACAGAGGCAGGGACCACCTGAGACGCAAACCTTTCTCTCATGCAGCACCTCCTGTGCCTCTGCAATACTCAGAAGCCTCACCAAGGGAATGACGCTGCACGGTGGCGCAGCTCAGGCCCCCGGGGCCAGAATGCTAGCCAGTGGGCTGTTCAGGGTGCGAAGCAGGTAGCTGGGAGAACGATGAGCACAGCAGAGGTTACAGAACCAAGTTAGCACAAAAGGAAGGGAGAGGATGAACCTGGGTCAAAACTGGAAACTGATTCCCAGCACTACACAGCACAGGTCTGCAAAATAATTAGAGTGATCGTGGGAATAAGGATGACACCCACACTAATACAACACACCTGTTTGTTGGCCAAAAGGCTAAGGCACTGAGACTCAGCAGCCCGGCCAGGACACAACTGTTCCAATTCAGAGAAATAAAACATAGAAGGGAAAAGCAAAGGAACACAGCCAGACCAGGGGCCTCGCTGTCCTTCAGGGGTCCTGCCCATGCTCGGGATTGCTGCCTGAGCCTGCGGCTCCAGAGGGCTTCTTACCCCAACTAGAAGGAGGGGGAAGGGATCGTAACGTAGCCATCAATTAACGGACAGATGGCAGTCAGGTCCTGGCATTCCTGACAGCATTCCTAGCCAGACAGTTTAGTGCAGAAGTACCACAGTGAGCAATAGTGATGTTCATTAAAGAGTCAAAACTGGGGGCCTGTATTGTGGCACAGTGGAGTAAGCCACCACTTGAGACAAGGACAACATCCTAGACATCCCATAGAGGAGAATCAGTTTGAATCCCAGCTGCTCCACTTCCGATCCAGCTCTCCACTGATGCATCTGAAAAAGCAGTAGCAGATTTAGGCCACTGCCACCCACATGGGAGACCTGCATGGAATTCCTGGTTCCTGGTTTTGAGCTGGACCAGCCCCTTAAGATGTGACCATTTAGGGAGTGAACCAAGGGGTGGAAGATCTCTTTCTTTTTGTTACTCTGCCTTTCAAATAAAATAAATTTTTTAAAAAATAAAGTAACAGCAATGGGGGGCTGGACATCTGGTGCAGCAATAATACTGCTTGGGACATCTGCACCCCACAGAGTGCCTGGTTCAAGTCCTGGCTCCTTCACTTCTAATCATTCCTGTTAAAGTGCACCTTGGAAGGCAGCAGGTGGCTCAAGTACTTGGGTCCCTGCTACCCATGGGGAAGGCCCAGACTGAGTTCTGGGCTCCCAGTTTCAGCCTGCTCAGCTCCAGCTGTTGTAGACATTTGGGAAATGAACAAGTGGATGAAGATCTCTGTCTCTGCCTTTCTAATAAAAAATGAAGATAAACTTTTAAATGTAATTAAAATGATGATGTAGGGGCTGACACTGTGGCGTAGTGGGAAAAGCAGCCGCCTGCAGTGCTGGCATCCCATATGGGCACTGGTTCGAGTCCAGGCTGCTCCACTTCCTATCCAGCTCTCTGCTATGGTCATTGAGGCCAATTTGGGAATGAACCAGTGGATGGAAGATCTCTCGCTCTCTCTCTCAATCTCTCTCTCTTCCTCTCTGTGTAACTCTGACTTTTAAATAAATAAATAATCTCATTTATTTATTTGACAAGTAGAGTTATAGACAGTGAGAAAGAAGAGACAGAAAGAAAGGTCTTCCTTCCATTGGTTCACTCCCCAAATGGCTGCTATGGCCGGCGCTGCGCTGATCCAAAGCCAGGAGCCAGGTACTTCTTCCTGGTCTCCCATGCGGGTGCAGGGGCCCAAGCACCTGGGCCATCCTCCACTGTTCTCCCGGGCCACAGCAGAGAACTGGACTGAAAAAGGAGCAACCAGGACTGGCGCCTATATGGGATGCCGGCGCCATAGGCAGAGGATTAACCAAGTAAACCACGGCATGAGCCCTATAAATAAATAATCTTAAAAAAAAAAATGATTGGCCGGCGCTGTGGCTCAACAGGCTAATCCTCCGCCTTGCGGCGCCGGCACACCGGGTTCTAGTCCCAGTCGGGGCACCGGATTCTGTCCCGGTTGCCCCTCTTCCAGGCCAGCCCTCTGCTGTGGCCCAGGAGTGCAGTGGAGGATGGCCCAAGTGCTTGGGCCCTGCACCCCATGGGAGACCAGGGAAAAGCACCTAGCACCTGGCTCCTGCCATCGGATGAGCGCGGTGCGCCGGCCGCAGCGCGCCATCCGCGGCAGCCATTGGAGGGTGAACAAACGGCAAAGGAAGACCTTTCTTTCTGTCTCTCTCTCTCACTGTCCACTCTGCCTGTCCAAAAAAAAAAAAAAAAAAAAATGATGATGTATCCTCTTCTGGCAGAATTTACTCAAACATACAGCTCCATTTCTCTCCACAACAATTGTTACCATCTGACAGGAGTTTTTAAGCCACCAAACTGAAGCAATAAGGCCTAAAACAGAACCTACCTAACACACTGGAAAATTTAAATAAATACATATTAGATGAAGGTTGCCTGAATATACAGTACTCAGTAAATCATTAATAATCTTGTTTTATAAAAACAAATTATAAAAAATGCACAGCACAAAAGATCAGTGCAGGTTTTATTCTTGTTATCTAACCAACTTCTGTGCCATCCCCACGCCAAAACCTCTAACCACCAGGCTGCTGTCCCACACGGAAAGGAGATGGTGCAGCATCTGTCCTCTGTGCCTGCCTACTTCACGTGGCATAATGTCCTCCAGGGTCACTCTCACCAGAAATGACAGAACTCTGTCTTTAAGGCTGACGAGTGTATCCCGTAGCTTTCCATCACACTGTCTCCCCGCTCCTCCAGTGATGACACCGAGGTATCTTCCCATCAGCCACTGCAAATAGTGCTGTAATGAACTTGGGAGTGCAGAAATCGCTTCAGCACACAAGTGTCAATCAACTTTCCTCAGGAACCTCCACACTGCTTTTCAGAAAGTCTAGATGAATTTACATTCTCACCAGGGTACACTTTTCAATCAGGTAACTATGAGGGGACTTCAAAAGAGTGTAGGTAATGGGATTAAACGATAAGTTTCTTTTGGTGCAAAACATGTTGAAACACATGCATGGTTTTTTTCATAACACACATTTTTCAAAAACCTTCTGAACACCACTGACTGGCATGGATGGATTTCAAAAGTTTCCTCCCATCCAAGTAAACTCCATTTTGCACAAACATTTTTTTTCTTTTAAAAAATTTTTATTCCAGGGCAGGCACTGTGGCACAGTAGGTAAACCTGCCTGCAGTGCCAGCCTCTCATATGGGTGGTGGTTCAAGTCCCGGCTGCTCCACTTCTGAGCCAGCTCTCTGCTATGGCCTGGGAAAAGAGTAGAAGATGGCTCAAGTGCTTGGGTCCCTGCACCCACATGGGAGACCTGGAAAAAACTCCAGGCTTCAGATCAGCCCAGCTCCAGCCTCTGTGGCCATTTAGGGAGTGAACCAATGGATGGAAGACCTTTCTCGCTCTCCCTCTGTATATCTAATTTTCAAATAAATCTTTAAAAAAAATTATTTCAGGCTGGCCTGTGGCACAGTGGGTCATTAAGCTGTGGCTGGCACTGCAGGCGTATCAGTTTGGAGCATCAGTTCAAGTCCCAACTGCTCTGTTTCTGACCCAGCTCCCTGAAACTGCACCTGGGAAGAAGCTGAAGACGGGAGACCCAGCACAGGTCTGGGGTTCCAGGCTGCTGGTTCTGCCTGGCCCAGGTCAGTCAGTGTGGCTAGTGGAGGAGTGACACAAAAGACTGAAGCGCTCTCTCCCTCCCTGCCATTCTGCCTTTCAAATAAATAAACACGTGTTTAAAAAAAAAAAAAAAACTTTTAAAATGAGTTTTGAGGGGCCGATGCTATGGTATAATAGGTAAAGCTGCCGCCTGAAGGGCCAGTTCAAGTCCCAGCTGCTCCACTTCCAATGCAGTGCTCCGCTGTGGCCTGGGAGAGCGGCAAAGGACGGCCCGAGTGCTTGGGCCTCTGCACCTGTGTGGGAGACCTGAAGGAAGCTCCTGGCTCCTGGCTTTAGATCGGCAGGCTCTGGCTGTTGGGGCCACATGGGGAGTGAGCCAGCGGATGGAAGATCTCTCTCTGGCTCTGCCTCTGCCTCTCTGTAACTCTGCCTTTCAAATAAATACATCTTAAAAAAAAAAAAAAGTTTTGAGAGAAAGTTGCATCTGCTGGTTCATGTCTCAAATGCCCAAGAACTGGCAACTCAATCCCGTTCTCCCTCGTGAATGGCAGGGATACAAACTCCTGAGCCATCAGCTGCTGTCTATCAAGGTCTGCATGAGCAGAAAGGTGGAAGTGGGTGTGGAGCCAGGATTGGAACCCAGGAGGTCGATATGGGACGTGGGTGTCACAAATGATGGCTTAGCCACGATGCCAAACACGACCCCAACCTTGCAAAACTTCTGAAGGACCCTCCTACCTAATAGAAAACGTTCCCAAACAACAACACAGAGCCAGCGCTAAGGTCTTGTGCTTGGCAAAGCACGACACCAGCCTCTGCAGCTCTTGAAGCCCTTGTGGTCCCCAAGCAAGACACTGGCAGCTTCGCATGCCACTCCTAATGCAGTGCCCAGCAAGGAGAAGCAGCCAGTTCCAAAGTGCTCAAATGCATGAATGGAAGCAAGGTGGAGACCATGTGGCAAACACAATGCTAAAGCAAAGTTTGAGTTAAATTATCATCACGTATATATAGTCGAGCAGTCAGACAGAGGGAGTGGGTTCTGTGTTTCTGATCCATAACCCAGAAGCAGCACAGAGCAGAGGGTCTTCTCTGGGGGCCTACAGAGGGAAACAGTCCTCAAGCAGGGAAGTTACAGCCGTGACCGCTCCATTTAGCTTGGCTGTTATCAAAGAGTGATGAGAAACCCTTGCACACTGCTGGGTGGAATGTAAATTAGTACAGCTGTGTGGAAAGCAATCTGGAGGTTTTTCCAAAGGCTAAAAATAGAACTACCATAAGATCCAGCAATCCCGCTACTGAAATGAAACCACTCTGTCAAAGAGACATGTGCACTCCCATTTTTATTATATTAATACTGACAAAAAACAAGAACTAGAAACAATCTGAGAGTTTACCCATATGAGTGAAGAAAGTCTGGTACATGCACACAATGAACAACGTTCAGTCGTAAAAAGGATGGAGTCTTGCCCCCTGCAAAGCACAGAGGGACCTGGAGGTCGTCACAGCAGTCAAAGGCGGCACGCACCACACGGTCTCACTCACATGCAGGACCTGAGAGAGCTCGTCTCCAAAGGTTAAGAATGCAACAGTGGTTATCAGGGCCTGGGGAGAGTAGGAGGCAGGGTGGGGAGAGGCCGATTAATGGGGACTAAGTTACAGGAAGACAGCAGAAAGAAGTTTTCGTGTATAATTGCACCACAGGGCGATTATACATCATGATAATAAGCTGTGTGTTTCTCTAACTAGAAGAGAGGATTTCTAATGCTTTCAGTGTAAAAAAATGTCAAATGCTTGAGGAAATACATGTATATCCTAATTAGACATTTCACAATATATTCATGTATCAAAACACTATATGGTATCCCAAAAGTAAGCATAAGTTTCATTTCTCAGGTAAAAATTAAACAATTTTGAGGGTGGACACTTGGCCTAAAAGTTCAGACACAGGCTAAGATGCCCACATCCTATCCAGGACTGCCTGGGTTCCAGTCCAAACACTGGATCCCACTTCTAATTTCCCAGCTACTGGATCAAGTACTTGGGTTCCTGCCATCCACGTGGGGGACCCAGACTGAGTTCCTGGTTCCTGGCTTTGGCCCTGACCCAGCCTTGGCTTGGTAGGCACTTGAAGCAACTGGGATCTCTCTACATATAACTTTTTTTTTTTTAATTATTGGTAAAGTGTTTTTTTGTTTTTGTTTTTTTTTTTTTTTTGACAGGCAGAGTGGACAGTGAGAGAGAGAGACAGAAAAGGTCTTCCTTTACCATTGGTTCACCTTCCAATGGCCACTGCGGCCAGTGCGCTGCAGCCGGCGCACCACACTGATCCGAAGACAGGAGCCAGGTGCTTCTCCTGGTCTCCCATGGGGTGCAGGGCCCCAGGACTTGGGCCATCCTCCACTGCATTCCCGGGCCACATAAGAGAGCTGGACTGGAAGAGGGGCAACCGGGACAGAATCCGGTGCCCTGACTGGGACTAGAACCCAGTGTGCCGGCGCCGCAGGCGGAGGATCAGCCTATTGAGCCACGGCGCCGGCCTTGAATAAACTTTTAAAAATAATTTTAAAGAAGTTACAGTGGGGCTAGTGTTGTGGCACAGCCACTGTTCGAGTGCTGGCGGCTCCACTCCCGAGCCAGCTCCCTGATAATGCGCCAGAGAAAGCAGTGGAAGATGGGCCAAGTCCCTGGACCCCTGCCACCCACGAGGGAGACACAGATGGAGTTTCACGTTCCTGGCTTCAGCCTGCCTGAGTCCTGGCCATTGCAGCCATTTGGGGAATGAACCCGCGGATGGACCACCTCTCTCTTTCCTTCTCTCTGTAACTGTGCCTTCCAAATATAAATAAATAAATTAAAAAAAAAAGAAATTATGTAGTTATTTGACCAACTGCCAGACATTTTATTTAAAGCACTGATTAAAAAACATATAATGATATCACAATCTTTAACAGGTGACTATATTTCAATACTATCTCCTTAGCAATCCCGTGTAGTCTATTAAATGCATTTAAAAACGCATTTTGAGAAGCCAATAAAAGCTTTAGCAGTTTGCCAAGGCGGGAGAACCTGGCGGACAGTAGTTAAGAAGTCCACTTCTAGAGAAAGTAAGGCAACTGGAGGAAGCGTTCCACCAGACCTGGTGATCCTGTCCGGCAGAGCGGGGTGATAAAGGGCTGCCGGGCCTCCTGAGCAAGAGTGACCGCACAGACACCAGGAAGAGCAAGGCTTTCATCAGACACACGCCAGGTGTTTGACAAACACTAAAGGGTACAGAGGCAAGTTTAGTGTGATCCTAAGACAAGACAGTAGAATAAAATCAGCAAGAGGGTTAAGACTTTCTGAGGATGAGGCAATCATGAAACGATCTAAAGGTGGGGAGAAGAACTAAAAAACTAGTGTATCCTCCGAGGAGTTTAAATCACAAAGACTTTAAGAAGAAAACAGAAGAACTCTTAATCCCCCAGAAGACTGCGAAGTCTTCCAGGCAGGACGAGAGTTGCATCCTCAGGACAGAGCATTGTCTGACCCGTTGCAAGCCCTATGTTGCACATATAAAAGTCACATAATCATGACTATCAAAAAGTGTCAGTCATCCGAAAGTACTACACACACACACACACACACACATAAATGTATATTTTTAGGCTTTAAAAAAAATTTATTTCAGAGACAGTGAAACAGAGAGAGAAAGAGCAAGCGAGCATGCCCCTATTTGTTTGTTCTCTCACCAAATGCCCCTAACAACAAGGACTAGGCCTGGAGTTGAAGCCAGGAACTGTGAGTGCAATCCAGGTCTCCCATGTGGATGGTAGGAACACGATTAGGTGAACCAACACCCCTTCCTTCCAGGGCCTGCACTGGCAGGAAGCTAGGGTTAGGAATGGGAGCGGGAAACCAAGTCCAGGTACTGTGATATGAGAAGTGGGTGTTCTAACTATAAAGCTACCTGCCAATTCCGACATAAACTTTAAAAGAGGCAGGAGCAACACGATGTTGTTACTATCAAAACAGAGTCACTCAATGTCAAACCCAGAGCAAAATGGAGCTGAAGGCCTTGAAGGAGGGGCTCTCATGTCTGTGCCTATGGTAAAAACCACTACAAGGGCTCTCTGAAACCACAGCCTTATGCCAAGGACACTTCCTCGAGGATGTCGGCAAAACCACGGCCTCCCCAATCTGGGACTGATGCACCCGTTACTGATCCCCCAGCGCAGCCAAGGACAAATGTTTCAAAATAAATTCCTGACTTCACTTTTACAAACTCTGCCTTCCGACCCAACACAGCATGCAAACCCCGTTCAATCCCAAATCAACTCGTTGCTATTATTTTAGGTTGGCATCACAATTTAGTAAAATAATAAAGAAGTGTCAGGAGCTGGCGTTGTGGTACAGCAGGTTAGGCCCTCTCCTATGACAGGGATCCACATGAACTGCTCCATTTCCAATCCAACTCCCTGCTCACTGTCCTAGGAAAGCAGTGGAAGATGGTCCAATTGCTTGGGCCCCTGCCACCCACACGGAAGACCTGGCTTCGGACTGGCCCAGCCCTGGTCTTAGTGGCTATTTAGGGAGTGAACCAGCAAATGGAAGATCACTGTATCTCTTTTTCTCTCTCTGTAACTGTTTTCAAATAAATAAATAAATAAATAAATAAATAAATAAATTGCTTTAAAAAATACTATCTGGGCACCAGTGCTGTGGCATAGCAGGTAAGGCCACCACCTGCAGTGCCAGCATCCCACGTGGGTGCCAGTTCGAGTCTCAGCTGCTCCACTTTGATCCAGCTCTCTGCTGTGGCCTGGGAAAGCAGTGGGAAATGACCCAAGTCCTTGGGCTCCTGCACCCGCTGGGGAGACTTGGAAGAAGCTCCTAGCTCCTGGCTTCAGATCGGCGCAGCTCTGGCCATTGCAGCCAATTGGGGAGTGAGCCAGCGGATGGAAGACCTCTCTCTTTGCTTCTCCTTCTCTGTGTAACTCTCTGACTTTCAAGTAAAATAAATAAATCTAAATATATATATATATATATATGTATATATAGAGTGTCTGAGAGTGGTGGATGTAAATTCAGAATATGGAGAAGAGGGATTCCTAGAGGGTTCACGGGCATTACTTAACCTTAACATGCACCTCTCAAATATTCTGTAACATCTTCTTTTTTGGGGGGGACAGGCAGAGTGGACAGTGAGAGAGAGAGAGAGAGAGAGAGAGAGAGAAAGGTCTTCCTTTTTGCCGTTAGTTCACCCTCCAATGGCTGGCGCTCCGCGCTGATCCAATGGCAGGAGTCAGGTGCTTCTCCTGGTCTCCCATGGGGTGCAGGGCCCATGCACTTGGGCCATCCTCCACTGCACTCCCTGGCCACAGCAGAGAGCTGGCCTGGAAGAGGGGCAACCGGGACAGAATCCGGTGTGCCTGCGCCACAAGGTGGAGGATTAGCCTATTGAGCTGCGGCGCTGGCCATAACATCTTCATTTTAAAACTTAATAGGGAGGGCCTGACACTGTAGCGCAATAGGTTAATCCTCTGCCTGTGGCACCAGCATCCTATATGGACATTGGTTCTGGTCCAAGCTGCTCCTCTTCCTATCCAGCTCCCTGCTGTGGCCTGGGAAGGCAGTGGGGGATGGCCCAGGTGTTTGGTTCCTTGTAACCACAAAGGAGACTGGGAGGAGGCTCTTGGCTCCTGGCTTCGGCTCGGCATAGCTCCAGCCATTGCGGCCATTTGGGGAGTGAACCAACGGACGGAAGACCTTTCTCTCTGCCTCTCCCTCTCACTGTCTGTAACTCTACCTCTCAAATAAATAAATAAAATCTTAAAAAAAAAAAAAAACACCTTAGAGGGGCCGGTGCCATGGTACAGTAGGCTAAGCCACTGCTTGTAACACCGGCATCCCATATGGGCACTGGTTCAAGTCCTGACTGCTCTGCTTCTAATGCAGCTCCCTGCTAATGTGCTCAGGAGAGCAGCACAAGATGGCTCAAGTCCCTGGCCCCTGCACCCACATGGGACCCAGCAGAAGCTCCTGGCCCCTGGCTTTGGCATGTTTGGAGAGTGAACCAGTTGATGGAAGATCGACTGATCTCTCTCTTTCTCCTTCTCTCTCTGTATCTCTGCCTTTCAAACAAAATAAATCTTTTTTAAAAATGCTCTTCAAATAGAATTCAAGTCTTATTTTATGTCTAACATATCCAAAAATATATAGTTCACTCATTTAGTCATTTAACTACTGGCATTTACAGAGCGCCTACTGTGTTCTGCACACATGCTGGAAGCTCCAGGAGGAACACCACTGGCAAGGTCCTTGCCGTAACCTGATGTCCACAAGGAGGATGTGATGGAGGTTTTTCAAAAAATAAATGATATTCTTTCATTTCGTTCCTTCCTTCCTCCGTCCCTCTCTCACTTCCTTATTAGATGCCTACTGTGTGTCAGGTACTTTTACAGACACTGGTGACAAAGCAGTGACCAAAACTGACACAAGGCGCTCTAGGGAAGGCAGACACAACTGGAAACAGAAACAACATGGAAGTCCCTGCAACATCAGCTGGCAGTAAGACCTGCAAGGGAACTATCAGTGGAGGTTACAATTTTAGATACAATGGGCCGGCGCCGTGGCTCAACAGGCTAATCCTCCGCCTTGCGGCGCCGGCACACCGGGTTCTAGTCCCGGTCGGGGCACCGGATTCTGTCCCGGTTGCCCCTCTTCCAGGCCAGCCCTCTGCTGTGGCCCGGGAGTGCAGTGGAGGATGGCCCAGGTGCTTGGGCCCTGCACCCCATGGGGAGACCAGGAAAAGCACCTGGCTCCTGGCTCCTGCCATCGGATGAGCGCGGTGCGCCGGCCGCAGCGCGCCGGCCGCGGCGGCCATTGGAGGGTGAACCAACGGCAAAAAGGAAGACCTTTCTCTCTGTCTCTCTCTCTCTCTGTCCACTCTGCCTGTAAAAAAAAAAAAAAAAAAACAATTTTAGATACAATGGCCAAAGAAGGTCCTATGAAAAAGTGATGCTTGAACAAACACCCAAAGTAGCACAGCTTCTTCAGGCATGAGCATCCTAGGCAAATAAACAATGTGAAGGCCACAGGTTATGATCACATCCGGAACATGCTACAATGACAGGGAAGCCAGTAGACCCAGAGCAGAGGGCGAGAGAAGCAGAAGAGGCCAGAGACACAATAAGGAGATTACACACAGGCCCGGGTCAGAGCGAGGCAGTGAGGCACTGGAGGGCCGACATGACCAGCCTCGAGAGGGGTCTTGTCTTAACTTGTTTATTTAACAAATCACAGAAATTTGTTTGTCCAACTTGTGAAAGCATGGCTAATAATATCCACCTGGTTGTCATCATAATGGTGATTATGTGAGACGCACAATCAGGACTTCACAGCACAGACATGTGCTGCCAAGAACCAACCACTTACAGAGTTGCCTGAGATTCCTGTTTGTGGTAACATCACGGGCCCGCCATAGACAGGAATGTGCTTTTACACAACGCTGCACAAACGCTTCAGTGAGGCCCCTCTGGCTCCACACTGAGAACAGACTGATGGGAAACAGAGACCACTTGGGAGTCACTCCAGCAATCCAAGTAGGAGGCGCTGGTGCGCTGGGCCTGCACGGCAGCAAGGCAGAAATGAGAAGGGGTGGTGGGGACGCTGGTTTGGTTGCAGTTTGCTGACAAGTCTAGAGCAGGCCACAGACCACATCTGACCACCACGTTTCTGCAGGTGACACTTCCCTGAGACACAGTCACGCATGTGCATTTACACACAGCCAGAGCTGCCTTCGTGTGACAGGGGCAGAGAGAAGCAGATGTGATCATACAGCCTGCAGAGCCAAAAAGGACTGACTGGCCTTGGATACAAACAGTGTTGGAACCCCAGACCTAGAATATAAGACAGGAGAAGAGACAAGGTTTGAGGCTTAAGTCACTAGAGAAAATGAATTTTCATTTACTGAAATGGGGTCTGGGAGAAGTTGAGACACAAAGACGTACTGACTTCGGACGTACTGTCCGTGAGACGCTTCATGCAGAGAGGTCAGACGGGTCGCTGCATGTGTAAGCCTGAGCTGAAGACAGAAAGTTAGGCATCATCAAATTAGAGGCAGTAATTAATATCAGGAGCTAGATGAAATCACCAACAGGGCCAGCATGACGGAGAGGACGAGAGGGAAACACTGGCTCCTGGCACCCTCCTCGTTAGAAGGCACAGACAGAGGGACTATGGAAGCCAGGGGGCGAAAGCCACAGCAAGGGAGGCTGGCAGACCTTACCGGGCACAGCCAGTGCAGGCCGTGCAGGGCCTCCCTGTCAATGCCACAGAGGGCACTGGAAACACATTCTAGAAGTTCTGCTGGTGCAGAGATGGAGAGGAAGACAGCAGGCAAAGTAAGATCAAGAGAGCTCCTTTTTTACTGTATTGATTTATTTGAGAGGCAGAGAGACACAAAGAGAATGCCTTTCCACTGATTCACTCCTCAAATGCCCACAATCATCAGCTGGGCCAAAGCTGGGAGCTCAGAACTCAACCCAAGTCTCCCACGTTGAGTGGCAAGCGCCCACCTATTTGAGCCACCCCTGCTGCCTTCCAGGGTATGCACCCCCAAGAAGCTGGATTCAGGAGGTGGAACCAGGAACTGAACCCAGGCATTCTGACATGGATGCTGGGTGTCGTAACCACTAGGCTAAATATTCACTCTTCGGGGCCAGAGTTGTGGCACAACAGGCTACGCCACGACCTGCAACACTGGCAGCCCATACCAGAGGGAGTCACTTCTGATCCAGCTCCCCACTAATGCTCCTGGGAAAACAAAGGGTAACAGCCCAAATATCTGGGCCTCTGCCACACACATGGGAGACCTGGATGGAGTTCTGGGCTCCTGGCTGCAGCCTGGACCAGCCTGGTTGCTGAGGGTCATTTCAGGAGTGAAGCACATGGAAATCTCTGTCTCATGACCTTTCAAATTAATAAATAAATCTTAAAAAAAAAAAAAAAAACACTCTCAAGCGTTCCTTTTTTTAAGCTCCCACAAAGGAAGTTGTAACAGCATATATAAGGGCTGCTTATAAAAAACAAATCCACATTAGATGGAAAACTAATCAAGCAGCTGACAGAAGGGAGCTGGGGGTGTGAGTAGCTGCAAGGGACAGGATCTCAGGTCAGCCTTCCACAGGAGCAGGGACAATTCACACGCAACAGGAATGACGCACGCAGGCAGGTAGCCAGGTGGTCGAGATAACACAGCTTGCAGAGGTTCCCTTCTGCCTGAGTTTGTTTTCTCAACAAAACAGAAAGCCGGAGCGTGTGCATGGAGAACGAGGTGCCGTGCTTTGCTGGGTAAGATACCCAATCAGTAAGCTGATGGAGGATGAACCGGAAAGCATGGTACAACTGCCTGCCTGTATTAAGGTCCTCTTTGAGTTCCCAACGACAACTGCGAAACAGGGCAGCGTGGTCTTTCTCCCTAGCCATGGTCCAGAGCATGAGGCAGGTAGGAAGGGAATGGGACTTAACCAGGACCATCGCTTGACCAGATGACGACAACAAGGTGAAGGCTAGAACCCGGTCAAATTCCAGAAATCACAGCGTGGCCTGATCACAGTGACACAAACAGCATTATTTATAAGGAAAAGATCCAATCACCACTGTAGTGCTGAACCCCCCAACACTACCATCAGACCACTGCAGCTTCCCAAAGAGGAACAGGAGACACTCCAAGCAAAGGTGTTGTTTACTAACAGACGATCTGGCCTAAACTTTTCTCTTTAAATTAACAAAATTTTGAATAAGCATTTGTATGCAAGAAGAGTCCACTTTGATGCTTACTGACACACGTAAAAAAAAATAAAACAAACAAAAACAAACCCTCAGTAATACAACCACGCTTTTTCACTTTTCCTTACTGTTAAGTATTTAATCCTTGGGTATGCCACTTTATTTATTTATTTATTTATTTTTTAATTTGAAAGGCAAAGGCACAGAGAGAGATTCACAGATTTTCCATCAGCTGGTTCAGTCCTCAAATACCTAAAACAGCCAGGACAGGCCAGGCTGAAGCCAGGACACTTGTACTCAATCCGGATCTCCATGTGGGTGGAAGGGACCCAAGGATTTGAGTCATCACCTGCTGCTTCCAGGGTGCCCTTTTGCAGGAAGCAGGAAATGGAAGAGCCACGACTTGAATTCAGGCACTCTGGCACGGAGTGCAGGCCTCCCAAGCAGTATCTTAACCACTATGCCCAATACACGCCCCTGCAAAACCCATCAAGAAGAGATGGGGAAGACATGCGTCCTACAGGTGAAGACCTGGGCTTGGACATCCACTTCTGGCAGCTGAGTGCCTGGGTTTGGTTCCCGGCTCCAGCTCTGGACTCCACCTCTCTGCAAATGCACATTCTCAGAGGCAGGGTAATGGTCAAGTAATCGGTTCCTGCAACCACATGGGACACACAGATTACATCTCTAGTTCTCAGCTTCAGCTGGCACAGTTCATGCCGCTGCAGGCATTTAAGGAGTGAACCAACAGATGGACTCTGTTTCTCAAAAATCAACAACAAACAGAACTAGCAAGGTGTAAAGCTAAGGAAGAGCATGTTAAATAACTAGAACTAAGGATCAAGTCATTAGGTATCATAACCAATGCAGGTCTCCTAGCACCTACTTTTTCATAGTAAGAGTTTTAAGAAATTACAAAATAGTAATAGCAACAAGATTATGTTTGATAGGAAAGTTTACTCAGAAAAGATATTTTCAAATGTACACAATGAATCAGTGTAACTGGCCAACACAGAAAGTCCTGGGTACCAACCATGAACTCATTTATTATAAAGAAATCTCCCGGGGCCGGCGTCGTGGCTCACTAGGTTAATCCTCCGCCTGCAGCGCCGGCATCCCATATGGGTGCTGGGTTCTAGTCCCGGTTGCTCCTCTTCCAGGCCAGCTCTCTGCTGTGGCCCGGGAAGGCAGTGGAGGATGGCCCAAGTGCTTGGGCCCTGCACCCACATGGGAGACCAGGGGAAGCACCTGGCTTCTGGCTTTGGATTAGCATAGCGCCAGCCGTAGCGGCCATTTTGGGGGTGAACTAACGGTAGGAAGACCTTTCTCTCTCTCTCTCTCTCACTGTCTAACTCTACCTGTCAAATAATAATAATAATAAAAAGAAATCTCCCTCTTATTATAGTCAAATAGTTGTCAACGACATCATCAGAAAACATCAGGTGAAATGTGATACCCTGAAAATTCAAAGAAAATGTAGAACAAAAACGAGGAAATCTGTGATTAGAGGGTTGCCATTTGATTATTATTTCAGTCTTGCATCTTCAGATTATTTTATTTCAAAAAAGTAGCATTTATTAAATTCAGAAAATCAGCAGAACCAAATTCAGTCTTAATCACCTTGCCACCAGAGGTAAGTCCTGAGCCTGTTTGGGGAAAAAATAAAGAAAAAGAAAAAAGAAAAGAAAGATATGGCACTGGTTGTAAGATCAGCTGGCTGTAAGATCAGCATCCCACAGGTTCAAGTCCCAGTTGGTCCATTTCTGATCCAACTCCCTATTAATGTGCCTGGGAAAGTAGCAGAAGACGGCCCAAGTCTGTGGACCCCTGCACACACATGGGGGACCTGGACGGAGTTCCAGCTTCTGGCTTCAGCCTGGCAGAGCCCCAGCCACCACAGCCATTCAGGGAGTGAGCCAGCAAATGAAAGTTTCTGCCCCCACCCCTCAACTCCACCTTTCAAATAAACAAACAGATGTTTAAAAAAGAAAAAGTTACAGCAATGAAAACAATTCATTTTAACAGATGATTATCAAAATGAAGAGACTGGACAGTAACAAAATATCCCGCAGTAATCTTTAAGCTACTACTTGCAGGATTGTTAAAGCTGACACCCACTGCATTTTATTTATTTTTTAAATGTTTCTGCATAAATTCAAACTTTAATAAGATTTTTCTTTATTTATTTGAGAGGCAGAGTTACAGAAAGAGGAAGAGAGAGAACTCTTCCATCTACTAAGCGCACTCCCCAAACAGTCATAACAACCAGAACCTGGCTGATCCAAAGCCAGGAGCTTCTTCGGGTCTCCCACATGGGTGCAGGGGCCCAAGCACTTGGGCCATCTTTCACTGTTTTTCCAGGCCATCAGCAGAGAGCTGGATCAGAAGAGGAGCAGCCGGGACTCCAAGCAGCACCCATATGAGATGCCAGTGCCACAGGTGGAGATTTAGCCTACTACACCACAACACTGGCCCCCACCCACTTCATTTTAATCTGTTATGAAAACATCGTAAACTGGCATCTTAACACAAAGTGGAGATTAGAAACACCCACGTGTCCCAGATAGGAAGCCAAAGCTTACCTGCTGCACCTATTGGGGAGGTAGCTGGGGTCATGTTGTGGACATTGAGACCTAGACTCTGGGAGGGACCTGGGGCTGATGCTGCTAGGGGAGGTCCTGGAGGGTTCTCCCTCTGGGGAGAGGTGAGCGGGGTGGTCGGCTGGGAGGTCTGTCCTCCAGCAAGTCGTGCAAGGCGCCTCCGACGAATCTACAACAAGAGGGGAAAAGAGCATTCCATCAGTAAGCAGCAGCACTCAATGCTGTACACGAAAAACATCCGTTATCACCCAGAGCTTAACAACTACAATCACACTTTGAGAAGAGCAGCTACTGGAGAGGTGTTCTCGTAGGCTCCCAGCTCACTTCTTTTAAAAAAGCATTTATTTATTTGAAAGACAGAGAGAGACAGAGACAAAGATCTTCCTTCCACTGGTTCACTCCCCAAATGGCTGCAATGGCCAGAGCTGTGCCATGCTGAAGCCAGGAGCCTAGTACTCTTGGGCCTCCCACATGGGTGGCAGGGCCCAGTGACTTGGCCATCTTCCGCTGCCTTCCCAGGTGTATTAGCAGGGAGCTGGATCAGAAGTGAAGCAGCTGGGACTCAAACCAGTGCTCATATGGGATGCCAGCACCACAAGCAGAGGCTTAACCCAGTGAGCCACAACACCTGCCCCTCCCAGCTCACTTTTTAAAAACGTATCTTAATTTCCTGTCCACCTGTTTATGGCACCTCCTATACTGACACTGTGACACATGAAAGCCCACTGTTGTTTTAGTAAAATTATATTGCTTGGTCACTTTAAATTGGTACGATTTTTAAAAAATAGTCAATTAAATTCTTAAAACAATAAAAGAAAAGTTACAGAAAAACACAAATTTTACCATCTCTTTCAGCAGGAAACTGATTATAGAGTTTTTTCACTTGACTGCAATAAACACAGGATCTCCTGAGTTATCAAGTGATGACAGACCTGTGCCACGAGGCCCAGTCAATGACAGGAACATTTCCTGCACATCTCCACGGCCATTAAGCTCACACTGACCACCTGCTGCCCCAGGCAGAGAGAACATCACAGTTCTGAGAAGGCTGCTGGCGCCTAGCGGGCCTGAGACGAGACACAAAGCACTCTTTCCATCATGAATGAGGAGGAAGAGAAAGCTCTACTGTGACAAATGCTAACAGGGACGACCTCATCTGAACTAAGAACCTGCCTGTCATTCTAACACCGCAGACAGTCTGCTCCCTGTATAATTCCCAGACAACAAGAGCATCCTGATTCTTGATGGAGAGGTCAGATGCCCCTCCCGGTGCCCCTGCTGCAAATATGCTTATCAATGAATGTACAGAAAACCCCAATCATTGGATTGGTCACTGTCTACTCAACTTGAAGAAAATGATTAGCTCTTATTTTATTTACGTAATAAACACTTGGGTAGCGCTTAACTATCTTCTAGCACTCTTCTAAGCACAATATTTGTCTGCTTAATCCTTCTAACAACCCATTGAGATAGGTACTTAAATTATGCCCACTTTACACACGAGCAAACTGAGGCACACAGAGGTTAGACACAATGCCTGACTAGGAAGCAGTAGAGCTCAAATCTGCCCTTTTGCAGTCTGGCTCTAACTTCAGGGTTTGCAACATTAGCCCAGCCAGTCTAGGGCCTCTAGGGTCGTACTCGACCCTCTCAGAGAGTCTATGAAGCCAAAACTTTTTATAATAACATGAGGACACCTTCATTCGCATTCTCTGGTAAGTACCCAGTGCACACATGACACGCTTTTACGACAGATTCAATTTGTACTGAGGAACCAAGTTGTTTTCCATTAATTCACACATTAACAAGATCTGCCCAAAGTGAAAACAGCCTAACTCTTCTCACTAAATTTGTTCTGGACAACGTAGTTATTTTCATGAAAAACGTTATTTGTTTTCTATTAAGGATGAATATATATATCTTAAACTCCTAAATCTTCATTTGTAGCACGGTGAAGATGGATAGACAGAACACACCCAAACCAACGTTCTCTGGGACCCTCAGTATTTCCCATGGCTGGGAAGGAATACTGAGACCAAACCCTTTGGGGACCACAGCACTCGGCCAGGCTGCCTCTGTCCCGCTCACCATTCTCCCCTCAAGTCTAGCACAGTGCATGAGCCCTCACAGCATCCAACCACGGCTGCTGGTTGAGCTGGACAGGGAGAAAGCAGAGGTCATCCTAAATCGCCCAAGGAGAACTGGAGTTGAAGTGAAAGAAAATTGCTGGAAGAAACTAAAGTCTTTGGGGCCAGTGCTGTGGCACAGCAAGTTAAAGCCTCAGCCTGCAGCACCAGCATCCCATATGGGTGCCAGTTCGAATCCCGGCTGCTCCACTTCCAAACCAGCTCCCTGATAATGTGCCTGGGAAAGCAGTGGAGGATGGCCCAAGCCCTTGGGCCCCTACACACATGCAGGAGACCTGAAAGCAGCTCTTGGCTCCAGGCTTCAGATAGGTTCAGCTCCGTCCACTGTGGCCACTTGGGGAGTGAACCAGCAGATGAACTCCTCGCTCTCTGTAACCCTTTCAAACAGATAAAATGGAGGGGAGGGGAGGGAGGCAGCAACTTATGTCTTTCTCTCATGAACACTTTCCCTTTTCCTTGCTTTTTAAGGCTGAAAAATACACCACTGTTGAGTCTACACCACATTTTGTCAATTCATCCACTTTGGATGCTTGGGTTACCACTTCTATACTCTTGCCAATTAAGCTGCTATGAGCACAGGTGTAAAAATATCTTTGAGTACTTGCTTTTAATCCTTTTGGGTATATACCCAAGGAGAGTTGCTGAATCACAGGGTAATTCTATGTTTAATTATTTTAGGAACGTCCATACTGTGTTCCGTAGTGGCGTTACCTCTTTATATCCCCAGCAGCCATGCATAAGAACTTGAACTGCTCCACATTCCCACCAGCATTTGTTATTTTCTGGGATATTTAGTAATTTCTTGGTAGTAGCCAACCAGATGTGAGATGGTATCTGAAATTTGCATTCAGAAACCTAAATTCTGGGCACATATGTTAACCCACTGCACAAGAGCGCCGGCCCCTCAAATAAATAAATATTAAAAAAACAAAAACACAGTGGAAGGGAATATCATCTTGAACTTAGAACTGTATCTACAAATCACATTGAATGTTGAGAACTAATTAAAAATTAGAATTAAAGGGGCTCAGAGCTGTAGCACAACAGATTAAAGCCCCTGCCTACAGCACCGACATGCCACATGGGCACTGTTTCGATTCCCAGATGCTCCACTTCCAATCCAGCTCCTTGCTAATGAGCCTGGGAAAGCAGAAGATGGCCCAATTGCTTGGGCCCTGCACCCACGTGGGAGACCTGGAAGAAGCTCCTGGCTCCTGGCTTCAGATCCAGCATTTGGGGAGTAAACCAGAAAATGGAAGACCTCTCTCTCTCTCTGCCTCTACCTCTCTTTGTACTCTTTCAAATAAATAAGAATAAAATTGTTTAAAAAATTAAAATTAAAAAATTCAAAGCAAACAAATAGAAAAGAAAAAAAAAAAAAGCCCATGTCCCACACCGAAGACTCTGAGTTCAGTTCCTGATCTAGCTACTGACTTGGGCATGGCCCTGCCCTGGCTGCTGAAGGTATCTGGCAAGTTAACCAGCAGATGCGTGTGCACTGGCTTGCTTTCTCTCTGCTTCTCATGAAAATTTAAAAAAAAAAAAAAAACCTTTTTTAACGGCTAGTTTAAGAAGAGGTTGCACTGGGGCCAGCACTGCCTGTAGTGCCGGCATCCCACAGGAGTGCCAGTTCAAGACCTGCCTGCTCCACTTCCCATCAAGCTCTCTGCTATGGCCTGAGGAAGTAGCAGAAGATGGCCCAAGTCTGTGGGCCCCTGCACCTGTGTGGGAGACACAGAAGAAGCTCCTGGGGCCTGGCTTCAGATCAGCACAGCTCTGGCCATTGCAGCCATCAGGGAAGTGAACCAGCAGATGGAAGACCTCTCTCTCTCTTTCTTTCCTTCTCTCTCCTTCTCTCTCTCTCTCTGCCTCTGCCTTTCAAATAAATAAAATCTCTTATTAAAAAAAAAAAAAGAGGAAGAAGAAGAAGAGGCTGCATCACCAACCCTCTTGGCAACACAGAGAGGCCCAGCCATCGACAACTAAAAACCAACATCATTCAAAAGGGTCAGATTCTGAAAATTAAGTGGCAGGAATATCTTAATCCATGTATTTTCCTTTTCAGTCATGTAAATGTCAGGAACACACCATTCTTGAAGTCTAAGTACAGAGTCACCTCCTGGGGAGATAAAGCATGTTAACCCAGTTTCCCACACAATCCAACCTCCACACGGTAATCATAGCAAGTCTCCAAGAATACAAATCACTCTCCCCTGCTCATGTCCTTCAGCGGCTTCCCAGGGTACTTGGAATAAACGCCAAGTCCTCAGTGTGGCCTACAGGGCCACTGGCTGCCTCTCCAGGCTGTCACCCTCGGTGTCAGTTGCAGGGTCCCAGGACATCACCTCTGGCTACTGGCAATCCCTTGCAACTAGGAGCACTGTCTCTAAGTCTCAGCATGGGTATTCTGACCTGTCCTTCCCTTCTCAGATTAGATGGCCCATCCTCCTACAGGGCATCTCTGAGCCCCCACCTAGCACGACCCTCCCATCCACATACCCTTGACATTACAGCCCCCATTCGATCCTCCAAGTACTTTTCCTGTAACTCCCTTACCCACTTCCCACTTGCTCTCGGTTTCCCCAGCAGAATGCAAGCTCACGGAGAAGGCCTTGTCTGTCTGGTTCACCACTGTGTGCCCAGCACACTGAACACAGAGCTCAGCACCCAACAGCTCTGAACACATTAACCAATGGAGAAACTGATAAATGGAGAGGAGCAGATAAAGTACTGAAGTTACACATACAAATACTTAACTGACATTCAAAGACCAGATGTTGCCTGGGACGACTGATACAGATTCCATTCATTCAATGAACACTGAGGTGCCCTCGGTAAAGCACCGCATTAAACCATACAGCTCCTGCTCTCACCGAGCTCACAATCTAGAGAAGGCCACTAGCCCAAATGAACGAAAATGATGCGGGTACACATCAGAAAAGCCAAGTCAGCAAGGACGGGCAGACACGCTGCAGGCGGCGCCGTTTTAACTCAAAGTGGATGGAAAGGCCTTTCTGGCAAAGGGACGGGAGACAGGAAGCAGGTCACGTGCATACGTGGAGAGTGAGGATGTTCAAGGTCACCAAGTGACCAAGTGCAGCTGCAGCAGAGTGAGTAAGGGGATAACTGCAGATGATGAAGTCAAAGGCATGAGGAGTCAGTCTATGGGGGCACTGGGGGTTAAGAGCACTGGGGGTTAAGAGCACTGACCTGGAAAACCACCAGGAAGTTTTATCAGAAAAATGACATTATTTTTTACTTACATTTGGAAACTATAGCTCCAACTGCTATGGGGAATAAAGTCAAGGACAAAAGGAGTCCATGGGAGAGACCACTTAGGCGGCTGTGACCGTCGGGGGGATGGAGGGTCAAGGTCACCTTGAACAAGGGTGAACAGCTGTGATGCTTGTGAGGAAATGGTCAACTGGGATATGTTTGAAACCAGAGCTCCAGCTTATAAGACTTTCCCATGGATTGGTTACAGAGTGGGACAGAGTGCAGGAGGCGACAAGTGAGCCTGAGCCAGGTAAGTCTGCTGAGATGAAGACAGCTACCTCTAAGAAGGCAGGGGCAGGACTTGCGGCACAGCAGGTTAAGCCAACACCTGGGACGCCTGCATCTCATGTCAGAGTGCCAGAGATCAAGTCCCGTCCCTGCCGATGCACCTGGGAGGCAGCAGATGATGGCCCAAGGACCTGGGGCCCTGTCATCCATGTTGGAGACTTGAATGGAGTTCCTGCGTTCTGCCTTTGGCCTGGCCTGGCCTGGCCCCAGCTGCTGCAGGTATCTAGAGAGTGAACCAGAGAATGAAAGAGCATTCTCTCTCTCTGTGGCTGGAAATTAAGAAAAAGGAGAGCAGAGGAGAGGAGAAGGGGAGGGGAGGGGAGGGGAGGGGAGGGGAGGGGAGGGGAGGGGAGGGGAGGGAAAGAAAGAGAGAAAGACAGAGAGAGAGAGAGAGGGAGGAAGGGAAGAAGGGAGGGAGAGAGGGATGGAGGGAGCGAGGGAGCGAGGAAGGAAGGAAGGAAGGAAGGAAGGAAGGAAGGGAGGGAGGGAGGGAGGGAGGGAGGGAGGGAGGGACGGACGGACAGGGTTTGGGGTGGAGACCGAGTCTCAGCCATATGCCTGCTACACCTGCAGCAGACGTGCGACCTGACTGCAGGACAGAGGCAGGCCACACAATTTGAGAGCTGTTGGCGTCGAGACAGAGGAGGCCGTGAGCAGTGAGCCTGGACTGAGATGAAGTCTACAACCTGGAAGTCAGGGATAGGAGTGAGACAGACAGGCTGAGAAAGTGCTGCTGTCGGGAGACCCAGGGCTGCTTCTCCAGAACTGAACCTGGCTTTCTAGAAACCAGTTAGAGGCCGGCGACGTGGCTCAATAGGCTAAGCCTCCGCCTTGCAGCGCCAGCACACCGGGTTCTAGTCCCGGTCGGGGTGCCAGATTCTGTCTCAGTTGCCCCTCTTCCAGGCCAGCTCTCTGCTGTGGCCAGGGAGTGCAGTGGAGGATGGCCCAAGTGCATGGGCCCTGCACCCCACGGGAGACCAGGAGAAGCACCTGACTCCTGCCTTCGGATCAGCGCGGTGCGCCGACCGCAGCGGCCATTGGAGGGTGAACCAACGGCAAAGGAAGACCTTTCTCTCTGTCTCTCTCTCTCTCTCACTGTCCACTCTGCCTGCCAAAGAAAAGAAAAGAAAAGAAAAGAAAAGAAAAGAAAAGAAAAGAAAAGAAAAGAAAAGAAAAGAAAAGAAAAGAAAAGAAAAGAAAAACCAGTTAGAGTATTCCAAGAAGGAATGAACAACTGCCTAGAAGCGACTTACAGGCTTACTGTGATTACTGAGAGCAGACCACTGGACCGGGCAACCTATGGGAGCCATTCTGATGGAATGCAGAGGATGAAGAAAGAATGGGAAGAAAAAGCTACAGATGGGAAATAGATTTCTGAGGAATTTTGCTATAAAAAAAGATCGATACATGGGCAGGAAGAGTTGGACCAAGGGACTTTATGCTTGTCTGTTTTTAAAGATGGAGATGTCAGGGCCAGCACTGTGGCTTGACAGGTTCAGCCATGCCTTTGAGGCCAGCAACCCACAAGAGCACTGGCTTGAGTCCCAGCTGCTCCAATTCCAAACCGGCTTTCCGCTAATGCACCTGGGAAAGCAGCAGAAGATGGCTCAAGTGAGAAATCCAAGTAAGGCTCCTGGCTTCCGCCCAACCCCAGCCACGGCAGCCATTTAAGGAGTGAACCAGCAGAAGGAAGGTCTGGCTGTCTCTGTGACTCTGCCTTTCAAATAATGAATCGTCACAAAGAACCCAAAACCAGGGGGAAGAGTACAGCATGACCGCCTGCTGAGAGGAAACCCTGACGAGGAAGGGAGAGGGGACTGGACAGAGCCCGGTCTTCAGAAGAGCAGACAGGACAGGGATGCAGGTGGAGTGGTGGCCCTGGACAGGAGCAGCGTTCACACGCAGGAAAGCGACAGAAAATGTGGGTGCAGATGTAAGCAGGTGGGTCGGTGCACGGTGGGGGGAGCCTGGAGCTCACTGACTGCCTTTCTTGTCTCAGTGAGATGGGAAGCAAGGTCACCGGCTGGCAGGTGTGTGTGCGAGGAGGAGGAGGGGACCTGACAAGAAGAGAAGGCACAGAACAGAGAATCGAATGCTTGAAGGAAAGGAGCAGCGGGAGCTTGTGTACTGGAGCCTGGCGTACGAACTCAAGAGGAACCAACGACACTCAGACACTCACCAACTGGGTCGTCTAGCTGTCTCCAGCCACACAGTAGGCAGCAAGGTGGATTTAACCTGAGCTGCAGTTTGCCAGACAAGTAGATCAGAGGGAGAGAGGGACAAGGGAGTAAAAGTGTCTACGGAAGAGTGACTGTGGGGGCCGGCGCTGTGGTGTAGCGGGTGAAGCCGCTGTCTGTGGTGCCAGCATCCCATTTGGGTGCCGGGTCGAATCCCAGCTGCTCCACTTCCGACCCAGCTCTCTGCTGTGGCCTGGGACAGCAGTGGAAGACGGCCCAAGTCCTTGAGCACCTGTGTCCGCATGGTAGACCCAGAGAAAGCTCCTGGCTCCTGGCTTTGGATTGGCACAGCTCTGGCCGTTGTGGCCATTTGGGGAGCGAACCAGTGGATGGAAGACCTCTCTCTCTCTCTCTCTCCTTCTCTCTCTATGTAACTCCAACTTTCAGATAAATAAATAAATCTTAAAAAAAAAAAAAAAAAAGAATGACTGTGATGGCAGCCTCTGGAATCCACCGTGATGAAGAAGAGGCCTAAGGACACAGACAGAGGACTGACACAGTGGAGAGCCTGTGGGGTTGTGCATAAGATATGATAAGAAACGTGGCCGGCATCATGGCTCACTAGGCTAATCCTCCGCCTGCGGCGCCAGCACCCCTGGTTCTAGTCCCAGTTGGGGCGCCGGATTCTGTCCCGGTTGCTCCTCTTCCAGTCCAGCTCTCTACTGTGGCCAGGAAGGCAGTGGAGGATGGCCCAAGTGCTTGGGCCCTGCATCCCATGGGAGACCAGAAGAAGCACCTGGCTCCTGCCTTTGGATCAGCGTGGTGCGCCAGCCGCAGCAGCCATAGCAGGGGTGAACCAACAGAAAAGGAAGACCTTTCTCTCTCTCTCTCTCTCTCTCACTGTCCACTCTGCCTGGCCAAAAAAAAAAAAAAAAAAAGAGAGAGAGAAAGAAACATGGTTCAGTAGAGTGAAGTGAAGTGAACCCAGCATGGGTCAGGAGGCCTAGGTGCCGCGACCACCATGGACTGGTGGCGTCTGTGACGCAGGGCTGGGTGAACCCAAACTCTAACCACCATTTCTGCTGCTGGCAAACATGGAGAACAAGCTGATCCAATAGCTTTCCCAGGCAGCTGTCACTCCAAGCGCTGCTGAATTGGTAAAAGGCCTCCAGAACTCTGAACAAATATAACTGCGCCATCTTCCTAGGCAGGAACCACTGGAGGAACCCAGAGAACCAGTGCTAGTCACAAGGCCGTGCACGACTCTCACCAGCAATACTGAGCAAAAGGAGCCAGATGTCAAAACACAGGCTGCAGGAACTCACTCCGCAATAAAACAGAAACAAGCCATCAGTCAGGATAATGGCTCTCCTGGGTGGGGAGGGTGTCCTGGGGAGAAGACAGGCGAGGCAGACTCCATTTTCCAGGGAACTGGGAATGGTCTGATGCTGGTGTCACAACTATGTTCACTTTGTGAAAGTTCCCTGGACTCCATGCTTGTAACTGCAGTAAGGACTTCACAAGACTCGCTTTATTCGTTATCATACGCAAGTCAAATATACTCACGATGGAATTTTAGCAATTTTAATCCTTCCTACCTTTCAAGGCCCATGGAAAATGCCATATTCTTCATGGGGATGCTATGCTTTACTTAATTCAGTGTAAATTAAACTAAGACATCACACACAGGCATTACATTTGCTACTGAACGCTGAAATGAAGAAGACAGTATTTTTGTTGCTTTCAGTGTGTTTGCGTTAATATTCCAGAGACGGCAAGCCCCCCGGGGGAAAGACTAAATCCTCACGGGAGTCAGAATGTGGGACTTGCATGAAGTTTTGTGTTTCATTACCTGAGGCAGCTGAACTTAGCAGCCTGCTTTGCTTTGAACAAGATTTGGCTCCCCAACTCGTTCAGATGTTTGAACCTCACAGTCTATACTAATGGTTAACAGATTAATATTAACAGGTTGGGGGACACCAGGGAGGTCTCTGGGGCTGCTCTGGGAAGGCAGTTCTGGAGAGAGAAGGGTTGGTTGCAGGAGAGTGGCCCCACTGCTCCTCCCTGCTTCCTGCCTCCCCTGAGCTCCTCCCTCACCATGTCCCACCCTCATCATCAGGAGCACACTAGTGGGACCACCCAATCTTGGACGGAGAACCTCCAAAACTGTGGGCCAGAATAAGCCTTCTTCCTTCCTGAGCGGCTCCTCTCGGGCACTGCGGTCACAGTGGCTGAAAGCTGACTGACCAGCGCTCAGCCTGAGTCCAAATTCAATTCTTACCTCTCACTACCTGTGCAGGCTCCACATCTGTACAAGGAAGATAAAAACAGTGACTTCCCCACAGAGCTGCAGAAAAACCACCACCCTGGCCCTGGCCCTACCTGTTCTCTGCAACACTTACACTTGTCTACTGCTTAGTCACCACTTCCCCTCTCTAAGCTTCCTAAGGACAAGGACTTTCTCGGTTTTCTCGGATATACCCCCAGGCCTGGAACAGTGCCTGGCCCAAGGCAGGTGCTCTCTGAAGACCTGCTGAGTGAAGGAAGGAACAAGTGAAAGAAACACTAGAAAAATGAATCTGACCAAAAATACCTGACCATTTATTAAATGATATCATCACCTTTGAAAGGGCACACTTTGTGGGAAAAAATATGAATTCCCCTTAATCCTGGATAGATGCCAACTTTAGCCTAAGACATTAAGATTCAGATGATGTAAACAGAGAATAAACGCCTTGACTCGCTGAAGGGCTAGTCTGAAGGAAGGAAGTTTCCAAGAAGGAAGATTTCACTGTGCTGGATTCCTTAGTCCTTACTGCCACTACTCCACAAACAGATCTTTTAAAAAAAAAAAAAAAAAAAAGATTGAAGAAGGAAGACTTTCTAAAATATGCTGTAGATTATTAAGCAAGAAAGAGGAATTGGGGGACAGAAGCAGATGCACTCAGCACACAAAGCTGTTGGAAAAGATAGGTAGAACCTGTCCTGCCCTATCCCCCATCTTAAAGACCTAGTAGAAAGAGAACAGTCAGTAGGGCAGGTGCCCTGGATGGCCATGGCAGTGTTCTCAGGAGACTGTCTACCTGCTACACTGGTGGTCACTCAGAACTGATCGCAGCCTGAGGCCCTGCAATAGCTGGACAGGAAACCCCCAAGACAGCAGCTTCGTGCAATCACAGGCACAAGGCTCCTCTCCTTTAGCTATTAGGAGACGTGACCAGGGCAGCCGTTTGGCCTCCTGGATAAGAAGCCCACATTCCACACCTCTGCTGACCCCAACTTCCTGCGAATGCTGACCCTGGGAAGCAGCAGTGATGGCTCAAGTGATCGGGCTTCTGCCACCCACATCGGAGACTTAGATACCATTTGTGGCTCCAGGCTCAGGCCAGGCCCAGTTCCAGCCATTGTAGGATTTGGGAAGTGAACCAGCACGTGGGAACTCTTCGTGTATCTACCTCTTAAATAAATATATAAAATTCAACTTTTTTAAAACAGAGATGTGATCTCACTTTTATCACAAGTAGAAAATTATATATATATATATATATATATATATATATATCCTGAAATAGTCCCAACACACCAAAATATCCTCAGACATTTTTCTCTTTAGGTACCCTACATTTTTACATTAAATACACAGTTAAACAAAGGATCTTTTAAAAAGAATTTTGCTTTTCCATGTCAAAACAGAAAAACTGAAGCATAAAAAAGGAACTCTCAATTCCTCAACTTGAGTCCTTAACCACTATTCAGACCCAAACTCACTGAGCAGAAAGTTCATTCCTAGAATTCCATCTTAGTATTGCTGCTTCAGTTCTTATTGCAGAAATGATATCAGAAGCGGGCTTCCCCTAACCGGTCTTATCCTGATGGCAGCATTTCCGACCCTCACATTCTCGAGTAACTAAAAATACATTCAAAACAGCAAAGGCCACTGTGGTGAGGTCTGAGAGAAGCTAAGGCAGAATGGCCCAGGCTGTGCCTCTCATCTTCAGCGAGGGAGCAGAGGGAAATCCATAAACGACTGGTTTAAATTTCATAAGCATTCTACAAAAGCCCCTTACTTTTCCACCAAAAAACAAGGTAGATTCCAACATAAAGCAAACCCTTGTCCCTACTGTGCTCTTTGCAGCTATCTCTTCTAGAGACGTGTCCTATTATTTTTTTGTTTAAGATTTTTTTTTATTTGAGAGGTAGAGTTACAGAGAGAGGGAAAGACAGAGAAAAAGGTCTTCCATCTGCTGGCTCACTTCCCAAATGGCCAAAACAACCAGAGCTGGGCCGTTATGAAGACAAGAACCAGGAGTTTCCTCTGGGTCTCCCATGTGGATGCAGGGGTCCAAGCACTTGGGCCATCTTCTTCTTTCCCAGGCCATAACAGAAAGCTGGATTGGAAGAGGAGCAGCCGGGACATGAACTGGTGCCCATATGCCAGCACCGCAGGTGGAGACTAGCCCACTACGCCACAGTGCCGGCCCCAGTGTGTCCTAGTTTTATCACAGGTTTTCTCTTCTTTGTTGATAGCTGGCCATATCTAGAACTTAGCAAGCGCTACGACAGCTTCACAATACACCCAGATCTAAGACCAACAGTCTTTCAAAACAAATGTGTTCAAATCTGAAAATCACAGCTCTGCAATCCAAAATCTTCCAACTTCCTGGGGGAGGGCACTCTGGCACAGTGGGTTAAACTGGTGCTTGGAACACCACATCCCATGACAGAGTGCTCCTCTGCCCACTTCCAACCCAGCTTTCTGACTGTCGTGGGCCTCTGGGGAGTGAACCAGCAGAGAGAAGCATGTTTCTCTCTCTCTCTCTCTCTCTCTCTCTCTCTCTCTCTCTCTCACACACACACACACACACACACACACACACTCTCTATGTCTTCCAAATAACAATAAACAAATCTTAAAGATAAATTTTAGCAATTTCCTTAAAAATATTTTAACTCAAAAGCTCCAGAAGCCTTGTCCTTCAAGTCCGTCCCACTTGCTAAAGAATATATTAAACTCAATCTGCGCTGCTAGCACCTACATGAAGCCAAAAAAGATGGAAAAAAAATTTTTTCTGACAATCTTAATAGCAAGAAGTGATTGTCCATCAAAGATCTCAATCAGAGGACCAGCATTGTGGCACAGCTGGTTACGCCATCACTGGAGATGTCAGCACCCCATATCAAAGTGCCATTTTGAGTCCTGGTTGCACTGCTCTGAGCCAGCTCCCTGCTCATAAATCTGGGAAGGGAGCAGCAGAAGGCCCAAGTGCTTGGACCCTTGCCACCCAGTGGGAGAACTGAATGGAATTCCAAGCTCCTGGCTTTGGTGCGGCCTCACCACAACTGTTGTAGCATCGGGGAGGGAACCAGCAGATGAAAGATCTCTTTCTCTCTCTCCCTCTCTCTGCAATTCTGCCTTTCAAATAAATAAGTAAATTTAAAACCAAACAAACAGATTTCAAGCAAACATAAGTAAGCATCTCCTCCCAGATGTCAGCACAATCCTATCACCTCCTCTCCTGCAACAGAAAACCTGATTCAGCTCTTGGGTAACAAACTGTTAGGTTACACCATAGTAGTAAGTAGTTCTTGGGGTTACTGGAAACCCCAGCACAGCAAATAACTCATCGAATAATCATCTAACATGCTGAACACCTACCCAATAGTTACCACGGGCCAGATATTGTTCTACAGCTGTCATGTATACAGACATGGCTAACAACCCAGAAACCAGTATATACAGCTTCCTATTTTACAAATGAAGCACCAAACTCAGGGCTTAAGTGACTAGCTCAAGGTCACACTGCTACCAAACGTGGATCTGAACCCAGTCTGTATAACTACAGTGTACACTTTGTACGTGACACTCCCTTTACAAAGAGAACTCCTTCCAAAGCTGTGGTGCAGTGTAGGTGGGGGCTGCCTCACTCCTCCAGTGACAACAGGGGTACTGGCTACAGCTGAACGAGCACATGCATGCACAGTGTATGAGTTATCCAAGTGCTGCACTGATCCTCTAAATTAACAGTGCATCAGTAAGCTCCCCTGATGAGCACGTAAACCGAAATAAAATAATTTCCACTTTTTGGCTCAAAATAGTGTTCAATAAACAGAGAAAAAATGATACTTTATGAGCAGAATCTTGCCAAGAAAACTTAGTCATTTATGGGGCCAGTGCTGTGGTGCAGTACGTAAAGTTGCCGCATGCAACGCCAGCATCCCATATGGGTGCTGGTTCAAGTCCCAGCTGCTCCACTTCCAATCCAGTTCTCTGTTATGGCCTGGAAAAGCAGTGGAATTGGCCCAAGTCTTTGGGCCTTTGGACCTGCATAAGAGACCGAGAAGAAGCTCCCGGCTTCTGGCTTTGGATCTGGCAGTTGAGGCCATTTGGAGAGTGAACCAGCAGATGGAAGACCTCTCTTTCTGTCTCTCTGTAACTCTTTCAAATAAATAAACAAATCTTTTTTTTAAATGTAGTCATTTGCTGAGATACATTTTTATTTACTTATTTTTTATTTCCTTGAAGGACAGAGTTACAGAGAAAGAGGGAAGACAGAGAGATCTTCCATCTGCTGGTTCACTCCCCAAATGGCTGCAACTGCTAGGACTGGGCCCAGCCAAAGCCAGAAGCCAGGAGCTTCTTCCAGGTCTCCCACATATGTGCAGGGGCACAGCACTTGGGCCATCTTCCATTGCTTTCCCAGGCATATTAGCAGGGAATTGGATTGGAAGTGGAACAGCCAGGTCTTGAATCAGCATCCACACAGGACGCCAACATCACAGGCGGAGGCTTAACCTACTACACCATAGCACCAGCCACAAGATACTTATTAAATGCCTACTGTGTACCAGGAACTATAATAGGCACAAAAGAAAAGACAACTCTGAAGCCATAATTCCCCAACATCAAGGATGTCCAGATCCTCTGGGGAAAGAAATAAGAAAATCAATGATTATGAAGTCACAGACAAGGAGTGCACAAGATAGAATGAGGCTGGAAAAGATAAGAGGGACCGGAGCCCAGCATGGAGCAATCTGTCACCCACGCACACACACAGGCCGATTAGGAATGCTGTAACTGGTCTGTTGTTTAAAAATATTTATCCATGGCCGGCGCCGTGGCTCAACAGGCTAATCCTCCACCTTGCGGCGCCAGCACACCGGGTTCTAGTCCCGGTCGGGGCGCCGGATTCTGTCCCGGTTGCCCCTCTTCCAGGCCAGCCCTCTGCTGTGGCCCGGGAGTGCAGTGGAGGATGGCCCAGGTGCTTGGGCCCTGCACCCCATGGGGATACCAGGAAAAGCACCTGGCTCCTGGCTCCTGCCATCGGACAAGCGCGGTGCGCCGGCCGCAGCGCGCCGGCCGCAGCGCGCCGACCGCGGCGGCCATTGGAGGGTGAACCAACGGCAAAAGGAAGACCTTTCTCTCTGTCTCTCTCTCTCACTGTCCACTCTGCCTGTCAAAAAAATTAAAAAAATAAATAAAAAATAAATAAAAAAAATATTTATCCATACCAGCGTGTGGTATAGCAGGTTAAGCAGTTACCTGCAGTGCCAGCATTCCATAAGGGAACCGGTTCAACTCCTGGTTGCTCTACTTCCAATCCAGCTCCCTGTAAATGTACCTGGGAAAGCAGCAGAGGGTGGCCCAAATGCTTGGGCCCTTGCACCCATATGGGAGACCCTGAAGAAGCTCCTGGCTTCAGCCTGGCCCAGCCTCAGCTATCGCAGTCATTTGAGGAGTCAACCAGAGGACAGAAAACCTCTTTCTCTCTGTAACGACGTCTTTTGAAAGGCAGAGTTAGAGAGACAGAGTGAGAAAAACAGAGATCTTCCATCCACTGGTTCATTTCCCAAATGCCCAGGAACAAGGCCAGGCCAAAGCCAAAGCCAGGAGCCAAGAACTCCATCAGGCCTCCCCCAAAGGTGGCAGGGACCCAAACACTTGGGCCATCTTCTACTGCTTTCCCAGGCATATTAGCAGAAAACTGGATCGGAAGTGGAGCAGCCAGGACTGAAAACAACACTCAGTTTTGGAAGTTGGCTTCACAGGCAGCAGCTTAAACCCCTGCCCTGGAATGCTTTAAAAGAGAAAGAGTAGGGGTCAGTGCTGTGGGCAGCAGGTGAAGCTGCTGCTGCCTGCAGTGCCGGCATCCCACGTGGGCACAAGTTCAAGACCCGCTGCTCCACTTCCGATCCAGCTCTCTGCTATAGCCTGGGAAAGCAGCAGAAGATGGCCCAAGTTCTCAGGCCCCTACACCTGTGGGGAGACCCAGAAGTTCCTGGTTCCTGGCTTCAGACTGGCACAGCTCCAGCTGTTGCAGCCATCTGGGGAGTGAACCAAAGGATTTAGTCCTCTCTCTGCCTCTCTGTAGCTCTGCCTTCAAATAAAATAAATAAATCTTTGGGCCAGCGCCACGGCTCAACAGGCTAATCCTCCGCCTTGTGGCGCCGGCACCCCTGGTTCTAGTCCAGGTCGGGGCACCGAATTCTGTCCCGGATTCTGTCCCTCTTCCAGGCCAGCTCTCTGCTGTGGCCAGGGAAGGCAGTGGAGGATGGCCCAAGTGCTTGGGCCCTGCACCCCATGGGAGACCAGGAGAAGCACCTGACTCCTGCCTTCGGATCAGCGTGGTGCGCCAGCCGCAGCAGCCATAGCGGGGGTGAACCAATGGCAAAGGAAGACCTTTCTCTCTGTCCCTCTCTCTCACTGTCCACTCTGCCTGTCAAAAAAATAAATAAATCTTTGAAAGAAAGAAAGAAAGAGAGAGAGACAGGCAGGCAGGCTGGTGCTGTGGTGCAGTGGGTTAAAGCACCAGCATCCCATGTGGGTGCCAGTTCGAGTCCCGGCTCCTCTTCCAATCCAGCTCTCTTCTATGGCCTGGGAGAGCAGTAGAAGATGGCCCAAGTCCTTGGGCCCCTGCACCCACGTGGGAGACCTGGAAGAAGCTCCTGGCTCCTGGCTTCAGATTGGCTCAGCTCCGGCTGTTGCAGCCATCTGGGGAGTGGGCCAGTGGAAGGAAGATCTCTCTGTCTCTACCTCTCTCTGTAACTCTTTCAAATAAATGAAATAAATCTTTAAAAAGAGAGAGAGAATGAATAAACATTCAATTCACTCCAGTGTTTCCGGCTTCTAAAGTAAGGTATACTTTTGTTACATGTTCTTTACCATAATTCCTTTAAAATGAATTGAAAAAGCATGTTGCCAAAGGCGCAGTGATTCCATTTATTTTTTTAAAGGGGTGTGTATTGGGCCCAGCACTGTAGCCTAGCCAGTAAAGCCATCGCCTGCAGTGCCAGCATCCCTTATGGGCACTGGTTTGAGTCCAGCTGCTCTACTTCCGATCCAGTTCTCTGCTATGACCTGGGAAAGCAGTGGAAGATGGCCCACGTCCTTGGGCCCCAGCACCCACATGGGAGACCTGGAAGAAGCTCCAGGCACCTGGCTTTGGATTGGCCTAGCTATGACCACTGCAGCCATTTGGGGAGTGAACCAGCAGATGGAAGATCTCTCTCTCTCTTTCTGCCCCTGTTTCTACCTTTCTGTAACTCTGCCTTTCAAATAAATATCATTAAAAAAAGGTGTATATTTACATTAAAATGACGTAACATAAAAATCCAGTTTTTCCTCATCCTCTTTCATACAATTCCTAATAAAAAGTAAAAATCATCATCCCTTCCCACATCTATTAAGTCTGAAAATATCCACAAGAAAGGGCAGCCCTGCTCCACATCTTCCTCATGCCAAGAACCAGGACAGGGTGGCCCTCTGCAGGCACTGCAAGCAAGGGGAAGAGGCATGGCAGGCAGTCCTGCCAAGTGACACATGACACACCTATTCCTCTCACGGTTCACTGGTGGAGACCAGTCAGGGGGCCCAAGTCATCCAGGAAATCACAAGGTCACCCCAGGGGCAGTGACTGTCTAAACAGCAGCTCTGCCCGGGGCAGCGGAGCACACGCTTAGGTGCCGGGTCGGCAGTGCTCCGCCGGCCTCTTCCGGCCCCTGGAACTACTCTACATCCCATTTTACCCCCTTGGTGAGGCCCCCAGGCCTTCCCTCAGCACCTCCTGTTTCCTAGCTCCGTTTTACAGTTCCAAAGAGTTTGTCCTAAACCAACAAGAATGCACACGTGTGTGTGTGTGTGTGTGTGTGCGCACGTGTGCACACAGGTATATGCTGAGAGAGATAAAGTGAATGTGGCAAAAAATCACCCGCCAGCAAATCCAGGCAATTCTTCCCCCCTTCCTGCAGATTTGAGGGTTCCCGGAAGGAAATGCTGAGGAAGACTGAGGCCCGGCAGCTCGGCTCTCGCTTGCTCAGCCACGCCCAGCTGCACCGCACAGGCTTGCAGCTGCGTCCGCCAGGGCTGTGAGGAGCGCACAGCATGGAGAGAGGCCCCGGAAAGGTCATGGAGACGCAGACAAAGGAAGCCCTGGCAGCACGCAGCCCCTGCTTGCTGTCTCTCCCGGGGACTCAGCCATCCTTCCGCCCTGGGGTCAGGAAGAGGGCTCCTTGAAACCAACCCCATTTTTGCCTTAAGCTCCAAAAGCTGTCCTGCTACTTCTATTGAGCGTGTATATTTCAGAGTCCTCCCCTGAGACCCAGTCAACAGCACAGACCTCGTGTTATCACTATTCGGCATCCAGGATTCAACTCCAATTACTGCTGTTCGGTGTCAATAATGTCACGGCTGAATCACCCCAGAGAGTGTGATCATCTGGCAATACACAAACGCTTACGTTGTCCCTGGTACCCAACCTGAGTTTCTTCAGGACAGGTGGCAGCCAGCGCGGTAAGGGGCAGAGAGCAGGGGCAGAGGGGAGGTGTCGGGAGAGGACGTGCGGGCATGTTGTGTGGCTGGTAAGGAGGGATGTGCGTGAAGCCAACATACAGACGGTGAGGAGCTTGAGCTCTGAGGACCACCTAAGAAGCTGAACTTGCTCGTGAAGGCACGGAGGCCATTTCAGAGGACTTAAGTCAGATTTACCATTTAAACCAGATCATTCTGGCTACCGTGTGGAAAAGAGACCGCGGCAGGACAAAAGCAACCCCGGCAGTGAGGATGTGGAAGGGAAATTCCGGAGACACTTAGCGCGTGTGAGCCACACTGTCAGACTTCGGCAGTGAGATGTAAGGAGGGGCAGAGCCTGGGCTTCATGCTTGGCTACCTACACAGACGATAAAGTCTCTAAAATTGAGAATACAGAGATTTTTAAGAGAAAATAAAGTACGAATCGACAGCTGAGAAAAAGGTGCCTACAGAAGCTTAGGAATAGGTCTCCCAGGCAGCAAGCCGTTTGTTCCTTACGGGTACTATGTTCCTAAGGAGGATCTAACGTGATTAACACAACACATTAAAGGTATTTTTAATTTAACTTAACTGCGTTAAAATCAAATTGATAAGGAAATTAGGAGAGAAGGAAAATGAGAACAGAAAAAGAAAACAGCGGCTGCACTGTGGTGTGGAGGGCCACTGCTTGGCATGCCAGCATCCAGCTCTGCGTCTCCGCTCTCTGCTCCTGTACCTGCAAAGGCAGCACAAGATGGCCCATGCTTCCTTATGTGGGAGACCTGGACGGCGTTCCTGGCTCCCAGCTTCAGCCTAGACGTGTCCTGGCCACTGCAGCCATTTGGAGAGCGAGGCAGCAGATGGAAGATCTCTCTCTCTCCCCCTCCTCCCCTCCATTACTCTCTGCCTTTCAAATAAATCAATAACTCTCTCTCTCAAAAAAAAAAAAAAAAAAGACAAAAGCAGGAGTGAGGTCAGTATACAGTGTACACGCAGCACACCAGGGGAGGGGACTAATGATGCTCCAGCTACGAAATCCAACCCCAAGAAAGCACTTTCAGTGCCCCAAAGGAAAAATGAATGAATGGCACCCTTTACCCAAACTTTAGAATACTTGGGACAAGGATCCAAAATGGAGGGGGAATGGTTTTCTTAAGACTTTCAAAGAGGTCCCTACTTTGGGGGAAAAAAAAGGAGGAAAAACCCCTCTCGGGTAAAGAACTGGCTGCACAGCCTTCACTCTGTCCCCCTAAGAACTTGCTCCCAACAGCCCCGAGTTTCGAGGCGGCTGGTGACCAACCACAGGAACCAGAAAGCGCAGCCCTGTGCACAGCAGGCTGAGGCCAGGTGCTCTCCCTCTGCTCCGTGCTGGTGAGGTCAGGGTCAGGCCCTGGTGAGGGGACATGGAGCCAGAGCAGCACACGGGAGATCACACTAGGTACCCCCGGCACAACCAGAGAGCTCTCTGTTCTCGCCCACACCCTGAGCACTCTGAAATACAAGGCACTAAGGAAGCACTTGGAGAACAGCTATTCGGTCACTCAGTCACCACAGCTGCGTGCATCCTGAGAGCATGTGTGTTGTGGGCCCTCTGCTGCTTCCCTGTCCCACAGCAGTGACGTGTCCCTTGGTCCCGTCCGAGTCTCACTGTGACTGGGTTCTGAATCACGCTACTGTTGCTTGCCCTTGCCACCTGGGGCAGTAATCATTCTGAACACAACTGTACTAAATCTTTTTTCCAAATCAATGTAGTTAAGGAGGTGAAGTGCAACTTAAAACTCAGAGCAAATGCACAAAAACTTCTTGGGACTAGCTTTGTGGCACAGGGGTTCAAGCCCTGGCCTTCAGTGCTGGCATCCATATGGGCACTGGTGCACTTTTTGTCCAGCTCCCTGCTAATGTGCCAGGGAAAGCAGCAGAGAATGGCCCAAATCCTTGGGTCCCTACACCCACATGGGAGATCTGGATGAAGCTCCTGACTCCCAACTCCTGGATCAGCTCAGCTCTGGCCGTTGCAGCCATGTGGGGAGTAAGGCAGAGGATGGAAGACTTTCTCTCCGTGTCTCCACTTCTTTCTGTAACTCTTTAAAAATAAAAACTTAACAAAAGCAAAACATGAAGTTGCATTACTATTCTTCCCATGTTATGGTACAAAATAATCTGGCCTGACATAGATCACTTTGTCCTAATGTTACATGTCAGAAGTACTGAATGTGGGTACCAGTACTGTGGCACAGTGGGTTAAGCAACTGCCTGCAGTGCCAGCATCCCATATGGGTGCTGGTTCATATCCCGGTTGCTCTACATCCAATCCAGCTCCCTGCTAATGTGCCTGGGAAAGCAGCAGAGGATGGTCCATGTCCTTGGGCTCCTGAACCCATGTGGGAGACCCAGAAGCTATGGCTCCTGTCCTCGGACATAGTCGTTGCAACCATCTGGGGAGTGAACCAGCAGATGGAAGATCTCTCTCTCTCTCTGCTCCCACACCTCTCCCTCTCTAACTCTGCCTTTAAAACAAATTAAAAAAATATATTTAAAAAAAAAAAAGGTAAGAAAGACTGAATATGTAACATTTCCTGATGCGTTTAGGATTGAGAGAGAACTTTAACAAAGCAGAATTTTAAATGCTTTCTTCACTTTTTTGCCTAATCACACTTGCTGTCTGTCTTGAAACTAAGCACAGGAAAATATTCTCTACCACTCACTCTCTGTGAGTTAAGATTTTTGGTCCTAGGGAGAATAAAATTTGTCAGTGTTAAAGAAGCAGCAGCAAGCAGGCTTGTTCTGAACAATCACAGAAAGACAGCCAATCATCTCTTCAACCCTTTGCCTCTGGAGGGAGGCTTAGTGAAGGCACTCTGGGTTCTGGTTTGTATTACAAGGTAAAAATAAGAAAAAGAAGGAAGAAACAAAACCCTTGCTCAACCTCACCAGGGACTCAAAAACACACAGCAGGACCAACCCCTAGCCCTTGAAGTCCAAGAGCTTATCCCACATAGGGATGAGGCACGGCTCAATTTCTGAGGACTATTCCCACAACCTCGGCAAGCTCTGCGAGGGTTTCTGTTTGCTCTGTATTTTATGGATGTACTTGTATACATATCTGGGGCAGAGCAGGTATAAAAGTAAATCTAGGGGTGGACGCTGTGGCGTAGCGGGCAAAGCTGCCGCCTGCAGTGCTGGCATCCCATATGGATGCCAGTTTGAGTCCCGGCTGCTCCACTTCCAATCCAGCTCTCTGTTATGTCCTGGAAAAGCAGTGGAGGATGGCCCAAGTGCTTGGGCCCCTGCACCCACGTGGGAGTCCTAGAAGAAGCTCCTGGCTCCTGGCTTCAGATCGGCACAGCTCCGGCCGTTGTGGCCAACTGGAGAGTGAACCAGTGGATAGAAGACTTCTCTCTCTTTGCCTCTGCTTCTCTCTCTGTGTAACTCTGACTTTCAAATAAATAAATAAATCTTAAAAAGAAAAGAAAGAAAATATTAAAAGGAAAAATACATAACAATTTTTAAATAAAAAAACACCATGCAGGCCACATTCCCGTCCTACTGGAATGACTAACATCCCCCAGGCACAAAGTGACCTGAGGACGGGGCAGCACAGGAACACAAACAGGCCCAGGTCTGAGCCCCCGCTCCAGCAGGTCCTTAGTAAACAAAGTGCCAGCAGAGCCCCTAGAGGAATTCTACCTCTACTCTGCGGGGCAGGATGAGCTCGCCCTCAACCCACACCGAGGACCTATGTTCCCAAGGTGCTAGTTTTACTAGATGGTGCGAGCAGAGGAGACAAAATGGCCACCTGAACATGGGAGCCTCCAGTGCCCACAGACAACCCAAGATGCCTGCAGTGTGGTGGGTGTGACCCAGGCGGAGGAGGAGTGGGAAGGGATGGGGCGGGCAGGAAGGGTCTTCCTTAGGACAGGAGTGGGGCCTGTCCGCCTTCACTGCCTCCCCTTGCCCTGGCTGGCCCCGTTCCCTTGCTTCATGCATGGTTTCTGTCTCCAGGAACTGCATGAGTTCAGTGGGCTTCAATTTCTTGTACAACTCGTAGACAGCAGGACCAGCAGGCAGCCTCTTCAGAGACCTCCAGAGACAGGAGAGCTTCCCTCCCTGATCTGAGGGCTGCCTCCTCGTTCCAAAATGCCAGAGCCCTGGCCGGGTGTCCTCAGGCTCGCGCAGGCTGCAGCAGATCTACAAGGCGGCTGAAGCGGCTGCAGAGGATGGCTGGCTCTGTCAGAGGCATCGGTCTCTGCCTGGGCCTCTCAGTGCCTGGCAGCGGTCCCCACGTTACTGAGGCAAGCTGATCCCCTACAGTGTCTCTCACTGAGGCACCAAGAGTCACAACTGACAGCCACATCTGGCCAATGGCTTACAGCACCGTCCACACGGCGGGGACTGCTGTCTTGTGCCCTGAGGTGAGGCTGACACCAAATGCAGCCAGCACCTGCAGCAGCTGCCAGTGTGCTCTGTGCCCTGAGGTGAGGCTGACACCAAATGCAGCCAGCACCTGCAGCAGCTGCCAGTGTGCTCTGTGCCCTGAGGTGAGGCTGACACCAAATGCAGCCAGCATCTGCAGCAGCTGCCAGTGTGCTCTGTGCCCTGAGGTGAGGCTGACACCAAATGCAGCCAGCACCTGCAGCAGCTGCCAGTGTGCTCTGTGCCCTGAGGTGAGGCTGACACCAAATGCAGCCAGCATCTGCAGCAGCTGCCAGTGTGCTCTGTGCCCTGAGGTGAGGCTGACACCAAATGCAGCCAGCATCTGCAGCAGCTGCCAGTGTGCTCTGCCTCCCGCCCCAGGGCTCAGGTCAGCCTTGCCCCAGGTGCAGAAGTGGTCTCCGGAAGCTAGGTGCCCTCACCATGCAGATCAGCACGGGGCTAGTGGTGGCTGGCCTGCAGGCTCAGACTGCACCACTGACTCTGGTCACTGAGGTTTCCAGAGACCCCAGTGCTCTGCTCCCAATGCACCTCCCCCACCTGGCTCCTGGCATCCCAATACCCAGCTCCCAGCACTCCACCACCCATTACCCATGTCCCACTGTCACACCAATGTCCCCTCACCTTGCCCTACCACCCACCACCCGATCTGCTACACCCACTCCCAGCACCCACGCATTGTGCATGGTGTACCCACGCATTGTGCATGGTGTACCCACGCATTTGCTCCAGCACAAGCCTCAGTACACACAAAGGTAACAGCTCACCAAGCACAGAATCCGTCTGCCCTTCCTAACAGGTCCAGGACCAAGTACACCAAGCAACTAAGAAGTGGTGCAGAATTAACAAGACAGAGTGCAGAGAGGCCGGGCAGAGCAGCACACCACTCTGCAATCTCAGTTTTCCCTCATTTTCTGCTTCACTTCCGGGTAACTCACTCATTGCAGCAATGTTTACTCCAGGGGCCACTGCTGCTTGTGACACCAGCTCCATTTCAGGGTGTTGTCAAGTCCCTGCTGCTCTGCCTCCCATCCAGCCTCCTGCTAATGCACCCTGGGAAGGAGTAGCACCCACATGGGACACCTGGACAGAGTTCCTGGCTCTTGGCTTCAGCCTGACCCAGCCCCTGCCACTGCAGCCATTTAGATAGAAGATCGATCTCTCTCTCTCTCCCCCCTCTCTCAGAACACTCACACCTTCACCCAGCTTCTCCGTCAATCCATTCAGACCATGACCAGCAATGGTTTGACCGTCATGAGAAATGGGCTGTAAATTGTATTTTCTTAGAGGAAAAAAAATCTCCAATGCCAGGAGATTTTTTTCTAATTACAAGGAGCTTAATAAACCGCAAAAAATTATTACCATTGCTGCTTTAAAAATTGTTTTTACTTATTTATTTGAGAGAAGGAAAGACAGAAAGAGATCTTCCATCCCCTAGTTCACTCCCCGAAATGGCTGCAATGGCCCAGCTGGGCCAGGCCGAAGCCAGGAGCCTGGAACTCCATCTGGATCTCCCACGTGGGTGGCGTTATTGAGTCTGTATACTGAGCAATGTGGAGGCCAGCTCTGCCACCATCCCAGCGGCAGCTGCTTCCGGCTGGGTTACTGAGCCCTGACTTCCCCCACTTATAAGAAAGTGATAGAGACCACCGCTGTAGTACAGCGACTCCACTTCCAATTCAGCTCTCTGCTCATGCCTGGGAAAGCAGTGGAAAATGGCCCCCCAAGTTTTTGGGCCCCTGCACCCATGTGGGAGACCTAGAAGAAGCTCCTGGCTCCTGGCTTTGGATTGGCTCAGCTACGGCCACTGCGGCCATTTGGGGAGTGAACAACCGGATGGAAGACCTCTCCCTATGTCTCTACCTCTCTTAACTCTCTCAGATAAATAAAATAAATCTTCAAAAAAAAAAAAGTGATAAAACACATATCACTTAACTTGTAAGACAATCATCAGAAATAGATAATTTAGTGGATTATTACCTGCATTACTATCTATTTAAATGTTTATAGTCTATCCCTACCTAGCACAATGCAAGCTTCAAGAAGGCAGGGGTTTGGTCCATTTCAGTCACTCTTAATCCCTGCAACACTCAGGGAACACTCTGTCAATATCTGCTGGACAAATGTAAAGCATCCACCTGAACACACCGTAAAAAGTTGTTCTGCTTTTCTTGAATAATTGTAGCCTGCAACTTTTTTTTTGTTCTTTAAATCTTCCTTTTAGTCTCAGATGTTTTCCTTTAGCTTAAGGTTCTGTTTCACCTAAACACTGTGAATACGTAACACAGCTACTAAAAAGCACTTCACATGTTAGTTCATTGTGAAATCAGCAGCAGAAAAACCAGAAAGACCAAGAGCTTGAATCTTTCAAATATTGTAAGTCAGAGAAAAACCCTGAAATTAGGCAATTTTAACAGTATCATACTTTTTTAAAAATGACTCTTGCAGCTGCAACTTTATGTCCTCACCAAAAACATGGCACGGGATGGGCCCCGTATGTCCCATTCCCATCTTTGACACCACTTGGCACTTGGTTAAACAGACAAGATGAATCTAGACAAGTCCAAGCACCTGCCCTCTCTCCTTAAGGTAGAGCAACAAAGAAACATCTTCCAGACAATGCTTCACTCCCTAAATGCTGCAACAGCTAGGTCCAGGCCAGGCTAAAGCCAGGAGCCAGGAACTCTTCATCCGGGTCTCCCACATATGTGGCCAGGGCCCAAGGCCTTAGGCCATCATCCACTGTCTTCTGGGGGACATCAGTGGGGAGCTGAATCAGAAGCGGAGCAGCTGGGGACTCGAATTGGCACTCCAATAGGAGATGCCAGTGTCTGTGAGGCAACTTAGCCCCCTGCACCACAATGCCAGCCTCCAAGCCTCAGCTACTTCTAACACCGCTCATACAACTGATTCTGATAACATGAAAGCCCCAAGTAAAACAAACAGTATTAAAAAACTAAAAAGGAGGGGCCAGTGCTGTGGCCCAGCAGGTTAACACGCATATGGGCGCCGGTTCTAGTTCTGGCTGCTCCTGTTCTGATCCAGCTCTCTGCTCTGGCCTGGGAAAGCAGTAGAAGGTGGCCCGAGTCCTTGGGCCCCTGCACCCACGTGGGAAACCTGGAAGAAGCTCCTGGCTCCTGGCTTTGGATCTGCACAGTTCTAGCATGAGGCCATCTGGGGCGTCAATCAGCAGATAGAAGACCTCCCCCCTGTAACTCTGTCTTTCAAATAAAATAAAATAAATCTTTAGTTTTAAAAATCTAGCTATTTGGGGCCAGTGCCATGGCTCACTAGGCTAATCCTCCACCTGTGGTGCTGGCACCCCAGGTACTAGTCCCGGTTGGGGCACCGGATTCTGTCCCGGTTGCTCCTCTTCCAGTCCAGTTCTCTGCTGTGGCCTAGGAGTGCAGTGGAAGATGGCCCAAGTGCTTGGGCCCTGAACCCCATGGGAGACCAGGAGGAAGCACCTGGCTCCTGTCATCAGCGTGGTGCACAGACCGCAGTGGCCATTTAGGGAGTGAACCAATGGAAGGAAGACCTTTCTCTCTCCTTCTAACTCTGCCTGTCAAAAAATAATAATAATCTAGCTATTTGGAAAGAAGTATTTTTTAACTGACTCATGAAAACATTATTGCTGAAACCCATGCACACATTCTCCTGGGGCAGGGGCCCTGATTTTCTTTTTTTTTTTTGACAGGCAGAGTGGACAGTGAGAGAGAGAGACAGAGAGAAAGGCCTTCCTTTGCCGTTGGTTCACCCTCCAATGGCTGCCGTGGACGGCGCGCTGCGGCCGGCACACCGCGCTCATCCGACGGCAGGAGCCAGGAGCCAGGTGCTTTTTCCTGGTCTCCCATGGGGTGCAGGGCCCAAGGACTTGAGCCATCCTCCACTGCACTCCCGGGCCACAGCAGAGGGCTGGCCTGGAAGAGGGGCAACCGGGACAGAATCCGGTGCCCCGACCGGGACTAGAACCCGGTGTGCCGGCGCTGCAAGGCGGAGGATTAGCCTGTTGAGCCACGGCGCCGGCCGGGCCCTGCATTTTCTATAAACCTCAACCACACTGAGACTGGCACTCCACACCTGCAAGTCAACAAGCACCCAGCAGACCCACACGCAGGTTAATGTGGACTCTCTCAGGGAGAGAAAACACCATCTTGCGGCCACCGTGCGTGCATCCAATACTTGGGATGAATAAAGCTCCCCTTCCTAACACGGACCATGCACGCCGAGGCACCCTTACAGGTGCAGCATCACCCCTCAGCCAACGCCAGGAGGCTGCTTCCAAGTCAGAAATGGCAACGTTTACACACAGCCAGCACATTCCAATATGGATCAATGTGCCTGTTACTCGCAGAGAGGTGCCAGGAGACGCTTTCACAGTCACTTTCCCACCTGGCATTCACTAAGATTCTCTCACTGATGAGCCATTCTGATCCTAACATCTCAAGATCCTAACATCTCAAGATCCTAACATCTCAAGATCCTAACGTCTCAAGCCAAGGGACTGCTCTACTCACATCTCCCTAGATGAGAAATCATGGCTAGCATGACGGTGCTTAGAGAGTCAACACGAACAAGCAATCACCCGGGCCGGCACCACCCTCTCTGTGCCTGTCCTTGAAGGAAACAGAAAGGCGGCACTTCTTTGACGAAAATGCAGGGAAATACACCTGGTTTGTATTTACCTTAAGTAAAAGATTAATTAACATAAAAGTAAAGGTTAACCAACTGATTACTGTTTGGCAAACACAAACATAGATATGGTGACACAAATGTAGATGTGGTGTCACCTGTTAGTATCCTGAAAAAAAAAAAATGCCATAAACAACGTTCTAAGCATCTCTGCGCTGCTGATGTCTAAAATAAGCTCTAAGGAACTATGAAATTTTTTCTCAGTGTAGGCTTACTAGGAACATTTTTTAATTGATTCACAAAATAATGACTGCTAAAATCAAAGTATAAATTGCTCTGGGGTACCCTGAATGCAGCACAGGAAAAAATTTTTTACCATTTTTTAGCAATTAACATGTTTTCCTTCATTTCACCTCAATAAAATTTAACTGCTTACTTGGTTTGTTTGTTTGTTTTTGCTTTTAAGATTTTATTTATTTGAGAGCTAGAGACAGAGAGAAAGGTCTTCTATCCACTGGTTCACTTCCCAAATGGCCACAACAGCCAAAGCTGTGCCGATCGCATCTTCATCACTACTCTCCCAGGCCACAGCAGAGAGCTGGATGGGAAGAGGAGCAGCCGGGACTAGAACCGGCGCCCTTATGGGACGCCCGCACTGCAGGCAGAGGCTTAACCTACTGCACCACAGCACCGGCCCCTGCCTACTTGTTTTAATAAACAGGTTTCATCTCTCAGTATTATAATCATGACAATTTTATTACTAAATCAAAGCACACATAAAAAGTTAAAGCTAAGTATTTTTAAATCTTCCACTGATTTTCTTGCCCCGCCCAGAAGTATGTTCCCCCCCGAGGACGGACACCCACATGTAGAGAAAGTTCCCATCTCTAACATTACACGTACTGCTTTTGAAAACTGGTAATCTGGGGCAAGCAGCTGGCCTGGCAGCCAAGGTGCAGCTCAGAACACCTGCATCCCAACCAGAGGGCCTGGGGCTCATGTCCTGGCTCTCCTCCCAATTCCAACCTCCCTAGGAGGCAGCAGCAGGTAATGGCTCCAAGTATTGAGTTCCAGATTCTTGGACTCAGCCTGGCAGGTGCAGGCATGTGAGAAGGGAACCAAGATTTCTGCCTCTCTGTCAATGTCTCTCAAATAAGAATTAAAAAAAGAAAATTGGCAATATGTACATGATTATTTTTGGCTCATCATAATTTTATTTGATTAGGGTTTTAAACACAATTATGTATCATAAAATTAAGACTTCATAGAGTAAAAATATAACCAAAATAAAACATATGTGATAAAATACAAGATTATTTTATTCAGATTAGAGAAATAAGATGTATTACAAGAAACATGGGGGTAGGGTCCGGCACCACAGCACAGCTGATTAAGCTGCTGCTTATAACAGCAGCATCCCAAACTGGAATGCCAGTTTGAGTCCCAGCTACTCTGCTTCTGATCCAGTTTCTTGCTAATGTATCTCAGAGGACAATGGAAAATGGCCCAAGTACTTGGGCCCCTGCCACCCATCCATGTGGGAGACCGAGATGGAGTTTAGGCTGCTGACTCCAGCCTGTCCAAGCTCCAGCTGTTGCAGCCATTTGGGAAATGAAACAGCAGATGAAAGACCTCTCTGTGTGTCTCCCCTCTCTCTGTAACTCTGCCTTTCAAATAAAAATCAAAAAAAAAATCTAGAAGATAAATCCTCTTGTGTCAAATATCTTGATTTTTTAAAGTAAATCTATTATTTATTAATACCTTCTCCAAAAAACAAGATGAAGAAGTAAAATGAGCTATGCAAACATTCAGTATGATGTAGCCATAGTAACACAGGAAAACATTGAAAAAATACTATTAATGACATGGCATAACTCAGAATTTGCTGTTTTGTTTTGAAGATTTATTTATTTATTTGAAAAGTAGAGTTATGGAAGGAAAGAAAGACCTTCTATCTGCAGGAGGCTGGAACGGAAGTGAATTCAGGCTCTCATGTGGGACTGCCAATGTTGCAGGCAGTGGCTCAACCCATGGCACCACAACGCAGGCCCCCAAATGGTTTAATGGGATTTGGTTCCTGAACTCGCACAGCGGAGGTGGGGCCTCTGGAGTGTGACGCGTCCGACTGGCATGCTGGCACGCTGGCTGAAATTCTGGTGGCACAGACACTCATGCTCCCTGCCTCTTCTCACGTGACGCTCCGTGCCACCTCAGGCGTATGGGGAACATGCCAGGGAGAAACCATCACCAGATGCTGAGCCACTGGGGCCACCTGGTCTTGGACTGTGAATCTCCAGACCTAAGAGCCAAAAATAACCCTTTCTCTTAATAAATTAGCTGTCTCGGCTATGTTGGTATAGTAACAAAAAGCTAATACAGAACCATATTAACATTTTTTCCATAAAAACATGAACATCTCCTACAAGTGTTCTATAATCCTGAGATCTAGTCAAACTCTACAGCTATGGGCAAGTATTTGCATCCCTCCAAAAATCCTTCATTGAAATCCTAACCCCCAAGCTGATGGTACTGGGAGAAGGCCTTTGGGAGGGGATCGGGTCATTCGGGCAGAGTCGTCTTGAGTAGAATTAGTGCTGATAAGAATCCTCAGAGAGCGCCTTTGTCCCCTGAACCACGTGAGGACCCAGTGAGAAGACCGTGCCCTATGAACCAGGAAGTGGATCCTCACCAGACACTGAGTCCCTAAGCACCCTGATCTTGGGACTTCCTAACCTTCAGAAACGTGTAAGTAATAACATTTACCTTTTTTAAAAGATTTATTTATTTATTTAAAAGTCAGAGTTACACAGAGAGAGGAGAGGCAGAGAGAGAGAGAGGGAGGTTTTCCATCCATTGGCTCACTCCCCAAATGGCCACAATGGCCGGAGCTGCACCAATCCGAAGCCAGGAGCCAGGAGCTTCCTCTGGGTCTTCCCATGTGGGTGCAGGGGCCCAAGGACTTGGGCCATCTTTTACTGTTTTCCCAGGCCACAGTAGAGAGCTGGCTTGGAAGTGGAGCAACTGAGACTCGAACGGGGGCCCCCAGGGGATGCGGGCACTGCAGGCGGCGGCTTTACCCACTATGCCACAGCACTGGCCCCAAGTAATAACACTTCCATGGTTTATAAGCACCTCACTTTACAGTATCTTGTTGTAAGAATCCAAATGGAATAAAACATCGACCCAGACACACCCACCTGAGCAGACAGTGACACGCAGGACTGACTACAGACTTTGTGAGGCCACTGCCAAATCAAATTGCAGGGCCCCTTGACCAAATGTACCAGGAATCTCAGGACAACAGCAGAGCACTGAACCAAGCATGGGGCACTCTGACTGCTGGTCCTTGCTCATGACGCCAGTCCTGGTGACAAGTGCAGACATGAATGTGATGTGATTCCGGGCTCTGGCACAGGACAGGTACTCAACATGACCAGCTCAGACTTCAGCAGTTCAGCTCCAAAACGGCACACAGAAGCAGAGTCCGAAAACTCCAGCTAACTCAATCAGCACGATACTGCTGGACTTCTAGAATCTACACCAAATGCTGATGAGAATAAAGAAGCATCACTGGACACATCTCATAATGCTTAAGCAGAAAGCTAAGAAAGTCAAGGCTGAGCACTTCTCAATACGAGGACCGAAGCTCTTCCCTACCTCGGTCTTGTCTTCAGAGAACAGACAAGACGCTGAGACAGGACACGTGGCGAGCAGTCAATGAAACGACATCCAACTCAGAGGTGATTGTTCCCCTTGCTCAGGGGACAACACCTTCCAAAGGTAAAAGGAGTCCTCTGATTTGGAGACAGCACGTCACCTCCGGTTCTGTTTTTCAGCTGTGAGATGCAGCATGTTTGCCCTGGGATCCCTAAATTCCCCTTCTGTGCAGTTCTCCTCCTTTCCAACCTCCTTGCTCCGCCCTCACCCGCAGAGCACATTCCGGCCATTGATCACTGCAGGTTTTAGAAACCAGGATGAGGAGGGCTGACAACTGCTAACAGTGGCTTGATACAAAAGGTGGCCACATGTGAGAAGGTGCTCTGGGAAGTACACAGGATGGAGAGGACCACAACCCCACTTCACGTAGACCAGGAAGGTTTGGCCATTTAGGCAGCACTGCCACAGGCACAGGGTTTCTGAGATGACACATGGCACCAACTAACATAGTACATATAATCCAGTCTTACTTGGGAACAGAGCTAATATGTCCCAGAAGCCCACTCTGCCAGGGCACTTCCTAGGCACACTGCATAGGACCTTGTGCAGTTAATCTGCACAAGGCAGTGGGACAGGTTTCATATTTCCATTTTACAAGTGAGGAAAACTGCAGCTCAGAAAGATGAAGTACTTTGCCAAGGGTTATCCAAGTGACTGGCCCAAATAAAACTCAGGTGTACATCAGGGTGGCTGTCTGGTGTAGCAGTTAAGACATCACCTGGGAGGGAGGGGCTGGGCTCCTGTGCTGGCTCCACTCCTGACTCCAGACTCTGCTGACACGCACATGAGGGGAGGCAGCACAGGGGCCGGGTCTCTCGCACCCTCAGGAGAATCACACAACCCAGGTACTGCGGGCACTTGGAGAGTGAACCCAAGATGCAAGCTCTCCATCTGTCTCTGTGTCTCTCTGCCTCTCAAAATAAAATGAATAAATAATATCTTTTTCCCCAAAACACCGTTTGGATGGCACTGTAGTGCAGCAGATTGACCGCCACAAGTGTCAGTTCAAGTCCAAGCTCCTCTGCTTCCCCTCCAGCTTCTTGCTACTGCCCCTGAGAAGGCAGACGATAGCCCAGGTACCTGGATTCCTGCCACACATGGGAGTCCCAGACGGAGTCCTTGGTTCCTAACTTCCACCTGGCCCAACCCTGGCTGTTGTGGGCATTTCAGGAGTGAACCAGCAGACACATGAGAGAGCTCTCTCTCCACCTGTCTGTCTCTCCTCCTCTCTGTCACTCTGCCTTACAAATACCTAAATAAATATTTTTTATAAATACCCAGGTATATCTGACTCAATTATAACTGTGATAACGAAGTGTGTTATAATGTGTTATGTTAGCACCTTAACATAACTAATATAACTGCTAAAACCAAGTCTCCCAAATGTTGTTTTGGGAACTTACTCCCCAAATTCACCTATTAATGCCATCTGAAGGCGGGGCCTTTGGCAGGTCATGAGGATTAGAAGCCGTGCCGAGGCTGGGCCTCACAAGGAGGACAGGCCTAAGCTGCAGCAGGCATGCTGACTCAGCGTGTGCTGACTCATCAGGTGAGCCGCTCTGCCACGAGATGATACAGCAAGAAGATCCTCACCTATTGCAACCACCATGCTCCCAGACTTCACAGCTGCAAGCTAAATAAAGTCTGTATTCTTTAAAAATTATCCAGGGCTGGGGGGAGGGGAGGCTGGTGCTGTGGCATAGTGTGTTAAGCCACGATCTGTAATGCTAGTGTCCAATATAGGCAACCGGTTGGAATCCCAGCTGCTCCACTTCCAATCTCACTCCCTGCAAGTGGCCTGGGAAAAGCAGAAGATATCCCAAGTGTTTGGACCTCTGCCACCCACAGGAGAGACCTGGATGAAGCCCCTGGTTTTGGTCTGGCCCAGTCCTGGCCATGGCGGCCATTTAGAGAGTGAACCAGAAGATGGAAGATCTCTGTCTTTCCCTTTCAAATAAATAAATACAATGAATCTTAAAAAAAAATTTTTTTTAAATCACCTGCCTCCCAGGTATATTGCACAATAACAGAAAATGGAAGAAGACAGCAACTTAAAGTAGCTGCTACCAAGACAAAAATTTGCAGTCAGAGAGTAGACATTTGGTGCAAGAGTAATGTGTTCTTGGGATGCGTGCATTCCACATCAGAGTACCTGAGTTCAAGAGAACCTGCCACCCACGTGAGAGACAGGGACTGACTGGGCTCCTGGGTTCAGCCTGGCCCAGCCCCCACTGCTACAAGCATTTGGAGAGTGAGCCAGGGAATGGAAGATTCTCTATCCCCTTGCCCCCCCCCCCCCGCCCCGCCTTTCCAATAAGTCTTTAAAAAAGAAAATACCACGGACCGATCATTCCCCTACCATGAATACTGTTCCCTTGGATACCAGGGCCTCATTTCCCATCTACCATGGCGGCTGTTAATGATCAGTCTCCTTTCCTGGGTCCTCTTTAATCTGCCAACCTCTAAGGACTCAAGGTTCAGTCTTCTGCCCCCTCCTCTGTCTGTGCCCACTCTTGTGGTTTTAAATAAACCAACAACTTCCAGACTAAGGTCCCATTCCGAGCCTCTCCCCTACAACTGCAAGCCCCTACACAACAACCTTCTTTTTAAATTATTATTTATATACTGAAAGGCAGAATGACAGACAGAGACCTTCCACTTGGTGATTTCACTCCCTAAATGGTCATAACATTTAGGTTAGGTCTGAGCTAGGCTGAATCCATGAGCCAAGTAGTCTCACACATGGGTGGCGGGGGCCCAAATACTTCAGTCATCATCTGCTGCCTTTCCAGGCACACTAGCAGGGAGCTGGATAAAAAGCAGAGCAGCAGGGAGTCAGACCAGTGCTCTGAAATGGGACCCTGGCATCAGAAGAGGGCAGCTTAACTTGAGGCACCACAAGGCTAACCCCTCCAACAGCCTTCTTAGTATCTCCACCTGTATTAAAAAGATAAATAGTATCTTGAAAACAGACGATTTGGGGCCTGCGTTGTGGCATAGCAGGTAAAGTCCCCCCTACAATACCAGCATCCTATATGGGTGCTGGTTTAACTCTGGGCTGCTCCACTGCCGATCCAGCTCCCTACTGATGGCCTGGGAAAAGCAGCAGAACGTGGCCCACTGCCACTCATGTGGAAGACCCAGATGAAGGTCCTGGCTTCTGCCTGGCCCAGTGCTGGCTACTGTGGCCATCTGGGGACTGAACCAGCAGATGGAGGATGTCTCTCTCTACACCCTGCCCCACCCTTGATTCGGTAACTATGACCTTCAAAAATGAAGTCTTAAAAAAAAAAAAAAAAAGATTTACTGTCTCGCTCCAAACTTCCATTTTCAATTTTATCCATCTCACTACACAACAACTCCACTTTTCAAGGTGCACTAGGCTATAACTCTTCACTTCACTGCGGTAGCGATAGCTAGCTGCCTCCTACTAAGGATTTAGCCAGCCCTGCACTGGGCTGCAGCCATGTGTCCCTGTGCTGACCGAAGAAATGCAAGTCATGGTATACACAACTTGCTGGGCATTTCCTTAAGGGGTGGGAACATGCCACCCCTCCCCCTTCAGTCTCTTCCTGGAGACTGGAATACAGAGGAAACAGGGCAGTGACTGAACAGAACAAGTCTGGCCCAATGGCAACTCTCAACCACCTACCCAGATTTTTACTTAAAGAAAAATAAGCTGGGGCAAGAGTTAGCAGGTTAAGCCATCGCTTAAAACATCGGCATCCTATATCGGAGGGTTGGTTCAACTCTCGGCTGCTCCACTTCAGATCCAGCTCCCCGCTAATGTGCCTGGGAAGCAACTGAAGATGGCCCAAGTCCTTGGGTCCCTGTCATTCACATGGGAGACCTGAATGCAGTTCCAGGCTCTTTGTTTGGGCTTGCCCCAGCCTTGGCTGTTGCAGACATTGGAGGAGTGAACCAGCGGAAAGGAGATCTCTTTCTCTCTCGCCATTTCTGTCATTTTCCCTTGCAAATAAATAAATCTTAGAAAGAAAAGGGCAAGTAAGCTATCTCTTGTAAGCCATTATTACTCTGGATCTCTCTGCCTCAAGAGAAAATCATTGAAAATGAATCTTGATATGAATGGAAGGGGAGAGGGAACAGGAGAGGGGAGGGTTGCGGGTGGGAGGGAAGTTATGGGGGGGGGGGGACCATTGTAATCCATAAGCTGTACTTTGGAAATTTATATTCATTAAATAAGAGCTTTAAAAAAAAAAAAAGAAAAGAGAAAATCTGTACCTTAACTGAAAGAACAACGCGGTGCTGCATTGGTTAAGCCACCACTTGCGATGCTGGCATCCCACACCAGAGTGCTCTATCTAAGCGCTGGTTCTGAGTCCCACCTACTCTGCTTCCCATCCAGCTTCCTGCTAATCCTGTGACTATTTTCAAATTCATTTAATATGAGTGAGGCTGACACACTTTTCTTGATTACCATTTACATGAAGTGTTTAGAATAGGCAAACCTTCGGAGACAGACTGGTAAACCAGTAGCTGCCTCAAGTTGGGAGTAGGGACAGACTGGGTGTTGAGGATGGATTAGAAGCTGTACATAGCTAAACACGAAAAGCAGAAAGAAGCTATGGTTTCTGCAGGATATTCATGTGTCTGGGAAGGCAGCGGGAGATGGTCCAAGTACGTGGGTCTCTGCCACTCAAATGGGAGATGTGGATGGAGTTCCAGGCTCCTGGTTTCAGCCTGGACCTGCCCTGGCTATTGCAGGAGGAACCAGCAGATGGGAGATCGATCGATCGATCGATTGATTGATATCTCTCTCTCTCTCTCTCTCTCTCATCTGTCTTTTAAATAGCATACATAAACAAATCTTTAAAAAGAAATCTTAACTGAGATGGAGAATTTGCAACGTGGAAGTAATCAACTTGAATGGAGTGGCAATATGTGGCACTGGTTTAGGGGTCAGCATAGGCATAGCTAATGTAGGACAGAAGGCTGGTGACCCTTATTAGGCCGCAAGGTAAAACCTGTGGCCCTTGGCAAACAGCCTGCATGCCAACGTGGCCTGTAATGCTACAGGAACTGGCTGAGCAGTTCAGAACCGGACTCTCAGTGGCTTTGGAGCAACTTAAAGCACAAGCCCCACAAGGGCCAGATAGACCTGAGCTGCAGCTTGCTGACAGGCGGACAGATCAAGGGAATACAGCTCTGCCTAGGGGATGTCCCCAGCCACAGTCTGAGCTTACTCCCAGCCTGGAAGTGTGGGGCTAAGGAAGGCTGGAAAAGCCAGCTCCTTCCACGTGCCCAGGCCCAGCAGTAAAGAGCTGCAAGGACTGTCGCGTCCCAGCAAGAGGATCTTTTCCAAAGCCCACTTCAAACACACTCCCAAAGAAAAGATACTACTCAGAGGGTAAAGGCAGAAACTCCTGAGGGGCAAGGCCAAGGCCAAGGGAACACCCCAGAGATCAGAACCAGGGCTGCCATAGGAACTCACACCAGCACCCAGGCCGAGAGCCCCACAACTTGGTCTGGCAGGAGCTGTCTGAGGCTGTGCACCACAGTGGATGTGTGCCCCAGTCTTCCCTCTTCCAAATGGGAGTTGTGATTTTCACCATCCTATCCTATCCCACCACAGCATGGGGAGCCAGGGGTAGTGGCAGATACCCTGTGTTTTAATCTAAAGGTTTCTACACTGTCCACCACTGGGAGACTCTACAGAGCCTGAAAGTGACTTGGGGCTGTTTCTCTTAGGGAAGTGTTGAAAATTTGGGGAAGATGGAGTTGGAAAAAGAGCTCGGGCAGCTCTCCCTTTCTAGTGTGGGAGAACACTGCGCTTAACAGATGGCTCCCCAGTAAAAATGGCTTTTCAGCCTCCCCAGTACCTGTGGCCATGGGACTAAGGTTCTGGCCAGAGAGGTGAGCAGGAGTGATCCATGCAACCTCCAAGCTGTTCCGTGAAACAGAAGGCACGAGGCCTCTCTTCCCTTCACTGCTCTCTGCCTAGAATGGACATAGAGGGACCACAGGATGGGACCCACATGTTAGGGAAGTTGCTACAAGACAGATGGCACCTGGGCCCCCACAGAGCTTCCCTACCAGCCCTGGCCTCCTACCCAGACTTCTATTTAGAGAGAAATAAACGTGTCTGGCTTCGGCAGCTACCATTTCACATCTCCCATTTTTACCAATCAACCTGACTCAACAGCCAGCCTCACTCATTGTCTCATATCTCACACCCCACCCCTCATCCAACGCAGTGTGGATACCTGGCCATCACCCGGCCTTTTCCCACTTCTCCACCACTAACCCTGGCTGGAGACCTGCACCTCCTCTCTCGCTGGGACACCTGCAATGGCCTCCAAACCCTTCTCTCAGCTTCCACTCTTTCCCCCTTGAACTATTACCTTCACAGCAGCCTGACTGTTGCAAAACATAAATCAGAGTGTAAGCCCAACCAGGGCAGAGAGTTCCCTCTGATTTGTTCACTGGTATATTCTCGTGATCTAAACAATGCTGGGCACATAGTACTTTATCAAATCCAAGGCTCTAAGTTGTACCATTATGTTTCACATCACCAAGAGAACACAATACTACCCATTAAACCATGAGAAATGCAGTCCCAGGGACAGAGAAGTGTTCTGGTACACCAGGTTCTCCACGCTAGGAATTTCTTTCAGAGAACTGTGGAACACCTCTGACCTCCTGCACTGCCTCAGCAGGAAAGGAAACTGTGTGTATGGTCACTCTTCCAAAAACATTTCCTCTACCAATGCAAAATGGACGCCACACTGCTGCTTTCATTCTTCTCTGCATACAAAGTAACACTCACTCTCACTTTCATTTTTTTGAAAGGCATTTAAAATAGCAACTAAATATAACAGGTGTAGCACTTGAAGGGGCTATGACAGGAGCAGGTATAACCAGCGTGGCAGGTAAACAGGAAATGACAACTGCTGTCCCAGCTGCCACTGGGCCCATGTGATTACACTGTGGATTACAAGGAGCATCCCAATTTCAAAGAGCTAAAATGTGGATGAGAACAGGGAGAAGGGCGTGTCCCAAGTGACTGAAACACAAGAGAACTCAGTACTTTTTGGCTGAATCAGTGACTTCCTCTCCTGCCTCTGTGGCCCCACCCACACCTGGCCTCCTTGCTCCTGGAGCAGGGAGGGAAGGATGTGTCCACTCTGAGGAATCTGGTACTTGCTCTTCCCTGAAACCCTTTCAAAAGCCACCTCCCCCCACACATCGCCCACATCGCCCGCATCCACACGGTCCACAGCTCCCCATCCCTTTAGGCTACTCCTTTTTCCTCATAGCACTTATCACCAAACAATATCTGACGTGTCTGCTTAGTACCTGTCTCCACTCACCAGAAGGAAGCTCCATGCAAGCAGGGCTCCCCTGGTGTGGGCCGTGCAGCAGGCACACTATGGACTGCAGAACACCTGCTCACAGGCACACACCTCCACCAGACACAGCCCACGTGCTCCCTCTCTCACAACTAAAGAATGAACTGCCCTGGGCTTGCAGTGGCCAGCTCGCTTGCTGTTTGGAGGGGCCTAGTAAAGGGATTGAGAAGGCTGGAGTCAGACTCTGGATTAGAATCCAGGTTCTAGGGGCCAGCGCTGCGATGCAGCAGGTAAAGCTGCTGTCTGCAGTGCCAGAATCCCAATGGGTGCCAGTTCAAGTCCTGGCTGCTCCACTTCCGATTCAGTTCACTCTCTACTATGGCCTGAGAAAGCAGCAGATGGCCCAAGTCCTTGGTCCCCTGCACCCACATAGGAGACCCTGGCTCCTGGCTTTGGATCAGCTTAGCTCCAGCCATTGTGACCATCTGGGGAGTGAACTAGCAGATAGAAGACACCTCTCTCTCTTTCTGCCTCTGCCTCTCTGTAACTCTGCCAATCAAATAAATAAATAAATCTTTAAAAAAAAAAAAAGGGGGGGGGGGGAGGGCTGGTGCTGTGGTGCAGTGGGTTAACGCCCTGGCCTGAAGCGCAGGCATCCCATATGGGCGCCGGTTCAAGACCCAGCTGTTCCACTTCCTGTCCAGATCTCTGCTATGGCCTGGGAAAGCAGTAGAAGATGGCCCAACTCCTTGGGACCCTGTACCCACATGGGAGACCCGGAAGAAGCTCCTGGCTCCTGACTTCAGATCAGCACAGCTCCAGCCGTTGCGGCTATCTGGGGAGTAAACCATCGGATGGAAGACCTCTCTCTCTCTCTCTCTCTGCCTCTCCTCTGTGTAACTCTTTCAAATAAATAAATCTTAAAAAAAAAAAAAAAAAAAGAATCCACATTCTATCACCTACCAGTCATGTGCCTTTGGGCAAGTTACTTAGTTTCTATTAGCTTTCTCTTCTTATCTGAAAAATGGGCTAACAGATACCAATCTTACTAAGCACACAGTAAGAGCTCAGTAAGTGTCAGATAATCCCATCATCATTGTGTGTCTCTTGCCTAAAATAAACCAAGAGTGAAGGGGCCTGGGAGGCTCCTACCGGGCTTTTTGAGGAAGGCAAACCCCAGTTACGGAGTGAGTGGCAGCAGTCATCCATCTGCTGGGGTAGAGAGCCCTGGCTAGGCCTGTTCCGAGGACGGAAGGCAGACGTGAGCACCGCAGAGAAGGCTCCATGATGACTCATCTCAGCAGTCAAAACAAACTCACCTGTTTCCTGCAGAATCTGGAATTCCTCACTAAACCCAGCCCTTCTTCTCCCAAGCTAGCAACTGAGGTGAGCCCCTCCCCACCCTTCACACTCAGGTCAGCTGAGAGCCTGGATGTTCTGCCTCTTCCGCTCCAGCCATGCCCACTGCCAAAGCCTCCCTGGGCTGGAGGCCCCTGCCACACTGCCTGGGAGCAACGACAGCTCCCTGTATTGTCCCCCCTCCTCAGCCATTCGCGTCCAGTCACCTCTCTAAGCCCCTAACCTCCCCCAAAGGCAAAGTTCAAACCCCTAAGAACTGATGCCTGCCATCCCCCCCCCCGGGGGGGGTCCTCGGCTCAGCGCCCCCACTTCCAGCCTTTCCTGCACGCACAGTCTCAGACCCAGCTGCCAGGGAGTGCCTGCTACTCGGCATCAGGGACCACTTTTTCCTGAAAGTCTACACTAAGACAGTGCCCACCAGGAGTCCCTCCTTGTCTGTCTGTCTGTCTCTCTCCCTCCCCTCCCTTCTTCTCTCTTTCTGAGGCAGAGTTCCCATCTACTGTTTCCTCCCCAAATGCCTGCAATCCAGGTCTCCCACATGGGTGCCAGGAACCCAAATACTTGGGCCATCAAAATTTTTCTGAAATCCACTCATAGTCATCATTAATTTACATTTTCATGAAGTTTTTGAAGCTCTCCTGTATGCACTGATTTTCAAAACTATTTTTGCACCAAGATTAACTTCTTTTAATTCCACTTCCCATGAACTCTAGGAGGTACTTTTGAATTTATATATAAGCTGCAGGGATTTATGGTTAGTTGTTGTGTAGTAAAATGTCATAAAAGGAGTTACTGAGCCAGGAGCTCTGGGTTTCAATTCCAACACTGTGACTTCCAGGCCGCATCACCATGAACAAGGTATGTAACCTAAATCTGTTTCCTCACCTGTAAGATAAAGGAACTAGGCCCTGCCTGACGTCCTGTTTCATCAGATGAGAGCACACTGTAAAGTGCCCAGCGAAGGGCAGCCGTCCAGGGCTGTTAGTCAGCGTCAATCCTCTCGCACTTCCAAAACACTGCTGAAAAGTCCAAGGTCACATTTTCGGCATTTGGGAAGAAACACTTAACACTCCTCTCAAAGCCTGACCACACCTTGAATTCCAGCCAGCCATCCTGCAGATGAACTAGGTCACAGAGAAGACTTAGCAAAAAAGTCATTTCTAGGCAATCCCATCAGCACTGCTGAAACACAGTTTAGAAGTCTGCCTCTCCCCCTCCCCCTAGTCATCCTGGTAAAAACGAAACACCTGAGGAGGCTTCAGACTGACTATGATGTACCGATGCTTAGGAACGCGGGTGCCTGATGAGAATGAACTCAGTAATGTACTACCCATAAATGACAGACAGCACTTACGAAGCACGAGTGAAGAAAAGTGCAAGAGTTCAAGGTAAGAGAGGGACCAAAAGGTGCTCATAATGTAAAATCTTCTAAGTCTGGTTATACTGTTCTTTATTTTCACATTGTTAAAATAGGAAACTCCACCTTATCAAATATCCTAATTTAGGTTGAAAGAACAGTCTTGCCTGCTTTAATCCTTAAGTGTTATGCTTGAGTGTTCAGTAATATAAATGCATTGTTTTCTAATCCAATCAAAGTCACCGATCACATCTGTGACACGAGATTCTAGCAATAGACTAACAACATAAAGGCAAAAGCTTTGGATGTGTCACCACTGAGAATTGCTCACCTAACAAGAACTTAAAAAAAATTAGACAGTTTCCCCCAAAAAACTACTCTTTCTAGGTTTTATTGAGAGTAAAATATAACTTCCTTTTTGCATTCAGGGCAAGTAATTTCCTGAAGATAATTTTGTATTTTCCTATATATATTCCTATATATAGTGAGTTTAATTTCTCACATTTATTTAAAAACTTTGCTGACCCTGAAAAAAGTCTCTTCTAGTTCTCCCGTAAAGGTTACATGTATTCCCTGTAAGGTCACAAGAGCGTTACACCTTCTGAGAGGTGGGGCGAAATGAAGAGACACATTGCAGATCACAGAGTAACTTCATTCAGTCTGTGCACTTGCTTGTTTCCAAAACAATGTCTTGGTGAAAACTCAAGCATGTGGAAGCCTCACAAGCCGGGACTAACTGGAGCTCATCAACAGAAACGTCTGCTGGGGAAAAGTCTACTAAAAAACATTCTTTGCCTGAACAGAAGTCACTCGTCAGAATTCTCACTGAAGGGAAAAGGGAGACAGGAGAGATACTTTTGATAGTTCCCACCTGAAAGAAAGAAACTGTCTCCTAATTTAAGATTAAGTTCCTGATGTATTTGGGGAAAACAACGTCAGTTACACAGCACAGGCAAACCTGACTTTACACCCAAGTTCGCCAGTATCAAAACTGTTTGTGTCCTGTCCTGCGTGACCCTTAACCTACGTCTTGCAAGCCCCACGCCTGGAGAATTTCAGCAACTTGAGCAAACACAGTGACGGTGCTGGAGCTAAAACTGGAGCGGGGAAGTCCTCTAGAGGAGCCAGCCTGATACATGACTGCGAAGTTTAGGAGCCAGTGGAAGAAATGAGCAGGTAGGGCCAGCAGGGGCCCAGAAAGGGAAGCTCCCAGTTTGGAAGAAGGCAGGAGAAAGTCCGCAGAAGTAGAGAGATTCCTTGTACCCCAACTGCCACTTGTTCTTCCTTGTTTTCTTTCTTTCTTTTTTTAAGAATCTTACTAAGCAAACTGTAAAACATCATGAAGGGAATCGGCACAGCGTCTCTCCGAAGTGAAAACAGGACAGAGTTTACAAAGTCATTTAGTTCTGGTTCAGGCTCTGGTACAGCAAAACACAGTTCTGAGAGGAACAAGAACCAGGAAAAGGAGGAATGGAAGACAGACTGCCAGAAGTCGTCACGGCTCTGCTAAATGACTAGAATTCAACTAGAATCCTCGCACATGTTGACAAGACACATATGTTGTTAAACATCAAAGAAATCTGTCTTGCAACCACCCCCAAACACAAAGGCATTTGATCAACTCACACAACGTCGGGGCCACATGTCTGGGCTTTCAAACACTTCATACCCACCATACGTTCCGACTCCATCCGAAACTAGCCCTTGGATCCCAGAAGGCACACGCGCGCCATGTAACTCGATGGCGATCCAGTCCCCCCAGCCTCGCGTTTCCTGCAGAAAAGCACGACCACCCCACGATGCTCCCCTCGTCTCAGACCCCAGAACACTCCAAAAGCAGCAATCGCAGCTCCGAAGAAAGAAAGAGAAGGCAGCAGGATAACACCGGAGACCCTCGCAGGGAGTCATTTTGTTCCGGGAAAATGTCATTTCCATTCCGTCCCCGAGCACCCCCGGCGCAAGCCCACCCCTGTCCACAGCAGCAGAGTCGCCAAGTAATTCGAGGTGTCCCCGCGCCCGCTCACCTCATCAGCGCTCAGCTCCTCCATCGCCTTCCTCTTAATGGTGAAAGGCGTTCGCGAGAGGTCCTTCTGTTCTCGAGACCGGGCGGGAGCGAGGGCTGTGGAAGGTTTCTACCAGAGGCCGTCCGGTCCCCCGAGTGGGGGAGGTTTCAGAATTGCATAGTCAGAGGTTAAAAAATAAGAACACGAGGCACTGAGCTGCCTGGGCTGAGGTCGCTCCACCCGCCCGAGGCGCGTCCGGCCGCCGCCGACTACCCACTGCCTCCCAGGCTGCCCGGGCGAGGCGGCGCGGTCCCCGGCTCGCCTCGCGCCACCAGCGTGCTGGGTCTGGGTGGAGGCGGCGCGGCAGCTGCGTTTCCTCCAGCAGAGCCGGCTCTCCTTGCCACCCTCGGCCCCTGGCGGGAACTGCTGGACTGCAGAGTGGGTGCCCCGAGGTAAGGCGACCCCACAGCCGCCCTGGCAGAGCCCAGTACGCTGTAGGAAAGCCCCTCCCCTCCCAAAGCAGGCCGGACACGCCCCGCCGCCACGCCGGAGCCTGGGCAGGGGGGAGGGGGAGGATGGGATTCGAGATGCTCACGCTGGAAGAGTAAATCTTCCTACCCCTCCACCCCTACTCTTACCCCCTCGCCCCACCAAGTATTATTCATCAAAACAACAGGGCGGCCATCTTTGAAAGGGATCACGTGACCCCGCCAGAGAGGCGGGGCTTCTGGCCCCGGGACGCGGCAGCCAATAGGCCGCGGGCGTCGCGCCGCCGATTTCCTCTCGCCTGCGTCTTCTGCCCGCCCCCTCCTCCCCCTCCCCGGCCGCGGCGCCGGGCGGGGGGAGGGGCGAAGGAGGCTGCGGGCGGGCAGGGGCGGGGCGGGGCGTTGCCGCGGCGACGGCGCGGGGGCGGCGGGCGCGGCGGCCGGGCCCAGGTAGGCTGGCGGCGGCGGAGGGGCCGGGCCTGGAGGGCGCTCGCCCGCGGCGCCAGTGTGCGCGGTGTGGGGGACGTGGGAGCCGGGAGTCTCCTCAGCCCGCCTGCCGCGGGGCGGGGGGCGCGCTCGGCCGGGGCGGCGGCTCCCTGAGGAGAAAGCGCGGCGCCAGCGGGCGAGCGTCGGGGAGGGTGCGCGACGCGCGCCTGAGGGAGCAGGCCCTTCCCCTTGATTGCGTGGAGAGCGTCGGCCGCATCCGAACACCCCGCTGAGGTGGAAGGGCGCCCTCGGGGGCGTGCGCCGCTTCCGGAACGTGCGGGAAGCCCCGGGCGCCGCCTCAGGGGCCGCCGCCCGCCTGGACGCGGGGCTGCGCGGGGAGGCTGGGAGCACCTGAGAGGCTGAGCCGCCGGTGGCCCGCGGGGCCCTGCTGTCCGGAGGGGAGTCCGGAAGGCAGAGCGGCGGACGGGGGCGTCGAAGCCTTCGCGTCGCCCCCGCCGCCAGCGCTCCATGCTTTGATCGCCAGAAAATAGTCGATTTGCGGATCCACCGCGTTTTGTTTATCCAGCCCTTCCTGAACGGGTCTTTCTCTCTTTTTGGCTTTTATAAATAACGCTGCTGTGTGTCCATGTGCGAGTCTTTGTGCGGACTTGTGTTTTTATTTTCCTTGAATGTATACCGAGGGGAGAAGTTGCTGGGTTGTGTGCCTAAGCTTTCCAAGAACCGCTGAACTGCTTTTGCAAAGCGCTTGTCCTGTTTTATGTTCCCACCGGCAACGGGTGACGTGACGGTCCCACCTCTTCCAACAAATCTCAGTGTCTGTCGCGTTACAGCCACCCTCCATGTGATAGGGGTCCATCGTGCCTTCATTTCACTAAGGGATATTGATGTTGAGCGTGTTTTCACTGCTTATCTTCCGGGATGAACATCTATTAATCTTTTCTTCATTTGATTGGTTTATGTGTTGTCATCTTATTCCATGGTCAGCATTCTTTATGAATACCAGCCCCTTAGCAGGTTTGCAAATGTTTTCTCCCAATCTGTGAATTGTCTTTTTTTTTTTTTTTTTTTTGACAGGCAGAGATAGACAGTGAGAGAAAGACAGAGAAAGGTCTTCCTTCCATTGGTTCACCCTCCAAATGGCTGTTATGGCCGCCGGCGCGCTTCACTGATCTGAAGCCAAGAGCCGGGTGCTTCCTCCTGGTCTCCCATGCTGGTGCAGGGCCCAAGGATTTGGGTCATCCTCCACTGCCTTCCCGGGCCACAGCAGAGAGCTGGACTGGAAGAGGAGCAACTGGAACAGAATTCGGCGCCCCAACCAGGACTAAAACCCTGGGGTGCTGGCGCTGGCACCACAGGTGGAGGATTAGCCTAGTGAGCCACACACCAGCCTGTGAATTATCTTTTCACTTTCCTTTTAATTTATTTTTGGTTGAAAGGGAGAGAGACAAAGACAGAGATCTTGCACCTGCTAAGTGCACTCCCCACATGTCTGTATTACCCAGGGCTGTGCCAGGTGGAAGCCAGGAGCCAAGAGCTCATTGCAGGTCTCCACATAGGTGGGCAAGGACCTGGCTACTTGAGCTGTCACCGCTGTCTCCCAGGAGCAGAGCAGGGACTGAAATACCAGCTGCTGGTTCCAAGAAGCAATTTAACCACGTGCTGAATGCCTGCCTCCTTCTCACTTTCTTGTTAGTGTCACTCATGAACAAAACATGTTCATTTGACGTAGTCCAATTTACCTGTTTTTTTCTAAGTCACATGCTTTTGGTGTAATATGTTTATAAGACATAATCATATTTTAAAGATCTTATTTATTTTTTTTTTAATTTTTGACAGGCAGAGTGGACAGTGAGAGAGAGAGACAGAGAGAAAGGTCTTCCTTTTGCCGTTGGTTCACCCTCCAATGGCTGCCACGGACGGCGCGCTGCGGCCGGCGCACCGCGCTCATCCGATGGCAGGAGCCAGGTGCTAGGTGCTTATCCTGGTCTCCCATGGGGTGCAGGGCCCAAGCACTTGGGCCATCCTCCACTGCACTCCCGGGCCACAGCAGAGGGCTGGCCTGGAAGAGGGGCAACCGGGATAGAATCCGGTGCCCCGACCGGGACTAGAACCCGGTGTGCCGGCGCCGCAAGGCGGAGGATTAGCCTGTTGAGCCACGGCGCCGGCCAAGATCTTATTTATTTAAGAAGCAAAGTTAGAGAGAGAGAGAGGGAGAGACAGAAAGGTCTTCCATCCACTGGTTCATTCCCCAAATGGAGCTGAGCTGATCAGGAGCCAGGAGCTTCTTCCGGGTCTCCCATGTGGGTGCAAGGGCCCAAGGACTTGGGCCATCTTCTACTGCTTTCCCAGGCCATAGCAGAGAGCTGGATCGGAAGTGGATCAGCGAGGCCTAGAACCAGCATCCATATGAGGTGGATGGAAAACCTCTCTCCTTGTCTCTGCAACTATGCCTTTCAAATAAATAAATAAATCTTTAAAAAAAATTTTTTTTTGCTTTCCCTGAATTGTTTTCCTGTGACACAAATATCTCTATCTACAAATATGTAATACCTAGCACGTAATGGGTACACACACAAAAATATACAAGATTGGGACCTTTCTTTGGCTTAGCTGTTAAGAGGCCAACACCGAGGATCACATCAGGGTTTCTGGATTTGATCCCTGGCTGTGCTGATTCCAGCCTCCTGCTAATGTTGACCCTGGAAGGCAGTGGTGATGGCTCAAATCGTCAGGTTCCTACTGCTGTCTTCAGTCTGGCCAGGCCCCAGCTGCTGGGGACATTTGGGAAATGAACTAGTATTGAGAGATCTCTGTTTCTCTGTCTCTCTGCCTTCAAACTGCCCTTTAAAAATAATTAATTATTTATTTATTTTTGTATTTTGAAAGGCAGAGCGACAGAGAGAGAGAAATCTTCCATCTGTTGGTTCATTTCAGTTTGGGGGCCAGCGCCGCGGCTCACTTGGCTAATCCTCTGCCTGCTGCACTGGCACCCCTGGTTCTAGTCCCAGTTGGGGCACCGGATTCTGTCCGGTTGCTCCTCTTCCGGTCCAGCTCTCTGCTCTGGCCCGGGAAGGCAGTGGAACATGGCCCAAAGTGCTTGGCCCCTGCACCCACTTGGGAGAACAGGAGGAAGCACCTGGCTCCTAGCTTTGGATCGGCACAGCGCGCCAGCCGCAGCTCGTCAGCCGTAGCAGCCATTTGGGGGGTGAACCAACGGAAAAAGCACGGCCTTTCTCTCTGTCTTTCTCTCTCACTAACTCTGCCTGTCACAAAAAAAAAGCCGTTTGGGCAGTACAGGGAGGGAGGTTAATTTGCGCACTGGCTGGACTGACTGCTACCTGTGCCAGGGTGGGCAAATGTTAGCTCTTCTCTGCTGACATCACCCCCCCTTATAGAAATGATTCTGAACTAGCCACACCGCACCCATGGGAGAAGCCATGGGAAGTATGGTGTTCTCACAAACACTGTGGTGGAGCCAGAGGGGCAGCAGGTGGAGGCATCGGTCAGCCGTGCACCCTCAGCAGGAAGTGGGAGTGGCATTTCATGCTGCCACACACGTCGGAAGGCAGCACTTACTTCCTATCCCTTGTGTTTCCATAGAGGAGGGAGAATTGCGTTGCCTTCCAGCTTCACTCTGCCGTCTTCGTCACTCATCCCCAGTGGGGTGGAATGAATTATCTGACCAAAATTTTGAAGTGCGCTGAACTCAGTACCATCTCTGGTACCTGATACCCTGGCACCCCGCTACCCCGGGCTTACCTGCCTGCAGGGAATGGAAATTTGGGATGACTGTCTTTGCTGAAACACAATAGCAAGGCAAGCCCTGTCCCAGCATAGGGTCCCCATGATGGGCTTTAGTGGATTTATTACAAGAGGAAGAAGAACCCAAGCCTGCATGCTTACTGTGTCTCCCCATGTGATACCCTCTACCACTTGCATTGCAGCTAAAGGGCTCCCATCAGATACTAAGCAGATACCAGCTCCGTGCTCTTTACTGCCACCAGAAACTGAGAGTTAACTAAAATTCTGTTCTTTATAAATGACAGTCTTGGGTATTTTGTTGTAGCAACAGGAAATGGACTGAACCAGTGCTATCGGTTACAATTAATCCAGGAAGAGAAACAGCACTGCAAACGGATGGTCCCATTTCAGTTAGGGAGGTCACTGAGCCAGTGACCTTTGGGGAAAGCCCTGCCAGGAGTGAAGAAGTGAGCCAGCTGGGTATCAGCCAGACAGCATGAGAAGCAGAGCAGGTGGAAAAGGCGAAGACCCTGAGCTGCAAGCAGGCAGGGCAGGTGGCCATGTAGGCTGGAGCAGGCTCTGCATTAGGGAATGGCGTGGACAACATCTGTGGCTCTTTAGTGTAAGATGGGAGCTGTTGGAGAGTTTTGAACAGGGCAGGGACAATGATCTCTTTGATGTTAGAAAAGGACCTCTTCTTGGCTGTGTTGAAAATAGATCATAGAGGAATGCTATGGTTTGAAGGTATGTGTCCCTCCAAAAGTCAGATGTTGCAACTTCAACCCCAAGGTGTTGGTATGAAGAGGTGGGAGCTTTTGGGGGAAGCACCTGTCTTGAGGATTTGGCCCTTGTGAATGCGATGAAAGCCCTTACTGGCCTGCACCATTTTCCCCCTCTGCCACGTGAGCTCTGCCTATGAGGAACAGGCTCTGACCAGACTCCAACTCGGCTGGCACCTTCATGTTGGACTCCCCAGCCGTTAGAACTATGGGCGATACATTTCTGGATGATAGCCAGTTACATAGCCCCAGTGGATTAAGATAGGAAACTAGAGGCAGAGATCAGCTTCCAAGTGAGAGGTGCCGTGGCCCCGCTGTGAGCTGACATGTGGCAGCAATGAAGACGTGCTCCACTTCCGATCCAGCTCCCTGCTAATGTGGCTGGGAAAGAGCAGAAGGTGGCCCAAGTCCTAGGGCCCCCGAACCCACGTGGGAGACCTGGAAGAAGCTCTGGGTTCCTGGCTTGGGCCTGGCTCAGCCCTGGCTGTTGTGGCTATTTGGAGTGTGGACCAGCAGATGGAAGATTCTCTTCTGTGCCTCTCCCTCTCTGAAACTCTGCCTTTCAAATAAACAAACAAATCTTTTTTAAAAAAGGAGAAGAAGAAGAAGAAAAAGACTCCAGCCTGAGCTCATGGAGTCTCCAACATGAAGAGGCAGGGGGAGAGGGGAACATTTGTCTCCGTTGGTACATACAGTACCTGTGTTATCACCTCGCTAGCGGCCACCTGTTTCAAAGGAAGTCTCAACTGTGGCCTGCAGAGTTCTGGGAAGTGGGTTTCCAGGTGATGTTCGGGTGCATTTCTCTGCTACTGCCTTCACCACAGAGGCACTGCCTACGTTTTTGAAAAATTACACCAGCAGTAAACTAGCAGGAAGCTTCTTAACTCCTGTCTGTTTCTCTAGGGATCTCATTTTCTCTATTTTAGAAGAACATTTTGTTGTGAAATACAGCACACCTACATAAATGCGCATATACAAGTGCTGATAAAGTAATCACCGCCTTGGTCAAGGAATCAGGCGTAGGGGACCTCAGTGGCCACTCCTGTGCCCCCAGATCCTCATCACAGCCCTGCCCCTTAGGTCTAAGGGATTGAAATCCTGACTTTCATGCTGACAATTACCTTGCTTTTCTTTATAATTCTATCATCTAAATCATATAGTTTAGATTTTACTTACTTTGGGATTACATGGAAATGAAATTATACTATTGTGGTTTTTGTATGTTACTCTTTTTTTGTTCAACATTGTAAGATTCACCCATGTATGTTTAGCTTTCATAGTTGATGTGTTCATTGTTGTATTCCAATGTATGAATATATCTTGAGTGTGTCTTTCTAGGTTTGGCGGTTATATACAGTACTATTATGAATATTTTTGCTTTTGTGTCCTGGTTCACCTAAGTATTTGCTTCCAATTTTTATTTTACTTGATAATAACACAATCTCTCTCTCTCTCTCTCTCTCTCTCTCTTTTCTAAAGATTTATTTATTTATTTGAAAGGCAGAGTTACAGAGAGGCAGAAGCAGAGAGAGAGAGAGAGAAAAAAAAAGTCTTCCATCCTCTAGTTGACTCTCCAGGTGGCCACAATGGCCAGAGCTGTGCTGATCCAAAGCCAAGAGCCAGGAGCTTCTTCCAGGTCTCTCACAAGCGTGCAGGGGCCCAAGGACATCAGCCATCTTCTGCTTTCCCAGGCCATAGCAGAGAGCTGGATCAGAAGTGGAGCAGCTGGGACTCAAACCAGCACCCATATGCTTGCCGGCACTGCATGCAGTAGCCTTACTCGCTAAGCCACAGCACCAGCCCTAACACAGTCTCTCTGCTTTTTTTTTTTTTTTTTGACAGGCAGAGTGGACAGTGAGAGAGAGAGAGACAGAGAGAAAGGTCTTCCTTTGCCGTTGGTTCACCCTCCAATGGCTGCCGCGGATGGATGGCAGGAGCCAGGAGCCAGGTGCTTTTCCTGGTCTCCCATGGGGTGCAGGGCCCAAGCACTTGGGCCATCCTCCACTGCACTCCTGGGCCACAGCAGAGGGCTGGCCTGGAAGAGGGGCAACCGGGACAGAATCCGGTGCCCCGACCGGGACTAGAACCCGGTGTGCCGGCGCCGCAAGGCGGAGGATTAGCCTGTTGAGCCACGGCGCCGGCCGATGCTTTTTTGTTTTTTAAATATTTATTCATCCATTTGAAAGGCAAAGTTAGAGAGAGGCAGAGGCAGAGAGGGAAAGAGAAAGGTCTTCCATCCACTGGATCATTGCCCAAGTGGCTACAACAGCCAGAGCTCAGCCAATCCGAAGCCAGGAGCCAGGAGCTTCTTCCGGGTCTCCCATGCGGGTGCAGGGGCTTGGGTCATCTTCCACTACTTTCCCAGGCCATAACAGAGAGCTGGATTGGGAGTAGAGTAGACAGAATGGACTCTAACTGGTGCGCATGTGAAATGCCAGCACTGCAGGCAGTGGCTTTACCTGCTACACCACGGTGCCAGCCCCCACAGCCTCTTTATTAGAAAGGAATCAACTCTTTTTTTCCTGAAGATTTCCTGTTTTTCTCGGTTTGTTTACATCCATGTGTTTGAATAAAGCACACACTGTGCATTTGATATTGGGAATATTTATTTTGTTGAATCCGGTGATGATGCCCAGCACCACTCATGGAGCAGGAAAATGAGGACACTGACACAGGACAGAAGCCGGTTCAGGTAGCACAGCTGCGAACAGTGTGGGCTCCAGTGTAGATACCATCTAGTGCATTGTTCAGTGACTCCAATCTTCACATTTTTTTCTACCTAGTTTGGATAATAAGAGATTCTTTTCCACTGTTATTATAAAGCAAGTCTGTAAGGATTCCTTATGACTCAAGTAACAGAAAACCCAATCAAACTGGTTTAGATACCAAAGGATTTTATTGGTCAATTAATTTGAGGGAAAAGTTGGGGGCAGGAAGTGGGGAGTAGGGATTAGAGAGAAAATCAAACTTCTTCCTATCTTTACTCTAGGCCAACTGTGCTCACACTACTTGCTCCTGAGCCAACCACATTTGGAAGTAGAAAATGTCAATCAGAATTTAGCCTATCAAGGCCCACCCATAGCATTAGCGGTGTGGCCAGTCCCACTCCGGTCATGTGACTGGAACCAAATGGGAGGACAAGATGGATGTTTGGAAGGCGACCACATCTCCTCCACCAGACTCAGAAAGAACAGGGGTTAAGGGCTCAGTCTGCTCTCCTGCCCACGGTCAGTATTCAGTGTTCGGAGGGCAGTAAGCATCCCAGCCTCCTTTGTCTGTCATTTGAAGGACAAGATAAGTTCTTATCACAGTGATAATCTCAGTCTTTCTGTCATCACAGAGGAAAAAGAATTATGCTGTATTTTTCCTTTTTTTCCTTTTTAAAGTTATTTATTTGAAAGGCAGAGCTAGCAACAAAAAATAAATAAATAAATGAAAAGGATTGTGGGGGGCAGGTGGAGATCTTCCATTCTCTCTTTCACTCCCCAAATGGCCACAATAGCTAGGGCCATGCCAGGCCAAAACCAGTAGCCAGGAGCTCCATCTGGATTGCCCATGTGGGTGGCAAATTATCCTCTAATTTTATGACTGCTGATTTTTAAACTCACAAAAATTATATTTATGGAAGGGATAGCATTGGGAATATGCCTGTTCCTTTAGACCTTAACCAAAAGGCTGTTTTGTAATGAACCCAAAATATTGCTCCCAGTAGTTATAATTAACTAACTAATGAGCACATCAAATAAACATGAAAAGGCAAACCTTATATCTGTGGAGAACTGTAGGCTTTCAGAGCAAGAAAAATACGGGAAAACAATATCCTACAAAAGGCTTGGGAAGCCCTCCGCAGAAACAGAGAACATATAAAGAAATCTTCAGTCTAACGTATCAGCTGAGCTTCACCGAGGCGCAAGCACAGAGCTGTAACGTCACAGCCGTCAGCACTGTTTCCAGGGGCACTGTGGAGGGAAGGACGGGCTCTGAGTCTGGATCGTGGGGATGGCTGGACAACTGTATACATCCCCTGAGAATCACGGGGCTGTGAATGCAGTGGTGCGTAACTGTACCTCAATAAGGCTTTAAATATACAAGCACTGGCAAGAATCATATTCCAAGACATCACATTCTTATTACAAGCACAACTGAAATGCTGTTTTTTTCTCTTTCTATTACCTGTACTGCATCCAGAAAGTATGGATAATAGGAGATATTTATGTATTTTTAATTTTAAGATTATATGGGAAAGTGGAAACAGATTGTAGAAAAAACATTTTTTCCTTTTTTCTTCATTTACTTGTTTGAAAGGTGGAAATAAAGAGAGAAGGAGAGAGAGAGAAATCTTCCATCTGCTGGTTCATTTCACAAATGGTCGCAATGGCCAGGGCTGGGCCAAGACAAAGCAGGAGTCCAGAGTTTCTTCCAGGTCTCCCACATGGGTGCAGGAGTCTAAACCCTTGGGCCATCATCCACTGCTTTCCTAGGCACATTAGCAGGGAGCTGGATAGGAAGGGGAGCAGCCAGGACATGAACAGGCACCCATATGGGAAGCCAGCACTGGAGCCGGCGGCTTAACCTTCTGTGCCACAAGCACTGGCCACTGGAGATATTTCTTTGCTTCAGAGTAGCCTGGCTAGCAGCTTGTGCTAAAAGGCCACCATCTGTTGTTTTGTTTTTTAAGATTTATTTTAGGGCTGGTGCCGTGGCTCACTTGGCTAATCCTCCACCTGCAGCACCGGCACCCTGGGTTCTAGTGCTGGTTGGGGTGCCGGTTGGGGTTCTGGGTACTAGTCCCGGTTGCTCCACTTCCCATCCAGCTCTCTGCTGTGGCCCGGGAGGGCAGTGGAGCATGGCCCAAGTGCTTGGGTCCCTGCACCCGCGTGGGAGACCGGGAGGAAGCACCCGGCTCCTGGCTTCAGATCGGCGCAGCGCCGGCCATGGCAGCCATTGGGGAGTGAACCAATGGAAGAAGAAGATCTTTCTCTCTGTCTCTTACTATCTATAAGTCTCTCTCTCTGTCTTTCTCACTGTCTAACTCTGCCTGTCAAAAAATAAAAAAGATTTATTTTATTTATTTGGAAGGCACAATGAAAGAGAGGGAGGGAGGGAGGGAGGGAGAGAGAGAGAGAGAGAGAGAGAGAGAGAGAGAGAATCTTCTATCTGCCAAAATCACTCCCCAAATGGCCGCAATGGTCAGGCTGAGCCAGACCAAAGCCAGGAGCCAGGAGCTTCTTCCAAGTCACTCACATAGGTGCAGGGGCTGACTTGGGCCATCTTCTGCTGCTGCCCAGGCACATTAGCAGGGAGATAGATCGGAAGTGGAACAGCTGGGACTTGAACTGCTTTACCCACTACGCTATAATGCCGGCCCCCACCATCTGGTTTTGATGTCATGGAAAGATTTTTTTTTAAAGAAGATTTATTTTTATTTGCTGAAAGAATTACAAAGCGAGGGGGAGAGAGAGAGAGAGAGAGAGAGAGAGAGAGAGAGAGAGGTGTCTTCCATCCTCTGGTTCACTCTCCAAATGGCCGCAGCAGCTGGAGTTGATTGGAAGTCAGGAACCAGGAGCTTCTTCCTGGTCTCCCACATGGGTGCAGGGGCCCAAGGACTTGGGCCTTTTCCACTGCTTTCCCAGGCAATAACAGAGTTGGATCAGAAGAGAAGCAGTCAGGACTAGAACTGGCACCGATCTGGGATCATTGCACTTCAGGCTGGGGCTTTAACCCACTGTGCCCTAGCACCAACCGTGTGGAAAGATTTCTGATCTGCCTCCTTAGAACCAAAATGTACTTAGAGGCACCCATCCACGAAGGTGCTGTGTGAACAACAGAAATACTCAGCGCGTGATCTTCTAAACCAGGACTGTCGTCATGTTATTGACTTGGCCAACCTGGTTCACGGTCAACAGCCGAACCTGGCTCCCCTTGACCTGGCGGCCGTGCCCTGGAGACCATGGGGTGAAGCTGCCACGTAGGAGAGAGCAGCACGCACAGTGTAGACAGTGGGCAGCTGTGTCTGCAGCTGCTTATTGTAGAGTTGTTTCTTGCTTCTCCAGTCAGAAGCCAACAAACACATCCAGTTTGGAACCAGAGCCCTGGGAGAGGAGTCTGCTAAGTTGATGGAGCCTTGGAATGTACCAAGGGTAACTGAGAATAGTAAATGTGAGGCCGGTGCTGTGGAACAGCAGCGACTGGGTAAGATAAACTGTAAGGAGGAGCTCAGGAGAAACCTCAGTCAAACTGTGGCTACAGTGATGCCAGATGTACTGCGTGGTGTCTCATCAGTAATGACTTTGCCTACAAATAGAAGCAAAGCACACCTTGACCTGGCTTCGGACACTAAGGGGATGCATTGATCCATGTAAGGACAGAGGATGTATTGATCTATGTAAAGACAGCGTCCAGATGACCTTCGGGTTGGGCTCGTTTTCCAGGCTCAGCAGTGGACCCAAGGTTCCCTTAACTTTGCTCACTGCTCTCTGCAGTGTCTGGGTTCAAATCTTCCCAGGGGTGGGGCAGACATCCTCATCCATGCCCTGTGAGGCAGAGAGATGGTCTTTTCCCATCATTCCAGAAATCCACTCAGCTTAGATCCCCTGGGACACCAGACAACCAAAAAATCAAGTCCAAATGGACTAAAAGAAAAAAAAAAAAAAGCTAAAAAGCTAAATGAAAGCTTCTGAGAAATAAGTGACGAAATTAGTACAGTGAGGTTGCGTTTTAGATAAGTATCAGTGCGAGAGATGGAGGCAATGCCTGAAGCATAAATAATTTGGTGGGGAAGGGAGAGATCCTAAAGAATACAAAATGAGGGGCCAGCCTGCGGAGTAGCAGGTAAAGCTACCGCCTGCAGTGCTGGCATCCCATACAGGCGATGGTTCGAGTCCTGGCTGATCCACTTCTAATCCAGTTCCCTGCTAATGCACCTGGGAAAGCAGAGGATTGTCCAAGTCCTTGGCCCCCCTGCCACCCATGTTGAAGACCCAGAAGAAGCTCCTAGATCCTGCTTTGGCTTGGCACAGCCCTGGCCAGAGAGGCCCCGGGGCTTTGTCAGGCTGAAGCCAGGAGCAGGAGCCTCTTCTGGGTCTCCCATGTGGGTACAGGACCCAAGGACTTGGGCCATCTTCTGCTGCTTTCCCAGGTACATTCACAGGGAGCAGGATCGGAAGTGGAACATCCAGGACTTGAGCCGGCGCTCATACAGGATGCCAATGCTGCAGGCGGAGGCGGCTCCCAGAATTTACTTTTCTAATACTGATAGTTTACGAAGGTTCCTTTCAGTTTCACAGCTCATTTATTGGTAACAACAAAGATTCTTTGGTTGGCCAGACTTTAATGAGGCTCCTGCACCTGCCCCTAGGCCCAGTTGCTGTATACATTCCTATAGGATCCAGTTTCAGCCAAGAACCCTGCTGAGTCACCTCAGCAAGAACTTCCCCTGGGTCTCTGATGGGTTCACCCTCCTCCCACCATCCCTGTAGGAATGTCTGAGCATCCTGCCCTGTATTCAGCAAAACATCCTGCTAGCTGCATTTACCCAGGGTGTTCTTCCTAGTGATTTTCTACTGGGAGACCCCACCCTGCTTCTTGGGTATGGATCCCCTCTTGGGGCAGCATTTGGCATGGTGCTTAAAGTGCCACCTGGAATGCCCACATCCCACTCAGACTGCCTGTTCAAGTCCTGGCTCCTCTTCCAATCCCAGCTTCTCACCAGTGCACCCTGGGAGGCAGCAGGTGATGGCTCAAGTAGTTGGGTCCCTGCCTCCTACATGGGTGACCTGGATTGAGTTCTGAGCTCTTGGCGTCAGCCCTGGCTTTTGAGGGCATCTGGGGAGTGAACCAGCAGATGGAAGATTTCTGCCTGTCTCTCTCTGCCTTTCAAATAAATATACATATATATGAAAATAACAATAAGCTATAATAAATAAATAAATCCTCATTTGCCCAAGCTGTGTTTGGAGTTCATCCCAGGCTCTCCTGTTCACTGTAAAATCTCATTAGTGGGCCAGTGCTGTGGTGTAGCAGGTAAAGCCACCGCCTGCAGTGCCAGCATCCCACATGGGCGCCGGTTCTAGTCCTGGCTGCTCTATTTCCAATCCAGCTCACTGCTATGGCTTGGGAGAGCAGTAGAAGATGGCTCAATTCCTTATTCCCCTGCACCCATGTGGGAGACCTGGAAGAAGCTCCTGGCTCCTGGCTTCAGATGGGCATAGCTCCAGCCATTGTGGCCAACTAGGGAGTGAACCAGAGGGTGAAAAACATCTCTCTCTCTACGGCCGGCACGCTGCGCCGAACCAAAGCCAGAAGCCAGGTGCTTCCTCCTGGTCTCCCGTGCGGGTGTAGGGCCCAAGCACATGGGCCATCCTCCACTGCACTCCCGGGCCACAGCAGAGAGCTGGACTGGAAGAGGAGCAACCAGGACAGAACCGGCGCCCTGACCAGGACTAGAACCCAGAGTACCGGCGCCACAGGCGGAGGATTAGCCTAGTGATCTGCGGCACCAGCCTCTGACTTTCAAATAAATAAATAAATCTTAAAAAAAAAAAAAAAGAAATTCCATTAGCTCCTACACTTGTCACAATGATCCTGAATGAAGTCTTCCCTACTATAACAAGCGTCACAGAATGCCTTTTCTCTTTAATGGTTATACCTGTGCATTCTTAGGACTATTTTAAAGTTTGTGGGGAGCTGGTGTTGTATTGTGGCAGGTTGCCTGTGACACCAGCATCCCATATTGGTGCCAGTTCACGTCCTGGCTGTTGCACTTTCTGGTCCAGCTCCCTGCTCATGTGCCTGGGGAAAGCCGTGGAGGATAGCCCAAGTGCTTGAGCCTGCAGCCCACCTTAGCGACCTGGATGAAGTGTCTGGCTCCTGGCTTTGGCCTGTTCCTGTGCTGGCCGTTGCCGCCATCTGGGGAATGAGCCAGAAGATGGAAGATGCCTCTCTCTCCACTTTCCCCTATAGCTCCGACTTTCAACATACTTCTACAGAATTTCAGAGATTAAGCATCATATTTCAGAGCATCTCTCGTTTTCTTATGCTCTGATGGATGGCTATGCTCTGAGTCAATGATGGGTATTAACTCGCTTCTGCTGTCAGCATATGATTTATATTAACTTCATCAGTGTCCGTATTTTATGTAAACTGACTGCAAATCTAACTCTTTTGTTTCATTCTCTTTTAATATTTGGATTATCAGACAATTCAAGAACCTTTTCATTATGCCCATTCGTTATGAGTTACTGCTTTTGGTATGACCTACAAAATTGTTTTTGTTATAATTCACTTCTCAATGTCAGAATAATATATACTGAATTCATCATTCACTTGTATGCTTCTTGTTTCAATTTCTCGGGACCTGGTAGTAATTCTCTACAAATGTATGCTGAGTTGACTTCAACCTAAGCGATCGTGATGCAGTGCTTCTAAATGTTATGCCCCTCAAAATGACAGGAAGACTTCACCTGTTAGAGTTGCTCACTTGTACTGAACCAATCCAAAGTGTTTTTGCAAATTACAGTTGAAGCAGCAAGCTCGGCCAGACTCACAGCATTAGGAGCAGGAGGCTGGCTCTCCCAAGGGCAGCTCACTCCAGGAGAGGAGGAGCTGCAGCCTGCACCGTGCATGCTGTGGTGCAGCACTGGAACATGCAAAGAGGCCGAAGCCAGGGAATTTTGGTTGAAGGTTTGTTTTATTTATTTGAAAGGCAGAGTTACAGATAGAGAAGGAGAGAGAGAGAGACAGAGAGAGAGAGAGAGACAGAGAGAGAGAGAGAATCTTCTATCTATGATTCACTCCCCAAGTGGCTGCAACAGCCGGGACTGGGCCAAACCAAAGCAGGAGCCTATGAGCTTCATCTGGGTCTCCCCCTGGTGCAAGAGGCCAAGTGCTTAGGCCATTGTACTCTGCTTTCCCAGGCGCATTAGCAGGGAGGAGGATGGGAAGTAGAGCAACCAGGAATCAAACTGGTGCCTATGTGGGATGCTAGCACTGCAGGAGGCAGCTTTGATCAGCACCACAGTGTCAGCCCCCAGGGAAAGCTTTTAAAGACACAGCAGGAAGGTCTTGTTTCAGATGCTGTGCATGAAAGACCACGGATTGGTGCAGGAGTTGGCATTAGCCACTGGGTGGAGGTGATCTTGGTTGGCAAGCGTCCCTGTGCAGGCAGCTTACCTGGATTGTTGTTTTTGAGGAGTTCCTTGCATAACTCTGTCCCATATGTCCAGGCAGGAATCTCTTCAACCTGTTACAGCACAACGCTGGCCTTTTTTTAAAAAGGATTTATTTACTTATTTGAAAGGCAAAGTTAGAGAGGGAGAGACAGAGAGAGAGCTTCCTTCTGCTGGTTCAGTCCCCACATGGCCTCAACAGCTGGGATTGGGGCTGGCTCTGGGGCCGAGCCAGGCTGAAGCCAGGAGCCAGTGACTCCATCCACATCTCCCATTGTGGTGTTCTAGCTTGCCCAGATAGAAAGAACCAGCGAGACTCACCGAAATGCAAAGAACAAAGGGACTTTATTTGTAGGTCCAGCAAGCTGGGGCCCCAGCCTCCCGTGCAACACAGTGCCGGGAGACCAAGACCCCCTTCTCTTTGTTCTTGGGGTTTTTATAGTTCCCAGGCAAACAAGTATTATGTCCGCATTCCTTCCTTCCCCTGGCCCTGCAGGACCAAGGATGGTCCACCTTATTGGTTGCCTCCACCTGGTTCTGCCAGACTGGACCAAGGACTGCCCAGTGTCAGGTTTCACCTTCTCATACCAGGCGCATCCTGGGCCTAGCCAGTTTTTTTGTCTGTGAGAAGCCTGTCATGCATGGCTCTGGCCTCTCACACCATGTGCATAGCAAGGGTCCAAATAGTATCACTGGATGCTTTCCCTGGTGCGTTAGCAGGAAGCTGAACTGGAAACAGAGCATCTGGGACTTGAACCGGCCCTCCAATATGGGGTACCGGCGTCCAGGCAGTGGCTTAGCCCCCTGTACCACAGCACTGGTCCCTTGTTGTCGCATAGCAGGCATCTGTGGGTGCAGGATCCTTCGTGGCTTCCTGGGTCAGTTGTTAGGCTTCACATGGGTGACTCCATTTGAGACCAGCAACTCCACAGGTGGACCTTCCAGCAGGGAGATACCTGGTTATAGGCACAGAGCTCTGAAGTCCTTGGACTTCCTGGAGTGCTCAGAGTGACTGTGGCTATTTGTAACAAGGCCCTGAGACCGCTCAGAGTCTATGTAAGGAGGCTGCAAAGGTCAGGGCTGCTCATTAGAAAGTCCAAAGATAGAGAGGGGACCAGCAGGCTGGAACGTTTCCCAGTGGCTGAAAATAAGACATTGTTGGGCTCCCCCGGAGGTCTTAGCAGGGACTGTACAAGGGAAGGCTGTAACCTAGTCCGTTTGGTGCTGCTCTGACAATATAACAAACTGGATAATTTAAAAAGAAAAATGTATGGGTCGGGTGCTGTAGCACAGCAGATAAAGCCCGCCTGCAGCACCAGCATCCCATATGGGCTCCAGTTCAAGTCCCGGCTGCTTCACTTCCAACCCAGTTCCCTGCTAATGTGCCTGGGAAAGCAGCAGAGTGTGGCCCAAGTTCCTGGGTCCCTGTTGCCATCTGGAAGACCTGGATGAAGCTCCTGGCTCCTGGCTTCAGCCTGGCCCAGAACCGGCCATTGCAGCCATCTGGGGAGTGAACCAATGGGTGAAAGATTCGTATTCTCTCTCTCTGTAACTTTCAAGATAAATAAATAAATCTTTTAAAAAGAGAAAGGAAGACAAACATTTCTCACAGTTCTGGAAGGTGGGAAATCCAAGGGCATGGTGTTGGCGCTGGTGAGGACCCTCCCGCTGTGTCATCATGTGTGTGGGAGACGGCGGAAGGGCAGGCCAGGCAGGCAGCTCTCAGGACAGGTGAGGAAACCCAGCCCACTTCTCCTTTCTATCAGGAGCTTGTGGTGATAACTCACCCACTCCCCCCTAGTGTTTACAGTGGCAGAGCCCTCAAGGCCTAAGCACCACTCAAAGGCCCCACCTCTTGACACTGTCCCAGTGGGAACCAAATTTCAACACGAGTTTTGGAGGGGGCATCCAAAGCAATCTGTTCTGCCTTGGGCACCCTTCGACCCAAGTCTGTTCTCATGTACAAAATGCATTCATCCCATCCCAGTCTGCCCCAACAGTCTTCATGTGCCCCAGCATCAGCTCCAAAGTGCAACATGCAAACTCTCATCTCGATCAGATGCAGTGAGACTCATGGATTCAGCCCGAGGTTGTGATCCCGTTCTCCCTCCCCTGTCCCTTCAGCTCCTGCTGGTGGGCCTGGAAGGCAGCAGATGATGGCCCGAGTGCTGGGGTCCCTGCTGCCCTTGTGGGAGGCTTGGCTCAAGCGCCTGTTTTGGGGCTTCTACCTGACCCATCCCTACTTGTAGATATTTGGGGAGTGAACCCACGGATGGAGGATCTCTCTCTCTCTCTCTGCCTTTCAATAAACAAATCAACACTAAATAATAGTAATAATAAGATGATGCATCCGCTGTGGAACAGGTTAGCAGTTGTTCAAAAAGCTGAACACAGAATTATCACATGGCCCAGAAACCCCACTTTTGGGTCTACACCCAAAAGAATTGAAAGCAGGAACTCAAGGGGGTTTAAATTTTTTTAAAATTTATTTTTAGTTGAAAGGCAGAGGCAGAGAGAATGAGGTCTTCAACCTGCTGGTTCACTCCCCAGATGGCTGCAATGGCTGGAGCTGCGCTAACCTGAAGCCAGGAGTTTCTTTTGGGTCTCCCATGCAGGTGCAGGCGTCCAAGCACTTGGGCCATCTTCCACTGCCTTCCCAGGCCATAGCAGAAGTCGGAAATGGAGAGGCTGGGACTCCAACTGGCGCCCGTATGGGATGCCCCCACTGCAGGCCGTGGCTGTGCCGGCCGTGGCCACAGGCCGGCCTCTCAAGGGGATATTTTTGAAACCAGTGTTGGCAGCAGCATACACTGCCCACAAGGGCCAGAAGGTGGACGCCACAGCAGTGACCACTGGTGGATGAATGGACACAAGACGTGATCATTCACACAAGGGCAAGTTACTGAGCCTTTAAAAAGAAGGGGATCCCAACTGGCGCCCCAACACGGGGAACCTCAGCCATTTCCGCTCGTGAAATACGGACATAAGGGACAAGGCTGTGGGACACCACGAGTCTGAGGACCCTAAGCAGATGATTCACAGGCGCCCACGCAGAATGGTGGCTGTGCAGGCGGAGGGCGCAGGGAAGTTAGCAGGGTTTTATTTTATTTTACTCGAGAGGCAGAGAGAGACGCACAGCCCTCTCCTCAACAGGTTCACTCCCCTAATGGACGCCAGGCCCAGAGAAACGTCTCCACCCGGGTCCTCCACGTGGGTGGCAGGGATCTGCGGCCACGCAGGCGCACAGCGGCAGGAGGCCGCGGCCCAGAGCTGGCGCCAGGGGCTGAACCCAGGCCCCGAGATGCGGGCCGCAGTCGCCTCGGTCAGCGTGTTGGCTCAAGGGCGTCCTCGGGGACCAAGCCTCTGAGGTGGCGAAGTCCGTGCCCTTAACGCCGCTGCACTGCTAGCGCGGGAGGCGCCCGTGCACGCGTGTGCTCCGTGGCGCCTCCCCTGCGCCTCGCCACAGCCCTTACAGAGTGGGGGGCGCCTGGGGCGGTGCCCCGCTCCTCCACGGCCTCAGGCGCCGCCCCCGGAGGTCAGCGGCTTCCCTGCAGGCAGAGCCGGCGGCGGCGCTCGCGGGCGGCCCCGACCCTGGAGAGCCGAGCAGTGGCGCCGCAGCCGCCGCAGGCTCCCGCGCAGCGCGGGCGACACGTGGCGCGCGCCAGGCGGGGCGGCCCGAGAGGCGACCGCGCGCCCCCTGGCGGACACGGCCCGCCGTGCGGACTCCGCGCGGCCCGTTCTGGGGGTGTGGGCGAGCAGGGGCCCCTCCCGCCAGCAGCGGCGCTTGGCCCCCTCAGGAAGGGAGACACAGAGGCCGCAAATGCGGAGAGCGCGCAGCCTAGTGTTCCGCCCGAACCACCTGCACCTTGCCCTACCCCTGACCCAGATTCACTGCCTGAATTCCTTAAAAAAAAATGTTTATTTGAAAGACAGAGATGGATCCTCCATCCGCTGGGTCACTCCCCAAATGGCGGCAACGGCCAGAGCTGAGCCAATCCGTAGCCAGGAGCTTCTTCCAGGTCTCCCACGTGGGTGCAGGGGCCCGAGGACTCGAACCATCTGCGGCTGCTTTCCCAGGCCAAGGCAGAGAGCTGGATTGGAAGTGAGTAGCCGGGACTCGAGCCTGCACCGTATGGGATGCCAGGGTCCCAGGTGGCGGCTTTCCTGCTGCGCCACAGCATGGCTCCCTGGCTGAGATCCTAACCCTGGAGAGGACCGAGGTAGGGCCTGTAATGAGGTCGAATTCAAAGGTTTCCCAGGAGTGAGGCCCTGACCCCACCCACAGAAGAGAATGCCCCAGCAAGGGCCGCTGGCGGAACCAGACCTCGGCGTCCTGCGCCTTGCTCTTGGGGCCCTGCCTGCACAGCTGGGAGAAAATTAAGGGAGCGGGGTTCATGCCCTGATCCCCGACGGTTCCGTTTGGCAGCTGTGCGGGAGCGCCCGCTCTTCAGCACTGTGCAGCCAGCCGGGCCATCTAGAGCGCAGCCCTATCCCGCAGCCTCCTCCGCGGACCTCTGCCCCCCCCACCCAGTGCTGCTTCACCTTCTCTCCCTGCTGTACGTTCCGTGTGGGTGGATCACCTGCAGTTGTGAGCGCTCTCGTGCGTCCGTGCGTGAGGGGACGCTCAGCTGGAAGAGCTGATTTCTGGGACGTGGGCAAGGGTATGTCTGGAAGAGGCTGGACGTGAATCCGAGTACACTGAGCACCCAGGAGCAGCCCTGCCCCAGTGGTGGGCACCATCCCGGCTCCTGCGTGCCCAGTCGACCTGAAATGCCAAGGAAGGCTGAATTAATCCTGTCTCGCTCTCCTCTCCCCCGCCTCCCTCTTCCTCTCCTTGAGGGCCACCCGTCCATCAGACCCTGCGCTTGGACATGGAACTCCGAGTTCAGCCTCAACCCCACCACCACTGACTTTCTTGAATCTCAGGTTTGCAGGGGGCAGGTTATGGGGCTTCTTGGCCTCCCTGACCCGTGAGCCAACTCCCATAAGGAAGCTCCTCTTGGGGGCGGGCACTGTGGCATAGTGGGTAAAGCCACCACTTGCAGTGCCAGCATCCCATATAGACGCCGACTCAAGTCTCAACTGCTCCACTTCAATCCACTTCAATGCTATGGCCTGGGAAAGCAGTAGAAGATGGCCCAAGTCCTTGGGCCCCTGCACCCATGTGGGAGATCCAGGCTTCTGGCTGCTGCTTCAGATCAGCTCCAGCCATTGCAGCCACTTGGGAAGTGAACCAGCAGATGGAAGACCTCTCTCTCCCTCTCTCTGTGTGTCTGCCTCTCTGTAACTCTGCCTTTCAAATAAATAAGTAAATCTTTGGACATAAGTAAATAAATAAAGCTCCTCTTAGTCTACCTCTCCCTGTGCACGTATCAGTGCTTCTGTTTCCCTGGACAGCCCCGACTGAGACAAGAGTCTGACTGTTTCTTGAGCTTAGGGGCCCCAGGCGTGTCCCCGTGGCAGTGTGTGTGGGTCCCTCATTCCCGCGAGGGCATGTAATGTTCCAGGTGTGGCTCCGCTGTGCTGTGATCATCCACTGAGCAGTCAGTGCACACTGGACTTTCCACCTTATTTTTTAAAATTAATTAATTAATTTGAAAGCCAGAGAAATGGAGAGAGAGAATCTTCCATCTGCTGGTCTCTTCCCAAATGCCCGCGATACACAGGACTGAGCCAGCCCAGAGTCAGGAAGCAGAAGTCCCTCCCAGTCTCCTTCAAGGGAATCTGGGACCCACTAGAGTCGTCTTCTGCATGTTAGCAGGAAGCTGAGACTTAACCCAGTCACTCTGGCCGGTGACTTAACCCCTTTTCCGCCATGCCCACCCTAGGGTGTCTTTCTTTGGTTGTTGTGAGCAGCACCTCGGTGAATAGGTTAGCACTCGCGTGCAAGGATTTGTGGGTGTCTCTGCTTTCGGTTCTTTTGTGTCCAGACCCCCCTACTTCCCATCACAGCTTCTCCTCCTCACTGTCCGGCAGCGCAATTTGCTTGTTCCTCTTTGGTTTCTGGCCCCCTGCTCTGTTCCTTGCAGGAGCTGGGGAGCAGCTGGGATGGGCTCTCTGCCGTGCACACCTGCTGGTGGGCGAGCGTTGGGCGGGGGAGGGAACCACCGTGTTCAGGGCCGCACACTGGGCTCTCGGCTGCCTGTGTGTGCAGCGTCCCCCCTCCGGTTCCCATCATCTCCCAGGAGCCCCCTCCTCCCTATTCCCACCTCGGATGACCCGGCTGTGGGGCCTTTCTTGCTTCTGACAAGGGAAAGTCACATGGGGGAACGCTGCCGCATTGCTGTAAACCTCACTTCCACCCCGAACCAGTGACACAGTGCAGCTCCTCCAGCCCGCCCCCTTCGTCCTGGGGGGTGGGGGAGTAAGCTGTAGCTGCTGTAGGTCCTGCCTGTCCACGATACACAGAGTCCAGACGGATGGACAGAGGCACGGTGGATGCATAGGTAGATGGCAGAATGGTCCCTGATGCTTTCTGCTGTCCTCAAGCGGCTTTGCCAGGGCTGGGCTGCCTCTTTGGGCCTGATATGGAAGGTTTGACAAGTCAAACGGGCAGCTGTTGTGGTGCAGCAGGTGGAGCTGCTGTTTCGGAACACCTCCATGCCCTCTCAGAGCGCCTGGCATAGAATCTCATCTCCACTTCCAGTCCAGCATCCTGCTGATGCTCCCGGGAGGCAGCAGATGATGATCTAAGGACTTGGGCTCCTGCCACCCTCGTGGGAGATCTGGATGGAGTCCCAGGCTCCTGCTCCCACCCTTCCCAGCCCCAGATGTTGTAGGCGTTTGAGGAGTGAACCAGAAGATGGAATATTTTCTCTCTCTTTCTGTCTTTCCTTCTCTCTCTCAAATAAATAAATAAAACTTTAACAAAATAAAGTAAATGTTTTTAAAAAAACACACATTTAATTTTATTAGTCATATCTTCTATTGCTTTTCTACCTGATGTAGAATTTAGTTTCTGAAAATAGTGTTGTAAAAAATAAAAATAGGGGCCAGTGCTGTGGCTCACTTGGTTAATCCTCTGCCTGTGGCGCCGGCATCCCATATGGGCACCGGGTTCTAGTCCCAGCTGCTCCACTTCCCATCCAGCTCCCTACTAATGCACCTGGAAAAGCAGCAGAGGATGACCCAAGGTGCTTGGGCCCCTGCACCCGTGGTGGGAGACCTGGCAGAAGCTCCTGGCTCCTGGCTTCAGTTTGGCTCAGCTCCAGCCATTGTGGCCATTTGAGGAGTAAACCAGCGGATGGAAGACCTCTCTCTCGCTGACTCTCCCTCTCACTGTCTGTAACTCTGCCTCACATATGAAATAAATAAATTTTAAAAAATTAATAAACACAGAAGATGAGGTGAGGCAGGCTGAACCCAGCAGTTAATCTCCGGCTCGCTCAGACAGGGACTGCTGGCCAATGTGTGCACCTGAGCTGATGCCTGGTGGGGACGTCAGGCCTCTGTAAGTTCTTGCCAGAAAGGGAAAGACACACTTTGAGTCTGCAAACTTGTTGGCTTGAGGAGACACAGGGAGATAGAGGGGATGAGAGGTCAGCCAGCAGCCAGTTATTATTCTGGAGGGTCAACGAGTGGTCACTTCACCCAGCAGCACCACACGGTGAGATGGGAGCAAGGAAGCCTGCCCTAGATTTGAAGTAGAGCATGGGGCACGGCATTGCGGGTAGCGGGTTAGGCTGCCTCCTGCAAGGCCGACATCCCATACTGGAGAGCTGGTTCGAGTCCCAGCTGTACCACTTTAAGAAAAAAAAAAGATTTATTTTTATTTATTTGAAAGGCAGAGTTACAGAGAGGCAGAGGCGGAGACGGAAAAAGATCTTCAATCCACTGGTTCACTCCCCAAATGGCCTCAATGGCCAAAGCTACGTCTATCCAAAGCCAGGAGCCAGGAGCTTCTTCTGAGTCTCCCACATGGGTGCAGGGGCCCAAGCACTTGGGCCATCCTCTGCTGCTTTTCCAAGTGCATTAGCAGGGAGCTGGATGGGAAGTGGAGCAGCATCCCTGTGGGATGCTGGTGCTTCAGGCAACGGTTTAACCTGCTGTGTCTCAGTGCTGCCCCCTACTGGTTTTATGGATGTCATCAGCTGCCACAAGACTGGAGAGAATCTGGTCTGACCTGTGACACCAAGATCACTCTGCTGTCATCGTGTTACACCTGACGGAGCCAAGTACCAGTTGTGCAAAGTGCGAAGGATCTCTGTGGGCACAGAGGAGTCTGTGACCCACGATGCTGGTCCCACTGGCTCCCAGCCCCCGCATCGAGGTGAATGACACCACTCACACTGATTCGGAGACGTCCATCAGGTTTGACTCTGCTCACCTGTGTGTGGTGACTGGGCCAGGCTGAAACCAGGAACCAGGAACTCCATCCAGGTCTCCCACGTGGGTGTCAGGGGCCCAAGCACTCGGAGCCATCTTCTGCTGTCTCCCAGGTGCATTAGCTGGAAGCTGGATTGGAAGCTGAGCAGCCGGGACTTGAACCAGCGCTCTGAGGATGCTGGTGTCACAGGATGCTGGTGTCACAAGCGGTGGCTTACCCTGCTGAGTCACGATGGCCACACCTCAAGTCTCTTTTAATTCCATTTTCCTGCAAACCTTTAGCAGTACCCTCCTATGTGCTCAGTACTCCTGTTCAGCCTGTCATTTTGCTCTTCAAATATCCCTGCAGCCCATCCCCCCTTTCGCCTAAACTGCTTTCCAATTGCGCCGATGCACTTAAACTGGGGGTCTCAGCCTAAGCATCTCCCTCACTCCCCAGCCCCCATTGGTGCCCCACCTGAGCCCTGCTGCATACTGACTTCTCACGGCCGCCGGGACCGCTGACTCACCCATTGGCCTCACCCATGTCGGAGGCAGGAATCCCATCTTGTTCGTTGGTGCGTTCCTCTCGCACCTAGAAGTCTTCCAGGTGTTTCTCAAAAATAACGGCCATGCTAGATGCAGAAAAGACACCACCAGGTTTATTGAAGCCGAGCAGTATCTACTACCCCAGTGGTTTCTGGGACCGACTTGGGGGGGGCATCTCCCATAAGGCCCATCACCAAACCGGAACAGGGAGTGCCAGGAGGGGAGAGACAGAGCATGGCCAGTGACCACAGTCCAGAGAGAGCCCCTCCCTTATGGACTGGTGGCTTATATGGTACAGAGTGGCAGGAAGGGGCTTGGGGGGCTAAGCTCAAGCTGGGCTGCTGAGATAGGGGGAGGCTTGGGCTGCTTCTGGGGTCCCACGGGGTTAGTGTGAGCTGAGAGGGGGTGGGGCTGAGGCTGAGCTGGACTCTGAGTTGTGGGGAGGGAGCTTGGGAGGAGTGGGGCGAACACAGGCGATGGCTGGACTCTTCAAATGGTGGTGTGTCCAGCAGTCCAGGCAGGGCGGGGCGGGTCGAGGCAGGGCAGAGAGAGGGGCCTGCTTGCCGTCATGCAGGGGAGAGCTCCACGTGGATCTTGGGATTGTTGTCCTTGCTGCACCAAGAAAGACCCGCTCATTCTGCAGTGTAGCTCAGCACCAAGCTGCAGCCACCAGAGGGCTCTGCCGCTGGTGTGGACCAGGTGGCACGCTGGCCTCACAGAGCATTTCCTGGGGTGAGCAGGAAGGGAGAGCGGAGGTGAGGCCTGTGGTCTCTCTGTCTGCACTCAACACGACGGACGCCGGACACATGGGGTTTTCTCCTGATCAAAGGTGTGGAGCCTTTTCCAATTCCACTTCTTTTTTTGGTAATAATTATTTATTTGAAAGGCAGAGTCACAGAAAGTGAGGGGAGAGAGAAAGATAAGAGAGAGGAGAGAGGAGAGAGAGAGAGAGGGAGAGAGGGAGGGGGAGAGAGAAAGGGAGGGGGGGAGAGAGAGAGAGGAAGAGAGGGAGAGAGGGAGAGGGGGAGAGGGGGAGAGAGAGAGAGATGAATGATCCTCCTGCTATTGTTCACTCCCCAAATGGCCACAACAGCCAGGTTGGGGTTAGGAGCCAGGAACTCCATCCTGTTCTCCCATTGTGGATGGCGAGGACCCATGTGCTTGGGCCGTTTTCTGTTGCCTTCCCAGGTGTATTAGCAGGAAGCTCACCTGGAAGTAGACTACTTGGGACTCGAACCAGCACTGTGGGACTGAACGGCAGCGTCACAAGTGGTGGCCTAACCCCTGAGCCACAGCGCCAGCTCCTCCAATCCCAGCGCTGCAGCTCGGACACCAGCTCAGTGTCAGTTCTGACATTGACCCCCGGAGTTAGCACAGACCCACAGGTTAAGGGCTCGGTCTCAGACTGACCCCCACTTTGGATGTCCATCTGAAGTCCCGGCCACCTGCACTTCTGACCGGCCAGCTATGCACAGGGGTTCCTATAGCCTCTTCCTTGGGTTTCATCATTTGCTAAAATGACCCACAGAACTCGGACAGCTGCTTTGCTTATCCTTATCTGTTTGTTATAAAGGACACAACTCAGAACAGCCAGGTGGGAGAGACACAGAGGGCCGGATGTGGGGGTGTGAGGCAGGTGTGGAGGGTCCATCCCCCTCCAGGTGCGTCCTGCTCCCAGCACGTCACTGTGTTCGCTAACCCAGAAGCTCTCCAAACACATCCTCTGGGGGTTTCCATGGAGACAGCCCACGAGGTTATGTAATTGATTAGATCACTGGCCACTGCCGATGGATGGGGTCTCCAGCCCCTCTCCCTTTCCGGGAGGCTGGGGGTGGAGCTGAACGTTCCTCTAACCGGCGACACAGCCGCGTACTGAAGCTCGCCAGGGCCCAGCAACCAGCCAGCTCGTTTGCATCCAGAAGCCATGGTCACTCTGGAGCTGTGTGCAGGAACCCGGGACAGACACCAACGAGTCTCCTTAGAACAAGGGTCCTCCCGGGCCCTGCGTGAGCAGAGTTCCTGTGTATGCCGGAGAAAGACGCTCACAGCTTGACGTTACCTCTGACAGCCAACGATCCTAAATCCGTGACCCTATTTCCGTTTTCCTGCCATGTCCCGTTTTCCATGTCACGTGTTCGTGAAGGCAGCATCCTCCCTCTGTCCTTCTCATCAGGAGAGTGTGAGATCTCTGTCCAGAATAAAAATGTCTTCAGTGCCTTTGTAATCAAAGCCACCCGCTTTAAGGTAAGTGTTCTGATGTGGTTTTCCTGGGTCTCGCCTGGACTTCATACACACAGTGAGGCAGAGGGCAAGGGGCTGGGGCAGGTGTTCAGGGCAACAGTTAAAATCGCTGCTTGGATGGGGCCAGTGCTGTGGCATAGTAGACTGAGCCTCTGCCTAAGGCACGAGCGTCCCTTATGGGCACCGGTTCATGTCCCAGCTGCTCCTCTTCAATCCAGCTCCCTGCTAATGCTCCTGGAAAAGCAGTGGAAAATGACTCAAGTGCTTGGGCCCCTGCACTCACGTAGGAAACCCGGAAGAAGTTCCTGGCTCCTGGCTTCAGATGGGCACAGCTCCGGCCATTGCAGCCATCTGGGGAGTGAACCAGTGGATAGAAGACCTCTCTTTCTCTTCCTCTCTGTAACTCTGCCTCTCAAATAAATAAATGAATAAAAATCTTTTTTTAAAAATTGCTGCTTGGGATGCCCACATCCCATACTGGACTGCCTGGTTCTAGTCCTGGCTGCTCTGTTTCATATTCCACCTTCCAGCTAATGAGGACCTTAGATGGTGCCTGGGTCCCTGACCCAGGGAGATGGGGGTGTAGGAGATGGGGGGTGTACTTCTTGGCTCTACCATTTGGCGAGTGAACCAGCAGAGGTAAGATTTCTCTCTCTCCTTGGGGACTACACTGTGGCACAGTAGGTTAATCCTCCGCCTGCGGCACTGGCACCCTGTATGAGCCAGGTTCATGTCCTGCTCCTCTTCTGATCCAGCTTCCTGCCTGTGGCCTGGGAAAGCAGTAGAAGATGGACCAAGTGCTTGGGCTCCTGCACCCACATGGGAGACCTGGAAGAAGCTCCTGGCTCCTGGCATCGGATTGGCGCAGCTCCAGCCTTTGCAGCCATCTGGGGAGTGAACCAGCGGATGGAAGACCTCTCTCTCTCTCTAACTCTACCTCTCAAATAAATAAAATCTTAAAGGCAGAGGGGTCAGCAGGTAAAGCCACCTCCTGCAGTGCCGGCATCCCATATGGGCACTGGTTAGAATCCCGGCTGTTCCATTTCTGATCCAGCTTTCTGCTATGACCTGGGAAAGCAGTGGAAGATGGCCCAGGTCCTTGGAACTCTGCACCCATATGGGTGACCCGGAAGAAGCTCCTGGCTCCTGGCTTCAGATTGGTGCAGCTCCAGCCTGTATGGCCATCTGGGGAGTGAACCAGCAGATGGAAGACCTCTCTCTCTCTCTCTTCCTCTGCCTCTCTGTAACTCTGCCTTTCAAATAAATACATAAATCTGAAAAAACAACAACAACAACAACAACAACAAAAACAGCTCTCTGGCTCTCCTTCCCTCTGTCACTCTGTCATTCAAATAAATTAGGAAATTTTTCCCCAAAAGAGGCACATGTCAGACCTGGATTTGAAACTACATTTTGTGGCCTTGGGAAATTTCAGAGTGAGTATCAATTTCTTTATTTATAATTGTGTCCCCTTTCATAGGATATGTATTTTTTAAAGGTTTGTTTATTTATCTGAAAGAGTTTCAGAGAGAGGCAAAGAGACAGAGAGAGAGAAAGTGCGCAAAAGAAAGCAAGTTCTTCCATCCACTGGTTCATTCCCCAAATGGCACAATGGCCAGGGCTGGGTCAGGCCAAAGCTGGGAGCCAGGAGCTTCTTCTGGGTCTCCCACACGGGTGCAGGGGCCCAGGCAGTGGCTTAACCTGCTATGCCACAGCACCCTCCCCTACCTCCCCTGGCTTTCATAGGATTTAAAGAGAGCTTGATGAGATGCTGCACTCAATGGATTCTGCACGCTAGCTGGGCACAGAATCATCCCTCAAAACAAGGAAGCTGGGGCTGGCATTGTGTGTATCAGGTAAAACCACCCCCTGTGATGCCAGCATCCCATATGGGCACACGTTTGTTCCACTTCCAATCCAGCTCCCTGCCTAATGGCCTGGGAGAAGCAGCAGAGGATGGCCCATGTGGGAGGCCTGGATGAAGCACCTGGATTCTGACTTCAGCCCAGTCCTGTGGCCACCTGGGGAGTGAACCAGCGAATGGAAGACCTCTCTCTCTCTGTCTCTACCCTTCTCTATAACTCTTTCAAATAAATATTTAAATAAATATTAAAAAAGGAAGCTGTTATAATATACATGGCAAGGGGACCGGAGCTATGGTATAGTGTGCTAAGCCTCCACCTTTGGCATCGGCATCCCATATGGGTGCCGGTTCTAGTCCTGGCTGCCCCTCTTCCAGTGCAGCTCTCTGCTTTGGCCTGGGAAAGTAGTAGAAAATGGCCCAAGTGCTTAGGCCCTTGAACCCGCATGGGAGACCTGGAAGAAGCTCCTGGCTCCTAGATTTGGATCAGCACAGCTCCAGCCATTGTGACCATTTGCGGAATGAACAAGCAGATGGAAGTCCTTTCTGTTTGTCTCTCCCTCTCTCTCTCTGTAACTCCACCTCTCAAAATAAATGAATAAAATCTTAAAAAAAAAAATACATGGCAGGAAGAAATTCTCATTTTCTTTTTTTCTTTTCTTTTCTTTTCTTTCTTTCTTTCTTTCTTTCTTTCTTTCTTTCTTTTTTTTTTTTTTTTTTTTTGACAGGCAGAGTGGACAGTGAGAGAGAGACAGAGAGAAAGGTCTTCCTTTGCTGTTGGTTCACCCTCCAATGGCCGCTGTGGCCGGCGCACCGAGTTGATCCAAAGGCAGGAGCCAGGTGCTTCTCCTGGTCTCCCATGCGGGTGCAGGGCGCAAGCACTTGGGCCATCCTCCACTGCACTCCCGGGCCACAGCAGAGAATCGGGCGCCCCGACTGGGACTAGAACCCAGTGTGCCGGCGCGACAAGATGGAGGATTAGCCTAGTGAGCCGACAGCATCGGCCGAAATTCTCATTTTCAAAGCCAAGCTTCAACTTTGAGTTCCAATCTCACACCTTCTACCTTGGCTTCACTATGACTTGTCCCCCCAAACTCATGGGGGAGTTGAGTCCCCAAAGTCTCAGGTTAATAGTGCAAGGAGGTGGACAGTCGACCTGACTGTGGTGTGTATGGGGGGGCACGTTGGACAGTGATTCGATCAGGAGGTCATTAGGCTGGGGCTCCTGATTGCATCCTGCTGGCATTAGTAGGAGTGGGGAGGAGACCACACTCCCTGTCTTTTGCCAGGAGATGCTCAGCAGACGAGGGCCCTGGCCCTTGCCCCTCAAGAACTGTGAGCCAAAGAAAACTCTTTCCCTTACCAAGTACCTGCCTGCCTCAGCCACTTCATTTCAGTAACAGAAAGCTAACTCGCAGTGGCCCAGAGGGATAAAGCCCCGGCCTGCAGTGCCAGCATCCTGTATCGGCACTGGTTCAAGTCACAGTGCTCCACTTCCCATCCAGCTCCCTGCTAAATCCACCTGGGAAACAGCAGAGGGTGGCCCAAGTGCTTGGGCCTCTGCACCCACGTGGGAGATCCGGAAGAGGCTCCGGCTCCTGGCTTTGGCCTGGCCCAGCCCTGGTTGTTTTGGCCATTTGGGGAGTGAACCAGTGATGTAAGACCTCTCTCTCTCTCTCTCTCTCTCTCTCTCTCTCTCTCTCTCTCTCTCTCTCACTCTGCCTTTCAAATAAATACAATCTTTTTAAAGAAAGTTAACACACACGTCTTCTAAACTAGACTTCAGAATCATCGATCAGGTGGAGCTGTAACTCGGGTGGCACAGCAAGCTGCTATGGCCTTTGAGAAGTGAGCAGAGCAGCCAGATAGCAAGAGGCAGTGAGGCAGGTGCCCCTGGCAACAGTGATCCCATCTGTGGATTCATCCTAGGAATAAGTCCACAGACACACACAGCTTCGTGTACCCGAGACTAACTTGACAGATCAACAAGCTGCTGAAGCCAGATAGCTACCATATGATCTACCTATGTATCTATTTATTTACTATCTATTCAATAAGTATGTGGTGATTCCAACAGGAATCCTGGAACATGCTTTATATTAATGTAAAGGCCGCTGTCCTGATGGAGACAGGAAGGGGACTTACAGAACTGAGAACAGTGGAGTTAGGAGGGTGGGGTTGGGGCTGGTGCTGTGGACCATCAGGTTAAGTCACCATGTGCAACACCGGCATCCCATATCAGAGCACCGGTTCAAGTCCCAGCTACTCTGCTTCTGACCCAGTTCCCTGCTAATGCATCCTGGGAAGGCAGCAGGCATTTGGGGAGTGAACCAGTGGATGGAAGATCGATCTCTCTCTCTCTCTCTCTCTCTCTCTCTCTCTCTCTCTCTCTCCTGGGCTCCTCCAACTTTCAGTTTAATGAAGTAGTTCCTGAGCTTGCTACACATGTGGATGGTAAAAAAATCTTTATTTTGCTTGATCACCTTCTGTGGCGTTAGCAACTTGACTGTATCAGGAGTTGCAAAGTCAATGCCATAAAAATAATTTTTCAAAAAATTGGAATTAGGGCCGGCGCCATGGCTCACTTGGCTAATCCTCTGCCTGCAGCGCTGACACCCTGGGTTCTAGTCCCGGTTGGGGTGCCGGATGCTAGTCCCGGTTGCTCCTCTTCCAGTCCACCTCTCTGCCCAGGAGGACATTGGGTCCCTGCACCCGCATGGGAGACCAGGAGGAAGTACCCGCTCCTGGCTTCGGATCGGTGTGGCGCTGGCTGTGGTGGCCATTGGGGGATGAACCAACGGAAGGAAGACCTTTCTCTCTGTCTCTCTCTCACTGTCTATAACTCTCTGTCTCTCTCTCTCTCACTGTCTAACTCTGCCTGGCAAAAAATAAAAATTGGAATTTGCTTGAGACACAAAAGTTAAAAATCTGGGGGCCAACACTGTGGCATAGAGGGTAAAGCTACCATCTGCAGTGCCAACATCCCATAAGGTGCTAGGTCAAGTCTCAGCTGCTCCACCACCAATCCAGCTCTCTGCTGTGGCCTGGGAGAGCAGTAGAAGATGACCCGGGTACTTGGGCCCCTGCACCTGTGTGGGAGACCAGAAGAAGCTCTTGGCTCCTGGCTTCAGATCAGTGCAGCTCTGGCCATTGCGGCCATTTGGGGAGTGAACCAGCAGTTGGAAGATTCTCTCTCTCTCTCTCTCTCTCTCTCTCTCTCTCTGCCTCTGTCTCTCTGTAACTTTGCCTTTCAAATAAATAAGTATAGCTTAAAAAAAAAAAAAAGCTAAAAACCTCACAGCTATTCTCAAAATCACTGCATGCGATGGCTGGTGTGATTTTTTTACAACTTCAATGCCATTTGCTGCGGAAATTGGATCTGTAGAGAAAGCTGTCCTGGCAAACCTCCATCCAGGGCCGTGAGAATGCCTGGTCAGCGTTCAGAAAGGCTTCATTAGTCCGGCTGTGCCTCAGCTAATGGACTTAACGCTGGCCATGACAGAAGTGGTTCTGGGAATTCCCCCAAGAGGCTGACCAGGGAACAAGGAGCCCAAGGGACGGGACCCCAAACCAGCCTGAGTCACAGCAGCGGAGAATTAGAACAAGTCCCAACAATAGCAACAACAACAACAACAAAAAGAAAAAAAATAAAAGAAAGAAAAAAGAAAAAGTGAACTCAGTCCCCGCACTCCCATGTATCCTACTGTGTCCTTAGAAGTCTTTACTGAGCTTCAAGAAACTGATCATATACAGAAACAGGATGCTACGCACATGAGGATATTGTTCATTTATTTTCTTTTATTTGCAAGGCAGAGCAACAGAGATGAAGAGAGATCTTCCGTCCACTGGTTCGCTCTCCAAATACTTGCAACATCTGAGGCTGGGCCAGGCCAAAGCTGGGAGCCAGGAGCTCCAGGTGGGTCCCCCATGCGGGTGGCAGGGATCACCTACTTTAGCCATCATTTGCTGCCTCTCAGGGTGTACATTAGCCAGAAGGAAGGACTTAATCCCAGCACTCCAACATGAGTTCCTGGAGTCCGGGCCACAACACCACCCCAAGGTGACACTTTCATCCACTGCTTCATTCCCAAGTGACCATGATGGATAAGGCTGGGCCAGGCAGGAACCAGAAAACCCGTGACTCCCATGTGGGTGGCTGGGCCCCTTCACTAACGCCTCCTGGGGCCCACACTAGCAGGAAGCGGGAGTCAGGAGCCAGAATCAGCCAAGCTCTCCGATAGGGGATGTGGAGATCCTAGGTGGCATCTTAGCCAGCCGGCCAAGTGCCTGCTCCCACGCTGCAAACGTAAATGGGGCACCTGGTGATGGGAATAGGTGAGCCCTGCAGGTTTCCGGGGGGAGAGATTAGGGTGTGCTGTGTGTCCCAGGAACTCTGAGGAACGGGGGGGGGGGGGCACAGCCCGATGAGAGAGAAGGAAGGAGAGGAGTTTGAGAGGAAATGTGGACCAGGACACTTCCCTCTGGGTACCATGGAGTGAGATGGAAGCCGCTGCAGTGTTGGGAGCAGGTGACATTGATCAAGCAGCTGTCACAACTCAGACGCTGCTCATCTTCGGGGCCGTCTCTCCATCCCAGGACCTCTCCTATTAGGTAAGAGAGTCCCCGGAGCCTTCACTTCGGAGTCTTAGCTACCTCTTTACCAGGAGTCTGGTCCCAGAACTTTACTCTGCTTCCGTGTGTTCAGCCACACGTTCCTCTCTATCCGCCCTGCACAGCTGCGCATGCCTGCGGTGCCACGGCCTCGTGCCTCACGTCTGTGTTTCTGGCTCTGGCAGCTTCTGAACAGCCCCACCCGTTTTGAGCTCCAAGTAGGGCCCACGTCGTGGCACGGCGGGTTAAACCACTGCTGGGGTGCTGGCATCCCACATCAGAGTGTCAGTTCAAGTCCTGGCTGCTCCGCTTCTGATCCAGCTCCCTGCTAATACGCCTGGGAAGGAAGCAGAAAATGCCCGAATACTTGGGACCCCGCCACCCACGCAGGAGACTGGGTGGAGTTCTGGCTTTGGGTTGGCCCAACCCTGGCTGTGGCAGTCATTTGGGGAGTAAACCAACAGATAGAAGCTCGCTCTCTCACTCTCTCTCTCTCTCTCTGTCTCTCTGTTTCTCTGTCTCTCTGTCTCTCTCCTTTGCCTTTCAAGTAAATATTTTTAAAAACATATAAAAAGGGCCGGCGCCGTGGCTCAACAGGCTAATCCTCCGCCTTGTGGCGCCGGCACACCGAGTTCTAGTCCCGGTCGGGGCGCCGGATTCTGTCCCGGTTGCCCCTCTTCCAGGCCAGCCCTCTGCTGTGGCCCAGAGTGCAGTGGAGGATGGCCCAAGTGCTTGGGCCCTGCACCCCGTGGGAGACCAGGAAAAAGCACTTAGTTCCTGGCTCCTGCCATCGGATGAGCGCGGTGCGCTGGCCGCAGCGCGCCGTCCGTGGCAGCCATTGGAGGGTGAACCAACGGCAAAGGAAGACCTTTCTCTCTGTCTCTTCTCTCACTGTCCACTCTGCCTGTCAAAAAAAAAAAATATATATATATATAAAGAAACTCAACAGTACTATAAATATTCTTGAGGAAATTCTTTATAACTTAGAGCTACAGTTTTAGCTTGAGTTTCAAATTATCTGGACAGTACTGGTTTTCATTAATGTTTAAGTATTAAAACCGCACCCTTGAATTACCTACCCTACAATGAAGATGACCAAGCCAAACTTGAAACAGTACTGCTCTGACAAGCACTGAGCTCACTGGCCAGGACACCCGTGTCTTACACTGGGGTGCCTGGGTTCCGCACCCAGCACCTGCGGAGACAGAGCTAGTGCTTGGGCTCCTGCCACCCACGCGGGAGACTTGGGAAGTTGAGTTTCAGGCTCCCAGTCTGTCCAGCTCAGCCTGTGCTATTGCAGGCATTTGGGGAGTAAACCAGCAGATGGGAGTTCTCTGTTTATCCGTCTGTGTTTCTCGCCTCCTGTCTCCCTGCCTCTCGTATACAACAAATTGTTGGTTAGTAAATTGACAGTTGCACCACTGTGGTGTGGCAGCGTCACTTTATGAGGTTTGCGGTGGCAAGGCTGGACTCTTTAAAGACCGACAATTAGAGGCAGATGTTTGGTGTAATGATAAGACGCTGCACCGGACACCTGCATCCCACGTTGGAGTGCCTGGTTCCAACTTCCTGCCAGTGTATACCCTGGGAAGCAGAGGCGATGGCTCAAATTGTTGGGTGCTTGGCACTCATGTGGGAGACCCAGACTGAGTTCCTGGCTCCTGGCTTCCGCCTGGCCCTGTCCCAGCTGTTATGGGCATTCGGGCATTTGGGAACCAGCACATGGGAGCATAAGAGATGTGTGTGCACGTGCACCTGCCTTTCCAATAAGTAAATCAATACTTTTACAAAGGAAAAGAGGGACCGGCACTTGGCATAGTGGATAGAGCTGTCACCTGCAGTGCCAGCATTCCATATGGGTGCTGGTTCAAGTCCCAGCTGCACCACTTCCAATCCAGCTCCCTGCTAATGCAACTGGGAAAGCCGTGGAGTACAGCCCAAGTGCTTGGGCCCCTGCACCCACGTGGGAGACCCACAAGAAGCCTGGCCCAGATCTGGTTATTTCAGTTACTTGGGGAGTGAACCAGAGGATGGAAGATCTCTCTCTCTCTCTCTCTCTCTCTCTCTGTGTGTGTGTGTGTGTGTGTGTGTGTGTGTAAAACTCTGCCATTCAAATAAATAAATAAATCTGTAAAAAGAAAGAAAGAAGAGGTAACTTTAGGCCGGCGCCATGGCTCACCAGGCTAATCCTCTGCCTGCAACGCCAGCACCCCAGGTTCTAGTCCCGGTCGGGGAGCTGGATTCTGTCCTGGTTGCCCCTCTTCCAGGCCAGCTCTTTGCTGTGGCCAGGGAGTGCAGTGGAGGATGGCCCAAGTGCTTGGGCCCTGCACCCCATGGGAGACCAGGAGGAAGCACCTGGCTCCTGCCTTCGGATCAGCGCGGTGCGCTGGCCGCAGCGGCCATTGGAGGGTGAACCAACGGCAAAGGAAGACCTTTCTCTCTGTCTCTCTCTCTCACTGCCCACTCTGCCTGTCAAAAAAAAAAAAAAAAAAAAAGAGGTAACTTTAAACATAAATGAAGGGGCCCAGCGCTGTCGTGTAGACTGCCTGGGGTGCCGGCAACCCACACCCCCATCTCCATGTTGGAGTCCCAGCTACTGTGCTTCAGATCCAGCTCCCTGATAACAGCGCTGGGAAGTAGAACGACGGCTCAAGTACTTGGGGTGCTGCCACCCCTGTGGGACATCTGGATGCGGCCCCCCAGCTGCTGCAGGCATTTGAGGAGTGAACCGGCAGATGGAAGATCTCTCTCCTACTCTGCCTTTCAAATGAATAAATAAGTCTTTTCTCAAAAAAATCTGTTTAAAAAAATAAAGACCAAAGTTGACTTTTAAATTAGGGGAAGTTTGTGCTTTCTACAGCAGCACTTACACTAAACTAGCAGAAGTTCTGGTCGTGTTGTGCCAGGTCCACACTCACTGTGACTCCAGCAGTCCCAATGATGTCACTGCTCATAAGACCCCACCCAGGTCACGCATGAGGCGTTCAAGCGGGACGAGGCCGCCTGACCAGCGCACTGATACACTGATGCACGGGTCTGAGCAGGTGCACTTCTGGGCAGGGTCTCAGAGAGGGCCACCCAGGCAGGGCTCACCTGGGCTTCCCTGGCCACACCACCCCTCAGCCCAGGGCCATTGCCAGTCTTGAAGCAGTGTGGCTCTTGGAGCCGGTAGGAGTTAACTTTATGATTATGGTTATTATTTTAAATATTGATTTATTTATTTTATAGGAAGAGCTGCAGGGGGTGGGCAAGAGAGAGAGAGAGAAAGGAGGAGAGAGGGAGGGAGAGAGAGAGAGAGAGGGAGAGAGAGGGAGAGAGAGAGAGAGAGAGAGAGGGAGAGAGAGAAAGGAGGAGAGAGAGAGCGATCTTCCATCTGCTGGTTCACTTCTCAAATGGCCACAGCGGTCAGGGCTGGACTAGGCTGAGGACAGTTGCTGCCTGAACTAGGAACTGTGGTGACCTTCACCCTTTGCCCTTTGGCTGCAGGGGTCAAGAGTAGACAGTCACACTGGGTGCAGAGGCCCAAATGCGAGTTGAGAGGCCTCGAGGGGGGGCTGCCCTTAGCACAGCACATCAAGTCACCCCCTGTGATGCCAGCACCTCATGTGGGCGCTGGTTTGAGTCCCGGCTGCTCCACTTCTGATCCAGATCCCTGCTAGTGAGCCTGGGAGAGCAGCAGAAGATGGCCCAAGTCCCTGGGTCCCTGCTGCCCACGTGGGAGACCCAGAAGAAGCTCCTGGCTTTGGGCTAGCCCAGCCCTGGCTGTTGCTGCAATTTGGGAGACAACCAGCAGGTGGAAAATCAATCTCTCTCTCTCTCTCTCTCTCTCTCTCTCTCTCTCTAAATGCCTCTCCTCCTCTGTCTGTAACTCTGAGAAAGAGATCTTCCATCTGCTGGCTCACTCCCCAAACAGCGGCAATGGCCAGAGCTGAGCTGATCTGAAAGCCAGGAATCAGGAGCTTCTTCTAGGTTCCCACAAGGGGACCAAGGACTTGGGCCATCCTCTGCTACTTTGCCAGGTGCATCAGCAGGGAGCTAGATCGGAAGTGGAGCAGCCAGGACTCAAACTGCCAGCCGCAATGAGAGAGAGAGAGAGAGAGAGAGAGAGAGCGCGAGCGAGCGACCTTGAGGTTATTGATTGGACTCTTGGACTCTTGTCTTACGGACATTTTTACCATGTATGTACATTCTTTTCTTTAGCTTCTAGAAGCTACCTGGTCCCTGTCGCACAGATCCTGGTCTTGACTCCAACAGAAGTTTGCCCACAAAATAATTTTTGCTGCTTTATAATAAAACAACACTGTTCACTCATGTGAGCTCCCATCTGCCTGGCTTCTCTGGAACACTGATTCAGAACTATCTGAACCTGTGTCTCCCAAATTGCAACTCCTGAGACCCAAATAAAGTCCTATTACTTTTGTAGTTTCCAAGTTTGGATTGATTGACAAAAGTATAAAACAATGACTATCCAGGATTGTTACTTAATTTTTTTTAGAGAAGATTTATTTATTTATTTGAAAAGTAGAGTGACAGAGAGACAGGAGGAGAGACAGAAAATGAAAGAGATCTTCCATCCCCTGCTTCACCCCCTCCACACACACACAGCTGCAACAGCCAGGGCTGGGCCAGGCCAAAGCCAAGAGTCTGGAGATTCATCCAGGTCTCCCATGCGGGTGCAGGGGCCTAGATACTTGGGCCGTCTGCTGCTGCTGTCCCAGGCGCATCAGCAGGGACCTGTACGGCAGGCAGAGCAGCTGGGACCAGTGCTCCAATTTGGGGTGCCGCCGTGCTAGGTGGAGGCTTAACTCACTGTACACAACACTGCCCCTCCCGCCTGTAATTGCCTTCTAAATTATGAGCCCTGCGTGCTGTGCTTATAAAATCTGATTAGCTGTGCTTACGTCATACTGGCCTGACTTCTTAACACATTAAGTGCGGTAGCTTCCTGGAAGGGCTCCACTAGTTACCTTCATGGAAAGGGCAGCATTTTCTCCCTGCACTTATGTCAATCAAATGTCAATGAGTTCTTCTCTCATTCACATTTTTCTCCTTCAGTTCAAGTGTATTAAATACCTAACGTGTGTGAGGCCGAGGCAGGCCAGGATGCCTGCCTCCCTCCTGGGGTGGGAAATCCCAGCCAACAGCCACTTCGCTGGGTTCCTGATTGGAGAACCACATTGCCCGATGGCAGGGCTGCCTTCTGAGAGAGAAGCGTGTGCTCCAGTGGTCTCATCCTGATCCCAGCATCCAGCATCGCAGAGTATAAGACACAGACCTGGATGGCCCAGCGTGCTACGCGCCCATGCTGCGTAGGGCATGTGTGTGTGTGTGTGTGTGTGTGTGTGTGTGTGTGTAACCCATCCTACGGCCAAGATGAACAAGATACCAGACCAAGGGCGAATCAGGTACGAGAGAAACAGAGGCACCAAGCGTGAGATGGCCGAGCTGCTGCCTGCAGAACATGGCACACTCCTTCCTGGGATGCTTTCTTTGCTTTTTTTTTTTTTTTTTTTTTTTTGAGATTTATTTATTTATTTGAAAGTCAGAGTTACAGAGAGAGGCAGAAAGAGAGAGAGAGAGAGGTCTTCCATCTGATGGTTCACTCCCCAGATGGCCATACAGGCTGGAGCTGCGCCAATCCGAAGCCAGGAGCCAGGAACTTCCGCTAGGTCTCCCATGCGGGTGCAGGGGCCCAAGGACCTGCGCCATCTTCTACTGCTTTCCCAGGCCATAGTAGGGAGCTGGATTGAAAGAGGAGCAGCCAGGACTTGAACCAGTGCCCATATGGGATGCCGGTGTTACAAGCAGTGGGAGACCAAGAGGAAGCACCTGGCTTCTGGCTTCGGATCGGCGCAGCACCCTGGCCACAACAGCCATTTTGGGGGTAAACCCACGGAAGGAAGACCTTTCTCTCTGTCTCTCTCTCTCACTGTCTAACTCTGCCTATAAAAGAAGAAGAAGAAGTAGAAGGAGTACCCTCTAAATTTAACAACTAAAAATACACTTGGTGGGAGCAGGTTGAGATGTTTGCATCCCGTGTGAGTGCCAGCTCCAGTCCCGCCTACTCTGCACTCCAGGTCCAGCATCCATCTCAGAGTGCAGCTGGAGCTCCAGCTCCTCTACTTTTTTTTTTTTTTTTAATGATTTATTTACTTTTTGAAAGGAAGAGTTACAGAGAGGCAGAGGCAAAGAGAGACAAGTCTTCCATCCACTGGTTTACTACCCAAATGGCTCCAACAGCCAGAGCTTAGCCAGTCAGAAGCCAGGAGCCAGGAGTTTCTTCTGGGTCTCCCATGTAGGTGCAGGGACCCAAGCACTTGGGTCATCTTCTGCGGCTTTTCCCAGGCGCATTAGCAGGGAGCTGGATCAGAAGTGGAGCAGCCGGGACTCCAACCAGCTTTGGCACAATTCTTAAAAGAATGCAATAGGGTTTTCAACCATGACAGAGAATGACAACCAAGACCATGCTGAGCAAAGAAGAGTTTACTAGGAGAAAGAACTGGTGGGAGTGGCCTCAGGAGCTCGGGGCTCATGTGTAGGGCTGGGGTTTTATAGGAAACTTGTGTCAAGGGAGGTGGGAGATGAATTGAAGCCGCAGAACAAAGGGATGTGGATGCGGCTGGAGCCGCGGGAGAGGGTACCAGACACCGTGAGGCAGGGTGTCCCTGAGTCAGGGAGTCCACTGCTGCCTGATTCGTAGCTGGGGCAGAGATAGGGACTGGGAGGCACAGGATGTCTGCCTGATTTAGGGGCCCCTGTGGGAACCGTGAGGCACAGGAGGTCTCCCAGGCCTGATCTGCAGCTGGGACAAATTGTGGGAACAGTGAAGCCAGGCACCCCTGTGTTTTTGTTTTGCTGACGCCAGGAAAGAGTGTGGGGGAGATGTCTTGGATGCGTGTGGATTCAGGACTTTCACAGATACCCTGCCACATCCACACCCCCATTTACAGATGGAGAAACTGAGGCCGGGTGCCAGCCAACGGAGCGGGGCCAGCACAGCCCCGGCCCTCATTTAGACTGGGACTAAAGTAATTGGATCAGAGAGCTGGGATGTGGGTGGGCACCTGCGGGACCCCCTCCCGCGCAGCTTACCGGGGCCAATGCGCGCCCCAGCCCGAGCCGGAGGCAGCTGCGGCCAAGGGGTCCTGACGGCGGCTTCGGCCCGGGCTCCCCCTCTTCCCGGTGACACCTCTCGGCCGCCGAGCGTCCTACCCACTGGCTCGCGCCTCCACCTCCTTGGAGGTCTGCAGGGCAGACGGGCCGGCTGGGGCCCGAGGGACCCCGGTGCGAAGGGATGGGCGCGGGCGCAAGGGCAGGCGCGGGGGTGGCCGGGTCGGGGGACAGGCGAGGACGACGACAGCACCTGCGGGGACCGACGGGCCAGGCTCCCGCCCTCCCTGGGGCCGGCAGTGGCCCTTTACGTCTCGCTGCGGAGCAGGTTCCGGGGGCTCCCAAGGACGTCAGGCCTGGCAGGGCCCAGGGCGATCTGTTGTGGTCAGCAGGGAGGGTCCGGGAGCGGGGCAGGGAGCTGGGGGCGCGTGCGCCTTCCACGGGGCCTCTGGGATCGAGGGCAGCCCAGTCTATGTTCTGTTTCGCACCACACCGGGGTCTGAGTTTTTTTGTTTGTCTTTTTCCCTGCCTAGGTGCCAGTGGCCGAGGGATGGCCTGCAAACACCTGGCAGGAAATCCCGTGTCAATGATAGAGCGATAAGCCCGCTCCAGGGTCCCCGGGTAGGTGGTCGCTGGTGATGCTGGCAGCGCCTCTGTGGGTCTGGGGGCCTTTGATTCCTGCTCCTGCCGCGTTTCCAGTCAGGATGCCCAAGTTCGAGTTGAGAATCAGGGAAATGCACCAGGGACTCCTGGGTCATCAGAAGCCTCCCAGCGGACTGTGTGTCCTACTGGTGGAACCTGTGTCACAGGCTGCTGTGGGGACCTTGGGGGATTTAGTCTCTGGCATTTAGGGGAAAGGAGGCGCAAGCACCACCTGTGTATGCGGCCCCCATGATCCGGGTCCTTTTTTTTTTTTTTTTAAAGATTTTATTTATTTATTTGAGAGGTAGAATTACAGAGAAAGGAGAGACAGAGAGAAAGGTCTTCCATCCGCTGGTTCACTCCCCAAATGGCCACAACGGCTGGAGCTGAGCCGATCCGAAGCCAGGAGCCAGGAGCTTCATCCGGGTCTCTTACGCGGGTGCAGGGGCCCAAGCACTTGGTCGATCTTCCACTGCTTTCCCGGGCCATAGCAGAGAGCTGGATCAGAAGAGGAGCAGCTGGGACTTGAACCGACGCCCATACGAGACGCTTGCAGGAGGCTTAGCCTACTGTTCCACAGCGCCAGCCCCGCATCCATTTCTGACCTCTCCCTTGAGCTGAGTCTGAATGTCTTCATAGCCAACACGATTGAGACATGGTCATTTGTCACAAAAGCCTGCTTCTCCAGTCACTTGATTCTATTTGACAGAGATAAGAACTGAAGCATCCAGAAGTTAACAAACTTGCCCAAGGCTGTGGGAGAGTCTGGACTGAAACCCAGGCTCATGGCCTCTGAAGCTTGATGCATCCAACATAGCATAAGAACATGCTTTCCTCCAGCTCTCATCTCCGTAACGCCACCATGGGTCACCTGCGTGCCCAAGCCAGGAACCCAGTGTACACCGTGGGTTTCTCCCCTTTCTGCTCACCCAAATCCACTCCATCCTAGGGGCTGGCAGCGTTGTGGTGCAGTGAGTTACGCCAGCACCTGTGTCGCAGCATCCCATGCGGGAGCACTGGTTTGAGTCCCGGCTGCTCCACTTCCGATCCAGCTTCTTGCTAATGCGCCTGGGAAAGAACAGAGATGGCCCAAGTATTTGGGCCCCTGACACCCACCTGGGAGACCTGGCTTCAGCCTGGCCCAGTCCTGGCCTTTGCAGCCTTCTGGGGGGTGAACCAGTGGATGGAAGATCTTTCTTTCTCTGTCTCTCCCTCTCTCTAACTCTTTCAAAAAGTAAATAAATCTTAAAAAAAATAAAAAAAGGCTCCAGTGGGGGTGAATATTGTGGCACAGAGTTAGGCTGCCACTTGGGATGTCCTTATTGGAGTACCCAGGATTGAGGAAGTGAATCCTGATCCAGCCTACTGCTAATGCGCCTGGGAGGTAGCAGATGGTCGCCCACGTATTTGACTTCCTGCCACCCGTTGGTGGAATCCCTGGCTTCTAGCTTTGGCCTGGCAGAGCCCTGGATGTTGTGGGCATTTTGGGGGTGGGGTGAATCAGCAGATGGAAGCTTCACCCCTCTCTTCTGTCCCTTTCTCTGTTACTCTACTTTTCGGATAAATAAGTCTTTTCTAAAAAGACTCCAACAAGACAAAACAGGGGACTGTAGGTAAGGCGAGATTGGCAAAATGTTATGACGGATGCTGGGGTGGGTGTGTAGAGATCCCGTACCAGTGTCTGAAACCCAGCAGTCTTCTCCCTCTGTGGACTCAGCAACTGGGTGGGAGGGGCCACATCCTTTTTTTTTTTTTTTAATATAGATTTATTTCATTGATTTGAAAGGCAGAGTTGGAGAGAGGGGGCAGAGACAGAGAGAAAGGAAAAGAGAATCTTCCATCTGCTGGCTCACTTTCCAAATGGCCACAATGGTCAGAGCTGAGTCAGGTGAGCCAGGAGCCCCATCTGGGTCTCCCACGCGGGGGCCCAAGCACTCAGGCCATCTCCTACTGCCTCCCCAGGCACATTAGTAGGAAGCTGGATTAGAAGTGGAGCAGCCGGGACTCGAACCAGTGCTCTGATACAGGATGCTGGCATCACAGGTGGCGGCTTCACCCGCTGCGGCACACCAGCCCCGAGGTGCGGCGTCTCGTATGCCTGTGCGCCCCTTAGTGCCTGGTGACAGTGCTGCCCCAACAGATACCCCCTGGGTAAGCAGAGGGGCTGCTCCGGGTGGGGGGAAGCCAGCCCCAGTGCCCGCCCTGCCACAGGATGGTAGTTTCTGCGCTGACAGGGACCTCAGAGGTCCTGAGGGGCTGCAGAGGGACCCCGGGCCCAGCAGCTCAGCGGCGACTGTGCACGGGATCCCGGGGCGAGAGAGGAGAGGAGACAGAGCTGCCTCCCCTGCCTCCTTTTCCCCTCCACCGCCTCCTCCCTCTGACGGGGCGTTCCCCACCCTGACTCAGGGGCACTGACCTTGGGCACGTCTCACGAAGTCCCCTTCTGTGTGGACAGAACACACGAGTGCGGAAAATTCCGTTTTGCACTCATTCACTTAGGGCTGATGGCAATGTCAAGCTTTGGCTAAAATGTCGTTCTCTGAGGAGTGTTGGATATGGACCGGTGGGAGCGCCGGCTCTGAGGACGCTGCTCGGATGCAAGCCCCCGCTTCCCCGGTCACACCAGTCCCCTCCTCGTGCTCAGCCCCGTGTAAGGCACCGAGCAGCAGGTGCTCGACACACAGCGGGTGCTCGGGAGATGCTGGAGTCAGGAACGCGGCGGCACCCGGTGAGCGAGGCCGACACTGTGCTTGAGCCCTCCCAGTTGAGTGGATGTGGTAGCAAACATTTTAAATTTTGAACTTATTTATTCGTTTTTTAAAGATTGGTTTATTTATTTGAAAGTCAGAGTTACACAGAGAGAGGAGAGGCAGAGAGAAGGAGAGGGAGAGAGAGAGAAATCTTCCATCTGCTGGTTCACTCCCCAATTGGCTGCAATGGCCAGAGCTGTGCCGATCCGAAGCCAGGAGCCAGGAGCTTCTTCCAGGTCTCCCAGGTGGTGCAGGGGCCAAGGACTTGGGCCATCTTCTACTGCTTTCCCAGGCCATAGCAGAGCTGGATGGGAAGTGGGACTAGAACCAGTGCCCATATGGGATGCCAGCACTGCAGGACAGGGTGTTAACCCGCTGTGCCACAGCACCAGCCCTATTCATTCCTTTATTTGAAAGGCAGAGAGAAGAGAGAGATAGAGATCTTACCCCACACCAGCTGGCGCTGGGCTATGCTCAAGCTAGGAGCTCCCACTTGGGTGCCAGGCACCCAAGCACTTGAGCCATCCCCGGCCGCCTCCCAGGGTGCACACTCGCAGGAAGTTGGACCCAGAAGTGGAGCCAAGCCTTGAATCCAGACACTGTGGTATGGGATGCGGCCCTTAACCATCGAAAACCTGCCCCCGTGGTGAAGACTTTAGATCAAGAGGCCTCTGAGAACCGTGCTGACGGCAGGCGAATGGGCTGTGACCTCCAGGCAGAGGTGGGAAAGGGCCCATTTCCTAGTACGGCAGCTTCCCAGCTCCTAGAGAGGCTGGTAATGAAGACAGGCACAGTGACCCAGGCCACTTCTTGCCGCTCTGGTCAGATCCTCACACGTCCACGAAAGAGAAAGGTTAACCAGTCGTCCCTACACCCTCATTACCAAGGATGGCCCTCTTCTTCTTTTTAAGAGTTCAACCGATGGTATTAAGTAGAAAAGAAAATAGTAAAAAAAAAAAAATAAATAAGCTGTTCCTCCACAGTCCGGACAAGAGCTGATCAAGTCATCCTTCCCACAGTGTCCAATTCACTTCTTCAGGTTTCCTTTTAGGTGCTCGGTTAGTTGTCACACATCAGGGAGAACATGTGGTATTTGTCCCTTTGGGACTGGCTTATTTCACTCAGTGTGATGTTTTCCAGATTCCTCCATTTTGTTGCAAATGATAGGATTTTTTGTGTGTGTGTATCGCTGTGTAGTATTCCATAGAGTACATATCCCAGTTTCTTCATCCAGCCTTCCGTTGACGGGCATTTAGGTTGATTCCATGTCTTAGCTACTGTGAACTGAGCTGCAGTTCACAAGGAGGTGCAGACAGCTCTTCTCTTTGTTGATTTCATTTCCCGTGAGAGCCCACTCCTAACAGCTTGCTGCTCGCACACCGTGTGCCATCTGTCCATCACAGAGACAGTGCCAGTCAGAGTTCACTGCAAGTCCACTTGCTGCCTTCAAATCATCCGGTGCCAGGCACGGCACACCCAAACATCCGCTTCCAACAGACACCAGCACCACGCACTTCTTGAGCTGAGTTCACATTACGAAAGCGAATTACGACAATGGTGTGTTTTCTTCTTCATCCTTACACAAGTCACAACAGTCATGTATCATTCTAAAAACCATTTTCCAAAGAGGACGCTCTGGGGCACTGAGACCCCCAGACAGAGCTAAGTGACTATTACCCGCAGCACTAGCAGCACGGCCAGGCAGTGGGTTCTGTGTGCCAGGCTGTAGACACAAGAGTGTAACAACAGTGCAACAGCAGGGTCAGTCCCCAGGGAACAGGTCTCCTGGGAGGGTCCTTACCTGTCTCGCCCAGTGGAGGCTGAGCAGGGCACCGGCATTTGGAACAGGACAGCACTGTCATGTGACAGACAGCACGGGGCCCTAGTACAGGTCACACAACACGCCAACACGCCAGGTGTAGGTGACAGGCAGCATGGGGCCCTCATACAGGTCACACAACACGCCAGGTATAGGTGACAGGCAGCACGGGGCCCTAATACAGGTCACACAAGACGCCAGGTGTAGGTGACAGGCAGCACTGTGGCCCTAATACAGGTCACACAGCACGTCAGGTGTAGTTTTCCAGAAGAAATCCAGGTGCCGTCTAATAGCTTCCTCTGCGTCTGATCGTGGACTCCAAAAGTGAAGGAGGAAGAACCCCCGTTTCTGTGAGCTGAGCTCTACCTTTGCATCCACTCAGTGAAACAGGTGCAGTGACGCCCACTGCGTGCCAGGCTCTGAGAGTCGGCCGGAGGCTTCAGAGAGAATTAGAAGCTAGAGAAAATACATTTGTCAACTTTATTTAGCGTCTTCCTTGATCATACTCTAGATTCAGATCCACTTATCCAACTGTGATTACAAGCAGATTTTCTTCTGCAGAATTACAAACACATCAAGTGCAGTGATGTAGGTAGGACATATAAATTGCAAAAAGGTAAAAGTTATATTTTCATTGGAAACCCAATTTTAGTGCTATGTCTATCATAGAATGACCTTTGCAAACTATAAAACTATTCTGTAGGAAATTATCTTCTTTTACCACTGTGTGGTAGCAAATTGCTATGCAAGTTTAACCAGCAGCCAGTCATGTAAGCAGCTTGTGTTTTTAATATAAAGCGATGACTTTCATTATCTGAGTGTTCTGCTTTGGGAACCGTCACTAAAGAGGACAGGAAGGAAACCGTAGGCCACCAGAGCCTCCCCTGCTGAGAGCCACGAGGGCGGCACAGTGTGTGGAGCAGCCAGACCGGAGCTTTCCACGGAGCACGGGGTTTTATCCCACACAGCACCCATCACTCCCCACAATTCTGGGCTGCAGGAAACCGGGCCGGCCTGGTGCGCTCTTTCTCATGTCCTCTGGTTTCCTACTCTTCTTGACTTTTAAGCTACCAATGAAGACTAAGAGCATTCACACTTGTAAGATCCTGAAATGGGACCGCTCATGCCCTGTGTCCTCCTCACTCAAGGGAGTGGGATGTCTGCGATGTCACCTGGAGCAGCCCCGCCCTGAACCCAACTGACCCACAGCAACGCGGTGCTGGCAGCGGCTGTCCACCTCAGGTGGGCATCAGAAATGTCTTTCCAGACACTCCAGGGCGTGGGCCTCACTCCCTACCTGCAGGGGTGGAGCTCCAGGCAGGCCTGTCGTCCTGGTGCGCCCCAGAGGGAGCCGACCACCGCTGTAGTGTCTCTGCCACACTGCGCACGCTCCACTCTGTACAGCCAGGGACGACCAGCCAGCGGCACGTTTCATGAGGCTTCTGGAGAAGCCTGTGTGTCTGGACCTGAGTCCTGGCTCCTGCCAACGCACAGGGAGAAGCAGCACTGACGGCTCCGGTGACTGGCTCCCTGCCACCCACGTGGGAGACGTGGATCGGGTTCTTGCCGCCTGGTTTCAGCTACAGCCTCGCCCTGCCATTGTGGGCACGTGCGGAGTGAACCAGTGCATGGGAGCTGTCTTTCTGTGTGTGATTCTGCCTTTCAATGAATAAATAAAAATGAAAAACCAGAATCCCCTCCTTTGTCTGTGCAGCAACAGGAATACCTAACGACATCAGTTCCCCTCACCGCCCGTCAGGGCCCGGTGCTGCTCCTGGGAAGCAGAGCCGGGGTCCGTGCGACTCGTCTGTAGTTTCGCCGAAAACCCTCCTGACATTAGGGTGCTGCTAGTCCTTGTTTTAAATGGGACTTGTACGGTCTTAAACAGTAAAGGCCACATGAAAACATTCACCTCAGCTACTTCTGATAAAAGGGGAAATTAGGACTTTAATTCACTCCTGATTTTCACTACATTTCTACTTTATGAAACGGGACCCAGTCACTAACGCGCAGATCGTCCGGATCCCTGAAGGAGGGAGGGGGAGCTCTCTAAGACGTCGCCCCCGCAGTGTTTCTCTGCAGAGGCGCCAGGGCGACCCCGGCGTTCCTGTCTTCGCTCTCGGAGCTGTACAAATCGTGTTTTTCGATATATTCCCGGACAAGGTCCGGCACCAAGTAGCGGACGCTCTGGCCTCTCCTGAGCGCCCTCCGGATTTTTGTGGACGAGATGTCGTTGGGGATCCACTCGTTCACCAGGTCAATGTTGCTCCGGTGCTCCCACAGCACGTCGGACTCATAGATGAACCTCTGGGCGTCATTCCCCGCCCGGGTCACGCAGACGAGCCCGTAGTCGGACACAATGTGGGCGATGTCCTCACTCTTCCACAGGTTGGGGACACCGAAGGACTCCAGCAAGTCTGCCCCGCACAGCAGCTTCACCTTTGGCACACCTGGGGAGAGGGAACCGCCCTCAGGACCTGCTTGTTCTTTAAAGATTTATATGAAAGGCGGGGCATCAGCAGGACGGAGGGTGTGGTGGGGAGACCTTCTATCCACTGTTCACTTCCCACACAGCCACAATAGCTGGGGCTGGGCTAAAGCCAGGGGCCAGGAACCCCATCTGGGTCTCCCACACGGGTGGCAGGCGTCCAGCACTTGGGCCATCCCTGCTTCCTCACAGGCGTGTTAGCAGGAAGCTCGATTGGAAGCAGAGCAGCCAGGCCTTGAACCAGTGCCCACAGGGGACGCCAGCTAACAAGGGTGGCTTAGCCCACTGCGCCACAACGCTGGCCCAGGGTGGGCTCTTCTAACAACCCCTGTATCAAAATACGTGAGTGTGTGTGCACTTTTTATCGGATTCAGACTCCCAAAGGAAATCCACAATTAACTCAAAAGTTAAGGACCACTGTGGGAGAAATAAGTTTGGGGCACAAGGGGAGACTTTCAGGCACCCCCAGGAAAGAAACTTGAACTGGAAAAGCCCAGCTCCAGAGCCCTACCAACTCCAGTTAGGGAATCCGGCCCAGCTCCAGAGCCCTACCAACTCCAGTTAGGGAATCCGGCCCAGCTCCAGAGCCCTACCAACTCCAGTTCAGGGATCCTGGTAAAACAGGCCAACCTTTTGTTTTCGGCTCCAGGGGTTTCTTCTGCCTGGAATCTGGCCTCTGGTCCGCCCACTTCCTCTTCCGCCCAGGCCTCTCCAGCACAGGGGAGCTCTGCTGCTGATCGCAGTGGCTGGCCGCCAGCTTCTCTCGATGGTGTCTGCAAAACACCAGACCCGCGCTCCTGCTTCATACAGCGCTCCTCGGAGCAGTCGGCCCTCTGGAGATGCTAAGAGCCTCTGCCCCAGGCTTAAGAAATGTTCAACCACATGAGCCCAAACAGTCGGAATGGCCACTCGTGGGAGTGCTCAGCACTGTCCAGAGTAGAGAGGAAGGAGAATCCTGAGAAGTGGTGGCTCCCACCAGGCCCTGGGTGCCTGCCATAACAATCCTAACAACAGAGTTACGTTTCTTTCTTTCTTTTTTTTTTTTTTTTTTTTTTGACAGGCAGAGTGGACAGTGAGAGAGAGAGACAGACAGAAAGGTCTTCCTTTGCTGTTGGTTCACCCTCCAATGGCTGCCGCGGATGGCGCGCTGCGGCCGGCGCACCGCGCTCATCTGATGGCAGGAGCCAGGTGCTAGGTGCTTTTACCTGGTCTCCCATGGGATGCAGGGCCCAAGCACCTGGGCCATCCTCCACTGCACTCCCGGGCCACAGCAGAGGGCTGGCCTGGAAGAGGGGCAACCGGGACAGAATCCGGCGCCCCGACCGGGACTAGAACCCGGTGTGCCGGCACCGCAAGGCGGAGGATTAGCCTGTTGAGCCACGGCGCCGGCCTTCTTTCTTTCTTTCTTTTTTTTTTTTTTGACAGGCAGAGTGGACAGTGAGAGAGAGAGAGACAGAGAGAAAGGTCTTCCTTTGCCGTTGGTTCACCCTCCAATGTGCGGAGGTCACACAACAGCCAGTGTGCTGTGGCTGGTGCACCGCGCCAATCTGAAGCCAGGAGTCAGGTGCTTCTCCTGGTCTCCCATGGGGTGCAGGGCCCAAGCACTTGGGCATCCTCCACTGTACTCCTGGGCCACAGCAGAGAGCTGGTCTGGAAGAGGAGCAACTGGGACAGAATCCGGCGCCCCAACCGTGACTAGAACCCGGTGTGCTGGCGCCGCAAGGCGGAGGATTAGCCTATTGAGCCGCGGCGCAGGCTACGTTTCATTATTAACATACCACACTAAATTCTCTAGGTGGATTATCTCATTCAATCTTCTCTCAGTATTATTACCCCCAGAAGGAGGGGAGTGGGTGCTGGAGTTGCAACCCCAGCTCGAGCAGAGCCTCTGAACACAGGGCAGCAGGACCATTTGTGACTGTGACTGCTGATGACAAAGCTACACTGGGGCCAGTGCTGTGCAGCCAGTCAGGCTCCTGCTCGTAACACCAGCATCCCACATCGGAGAGCAGGTCTGAGTCCCGGCTGCTCTGCTTCCAATCCAGCTTCCTGCTCACACACCTGGGAAGGCAGTGCAGGATGGCTCAAGGGCTTGCCTACTTGCCACCCACCAGGATGGAGTTCCTGGCCCTTGGCTTTGGCCTGTCACAGATCTGGCCGTTGCAGCCATTTGGGGAGTGAACCAGTAGATGGAGGATCTGTTTCTCCTTCTCTCTGTCATTTTACCTTTCAAATAAAACAAAATAATAATGATAATAATGAAGGAGGGGCTGGCATTGTGCTACAGCAGGTTAAGCCACTGCCTGCAGTGCTGGCATCCCTTATGGACACTGGTTCAAGTCCTGGCCGCTCTGCTTCCCATCCAGCTCCCTGCTAATGCACATGGGGAGGCAGTGGAAGGTGGCCCACGACTTCGGGTCTCTGTGCCCATGGGAGAGACCTGGACGGAGTCCTAGCTCCAGCCTTTGTGGCCATGTGGGAAGTGAACCAGTGGATTGAAGATCTCTCAATGTGTCTTTCCTTCCCTCTCCCTCTGTAACCTTTCAAACAAATACATAATTTTTTAAAAATATTTATTTGAAAATTCAGAGTTATATAGAGAGAGGAGAGGCAGAGAGAGACAAGGGTCTTCCATCTGCTGGTTCACTCCCCAATTAGCAGCAACAGCCAGAGCTGCGCTGATCCAAAGCCAGGAGCCAGGAGCTTCTTCCAGGTCTCCCACATGGTTGCAGGGGCCCAAGCACTTGGGTCATCTTCTACTGCTTTCCCAGGCCATAGCAGAGCTGGATTGGAAGTGCAGCAGCCGGGACTCAAACTGGCACCCATATGGGATGCTGGCACTGTAGGCGGCTGCTTTACCTGCTATGCCACAGCACTGGCCCCAAATACATAAGTCTAAAAAAAAAAGAAAACTTAAAAAAAAAAAAAAACCCTCAATGATGACTGACAACTGAAAAAGAAAAGAAACAACGCAACTATATTACTGCCGGCTTTGTAGCAGAATTGTTTCCTATCCCTGCTGAGAGGAGGACACTGACTAAACTGCATAGGTCATTTAGCTTCGCAGGGGCAGGGCCAGGACTTGAACCTCAGCAGTCTGGTCCACAGCCCACACTGCTGACCACTGACGAGAGTGCTGACCCAGCAACAAAGAACCACAATAGCAAGAAGGGCCCAGAGGCCTACAATGGAGGGACAAAGGGCAGGAGTCGTGCAGGATGCCCACTGCTCTAACCTGGGCAGCACCACCACGTGACATGAGCTACACCTGTGGGGGCCAACCATGGGCCCTCTGTGCCCTCAGTCCCTTCTCTGCTGAACAGCAGGGGTGAACATGTCCTGGACGTGGACACTATGGACCTTCAGGGACCTGGACAAGACCGGGGCCCAGGATCCTGGTCTCTTTTGTAACAATGAGTAGGAGAAATTCTGCTCCCTGCCCAGCCTGAAGTCAGTCCTCTTGGCAAGTCACTACACCACCCGCACTCCAGGTTCAGTAGGTCGTCCAGCCCTAAACACGCTTCCCAGCAGTCCTCCGGGTGGACCCTGGATGGGACCGAGATTGTGTTGGTGAGATTCCCTTGTGAGAGGTAAGGGAGGCCGCTCTGCTGCTAAGACCCTGGGGGCCAGACCCCACAGTCACTGTCAGCCGCCTTTAGGACTCTGAGCCAACAGGAGCAGAAGCGGAGTCAGGTTCTTGAACTCCAAGAACAGCTAAGAATCGTGACCCTGAAATTCCGCAGCTTCCGTGTCTGCACTTACCGCTTCTGCCTACGCACTCACGCCCCTTCCTCTCCACTGGGAGAGGGTGTAGAGGTGGGAAGGGCAGGCGTTTGCCTGGTGGGCAGAGTGTGTCCCATATGGACGTGTCTGCACTGGAGTGTCATCTCCATGCTGATCTCAGCTTCCTGCTAGTGCAGACCCTGGGAGGAGGCATGACGGCTCAAGGAGCGGGGTGCCTCCCACCCATTTGGGAGACCCGGACTGAGCTCCCTGGCTTCAGGCCCAGCCAGGGGTCATAGTGGGCACTTGGGGATTGAACAGCGGTTAGGGTCTCTGTCTAGCTCTCTGCCTCTCAAATAAATTAAAGTTAAGGGCTGACAGGGTACACAGTGGGTTAAGCTGCCATTCATGACACCATCCCATATGGATGCCAGTTGGAGTCCTGGCTGCTCCACTGCTGATCCAGGTCCCTGCTAATGTGTGACTGGGAAGGCAGCAGCAGGTGGCCCAAGTATTTGGGTCCCTGCCACCTACACGAGAGACCCGGATGGAGTTCTTGGCTCTTCACTTCAGCCTGGCCCAGAATTGGCTGTTGTGGCCATTTGGAAAGTGAACTGGTAGATGGAAGACCTTTCTCTCTCTGATGCTCTACTTCTCAAACAAATAAATAAGTCTTTAAAAATAAATAGATAAATAATTTAAAAAATACCCAAAGGGGCTTCTATTTCTTGCTCTGAACCCTAACAAACACATTGAGACAATAACTGGAAGGTTCAGAACTCTAACAAGAGACTTTGGATAGAAATGTTTTTCAGAAAGCCTTTTATATTCCAGATAATAATATTAAGAAATAATTAGATATGATGTATTCTGGTTTCTGAATCTTTAATGGAGCTGTTTCAAAGCTATGAGCAGAGAGGGCCATGGTAACCCCCAAAGGTTGTCATGGCAGCGACACACAAATTCACAAAATCAGGCCTGTGCAAGCTTAAGCATCCCTGACCTTCTCTGGTTTACACGGAGGAAGACTGAGGACAGTGACATCCTCGCACAGCCTGTCCTCCCACCTGGAGCCCAGGCAGACCTGGCAGCGTCCTCCGTTTTCTTTTCTTTCTTTCTTTTTTTTTTTTTTTTTGACAGGCAGAGTTAGACAGTGAAAGAGAGAGAGAGAGACAGAGACAGAGAGAGACAGAGACAGAGAGAGAGAGAGAGAGAGAGAGAGAGAGAGAAAGGTCTTCCTTTCCATTGGTTCACCCCCAAATGGCTGCTTCGGCCAGCGTGCTGTGCTGATCCGAAGCCAGGAGCCAGGTGCTTCTCCTGGTCTCCCATGGGGTGCAGGGCGCAAGCACTTGGCCATCCTCCACTGCACTCCCGGGCCACAGCAGAGGGCTGGTCTGGAAGGAGAAACCGGGGCAGAATCTGGCGCCCCGACAGGGATTAGAACCCGTGGTGCCGGCGCTGCAGGCAGAGGACTAGCCTAGTGAGCCATGGCGCCAGCCGCGTCCTCCATTTTCTAACAGACACACCCCACAGCAGACATTCCAGCCTCACAAAACATGAGGAGAGACACGAAGGCCATGGACACCTGGTTGGCCGCTGTGCTCGGCGTTCTAGGACTTCACCCAGGAGCGGCACAGCCGACGCCCTCCAACCCTAGTGACGGTCTTGTGAGTGTGCGTTCATGCGAGCCGCACTGAAGCATGGAGGAAAACCCAGGAAGCTCCCCAGGCCCTCCCACAGCAGACAGAGCCGCTTCGCTGTCCGTACCTTAACACCTTCACGGTCTCCACCCACTCCTTCTGAAGGCTCTCCCAGGTATCGACTTCCACCCATTCTGAGTGCTTGGTGGCCAGCTCCGCCATGACAACTCGGTGGTGGGCAGGGATGAGTCCCTTCTTCTTATATGCGTCGCCCACCGGAGAAATGATGCCTTTGACAACCTTATATTTTCCTGAATAACAAGTTAGATTTATATTAGGCATAACAAGTTAGATTTTATGCACAGGAGATGTTATGATCAACATTGTTTTATAATCACAAATCATTTCTTTAAAATGAGGATTCAGACTTACTGATTACTTGAAGTTATGATATGCCATAAAATTGGCCACTTTTGGGTATTTGGTGCGCGCGCACGCGCACACACACACACACACACACACTGTGGCATGCATCTCCAGGACTTTTCACCTCTCCAACCGAGACTGCACCACGCTCCAGTGTGGACAGGACTCAGCTTTAGACCCCCAAACCATGGGCTGATTCAGGTGCAGGGTCTGACTCAGTTATGGTGGTCAGAGGTGGGCCTAGAGGGAGGCCCCTGGCAGGCAGGTCTCATGAAATGACAAAAGCTGGGTGGGAGGGGCTAGCCGGTGCTGTGGTGTAGTTGGTTAGACCTCCACCTATGCCGGTATTACATGTAGACACTGGTTCAAGTCCCAGGTACTCCTCTTCTGATCCAGCTCTCTGTTTATAGCCTGGGTGCTTAGGCCCCTGCACCCATGTGGGAGACCCAGAAGAAGCTCCTGGCTCCTGGCTCCTGGCTTCAGCCTGGCCCATCCCCAGTCATTACAGCCATTTGGTGAGTGAACCAGTGGATAGAAGCTCTCTCTCTGTCTCCCCTTCTCTCTCTCTGTAACTCTGCCTTTCAAAATAAATAAATAAGACATTTTTTAAGATTTATTTTTTATTTATTCAAAAGGCAGAGTTACAGAGAGGAAGGGAAAGAGATCAGCCATCTGCTGGTTCACTCCCCAAATGGCCACAACGGTCAGGGCTGTGTCAGGATGAAGCCAAGAGCTCGGAGCTTCTTCCGGGTCTCCCACGTGGGTGCAAGGGCCCAAAGATGTGGGCCATCCTCCAGTGCTGCTTTCCTAGGTACATTAGCAGGCAGCTGGAAGTAGAGTAGCCAGGACTTGAATTGGTGCCCATATTGGATGCCAGCACTGCAGGCGGCAGCTTAACCAGCTACGCCACAGTGCCAGCCCCTAAATAAAACCTAAAAAAAAGTACTTGGGTCCCTGCCACCCATATGGGAGACTTGGATGGAGTCCAGGCTCCTGGCTTCAGTCTGGCACAGACCTGGCTGTTGGGAGCAAACTCTCTTTCTCTCTATGGTTCTACTTTCAAATAAATAAAACTTAAAAAAACTTTTGAGGATTGCTGCTAAATCTTTACTACTCCTCATACTGCACTCTAAATCGATAAAACTTTTTTTAAAAAACAATTTATTTATTTGAAAGGCGGAGTTAGAGAGAAAGGAGAGACAGAGAGACCTTTGATCAGCTGGTTCACTCCCCAAATGGCTGCCATGGCCAGTGCTGGAACAGGCTGAAGCCAGGAGCCGGGAGCTTCTTCTGGGTCTCCCACACGGGTGCAGGGGCCCAATCACTTGGGCCATCCTCTGCTGCTTTCCCAGACAGATTAGCAGGGAGCTGGATTGGAAGTAGAACAGCTGGTACAGGACCAGCACCCACATGGCATGCTGGCACTACAGGCAGTAGTTTAACCTGTTAGGCCATGCTGCTGGCCCCGATAAATACGCATTTTTATTTCAAGGGGCCCTTAGCTGGAGGCTTAGTCCTTCCCGGGGCACAGCTTACTCCTTGCACATCTGGGTGCCTGCACAGGGAAGTCAGGCTGCAGGTCTGTGCCCAGCTGATCAGATATGTATTTTGAAACCCACCTAGCCACAGAGGTCTCCAGCTTACGCTGCTTTTGGTTCCTGAGCCTACCTGTCCCACTCAGGTAGTCCTTGGCCAGCTCAAACAACCTGAGGTGCATGTTGGTTATCGGATTAAAGGAGCCACAAGCAAGGAGAACCACTTCCGTCTTCTCCGAGTTGGCCATGGGAAGAACTTGGAGTTGCTGATCTAAATGGAAGATTCCAGAACCTCCCTTGCTGCCTACAAAAGAAAAGGAAACAAGTTTAGTTATAAAAGCTTTAAAATTTTTTTCTTAATAAAGGATTTATTTTATTTTTTTGAAAGGCATAGTGATGGAGAGAGAAAGAGAGAATGAGATCTTCCACCCACTGGTTTACTCTCCAAATGGCTACAACAGCAGGGCTGGGCCGGAATGAAGCCAGGAGCCTGGAGCTCCATCCAGGTCTCTCACTTGGGTGGCAGGGGCCCGACCACTATGTCATCTCCACTGCATTCCTAGGCACATCAGCAGGGAGTTGAACTGGAGGCAGAACAGCTAGGACTCAAACCAGTGCCAGATGGAGTCCCCAGCCCCTGACTTGGGCCTGGCCTAGCCTTGGCCGCTGTGGCCATTTGGGGAGGGGGGACCTCTCTGTCTCTGTAACTCTGTTTTTCTAATAAATAAATAAACCTTGTTTCTTGCTTTTCTTCCCAATTCCTCCACAGCACATCCTCAAGGAGCTTCCTAATAAAGGATGCAGGAGAGAAAGTCTGACTATGTCTTCATTCCTCCCTCAGTGAGATAATCCTTTTCAATTTAATAATTCCCAATAGTGTTTGAACTTATTTTCTCTTACAACATAGAGGTGCTTCTTCGTTGTTCCCTAGCATTCTACACTACCGTGGAAGTCTGATGCCGTTTGGTTCTTTCCCTTTGCATGTCACCTGGGTTTCCTCTCTGGAACATGTGAGAATGTTCACTTCCCCTCAGCGCCCTAGACGGACACGGTGGTGTGCTTTGGTGCCAGCCTCCTGCACTCCTGTGCCAGGCCCTCAGAGAGCCCTTCCACCTCAAGCCAGATCGCTCGGTTCTGAACTCTCTCTTTGAAAAGCGCTCCATAAGTAAAATACTACTGCCATTATGAAGTTTTTTTTTTTTTTTTTACAGGCAGAGTGGACAGTGAGAGAGAGAGAGAGACAGAGAGAAAGGTCTTCCTTTTGCCGTTGGTTCACCCTCCAATGGCCGCCGCGGTCGGCGCGCTGCGGCCGGCGCACCGCGCTCGTCCGATGGCAGGAGCCAGGAGCCAGGTGCTTTTCCTGGTCTCCCCATGGGGTGCAGGGCCCAAGCACCTGGGCCATCCTCCACTGCACTCCCGGGCCACAGCAGAGGGCTGGCCTGGAAGAGGGGCAACCGGGACAGAATCCGGTGCCCCGACCGGGACTAGAACCCGGTGTGCCGGCGCCGCAAGGCGGAGGATTAGCCTGTTGAGCCACGGCGCCGGCCGAAGTTTTTAAGAATAAATATTCATATGTGAACGAATCATGTTTTAAAATAATCTTTTCGAGAATTTATAACAGCAGCAATACAATTCTGCTCAAAGTATATTAGAGAGTTCTGGAAGGAATTATTTGTAGAGCTTGAAGGATTTTTATAATTATTGTAGAAATATAACAAATGACAATAATTAATGATTGTATGCTTCTTTTCAGCTTTTAAAATACATTCATACACATCTTTTTTTTTTTTTTTTTTTTTTTGACAGGCAGAGTGGACAGTGAGAGAGAGAGAAAGAGAGAAAGGTCTTCCTTTTTCCGTTGGTTCACCCTCCAATGGCTGCCGTGGCCGGTGCACTGTGCTGATCTGAAGCCAGGAGCCAGGTGCTTCTCCTGGTCTCCCATGGGGTGCAGGGCCCAAGCACTTGGGCCAACCTCCACTGCACTCCCGGGCCACAGCAGAGAGCTGGCCTGGAAGAGGGGCAACCGGGACAGAATCGGGCGCCCTGACCAGGACTAGAACCCAGTGTGCCGGTGCCACAAGGCAGAGGATTAGCCTAGTGAGCCTCGGCGCTGGCCACACATTATCATTTAATCCTTACCACAAAAAAATTGACCAAAAGCATTCAACATGTTCCAATGATCTATATTATACTTAGATATTTAGATATTCCTGTTAATCTTCTACCATTGAACATCTAACCTTTTCTAATTTTTCACGATTACCAACATCCCCCCCCCAAAAAAAAAAAAAATAATGATTAAAATGAATTGGAAACCAAGCTCAGAAGGCCAGCATCAAGGATAATGCATGGCCCAGCAGTTCTCGGGGCACAGCTCGCTTTAGCTCAGGTTTTGTGTTCTCAGTGGGCAAAGTTAGTGAGCAGCATAACCAGGGCCAGATTTTAGGTTTCCTTTAACTCTCTCACCAAGAAGAAAAAGGGAGATAAGGTGGGGCAGGGCAGCCTGCGAAAGCACTCTCCAGCTAAGAGTTGATGAACGAGAACTCCAACACCTCATGGGAACTTCCGAAGGCTTCTGAGCAATGGAGCGACGGCAGGGCGCTAGAAAAATCACGTGACGCGACACTTAAGCCCCTGATTTGGTTGTATCTCTGGTTTCTTCAGCTGTAAAACAGGATCACGACAGACCCCATCCCAGTGATGCTGCAGGATGATTCTGAGGACAGTGCTCGGCACCGCACCATGCCTGTGCATTTCAGCACAGTGCTCAAAAGGATGGCAGCTGCTCTCTGGGAGGAGGGCGACGCCGATGACAGATGTCACAGGACTGACTGCTGGAACAAAGCAAGACAGGTAGGTATCTGAGGCAGAGTACGGGGGGATCACAGGGATACTGCCGAGTGTTGCGAGCGAACAAAGGAGAGGACAGGCCGCCATGTTCAGCACGGCATCAAGAAACAGGGAACAGCGATTCCAACATCATACCTTTGGGCTGTCATTCTAAGGGTGATACCACAGTCACGCGGGGCTCATACCCCTGCCCGACTCACCTTTCCCATCCCTACCCCCCCACCCCGATTTCCACACGAGGTACTTGTGGTGTTAGAGAGGCGGTGAATCCCACATCCCCACAGCACCTGGGAGATCCTGTGATCTCCCCCGTACTCTGCCTCAGATACCTGCCTGTCTTGCTTTGTTCTAGCAGTCAGTCCTGTGACATCTGTCTGGGGCCCTACAGGGAACTCGGCATCTGCCAGCCCCTGGCATCCTCCCAAGACTGTGCTGGAGGGGCTGGGTCCCACTGATGCTTGGTGTCAGTCCTGACCCTGCCGGTCTCATGTTCTGCACCATTCTCCGAGACGGTGAGATGGGCAAAGGTCAAGGCCGGTGAGGCCGAGCAAGAGATGCCAGGCCTGCAGGGAGCAGCCTGTGGCCCTGAAACAGAACACAGAGCCTCGGCACCCCCTGGCCTCTGTGCTCAGGGATGATATCGGGTTTCCAGGTTATCCTCTGAGGGATGGGGACGGGAGGGGGAAGCTGACCACTCAGCACAAAGGAAGCTGTCTCAGATACCCGGCTCAGTTTCACGGATTCGCCTTGAACACAGCCAGCTTGAGCTCAGACTAGACACGAAACCCTCAATGCCTCAGAGGAGTGAAGGGAGCAGCCGCGAGCTGTTGCAGCCCGGGCGGGTTTAACAGAAGCAGGACCCAGCCCCATGCGAGTGAGAGCGCTTCCTCTGCATCCGTGAGGCGGGGGCGTAGGGGGGCAGCCACGAATGGGGGCAGGAGCCCGGAGGCCCCACAGGACCGCTCGGATCTTCCCTGCCTTGCTCCGGGTGCTCCAGGACCCGGGTCCCCATGATCCACTTCTGCCTGGCCCACACTGCCTACCACTTGCACTGCCGGCTGCCGAGATCTCACTGGCTCAGGCTGTAAGTGTCCCTCCCCTGCTCGTGGTGACCAGAGGGAGGTCAGGTCTTGACGTTAAACTAAAATGTACTTTTAAGTTTAAAATCACTGATCTTTCTAGTTTTAAAAACACTGAGGTGTAAACATGAATATTTGGTAAACACTGAGCTAGTTTTTAAACATCGGCCTTTAAAAACAAAGACAATGGATTCTGTGTGGCTTCCCTCACCCCATCTCAGAATGTGCCATTTAAGGACATCTACGCTGACTGTGGCTGTGACTGGCTGTGGCTGACTGTGGCTGTGGCTGTGGCTGTGACTGGCTGTGGCTGTGGCTGACTGTGGCTAACCAGCCCACCTCACCTCTAAAGGATGCTGTCCCCTCCACCATAGCAACTTTAAGCTGCAGCTAGCTCTATGCTTGTTCTAACAATGCTCCCGTTGTTTTAAATACTCTTGAGTGTATATTTTGATATTATATATTCTTTTAAGTACCTTTATTGGGGATAAATCCTGGTCTTGCAGGGTATATCTGATTTCTACAAATACCTTAGTCATTTAGTGCTAAACCCAATTACTAAACAATCACGGTGAATAATAACAGTTTACAGTAAGGAAAAGAGATAGAACTATTAGTCAATATGGAAGGTTTTCTTATGTGTCATGAAAACTATGTACATGTGAACTCAGGAAAACAAAATGTTCCATTGAGCAGCAAGAGCAAGCCACACTGGTTGTGTGAGCTGCAGGAGGTAGGTTAACTCTCGGTTTATTACACTCGACGCCAATCACCTGGCTGGAGGCAGCGCTAGCAGAGCCCAGGGGTGTGGTTCAGACTCCCAGACCTGGGTTCAAATTCTAGCTGTACCACCTAGTTCCACCAGCTGTCTGTTCTTGGACAAGACACTTAAAACTTTCTGAGACTCAGTTTCCTTGTTTGTAAAATAAGGACCCACAGTCCCTACCTCACAGGATTTTGTGCATGTTAAATGAGACCATATAATAAAATATTAGCACATTTGCTCATGTACGCTAATAACCATTACTTGTGGGTTGTCTTACAGCTTATCTCACAGCCAGGGTAAGGCAATCATCCTAGCAATCTCCCAGGGATCAGCGACAACAATGGCTGCTACCTAGCAGGGGCTTAACAGTGGTAGCCAGTTGTCAACACCCTCACTGAACCATTACCAGACATAACTCTGCCCTAAAAGGATGGACCTCAATTCACCTTTGCCAGGTTTAAAACTTTAGCTTCGTGGTTTAACGTCACATTATCACGAAACAGAAGCTGTACGAGACAAGGAACGAGAATGTAACCACTGTGTCCCATGCAGCCAGGTGACGGTGTTCTTGTTCGGGATCGCCACTCTGGCCCTCCAGTTCTACGTCCTGCTCAGGTGAGTTCCTATGCCCAGCAGCTTAGCATGCATGGCTTACCTGCGGAGGTGGTCGGGCAGCTCTCTGTGACTCCTCTCACCTGTTTAGCTGCAGCCTGCCCCATGGTTTCTGTCCCTATTGTCAATGGCAGTCACTCTGCCTCTTTGAGGCCAGCGGAGATCTGGGCAGGTGGAGTCTCGCTTCTAATCCACACTTACTTCTTACGGTGGAAGAAGCCATTAAACGGGAGACACAGGGGCACGGATGTCTCAGTTTATGGTCCCCAGAGGCCAGTGCCACCGGTCTAGCACCTGCTAACACCTGCAGTGCAGAAAGCAGCAGAGGCCCTCAGGGGAGAGGGCGCACAGGCCCAGGCGCAGGCCGGCTCCACAGGGCTCCTCAGGTTCCTTCAGGTTTATGCTGGAAACAAAGTCTTGGCAGAAACAGTGTAACAACTGCCACTGAGTAAATAAAGCAAACACAACTTAATTCATCCAAAATGAAAAAAGGTGTGGAATTTCTACATAAACGTGAGAAGTGAGAGTCCACTTCCTGCACTGGGGAAGTCAGCCTGGCTCTCACTGGCCAGCTTCTGGCACAGGAGGTTTTGTCCAGTAAGCCGCCCTTCTTGACCCGAGAAGGCCTGAACTGCAGGGCCAGCGCCGAGGTGCAGTGGTCAAGCCGCTGCTGGTGACATTGGCGTCCCACGTGAGTCCTGGCTGTTTCATTTCCAATCAAGCTCCCTGCTACTGTGCCTGGGAGAGCAGCAAATGATGACCTTGGTGCTTGGTCCCTGCCACTCACATGGGAGGCCCAGATGGAGTTCCAGGCTCCTAGCCTTGGGCTAGCCCAGCCCGGTCACTGCAGCCATTTGGGGAGTAAACCTGTGGATGGAAGCTCTCTATCCTTTCCTCTCTCTGACTCTGCCTTTCAAATACATAAATAAATCTTTAAAAAAGGCCAGAAATATCACAAAACATTTCACCAAAATATCAAACTAGAACAAGTTAGAAAAATGGGAACTATCACTTATCTATCAATTATGAGTCTTAGCAACGCTCCCTATCACTTGTAGACTTTTTTTTTTTTTTTTTGACAGGCAGAGTGGACAGTGAGAGAGAGAGACAGAGAGAAAGGTCTTCCTTTTGCCGTTGGTTCACCCTCCAATGGCCGCTGCGGTCGGCGCGCTGCGGCCGGCGCACCGCGCTTGTCCGATGGCAGGAGCCAGGAGCCAGGTGCTTTTCCTGGTCTCCCCATGGGGTGCAGGGCCCAAGCACCTGGGCCATCCTCCACTGCACTCCCGGGCCACAGCAGAGGGCTGGCCTGGAATAGGGGCAACCGGGACAGAATCCGGCGCCCCGACCAGGACTAGAACCCGGTGTGCCGGCGCCGCAAGGCGGAGGATTAGCCTGTTGAGCCACGGCGCCGGCCCCACTTGTAGACTTTTACAGTGTTAACTTGCCATCATGGTAATGGAAGCAAAGTTCTAAAGTGACAGGAGTTACCCAGAGCCAAGTTAATGCTGCGTCAGAAATCAGATTAGAGTTCAGGGGTCAGTGCTCAGACTTCCTGTAATAAGTAATAAAACAAGCTGCCACCCAGTGTGCTGATTTCTAGGCCCCGATCTTCTCGATACTGCAGCCAACCTCTCCTGACCAACCTGGTTGCTAACATCATCTTTACTTTCTTCACAATCGGTAAGTGTCCAGTCATCTGTCACGCATGTACGAAGTGTCTGCTATCTGCCAAATCCTGCTAGGACAAAAATGCCCTAGGGCCAAGACATGAGTCAGGACATTTGCCTCCCGTGTCAGGCTACCTGGGTCAGTAACCAGCTCTCACTCCTCAGTCCAGCGTCCTACTGATGCAGGCCCTGGGAGGCAGCAGTGATGGCTCAAGTTACTGGATTCCTGCCGCCCTTTGGGAGACCCTGACTGAGTTCCCAGCTTCCAGCTCAAGCTGTTGCAGCCATTTGGGGAGCAGATGAGAGATCTTTAAATTTTTTTTTTAAAGATAAAGATTTCTGTTCTTCAGCTCACAGACTGAGCATATGAAAAAGTTCATATTTAAAATTCAGGTAAAAAGAATTTTTTTAAAAAGTTCCTGGGAATTGGGGGTAGGGGGTGGGGAACAGACATGTGCCTAGTGACTAAGATATCTGCATCCCACACCTGAGAGCCTGGGTTTGAGCTCTAGTGCCTGACTACAGTTTGCTATTAATGCAGACCCTGGGAGGCAGCAGAGCTGGCCCAGGCGGTTGGGTCCCTGCCCTCCATGTGGGAGAACTGAACTGGGTTCCTGGGTTCTGGCTTCAGCCTGGCCTATCCAAGGATACTGTGGGCATTTGGGGGAGTGAACTTGGTATATCATGAATGGGAGGTATCTGTGTGTCTTCTTTATTTATCTATCTATCTATCTATCTATCTATTTATTTATTTTGACAGACAGAGTTAGACAGTGAAAGAGAGAGACAGAGAGAAAGTCTTCCTTCCGTTGGTTCACAACCCAAATGGCTGCTACGGCCGGCACGCTGCACCAATCCGAAGCCAGGAGCCAGGTGCTTCCTCCTGGTCTCCCATGGGGTGCAGGGCCCAAGCACTTGGGCCATCCTCCACTGCACTCTTGGGCCACAGCAGAGAGCTGGACTGGAAGAGGAGCAACCGGGACAGAATCCGGTACCCTAACTGGAACTACAACCTGGGGTACCAGCACCACAGGCGGAGGATTAGCCTAGTGAGCCGCACCGTCAGCCTATTTATTTATTTTATTTTATTTTACTTGAAAGTCAGTTACACAGAGAGGAGAGGCAGAGAGAGAGGTCTTCCATCTATTGGTTCACTCCCCAGATGGCCGCAATGGCTGGAGCTGAGCTGATCTGAAGCCAGGATCCAGGAGCCCCCTCCGGGTCTCCCACATGAGCCCAAGGACCTGAACCATCCTCTACTGCTCTCCAAGGCCACAGCAGAGAGTCAGATTGGAAGTGGAGCAGCCAGGTCTCGAACCGGCGAGCACAGGGGACACCAGCACTGCAGGCGGAGGCCCTAACTGCCATGCTACAGCGCCAGCCCCCATTTGTCTTCCTCTTCAAATAAACAGATAACAAATCAATAATCTTTAAAATATGGGGGCCGGCTGGCGCCGTGGTTCACTAGGCTAATCCTCTGCCTGTGGTGCCGACATCCCGGGTTCTGTCCCGGTTGCTCCTCTTCCATCCAGCTCTCTGCTGTGGCCCCGGAGGGCAGTGGAGGATGGTCCAAGTGCTTGGCCCCCGCACCCGCATGGGAGATCAGGAGAAGCACCTGGCTCCTGGCTTCGGATCGGCGCAGCGCACCGGCTGTGGCGGCCATTTGGGGAGTGAACCAACAGGAGGAAGACTTTCTCTCTGTCTCTCTCTCTGTCTAACTCTGCCTGTCAAAGAAGAATATGGGGCCAGTGTGTGGCTCAGTGGGCTAAGCTGCTGCTTGTGATGCCAGCACCACATGTCAGAGCACCAAACTGCCTCCAGTCCACCTGCTCTGCCTCCAATCCAGCTTCCTGCAAACACGCCTAGGAGGGCAGCGGATGATGGTGCAAGTGCTTGGGTCCCTGGTACCCACATGGGAGAAAGGATGGCGCTGTCCTGGCTTTGACAGGGCCCAGCTCTGGCTGTCAAGGGCATTTGGGGAGTGACCCAGCAGATGGAAGATGTCCCTGTCTCTCTCTGTGATGCTCTGCCTTACAAAGGAAGGGAGGGAGGGAGGGAGGGAAGAAGGAAGTAAGGAAGGAAGGGAGGGAGGGAGGGAGGAAGGAAGTAAGGAAGGAAGGGAGGGAGGGAGGGAGGGAGGGAAGAAGGAAATAAGGAAGGGAGGGAGGGAGGGAGGGAGGGAGGGAGGAAAAAAGGAAGGGAGGGAGGGAGGGAGGGAAGAAGGAAGTGAGGAAGGAAGGGAGGGAGGGAGGGAGGAAAAAAGGAAGGGAGGGAGGGAGGGAAGAAGGAAGTAAGGAAGGGGGGGAGGGAGGGAGGGAGGGAGGAAAAAAGGAAGGGAGGCAGAGAGGGAGGGAGGGAGGGAGGCAGGCAGGGAGGGAGGAAAAAAGGAAGGGAGGGAGGGAGGGAAGAAGGAAGTAAGGAAGGAGGGGAGGGAGGCAGGGAGGGAGGGAGGCAGGGAGGAGAGTGTGCTTCTGAGATGACTGACCCAGTAACCGACGCCGCTCCCCGTCCGTTTAGGTTTCACGGTGCTGCTTACTCACGTGGATCTGGCCCCACAGGCACTAAAGGGGATGTTCTCTGTCTTTGGTGTGGGGTCCTTCGGTGTGGGAGCCTGCACCGTGGTGCTGACGGGTTTGGCTGCTGACTGCGTATGTATTAAATGTGGCTACCTGAGGGCTCATCCTAATCTAAAAGCTGAGCTGTAAACAATAAATCCACCATTAGTCTTCAGTATTTATTTGCCACTTACACTAAAACTGGAGGGCTGTAGAAACGGAATTCCTAATCAGACACGTGTCCTAGGTAAAACAGTTCTCTGGGGAAAGTTAAAAAAAATCCACCAGAGATTTTGCTTTTGGAGGGTAAGTTCCATTTTTCTAGAATTTTACAAAGTAGTTAGGATGGTAATGGGGCAGCAGAGCACATTAAGCAGTGAGCGTTCCAGCTCTTGCTAAGCTGCACATTCACTTAAATCCTTGTGGCAAAAAACATTTTTAATACATGTTCTGATTATAAGGCAAAATATCCTTCATAGTTTTTTTTCTCTCAAATATAGGAAAAAACAACCCCTGAACTTTACTATTTGTCTGTGCTCCTGTCAGTCGGCAGCCTGGCTTCCACAGGTAAGCAAAAAACCTCCCCAAATAACCAGTCCTTGTCAAAGGTTTACCAGTCCTGCAAGGTGCACAAGCCAGTCATGGCTGTCAGACGGCAAGGGGCAGCTTCAGGAGGGGAGCTGAGCGCCGAGCCTCCTTCAAAGCCAGAGGTCCAGGAAGCTAAGAAGACAAAAGGGGGGGGTCGGGCTGGCGGGAAGCAGCCCCTCTCGGGTTACCCCAGGCTGTTTAATCACCCCATTCTCCATCTCGCAGTGCTTTCCTCGGGCATGGGGCTGATGTGGCTGTCCAGGGTGACGTGTCCAAAGCCAGACGCCAAGCCAACAGTCTAAAGCTGGCCTCTCAGTCCTGCTGGTCCCCTGCCTCAGAGACGTGCTTTGGGCTGGCTGTCCCCGTCCCGCAGCACGACGACCCATCGCAGCACACACTGGTCTCCTACCTGCTAGGCCTAGGGGAACCACAGCTGAACATCAGAGCAGACGACCAGACATCTGGAACAGAGCTGCCTTTACGGATCAACGGCAGGGACGAAGGTAAAGAGGAACTGAACACAGGATCCACACTGCAACCAAACTCACTGCAATAAGCACTTCCTGTATTTTTTTTCTATTTCAGTTTTCTGTTTAGATTTTATTTGAAATCAAGTTCAAATTTTTTTCAAAGTTACAAAAGGGAAGAAGACAGTTGTATTATTTTTGCTAAGTCACAACATCCTAAAATGAAATATTACCACTGCTAGCAGAAAAGGGTCCCTATTAAATACTTTCAAAACCATTACTTGGACAGTGAAAGGCCCTGGAAGTAACTGTGAGGATTGGAAGAAACAATGTAAAAACAATATGGCTCTTGCACTCTCTAGACCTCACCAACCAAAATGTTAACATGTCAGATAGATTTCAGGTTATCTCAAGGCAGAGTTTCTATTGGAAGTTTCTTTTTCCCCTGAACTTTCCATCTTGCTCCCCACAACCTTAATCGACTTGAAGATCTCAGTCCATGACAATTCCACGGTCCCAGCTCAGCTGCTGAAGCCCAAATACTTCAAATTATGCTTTTTTTTTTTTTTTTTTTTTTAGACAGGCAGAGTGGACAGTGAGAGAGAGAGACAGAGAGAGAGGTCTTCCTTTTTCCGTTGGTTCACCCCCACAATGGCCACCGCACTGATCTGAAGCCAGGAACCAGCTCCTTCCTCCTGGTCTCCCATGCAGGTGCAGGGCCCAAGGACCTGGGCCATCCTCCACGGCACTCCAGGGCCACAACAGAGAGCTGGACTGGAAGAGAAGCAACTGAGACAGAATCCGGCGCCCTGACCGGGACTAGAACCCGAAGTGCCGGTGCCGCAGGTGAAGGATTAGTCTATTGAGCTGCGGCACCGGCCCTCAAATTATCCTTAACGTCTTTCTGGTTTTCCTCCACCCCTCATCAAGAAATTCTGATGGATCCACATTCAAAATAGATTCAAAATCCAACCAATATGTGCTCCTTGAAAATTTTTATGGCATTGTGGCACAGTGGGTCAAGCCACGTTTGCAATGCCTGCATCCACATGGGAGTGCTGGTTCCAGTCCCAGCTACTCTGCTTCCAGGCAAGCTTCCTGCTAGTGAGCCTGGGAGAGGACAGGATGGCTCAGGTGCCTGGGACTCTGCTACCTAAGCAGGAGACAAGGATGGAGTTTCAGGCTCCTGGTTCCAATCTGGCCCAGCCTTGGCTGCTGCAGCCATGTGGGGAGTGAACTAGCAGATCTCTGTCTGTCTCTCTCTCTGTGTAGTTCTGCCTTTCAAATAAATAAATCTTTTTTTTTTTTTTTTTTTTTTTTTTGACAGGCAGAGTGGACAGTGAGAGAGAGAGACAGAGAGAAAGGTCTTCCTTTGCCGTTGGTTCACCCTCCAATGGCCGCCGCGGTCGGCGCGCTGCGGCCGGCGCACCGCGCTCGTCCGATGGCAGGAGCCAGGAGCCAGGTGCTTTTCCTGGTCTCCCCATGGGGTGCAGGGCCCAAGCACCTGGGCCATCCTCCACTGCACTCCCGGGCCACAGCAGAGGGCTGGCCTAGAAGAGGGGCAACCGGGACAGAATCCGGTGCCCCGACCGGGACTAGAACCCGGTGTGCCGGCGCCGCAAGGCGGAGGATTAGCCTGTTGAGCCACGGCGCCGGCCATAAATAAATCTTTTTTAAAACAGCAGGGATGGGGATGGGGGCCAGTATTGTGGTGCAGTGGGCTAAGCTGCCACCTGCAATGCCGGCATCCCACATCGGAACGCTGGTTCGAGTCCCGGCTGCTCCAATTCCAATCCAGCTCCCTGCAAATGCACCTGGGAAAGCAGCAGAAGATGCCCAAGTGCTTGGCTCCTGTCACTCATATGGGAGACCTAAAAGGAGTTCCAGGTTCTTGGCTTCGGCTTGGACCAGCCCTGGCCACTGCAGCCTTTTGGGAAGCGAACCAGAGATCAAGATCTCTGTCTCTCTTTTAAATAAATAAATAAATAAATCTTAAAAAAAAAAAAAAAAAAGGTGTGGTGGGCTTTGTGACACAGCAGGTTAAGCCATTATTTGGGACGGCAGCATCTCAGAGTGCTTGGGATTGCGTGCTGCTTCCACTGCCGATCCAGCTTCCTGCTGATGGGCACTCTGGCAGCGGATGATGGCTCAAGTACCTGGGTCCCTGCCACACACGGGAGACCTGGATGGAGTTCTGGCTCCTGGCTTCAGCCTAGCTCAACCCCAGCCCTGGCCATTACTGCCATTTGGGGAGAAAACCAATGGATGGGAGATTTTTCTCTCTGTGTGTCTCTCCCTTTCTCTCTATAATTCTGCCTTTCAAATAAATCTTTTTTAAAAAATGATAGGTTAAAATAATAGAAAAAAATGAAAACATATACCCACACAAAGCAACAACTGGAAACTGAAATGCTGCTCAGAAGTGAATGGGGGTGAGCATGTGGTCTAGGCGTTCAGCCCTGAGTTGGATCCCATGTCCTGTATTTCAATGCCTGTGCTGGAGTTCGGGACCTGCTCTGGATTCCAGCCTCCTGCTAATGCACCGGAGGAGGCAGGAGTGATGGCTCAAGGGGTGGAGTCCCTGCCACCCACGTGGGAGACCTGGACTGGGTTCCTGGCTCCCAGATGCAGCCTAGATGTGGGGCGTGAACCAGCAGATGCTAACACGCCTGGCGGCAAGCAGATGATGGTCCAAGCACTTGGGTTCCTGACACCCACACGGGAGACCGGGATGCAGTTCCTGGCTCCTGCTTTCACCTGGCCTAACCTTGGCTGTTGCATTTGGGATGTGAACCAGCAGATGTAAGGTTTCTTCATCTCTGTCACTCTTCCTTTCATATAAATAAATAAATAAATCTTTAAAAAGAAAATACAAGTTCATACTCTTACTCATCATGCAAGACTGACAATGATATAAGCAATCCACTAGCAGGCATTAAAAAAGAGGCCCAAGGGGCCAGCATTGTGGCACAGGGAGTTAACTGCTTGCAATGCTAGTATCCCGAAACAGAGTGCCGGTTTCAGCCTAGGCTACTCCACTCTGACCCAACTTCCTGTTAACGTACCTGAGAAGGCAACAGAAGATGGCCCAGGTGCTTGGGCCCCTGCTACCCATGCGGAGGACTTCCTGGCTCCTTGCCTCGACCTGTCCAGCACGGCTGGCTGTTGTAGCTCCTTGGGGAGCCAACCAGCAGATGGAAGATCTCCCCCCTCCCCGCCCCGCCTTTCAAATCAATCAATCTTAACAAAAACAACAGAGGTCCCAGAGTTCAGAGAGCCTTTGGCTAATAGTACTTCTTGTTAGTCACTCAAGTTTCCCCTGCCCCAGCAGTCGCTCTATCTAGTTACAACAGTTTGCATTCCCAGGGCTCCCATCCCAAGTCCAAGCAAGCTAAAGTGTCCTAAACTCCTCCAGCTGCCAAGCAGGATGTATCTGATTTCCTAGTAACGACTCCCAGTTCTACTTGCGTCTCTGCCACCCTCGTGGGAGAACCAGATTGAGTTCCTGGCTCCTGAGTCCTGCCTCCTATGACCACAGAACATATTCCTCCTTCTCCAACTTCTTCTGTCTCACATTTGAAGGCTTGGAAAATTGGAAACCAAACCAATTTCTTACTTAAGCACTAGAAATACTCATTCAACTTTAAAAAAATAACCCTGGTATGTAAAAACATCCGACAACACAGAACCACTGATCAGTTAAGAAAGAAAGAACAGAAGGTAAATTCAGGGCACACAGGGTAAGGCCTCTTCTCCACAGCTTTCATGACGGCATACACTACAGAGAGCACAAGGCGGCTGGCTCTGGCGCAGCAGTCATGTGCTGCTTGGGACGCCCCATCCCGCACATGAGTACCTCGGTTTGAGACTTGGCTCTGCGTGGAATTCCAGCTTCCTGCAATGTGCATCTTGGGAGGCAGCAAGCAACAGTGACTGGGTTCCTGCTACCCAGGAAGAGTGGGAGAGCTGGACTGAGCTCACAGCTCCGCTTCAGGCTGGAACACTTTCAGCCAGCAGAGCATCAGCTGTTGTGGGCAGCTGGGGAGTGACCGAGGGGATAAAAGATCTCTGCCTTTCCAGTAAATAAAGTCGAAAAACCAGCACAAATGCCTACATCGAATGCTATATTATCATCAACATTAGGGAAGCACATGGTGAGAAAGTGTTTACTCAGCAAATTCTTTCAATGTTTCCCGTAGTTTCCAGTTCTGTTTGACAGTAGAGGCACTGAGTTCCATTTTACCGTAAACATTGATACTTTCCCTCGTATCAACCTACCAGAAATTAAAGATAATCACATTAGTGTAACAGGCACTTACTTTTACAAAGGAATTCTTTGAATTTGAAGTGTTTTGTAAGGTAGGCTACTGGAATCATTCCAACCAGTTGTCACCATTCTTCTCTAAAAAAGCAGCTTCGTGTCTAATTCTGAAAAAAAATGCATAGTGATAAGAAATTGTGTGATCAGACACAAGTGACAGAACAGTTCTTTCTGGCAGAGTCCTATGACCATCAACACTGGCAGTCTGTCCTGGGCAGCAGAAATCTAGCTTCAGTGCCCAGACCTCTGAAATGACGACGTCTCTGGTGTCCTGTGGGTTGCTGGTTTTTCAGAAGGGTGGGTGGGGACAGGACAGGAATTTGGCACAGTGGTTAGGAGGAAACTTGGGATGCCAGTATCCCACAGCAGAGTGCCTGGGTTAGAGTCCCCGCTCCACCTCTCTTCTTTTCTCTTTTCTTTCCTTCCCTCCCTTCGTCCCTCCCTCCTTTCTACTTTTCTTTCTCTTCCTTTGTTTTTTTAAAATTTATTTATCTGAAAGACAGAGTTATACAGAGGCAGAGGCAGAGAGATTAGTCTTCCATCTGCTGGTTGACTCCCCAAATGGCCACAACAGCCCAAGTTGGGCTCAGTCCGAACCTAGAAGCCAGGAGCTTCTCCCATGTAGGTGCAGGGGCTCAAGCACTTGGGCCATCTTCCGTCGAACCCTCGACAGCAAGGGTCCAATGGGGTCACGACACGACCGCTGTTGATCCGTTCTCAAGGAACTTTTATTTTTAGTGATAGCAGAAGGAAAGGAGAAAAGGAAGAAGAAGAGAAGCAGCCGAGAGAAAGAAAGAGAAAAACTGAAGAAACTGCCCCTATCCCGTCTCTCATCCATTCCTGGTCCCCTAGGGCCAGCAGTCCCTAGCCAATAGTCCAATCAGGTTAAAGGGCACACATAGCCTCAGGTCAAGGTGTATCTCATCCCAACAGGTTGTTTGCAAGTCTTTTGTTCAGCACTTCCTTGACCTAGTTCTGCATGGTTTAGCATTCGATTTAGGCACTTGTGCCCACAACAGCTGATGCTCTGCTGGCTGAGTGTTCCAGCCTGAAGCGGAGCTGTGAGCTCAGTCCAGCTCTCCCACATGGGTTGCAGGAACCCAGTCACTCCTGCTTGCTGCCTCCCAAGATGCACACTGCAGGCAGCTGGAATTCCAAGCAGGATGAGGCAGTGCAATGAGGAGGTTCCCACGGGTGGCCGGCCTGCAGTTCCCCACAATCTTCCACTGCTTTCCCAGGCCATAGCAGAGAGCTGGATCGGAAGCGGAGCAGCCGGGATTCGAACCCGCGGCCACATGGGCTCCACTTCTGATTCCAGCTTCCTGCCTGGGTGCTCCCGGGGACTTGAGTCCTTGTCACCCAGGAGGGAGACCGGGATTGCGTTCCCAAGCTCCTGGTTGCGTCGGGACCAGCCCCGACCATCGTGGGAATCTGGGGGGTGACGCGAAGGGAGTTCTCCGTCTCTGCGCCTCTCAATACTGTTCGGAAACACTGGAAGGAATGTTTCCAAAAGCCATCTCCTTCCCCAGAAGCGAGGTGGCTCCACTCTTCCAGGAAGACTCCCTCGGCCGCCTCCTCGCCAGCCCTCCACAGCCCTGCGTGACGTCACCCGTTGCGAACGTCAGAGGCAAATTCCCGAGGTTTTGGGTTCCAGGGGGAGAAGTAAGGGTGACCGTGACCTTGCCTAGGACCGCGACCCTAGAAGTCCACTCCAGCTCGGGCTGGCCACCGAGTCCGGGCTGACCCCCCTGGGACCAGCTCCGCGGGGGCTGCGGGCGGCGGCTCGCCACGAACTCACCCACTGCCACGGACGACACGCGGCGCGGACCCGGGCGCAGGCGGAACCCCGCGGCCGCACCCCCATTGGCTCCCGGGGACCGGAAGTGGCCGCGTCGGGCGGAAGTGCGCCTCCCGCGCGGTCGGGCCGGTGGGGCCCTCAGGTAGGCGGGGCTCGGGGCTCCCGGCGGGCGGCGAAGGGGGTCCCGGGGGCCGGGGGCAGCTCTGGGTATCCTCAGAGCGGAGCGGAGGGCTGTCGGGGGCGGCGGGTGCGCGGCGACCTGTGGGGGCAGCCGGGGCCTGGTGGGGCCGGGCCGCCGCCGCAGCTCGTGCCGCGGTTCAAGGTTCCCGGGCGGGACGGGGTCTGCTGCCTCACGGCCGGGGTCAGGTGTGCGTGTCCGTGCGTGTCCGGCCGCGGGGTCTCCCCCGGGACGGCCGGCGCACGTGGTGGTCAGCGCCCCCGCCCCTGGCCGGGTCCCCTGCTCCTGCTTCCCCTTTCCGCAGCCGACGCCACGCCTGCGTGGTGTGAACCTCGAGCCTCGGTCCTGATGAGATTCCGCCTTCTCCCAGTTGATGACACTCGGGCGCAGAGAGCGGCCAGCGCGGGCGGAGCTGAGAGGCTGGTGAGCTGGACCAGGCTCCCGGTGACCGCCCGGGGAGGGCCTGAGCCGCGGCTCTGTCCTCCGTACACCTGCCTCACCGCAGGGACTACTAGGTGAGGCCGGCGAGTTAGTCTTCCCGGGAGAAATCAGCGTTTAATACCAGGGGTTTAAGCTTTTTTTTTTTTTTTTTTAAAGATTTATTTACTTATTTGAAAGTCAGAGTTACACAGAGAGAGGAGAGGCAGAGAGAGAGAGAGATCTGCCATTCACTGGTTCACTCCCCAGTTGGCCGCAACGGCCGGAGCTGTGCCGATCCAAAGCCAGGAGCCAGGAGAATCTTCCGGGTCTCCCACGCTGGTGCAGGGGCCCAAGGTCCTGGGCCATCCCCTACTGCTTTCCCAGGCCGTAGCAGAGAGCTGGGTTGGAAGTGGAACAGCCAGGACTCAAACCAGCACCTGTAAGGGATGCCGGCACTGCAGGCGGCGGCCTTACCTGCTATGCCACAGCGCCGGCCCCCATGCTTTATTTTTTAAAAAGATTTATTTATTTATTTAAAACAGTTAGAGAGAGGAAGAGACAGAGCTATTCTATCCGTTGGTTCACTCCCCAAATGGCCATAGCAGCCAGGGCTGGGCCAGGCTGAAGCCAGGAGCCAGGAGCTTCATCAGGGTCTCTCCCACGTGCTGGGGCCCGGGTACTTGAGCCATCTTCTGCTTCTCAGGCACGTTAGCAGGGAGCTGGATAGGAAGTGGAGCAGCTGGGACTTGAACCAGTGCCCATACTGGGTGTAGCAGAAGGTGGCTTAACCCACTGCCCCACAGCAGCAGCCCTAAGCCTTTGGATGCTTGGAATAGTTTTTGGAATGTCCATTCTGTGTTAGGTGCTAAGAAGGCTAAGACAAGAATCAGACTCATTTTCAGCTCTCCAGACAACAAATAATGTTTACAATGAAATTACGTATAGCGCACGCAGAAGTAAGTGCTAAATGGAGAATAACGTGTGGGCCGCAGAGGGAGAGGCAGGCAGTTCTCATTGCTCCATGACAGTCATTCACCCAGTGCTTCTTGTCTGCTCAGGAGGGCGCTACATGCTGATGTATAAATAAAAGATAAGGCTCCTGCTCTCAAGTGATTCACAAGCTCGTGACTGGCAGGAAATCGAGGAGGGCCTTAGGAAGAGGTGACACTCGCACTAAACCTTGAAGAATGGACTCCACAGAAAGTGCTGGGTCAGAGGGGAGGGACGTGCACGGTGTCTTTTAGGATAGCAAGTAATCCATCGTCTCCAGGAAGTTAACTCTGAAAAGGTGTGTTCATCTTGGGTTTGCCTTGACTTTTACTGGGAATTTCAACAGACTCAAAATGTTAATGGGAGGGGCCTGTGCTATGGCATAGTGGGCAGAGCCTCCACCTGTGGCGCCAGCATCTAGTCCCTGCTGCCCTGTTTCCAATCCAGCTCTCTGCTCTGGCCTGGGAAAGCAGAGGATGGCCCAAGTGCTTGGGCCCCTGCACCTGCATGGGAGACTGGGAAGAAGCTCCTGGCCCTCATGGTTTTGGATTGGCCCAGCTACAGCTATTGTGGCCACTTGGAGAGTAAACCAGTGGATGAAAGACCTTTCTTTCTGTCTCTCACTCTGAAACCTCTCAAAAAAAATAAATCTTTAAACAAATATTAATAGGAAGAGACATTTCCAGGGGAAACTCACTAAACTTCACATGAAGCATAGCTACAATAAGTCACATGTGTGGGGCAGGTGTTTGGCGTAGTGGTTAGGACATCACTCGGAGTGCCCACATCTGGTACTGGAGTGCCTGGACTCGAGTTCTGACTCTATTCCCTGTTCCAGCTTCTTGCTAGTGTAGACCTTGGGAGGCACCAGGTGATAGCTCATAGGGGATACCTGGATTGAGTTCCCGACTCCTGGCTTTAGCCTGGCCCAGCACCAGCTGTTGTGGACGTTTGGGGAGTAAACCAGTAGGTGAGAAATTTCTCTCTGTGGCCACCTATTTCTGTCTCTTGCTATTTCTCTTACAAAATAAAATAATACAAAATAAAATAAATAACCCTTCTGGCTATAATGCAGCTTTTAAAATATTTGCATATTATTAATGATCATAGATGATTTAAGTCAATTTTAAAAGATAAGCTAGTAAGACAAGATTTTCACTTTTTTTTTTTTTAATTCTTATTTATTTGAGAGACACACAGAGAAAGGGAGCAGTTTCATCCTCTCATTCACTCCCCCACATGCCTGCAACAGCCAAAGGGCAAAGCCTACAGTGGGGAATCAGTCAGGGGGCTCCCACGTGTGGCAGGAGCCCAACCACAGGAACTCCCAGGGTGCTCGTTAGCTGAATGCTGGGAATTCAACCAGGGACTCTGCTGTGGGATGAAGATGTCCCGACTGGGGACTTCACGGCAAGGCCAATCTATTTGAATGATCAGTCATACAGGAATCATTTCCATTGACGTTCACGTGTGATATCAATGGGTAATGATTTCTTCATGTGCAGGAAGATAATGCTTTAATAAGTGACCCTACAATTTGAATTTTGATACGTGGTTATACCTGATGTTAGGTGCTTCCTAAAATAAATGTGAGTTTGATTTTTGTAAATGGCAGACTTACATGCTGTAAATGTTAAGGTAAATGAATGCAACATCAGCAGCTTCCCTCTTCACCAGAGGTAATCAGAAATTGTAGGGGCAAACGTTTGGCACAGCCGTTAAGAGACCACTTGAGACACCCACATCCCTCGTCAGAGTGCTTGGATTCAAATCTCTGCTGCACTTCCAATGTCAGCTTTCAACTGATGTGTACCTGTGAGGCAGCAGGTGTCCTTGCAGCCAGCCAGGAGACATGGGTTGAATTCCTGGCTCCAGGCATTTGGGGAGTGAACCAGCAGATGGAAGATCTTTGTCTTTCCAATAAAAATGCATTATTTAAAAGAAATTATGATAGCAAAAACCTTATTTCCAAGTATAAAAAAGGCAAACACTGAAGAGTCAGTGTTTAAGACCTTGTAAACAGGCAGGCATTGTAGGGCCGCAGGTTAAGACACTCTTGGGACGCCCACGTCCCCTACCAGAGTGCCTGGGTTCCGATCCCAGCTCTGCTCCCAGTTTCAGCTTCCTGGTAAAGCACACTTAGGGAGCAGCAGATGCGGCTCGAATGGTTGGGTCACTGCCCTGCACCTGAGTGACCTGGTGGAGCTCCAGGCTCCCGGCTTCCCTTCAGCCCAGCCCTGACTGTTACAGGCATTTGGGAGATTCTCTGTTCTTCTTTGTAACCTCTGCCTTTCAAGGAAAGAAATGCATCTTTTAAAAAATCTATGTAAATAAAACAATACTTATTTATATATTTTTTAAAAGATTTATTTAGGAGCTGGCACTAATGTGATGTATTGGGTAAAGCTGCTGCCTTGGCGCTAGCATCCCATATGAGTGGTGGTTCAAGTCCCAGCTGCTCCTCTTCTGATCCAGCTCTCTGCTAGGGCCTGAGAAGGCAGTGGAAGATGACCCAAGCGCTTGGGCCCTTGCACCTGCGAGGGAGGCCCGTAAGAAGCTCCTGACTCCTGGCTTCAGATTGGCTCAGCTTGCGCCATTGTGGCCATTTGGGAAATGAATCAGAAAATGGAAGACCTTTCTCTCTGTCTCTTCCTCTCTCTGTCTGTAGCTCTACCTCTCCAGTTCATAAATAAATCTTAAAATAAATATTACTAGAAAAATAAAAAAATAAAGATTTATTTAATTAATTGGGAGGCAGAGTTACAGAGAAAGAAGGAAAGACAGATTTACCATTCACTGGTTCATCACCCTAAATGGCTGCAATGGCCGGCTGGTTCAAGCTGAAACCAGGAGCCAGGAACTCCTTCCGGGTCTCCTACGTGGGTGTAGGGGCCCAAGCACTTGGGCCATCCTCCAGTGCTTTCCCACACACGTTAGTAGGAGCTGAATCACAAGCGGAGCAGCTGGGACTCGAAGCAGCACCCATATGGGATGCTGGCATCACAGGTGGCAGCTTAACTCACTATGGCACGATACCATCCCCAACAATACTTTTTTTTTTAACTAAAGATCATAAAAGAAATTTTTGCTCAGCATTATGCTGCTTTTTGAGAGGAGAAGATAAGAGGAAGAAGGAGCAAAAACTGTGGAGCCTCTGACGCGTATGAGAATTCTGTTGGTACAAGGATGGGATGGGATGGGACGGCTGGATAAATCAGAAGGGAGGCTTCTAGATTCTTCTATGGATTCTTTAAAATTTTTAATTTACTTATTTGAAAGGCAGAGTTACAGAGAGGCAGAGACAGAGAGACAAGTCTTCCATTCGATGGTGCACTCCCCAAATGGCCCCAACGGCCAGAGCTGTGCCAATGTGAAGCCAGGAGCCAGGAGCTTCTTTCAGGTCTCCCATATGGGTGCAGGGACCCAAAGTCGTGGGCCACCTTCTGCTGCTTTCTCAGGCCATACCAGAGCCTGGATTGGAAGTGGAGCAGCCAGGACTCGAACTGGGATGCCAGCACTGCAAGTAGCAGCTTTACCCACTGTGCCACAGTGTTGGCTCCTCTTCTACTGATTTTTGTAGTTAAAATGATATGATGTGTCATGCTTAATATATCATGTCCAGTAAGTGTCAGCTATCTTTTTTTTTTTTTTTTTTTTTTTTTTTGACAGGCAGAGTGGACAGTGAGAGAGAGAGACAGAGAGAAAGGTCTTCCTTTTGCCGTTGGTTCACCCTCCAATGGCCGCCGCGGACGGCGCGCTGCGGCCGGTGCACCGCGCTCCTCCGATGGCAGGAGCCAGGAGCCAGGTGCTTTTCCTGGTCTCCCCATGGGGTGCAGGGCCCAAGCACCTGGGCCATCCTCCACTGCACTCCCGGGCCACAGCAGAGGGCTGGCCTGGAAGAGGGGCAACCGGGACAGAATCCGGCGCCCCGACCGGGACTAGAACCCGGTGTGCCGGCGCCACAAGGCGGAGGATTAGCCTGTTAAGCCACGGCGCTGGCCAGCTATCTTTTCTAACTCCTCATGGGCTGGGTTCTATCTAAACATCATCTTCGTTTCAGGGAATGAAGTTCACCTGGAAGGCTAGTGAACTGAGAATGCAGTATGGGGCCAGCATTGCGGCACAGCGGGTTAAGCCATGCTGGTATTCCACATCAGAGTGCCAGTTTCAGTCCTGGCTGTTCTGCTTCTAATTCATCTTCCTGCTTATGTGCCTGGGAAAGCAGTGGATGATGGCCCAAGTACTTGTGTCTCTGCCACCCACATGGAGGACCTAGATGGAGTTCCTGGCTCCTGGCTTTATCCTGACCTAGCCCTGGCTGTTGCAGGCATTTGGGGAGTAAACCAGTGGATGGAACATCTCTGTCTTCCCCACCCCCTCTCATTCTGCCTTTGGAATAAATAAATCTTTATTTTTTTTAAAAGTGCAGTACAGTTTGGGTAGCACAGTTGGCTGTCTTCTCATCCTCCCTACTTTTCTATGCAAGGAGAGACAACAGAATTTCCCAGGTGGCTTCCCTGGGGTCTCTCCAGCTCATCCTGGTACATTGCACATGGAGGACTGTGGCTGCAGCTCTAGGCCACAGTCTGCTTTGTGGTGATAATTGTAGACATGCACGATGATTTCAGAAGCTGTCCTCAGGATCTCAGTAGCTCAATAACTTGGAGACCCCCATTATCCACAGATAAACTTCGTCCCCTGCCTGAGTCCTGCTCAGGACATGTCAGTCAGGAATCACCCCCGAGGTGGTGCCTAGCGCTGGGGCCTTTCCTTCTCAGACGTTAAATCACAGCTGAGGGGCCCGTGCTGTGGCGCAGCAGATCAAAGCCACAGCCTGCAGGCCAACATCCCATGTGGGCGCTGGTTTGAGCCCAGCTGCTCCACTTCCCATCCAGCTGCCTGCTAATGTGCCTGGGAAAGCAGCGAAGGATGGCACAAGTCCTTGGGCCCCCGCACCCACGTGGGAGACCCAGAAGAAGCTCCCAGCTCCTGGCTTTGGCCTGGTCATTGGAGAATGAACCAGCGGATAGAAGATTCTCTCTCTCTCTCTCTCTCTCTCTCTCTCTCTCTCTCTCTCTCTCTCTCTCCAACTCTGCCATTCAAACAAATAAATAAATCTTAAAAAAAAATCACAGCTAAACTCCAGGAGGTGTCTTCAGTGTGATGATTGAGGGCAGAAAACTTGATTGACTCATTGTTGTAGACGGTTGCGTCTCTCTCAGGAAGAGAATTCCCTGCTAGGGGAGTCTCACAGACAAGCAGGAAAACTACTGGAATGTGGCTGTCCATCTGGATAAGGTCCTGGAGAGGAGAGTGCATCAACGCCGAGAAAGTGGTTCAGAAGGCCAGCGGTCGGTGGGCCCAGGCACATCAGCAGACAGGCCTCAACACTTCATTGTCTATACACTACGAATCAGGTCTCATTAAAGAAACTTAAATTAAAAAGCCAGAGCTGATGCAGTGCTATAGAGGTTAGGTCTCTACCTTCAATACCAGCATCCCATAAGGGCACCGGTTCAAGCCCCGGCTACTCCATTTGTGATCCAGCTCCCTGCTAATGCGCCTGGGAAAGCAGCAGATGATGACCCAAGTACTTGGGTCCTTGCTACCCACATGAGAGTCCCAGGTGAAGCTCCTGGCTCCTGGCTTTGGCCTGGCCCAGGCTCAGCTGTTGCAGCCATCTGGGGAGTGAACCAGTAGATGGAAGATCTCTCTCTGTCCTCTCTCTCTAGCTCTGCTTTTCAAATAAATAAATCTTTTAAAAAATTTAAAAGCCTAGGTAAGTAGAGCAGTGCATTCTTTGATAAGAAGATTCAAATTTCTCCCTTTTTGGTAATTTGTAAATCATTTTAATTGCATGTTTTTATTTTTTTAAAAAAAAAACTTTACTTGATGGGGCCAGTGCTGTAGCGCAGTGGGTTAATGCCTTGGCCTGAGCACCGGCATCCCATATGGGCACCGGTTCAAGACCCAACTGCTCCATTTCCCATCCAGCTCTCTGCTATGGCGTGGGATAACAGTGGAAGATGGCCCAAGTCCTTGGGCCCCTGCACCAGCTTGGGAGACCCAGAAGAAGCTCCTGGCTCCGGATCGGCACAGTTCCAGCTGTTGCAGCCAATTGGGGAGTGAACCATCGGATGGAAAACCTCTCTCCCTCTCCTCTCTCTATAACTCTGACTTTCAAGTAAAATAAATAAATCTTTAAAAAAAAAAAAAAAAACTACTTGAAAGGCAGACTTAGAGAGGTAAAGACACAGAGAGAAAGGTATTCCATTCGCTTGTTCACTCCCCAAATGGCCGCAATAGCTGGAGCTGAACTCATCTAAAAGCCAGGAGCCAGGAGCTTCTTCTGGGTCTCCCGTGTGGTTGCAAGGCCCAAGCACTTGGGCCATCCTCTGCTCTCAGGCCATTGCAGAAAGCTGGATTGACAGAGAGCATCTGGGTCATGAACTGGTTCCCATATGGGATGCTGGCACTGTAGGCGGCGACTTTACCCACTATGTCACAGTGTGGGCCCCTAGTTGCATGTTTTTATCAGGTAAGAAATTAGCTAGTTTCTCACATTTTAGTCTATTTGAGAGGCAGAGAGAGAGAAGAAAAGCTCCCATTCTCTGGTTCCCTCCACAGATACTCAGGGCTGGAGCAGTCTGAAGCTGGGAACAATGACCTCAATCTAAGTCTCCCATGTACATGACAGGACCGTTACTGGAGCTGTCACCACTACCTCCTAGGGAAGCTGGAGTAAGAAGTTGGAGCTGGGGGGGCCGGTGCTGTGGTGCAGAAGGTTAATCCTTCACCTGCGGCGTAGGCATCCCATATGGGCGCCGGTTCTAGTCCCGGCTGTTCCTCTTCCAATCCAGCTCTCTGCTATTGCCTGGGGAAGCAGTAGAGGATGGCCCAATTGCTTGGGCTCCTGCACCCATGTGGGGTACTGGGAAGAAGCTCCTGGCTCCTGGCTTTGGATCGGCATAGCTCCGGCCATTGTGGCCACTTGGGGAGTGAACCAATAAAGGGAAGACCTTTCTCTCTATCTCTCCCTCTCACTGTCTGTGGCTCTACCTCTCAAATAAATAAATAAAATCTTTAAAAAAAGAAGCAGCAGCTGCTGGAGCTGGGCATTGGACCCAGACAATGCAATGTGGGACACAAGTGTCTCATCTAGCACCTTACCACTAGGCTAAACACCCACCCCTCAATAGGACTTTGTTTTTTATTTTCATTTACCTGAAAGAATAATAGAGAAAGAGACAGAGATTTCACCCACTGGTTCACTCCCCAGATGACTGCCATGACCAGGATTGCCAGGCCGAATCAGGAACCTAGAACTGCAGGTGATAGAGGGAGAGACAGATCAGCCATTCACTGGTTCACTCCCCAAGTGCCAAAGCCTGGAGCCAGGAACTTCATCTGCGTCTCCTAGGTGGCTGGGAGGAACCCAAGCTTGTCGGCCATCATCCCAGGCACGTTAGCAAGGAGGTGGATGGGAAATGGAGTGGGCCTGGATCCCCAGCACTTTGATAAGGGATGTGGGTGTCTGAAGCAGCAGCTTAACCTGTTGCTCCATTGTCTGCTCCACACAGCTATATCTGATAAGATTTACTTATATGTTTTCCACTGTCAAATTTGGTCTTTAATAGGCTCATTTTTACTTATTTGAAAGGAAGAGTGACAGAGACAGAGAAAGAAATCTTCCATCTGCTTATTCACTCCCCAAGTGGGGCTGGGCCAGGCCAAAGCCAGGAGCCTAGAACTCTATCTGGGTTTCCTATGTGGGTGGCAGGGCCCAGCTATTTGGACCATCTTCTGCTGCTTTCCCAGACATGTTAGTAGGGAACTGCTTTTTCCCAGATACATTAGCAGGAAGAGGAGCAGCTGGGACTTGAACTGGCTCTCTGACATGGAATGTCATAGACATCACAGGGGGCAACTTAGCCCATTGCACCACAACATTGGCCCCTCAAATTTGTTTAAGATAAACCAAAAGTGAAAACATCTTATTTATTTGTTAGGCCAATTAAGAAGATCATCAGGCATTTTTGTGGGGTGTTGTTATTACATGAATTTAAACTTTTATATCCACATTGAGATTTTCTTTGCATAACTGTCTTTCCTCTACCTGTAGCTAAGAAATAGTATAGCTTATTTTTTATTGCATTGATATGTTGAATCTCTTAAAATAACAAATTATAATATACTACATGTGGGTTTATTGGTCTATCTAGAGATTAAAATGGCTTCCAGAGGAAAGACAGAGACAAGCAAACTAAAGCAGAATTTAGAAGAACAGTTGGATAGACTGATGCAGCAGTTACAAGATCTGGAGGAATGCAGGTAAAGGTATAATTGTGTGCTGCTGCGCTGTGAGCTGGCTCTTTTCTGCAGCTACACTGAAAGCTCCCTGGATGCAAGCCCATGTGTGATTCTGGTTTCTCTTCACAGTGCTTTGTCTGCTGGAGAGGTGGCCTCAGTGCAGGCCTCAGAGGCATAATGACTGGGATGTGAAAGTCTTTTGATTACTGAATAAGTGCATGTGAACTTGGGCAAAATATTTAACAACCATCAAGTGGAAATAACAACACCGACAGTGTCTTTATTGCAGTATTTAAAGCATCCCTGGAGCCGGTATTGTGGCACATTAAGGTTAAGCCACTGCCTAGGACTCCAGCATCCCATATGGGAACCAGTTCGAGTCCCAGCTGCTCCACTTCCAATCCAGCTCCCTGCTAATGCACCTGGGAAAGCAGCAGAAGTTGGCCCAAGCACTTGGGCCCCTTCAACCACATGGGAGACCTAGATGAATCTCCTGGCTTTGGCCTGACCCAGCCCTAGCTGTTGTGGCCATTTGGGGAGTGAACCAACAGATGGAAGATCGATCTCTATGTGTGTGTCTCTTCCTCTCTCTGTAACTCTGGCTTTCAAATAAATAAATCTCAATAAATAAAGTGAAACATCCTCGCCTGGTGTGAGACTGAGAAGATGCTACTTGAACTTCTAGTGTGTGGTTTTAGCCTTTCCTGCTCAACAGACTAAGACTGTTCACTGCAGTCTTTTGGTTTACCTATTTGTATTCATTTGAAAGGTAGAAAGATAGAGATAATCTGTCTGCTGGTTCACTCTCCAAATACCTGTATAAGCCTGGGCTAAGCAGGCTGAAGCTAGGAGCTCAGAACTCAATCTAGGTCTTCCTGGTGGCCAGTAGGCCAGGTACTTGAGCCATCCTGTTACCTTCCAGGTGTATATTGGCCGGAAGCTGAGATCAAAATCAGAGCTGGGACTCAAACCCAAGTACTCATGTATGGGATACAGGCATCCCAAACAGCATCCGCATTGCTGCACCAATTGCCCACCTGTTTTTTTTTATAGTTTTTAAAAAGCTTGCAAGGTTGTTGCAGTTTTATAAATCTGTAAATGAAGGGGCCACACAATGCTTGACCTAGGGTAGGCATTCAATAAATGGTAGGTTGTTTGTAGTAAGTTTTATAAATGACTTGTTCAGGGAATGAAAACGGCTTCTAATCTGGCAAGTACTGCATTGCTGTTACATTGCAAGGAACACAAGATCTTTCCTGCCATTGACGTGATGATGACTGTAACCATAGCCATCTATCACATACCTGTTTGCCAAGCAGCTTCCCTCTCCTTTAATGTGCATAGCAACTGTTCGTTGGTGGCATCACTCTCCAAACCCTTACAGATAAAGAAACTAAGGCATTGCTATGTTCAGTATCTTGTCTAAAGTCACAGGCTGCATAAGGGAAGTCAGTAAGTGTTTTGTTAAGTGTGCTTTCATTGTAGGAGAAGAAATATATGTAATTGCACGTGGCAGGAGTATGCCCACACTACCTTGTGAACACATCTGTCATTAGCATTGTGACATTTCTGTCCAGCCTTTGTCTCGCTAAGATATGCTTTTTTCACTTGGAACTGTGTATCTTTCTATGTTACAATGTTTACTCTAGGGAGGAACTTGACACTGATGAATATGAAGAAACCAAGAAGGAAACTCTGGAACAACTAAGTGAATTCAATGACTCGCTGAAGAAAATTATGTCTGGAAATATGACTTTGGTAGATGAACTAAGTGGGATGCAGCTGGTAAGCATGATTTACTTAGATCAGTGGCAAAGTTCAATTCTTGTTTACTTTTGTAAGTGTATTTCCTGCAGAAAATGTGTCCTTTTGGACTGTCACTTCTAGATGAGTGTCTGCTTATGTATAAAACAGCATATCCCTCCAGATCTTCATTGAGTTATGTGTTGGCACAGAAATGTTTGCAAATGAAAATGGGCAGCCTGAGCATTAAAGACCGTCTGAGTTCCTGCCGCGTCTGGCTTGTTGGAATGCTTTCCTTAGTTTCTGCCTTCTTCTGTGTTCAGGCTATTCAGGCCGCTATCAGCCAGGCCTTCAAAACCCCAGAGGTCATCAGATTGTTTGCAAAGAAACAGCCAGGTCAGCTTCGGACACGGTTAGCAGAGGTAACGTTTCTTTAAATTGTTCTGGTTTCTGTGTGTGCTTTTTTTCCTAGCCTAATAATTTGCTGATTATGATAGTTTACAGTTTAAAAATTTGCCTTTTGATTTTTAAAGCCACAACCCACAATTTTCTGACAAAATGAGCACTTTGAGCAATTACAGTGATAATGAATGCAGAGGTAAACAGTTGCTGGTGGTTTCAGTGGCCACTCACCACTTCTACTTAGACCGTTTCTTTGATGCTTTGCCATTTACTTCTGCAGCTTTAACTTGAAGTCTCTTTGAGAATTCATTAGCACCATTGTTTCTATGCATGTGTGGCCTAGCTCAGAATTTCAAGCATTTTTATAAACCTGATACTTCCACAGATGTCTTTATAGACTTGAATGTAATTAAGGATTAACAAATAAGGGATGATGTTGTAGTGTAACAGGTGCAATGCTGGCATCCAGTATGGGTGCTGGTTTGAGTCCTGGCTGCTCTGCTTCCGATCCAGCTCCCTGCTAAGTGCCGAGAAGGCTGCAGAAGATGGCCCAAGTGCTTAAGCTCCTGTCACCCACGTGGGAGACCTGGACGAAGCTCCTGGCTCCTGGCTTCTGCCTGGCCCAGCCCTGGCCATTGTGGCCATCTGGGGAGTCAACCAGCAAATGGAAGATACATCTCTCTCTGTGTCCTTTTTTGTATCTCTGAATTTCAAATAAATAAATGAATCTTTTTTAAAAACATTAGTTGTACCTACATGTATTTCAGTAGCATAGTCTTTAAGGACATGAGGGATAGGTGTGTGGCCAGTGTTTAAGTCCCGGTTTGTGATGCCTGCATCCCATGCTGGAGTGCCTGATTCGAGTCCTACTTCCAGTTCCAGCTTCCTGCTAATGCCTGTCCTGGGGATCAGCAGGTGGTGACTGAATTACCTGGGCCTCTGCCACCACATGGGGGATCCGGATTGAGTTCTGGGCTCCTGGCTCTGGCCTGGCCTGCCCCAGCTCTGTCTGTCGTGGACATCTGGGGAGTAAACCAGAGGAGAGAACTTCTATCTCTGTTTGCCTTTCAGATAAAATGAAAATAAATAAATAATTTTTTTATAAATACAGGGTATAGATTTGGGTCAGGCTGACTGGATTTCAGTCCCTGTTCCACTTGCTAAAATATGTGACCCCAGGCAAGTTATTTTATTGAATCTCTTGTACCTGTTTTCCTGTCCAAAAATGATTATAAGGATCAAATGAAGTAATGTACAAAAACACGTAGAATAGTACCAATGTGTAGAATATGCTATTAGTGTTATTTGGTGGCAGGAATAATTTACTAGTCTTTAAATTTATTTGCGAGACAGAGATAGATACAGCTCCCAAACACCTGTAGTGGCCAGGGCTGGGCCAGGCTGAAGCTGGGAGCCCAGGATTCAGTCCAGGTCTCCCATGTGGGTGACAGGAACCAGATCACTTGAGCCATCACCACTGCCTCCAGCATTGGCAGGAAGCTGGAGTCTGGAGCTGGAGCCAGATACTGAGCCCAGGTGCTCTGATATGGGACTCAGTGTCGTCACCAACGCCGTAGACACTAGACTACATACAAGCCCACGGAGGGGTAAGCCAGTTATGTCATTCACAGACCACATTTCAGTTTAAAGCTGGAGTCAGATACTGAGCCCAGGTGCTCTGATGTGGGACTCAGTGTCGCCACCAATGCCGTAGACACTAGACTACATACAAGCCCACGGAGGGGTAAGCCAGTTATGTCATTCACAGACCGCATTTCAGTTTAAAAAAATGTTTTTGAAAATAGATTTTTAAAATGTATCTGTAAGGCAGAGTGACCGGGAGAGTGGAGAGAGAGAGAGTCTCCATCTAGCATCCTGCTGAAGCCAGGAGTTCCGTCCAGATCTCCCGTATGTGTGGCAGGGACCCAAGTCTTGGGCCATCATCTGCTGCCTCCTAGGCACATTGGCAGACAGCTGGATGGGAAGTGGAGGTGGGACTTGCTGCATCCCAAGCAGCAGCTTAGCCTGTGCCGCAGCACCTGCCCCAAGAAATGAGTTCTTGGAGGAGAGCTGCTCTGCAGGAAGCTGCTGACCTGCCAACTGCAGGGCAGTTTATCACTAACACAGCAGTCACTGGAGCTGCATAGGAGCGTTTCTGTCACGCTTCCTTTGGGTTGTTTTTGTGGTTCTTTACATTGATCAGCTAGAGGATTCTTTCTAAGGAATCTGAAAATTGGTTTTGTGCACTGGATGTCTTTCCCTGAAGTCACACATGTCCTGCTGTCATCTGTTGTAGATGGATAGAGACCTGATGGTAGGAAAGCTGGAAAGAGACCTGTACACACAACAGAAAGTGGAGATACTGACAGCCCTCAGGAAACTGGGAGAGAAGGTACCAGTATTCCATTTCATCATGGACTTGAAGAGACGCTGCTAAGTGTCTGTGCAGAGGTTCTCCCCCCATGATCACAGTGGTGGTCCTCAGACATTCTTGACTGTGGTTCCTAGAACCACTTCTGACAGTTGAACCCCGTCTACGAGGCTCCGTTTCCTTTTCAGCTAACTGTAGAGGACGAGGCCTTCTTGTCAGCGAATGCAGGTGCTCTGCTTAGCCAGTTCGAGAGAGTCTCTGCGGATCTGGGTGAGTGCCCTTGTGTTCTGCAAGCTGGACGTGTGCTCGTGCTCCACATGGACACAGAGCGGCGCTGGGCGGACGTGGTGACCTCGCTGGAGCCCACCAGTGAGGCCAGGATTGTTTCCTCATAACTGCATTGTGTTGCTTCTATTTCCCAACACTTTTTAATTATTTATTTAATATATTTTTAAAGGTTTATTTATTTATTTGAAAGTCAGAATTAGAGAGAGGGAGGGAGGGACAGAGAGCCATTTGGTTCATTCTCCAAATGGCTGCAATGGCCAGGGCTGGGCCAAGCCAAAGCCAGGAGCCAGGAGCTTCATCCAGCTTTCCCATTTGGGTGCAGGGCCCAGACTTGGGCCAACCTCTGCTGCTTTCCCAGGCGCATTAGCAGAGAGCTGGAACAGAAGTGGAGCAGCTAGGACTCAAACCAGTGCCCATGTGGGATGCTAGCACTGCAGATGGTGGCTTTACCCATGTGCCACAGTGCTGGCTCCCCCCACAGTTTTAATTTTAAAAAAAATGTGGGGCCAATGCTGTGGTGCAGTGGGTCAAAGCCCTGGCCTGCCGGCATCCCATATGGCCGCCGGTTCAAATCCCGGCTGCTCCTCTTCTGATCAAGCTCTCCGCTATGGCCTGGGAAAGCAGTAGAAGATGGCCCAAGTACTTGGGCCCCTGCACCCACGTGGTAGACCCGGAAGAAGCTCCTGGTTCCTGCCTTCGAATCAGCGAAGCTCCGGCCATTGCAGCCATCTGGGGAGTGAAGGAGCGGATGGAAGACCTTTCTCTCCCCACCCCCTCTCTGTCTCTCTCTGTCTCTGTCTCTTTGTAACTCTTTCAAATAAATAAAATAAATCTTGAAAAGAAATGCAGCCTAATGTTTTCAAATGCTTGTCAGCAAAATATATCAGTGAACTAAAATTTTCTATAGTGTATTTTATAACTAGTGCTGGAGTAGGATTTGTAATCCGTAAGTCACCCTCGTTGCTGGATTGTTTGTGCAGAGGAGAGGGAATTGAGGTGGCAGTGGGGCATGTAGGGGTCAATGCACTGATCATGGAGGCAAATTCTGATTCCTATTTTAGTGCCTGTGTGTCAGATTTTTCCACCTTTACCTGAGATTTCAAATAACCTTTTTGTTTATTATGTGTTTTTCTTCAGGCTCTGGAGATAAAGTCCTTGCTCTGGCAAGTTTTGAAGTTGAAAAAACAAAAAAATGACATGGCATGGAAGCTCATGACATGGGTCCCATCCTTATTAAACGTGGCGTTTTCTTCCTGAGGAGTTTGAGTCATTGCAAAGAAACAGATTCTCTAAATGCATTAATTGCCCAAGAAAAGGCGACATCAAAACACCCTGTGACTTCTGCTTGTGCTTACTGTTGTGCTTCGTGTAGGGCCACCTGCTTAGGTGATCCCAGATTTGCTGGGACAGTGGGACCACTGGGCTTTATTTGTTAGGATTTTTCTGCTTAAAAGAGACAACAAAAAATGGGCTTCCTGTTTTTATTTAGGCTTCTTGTTTTTTAGTGCTTTTAGTGAATGAAAAGATGTGAACTATGGATCCTTTGGTGGTCCTAGCTTACCCACTCGTGAGAGTAAACAGCACGGAAGATGGGCCTCATGTGTTCATAGAACTTTAGAGCCCTGTGCCATCTTAAAAGTCATTTTCCTTTTACAAACAAGGAAACAGAAAGCAGGCTGCGTCTTAAAGTCACTCTAGAAACGGAGCTGGAAGTCAAGCTCAGGTGTCCCAACTAGTATCTGTTGAGTTTTATTTCTTTATTCTGTACCGTTATTTTTAAAAATAATTACATATTTGTGATTAGTATTTCTGAAAACCCAATGTCCCAATCAAAAGTTGAGTCTACACTAGCGGACCTTCTGCCTGTAAACTCTGAATGAATGGGGCCCATTGTGTCTGTGAATTTCGGAGCTTGGAACAATGGGAGCCCTGTTGAGTCTCCTGAACTAACCTAGCCTCCTGTGCTGTTTAACCAGAGAAGCAATAGGGAATGGCAGCGGAGAGGCCCTCCCTGTGGTGACCTCCTGCCAGACTCAGAGGGTGGTAACAGGCAGCTGCTATGTGCTCTTCAGTTTTTGGAGAAACACAAAGGAAGTTATGAGGAAAAGCTGAGTTTCTCTCCCGAGCATTTGTCTGTGCATGATGAAATCCATAGATAAGTCTGAATGCGTGTATATTCGCTTATTTCCTAGCTGTGGCCACTTTATAGTCCTTCAGCGTTTCTCAATATTACTCGACTTTGTACAAATTAAAGACATTTTTAAAGTTTCTTAAATAATATAAGCTCTACTAGGTGCTTTGCCAACTGAACAAATTAGGGGACCTCAGCTACATTAATGCCTTATTTGGAACTTAGAATAGGTAATTTTTATGTGTTAGTTATGACCATCAAAAACTCACTGAAATTGTGACAAACTAAGAAAGCTCAAATTACCTGCTTTTCATTTTTGACTTCATGGTAAAGCGTCATTATTTTATTTGTTACATTTTTAAATGGAAGTGAAACTCATGTAACACAAAACTCACTATTTTAAAGTATCTGAGTCAGGGCAGGCTTGCTGTGGCAAGTTGAGCTGCTGCCTGCACTGCCCGTAGTCTATCAGAGTGCCGGTTCCAGCCCCAGCCCCTCTGCTTCCGATGCAGGTTCTTGCTAATGTGTCCTGGGAGACGGTAGAGGACGGCTCCAGGGCTTGGGTCCCTGCCACCCTTGTGGGAGGCCTGGATGAGGTCCTGGTTTCCACCTGATTGTTGCAGGTGTATTTTGGGAAGTGAGCCAGCAGATGGAAGACTCTTGCTGTCTCTCTCTGTTGCTCTGCCTTTCAAATAAATATAAATAAAACATTCAAAAATAAAGTATACAATCCAATGACAGTTAGTACTTCCACAGAACTGAATAAATGGAACCACTATCTAGTTCTAAAATATCTTCATCACCTCCAAAGGAGATACTTTTTTTTAAAAGATGGCTAGATCATTATTTTTTTAACAGGCAAGAGAGACAAATTAGAGAGCTCACATTCGCTCGTTCACTCCCCAGATACCTAGGTCAGCCATGGCTGCAGCCAAGGGAACTCATTGGATGTCTCCCTCATGGATGGGAGGAACCCAGTCACTTGGTCCATCAAGATTGCTTCCAAGGTCTGCATTTTCCGGAGACTGGAATCAGGAGCCAGAGATGGGTATCAAACCCACGCACTCTGACACCCCCCGGGACCCCTACTTAAGAAAGCAGTTATTCCCCTGTCCTCCCTCAGCCTTCCAGCAACGCTAATCTGCTCTCTGTCTCTCGATTTACTCATTGCAGACATTTCATGTAAATGGAATCATATCACACATGGCTTTTTTGAGACTGACTTTTCACTAGTGTATTTTCAAAGTTGATCCATATTGTAGCATGTAATCCATTCCTTTACATGCTTGAATAATACTTCATTGTGTTGGATGCTACATTTTGTTTACCCATTTCATCTGTGGGTGAACATTGGAGTTCCACCTTTTGGCTGATGTGAAAAGTGCTGTTCATGAATATTAGTGTACGTGTATGTGTTCTCAGTATGTTTTCAGTATTTTTGTGTATATACCCCGTAGTAGAATTGCTGTGTTTATTTGTTTTTTAAACTATAGCAAGATTCTTCCTCCCCTAACTCCTGCTCTCCCCCTCACCCCCAGAATTATACCAGGAAATTCTGGATTATTTTGCATCTGAAAGGGGCCTATGAATCCAGAATCCTTAATCTTGGTTTCCCTTGACCTTCCTATGAGATTTGCATCAGTGAAATACTTGGTCACTGATGGATCACATTCATGCATTCAGTGTCAAGTTATCTTTCTTTGCAAGAGGCCCAGCTTGTGGTGCCCCACGTGACACTGAGTCATGGCTGTGGCCTTTGAGAGGCTGCTTAACGTACCTGAGCCTCGTTTTTCTTTTCTGCTCGCTGGGGATATAAGACCTACCTCATAGGATTGTTGTTTATTCCCCTTTCTTCCTTAGTACAGAAAAAAAGTTTTGCATTGGAGCTAATCTATCACTCAACAACTCTTCTAAGCGCCATAGAAAAATAAGTTGAAAAGTGAGTAAATTCTATGCAATTATAATTAGTATTGAATGACTTATAAACTGTGTCTCCTGTTCACATTTTGCTACATTAATCTTCTAGTGTTTATCTCTTCAGAGACTGAGGGTTGCGGTAAGCTAAGGCAGCTAACTGTGCAGCAGACGTGGGTCAGAGCTTGTTTTGGTGAAGAATTCCCTGCATTTCTGAGAGAACTGGGGCTGAGACAGAAATACTTCCAGTGGGCGAGCGTCCAAATGGCTGTTTAATGAAAACTAATCATTTGAAACAATTCCTGTGTTTCAGTGTTTTGTTTTTATCCTTTGAGTAGTAAAACAGCTATTCTGGGTGGTGGTTTTTCAGGAAAAAACTTAAATGTAGAATGAGAAGTTACTCCTAGGAAAAAGCTGGAGATGGGACAAATGGACTGTTACCTTTGTTAGGTCTTTCATTGTGGACTTTTAGCCGTGGAAAGATCATTTTTTAGCAAAATAAAAGGCTGTGCTATTCTGCCATTGAAATGATATCTTATTACAGCGAATGATGGACAATTTGAAATTATTACAGAAAAAATAAACCAAGACCATGTTGCCTAGAGTCAACTACCTTCCTGTCCTTGTTTGTTTTTTCTTATTCTATTCACTGCTACCACCAAAGAATGATCTTCTTTGCCTCTCAAAATATTTCCCAGCATTAGTATGTAAATTAAAACTGTCTGCATTCCCACAGACCCCTGTGAACAAGTTGCAGGATAAAATTGACTGCATTGTCTGGCCAAGGAATTAAAAAGATTTTAAAAACTGGAGAAACTAGTATTTAATATTTCATCAAGTTGCAAAAAGTAGTAAAAATAAGGCTTTTGTAGATTCCCCTAGAATATGGCCTTTTGACATCCTAACTCACCTTCTTTTTGAAATCTGACTCCCTGGTTACACTAATTGCAAAGTGGAGACTGTATCACAGGGGGCCACAAACACACAGGGTTAGCAGTGTTCTCAGGAGTTCACAGTGGAAGGTTCTAGAAGGTCAGCCACGTTGAGAGATTTGAGGTTGTCCTTTGTAAGCTTCCTAATGTTTCATTGTTGCCTGTAAGAATATCACTGCTTATCGCCTCAGACAGTTGACTGCAATGAAAAACAACTAAACACCAAAACAATTATTTTCAATAACTTTTAAAATGAAGAAGTGAAGAAGGCAGTGATACAGGGTTATTTCTAGTCTTCTGTATCAGTCAGCAATTCTCTGACTCAGCTTCTGGCAGCTGTGACCAGGAACTTTTTTTTTTTTTCTTTTAAGATTTATTTATTACAGTTAGGGAGAGAGAAGAGAGATAAAGAAATATCTTCCACCTTCTGGTTCACTCCCCAGATGGCCACAATGGCCAGGGTCGGGCCAAGCCAAAGCCAGAAGCCAGGAGCTTCTTCCAGTTTCCCCACATGGGTGGCAGGGGCCCAAAGGTGGGCCAAACTTTCTCTGCTTTTCCCAGGCCATTAGCAGGGAGCTGTGTGGGAAGTGCAGCAGCCAGCAGTTGACCTGGTGCCCAGATGTGATGCCGGTGTCACAGGTGGCATCTTTCACTGCTACACCATAGTGCTGGCCCCAGCCATGAACTTTAGAAGTTTTCCCACAAAATGACACTGATAAAACTGTTTTGGTGGCCGGCGCCGTGGCTCAACAGGCTAATCCTCTGCCTTGCGGCGCCGGCACACCGGGTTCTAGTCCCGGTCGGGGCGCCGGATTCTGTCCCGGTTGCCCCTCTTCCAGGCCAGCCCTCTGCTGTGGCTCAGGAGTGCAGTGGAGGATGGCCCAGGTGCTTGGGCCCTGCACCCCATGGGGAGACCAGGAAAAGCACCTGGCACCTGGCTCCTGCCATCGGACGAGCACGGTGCGCTGGCCGCATACGCCGGCTGCGGCGGCCATTGGAGGGTGAACCAACGGCAAAAAGGAAGACCTTTCTCTCTGTCTCTCTCTCTCACTGTCCACTCTGCCTGTCAAAAAAAAAAAAAAAAAACTGTTTTGGTTATGATTTTTTTTTTATTTGACAGGTAGAGTTAGAGAGAGACAGAGTTACAGACAGTAAGTGAGAGACAGAGAGAAAGGTCTTCCTTCCATTGGTTCACCCTCCAAATAGCCGCTACAGCTGGAGCTATGCCGATCTGAAGCCAGGAGCCAGGTGCTTCCTCCATGCGGGTGCAGGGCCCAAGCACTTGGGCCATCCTCCACTACCTTCCCGGGCCACAGCAGAGAGCTGGACTTGAAGAGGAGCAGCCGGGACTAGAACCCAGCACCCATATGGGATGCCGGCACTGCAGGCGGAGGATTAGCCAAGTGAGCCATGGCGCTGGCCCCTTGGTTATGATTTTTAAAAAATATAAATGGGGGCCAGTGCTGTGGCGCAGTAGGTTAAGCCTCCACCTACAGTGCCAGCATCCTAAATGGACACCGGTTCTAGTCCCAGCTGCTCCTCTTCTGATCCAGTTCTCTGCTATGGTCTGGGAAAGCAGTGAAAGATGATCTAGGAGCTTGGGCCTCTGCATTGGCGTGGGAGACCTGGAGGAAGCTCCTGGCTCCTGGCTTCAGATTTGCACAGCTCCGGCTTTGCGGCCAATTGGGGAGTGAACCAGCGGATGGAAGACCTTACTGTCTCTCCCTCTCACTGTCTGTAACATTACCTCTCAAATAAATAAATAAATCTTTTAAAATATTATAAATATTTGTTTTATTTTCATCTGCTTGAAAGGCAGAAAAGATATCTTCCATCTGGTAGTTCAGTCCCCAAATGCCTGCAACAGCCAGAGCCGGACCAAACTGCTGCCAGGAGCCAGGAACTCCATTCAGGTATTGCAGTTGGTTGCAGAGGCCCAAGCACTTGAGCCGTCGTCTGCTACCTCCCAGACTGCACTACAGGAAGTTTATTGGAAGTAGAGGAGGCTGGGCTCTAACCAGCGCTCCCACATGGGGTGTGAATTCCCAAGCAGTGGTCTAACCTGCTACAATACCTTTCCAATCATGTGGTTTAAAATGTTATTTTTGGATTTATTATTTGAAAGGCAGATGGACAGAGGAGGAGACACAGAGAGAAAGAGATCTTCTTTCTACCAGTTGATTCCCTAAATGGCTACACACAGTAGCCCAGAGCTCTGTCCAGGTCTCCCATGTCAAAAGCAGAGCAGCCAGTCCTCAAACTAGCACTCCCATATGGATTGCCAGTCAAGATTTTAATACATGGGTGTTTTTTCTATCTACTCAAAAATGTTTTAGCAGGTTGAGTACTATTTTTTTGTCACTGTTAAAATGCTACATTACATGAAATGGTTCTTTAAGAGGAGTTTATTTCATTTTATTATTATTTGGCTCACAAAAAAAAAAAAAAAAACTCCTTTAGGACTGGCATCATTCCTCTAATATTCATTAACCAGGCCAAATTGAAAACTGAGGCACTTAACCTTCAGTGATAATCAAGAAGATAGGTAGGGCCAGAGCCGTGGCTCAATAGGCTAATCCTCTGCCTTGCAGCACCGTCACACCGGGTTCTAGTCCTGGTTGGGGCGCCGGATTCTGTCTCAGTTGCTCCTCTTCCAGGCCAGCTCTCTGCTGTGGCCCGGGAGTGCAGTGGAGGATGGCCCAAGTTCTTGGGCCCTGCACCCCATGGGAGACCAGGAGAAGCACCTGGCACCTGCCATCAGATCAGCGCGGTGTGCCGGCTGCAGTGCGCCGGCCATGGCGGCCATTGGAGGGTGAAGCAACGGCAAAGGAAGACCTTTCTCTCTGTCTCTCTAAAAAAAAAAGGTAGTAGCTTAAGTGCAAGCAAATATTTGGATGGATTAGATTTTAACTGATTCCCTTAACACTATGGTTTGGCCATGATCTTAGAAAATGTGCTTTTATTATTTCAAATTAAAAAAAAACTGTTAGCATGTCATTTTATTGTAGGTCTTGGCAAATTGTAGCTTAGATTTGTTTTACAAAGCTTAGAACTTCTTTAAATATACTTTTCTATGTTTACAGGCTCTCTCTCCTTTTTATGATTTATTTGTTTATTTCAAAAGCAGTTAGAGCAAGACCTTTCATCTTCCACCTCCCCAAATGGCTGCAAGAGCTGGCGCTGGGCCAGTCCAAAGCCAGGATCGAGGAGCTTCTCCTGGTCTCCGGAATGGGTTCGGGGCCCAAGTACTGGGGCCATCCATCACTGCTTTCCCAGGCCATTAGCAGGGAGCTGGATCCAAAGTGCAGCAGCCGGGACTCGAACTGGCAGCCGTGTGGGATGCTGGCAGCACAGATGGCTGCTTTACCCACTACAGCACAGCGCCAGCCCGTACACTAGGCTCTTTGGCCTTGAAAAACTCAGAATGTACCTTTCCCTGGTAGGAATCCGGTATTTAAATTGAAGAGATAAAATGGGGACCAGTGCCAAGGCTCACTTGGTTCATCTCCGCCTGCGGCGCCGCCATCCCATGTGGGAGCCAGGTTCTAGTCCCAGTTGCTCCTCTTCCAGTCCAGCTCTCTGCTGTGGCCCGAGAAGGCAGTGGAGGATGGCCCAAGTGCTTGGGCCCTGCACCTGTGTGGGAGACCAGGAGGAAGCACCTGGCTCCTGGCTTCGGATCAGCGCAGCGCTGGCCGTGGTGGCCATTTGGGGGATGAACCAATGGAAGGAAGACCTTTCTCTGTCTCTGTCTAACTCTATCTGTCAAATAAAATAAAAAATAAAAATAAATGTGTTTTGGGAAAATCTTGACGGTGTTACTATGTCGGGGTGGAAGAAGTTTCTATTTGCTACCTCTTCTGATTGTGATTTTTTAAAAAAAGATTTATTTATTAGAAAGGTGAACATACACACACAGAGAGAGATTTTTCATACATTTGTTCACTCCCCAAATGGCTGCAGTGGCTAGGCTGGGTCAGGCCAAAGCCAGGAGCTAGGAGCTTCATCTGGCTCTCCCACATGGGTAGTAGGGGCCCACGTACTTGGGCCATCCTCTGCTGCTATCCCAGGTACATTAGCAGGGAATTGTATTGGAAGCTGAAACAGAGCAGCTAGGACCTGAACCAGCACTCCAGCCTGGGATGCATGTGCCAAGTGGGGCGTGAGCTTCTGTGCTATAATGCAGGTCCCCAATTGTGATGTCATTTAACCCTTCATCAGAAATTTATTGAATGCTAATATGTGCCCCGCATTACTTGGCTGTTTTCTGTTAGATTTTCTAACATGTGGGCAGGCATTTGGTGCAGCACTCAAGGCGTCACTTGGAACGATCATGTCCCATTATCAGAGTCCCAGCTCCTCTGCCTCAGATCCAGCTTCTAGCTAATGTGCATCGGTTGAGGCAGCAGATCATGGCTCAAGTTGTTGGGCCCCTGCCACCCTGTGGGAGATCAGATTCCTGACTGTTGCAGGCATTTGCAAAGTGAACCAGCGAATGAACTATCTATTGGTCTCTCTGCTTTTCAAATAAAATAAAAATAAAAAATAATTTTTCCCCAGAAGCCTTTTATTTAAGGAATACAAACTTCATGCTTTTCATATATACTACTTTAGGAACATAGTGATTCTTCCCACTATACGTGCCCTCCCATCCCTCTTACTCTTCCCTCTCCTATTCCCATTCTTATTTTTTACTAAGATCTATTTTCAATTAACTTTACACACATGTGATTAACTTTACTAAGTAAAGAGTTCGACAAGTAGTAAAAAAAAAAAGCTGTTCTTCAACAGTCAAGATAAGGGCTATTCAAAGTGTCAATTTCACTTCTGTAGATTACCTGTTAGGTGCTCCATTAGTTATTACAAATCAGGGAGAACATATTGTATTTGTCCTTTTAGGACTAGCTTATTTCACTAAGTATGATGCTTTTTAGTTTCATCCATTTTGTTGCAAATGACAGGATTTCATTTATTTTAAAAAGCTGGGTAGTATTCCATAGTGTACATATTCCATAATTTCTTTATCCAGTCTTCAGTTGATGGACATTTGGGTTGATTCCATATCTAAGCTATTGTGAATTGAGCTGCAGTAAACATGGGGATACAGATAACTCTTTCATATGTTTTTTTTTTCATTTCCCTTGGGTAAATTCCCACGAGTGGGATGGCTGGGTCATATGTTAGGTCTACATTCAGATTTCTGAGGTACCTACATATTGTCTTCCACAGTGTCTGTACATTCCCACCAACAGTGGATTAGGGTACCTTTTCCCCCACATCCTCACCAGCATTTGTTGTTTGTTTTTTTCTGTATGAAAGACAGTCTAACAGGGGGAGATCAAAACTCATTATGGTTTTGATTTGCATTTCCATGATGACTAGTGACAATGAGCATTTTTTTTTTCAGCTGTCTATTGGCCATTTGGATTTCCTCTTTTGAAAAATACCTGTTGGGGCCCGTGCTGTGGCGTGCCGGTATCCCATGTGGGCACCAGTTCAAGTCCCAGCTGCTCCACTTCCAATCTAGCTCTCTGCTGTGGCCTGGGAAAGCAGTGAAAGATGGCCCAAGTCCCACATGGGAGGCCCTGAGGAAGCTCCTGGCTCCTGCCTTCCAATCAGTGCATCTCTAGCCATTGTGGCCAATTGGGGAGTGAACCAGCAGATGGAAGACCTCTCCCCCTCTCTCTGCCTCTCCTCTCTCTGTGTAACTCTTTCAAATAAATAAATCAATCTTAAAAAAAAAAAACAAGAAATGGACAAAGGATGTAAACAGACATTTTTCTTTTTCTTTTTCTTTTTTACACAGAGAGAGGAGAGAGGGAGAGGTCTTGGTTCACTCCCCAATTGGCCACAAGGGCCGGGGCTGCACCAATCCGAAGCCAGGAGCCAGGAAATTCTTCAGGGTCTCCCATGTGGGTGCAGGGTCCGAAGGACTTGGGCCATCTTCCACTGCTTTCCCAGGCCATGGCAGAGAGCTAGATGGGAAGTGGAGCAGCCGGGACTTGAACCGGCGCCCATATGAGATGCCAGCGCTGCAGGCCGGGGCTTTAACCTGCTGAACCACAGCACTGGCCCCTTCTTTGTCTCTTTTTTAAGAGTTTTTGTGTTAAAGTCTATTTTGTCTGATATTAGGATAGCTATACCAGCTCTTTTTTGGTTTCTGTTCACATGGAATATCTTTTTCCATCCTTTCATTTTCAGTCTGCATGTATCTCTATTGGTGAGATGTGTTTCTTGTAGGCAGCAAGTAGATGGGTTTTGTTTTTAATCCTTTCAGCCAAACTGTATCTTTTACCTGGAGAATTGAGGCTATTTGCAATTCAAGGTGACTATTGATAAGTAATGATGTGGCCTTGCCATTTTTCCATGCAATTCCTGTTGTTTACTTTGGATTTCCTTGTACTTTTACTGTGGAATTTTCTGCCTTCACTTTATTTCACAGTGATAACCATGTTTCTGTGTTTGTGTAATACATCCTTAAGCATCTTTTGTCAGCCTGAATGAGTGGTGACAAATTCTGTCAAATTCTGTTTGTTATGAAAGGTCTTTATTTCACCTTCATTCATAAATGAGAGCTTTGCAGGGTACAGTATTCTGAGTTGACAGTTTTTGTCTCTCTCTCTCTTTTTTTTTTTTTGACAGGCAGAGTGGACAGTGAGAGAGAGAGACAGAGAGAAAGGTCTTCCTTTGCCGTTGGTTCACCCTCCAATGGCCGCCGCGGCCGGCACACTGCAGCTGGTGCACCGCGCTGATCTGAAGGCAGGTGCCAGGTGCTTTTCCTGGTCTCCCATGGGGTGCAGGGCCCAAGCACTTGGGCCATCCTCCACTGCACTCCCGGGCCACAGCAGAGAGCTGGCCTGGAAGAGGGGCAACAGGGACAGAATCCGGCGCCCCAACCGGGACTAGAACCCCATGTACCGGTGCCACAAGGCGGAGGATTAGCCTAGTGAGCTGTGGCGCCGGCCGGGCCATCTTCTACTGCTTTCCCAGGCCATAGCAGAGAGCTGGATTGGAAGTGGAACAGTCAGATCTTCCCGTATGGGATGCCAGCACTTCAGGCCAGGGTGTTAACCCATTGCACCACAGCACCAGCCCCAGTTTTCTGTAATTATTTTAGTAGGCCATCTAATCCGTTCCGTCTTTCCATGCCTTCAGGAACTCCTAAGACCAGTATGTTAAGTCGTTTGATAGTGTCCCAGAAATCTCCAACATTGTTTTTTAGTTTTTTTATTTCTTCTTTTTTTTTTTTTTGGTCTGTTAAATTTTGTCTTCTAACTCAGATAGTCTTTTTTCTGCCTCACTGAGACTAGTCTTAAGGCTTTCTATCATATTTCTTATGAATTATTCATTTCCAATATTTCATTTTGATTTCTCTTTAAAATCTCAATTTCATGGGAAAAATTTTCATTCCTGTCATGTATTGATTTCTTTAGTTCATGAATTTACTTCTGATTACTTCTAAGTAATCCTACGATCAATTTTGAATTCCATTTCTGGAATTTCATCAATGTCTTCATCTTCACATTCTAGTAGTATTCTTTTGTGGGCATGTGCTGTTCTTTTGGGGGCGTCATATTGTCTTCCTTATTCTTATTAATTGAATTGCTGCGTTTATTATTAGGCATTTGTGATGATACTTGTTGGTTGTTTTTTGTTTTTTTTTCCCCTGTGATGGCTTCTATCTTTGAGCTATGTCTCTGTGGCTTAGTGGAGCATCTGTTCTTTCAGTGAATACCCAGAGGTGTGTGCTGGCTGTGGTTAGAGAGCTCTAGTCAGTGCTCCAGGGTAAAGGGAGTGTCTAAGGTGACACCTAAGTTGGGTGTGGTAAATCACTTTTTTTTTTTTTAATCAGAGGGGAGATTTGTTCAGCCCTGTTGGAGTATTCTCAGGATCACCTCCTCTCCTCAAAGGAGACCAATGCCTTGGGGCTAGCTCCAGTGGATACAGTTTCCATCTGTGCCCACAAGAACCACACAAAGGATCTGTGCAGACCTAGGTGTGAACACGGATCCTGCAGCAATGCCCCTCACCAGGGAATTGGAGCCCAAGTGTGTGGAGCCGCCCACAGTGACTGCCCGAAGTCCCAGCAGGACCCCGTGCCCGCCACACAGCCACAGTGTTTTCACAGGGCTCCCACAGTTACGAGTTCCCAGCCCCTGTTAGTCCTCCCAGCCAGACTCGGGTGTCTCCTTTGGTTGTTTGGTGCAGACATGAATTGACACAGCTGTTGCATAGTCCAAAATGGCGCCCGCCTTCTCAGCTAGTTACAGGATGCTGGTGCCAGGTGGTTGGAGAGAAACATGAGCCATTTTCCCCCCTCTAGGTTTGCAGGTACACTGTCCCCCACAGGGCTCCAAGCAGGACTCCGCCAAGCTCTTTCTGCAACTTTATTGCCTGGTCTCACCTCACTCCAAAGCTGGTGCGGAGGCTCTCAGCGGCTGGGGTGCTGAGTTGTGTACGTCCACACCCTCCATGTAGATCCACAGTGTCCCTCTAATTTGCACGGAGCTTCCTCTGCCATTTTCTCCCTCTCTTCCCTGAAACTGCACTCTCTCCACTTTTTTAAAACTACATTCTAGGGGCCGACGCTGTGGCACAGTGGGTTAACGCCCTGGCCTGAAGTGCTGGCATCCCATATGGGCGCTGGTTCAAGACCCAGCTGCTCCATTTCCTGCCCAGCTCTCTGCTATGGCCCGGGATAGCAGTAGAAGATGGCCCAAGTCCTTGGGCTCCTGCACCTACGTGGGAGACCCGGAGGAAGCTCCTGGCTCCTGGCTTCGGATTGGTGCAGCTCCAGCTGTTGCAGCCATCTGGGGAGTGAACCATCGGTTGGAAGACCTCTCTCTCTCTCTGCCTCTCCTCTCTCTGTGTAACTCTGACTTTCAAATAAATAAATAAATCTTTTAAAAAAATAAATAAAACTACATTCTGGACTAGAACAGTAAGCTTCCTCCCTATTCTGCCATCTTGACTCTCCATGTCCCCAATAAAAATTGTTTTAAAAGTTTTCTAAATGGGTGCAGTAGGTTAAGCCACCACTTGCAGTGCTGGCATCCTATATGGGTGCTGGTTCAACTCCCAGCTGCTCCACTTCCAATTCAGCTCCCTGCTGATTTGCCTGGGAAAGCAGCAGAAGATGGCCCAAGTCCTCAGGCCCCTGCTGCTTATGTGGGAGACCCAGAAAAAGCTCCTGACTCCCGGCTTTGGCCTGGGCCAGCCCTGGCCATTGTAGCCATTTGGGGAATGAACCAGCAGATTGAAGGTTTCTCTCTCTCTCTCTCTCGCTCAGTCTTTCAAATAAATAAATAGATCTTTTTAAAAAATGATTTTTTTTTTTGACAGGCAGAGTGGACAGTGAGAGAGAGAGAGAGACAGAGAGAAAGGTCTTCCTTTTTGCCATTGGTTCACCCTCCAATGGCCGCCACGGCTGGCGCACCGTGCTGATCCGAAGCCAGGAGCCAGGTGCTTCTCCTGGTCTCCCATGCGGGTGCAGGGCCCAAGAACCTGGGCCATCCTCCACTGCCTTCCCGGGCCACAGCCGAGAGCTGGCCTGGAAGAGGGGCAACCAGGACAGACTCTGGTGCCCCGACTGGGACTAGAACCCGGTGTGCCAGCACTGCAGGCGGAGGATTAGCCTATTGAACCACGGTGCCTGCCTTAAAAAAATATTTCTACAATGTATATTGGGTAGAGTTCCCTTTTTTTCAAGTAAGGCTCTTACATTTTTTTTTTATTTGACAGGTAGACTTATAGACAGTGAGAGAGAGAGACACAGAGAGAAAGGTCTTCCTCCCGTTGGTTCACTTCCCAAATGGCCACCACGGCCGGCATTGCGCCGATCTGAAACCAGGAGCCAGGTGCCCCTTCCCGGTCTCCCATGTGGGTGCAGGAGCCCAAACACTTGGGCCATCCTTCACTGCCCTCCCGGGCTACAGCAGAGAGCTGGACTGGAAGAGGAACAACCGGGACTAGAACCCAGCAAAAATATGGTATGGTGGCGCTGCAGGTTGAGGATTAACCATCTGAGCCATAGCGGCCAACCCCATAAATGTTTTTATCAATAATACAGGTTTAGATATATACAGCTGTGTCACCACAGAGGTTCTTTTACAGTGATAAAATTTTGACTTAAATAGACTTAACCATAGCTGGGTCCTTAGAAACATTTCAAAGATATATCTACGTATTATAAAGAATAGTACACATGGAAACAATCCTGATACCACATACAGTGTAATTAACTGATGGCTGTATCTATAATTTCTACCTCATCTTAAAGTACATATCCTTCAGATATTTGTGTTGTAAGTTGTTCTTTCTTCCTTTTTCTTTCCTTCCTCTCTTTCCTTTCCATTTGAAAGCCAAGAGAGAGAGATCTTCCATAGGGTGGCTCACTCTCCAAATACAAGCAATAGCCAGGGCTGGGCCAAACGGAGGATCATAAAAGTCTCATTTTCCCACTGTAGTGGCAGAGACCCAAGTAGCTGAGCCATTACCTGCTGCCTCCCAAGGTGTACATTAGCAGGAAACTGACATCGAAGCAGAGCCTGGACTTCAACCCGGGCCCTCTGATACAGGATACTGACTGCTGCTCCACCAAACACCCACCCCAGAATGGTCCATGTCTAACCTTGTCTGCCACTCTCACATACCTACGTTTTGGCCCACTTTGTCAAGAAACCATCTTTACATTCATTACGTATTTTGTGAAGAGCAGTTATTTAATGAGCAAATTGCTTTAAAACCACAGTATAAAGTGCAAGGTGTCAGGCGCGTAACAAATCTTCCCAGGCAGACAAATCAATCAATTCACAAGCTTTTACTGGGATTCCGCTCCTGGGCGAGGTTCCCTGGTCCCAACAGAGCAGGGGAAGTCGCACATCAGAGATTGGGAGGGCTCCTTTTATAGATTCAGGGCATGGGGGTTAAAGGTTGAGGTGGGTCTGATCCTCATTGGTTGACCTTTAGGCACCCTCGGGGACCTTGACAAGGACTTTTCTTGAAAAGTTGGGACTCTCCATGCCCGGAAGTATAGGCCTTCTCTCCTTGTGGATCTCAAGGCTACCATAAAGACCTGTGGAAAGCAAAATCTCAGGCCAGTGCTGTGGCACCGCAGGTTAAAGCCCCAGCCTGCAGCACCAACATCCCATATGGGCACCAGTTTGAGTCCTGACTGCTGCTCCGCTTCCAATCCAGCTCCCTGCTGATGTGCCTGGGAAAGCAGTGGGAAATGGCCCAAGTCCTTGGGCCCCTGCACCCATGTGGGAGACCCAGATGGGGTTCTAAGTTCCTGGCTTTGGTCTGGCCCAGCTGTGGTCATTGTGGCCATTTGGAGAGTGTACCTACTAGTAGATGAAAGATTCTCTGTCACTGCCTTTCAAATAAATACATTTAAAAAATCTCTACCTTCACTATCATAAAGTATACATTTTAAAAATACTAAGTATAGGCCGGCACCCTGGCTCACTAGGCTAATCCTCCATCTGCAGCACCGGTACCCGGGTTCTAGTCCCGGTAGGGGCACCAGATTCTGTCCCGGTTGCTCCTCTTCCAGTCCAGCTCTCTGCTGTGGCCCGGGAGTGCAGAGGAAGATGGCCTAAGTCCTTGGGCCCTGCACCCCATGGGAGACCAGGAGGAAGCACCTGGCTCCTGGCTTCGGATCAGCGCAGTGTGAGGGCCACAGTGCGCCAGCTGCATCGCACCGGCTGTAGAGGTCATTGGAGGGTGAACCAACAGAAAAGGAGGACCTTTCTCTCTCCTCTCTCTCTCTCTCTCTCTCTCTCTCTCTCTCACTGTCCACACTCTGCCTGTCCAAAAAAAAAAAAAAAAAAGAAAAGAAAAGAAAAAAAAATACTTAGTGGAGGCACTGTATTTGGTTTGACTAAGGGACGTTCGTATGTTTCCAGTCGAGGTGTTTGTCATGGGAAATGATCATAAAGTAAAATTAACTGGGAGTATCTAACGTGGGGGAAAAGCCAGTAGTTCTGTTACTCCTGTCTTTTCCTTTCTTGGAGGGAAGGTAAATTGCTTTTCTGGTGTATTGCCTTTTAATGGTGCAAGTTGGGCGAAAGGGATTGTATAATAGCTCAAGACATCCCAATGACAGAATGTTACTGAGTTTGTGGGAATTCATGTGTTAACACTGCAAGTCTGTCTCAGCAGGGTGTCATTAGCAGCAGAAATGGGAAGCAAATTAAAACCAGGCCCTTTATCTGCTCCAGACACTGCAGCCCCTGTAGCACACCACTTCTGAGTGTCTCCAGCTCTGGAAAGAAATCAGATGGAAATTGCTCGCTCAGTTATTTCTAAACCCTGAGTGTCACCTGTATGCAAGCTTGCGGACTCCCTGCCCCTCCTCGCTGAGAGCCTGTCTGCTCCTTCCTAAGCTTTTCTGCTTGTTAGTGAAATAAGCGTCCTTTTCTCTTCTGTCCGCACTTAGCCACCAATTAATAAGATGAGCAGAAACGCTCCCATGCTGAGCACAGCGCTTGGGGCAGGGAAGTAGCTGACAGGGTTTCATGATGGGAGCTTTGTAAGCGCCTCTTTATCTCCCAGGAGAGGCCCTCAATAGGTTTGCTCTACCCCCTGGAGCCTGTAGCTATTTCAGGCTAACTACTCATTAAAGTCAATTTAAGATATTGCTAAAGCCTTTGGATTCCTTAAGTGAATTGCCTCCACTTGAATTCAGCTAAAAATGGTTCACTTTCACTCCCTATGGCTGCCTCCAACTTCCAGGCACCCCCCCCCCCCCAGCACAAACATCGAAGTCCTGGCAAGTCTGGCTTCCGGTTAAAGCCCAGGACTCCTGCTGTGCATACAGCCCAGCTGCAGGAAAGGGAGCAAAGGATGAGCCAGGCAGACCCGAGCGTGCGGAAGGACGGGGGCTAGGGATCAGGACTTCAGGCGAGCACAGATTTTCTCTCCCTTAAGTAATAATAAACGGTGTGAAACCCGAGGCGCATGCGCAGCACTGTCCAGTCGCCACCGCTGTGAACTGAGTATCTGCTGTGCCAACCTCTCTTCTCCATTTGGGACCCACTGCAGAATTGATAGCCTTAGAGTAACTGACAGCACAGTGGACATTCCTAGGGAAGGTGGAGCCCACCCTACACTAATCTGTGTTCCCACAGCAGGGGAGTGCAGATCTGTATCAAACAACTCTTGTAGTTTTATTCATTGTTACAGCAAGTGCTTCTAGCACCCAGAAACCAACCTCTCCCTCCCTCCCTCCCTCCCTCTTCCTGCATCCAGACTCAATGGAAAAAATGAGCTCAAAGATCCTAAACTGTTTTTCAAATCATAAAAGTAATTGTAAGCTGATACTCTAGCCATTATACCTTGTATGTCAAAGGCTTTGGGAAAATTAAAGCAGGTTGTTTGGTTGGGTGTTAAAGCAAAGAAGCTCAGATGAGGAGAGCATTGACTCTACCATATCCTTGGTTTCCGTGGGATGAAAATGCCTTGAACATAGCTCCTTGGTGAGGAGTGTGCCCCTTGTTCTGGATTTGGCCAATGGAATGTCTGTGGCTGTGACTCCTGGCGATGACCTCCACAGTTGGGCTTGATGCCTCTCTGCTGCCCATCACAAGCAGAATATGCCCTGACTAGCCTGTGGTCCAAAGAGAAAGAGGATGGGGTCATTGGGGCTGGCGCTGTGGCATAGTGGGTAAAGCTGCCTCCTGTGGTGTCAGTGCTCGTTGAAGTCCCGGCTGCTCCACCTCTGATCCAGCTCTCTGCTATGGCTGGGAAAGCAGTGGAAGATGGCCCAAGACCTTGGGCCCCTGCACCATGATGGAGACCCAGAAAAAGCTCCTGGCTCCTGGCTTCGGTCTGGCTCAGCACCAGCTGTTGCAGCCATTTGGGGAGTGAACCAGCAGATTGAAAATCTCTCTCTGTTTCAAATAAATGTTTTTTTTAAAAAAAACAGATGTCTAATATGGGTCTTATATCAGAGTACCTGAGTTTGACACCCAGCTTCTGCTCCTGTTTCCCACTTTCTACTAATGCAAACCCTGGTAGGCAGTGGTGATGGTTCAAGTAATTGGGTTCCTGTCAACTCATATGGGAGACCCAGAATGAGAGTCCCTGCTCCCAGCTTCAGATTGACCCAGTTCTGGCCATGGTGGGCATTTGGGGAGTGAAACAGCAAATGAAAGTTCTGCCTCTCAAATTAATATATAACTTTTTAAAAGATATATGTATTTATTTGAAAAAGTTACACAAAGAGAGGAGAGGCAGAGAGAGAGAGAGAGAGAGAGAGAGAGAGAGAGAGGTCTTCCATCTGATGGTTCACTCCCCAGTTGGCTGCAATGGCCGGAGCTGCACCGATCTGAAGCCAGGAGCCAGGAGTTTCTTCCCCATTTCCCACATGGGTACAGGAGCCCAAGGACTTGGACCATCTTCTACTGCTCTCCCAGGCCATAGCAGAGAGCTGGATCGGAAGTGGAGCAGCCGAGTCTCAAACTGGTGCCCTTATGGGATGCTGGCACTTCAGGCCAGGGTGTTAACCCACTGTGCCACAGCGCCGGCCCCAATTAATATACAATTTAAACATTTATTGATGGATTTTTGAAAGAACGAGGTCTCTCATGTTGGTGGCAGGCACCCAAGTACTTGGGCCATCCTCTGCTGCCTCCTATGGTGTGTATTAGCATGAAGCTGGACTGGAAGAGGCACGAGGATTTGAAACCAGGGACTCTTTTATGGGATGCAGGTGTCCAGACTAGCATCTTAACTGCTAAACAAGTACTCGTCTGTAAATGCATTTCCTTTTTTTTTTTTTTTTCCTGACAGGCAGAGTTAGTGTGAGAGAGAGACAGAGAGAAAGGTCTTCCTTTTCCTTTGGTTCACCGCCAAGATGGCTGCCACAGCCAGCCAGCGCACTGCACTGATCCAAAGCCAGGAGCCAGGGGCTTCCTCCTGGTCTCCCATGGGGTGCAGAGCCCAAGAACCTGGGCCATCCTCCACTGCCTTCCTGGGCCACAGCAGAGAGCTGGACTGGAAGAGGAGCAACCGGGACAGAATCCGGCGCCCCAACCAGGACTAGAACCTGGGGTGCCGGTGCCGCAGGCGGAGGATTAGCCTAGTGAGCCACGGTGCCGGCCTTAAATGCATTTTCAAAGTTAAAAACAAATTTTTAAAAAAGATTTAATTATTTGAAAGTCAGAGTTACACAGAGAGAGGAGAGGCAGAGAGAGAGAGAGGTCTTCCATCCTCTGGTTCACTCCTCAGATGGCTGCAATGGCCGGAGCTGCACTGATCCGAAGCCGGGAGCCAGGAGCTTCTTCCAGGTCTCCCACGTGGGTGCAGGGGCCCAAGTATTTGGGTCATCTGCTGCTTTCCCAGGCACATCAGCAGGGAGCTGGATTGGAAGAGGAGCAGTTGGATCTCGAACTGGTGCCCATATGGGATGCCAGCACTTCAGGCCAGGTGTTAACCCACTGCGCCACAGTACTGGCCCCTAAAAACAAATTTTTAAAACAGCTTGTGTGAGAAATGGAATTAAAAGATAAATTTATTTTAGTGTAAAAAATTGAAATCCATGGGGCCAGTGCTATGGTACAGCGGGTTAACACCCTGGCCTGAAGCACCGGCATGCCATATGGATGCTGGTTCTAGTCCCAGCTGCTCCACTTCCGATCCAGCTCTCTGCTATTGCCTGGGAAAGCAGTAGAAGATGGCCCACGTCCTTGGGCCCTTGCACCCAAGTGGGAGATGGGGAAGAAGCTCCTGGCTTCGGATCGGCACAGCTCCGGCCGTTGTGGCCATCTGGGGAGTGAACCATAGGATGGAAGACCTCTCTCTCTCTGCCTCTCCTCTCTCTGTGTAACTCTTTCAAATAAATAAAGTAAATCTTTTTTTTTTTTTTTTTTTTTTTTTTTTGTGACAGGCAGAGTGGACAGTGAGAGAGAGAGATACAGAGAGAAAGGTCTTCCTTTTGCCGTTGGTTCACCCTCCAATGGCCGCCACTGACGGTGCGCTGCGGCCGGCGCACCGCGTTCGTCCGATGGCAGGAGCCAGGAGCCAGGTGCTTTTCCTGGTCTCCCCATGGGGTGCAGGGCCCAAGCACCTGGGCCATCCTCCACTGCACTCCCGGGCCACAGCAGAGGGCTGGCCTGGAAGAGGGGCAACCGGGACAGAATCGGTGCCCCGACCGGGACTAGAACCCGGTGTGCCGGCGCCGCAAGGCGGAGGATTAGCCTGTTGAGCCACGGCGCCGGCCCTAAAGTAAATCTTTAAAAAAAAATTGAAATCCATGCATAGTTTTTTTCATAATACACCATTTCCATGAACTTTTTGAGGGAACCTCATAGTCTTCAACTGTGTCGCTCATTAACATCTGTCTTACTTGCAATTAGGGCAAGGACAGTATGTTTCTGATTCGCTGATACATATGTAAATTGCTTCATTATTTTTTAGTTTATTTATTTGAAGGCAGAGTGACAGAGACATGCATAGAAAGAGCTCTTCCATATGGTGGTTCACTCCCCAAACACCCACGACAGCCAGAGCTGGGCCAGGCTGGCAGGCGGGATCGCCAAGTCTCCCATGGGGGTGGCAGGGTCCACGCGCTTGAGCCATCATCTGCTGCCTCCCAGGATGCACTCGGAGAAAGCTGGACCGGAAGTGGAGTCACTGGAACTGACACGGGATGCAGGAATCCCAAGCAGCTGCTTCACGTGTATAGCACAGTGCCCACCCATGTTCTACTGCTTTAGCCTCTGCCTAGCACGGCACAACACACCTGCAGAGTGCTCCATGAGTATTCTTGAGTGAGGGAGTCGTAGGGTGTTGCTCAAGACGGGCCCGATGAGGACTTAGTGCGAGGTAGTTTGACTGCTGGAACCAGGTCAGGAAAGAGACACACAGAAAACATGTTCTCTTGTTTGTCACGGAGCCAGGTCAGCTAGAGGGATGGGATTTAGATTTCTAAATACCGACGAATCAGAAATGAAAACCACAACAACAGGAGGAGATCCCATCCGCTGCAGGGAGTCGGACGTCTGGGAAGATGGGACCGGGATGGAACTAATGATGAGTACAAACAGGTGACAGTAATCCCAGAACTTGAGAGTGAGATAAAAACTGCTTTTTTTGGTTATTTAAATAGCATCACAGCTTACCTAGTAGGAAGAACTGATCTGAGTCATGACATATGCAGGGAAAAGGAAAAACATGCCAGGAGGGGGTCAGCACTGTGGTATAGGGGGTAAAGCCACCGCCTACAGTGCCAGCATCCCATATGGGCATCGGTTCAAGTCCCAGCCGCTCCACTTCGGATCTAACTCTCTGCTAAGGCCTGGGAAAGCAGTAGAGGATGGCCCAAGTCCTTGGGCCTCTATACCCGCATGGGAGACCCAGAAGAAGCTTCTGGCTCCTGACTTTGGATTGGCCTAACTCTGGCCATGGCGGCCATTTGGGGAGTGAACCAGACGATGGGAGACCACTCTCTCTCTCTGCCTCTGCCTGTCTGTAACTCTGCCTTTCAAATAAATAAATAAATCTTAAAAAGAAAGAAAGAAAAGAGAAACGTGCCAGGAATGACACCAGATTTGAGACTGAGATTGAAAATCTCTTGGTGTCACCCCATTCAAATTCCATTTTGTCAGCAGTGTATACAAGTAAACCTTTTTTTTTTTTTTTTTTTTTTTTTTTTTAGGGGAAAGTGGTGGGAAAAAAATTTGAAAAACTTGCTACTAAGTATCTTGGTCTCTTTCCCTTGGCTCCAATAGCTTGTGCTAATTAAAGGGATTTCAACAGAGGATTCTGGAGTGTGCTTCCTTTATTCTGTCTTTTAACTGCCTGTGTTGGCTCTCATGTTCTTTGCTTAAATAATTAATCATCATTACTATCTGTGGTGCAGCGTGTGGAGAGGAGTGAGCAATCTTAGCTCCCAGGGCATATGCACCATGCCCGTCCCCTTTGCCTCTGCTTTCATGTGAAGGGCTTCATTAGCTGGCACCAGGGTGTAAATTTGCCACCCTCAGCCTTTAGTGTTTATTAACTATAAAAAAGAGCCCCCTCCAATTCACCAGCCGGGGGCAAAGACTGCTGATGGGAAGTAATCTCCTGGAAGCATGATAAGAAGAAAATTAAGTGACGGTAGGGGTGGAGGAAACAGAATGACAAAGTTCATTTAGATTGAGCAGTCTCTGCTGGACTGGGTGAAAAAATCTAAGCGCCTGTCACACCATGGCAGGCACAGCTGAGTCTTAAACAAATAGCAAAGCATTTCAGAAAAGCCCTGGCTAAACAAATGCACGTCCAACAAGGGGGTTAATGTGTTGCAGTGGTGAAGGGTGAAGGGGAGGAGCTAAGGAGTATCCACTAGGAACAGGCTCTGCTGCAGTGTGCGGCTCAGCAGGATGGAGAAGGAACTGCTCGTCTGAAATGGTCTTTCCAGTCCCACCCGGATACACTGAGAGCATTGCAGCTGCACTTATGAAATGGGGCGGGGCAGGACAGCCAGTTTATCACTTACTCCTAGACAGTAAGGGCTGTTTGCTTTTGGGGACAGTCATTTTCTCTGTCCTTAGTTGAGCAATAACCAGCAGGAAAAAGATGATAAATAGACTGCTGTGCTTAATGGCGGACAGGCTAAACATCTGGACCCCTGTTGCTTTGTCTTTACTCTGTGACGAGAACACAAAGATAAAATACACTGGTGGGACACACTGGTCAGTGAAAACGCTTGGCCATGGGGCTGGCGTTGTTGCATAGCCGGTTAAACCATGACCTGCAACGCCAGCATCCCACATGGGCGCTGGTTCATGTTCCAGATGCTCCACTTCCAATCCAGCTCCCTGCGAATGCACCAGGGAAAGCAGCGGGAGATTAGGCTAAGTATCTGGGACCCTGCATCCACATGGGAGACCTGGATGAAACTCCTGGCTTTAGCCCAGCATAGCTCCAGCCATTGTGTCTATTTAGGGAGTGAACCAATGACTGGAAAATCTCTCTCTCTCTCTCTCTGTCTCTCTCTCTCTCTCTGTTGCTCTAACTCTTTCAAATAAATAAATAAATCTTTAAAAAAAACTGGCGACAGAAATTAATAACTTTTACACTGCTCCCAAGCTCATGCAGCAGGGCTCTTTTTTTTTTTTTAAAGATTTATTCAAATACAGTTGTTGAAAGAGTTACACAGAGAGAGGAGAGGCAGAGAGAGAGGTCTTCCATCCACTGGTTCACGCCCCAAGTGGCTGCAATGGCCGGAGCTGTGCCAACATGAAGCCAGGAGCCAGGAGCTTCCTCTAGGGCTCCCACATCGGTGCAGGGGCCCAAGGACTTGGGCCATCTTCTACTGCTTTCCCAGGCCATAGCAGAGAGCTGGATTGAAAGAGGAGCAGCCAGGACTTGAACCAGCGCCCATATGGAATGCTGGCACTGCAGGCAGTGGCTTTACCCGCTATGCCATAGCGCTGGCCCCAGCAGGGTTCTGTGACGTCAGGAGAATCACCCCATCTGAGGCTGCAGAGACCAGCATGCCAGGGGCAGGCTGGCAGGGAGCCCAATGTTCCCAGCTGCACATAGACCACTCATGATGCAAAATATGTATATTCCCTGGTCTACAAAACACTCATTGCTATGAGTAATAATTCCTTATTATCTCTGAAGTACAATTAGATGACAGGTACTTGGCCAGGGCCCAGCACACAAGGACGGCAAGTGACGGGGGCCCCAGCCTCCTACTGTCTGTCTGTCCTCAGAGACCTTAGAGCCGCACCGAATGCAAACAGGATGACAAGCAGGAACTGAAGCCAATGAATTATTTCCCTTCTTATATTACTGGAAATTATTAATTCATGTTTAAAATTTGGTTTTCAGAAAACAAAAGGAATTTTTTTTAATAAAAAACATTTTATTTGAAAAGCAGAATGAAAGGCAGCAGGAAGAGAGGGAGAGACAGAGAGACAGAGAGCGAGATCAGTCTTCCATCCACTGGTTTACCCCTCAGGTCTGAGCCAGGCCGAAGCCAAGAGCCTGGGGCTCCATCCTGGCCTCCTATTTGGGTATTAGGGTTCAAGTACTTGGGCCGTCTCCTGCTGCCTTCCCAGGCGCACTAGCCAGAAGCTGGATCAGAAGTGGAGCAGCCAGGACTCCAACCAGCACTCCAGTATGGGTTGCTGGCATTGCAGTGTGGCTAGCCCCAGGTTCTTTTTACTAAAAACAAAAAGACTCTAAAGTCCCTTCCTTTCTCTCTCACTCACACTTCTCACCTTGCACCTGCTCAGCTCACGAGCAGGACGGCTCAGAGGGGGCAAACTCCCAGGACCACATTGCCATCGGGCGGCACCAGTTGGAAGTAGCTCTCACTCCCTGCAGCCTGCTTCCTGTTGTTTCATATTCGGCCTGAAAATATTCCTGTCATACTTATCCCTTTGATATAGAAACAGCTGTTTTTGCTTCAAAAAGCAACTATCTAAAGATACATGTACATTCTGGGACCAGGGAGGCCCTCCCCAAAGTTAAAAGGAAGAAATGTGGAATAAATGTAGTGAGCAATGGAGCTGGCGGGAACAGACAGTAGAAGGGGTTGGCAGTAGCAGTGGCGATCCTGGGTGAGAATTCACACATTTACTTATTCATGCAATATTTGTTAAGCCAGGTGCTACTGTGCTTGGTGGAAGTGGGCCCGGGTGACAGACATGGCTGTGAAACACTGCTGGCCCTTCAGAGTTAATATCATGATTTTGATTCAAAACGAAAATATTCCTCAAATAACTCAAACACAGTTGTTGAAAGAGCAAAGCGTTATATGGAAATTTCAGAAGATAAACAGGAAAAAAAAAGTATTTCCTATTCTTGCCCCAGGAAGGGGAAGAGGTATGGGGGTGGGGGGCAGACACGCGGTGGGGGGCAGCAGGCTGGGCCACATTACGCAACCGGCAAGTCAACGTGCTGAAAACCAGGCCACACCTTGAGATACGTGTCCCTTTAAAAGGACGGCGATGTCAGCAGCAGCTCCGCAGAGCCGGACCCCGCGCGGAAACGCCTGGACGCAGACCCCCGCCCCGGAAACGCGCCCGGCGCCAGGACCCTGCGCTCCGAGCGCCCTGGCGCGGCCCTGACCGCCGCCCGGGCAGCAAGGCCCCAGGCCCGCGACGCCGCAGGGAGGAAGGCGCCCACGCCCGCTCCGCTCGGCAGCCACGTCCGTGCGGGGGCGTCCGGAGGCGCGGGCTACACCGGCCCGGGGCGGATCCCGCCCCCCTCGGGCCGCAGCCAGCTGCATATACAGACTGGTGCGTGGGAGAGGCCATTATCTCCACGGCATCACCGGGCTCCTGGAGTAGCTAAGCCCGGGGAGAGTCGCTCACCGCAGAGCCAGCTCCATCCAAACCCGCGCTCCTCCCTCGGGCCGCCTCCCCGCCCACCGCGCCCGCTCCGCCCCTTTGCTCTTCGCGCGGACTCTGTCTCTACCGCGACTTCGTTCTGCCCGCCCCCCTCCTGGCCCCGCCCACCACCCCAAGGAGCCCAATCAGCGTCTCCGCTTGCAGGTAGGGCCCCGCCCCTCACCGGGAAGACCCCGCCTCGCAGGCTGCGTCAGCCAATGCGCGGCCCCGGGCCCCGCCCCTCCCGCAGGCCCCGCCTCCGGCGCCCGGCCCACCGCGGCCTGCCTCCCTCCGGGGCGTTGCCGTGGCCGCGCCTCGCCGCCCGCGCGGAGCCGATGCCGCCCCCTCCGCCGGGCCCTCCTCCGGCGGCCTGGCGCCTCCCTCCCTCCCCGCCGCGGTGACTCACGGAGCGGGAGGCGGAGGCTGAGGCGGCCGCTCCCGCTGCTGCTGCTACCGCCGCCGCGGCTGCTCGGGCTGAGCGCGCCCCGGAACAGGCCGCCGCGCGCCGCGCTCCGGACCCCCAGCCCCCGCCGGCCCGGCCGGGTCGGGCGGCCCAGGTAAGCGCGAGGCCGGCCCATGCTCGCAGTGCCCGGGCCCGCGCCGCGCCGGAGCCCGGGGCAGCCGCCGGCCCTTTGTCTCCCGGGGAGGGGCCGCGCAGGGCGCCCCCGACCCCGCTCGGACCCACCGGCCTGGCCCGGCCTCCCCGCCCCCGCCCGGGGGTCGCCTCCACAGGTGTCCGAGCCCCCGGCCCTGTTGCTCACCCCTCCGCGTCCGCGGGGATGTCACCGTCTGGCCCCCGGTCTCTTCCCTCACCTGCGTGTGGCTCGCAGCATCCTGGCTCCAGGTTTCCCCAAACTACATGCAGCCGGGGTCCGACCCGGGGCCGTCCCCGGGGTCTGACTGGGGTGCGTCCCAGGGCCAGCCCTCCCTGGTGGGTGTTCCTGGAAGGGACACCTTGGAGGCGCTGGTCTCACCTGGATGGCGGGGGCGTGTGTACGTGAACCTGCAAAATTAACCACTTGGAGCCCGGAACTCCACTTCTCACCTCTTCCTCGTCCCTCTCACTGCAGCCGCCTTCCTCTTTAAACCTGGGAACCAAGACCCGCAGGTGTGGACGCCCGGGCTCTGTCTTTTGGGTGCTGAAATTGACCCAGCCGTACCTGCTGTCAGGTTGGCCCCTGGGGAGGCCTGAGGGGCCCGGGTTGGCATCAATCAAGAGTTTTAGGAATAATGAGACGTGCCACTAGCAGCACCTCCTGTCTGAGTGTGCCCCAGCTGCTAATTGCCTTGTCTCCTGTCGCTGCCAGTACTCAGGGAGGCCTGCCTGGCCGGCTGCTGGGGAAACTGAGGCACGGGGTGCGTTGGTGAGGGACCTGGAGCAAGTTCAGAGTTTGTCTTGCGGTTCCGTTCTCAGGTTCCCTGGCTCCTAGTTCCCTGCTACAACCGCTGGGCTCTCGTTCCTGGCTTCAGACCCTAGGTGATAACTGATCTCTTGGGCCATTAAAGTGTCCAGGATGCCAACAGCTCCCACTGATTTAAATCAGGACACTGAATCATAAGTAGAGGTGGCAGCTGGTAGATGCCCGTGCGTCCCTGATGGTTTCCTGGGGGACTTCAGTGGTCCTTGTAAATACCTCCATTGGCCGCAGACTCGCCCCTTCGAGGGTGAGCACCTTCTGTGTGCCAGGACCGTTCCAGGCACGGGAGCTTCCATGGGGCAGACAGGACGGTCCCTGGCCACCTGTGGGTGAATTCAAAGAGGAAGGAGGAGTAGACAGGGGGACAATTTCAGGAGTGGTAGGGGCTGGAACAGGAAGCGTCTGTAGGCGGTGGTGGGTGAAGCTGCTTGCCTGGCACACCCACATCCCGGAGTGTTAGGCTGGGTCAAGTCCTGATACTCCACTTCCAATCCAGTTTCCTGCTGATGCATCCCAGAGGAAAGAGATGATGGCTCAAATGCTTGGGCCCCTGCCTCCCACATGGGAGACCCAGGTGGAGTTCCTGGCTCCTGGCTTTGACCTGGCCCAGCCTGGCTGTTCATTTATGGAATGAACTAGTGGAGGGAAGATTCTCTCTCTCTCTCTTGCTCTGCCTTTCAGAAGGCAGAAAAATGAAATGAAAAATAAACATTGGCCGGCGCCGTGGCTCAACAGGCTAATCCTCCGCCTTGCGGCGCCGGCACACCGGGTTCTAGTCCCGGTCGGGGCACCGATTCTGTCCCCGTTGCCCCTCTTCCAGTCCAGCTCTCTGCTGTGGCCCGGGAGTGCAGTGGAGGATGGCCCACAGGTGCTTGGGCCCTGCACCCCATGGGAGACCAGGAAAAGCACCTAGCACCTGGCTCCTGCCATCGGATGAGTGCGGTGCGCTGGCCACAGCGCGCCGTCCGCGGCAGCCATTGGAGGGTGAACCAACGGCAAAGGAAGACCTTTCTCTCTGTCTCTCTCTCTCACTGTCCACTCTGCCTGTCAAAAAATAAAATAAATTTATTTTGAAAAAAAAAAGAAAAATAAACATTAATTCAGTGTCCTGATTTAAATCAGTGGGAGCTGTTGGCATCCTGGACACTTTAATGGCCCAAGAGATCAGTTATCACCTAGGGTCTGAAGCCAGGAACGAGAGCCCAGCGGTTGTCGCAGGGAACTAGGAGCCAGGGAACCTGAGAACGGAACCGCAAGACAAACTCTGAACTTGCTCCATTAATTTTTTTTTATATCTGTAGAACAAAAGATTTTTTAGGTCGTAGTGAAGAGTTTGGATTTTATTCCAAGTGCAGGTAGAAACCACTGGAGTGTTTTAAGCAGAGATGTGATAAGATCTGATTCAAGTTTTGTAGGTGTTGTGGCTGCTGCCTAGACTGGATGGGGGAGCAGCAGTGCACACAGGGGGCTTAGTCAGGAAAGACCCTGGTGGGCGGAAGCAGCGGGCAGCCGCAGAACTGAAGCCGGGGATCAGCGTGCTCCCCAGGAGAGGCTGAGGCCGTAAAGCGAACCCTTGGGCAGCACCGACTGGGGCTTCTAGTCAAGGATCCCTGGAGTTGGTCGCGCTCAGGTTTAGTTCAGGAAGCCTCATCCAGACTCTGGTGACTCAGACACCGTGCTGGGGTCTAGGACCAAGTCAGACACCTGTCTGAGCCCACACACAGTCTGGTTTAACTCAGGTGTCCGCTTTGTAACCGTGTGCGCCTGGTGACGGGAGAGGTCTGTGGGTCTCAGCGTCGGTCAGAGGCGGAGGAGGAGGGCAGGACACACTGGACTTCATTCCTGCGTTGCTTGCATGGAGGCGTTATGCCCTGTCTGAATGGGAAGACGCTCACTAAGAACCAGGAATTGAAACAGTCCTCAGGGGAGGTGGAGAACAACTCAGTGGCTGTGAACTTGAGCTGTTAAGCAGAACAAAACTTGATTTCTGTATTGCTCCAGTTGTGTGCTGTCAGAGCATGTCAGAATGAGGGGACCTTGGGGGTTGCGTAGCCAGCCCCCTCCTCTGTGGTGGAGTAGACATGGAAGACTCCTTGGAAGACCCACTGCGGTGTGGACATTTTCCTAGGCTGCCCGTCCTGCTTGTGTTTCTGCTCCCTGTGTATGGGCAGGAGGCTGGGATCGCCATGGGATTCCTCTGTGTTCCCCATGGCGTCTGGACCAGCACCTGCACGCTGGGTGTCTCATTGACCCAAAGCTGGAAGCAAGGAGTCCTGGCCCTGGTCCTGCGTTTTCCTCTCTCCACTCCCTTGCAGACTGCCCTCCAGGGTCCAGGTTGGGGGTCAACCCGCAGTCTCGGGTCCCTACGCTCATGGTACGGGACGGCCGGGCCTTGGTGGGGCTGCTCCCTTTCCATCGCTGCCTACAGGGAACAGCTGCAGAGGGTGCTGACCGAGGAGTTATTTGACACTCAGCAAATGTGAGGTGCAGCTCCTAACGAGAGCGTCTGGGTTTGGATCTTGGTTCTGCCGCCATGAGCTGCAGGATCTCCACCGAGTGACTTAACCTGTCTGCGACTGACTTCGCCATCTGTAAAAGAATAGTGCTTCCCCCGGGGCGGGGCATTGTTGGGAGCGTGAAAGTAACCCTACCTGTTAGATGCTTAGAGCAGAACCTTTGTTGACACATTCATTGCTTCACCTTTTTAGTCAACGCTTGGTGCCTTTCACCAGAATTTAAGCTCCTTGGGAGCAGGGGTAATGTCTTTTGTTTTTATTTTAAATATTTTTATTTATCTATTTATTTGCAAGGCAGAGTTACAGAGAGAGGTCTTCCATCTGCTGGTTCATTCCCCAAGTGGCCGTGATGGCTGGAGGTGGGCCGATCCAAAGCCAGGAGCTTCTTCTGAGTCTTCTATGTGGGTGCAGGTTGGGCCATTCTCCACTGCTTTCCCAGGGGCATTAACAAGGAGCTGGATCAGAAGTGGAGCAGCCAGGACTCGAACCGGCGCCCATATGGGATGCGGGAGGAGGTTTAACCTACTACACCACAGCACCAACCTCAATAATGTCTTTTTGTTGTTGTCTACTGTTACGGTCCAGTGCCTAAACTTTGCTGGTACTCAGTAGACATTTGTCAACTTGAATGACTTTTTGAGTACTCAGTATGTGCCAGTGTTGTAGACACTGGGGATCCAGCCAAGAACTTGGGGGTCAAGGTGCATGGTCTAGTGACGTTTCTCTCCCAGTTGGAGCAAACAGGCAAACAGCTGCACACAGAAGGTACGATGTGGCAGACTTTCGGTACGCAGCTAAGATGCCACTTGGGACGCCTGTAGCCCGTAAGGGCGCCTCTGAATTTGAGTCCCAGCTCCACTATTGCTACTTCCTCTTTTTTTGTTTTTAAAGATTTATTTTATTTATTTGGGAGGCAGAGTTAGAGAGAGAGCGAGAGAGATCTTCCATCTGCTGGTTCACTCCCTAAATGGCCACAAAGTCCGGAGCTGGGCCAGTCTGAAGCTAGGAGCCAGGAGCTTCTCCTGGATCTCCCACGTGGGTGCAGGGGCCCAAGCACTTGGGCCAGCTTTTATTGCTTTTCCAGGCACATTAGCAGGGAGCTGGAACAGAAGTGGAGCAGCTGGGACTTGAACCAGCACCCATATGGGATGCCAGCATTACAGGCAATGGCTTTACCTGCTGTGCCACAATACCCTCCCCCCCCCCCGCTTCTGATCCAGTTTCCTGCCAGTGTGCACCTGGAAGGCAGCTGATGATGGCTTAGGGCCTGACTCCCTGCCACCTCGCTGGGAGACCTGGAATGATTACCAGGTGCCTGGCTTTGGCCTGGCCCAGTCCTGGCTGTTACAGACATTTGGAGAGTGAAAGCAGATAGAAGATCTCTTTCTGTCTCTCCAGTTTTCAGATAAATAATTTTTTTTTTAATGTAGGATAATGGAGAGATACCGGGGGAAGAAACCACAATCAGAGGGGTTGGCCCGGCTGAGGGTTATGGTAATTCCAGGGATGACTTTGGCTTGAGACCTGGGTGATGATCCAGAGAGGACAGCGAGAGGGAAGCCCAGGGGACTGAAGAGTAACGAGGGGTCCCCCGGGGCCAGATCTGCAGCCGAGGTGGGGATCTGGATTTTACTCTCCAGTTCTGAACAGTGGGAGTCACTGCTTGGAAAGTCCCCTGGGGGTCTCAGAGAATATTTGAATCCAAATTAAAAAAAGAGCAGGAAGCCAGGGAGAAGAGCGGTGGCTGTCTGTCCTGGGAAGGCTCTGGAGGCCAGCAGGCCTGAGCTGATTCCTGTCTGGCCACTCGTTTCGTGGGTTGGCGAGGGCCGGGTTGGGCGTGCTTTCCTGCCTGAGTCCGAAAGCCATCACCAGACCTTCTTGAGCGAGTGAGTGCTGCGGTCTCTTGAGCACCGTGTCCTCCTTGGAGGGATGTCCCATGGTCCATGCGCCTCCCTGCAAGGCTGAAGCCACTGATAGCAGTCAGGGCTGGGCCAGGCTGAAGCTGGGATTCTGCAGCCATGTCCGAATCTCCCACGTCGGTGCAGGCAACCAAGCACTCAGACCACCCTCTGCTGCGTTCCCAGGTGCATCAGCAGGGAGCTGGGTTGGAAGTGGAGCAGCCGGGACTGGACCTGTGCCATATGGGGTGCCAGTGCCACAGGTGGGCTTTACCCCACCCACCTCGGAGTTTGGTGCTGCTGTTGTGTGTGTGTGTGTGGAGGTTGTGTGGGAGGCTGTTGTGTGTGTGGAGGTTGTGTGGGAGGCTGTTGTGTGTGTGTGGAGGTTTTGCAGGAGGCTGTTGTGTGTGTGTGTGTGTGTGTGTGGAGGTTGTGTGGGAGGCTTTGTGTGTGTGTGGAGGTCGTGTGGGAGGCTGTTGTGTGTGTGTGGAGGTCGTGTAGGAGGCTGTTGTGTGTGTGTGGAGGTCGTGTAGGAGGCTGTTGTGTGTGTGGAGGTCATGTGGGAGGCTGGTGTGTGTGTGTGTGGAGGTCGTGTGGGAGGCTGTTGTGTGTGTGGAGGTTTTGTGGGAGGCTTTTGTGTGTGTGTGGAGGTTGTGTGGGAGGCTGGTGTGTGTGTGTGTGGAGGTTGTGTGGGAGGCTGTTGTGTGTGTGTGTGTGTGTGGAGGTTGTGTGGGAGGCTGTTGTGTGTGTGTGGAGGTCGTGTGGGAGGCTGTTGTGTGTGGGGGGGAGGCTGTTGTGTGTGTGTGGAGGTTGTGTGGGAGGCTGTTGTGTGTGTGGAGGTTGTGTGGGAGGCTGTTGTGTGTGTGGAGGTTGTGTGGGAGGCTGTTGTGTGTGTGTGGAGGTTGTGTGGGAGGCTGTTGTGTGTGTGTGTGGAGGTTGTGTGGGAAGCTGGTGTGTGGAGGTTGTGTGGGAGGCTGGTGTGTGTGTGTGGAGGTTGTGTGGGAGGCTGTTGTTTGTGTGGAGGTTGTGTGGGAGGCTGTTGTGTGTGTGTGTGTGGAGGTTGTGTGGGAGGCTGGTGTGTGTGTGTGGAGGTTGTGTGGGAGGCTGTTGTGTGTGTGGAGGTTGTGTGGGAGGCTGTTGTGTGTGTGGGGGAGGCTGTTGTGTGTGTGTGGAGGTTGTGTGGGAGGCTGTTGTGTGTGTGTGGGAGGCTGTTGTGTGTGTGGAGGTTGTGTGGGAGGCTGTTGTGTGTGTGTGGAGGTCGTGTAGGAGGCTGTTGTGTGTGTGGAGGTCATGTGGGAGGCTGGTGTGTGTGTGTGTGGAGGTCGTGTGGGAGGCTGTTGTGTGTGTGGAGGTTTTGTGGGAGGCTTTTGTGTGTGTGTGGAGGTTGTGTGGGAGGCTGGTGTGTGTGTGTGTGGAGGTTGTGTGGGAGGCTGTTGTGTGTGTGTGTGTGTGTGGAGGTTGTGTGGGAGGCTGTTGTGTGTGTGTGGAGGTCGTGTGGGAGGCTGTTGTGTGTGGGGGGGAGGCTGTTGTGTGTGTGTGGAGGTTGTGTGGGAGGCTGTTGTGTGTGTGGAGGTTGTGTGGGAGGCTGTTGTGTGTGTGGAGGTTGTGTGGGAGGCTGTTGTGTGTGTGGAGGTTGTGTGGGAGGCTGTTGTGTGTGTGTGTGTGGAGGTTGTGTGGGAGGCTGGTGTGTGTGTGTGGAGGTTGTGTGGGAGGCTGTTGTGTGTGTGGAGGTTGTGTGGGAGGCTGTTGTGTGTGAGGAGGTTGTGTGGGAGGCTGTTGTGTGTGTGTGGAGGTTGTGTGGGAGGCTGTTGTGTGTGTGTGGAGGTTGTGTGGGAGCAGAGCTCCTTTGTTTGGAGTATGCCAAGGTGGCCCGGACAGCTGCCATACTTCTGCTTCTCTCCCAGGTTCTCCGGAGAGCATCGGGCCACACCGCCACCTCCTGACACCTCCTGTCTGATCACTGGATAGAAATGAGATGCTGCCTGGAAAGCATAGTTGTTTGTGGTGTGGGCCGAGTGGGGTCAGGAAGCTCAGTGAGCCCCAGAGCCCCAGGATTGCAGAGGCGGCCCTTTGGCTTCCTGTATTTGCCTTCCGGTGTTCCACTTTCACCTCCCCCCACCCCCAAGGCCGGCTGCTCCACCGGGAGTTAATGGGAGCCAAACAGGACATGTTTGCAAGTTGCATTCAGGGTCCTGGGGCATTCGGTGGCAGAATCCTAAATACCTGTCGGTCCCAGGTCGTCTGCAGCCTCGTAAAGCCAAAGTGCAGAGAGGGCGTGACCTGTTTCTCTGTGACTGGCTTTCTCGCCACAGAAGTGATGTGTGCCCTCTAAACGACGAGCATGACCGTGGCCTTTTGCGCGCATGCTCTCAACAGTCCTCGTTGTAGCTTCTGGGCCGTGATTACTGTCGTACACGTTCAGAAGCTGAGGCCTGGCAGGGGCTGAGGTCCAGCTGGCTGGGAAAAGTCAGAGTCCAGACCCAGGCGTGGCTCCCTAGGAGCTCTGAGCACCGTGTTATGGTGATTTCTCGGCAGAGGCGATTGGGAAGAAAACGAAAATGTGCCTGAAGCCCCATGGAGGAGATGAACGTTTGCCGGGGCTAACGTGTCGGCTGCTGCAGAGGGCTTGCATCTTAGGCCTTTCCCTGCCTTTTCTGACCTTGGGCAAACTAATTAACCTCCCTTTTGCCTCGCTTTCCCTGGCCGTAAATGGGGATAATGATACTGGTGCCTCCCTGGTTCCCAGGGGCGCTATGATGTTTGAGCCAAAGTGCTTTTGAACTTCTTTTATGAAAAGGGAACTGGGCACCAACTGCTGTTGTACTCAGTCATTAAAGACCCATTAGGCCCCCGTCCTCCTCGGAGCCTTATTAAGAGGCTGAGGTGGCAGTCCCCGGAGGGAAGGGGTCCTCTTTGGTGGGCACGGCCCAGTCAAACCACTGCCTTTCCCTTCTGGGCTTCTTTAAGGGTTGAAGATCAGGAAAGTATCCCCGCTTTCCTTGGCTGTGTTGCACGGGGTAAGCCCCCGTGAGCAGGCGTGTACATGAGAACAGGGCCGAGGGCCACCAGCGGCAGGGCTTGGCTTCTCGTCCTCGTGCTGAGGTCACGTCGGAAGTGTTGGCTGGCTCCGTCTGCACTCCGTCCCTTGCCCTCCTCTCTTCCAGGGGCTCATTCAGTCAATTGAGATGTCTTTATTGAGGCCTTACCACAGTGCGGGCACCGTCACGGGTCCTGGGAATCCTGACAGTGGTGAGCAAGTCAGACGCTTTCTGCCCCCTCCCGCCCCCCACAGCCCGCATTCTGCAGCCGAGGGGCTTGTCCTCCAGCCAGGGTCGTGTGAGTGTGGAGAACATGTCGGCCCGGGTGCCCAGCTCTCAGGAGAGTCAGCATACAATCCATCTCCAGATGTGCGCTTGGTCCCGCGCTTCCCTGCCCAGTGTGGCCATGCAGGGGTGGGGGTGAGGGCTGTGTTGGCCTCCCTGGAATGCAAAGGAAAATTTCATAGACTGGAGCTGCTCGGTGCCGCATGTGACGAGGCTGCACGTGGTACAAGCATCTTTTTTTTTTTTTTTCAAGATTTATTTATTTATTTGAAAGGCAGAGATACAGAGAGGGAAGGAGAGAGAGAGATCTACCATCCGCTTATCCACTCCCCAAATGACTGCAGTGGCTGGAGCTGGGCAAGGCCGGAGCCAGGAGCTTCTTCTGGTCCCCCGTGTGGCTGCAGGAGCCCATCTTCTGCTGCTTGTCCAGGCACATTAGCAGAGAGCTGGATCGGAAGCGGAGCAGCTGGGACTCGAATTGGTGCCCACATGGGATGCTGGCGCCACAGGTGGAGGGTTAACCATCTAGACCACAGCACAATCATCTTTAAACAGCGAGCATCCCGGGTAGGCCTTCGGCTCAGCAGGCGAGTTGCTGCTTAGGACACCTGTATCCTGGCGTCCACTTCCTGGCCCGTCCACTTCCCATCCAGCTTCCTACTAATGCCCCCTGGGATGCAACATATGGCCCAGATACTTGAGTGCCCCTGCCCACGTGGGAGACCTAGATAGAATTCTGGGCTTTTGAGTTTGGCCTGGCCCCGCCTTGGTTATTACAGCCATTTGGAGTCAACCAGCAGATGGAAGGTCTCTGTCTCTCTGCCTTTCAGATAAAATAAAAAAATAAATAAATAAACGATGAACACCCAGCAGCTGAGAGCCCCTCCCTTTGCCTGTTACGGAGTTCAGGGAGGGAAGAGTGATCGCACTGAGCGTCTGTTTCCAGAGTTTGTGCTTGGAGGACGGTGATGCCACCAAACCGGTGTGTATCTTACGTAACAGCTGCCAGACCTTGCCTCTGCAGAATTCTCTTCCTGCCGGTCAGGCCTCCCCCTGCCAACTGTGGACAGCAGGCGAGGGGCGGCTGGCGGGCTGCGGGGCTGACTGCCCTCTGCTGTGTCCACAGGGTTCCCCAAGGGGCTGAGGCCTGTGGACACCTGTATTCTTGAGCCCTCATGTGGGGTCAGTACTTGCAGAAAGGGGTGGGGGCAGGTTCTCTGCTCCATGTCTGCCCAGCACCAGGCCTGCAGAGTCTGCAGAGACCAAGGTCACAGAGGCCCAGTGCAGTTCATGTGGAAGCACAGGGTGTCCTTCCTGTCTTCCTCCAGAGGGGCTGGGGAAGCCCAAGGCCGCGGAGCTGGCTGCCCACCTGCGGGGGGAGGAGCAGAGCTGGGGCCTCGCCTATCCTAGCCCCAGACACGTCCCTGCGTGTGGTGCCCCTGGGGCTGATGGGCCACCCTTCATTCTGGGCGGCGGGGCAGGGTCCCTCGGGCCGAGCGAGAGGAAGCCTGGCCCCACGGTGCTCCTGGACTAACTCGAGTGCCGGAGCCCACGTGACGCCGTGACCCACTTCCATCTCCTCCCCAGCGTGGACGGCTGGGTGGGAGGCTTTGAGACCAGCTCCAGTTAAGCTTCTCTCGGGCCTGCACATTTCCCACGTGTTTCCTCTGCTGGAACCCCGTGGTCCACAGCCTGGCTGTGCGGCGGTCCTGCTTCCGCCGCCGGCGGGCTTCCTGCCAGATCAGGGTCCAGGCGGATCAACAAATGCCTCTCACAGTGCGGGCCCCGCCCCTCTCTTCCTGCTAAACCGATGGGCAAACCAGGGACCTGTTTCCAAGGAGATGGGTTAGCTCTGACCGCCCTGGCCCAGGCTGCCCTGGCTCCTCCGAGACCGTCCTGACCCTGGCTTCCCCCTCGCGGAATCCTCTTCCGCTGCAGGAAATAAAACCTGTTGTGGACCCTCCAGGCTCCTTGCAGGTGGAGGACATTGTAGTAATATCTGGTTTTGTGATTTCTGTTCCTTCACGGGCCGTGGGGACCGATTTATGCCCCGAAGCCGTGTGAACTAGGGGACTTTCAGCTTTAGGTAAAGGGACGGCTCCGAGCCCCGGAAGGATCCAAGTGTGTTTATGAAGGAGGGGGCGGAGGTGGGAAGGCCGTGTGAGCCAAGGTTGGCTCTGGGGAAGCTGTGTGAGCGAGCGCGTTCCCAACCCCGCGTTCCACACTCAGCTTCCGGACCAAGGCAGGGGCCCCACCCCGTGTGTGTCAGCACCACAGCACGTGGCCTGCCTTGGCTGACCGCCGGCTCGGTGGGCAGGTGGGGGGACAGGCAGGCACGCTGGCTTGGGGCGTCTCTCCCAGTCCTGCTTGCTGCTGAGAGCCTGTGGTGGGTGCTGCCGAGTGCAGCCGGCTGGAACCTGGCACACTCCCCCTTCCTCCCTGCCGCTCTACCTGGGGGGTGGTGTCTGCCCGTCTGCCCTATGCTGGCCGCGCCCTCCTTGCTGGTGGCCTCTGCAGAGACCAGGTCTTGCAGGCCCGTGAGCCTCAGAGCAGGTGAGGAGCGCATTGCTCATACACAGACTCTGCACGAGGCCGGCCCAGCCCCCCGAAGACCCTTCTTTCCTTCTGAGCTTCTGGCCCCATCCCTTCCCCTACTCCACCCTGTAGGCAAAAGACAGCGCAGAACCAAAAGGCGGCCTGGTCTGCCCGGTGACGGCGACGGCTGCGTCCCTCCCTGGATTCACAGCCATGCGAGCTCCTGCGAAGTGCTGCTGTTAGCAGGGTCCCTGGGATCTCAGTAGGGCCGCTCTGCGTTCTGTGAGCATGGTTTTCCACAGGCGTGACCGCGCGTGTCTCCATGCACATACCCTCTGGATACGGTGTTTTTTATTTACTTTTTAAAGATTTATTTATGTCATTTTGAAAGAGTTACAGAGAGAGCCCATCCTCTGGTTCACTCCCCAGGTGGCTGCAACACCCAGCGCCACTCCAGGCCGAAGCCAGGAGCCAGGAGCTTCATCAGGGCCTCCCACGTGGGTGGCAGGGGCCCAAGCACTTGGCCATCAGCAGGGAGCTCGATTTGAAGTGGAGCAGCTGGGACATGAACCAGCTCCCAAATGGGCTGCCGGTGTCACAGGCTGCGGCTTTACCTGCCACGCCACAGCACTGGCCCCTACCCTGTGTTATGTGAGCACAGTTTCCACAGGCGTGACACACACGGTTCTCCATGGACACACTAGAGACGGCATTCTGCTCAACACTGCAATACAGTGTTCTGCACTGCAGTTTTTCCACTGGTTAAATACCAGGTCATCGTCATTGTCCTTCTGCTGCCACGTGGCTGATGGCGCGAGTGGTCACTATGTGCTGACATTCACCTTGCTACTCCACACAACAGCCCTGCAGATGCAGTACTGTTTTTTTTTTTTTTTTTAAGATTTATTTATTTATTTGAAAGTCAGAGTTACACACAGAGAGAAGGAGAGGCAGAGAGAGAGAGAGAGAGAGAGGTCTTCCATCCGCTGGTTGAACCAGGGTGCCTGGGTTCAAGTCCCACCTCTGCTTCTGGTCCAGCTCCCTGTTAACGTGAACCCTAGGAAGAGAGAGAGAGAGAGAGGTCTTCCATCCGCTGGTTGAACCAGGGTGCCTGGGTTCAAGTCCCACCTCTGCTTCTGGTCCAGCTCCCTGTTAACGTGAACCTAGGAAGCAGGTGACAGCTCAAGTATTTGCGTCCCTGCCAACCACTGGGAGACCCGACGGAGCTCCTGGCTCCTGTCTTTGGACTGACCCAGCCCCAGCTGTTGCCAGCATTTGGGGAGTGAACCAGTGTTGGGAGATATCTCTTTCTCTCTCCTTCTCCCTCTTTCTCTCTCTCCCTCCATCACTTTGCATTTTAAATAAATAGGGGCCAGCATTATGGCATGGGGGTAAAGGTGCCACCTATGACATCCATATGGGTGCTGGTTGGTATCTCGGCTGCTCCACTTCCAGTGCAGCTCCCTGCTCATGTTCCTGGGAAAGCAGTGGAAGACGGCCCAAGTGCTTGACCCCCTGCCACCTACGTGGAAGACCCTGATGAAGCTGCTGGCTCCTGGCTGCAGCCTGGCTCAGCCCTGGACATTGGGCAGTGAAACAGCAGATGAAAAATATGTCTCTCTCACTCTCCTTGTCTCTCTGTCTCTATTTATAACTCTGACTTTCAAATAAATAAATAAATCTTAAGAAAGGACAAACAAATGAGCAGACTTGGATAATAAACAATAAAAACATACTTTAAAATCTTTTTTTTTTTTTTTTGATTTGAAAGGCAGAGAGACAGAAACAGAGAGAGATCTTCCATCTGCTGGCTCACTCCCCAAATTCCCACAACAGCCAGGGTGGGTCTGGCCAAAGCCAGGAGCCCGTTGCTCAGTCGGGGTCTCCCATGTGAACGGCAGTGACCCAAGCACCTGAGCCCTTCCCTGCCGCCTTGTGGGCTGTGCCCCGGTGGAGACCAGAAGAGGACGCAGAGCCGAGGTTGAGCCCAGGAATCAGTACCTGGAACGTCGATGTCCCGAGCAGAGGCCTGACACGCTGTGCCACAGCACCCGCTTCAAGATCTAACACTCTGTGCGCGCAGGCGCTGTGTGAGGAGGCCTGTTTCCCCATGTCTCAGCCCAGCCTTGCCGAGCTCTGTGGCTGGGAAGTGGTCCTGAACAGTTTTTTATTTGCATTCTCCTCATTTGGAAGTGAAGCCTCATCTCCTGTCTACGGATCACTTAGGAACCGTCTGCTGTGTCCTTCGCCCGCTTCCTTCTTTTGTTGGCAGTCTTTTTCTTACTGATCTATGGGTGTTCTTTTTGTGTTTTTATGTAATCAAAAATTTTTTTGTTTCCGTTTTATTTGAAAGGCAGAGAGTCAGAGAGATAGATGGAGAGAGATCTTCCATCTGCTGGTTTACTCTCCAGGTGCCCGTGACAGCCAGGGCTGGGCCAGGTGGGACCCAGGACCCAGATCTCCATCCAGGTCTCCCCCTGGAGCCTCCATCTGCTTCCCCCCAGGGTGTGCTCCTGCAGGAAGCCGGAGCGGAAGTGGAGGAGCTGGGACCTGAGCCAGCACTCCAGCATGGGATGCAGGAACCACGGAGCCGAACGCCTGCCCCGTGGGTTTTCTTTTTATATTGAGGAGGTTTGTCCTGTGGCTGTGATATGTGTCACTCACGTTTCTCCCCAGTTGTCATTACATTTTGATTATATTGTTTTTCTCATGCACAGTTTTAATTTTATTTGTCTATGACTTTCAGGTTTTATTCCATATTATTTTCTTCTCCCGCTGGTTTTTTCTTCTGTTTTTCCTCTAATATATTTAATGTATTTTCTATCTATGGAACTTTGACCCATAACCTAGGGATCAGAGAAATCACCAGCAAATGGGGCAGACTGGCCCCATGCCTCTAGTAGATCTTGGATATCATCAGCTCGCCAAAATGTTCAAAATTAATCCAGTTCTAAGCCATAATAGGACACATCGAGGCTATGGGAATCCCAGAGGCGGCGCTGTGGCTCTGACGGTTAGAGCTGTGATAGGCCAGCAGCTGCGTGCTGCGTGGTGGCGCGGGTGCTGCATGCAGCCGAGACCCTCGGTGAGGCCCTGTGCTAGAAGCCAGCACGGGCCGGACTGGGAGGTGGGCACAGGTTGGGCTGTACGTCAGAGGCATTGTGGAGTCAGAATTGAATTCCTGGGGGCAGACGGGGTTTGGCCCAGCAGTTAAGACACCGGTTAGGATGCCCGCATCCCATGCCGCAGAGCCTGGGTTGATTCCCGCCTCCAGCTTCCCAGCAGTGCAGACCTGGGAGGCAGTGGTGACGGCCTGAGCGAGTCGGTTCCTGCCGCCTGCATGGGAGGCTTGGATTGAGTTCCCAGCTCCTGTAGACATTTAAGCAGTGAACCAGCAGCAGATGGAAGATGGATCTCTGTCTCTGCCTCTCCCTCTCTGTAACTTTGCCTTTTAAATAAATAAGTAAATATTTTAAAACTGTATATTAGGGGCCAGCACTGTGGCATAGTGGGTAAAGCTGCTGCCTGCAGTTCCGGCATCCCATATAGGCGCTGGTTCAAGTCCCAGCTGCTCCACTTCCGATCCAGCTCTCTGTTATGGCCTGGGAAAGCAGTGGAGGATGGCCCAAGTCCTTGGAAGAGGCTCCTGGCTCCTGGCTTCAGATTGGTGCAGCTCAGGCCGCTGCAGCCAATTGGGGAGTGAACTAGTGGATTGAAAACTTCTCTCTCCCTCTCTCCCCTTCCCTCTGCCTCTCTGTAACTTTGACTTTCAAATAAATAAATAAATCTTAAAATAAAAACAAATTTACGAATTTTTTAAAAAGCTATCTATTAGAAGACAAGCGAGTTCTGTGAGTGGGATGACACCGGTTGTGGGAGATTGGCTCCAGGTTATGCGACTCATGGTAGGAGAGGCGTGTTGGGAGGAGCCTGTGTCTGCAGCTTCAAATGGCTCCGGAAGGCAGCAGCGTCCGTACCCGCAGGAGCAGCCCCACGCACACGCGAGCCTGGTGCTGCTCTCCCCAGGGACGACTGCAGGGGCCTCCGTGTGGAAGTCTTCAGACCACCCATGGTGAAACTGCTGTCAGTGAAAACACTGTACATGGATCGCACACTTTTCACCAAAAGTCACCTTTGAATTCCACTTTTCCATGTACTGCCTCCGGTGTTTCTGTGGCTTCGTAATTTCTCGGAGAAAAGGTGAGGAGGAGCAGAGTCACTTGGTTCCGTCTGGTGTTTGTTTCGGCGGTGGGCCCCTGGCCTGGCCCGGCCCGCGGGCTTTTGTCCTGGCTTGCTCGGGGCGGGCGCCCGGGCGTCTGTTTCCCTCTCCTCCCAGGGACGTTTGGGTAAGCGTCCTGTCTGTGGACTTGGGCGTTTCTAGGCTGAAACGCCTTTCTGGCAGATGTGAGTTTCTGGAGGCAGGTGAGAGCCAGCGTGCTTTCTCCTGCCCACTGGAGCTTGTGCCTTTATTATTTATTTATTTTTTAAGCATTGCATTATTTGCTCCAAGTACATTTTCAAGGAAGTTGAGTTTCCATCCTCAGGAATATGGTTGTGTGCAGTGTACCTTGGTGGAAGCTGTTTGCTCTCGGCTGAGTTTTGCAGGAGGTCTGGTCTTGCCCGCACTCTGTGGCCATGGGCTGTAAAAAAGCCCCTGGGTGTCGTTTTGTGAAACGTGACAGTCGGATGAGTCGCTGGCCTGTGAAACCAGGAGTCTCTTTGCCAGGGGAGTCTCACCAGGCCAGCTCTGCCCCGTGGCCTGCTGACTAATGGTTTTGTGGCTTTGGGAATGGAGGTGCCATCTGGCTCCTGAACTGGATTGCCAGGGTGTGCCTGGTTCTGGGTGTTTGTGCCTACGCCCGCTGGGAAGAATGGGGACAGCTTCTCTCTTGGAGCCTCCAAGTGGCCCCTGGGCCTCCACACCCATTCCTCTGCTCTCCTGAGCTCCTCCCTGGTGGCCCCAGCCTTGAGCCAGCCTTCCAGGGCCCGCGCAGGGTTCCCGCTGTGTCAGGTGCTGTCTGCTGGTCACTCGCCTCAGCTCAGCCGCTAGCTGCTTGTGCAGAGACTGGACAAGGCCTGCGCCCCAGCAGCAGTTCTCATCTTGATGCTGCTTCCTCCTTCAAGTTCATGGGAGACACACGTGGGAGACGGCGACGGTGTCTGTGGAAAACATCTTGAATTTGATCGTCAGCTCTGCACATGTTTGGGGAGGAAGGAAACAGTCCTCAGCATCCGGGGAGGCCTCCTCCTTCCTTGGGTTGTGCTTTGTTCCGAGGCAGCCGCCCACGCAAACAAGCAGTGTGGCTTGGTGCTGAGTGGAGCTCAGAACCCGCGTGCATCCCTTCAGAGTAAACAGGCACACCTGTGGTGGGCGCGGGCTAGCTCATGCCTGTGTGCGAAGCGCCTGCTGCAGAGTTTGGAAAGAGTTCCCCCCAGAAGACTGCGCCTGGTGCCCAGCAGGGCTCCAGGGTGGCCTTTGCCAGTGCTGGGCAGTGAGGAGTGGGACTCGGGAGGGGACACTTGATTGACTTAATGACCTCTCAGCAGAAGGGCTCCCCTGCCCCAGGACTTGGCAGGAGCCTGGTTTAGTTGAACCAGTTATAGGGGGAGGTAGCGGAGGGAACAGGAGAGGTGTTGGCGAGAGCAGTGGTTCTCACTCTCTCTCTTTAAGATTTATTTTATTTATTTGAAAGGTGGAGTGACGGAGAGAGAGGGAGAGACAGAGACAGAGGTCTTCCATCTGCTGGTTCACTCCCAAGAGAGCTACAACAGTTGGGGCAGGGCCAGTCTGAAGCCAGGAACCCAGAACTCCACCCGGGTCTCCCATATGCAGTGGCAGGAGCCCAGTCACTGGGCCATCTGCTGCCGCTGCCCCAGGCGTGTTAGTAGGGAGCAGGATCGGAAGCCGAGTAGCCGGGACTCCAGCTGGTCTCTGATGCAGCAGCTTCACCCACTGCACCACAGCGCCAGCCTTGGGGCACTGGGCGGCTTGCGCTGGGTTGGGGCCAGGCCAGCCTCTGGGAAGCAGGTGGTGTCCGGGAGAGCCGGGTCCTGTGGGTCTGTCATGTGGTGCAGAGTCAGGTGACCCTGTGACCCTGTGCAGGTGTAGAGGAATATGAATGACCTCCTCCGGATAAACGGGTAACAGCGTCAGTGAGCCGTGACCCTGCAAGAGCTGACAGGGCTGTCCACACCGGGTTGAAGGAGCTTTTGTGGTCTGATTGCCCTCTGTGCTTCTCTGGAGGTCACTCACGGTCTGCGGGCCTCCTCCCAGCTCCTCCCTGGGCTCACTGGGCCTGCGCTGGTCCTTCCTCCCTGAAGTTGACCCAACAGAAACGCTCCTTGGAGGGGCTTCAGCAGCAAGCAGGGGGTCCCGGGAGAGGAAAGGCCCCCACCCCGCCTCCTGTGTGGAGTTTTTGCTGCCCTCATTCAGGAAGCTTCCTGGCGGGTACGCAGCCTGCGGGGAAGAGGCTGGGGCCGGAGACTGCTGCCCAGGCGTGGGGGGCACTTGGGCCCACTGGGGAGCCGGGGATTCCCGGCCCTACAGGACTTGTGTGTAGCGGGGGCTCTGGGTTCTGCATTACCCGCCCCCTGGAGTCTGCCAGAGCCCCAGGGGCCTGAGCCCGGCTAAATGAGAGGAAGATCTGGAGCCGGAGTTTGCAGGCCTGCTGGTTCCTGACTTCAGGTCCAGGGCTCCTACTGCTCCCTGGGAGGAAGAAAAATCCCTTCTAAAGCCAAACGATGGCGTTCGCGCCTGCTGTCCCGGTTCCGCTCCCGGGCGGGGATGAAGCCTCCACCACAGGTCTCCTTGCTCAGAACCGTGGTGCCCAAGGGCCCAGTCCAGGGGGTTCTGGCGCCGCTGAGGGGTGCCTCAGCTCAGCCGCCGTGTCCTGTGTCGGAGCAGGCCCGCCAGGTGCCCCTGCCTTGCCGTCACCCAAGTGAGGGCCAGAGACGCAGCGCGTTCTGGGGGTTGTTTCAGCAGCTGGGCCAGAAGCACAAGCCTAATGGCTTACATTGTAAGGTCTCTGCAGCTTGTGAAAGGTGCTCGGGTTCCCCGATGTTTTAGGGTTATCTGAGATGTTAAATAAAAGTTACAGGACGTTCCTTGGACCAAGCTCCTGCACAAGGCCCTGGCTGAACGGAAGGAAAAATCAAAATGGAGTCACTCACGCTAAAGTTGTCACTGAGCTGGAACCAAGCTAGGAGCGGACTTCCCAGGAGATCAGGACTGGAGATAACGGCCGCATCTCCTAGGAGGCAGCTCTGCTCCTTCAGGAGCCGGCCCCGTGGGGCAGAGGGAGCAGCCGCTGCCCGGGGTGCCTGGGGTGCCCACATGCCGCAGCAGACGGCCTGGTTCGAGTCCCAGCTGCCCTGCGTCTTCTTTTCTTTGTTTTAAAGATTTATTTATTTATTTGAAAGTCAGAGTTACACAGAGAGAGGAGAGGCAGAGAGAGAGAGAGAGGTCTTCCATCCGCTGGTTCACTCCCCAGTTGGCCACACTGCCTTCGCTGATCCGAAGGCAGGAGCCAGGAGCCAGAAGCTTCTTCTGGGTCTCCCATGCGGGTGCAGGGGCCCAAGAACTTGGGCCATCTTCCACTTCTATCCCAGGACATAGCAGAGAGCTGGATCGGAAGAGGAGCAGCCGGGACTAGAACCGGCACCCATACAGGATGCCGGCACTTCAGGCCAGGGCCTTAACCTGATGCGCTACAGTGCTGGCCCCTGCCCTGCTTCTGATCCAGCTCCCTGCGGGTGGTCAGGTACTCCCTGAGTACCTGACCCTCCCTGAGTACCTCCCGAGTACCTCCCTGAGTACCTGACACTTATGTGGGAGACCCCGCTGGAGCCCAGGGTCCTGGCTTTGGCTCGACACAGCCCTGAGTGTTGTGGGCATTTGGAGAGTGTCTCCCTTTCTCTCTCACTGACTTTCAAATACATGTCTACATAAATCTGTGTTTTTAGAAAAAGGTTACCTAGAGTCACGTGATAACCAGTTACTTTTCTTTTGTTCTGTCTCCTTGTCTTACAAGGAAAGTAACTTCGAAATGACCCACCTACTTGTTTGTTGTCCCTGTATTATGAGTTTTTGAGAATTATGTTTAACGAGAGATCCAGTACATTTTAATGCCTCTGCGAACAAGGCTGCGTGGGGCCTGCGAGGGCCACAACACCGCCTCTGGTCTGTGCTCAGCGAGCATCCTGTGTCTGATGGTGAAAACAGGCAGCTGTGTAGAGAATGGGTAGCTGGGCCCCACCAAGGGGCGCTTGTTCCCGTCCCCTTTCCCCCAGGTTCGGGTGTGAGGACACGAGCCCCCGGGTCTCTTTGCTGTCAACAGACACCCTGTGCTTCTGCAGGGCTTGGAGCAGGTGCCCCACAGAGGAGCAAGCCACTTCCCTGCACGTGCTCGGGCCCACATGCCTGCTGCACGTGGGGTTTCCCGCCCCCCGCACCATGGACAGGGGCAGGTAATTCTTCATGGTGGGCATGGACCTGTGGTCACTACCTGGTTTGTCCTCTTAGTCATGACTATGAAAAGTGGCTCCAGACATCGCCAGAAGTTGCCAGCTGTCGGGGGGGAGGGGTGCCCCATCACGAGTCACCGCTGCGGAGGTCAGCTTGGATCTGACTGGCCGTCTGCCTCTGGGGGGTGGAAGCAGCGTCTCTTCTCGCTTCCTGTCCAGCACGCAGGTCCCACTTGTGCTGGACTCCTGTGTTTGCTGCAGCCGGGGGCTCTGCGTGGCGGCTGTGTGCTGGTCATTCTGCAGCTGATCTGAACCAGGTCGGGGACTTGATTCAGTGCTGCCAGGGCCTTGGCGGGGTGCCTCATGCCTGGGGCAGCAGGGGGACGCTGCAGAGGGCAGACATGGAGAGTTCCGGAGTCACCTGTGCCTGCAGAGGCCTCCGTCTGGCTTCGCAGCTGCTCCCCAGTGAAGAAGGCTGAGCTGTGGCCAGTGTGGGGCAGTCGGGGTGGGATACAGACAGGGTTCTAAATAGCCAGGGGTCTTCTGAGACCAACTGCCCATTGTGGGACATCCCCATTTCCATGGGACTTCTTAATGTTTTCCCAACTTCTAATTCTTGTTTCTTTTTTATTTATTTAAAAGGCAGAGTTACAGAGAGCCAGAGGCAGAGAGAGAGGTCTTCCGTCTGCTAGGTCACTCCCCAATTGGCCACAACAGCCCAAGCGGGGCTGATCTGAATCCAGGAGCTTCTTCAGGGTTTCTCATGTGGGTTCAGGGGCCCAAGGACTTTCTACTGCTTTCCCAGGCCACAGCAGAGAGCTGGATCAGAAGTGGAGCAGCCGGGACTCGAACCGGCACCCATATGGGATGCTGGCACTGAAAGCGGCAGCTTTACCCACTACACCACAGTGCCGGCCCCTTAATTTTTGTCTCAAGCCTACAGGGAGTTGAATTTTGACAGCGAGCACCCACGTTCCCTTCACCTGGACTCACTCGGGGTAGTTAATGTGTGGCCATCTTCACACTGTGCTCTGTCTCTGTATCCGCAGATCCGTGCATAGTCACACATGTACATGGTTGCACAATGCACACAACCACATGTGATCACACATGCACAGTCGCACACAGTCATGTGTGCACTGCTGCATGCTGCACACTTGTGTACACACATGCACACAGTCACACATGTGCACTCACGCACACGCGCGCACACACACACGCACACACACACTTGCGCTTTTTCCTGAAGCATTTGCGGGTAGCGTGCAGGCATGGAGACTTCACCGTTCGGCGGGAACGTGTCACTGGGGAGCCAGATGCCACGGCTCCTGCTGGGCTGCGGGCTTCTCAGCATGGTTCCTGCTGGGTCTCAGCTCCTGCTGGGTCTCAGCGCAGCTCCTGCTGGGTCTCCCCCTAAGCCTTTGGCTCTTCCCTTGCTGCTGCCCGTCCCGCCAGGCTCCCCCACGTACTCCGGTGCCGATTTTCTCGATTTTCCCTTTGGTCTCCAGTGGCAGGAGGCGTGGCTCTGGCTTCCTTGTTTTGCCCCACCAGGTGGATTCCCATTTTACCTAATTGAAAACAGATGGCGCTTTGTCAGCCCTGGGGTGGGAGAGAAAGCCTGCACACACAGCAGCCTCCGCCACTCGGAGCTCCATGGCCTTGGGCAGCTCTTTGCCTTCGTGAGCCTCAGTTGTTTCATCTGTGAAATGGGAGTAATTCCTGCCTTGAGGGCTTGTGAGGGTGAACATTAAACGAGACCACGTGCTCACCATGACTGGCTCCGCGCCCGGCCTCCAGGAAGTGCCGGGGCGGCACAGGGGAGGAGCTCCAAGCAGGTTTGCCTCTGGGCTGGCGCCTCGGGACACATTCCTCAGCCCAAGGTCAGCCCCCAGGAATGGTGCCGCGTCCCGCAGTTGAGGAGGCCGCTGTGGGATTTGCTCCCAGGCCTGGAGTCTTGCGTTGGTTTGTCACTGAGCGTGGGGCGTCTGGGAATTCTCTGCGTCACCACCTACAGTTCTGATGTCACCGGGGGACCTGAGCTGCCAGCCAGGGTGCGTCTCTGCCAGCAACCTGGGGGTTGGCCTCAGCACCACCCCGCCCCTGGCTCAGAGCGAGTTTTTGTCCGGTTGCTTCCACAGCGGGAGCCATGGGTTCCGATCCTGCTGCAGGGTGGCCCAGCTGGGTGACTGTGGCCAGCTCGGCCCCGTGCTGTACTCACCTGCAGGACAAGCCACGAGCCTGGGGTGGGGGGTGCTGCTCTCCTCCCCCAGCACCTGGCAGCAGCTGGCTGAGGACTCTGGGCACAGCGGAGGAGCCGCTGCTGGCGTCTGGGCTGTGAAATGTGCTGTAAGCACAGGACAGCCCTTTGCGAGGGACCGCCTGGTCCTGCTGTGGTGGCCCTGGGTTCAGGCAGGCTGTGGGACATGCGGCTCTTCCCTCCGCGTTCCCTCAAGCCAGTGTGGGAGGAGACGGTGCTGGGGGTATTTTAATCCTTCTTTAAAAAATGTGTTTTTGCGGCCGGCGCCGTGGCTCAACAGGCTAATCCTCCGCCTTGCGGCGCCGGCACACCGGGTTCTAGTCCCGGTCGGGGCGCCGGATTCTGTCCCGGTTGCCCCTCTTCCAGGCCAGCTCTCTGCTGTGGCCCAGGAGTGCAGTGGAGGATGGCCCAAGTGCTTGGGCCCTGCACCCCATGGGAGACCAGGAAAAGCACCTGGCACCTGGCTCCTGCCATCGGATGAGCGCAGCGCGTCGGCCGCGGCGGCCATTGGAGGGTGAACCAACGGCAAAGGAAGACCTTTCTCTCTGTCTCTCTCTCTCACTGTCCACTCTGCCTGTCAAAAAAAAAAAATGTGTTTTTGCTTTTGTTTATTTGAAAGGCAGAGCAATAGAGACAGAGAGAGACATCTTCTGTCCACTGGTTCCCTCCCCCAGATGCCTGCCACACCCGGGGCTGGGCCAGGCTGAAGTCCGGAGCCTGGAGCGCCATCTGGGTCTCTCATGGGTGGCAGGGACCCGAGTGATGAGGTAGCATCTGCTGCCCCTGGACGTTGACTCAGAAGTGGAGCAGCCAGGACTCAAACCAGACACTCCGGGATCGGACGTGGGCGCCCCAGCATGTGCCCTGGTTGGTGGCTTTTGCCCACCCCTGGCTGTGATGATGGACATTAAGTGGTATCATCTTATTGCCCGTGACAGCCACTGGTAGCTATGGAGCACTCACTGTGCCCAGGCACTGGGCCCAGCGCTGTCCGTAAATGCTGTTTCCTCTGACTCCCCAGCCCCCCCTTGGAGCAGGTACCGTTCCCACCCCCAGGGACAGATGAGGAAGCTGAGGCCTAGGGATGGGGACGGCTGTGGACGCCTAAGATGCAGCTCCTTCTCCTCCCCCATGGCGCCCACTCAGGGCCGCCACCGCCTCCCCTCCCTCTCATCCCTGCCCTCGTCACCATGGCCTTGGCTCTCCCCGCTCCGCCTCGTCTCCATGGGAGCAGTCAGGTGGCCCTGCCGGCCTTTGGCTGCCAGCTGCCGCCCCATCCCCCTGCGGCCGCCCTGGGCATGCGGGTCACGGTCGGGTTTTCATGGAGGCTTCCCTGGCGCTAGTGATCAGCTCCTGCTCCTGCCTCGGCCCGCACAGGCCCCGCGCCCGCCCCGTACAGCTCTACCCCAGGCTCGCTCCCTGACCTCTGCAGACCTGGCTGTGGGAGGCCGGCCTGACCGCCGGGGCTCATCAGAGCACTTGTCTTCCGCCAAGCCTCGTTCGTTACTCACCCACTGCCGTCTACGCAGGGAGATTTGGCTTTTGGTTGTCTTAACTGATGTATCCCTGTCCATAGTAGGTGCTTCATAAATTTGGTGGTGGGAGATGAACACATGCCTGCAAGGGGGCATGGCTGGCCAGGGCCGTGTGCTCGGGCCCCCCTCCCCAGGCGGCCGCTGCATCCGGCCCTCCCTGGCTCGTTTGCTTCTACGCATGTCTGTTTCGAATGTGGTGTGTTTTGTGTCTTTGTATTTTGACTTAACCTGACTCAGTACCATATTTCTTAAGAAAAAGGATTGATTATTTATTTTATTTATTTGAAAGGCAGAGTGACAGGGAGAGAGTAACCACAACAGCTGGGGTTGGCCAGGGCTAGACCGAAGCCATGAGCTGGGCACTGGATCCTGGTCTCCCCGAGGGTGGCGGGGGCCGTCCTCTGCTCCCTCCCAGGCACAACAGCAGGAAGGTGGTTGGAGGCAGAGTGGCGGAGCCTCAAGCCTGCGTTATCACCTGGGCATGGCGATGGCATCTCCAGGCGTGGCTTTACCCTCTGTGCCACAGTGCTGGCCCACCATGTTCCTGTGCATCGCAGCTCGAGTTAAAGGACAAGAAGCAGATCTTTCTGGGCTCACCTGTGTGGCATGTTCAGCTCCGGGCATGGAGGGGGAGCAGGCGTCCTGTGTCCCCTCTTCTCCCTGCTGAGTGCCCCGTGTAGGTGCCTGGGTCCTCCCAGCCCCTCCCACAGCAGCCAGGGTGGGGTCCTCCCCCACCCCTCCTCTTCCCTGCAGGCCCTGCAGCTGCGAGCAGTTCGCTGTCAGGCCACCCTGGCTTCTTCCCGGCCTGAGCCTTTCCCACGTGGCTGCCGGCTCTCTGCTCCTTCCTCCCACTCTGTACCCTCCTCCTCATCTGTGGTGTGAACTCCCTTGCCCTCCTTCCTCTGTGGTGTGACTTCCATCGTCCTCCTCTTCCTCTGTGGTGTGACCTCCCCCACCCTCCTCCTCTTCTGTGGTGTGACCTCCTCCACCCTCCTCTTCCTCTGTGGTGTGATCTCCCCTGCCCCCCTTCCTCTGTGGTGTGACCTCCCCTGCCCTCCCCTTCCTCTGTGGTGTGACCTCCCCCACCCTCCTCCTCCTCTGTGGTGTGACCTCCCCCGCCCCCCTTCTTCTGTGGTGTGACCTCCCCCGCCCTCCTCTTCCTCTGTGGTGTGACCTCCCCCGCCCTCCTCTTCCTCTGTGGTGTGACCTCCCCCGCCCTCCCCTTCCTCTGTGGTGTGACCTCCCCCGCCCTCCTCTTCCTCTGTGGTGTGACCTCCCCCGCCCTCCTCTTCCTCTGTGGTGTGACCTCCCCCGCCCTCCTCTTCCTCTGTGGTGTGACCTCCCCCGCCCTCCTCTTCCTCTGTGGTGTGACCTCCTCCACCCTCCTCTTCCTCTGTGGTGTGATCTCCCCTGCCCCCCTTCCTCTGTGGTGTGACCTCCCCCGCCCTCCCCTTCCTCTGTGGTGTGACCTTACTCGCCCCCCTTTCCTCTGTGGTGTGACCTCCCCCGCCCTCCTCTTCCTCTGTGGTGACCTCCCCTGTCCCCCTCTTCCTCTGTGATGTGACCTCCCCCACCCCCCTCCTCCTCTGTGGTGTGACCTCCTCCACCCCCCTCCTCCTCTGTGGTGTGACCTCCCCCGCCCTCCTCTTCCTCTGTGGTGACCTCCCCTGTCCCCCTCTTCCTCTGTGATGTGACCTCCCCTGTCCCCCTTTCCTCTGTGGTGTGACCTCCCCTGCCCCCCTTCCTCTGTGGTGTGACCTCCTCTGCCCCCTCCTCCTCTGTGGTGTGACCTCCCCCACCCCCCTCCTCCTCTGTGGTGTGACTTCCCCTGCCCCCAGCATCTACAGTTCTCCCTCTTCTAGTCCTTGAGCCTGTGGTGACCTGAAAAGACCCTCCCATGAGCCCCCATGTGGTCAGCTGTCCCTACCTCCAGCGCTGGTGAGCTGTGGGCCCAGCCCCCTCCCTGTCTGACCTGCTGCTGTCTCCCCTCTCACAGGTGTCTGCCCCGCCCCCATTCTGGTCCAGGTACCGCCCGAGGCCCCAGGGCAGCCTTCAGCTCCAGACCCCTTGCGGTGCTCACGCAGAGCCGGCCCTGCCACAGGCACGTCCACCCGTGTTCTCCCTGTGTCCCATCTCAGTCCTGGGCTGTCACCCGTCTGGGCCCTGCCCACCGTCCCGCTCCCGGTGGCACATCCTCAGGGCTTCGTGCCCGTGTCGTCATGCCGTTTGTCAGTATCTGAGACGTGGTGGCCTGCATGTGAGCATCTGGGGCCTCACAGCTCTTGTGGCTGTGGCCGTCCATGGCCGTCCGTGGCTGTCCGTGGCTGCCCGTGGCTGCCCGTGGCTGTCCTCATGGGGGCTGTGCTTTGGGTGCTCAGGGTCGCTCAGTGGCTCACGGTCCCTGGGCCTCCCCCTTTCTGCAGAGAGCCCCTGCCTGCCCACTTCTGTGCCCCTCCCCACCTCCTAAAGCCTTGCTCGGGGCTGTGTCCACCCAGAGAGCTCTCAGCAAATCCTCTCTGAGACCGTGTAGCCTCTCTTGCTGGGGTAGGGGCGGCTTGGCACTGTGAGACATGTTGACCTCTTGATCTTTTGCTTCTTTTCAAGATTTATCTGTGTGTTTATTTGAAAGGCAAAGCAATGTGGGGGGGGAGCCATCTTCCTCTGCTGTTCACACCCTACATGGCTGCAGTAACCCGGGCTGGGCCAGGCTGAAACCAGGAGTCAAGATCTCCACCAGGGTGTCTCATGGTGGCAGGAGCCCAAGCCCTTTCCAGGCGCGTTAGCAGGAGCTGGCACTGAGACCCAGGCAAACCAAGCAGTGACTTAAGCCACTTTGCCATGATGCCCACCCCTCTTTGTTTAAATGAACCATTTTACTATCTGTTTATTGTATTTGATAGAGTGACAGACAGAGACAGGCAGGCAGATTTCCCGTCACTCATCAAATGCATGCAACACCTGGGGCTGGGCCAGGCTGAAGTCAAGAGGCAGAACCCAGTCTGGGTCTCCCACGCTGGAGGCAGGGACCTAAGCCATTGCCACCGCCTCCCAGCATGCACGATAATAGGAAGCTGGAATGGGAGCCGAGGAGGGACCCAAATCCCGGTGTCCTGATGTGGGATGCGACTGTCCGGAGCAGCATCGTGCCTGCTGGTCCAAATGTCTGCCTCGCTGCTTTTCTTCTTCCCGGACCAGCTGTACAGTTTGTGGGACCCAAGAATTTCAGGACGGTGACAGCAGATCATTAAGCCAAGCATGGGGGCTGGGGGTGGGGTTGTAGCACAGGGAGTTAGCCTCTGGTTGGATTCCTGCATCTCCTTTCCTCAGAGTTCAAGCCCCAGCTCCTCGATTTCTTTCTTTTTGAATTGAGTGGCAGAGTTAGAGAGAGGGAGGGTGGGAGATACAGAAAGATCTTCCAGTCTCTGGTTCACTCCCCAAGTGGCCACAGTGGCTTGGGCCGTCTTCCACTGCTTTGCCAGGTGCATTATTAGGAGGGAGTTGGATTGGAACGTGGAGCAGCCAGGACTCTACCCTGCGCCCATGTGAGTGCCGGCATTGCAAGCGGCGGCTTAACCCGTGACGCGGGCCCCAGCTCCTCGGTTTCTGACCCAGCTTCCTGCTGATGCACCTGGTAGGTGCAGCGATAGCTCAAGTACTTGGACTTGGTCCCTGCCACCCGTGGGGGAGACCCAGCTGGGGTTCCCAGCTTCTGGCTTCAACCTAGTCAGACGCAGGCTGTGTGCAGACATGTGGGACGTGAACCAGCAGGTAGACGACCTCTGTCTCTCTCCCTGTCACTCTGCCTTTCAGCTAAATCTTAAACCAACTCGGGCCTGTGTCCTGGCCAAGCCTCATTCCCTGTGTCCGCTGGAGGCTGTGGTGGAGGCCGTGACCTCCCTCCAGGCGCTGAAGTGCACAGAGGGCAGCACCGGCCTCAGCTTGCACAGCTGGTCGGGGCAGAGCGAACCAGGAGTGGAATGCAGCAGCCCCTGCCTTGCCCTAGCTTTGGGGCCCCAGGACCTCGGGGCTGGTGTCTCCATCTGTGGACTGTTTGTGGAGTGACAGACAGGACAGGTGGCTGTGAGTCCTGTGACCCCTCCCCCTAAAGCAGTGAGTACAGAGCTCTGCTGCTTGGAAGCCCAGAGCCTGTGTGCACGGCGATACTTGGCCGACACGGTGGCCCTTCAGAAATGGGAGAGGGCGCCGCTCCATGCGTGTGGGGAGGAACGTGGGGGCATGGGTGGGAAGCTCCGCGGGGCTCCTTGGTATCTCGGTGCTTTGATATCTACAGGTATGAAGGAACAGTTAGTTGCTCTAAGTGGCCTGTTCCCTGGGGTTAGTGTGTTGGAGCGGGTGGCAGTGGTGGGTGACAGCTCTGCCGTCGCAGGGCTGGAGAGACCGCGCCCGAGTGCAGGGGAGGCTCTGGAAGTCCTCCTTTTTCTGGAAAACGCATGACCCCAGCAGCAGAGTTGACTGCAGCGTGGCAGCAGCAGGAAGATGGTATTCTTCGATTCGTGGAGGAGGAGTTCCTAGGGCAGGTGGACTTGTGGCCAGGCCGACAGGGGTGTCAGCAGCCGCGTCTGTGTTAGTCAGTATCCACACACACAGCTGCAGGTGCTCTGGGCACACGAGAACATGAATACCCCACCTGAGCACACGGGAGGCAGGTGCCCGGAGGCCCGAGTGCAGGGGAGGCAGGTGCCCAGAGACCCGAGCACACGGGAGGCAGGTGCCCAGAGACCCAAGCACACGGGAGGCAGGTGCCCGGAGGCCCGAGTGCAGGGGAGGCAGGTGCCCAGAGACCCGAGCACACGGGAGGCAGGTGACCGGAAGCCCGAGCACACGGGAGGCAGGTGCCCGGAGGCCCGAGTGCAGGGGAGGCAGGTGCCCAGAGACCTGAGCACACGGGAGGCAGGTGCCCAGAGGCCCGAGCACACGGGAGGCAGGTGCCCGGAGACCCGAGCACACGGGAGGCAGGTGCCCGGAGGCCCGAGTGCAGGGGAGGCAGGTGCCCAGAGACCCGAGCACACGGGAGGCAGGTGACCGGAAGCCCGAGCACACGGGAGGCAGGTGCCCAGAGGCCCGAGCACACAGGAGGCAGGTGCCCGGAGACCCGAGCACATGGGAGGCAGGTGCCCGGAAGCCCAAGCACACGGGTGGCAGGTGCCTGGAGGCCCAAGCACACGGGAGGCAGGTGCCCGGAGGCCCGAATGCAGGGGAGGCAGGTGCCCAGAGACCCGAGCACACGGGAGGCAGGTGCCCAGAGGCCCGAGCACACAGGAGGCAGGTGCCTGGAGACCCGAGTGCAGGGGAGGCAGGTGCCCGGAGACCCCAGTGCAGGGGAGGCAGGTGCCTGGAGGCCTGAGCACACAGGAGGCAGGTGCCCGGAGGCCCAAGCACACGGGAGGCAGGTGCCCGGAGGCCCGAGCCCTGCTGGTCTTGTCTTCCCGGTGGGGGAGCGTCATCTCGTGCAAGTGTGGGACTTGCCCGTCTTGTGTCCTGGCGTGATTCATTCTGGTCCGTGATGTTTCTAGACCTGGTGACTAACCCAGGGGAGGGAGGCGTGTGGCATGGAGCAGACTGACCTGCTTTGGCCGGAAATGACAGGCTGGGGCGCCGCAGTCAGCACCCTGTCCTGGGCTTGCCTGGTGCACGGATATTTCTGGGCTGCGGCAGAGCCTGTCTGGGAGCTCCCTGCCAGTCCTGGGGCCTTCCTGGCTCCTCCCATGACCCCTGTTCCTGTGTTTCCATAGGGCGGCGCCTGCTGTGCTCCCTGGCCACAGCCCTCTCCTCACAGTTGAGCACCTGCTGGCCTGAAGCTAATCTCCAGGAGCAGGTAGGACCTGAGGGAAGACGCTGACCTGTGGCCATAGAATGGGGGCGGGGGTTCCTGGGCCGCAGGCGCAAGGCTGGCCACAAAGCCCACTCTTCTCGTGACTTCCGTTCCTTTCTTCAGGCGTGTGGACGCGTGTGGGGAGTCTTGTGGAACTGCTGGTTTCTCTTGGGCTTGTGTAGACTCTGAATTAACACTTTATATAAACCAGGAGTCGCACAGTTATGGGGCGTCGTATTTTTGTATAGTGCAAATGTGAAAATACATGCGTGCATTTTAGAGTGGGAACATTTAAATCTAGCACAGTGTTGTTGTTGTTTTTTTTTTTAAGATTTATTTTTTGAAAGGTAGAGTTACAGAGAGGCAGAGAAAGAGAGACAGAGAGAGGTCTTCCATCTGCTGGTTCACTCCCCAAATGGCTGCAACAGCCAGAGCTGGGCTGATCCGAAGCCAGGAGCCAGGAGCTTCCTCTGGGTCTCCCACAAGGGTGCAGGGGCCCACGGACTAGGGCCATCTTCTACTGCTTTCCCAGGCCACAGCAGAGAGCTGGATCGGAAGTGGAGCAGCCTGGATGTAAACTGGCACCCATATGGGATGCCAGCACTGCAGGCGAAGGCTTTTCCCACTATGCCACAGCGCCGGCCCCAACAGTGTGTTTTTACAAGGACAAAAGCAGCAACAAGTGCCCAGGGGTCAGAGGTGGCTTGTGGGCCTGAAGGTGCCACCTTGCCATCCAGCCCAGCCTGAGTCAACCCCGTGTCCCCCAGCAGGTGCAAGACTCCTCTGGCTATAAATGGACACTAATTTCTAGAGATGTGTGTATTCAAACAGCGTTGACCGCACGTCTATAAATACAAGCGAATGCCGATGGCTGTGTGCATGTGGGCCACTCGTGCCTGTCAGAGGGAGGCCAGCTCCCCCAGCTCTCGATCAGAATGGCCTGCGGTTCCCAGCTGGCCCCTACGCCTCTGCCTGCGGCATGACACACGCAGCTGTCTTGCCACCTGGGCCCCTGCTGCACCACCTCCTGATTCTTCTACAGTGAGGTCAACTCTCTGGAGCTGGAGCTCGTGTGACGGCCGCCACGGGGTCCCTGCGGAGGCTGGGCAGGAGCGTGGTGGCTGGGGCGCCTCTCACAGAGGAGAAGCGCGTGGCTTCTCGGGTCGCGCGTGGTGGGATAGGTCCTTCCTGGTGGCCGTGAGCCACTGCCTCACCATCCCTTCCCGACCAGAGGCAGACCCAACACTGGCAGCGGGATTGCGCGTGTGCACGCGTGTGCATGTGCGTGTGTGTGCTGGCTGAGGCAGGTGTGCGTACCTGGGCCTCTTTTCACTGTCTGCTGTGGTCAGAGCTGGTTTTCTGGAGTAACGCCCACTTTGGCCCGTGATTGACAGGTGGCCGTCCCCTGCCTGGTGTGTGTCCGCAGGTTTCTCCCACCGCTTTCATTGCAAGGCTGACCACTGCCCGGCGTTTCTTCCCTGTCCCTCTGTCCTGGGCAGCTGGCACCAGGGGACATTCTTAGGGTCTGGCGTGGAAGCACTACCCCTGTGTAGGTGCTGGGACGAATGTGGGGGGACCTGGGGGCGCAGGATGGACAGGCGCCCTCATCCCTGGCTCTGACAGCCAAGGCTGGGCTGAGGAATTCCTGCCTAATAACTGGAATACGTGTTAATGGAGACCAGTTCTCGAGCCCTTGGAGGGGCGGAATGAGAACTCGCAGGTGAAGTTAATCTGATGCTTGTCAGTGTAGTAATGAAAATGTAATAGCATGTTTGCTTAGACAACGCCGAGCTCACTTAAACACTTGCAGCACCCACGACAGATGTTGCTGTTTGGGGTGACAGTGATTTATTCTCTTCAATTATTCATTTTCTTCCCACTGCCACCCTTGCTGCCGGTGAGGGCAGCATCGTGTAAACCAGTCCCAGCATTTCCCATGTGTTTGACCTGGGGGTGACGGGTGGGCCGCGTGCTCCTGGCCACCACCTGCCCCACATCCAGCCCTGGGCGCTCCCTGCCTGCCAGGCAGCAGGGCGGGGTGGGCTCAGACCAGGGCGTGAGGAACCCTAGGTCACCAGATCCTTGAGGAATGGCAAGTCGAATCTTCCCCAGGGCCAGAGTCAGCTGCAGCAGTGGCTCTGTGGGGAAGGGCAGCCTGATGGCTGTCCGGAGCCCTGGGGAGTCTTTACAGGAAGGATGCTGCAGCCATGCTGCATGTGTATGTGTGGCGACACCTAGTGGCCACCACGTGCATGCCATGTGTCTCAACAGGTTGCCCCCTGCAACCTGGGCAAAACGCAGGACAGAAGGGGAGGTTTTCTGTGCTGGCAGCCCTCGCTCCTCGGGTGAGGACTGTGGGGAGCAGCCCAGGTCTCTCCGGAAAGCAAGGAGCTGGGACACACCGAGTCCTTTAGAAATGAGAGTCCTTTGCAGAAGCTAAGAGAGATGGGGTCTGTGCCTCAGTCTCTCTTAACAAAGGCATCTGCCCCGAACTGATGTGAGGGGGCTGGGGGAGTGGTGCAGCTGAGACACCAAGGGCCAGTGCGCTCCTCCACCCCCCACCACCGGGCAGGGTTCATGAAGCCCTGGGCAGGTGCTAGGTTGCAGGAGGACAGGGTGAGCAAGGCAGACACAGGCCTGGCCGCCCAGCAGGGTTGGGAAAGACACTAGCCGAGGGCCTGTTTGGAAACTCAGGACAAGACAACAGCGCTGTGGGACCCAGAGGGGCTTGGGCCATGTGCTGGGGAAGGCATCTTCAAGCCAAGATGCAGGACGAGGAATGAGGTCTAGGCCAGCGCAGAGGTGGCCAGAGCTCGCTGGCACATTCTAGAAACAGTCCAGGGCCAGGAAGGCAAAGCACAGGCGTTGTGAGGGAGGGGTGGGGCTGGTTTGCAGGGAGGTTTAAGCAGGCAGTGACGTCACCTGCTCTGTTTGCTTGAAGACAGCTCTGGCTGCTTTGTGAGGACAGGGTGTGAAGGATGGGAGGGCGTGTGAGGACCTGGGCTGTGCTGTGGCCCAGGCGGAGGCGCTGCCCGGAGAAGGAGGCTGCACCACCCACTCCCGAGACCGGCTGCGTGGCTGTGAAGGAGGAGGGGTCAGAGGTTGATGGGAGAAGCAGTACCCAGCACCGGGCTTCCCACCCAGCCGTGCCACCCAGGCGTCCTGCGCACCCTGGCTGAGCCGTGGCCCGAGTGCTTCTCCTTGGGGCTGACCACTCCTTTTCCCTGTCCTCAGCTGTTCCTCAGGCCCTCTTTTTTTTACAGGCAGAGTTAGACAGTGAGAGAGAGAGACAGAGAGAAAGGTCCTCCTTCTGTTGGTTCACCCCCCAAATGGCCGCTGCGGCTGGCGCTGTGCCGATCCGAAGCCAGGAGCCAGGTGCTTCTCCTGGTCTCCCACGGGGTGCAGGGCCTCAGGCCCTTTTCTGAGGAGGTGCAAGAGGAGCAGAGGAAGCGAGCCTAGAGCCCTGGGAGTTGGCAGGAAGGTTCTAGAAGGAGCGCCATGCTGCACCCGGTGTACAGCTGTGACATCAGCCCCAGCTGACCAGGGTTTTGGTCTGTTGTGTGAACTTTCGGGGCAGGGCCCAATTAGCTCTGGGACCTGAGCAGTGGACAAGTACCCTCAGGGAGCTGCTGCCCTGGCCCTGGCGCGTGTCCAGTTCTCCTTTGCTCAGAGAGCCACTCTGCCAGGGACAGCCCGCTGGTCCAGGGCTTGCTGGCCCCTGAGGGTGGACCGTGTGGAGTGTCCTTGGCCCGCCAGCCCGGTTCCTGGTTCTCGGAGCACAGCTCCTTGGCACTGGGAGTGCCGAGGCTCCACCCCCCCAGCTGCCGCGTTATTTCTGACTCATCCAGGAGCGATAGATAGCGTGTAACCCAAGCCCCTCCACGCCCGCTGCCTCGCCCCCAGGGCCTCCCGGGCTTCTCTCCCGGGGCCTTGCCACAGCTCAGGTCCCAGCGACACCTGGGCGCAGCTGCTGGCCTCCCCAGCTGCCTGCAGGACTGCCCTCCCACAGGTGGGCTGGGATAGGGAGGGTGGCGGCGGTGGCCCCGCAGCCCTGTGCGTCACGCCCTCGGCAGGGGTGTTTGCCTGGGGAGTGGTCTTGGGGACTGGGCACCAGCCAGCTGCTGTGGTTCGCATCACTTCTGCCCCTCCTGGAGGTTGCTTGCTTCAGACCCCCGGGACACACGAGGCAGGGCTTACAGCAGGAGACGAGCTGCAGGGTGGAGCTGGCTGGGCACAGAGTGGCAGGCAGGCCCCCTGCAGTGGGCTGTGGTTTGGTGGTCTGTGGGCTGCTCAGTGTGGCCGAGCTAGGCTGGCAAGGCAGGAACCGGGCCCTGGGTGGGAAGAGCGTGGGTCACTCTGCTGCCTCTCACCCTGCAGGAGTCCCCGGAGCTGGGCCAGGGGGATGAACCGCGAGGGCGCTCCCGGGAAGAGTCCGGAGGAGGTGTACATTCAGCAGAAGGTGCGAGTACTGCTCATGCTGAGGAAGATGGGCTCGAACGTGAGTGCCTGGGCTGCCGGGGGGGGGGGGCACCTGCGGGGGGGGGGGCGTGCCGAGGATAGAGGGGGCTGCAGAGACCTGGGCTCCAACGTGAGTGCCTGGGCTGCTGGGGGGGGCACCTGCCGGGTGGGGGGGGGGGCTGCAGTGACCTGGGCTCGAAGTGAGTGCCTGGGTTGCTGTGTGGTGGGGGGCACCTGCCAGGGGGGGGTGGGCTACAGAGACCTGGGCTCGAACGTGAGTGCCTGGGTTGGGGGGGCACCTGCTGGGGGGGGTGCAGAGACCTCCTGGACTCACACGCAAGTGTCTGGGCTGCTGTGTGGCGGGGCCACCTGCGGGGGGGGGGGGGGCTGCAGTGACCTGGGCTCGAACGTGAGTGCCTGGGCTGCTGTGTAGCGGGGGGGGGGGCACCTGCCAGGGGGTGGGGGCTGCAGTGACCTGGGCTCGAAGTGAGTGCCTGGGCTGCTGGGGGGGGCACCTGTTGAGGATGGGGCGGGGGCTGCAGTGACCTGGGCTCGAAGTGAGTGCCTGGGCTGCTGTGTGGCAGTCGGGGGGGGGGAGCTGCAGTGACCTGGGTTGCCAGGGCCCCGGCAGAGTGGGGGTTGCTGCTGGGCCTGTGGCTTGGTGTTCAGGCCCCAGATATTGAGCCTCGCACGTCCAGATCTGGGAGCGCTGCATTGGGGCCAGGAGGGTGAAGGCCATTCTGGATCCCTGAGGGTTCTCTCCTGGGGGCAGCTGAGGGGCTGGGCAGGGCAGGCATCGGGAGGGGCAGCAGACACACGGGTGTGGGGCTGTGTTTCAGGAGAGGGGAGGATTTGGAATTGCTGTTGGCTCACTGGGCAGGGCCCGTCTTCCCACCGCCCTGTGCTAGCTGAGATTCTGGTCTCAGATTCCATCTGAGTGACAAGGCCTGTGGGCCCCTTGGACCACGTTCCAGGGGTGGGAGGGGGCCATGCTTGCTCTGAAACCAAAGGGTCAGAGCTCAGGAATAGAGTCCCGGGACAGAGGAGGGGCCCCCGGGGGTCAGGCAGGCCTGGGCGGGGGCCTTTGGGGAGCAGGTGCACGCCACCCTCACCCTCTGCTCTCTCACCCTGCAGCTGACAGCCAGTGAAGAGGAGTTCCTGCGCACCTATGCAGGGGTGGTCAACAGCCAGCTCAGCCAGCTGCCGCAGCACTCTATCGACCAGGGTGAGTCAAGACCCTTCCCGGGGCACCGAGTCTGCTTCCTTTAGGGAGCTGGGTGGGTGATCTGTGGGACTTGGAGCTGGCAAGAAGGGCCACAGCTCCTTGTCACCCACAGAGTGCTTCCCTGGGAGCCTCCTGTCTGGTCCCACCTCCAGGGACCCTCCAAGGCAGACTGGGGAATCTCTGGAGACCCTCGTGATTGCTGGGGGCGCTGGCTGTTGCATTTCCTTAAACTTTGGCCTGGCCCCTGCCCACAGGGGCAGAACTGCCCTGGTGTGCTGGCACAGCGCCATCTCTCTGTTGGCTTGGATGCAGGCTACGCTGCGGCTGATGTGGTCTGGGCTGCAGCCAGAGGGATGCCCAGAGGCCCAGGAACTCTGCTCTTCGTGTGCCTGGGGAGCTCTGCCTGTTCTGGGGGGACCCAGCCAGTCATAGGCAACATTTGAGTGCTCCGTGTAGCTGGCACTGTGCCTAGGCGTAGTCGCCTCTCACACATTCACTTGACTGTGGGTAGCACTGTTTGTATCACCTCTACTCAGCAGACAAGGACACTGGGCACGGGGTCGGTCCTGCCGGGGCCCTGGGAGACAGACCTGCAGCCCGGCTCCCAGAGCTGCTGCGGCCACTCGGTGTGGAGGCTCAGTGTCTGGAAGGCTCACCCTGACACTGCAGCCCAGGGTTCTGAGCAGCCCTCTCCCTTTATTCTGTCCATGCTTTGTTACCATTACTGGCTGTAGGATGTTCCAGCCCGTGGCATGTCAGGACGTGAGCGGGCTACCCGGAGACTGCTGACAGGTGTGCTGAGTGCTGCCGCCCTCGTTTCCCCGCGCTGATGCGGCCTCTGCCCTGGCGCAGGGGCCGGTTCCCAGGCTCTGGCGCTGGGTGCGCCCCGGCTTGTACACCCGACTCAGCAGAAACCTTCCAGGCAGCTCGGTGGCCCTGGAGCAGCATTCGCCGTGCACAGCTTCCCCGGCGTGTTGCCCAGGCATGCCCACCCCGCCGCGCCACCTTGGCATCCTGTTGCCTGTGGAGTTGGCCCCAGCCCTTCCCAGGGCCTCTTGGGAGAGGCCTGTCACCTTCCAGGGCTAGCCTGGGCCCTCATTGGGCTCTTCCTGGCTCCAGAGCCTGGTCTAGCCCCGAAAGCTTCAGGCCTCTAAGTCCCCAGGGGTCTCACCCTCCTCCCTGCTTGGCGGTTGGTCCCCGGGCTGACCTGAGTTTGGGCTGGGTTGGTAAGAATGCCTCGTGTGGGATGCTGTTAAGGAAAAACTTGAAGTAAGCTATAGAACTCTGTCAGCACAGAAAACAAACCCCAACATGTGCATTTGTGTAAGACTGGTTTTCTAACATTGTGTATACCTTTGTATTGAGGGGAGGTTAAGGATATTTCTAAGAGAACAGTCTTTATCTCACCTAGCTGAACTTGCAGTTAAGAATTAAAGTGAGGGGCCGGTGCCGTGGCTCAACAGGCTAATCCACCTTGCGGCGCCGGCACACCGGGTTCTAGTCCTGGTTGGGGCGCCGGATTCTGTCTCAGTTGCCCCTCTTCCAGGCCAGCTCTCTGCTGTGGCCCGGGAGTGCAGTGGAGGATGGCCCAAGTGCTTGGGCCCTGCACCCCATGGGAGACCAGGAAAAGCACCTGGCACCTGGCTCCTGCCATCGGATGAGCGCGGTGCGCCGGCCGCAGTGCGCCGACCGCGGTGGCCATTGGAGGGTGAACCAACGGCAAAAAAGGAAGACCTTTCTCTCTGTCTCTCTCTCTCACTGTCCACTCTGCCTGTCAAAAAAAAAAAAAAAAAGAATTAAAGTGAGGTCTACTGACTTGTTCAGGAAGGTCGCAGAGGCCGGTGCTGTGGCGCAGTGGATGGGGCCTCTGCCTGCAGCGCCGACATCACACATGGGCGTCGAGTCCTGGCTGCTCCACTTCCCATCCAGCTCCTTGCTGGTGCACCTAGGGAAGCAGTGGGGGATGGTCCAAGTGCTTGGGCCCCTGCACCCATGTGGGAGACCCAGAAGAAGCTTCAGATAAGCCCAGCTCTGGCTGTTGCAGCCATCTGGGGAATGAACCAATTGATAGAGCTCTCTCTCTATCTCTGTTTCTCTCAATAACTCTGCCTTGCAAGTAAAACAAATCTTTTAAAAAAAAATATTGTGTGTGTATAAATATAAAAGAAGGCCATGGTGACCTCTCCTAACTTTTTTTTATCTTCATTTATTTGAGAGGCAGAGTTCCCGTCTGCTAGTTTACTCCCCAAATGCCTGGGGTAGATGGGACTGAGCCCGGGGCCAAGGTCTGGAGCTGGGAAATCATTCCTTGTCTCCTTGTGGGCAACAGGAACCCACTTACTTGAGCTGTTACCGCTGCCTGTGCCATCTGACTGCATCAGCAGGAAGCTGGAGTTGGGGGCCAGAGCTGGGTACTGAACCCAGACCCTCCAGTGTGGGATCCAGGTGTCTTACCTGCTAGGCTGCATGCCTGTCCCCAACACCCATCTTTGACCTGGTCTCAAAACTTCAGAGCAGTCAGGAGTAAGCTGTGGGCTGCGGATGTGACCAACCTACAGGCCCTGAATCCCAGGCCCTCTGCAGGTAGTGTCCACCAGGGATCCCTGTGCAGGGCAGGGGCTCCTGGAGCTGAACTGGGATCCCAGGCGGAATCTGGAGAGGGAGTGGCAGGGGTGGGTCTCTGCTGCTGGAGCGCCTCGCACAGTCACCTCGGACCTGCTGAGGCCTGAGCTGAGATTTCCCACGGGCAGAGCTGGAGAGGGGAGGGGGCATCTGTGCCTGGAGCAGCTTCTCAAGTGACCACAGTCCAGTCCCCCACTGGGGCTTGCAATCTGGGGGCAGCACCCTGCATTTCTTTTTATTTATTTGAGAGGCAGAGTGATGGGGATGGAGGGGGGAGACAGAGAGATCTTCCATCTTCTAGGTCACTCCCCAGATCGCAGTGGCCGGGGCTGGGCCAGGCTGATGTCGGGAGCCTGGAACTCCAGCCGGGTCTCCCACGTGGGTGCAGGGGCCCAGGTACTTGGGCCCTCCTCCACTGCCTTCCCTGGCGATAGCAGAAACTGGATCGGAAGTGGAGCAGCCAGCACCCCAGCCAGTGCTCCGACATGGGGTGGCGGCATCACAGGGAGCGGCTGCCAGCCCCAGCCCCCGCGTTTCTGCCCAGGCCACAGGTTCACGGGGTCCCTGCTCAATCCTCACCTCCCCTCTTCCCTGTCGGCCTCTCAGCTGACGGTGCAGTGTGTCCTGTCACAGGCACAGGTGCCCAAGACCCCGAATGTCACCTGTACAGGATGGGGATCAGGGACCCTGTGTGTCAGGCCTGGAGCCTGGCATGAGTGCCTCCTCCCACTAGGTGGTGCTATCTCTCAGCAAATTTTCCAGGCTGCTCCTCCCTATGCCTGAGACCCAGGAGACGCCCAGCTCCCCTGGCCTCCGCCAGGCAAGGCCCTGGCGTGGATCACCCACAGGGCAGCACCCTCTGCAGGTCCTGGCCGCCACCTTTAGGCCACACACACTTCCCCTCAGGCTGGGGAGGGGTCCTGGGCATCCCTCAGCATGGCAGTCCAGCCTTGCCTGGGAGAGCCGTAGCATGGGCCTGCGCCCTGGGCCGGCACAGGTCCCAGCCGAGGCCCAGCAGCCCCCAGCATGAATGCCGGTTCCTCCGCATTTTCAGCCTGCCTGGCCTCTGCCTGTTCCCTGTGTTTCACTGTGTCTCCCGGATTCTGTCCTGTAAGCCCATCTCTCACATCCTCCTGGGAGATCCCCTGTGCCCCAGTGAGCTCAGATCCAGTCCTGCCAGACGCGCACCCTTGGCTCAGAGCACTTTGCTGTGGACACGCCTGGGCCGGCGGATCTAGCTTCCCCACCTCCTACCTGCAGTTTGCTTCCCCTTCCCACAGGGGTGCAGGGGCCCAAGCGCTTGGACCATGGTCCGCTGCCTGCCCAGGTGCATTAGCAGGGAGCTGGGTGGGAAGCAGAGCAGCCGGAATTTGAACCCGCATTCCCGTGTGGGGTGCTGGCGTTGCAAGCAGTGGCTTAACCCGTTACACTGCAATGCTGGTGCCTCTATTTTAGTTTTTAATGGACCTGTAGTAATTATAGGGCGCAGCATGCTGTCTCAGTACCTGCGTATATCGTGAGAAGTGGGCAGATCGGGGGAGTACCAAATCTCTACCTCCAGTCTGTCATTTCTTTCCGTTGGGCTCATGACAGTCCTTGCTACTAGCTATTCAGTTAGTTCTTATTGAATTCAGAGTAGTTCCTGTATGATGGCTGCAAAGCCCTCGTGGGTGGCTTCTTATCTCGCCCCACCGTGGTCCGCCATCCATCCCGTAACCAGAGTGGCTTCGCAAGGCTCACGGTAACATTGGCACATCTTGCCCCACGTACACTCCCTGCTGCCTCCTAGGTAACACCCAGCCCCCAGCAGGACAAGCAGGATCCCCCGGCTGCTGCTGCACCAGGACTCACGGTAACGGCCACGGCGGTGGCTGTCGGCGCTGACCCAGCCTTTCTGCCCCTGCTCTTGTCTACGCTGCCAGGCGCCCAGCCCTAATGCTCTGCTCTCTCCTTCTTCCCACAGCCTGGACAAGGCTTGAGCTTGGGATCATGGCGTCCTCCCACCCTCCCATTCCTGTATCTGGCAGCCGCTGGGCCCCCAGTGCATGCTGGGAGGAATGAGTGTGCTAGGGTCTGGGTCCAGGAGCCCCCAGTCTGCCAGGAAGGCAGTGAATTCTCTGAGTGCGACACTGGATTCCCAGGGTGGAGAGCAGACCTGGCAGCCAGGCAGGGCTCAGCTTTGAGCACAGGGAGTCGATAGTCCTCTGCGAAGGTCGCCTTGCAGGCCTGGCCAGAGCTGTGGTTTTGAGAAGCAGGCAGAATGCTGAGCTCAGCCCTTCCTTCTCCCCGGTGCTCCTCCCCCCGGAACAAGGATCGATTGCTTTTCCTGGTTGTAAAACAATGCGTAGTCATCATGGTCATGTAGGAGGCCTGCGAGCCCTGGACGGCAGGCAGTTCCCGGGATGGAGCCCTGCTCCGTGGACGGGTCGCCAATGCCTCTTCACCTGGGTATCCCAGCAGCCTTTTGACAGCTCGCTCACACTTCTGCCCCCAGATTGGGACCGTGCTGTACAATGGCCTGATCACACTACTGCGATCCTTAACCGCCGAGGAAGTGCTAGATCGATTGCGCAGTAGGCAGCTGCGTGGCTGGGCTGCAGTGTGTCCCCCAGTGCCTTCCGTGGGTCGTCTCTTCCTCATTCTGTTGTTAACCGTGGCCATGCTCCTTGACTCATCCCAGGGAATCACGGCAGAGCCCTGGGAGGGAGGTGCTGGCATGGACCCCAAGTTCAAGATGAGCGAGCGACCCAGAGAGGTCAGGGCGGTGAAGCCTGGGGCCGGCGTGGTGGTGCGGCAGGTGGTGGACACGGCAGCAACCGTGTCCCACGTGGGAGCTCGAGTTCGAGTCGCAGCTGCTCCACTTCCAATTCAGCTTCCCACTAATGCACCTGGGGGAGGAGGTGATGGTCCAAGTACGTCAGTCCCTGCCACCTCCACAGGACACTGGGTAGTCAGCTCCTGGCTGCAGCCTGGCCTGGCCCCAGCTGTTGTGGGCGTTTGGGGAGTGAATGAGCCCAGAAGATGAAAGATTCTCTCTTTCTCTCTCCCTGTGTCTTTCAAATAAATAAATCCTTAAAAGAGAGAGAGAGAGCTCAAGGCCCCACAGCTGGTCAGCGCGGGTCCAGGTTGGCTGAGCCCACCTCCGGATATTTCAGGTGAATCCCAGCAGTGGCTCAGAAGCCCTGTGCGGAGAACTGATCCTCCCGAGGCCGTGTCGGGACGCTTCCCTCCTGTTCTCTCATCCCAGGCCCTTCCCCTGCAGCCGCTCTCTGGGGGCACCCGGCCAGCACCAGTTCCAGGCCCCAGTTTGCAGAGGCTGCCCTGCAGCTGGGCACCCAAGGCTGTCCTCGCGCGGCGCCCAGGGTGGGTGCTTGTCTGAGAGGCCTAGTGTGGTCGCTCTCCCACTTCCTTTTGTCAAGGAAGCCCCTTGTTCCTTCTCTGCCCTGGTGCCCCCCAGGACGTGCCCTGGCCATCTGCGCGTGCACCTGTGAGCTGGGCACTGGCACGGCGGCTCCTCAGGCCGGCCCAGCCTCCGTGCGCTCACACCGTCTGCGACAGGCTCTCAGGGCCCTGCTGGCCTTTGCCCATCAGGGACCCAGGCTGCTGATTCAGGGTTTGCTGCCAGGGAGCCTAAAATGGACCTCATGGTCTCCGGATTGCACTGGGAGCCTTCTTAGAACTGCTGGAGCCAGCTCGTCTCAATGGACCCAGCTCCCAGCTCATCACCCCCTGGGGCCCTCTCCATGGCCCAGGGTGCACCGGGTATGTGTTTGGGGCGGGGGGCTGAGCTCCTCCCAGCCTCTGTTCTTCACTCCCTCGTGGAGCCGTTGCCCATATTTCTCCCCGTGGAGCCTTCACCATCTTCCATGGGGCTCTGGGCCAGGATCTGTGTTGTGTTTCTGCCCACTCAGCCTCTGAGCCAGAGTGGGCACGTTTGCTGGATAACCCAGAACTGACCTTTCTCAAGGGCTGAGCTGCTATGAGCAGCTCCTCCGTTGCACCTGCCGTGCTGCGCGTGGATGATCCGGCTGGTTTCTGGGTCTCCTGGCCCGTGTGAGGCCTCGAGGCTTCTCCTGGAAGCTCCAGGCCATCGCCGCCGACTCTGCTCTGAGACTCCAGGGAGGCCCAGGAGACGCAGCTGTGGGAGGGAGCGCTCGTCTCACTGTAATCAACACTTGCATGAGAATTACCTGTAACCTAGTAATGACAGTCACATACACAGGGACTCGGGCAGCAGCGCGCTGGGAGGTTTGGTCTATCATTTGTGTCAATGAGAAACGGGAAAAATCCCCAAAAAAGAGGACTGTGCTGACCCACAGAGACCTGGAGGCCTGCCCCATCCCCCGCAGCGTGGAGGGTTTGTCGTTTGGAACAGCACCCCTCATGCCACCGGCTGTACCCGAACCTCCTGACACTGTGACGAGAGGGGGACCCCTGCCAAGGAGGGCCCCTCAGTCCAGCGGTTGGAGGCTCTGTTCTTGTGGGTGGCCATGCCCTTGGGCCAGCAGGGCAGCTGGACAGGTGGACGAATGCCTGAGAGCTTTGAGGCACAGGTCAGAGTTGAGTCCTTGTGAGAGAGGGGCCCGGCCCAGCCTAGCAGAGTGCGAGGTGGTGGCTGCGCAACCCTGAGACCCCACTGCTGGGTGGGCCCTGAAGGGCTGCAGAGGCGAAACTTGTGCCCAAAGACTACAGGGGCCCAGGGGGAGGGAGAGGCCCAGCAGAGGCCTAGGGAGGTCACAGGGACACCAGTGAGATGAGTGGATGCGTTTCAGAGTTGGACACTTAGGACTGGACTGCAGGCAGGGGAGAAGACCAAGAGCCAGTGGGAAGGTGTGGGAGGTACTTGTGGATGTCACGTGGGGGAGGAGCAAAAGTCATGGTCTCAGACAGCGTGGGCACAAGGGTGAAGCATGGAATCAGGAGGTCACGAGGAGGGCAGGCCGAGCGCGGGGCCGGGGACAGCCTGGGGGCCACACAGAGCGCTGGGGCAGGGGAGGGAAGACTTCCCCCCAAGACTGCTGGCGGCAGGGAGCAGCCGTGCCTTTCAGCCCCTGGACCAAGGAGGGGTGAGGGCTCCGGGGTGGGGGTTGGGGTTGGAGGTCTAGGACAGTCCGTAGTGCCGAGTTCTCAGGGTGTAGTCCATAGACCGCGGCACCTGGGACCTGTTGAAAATGCAGGCTCCCGGCCCTGCCCTAGCCTCAGCCAGAACACTTGCCTAATGAGCCTGCAAATGTGTTTTTTTAGGGGTGGGGTGGGGGTGTGTATTTTAAGTAAGTCCCCAAGGTGACTCTGATGCCCAGAATCTAAAATCTGAGGCCCTGCCAGGAAGGTAGGTGGAGATCTGGTCATTCCTGGCCCCTGCAGGGCCTGCCCCATCTCTCCCCTGGGCTCTGTCTTTGCAGCGCAGGCAGGCTCTGTGTTGTGGGAGAGCTCATGTTTGGGGAGCCAGGGAACTCCCGTGGAGAACATGAGCACTCGCAGCAGGAGAGCAAGCCATGGAGGTGGTGTGTGCTGGGCGCCGTGGGGGCGGGCGGGCGGATGGGGCGAGGTGGGCTTAGAGCCCCTTGGGACGCTGTTTATGATGCCGTTGTGGCCAGTGCTGTCAGCTGAGCCAGTGCTGTTCATTTTGCAGATGCGTAAACTGAGGCTGTGCAGGGATTTCCCATGGGAGGTACCGCTAGTCAGGCTCAGGCCCTGGCCTGCGTCCCAGCGACTGGGTCGTGGTGCTGAGGGAGCCCAGTCCCTGGGGGTGGGGCTTCAGCTGGTCCGGCACTCAGGCCCCCACAGGGAGCAGCCTCGTGGGCTTGTGACGTGGCTGTCAGCCTGGAACGCAGCAGGTGTCTCAGGCCTGCTGCTGCTTTGGCATCTGAGCCCCGGTGGATCAGTACTGCTGTTCCCATGGCAACCGGAGTGTCCTGCTGTCTCTGGTGAAGGCCATCCCCCTGGGAACGTTGGGACATCAGAGCTGAGCTACACAGAACACCCAGCACACAGCCCTGGCTGCTAAAAACAGCACGGGCCACCCAGCGGAGGTGCCTGAGCCTTGTCCCCTCGGAAACTTTTCCCTTCGGAAGAGCGTGTGGGACCTGTTTTTCCAGGCAGCGTCTCCCCAGAGTTGGTGGCTGAGCTGCTGCAGGTTTGGGGCCAGGGAGCTGACGCTAGTGGTACTCACAGCAAGATAATGAGCTCACGGGCAGGGCTGTGCATGGGTGCCGTGTCTTCTAGCCTGGTCCTCCACCCTGGCCCACCTGTGCGGGTGGGCCCTGGACGAATCAGAAGCACTTGGTCACAGTGGATGCCCCACGCTGGTGGTGACCTACCTGGGGGGTGGAGATGGGAGTCCTCCCTCCATCCACCGGGATCGAGCGTCCCTGGGGCCCCAGGGTCGTATTTCCGAGTTTCTCAGGTTCCACTCATGAGGAAGGTGTAAGCTTCTTTAGTTCAGGAGGTCACTGGTTCCCTGAGCCCGGAATGACTTACACGGAGGCAGTCCTGGGAAGCCGCGGCTCGCTGGGGGTGCCAGGGTTTCAGTGGTCCTGGATGACTCGGAGGGGCCCCAGCTCGGCATCTGTGACGTCTGTGACGAGAGCGTGTCCACCTGTGGCTGAAGCTGCCTGGAGTCCGCCTTTTCTATGTGCTGTCTGTGGGACCTCGGGGCCTGCCAGCGGGAGCTGAGCCAGGCCTTTTGCTCCAGGCCACTTTTTTGGGGGGTTTCCCTTCCAGGCCACCTGGGGAGGGCACTCAACTCTGAGCTGGAATTTGCAGGATCTCAAGCTGGGAGAACTCTGGGGTGAGCCTGACCCTCCTGTACCGGGCCAGAGCCCACCTGTGTCACCGGGGAGGTGGGGGCCGCAGGCCTGTCCGCACTGGCTCCGCCCACTGGCCTGGGACTGGCCTGGACCCTGGTATGCAAATGAGAGGCTAGAGCAGGGAGTTCCCTGGTAAAGGGCCGCGGGCTCCGCTAGATTGCCGGTGGGGGCTCCGCTAGATTGCCGGCGGGGACTCTGTCGCCCTGGCTCCATGCCTTGGCCTTCAGGGTTGGGGCAGCTCCACCTTCTTCTTCGCTGCTCTTTGTCACCCATTGACTCAGCCTGTGTGGCCAGTGGGCACCCGGACTCGCCGGTGCCTCTCAGCAGACCAGCGGCCCTCTCCAACCAAGCAGCTCCCTGTGCTGAGCTGGCTCTGGCCTGGAGTGAGTGCTGGCTGGAGCCCGAGCTGGACTTGCAGCGCTGCTGTAGACCAGTGACCCCATTGTCTGTCTCCCGCCCGCCCCCGCCCAGGGGCCAGCTTCCCTTTTGTAAGCTCCTGCATATTTGTCATTTTTCTCTCCCCAGTCACTTCATGGGCTTGTTACAGAGTTTGCAAAGCTGGCATTGGCTGGCACTGGGTGTTGGGCGGGAGGACCTGCTGGGCGCCCTGCCCTGTTTCAGAGAGCTGTGCCCTTGCCAGTCCCTTGTTCCTGGTTCCGGGCAGGAGGCACCCAGCAGAGCCTCGGCAGCAGGAGAGCATGGCGCAGGGCAGAGCAGGGCATGGGGAGGAGGCCGGGGCAGGGCAGGGCTCCTCCCAGGTTGGCCCAAGGTCTGTGTTGAATTACTTGTTTGTTTGCTTTAAGGGTTATTTATTTATTTGAAAATCAGAGTTACATAGAGAGGCCAACCTTCCATCCCTGGTTCACTCCTCAGATGGCCACAATGGCCAGGACTGGGCCAGACTAAAGCTGGTGAAGCCAGGAGTTTCCTTGGGATCTCCCACACTTGGGCTCTTAACAGGGAGCTGGACCAGAAGTGGAGCAGCCGGGACATGAACTGGGATGCCAGCTCTGCACACAACACCAACTGCTCCCCCAACCCCACCATGTTGGATTTCCTCCATTGCTTCTTGGACCGCTGTGGTGTCTAAATCTGGGTGCTGGCTTCGTTCTGGTGGGGACAGAGGGATCGGTGCAGACTGTGCCTAACAAACAGTGCTCAGTGGCAGGCTGGGTAGGAAGAAATGGCAGAGAGCCCAAGAGTAGGGAGGGTCCAGTTTGTCGTGTGTCAAACAAGGGCTCCGGTGTGCTGGGAATGTCAGTGAAAGCCTCCTGGTGGTGAGGAACACACGTTCCCGCAGGAGACAGCAGACCCGCGGGTGACCCGAGGGTTACCAGGGGCCTCCGGGCAGCACGAGGTCTGTGAGCCAAACGGCAAATGCAAAGGCCCTGAGGTCCAAGCTACTTGGGCCTGAAGGGCGGCCAGGAGGCCCATGTGGCCAGAGCAGAGAGGGCAGCCGGACTTTTATAAAGGCAAACCAGCAGCCACAGGTGCGATCCCTTGGGGTCTTGTGGGCCACAGCGTGGTGGTCGGCGTTTGCTCTGGTTAATGCACTAATCAGCTTTTTGTTACCACAGCAAAGTGGCAACAAAGTGGGAAAGGAGTTCCTTTTGGCTCCGGGTCTGCGGTCGGGCAGCTGCATTCTGGGTAGAGGTGCATGTGCAGAGGGAGGCTCCCACGGAGATCCAGGCAGCAGAGGGAGAGAGGGCAAGAGGGCTGAGGGGCTGGACCCTGGTCAAGCTTTGTCACCAGCCCCGTGGAGAGAATTACCTTCCAAAGGCAGGCTCCCACTGAGCTAAGGGTCTCCCACCGGCACGACTGCTAAGCACCGTAATTGGGTGAAGTTTCCACTCTGTTAGTTCCGTTGACGTAGGATTTTGCGGTTTAATTCCTCCCTGAGTTTGGGGGCCACATCCAGTTCAGACTACAGCAGGTGTGATGGAAGCCCCCGCAGTGAGAAGCCCCTGGAGGGTCTGGAGCCAAGGAGCTGACCAAGATCTTTAAATCTTGCTCTGGCTGCTGTGTGCAGAGTGGGCCATCGGGCCAGCATGGGAGGTCAAGGAAACCAGGATCCGAGAGTCCAGTGAGGAGGACGAGGTGTGGCCAAGAGCAGGGTGGTGGAGAAACAGTGAGAGTGCAGGCTGGGCTGCTGCTGCATGGTGCTGCTGTGAGGGCTTCCAGTTAGACCCGGGGCTTTCGGCCTGAGCAGGGGCGGGGGTGCAGGTGCACTGGCGTGGAGGGGAAGGCTGTGGAGGCGCTGGTACCTCTCCCTGACCGGGCCTGCGTGGTGACTGTGGTGTCTCTGGTTCTGCTTTGCATTTCCATAATGCCAGGAGATGGCGGGCACCTTACCACGTGCTAACTGGCCGTTTGCATATCCTCCTTGGAGAGGTGTCTTCGCGGGGTCTCTTGCCCATTTTATTATTACAGATTTATTTATTTACTGCAAAGGCAGAGTGACTGGGACTCAAACCGGTGCCCATACGGGATGCTGACGCTGCAGGCTTAACCCACGGCGCCACAGTGCTGGTCCCCTTACTTTGAGATTCTCGATGATACCTGTGAGGTTTTTGTTTCCCCTTGTGCTGCTTATCCCGTTGAAGAAATTCTTTTTATTCCTAGTTTATTGAGAGTCTTTATTTTTTTTTCAATTATGAAAGGACTTTGGATTTTGTCAAGTGCCTTGTTCCTATCTGTTAAGATGGCTGTTGGTTTTATCCTTTATTCTGTTGACAGGTGTATTACACAAATTGACTTCAGATGCTAAACCATCCTTGCATTCCTGGGACTCACTTGTCTGAGTCTAATCCTTTTTATGGGTTGCTGTGAGTACAGCTTGCTGGCATGTTACTGAGTTTTCACATCTGTATTTGTAAGAGATGCTGCTTTCTTGTGATCTCGGCACCTGGTTCTCACTGTCCTTGTCTCTTCGTGTGTCCCATGGTGTAGAACAGGCGAGACTGACCTCCCCCCCTTCCCGTGTGCACCGGTAGCTCCAAGCTCAAGCGTAGCAGAGACTGGCAAGCAGGAGGCAAGGGAGGGCAGCACAGCCCGCTGGGACAGACATGCTTACGGGGAGGTGCGGAGGGCAGCCCGGCCCCTGGGACAGACATGCTTACGGGGAGGTGCGGAGGGCAGCCCGGCCCCTGGGACAGACGTGCTTACGGGGAGGTGCGGAGGGCAGCCCGGCCCCTGGGACAGACATGCTTACGGGGAGGTGCGGAGGGCAGCCCGGCCCCTGGGACAGACGTGCTTACGGGGAGGTGCGGAGGGCAGCCCGGCCCCTGGGACAGACATGCTTACGGGGAGGTGGGGAGGGCAGCCCGGCCCCTGAGACAGACGTGCTTACGGGGAGGTGCGGAGGGCAGCCCGGCCCCTGGGACAGACGTGCTTACGGGGAGGTGCGGAGGGCAGCCCGGCCCCTGGGACAGACGTGCTTACGGGGAGGTGCGGAGGGCAGCCCGGCCCCTGGGACAGACATGCTTACGGGGAGGTGGGGAGGGCAGCCCGGCCCCTGAGACAGACATGCTTACGGGGAGGTGCGGAGGGCAGCCCGGCCCCTGGGACAGACATGCTTACGGGGAGGTGCGGAGGGCAGCCCGGCCCCTGGGACAGACATGCTTACGGGGAGGTGTGGAGGGCAGCCCGGCCCCTGGGACAGACATGCTTACGGGGAGGTGTGGAGGGCGGCGCGGCCTTCCAGGGTCAGAGCAGGGCACAGGAGGGACAGGCAGTGGCTCTGGGGGCGCCGTCCACACCCGGCCCCGGCTGCGTACGTGATGGCTGCAGGTTCCTAGCCAGGGCGGGGGCGGCCAGGTGGCAGCGTGGACATGTGGGACTCCTGCAGATCCTTCACTCTGGGTGTCTTGTTGTGACCTGAGGGCACTTCCTTCCTGCCTCAGAGTGCAGGCCAGGCGCTCGTCCTGGGCAGGCGGCAGCAGGCTGGGTCCCAGGCCCCTGGGTCCGGGTTCCCTGCAGCGGCAGCCAGCGCTGTCCTCGTGTCTGCGCTCACTCCAGAGGCCCAGGGGCCCCGCGAGAAAGCCCCTGAAGCAGGTGGGCTGAGCCGAGGTGCCGACTCCCTGTCCCCAGCCGCCTCCCGCTCGGCGAAAGTCGCGTCTGTTAGGTAACGGGCTCAGCTGCCGTGCAGGCTCTGATGTAATCTTGGATTCCGTGGTTGCTAGGAAAATTCTGCTGCAGTGATACTGCGTGGTCCCAGGCCTGGCGAGAACAGAATGTTCCCGAGAGGATGGGGAGGGTTCTAGGGCTGCTGAGCGTCCTGAGAAGCTGGCCGACGTGAGCTGCCTTCCAGAAGCGCAGGTCCCTCGACGGGGCACAGGCTCGTGCTGGCTGGGGCAGAGCCGTGACGGCAGGGGCTGGGCGGCGAGGTCAGCTCCCGCAGCAGCACCGGGGTGGCCCAGGGTCAGCCTGACGGCGCCTCCCCCTGCTCGGTCCTTGTCACTGGGCGCTCCGCCCCCAGCAGCTCCGTGGCTGGCGCGCTCTCTCCTCCGTGTGGCAGGGCAGCGGGAGGCAGGCGCCCTGGTGGTGTGGAGGAGACAGCAACGCCACCGACTGGGACACAAGCAGAAGCCTGTCCTCACACCACGCCACCAGCCCACCTCCGCTGGCCTTTGCCATCTGCCGTCCGCCCCGCCGGGGAGCTTTGTGCAGTAGCACAGATGAGAAGTGTGCCAGAGAGGCCACGGCCACAGGCCACTGTTCCTGTCCAGGCACAACCAAGAGCTGGGCTTTACCAAAAGGCAAGACAGCAGCGGAACCCAGGGCCAGGGAAGCGGGGGACCTGCCGGTCACCTCACTCGCCCCGCAGGGCCCCTCCCTTCCCGGGCAGCTGCCGGTGGGGGCGGCGGGGTTAGCATTCAGGCTCTCTCCCTCCTCCCTGCAGCCGTTCCTGGCTGCGTGTCAGAGCCTGTGTGTTCTGTGGAAAACAAGACAAAGGAAGCAAACGTGGAGCTGCTGGGCCACTCGCACACTCGGGATTAAGAACATGAGTGGCAAGCGACGTGGACGTTATCTGTCTCCGCTGAGGCAGGCAGGCAGCAGTCTGGAAGTGGGTCTGGACGGGTCCCTCTGACCAGGTGTTGGGCCTAGGCAAAGAGGAATGACTATGGCAAGTCCGACTGACGGACAGGTGCTGTGGCGCCAGGGGCCGGGATGCTTCCTGATGGTGCACCCTGGGAGGATGGCCCAAGGACTCGGGCCCCTGCCAGCATGTGAGAGGGACCTGGAGTGAGGTCTGGGCTCCTGGCTTCAGCCTGGTCGAGCCCTGGCTGTTGTGGGCACTTAGGGAGTGAACCAGTGGATAGAAGATCTTTCTTTCCGCCTTTCAAGTTAGATGAAAGTAAATACACAAATAACGAACAGAGCAAGAGCCCCAGGAGGATCAACACTGGAGGCTTGAGAAGGAGGAGGGGGCTCCCAAGGGCCCCTGGGTGTTTGGTGGCATCGGAGCAGCCGCCGTGAGCAGGCAGCCTGGATCCTGTCCTGGCTCGTGGGGGCCGTGTGGCCCTGAGCGGCAGCCGTCAGGCCACAAAGGGTGCAAGGGCTCTGTGCTCAGCCGGCACCCACCCTGGTGGGCCGGTGCCCCGCCTGGGGGCCTGCAGGCTCCTGGCCGCGTCCCGGTCGTCCCGGTCGTCCCGGAACCCTCAGCAATTCTTGTCCCTGGTCTGCAGGTGCAGAGGATGTGGTGATGGCGTTTTCCAGGTCGGAGACGGAAGACCGGAGGCAGTAGCTGCAACCCCCCCGGAACACCCTGCAAGCCGTCAAGGGCCAAGATCAGTGTGGCTCCTCGGCCAGCTGAGTGACAGGAGACCGCCTCCCCCACCTCCCCCAGCCCTGCTGCCCCTCCCCTGCTCCCCGCCCCACGGCCGCTCTGCAGGGCTGGCGTCCGGGGAGACACCAGTGGTGCATTTATGATGGGCTAAGGACTCGTGATTGGCTGCAGGAAGAAACCTTTTTAGTTTTAAACCTTGACCAGTGGAAACCTTCCATTTTTATTTCTGACTCTTATTTAAAAAAAAAAAAAAATGCTCCTCGGTATCTGGCTTCCCAGGAAGCTCTCCGAGCTCTGGTGCTTCATTTCGGTCGTTTTTTAGGAATGTGAAGAGGTCTGATTGGCTGCTTGAACAGGAGCAGGGCTACGATTGGCTGGGCAGTGGGACGTCGCTTTTTCTGTCATTGGCTGCAGGTGTTTGGAAGCAGCAGCTTCTCTATTTTGAATGCAGAAAACAGGGTCTAGGACGTTGCTTGTTATATTTGACTTGAAAAAAAAAAAAAAAAACCAGAAAACCATGTGCGCTGTGCGATGTTTATTACACAGAGCTCGCTGCTGCGTTCACGGGCGGGTTTGTGTCTGAAGTTGATCAGCCTTTTGGTTTCCCATCGGCTCTCCCGTGACTCCCGTGGCTGCAGGTTCACCCCCCAGCCTGGGGGCTCCACCCGGAAAATGCATTTGCTTTAGTGACCACACCTGCCTCCACCAGCAAAGGGGCCCCCGAGGAGCTAGCTCAGCATTGCTCTGATCCAGCTGCCCAGAGCATAGAGCTGACCATGGGGCAGGATTCACGCGCTTCGCTGCCGTGAGCCGGCAACCCGCCAGCTGCCCTCCATGACAGCGGGGTCACCCAGACACCGTCCAGGCCTCCACAGAGGAGCTCCGGGCTGGGCAGCTCTGTCCTCTAGTCTGCCCCTGCTCATCCCTCTAAAGAGAAGGCGCTGCCCTGCACCGGGAGGCCGCACACACCCCGACGGTGTGGAGCAGGGGTCTCTTCCCTGGAGCCCCAAACCCCCATAAAAGCCCCAGTCCCGGGAGACCGTGGTCCCGAACACCAGCCTCTGACCTACCCAGCCAGCCTCCTCCAGCATCCGCCGCTGGGCCAGCGGGTCCCGGGGAGCACCGGAGCTCCCCACTGTGCACTGTGCTGCCTGCGGAAGGGTCCCTCTGCGTGTCAGCCTTCAAGGGACGTGCGTGCTTTGCGGAGTGTGCACCAGGCCTTCACCGAGGGACCCCTCCTGGAGGGGGCAGGGCCTCCCCCTTACCTCCCTCCATCACTCATGGGCTGGGGGGGGGGGGCTGGAGAAAGGTGTGGGCCCGAGGTGGTGTGTGGCCGAGCTCCCTTTTTGGCCCAGCTGTCAGAGCCAGGAGGACACTCTGAGCGTCGCGTGTTGTCCCCCTTCACACAGCCTGGGGCTGCGGGCCTCTGTGGTTCCCATGTGCCAGCGTGTCCTGGGCCGCTGCCCTGGCCAGCCTCCCCATCCGTGGGTGCTACCCCTGTGCTCCCACATCGTCAGTCTTGCTCCAGACAGAGCTAAGACCCTGTCGTGCACCGCACGTGGGCCCCTGGTCCTCAGGAGTAGGCGGTTAACCTCCCAGGGCCACCAATCGCCAGGGGATGAGGAGTTAGGGGCACAGGGCAGCACCAGGCTAGGACCCTGGAGGGCGCTGACAGCCTCTTCCTCCTGGGCAGTGCATGTGAGCACACGCCCACACGTGTGCAAGGACACATGCCCAGCTCGAGGCCTGGTGCTGCAGCTGAGCCCCGGGGAAAGATGGTTTTCCTCGGTCTCCCCCTCCCTGGGCTGTGGTGTCTGGAATCAGGCATTGCTGGCTGCTCCCTCTCCACCTGTAGCTCCTGGACGGTGTGTTCTCTGCCCCAGCCTGTCCTTGTCATGGTCACGGGTCCTGCTCTTCTAACAGTAACAACCCAGCCTGTCTGCTGTTCTGGAGGGGACAAGCTCAAGTGTCATCGTGGCTTCAGATTTCAACTAAAAACCTGTCTGTTGGGGGAAAGTTAGCAATAAAGATTTTTCATAGCTCGGGTGTGCACTGGACTGGTTCTCCCTCCGCGTCACGCCCTGACGATGCCCCCGGTGCCCTCGATGCCGCTGGGACCACTCTTTCCACAGCGACTTTGCTGAGCGTGTGCAGCCTGGATTGCAGCTCAGGGGCGACGCTCCATGTCCACAGCGCCCTGGGCACGGCTCCTTAGAGGGTGGAGCCCCTGTGAGGCCTGGAGATTGCCAGTGTCGTCCTCCATGGGACAGGCTGCCCTGCACCCCCGTGGTGCTGGTCCTAGCACGCCTGTCCCCATAGTCCCACCAGCCCGGAAGCAGAGGGGCCAGCCGTGTGCAGGTCCTGGGTTTGGGAGCTGAGATCATCTCTGCTTCCAGAATTTTTTGCTTTGGGAGCATTTTCTAGAAATCTTCATTTCTACCCATCCTGATCCCATTTTAGGTTTTTTTTTTTTTTTTTTTTCCTGTTTACACGGACTCACTGCTTCTGTTTCCCTTTCAAGAACTCCCCTGTGTTACGGCACCATCTGCATCACCACACTTGGGTTTTGGAAGAGGTTTTTGGGGGTCCCCTCCCTGCAGAACCCCCAGTCCCCTCTGGAGCGTCTCTGCCAGGGGCCTGTCCCGCCTGGAGCACCCCCCGTCCCGGGAATTCATCCCCTCACGGGTTAGGGCATCTGGTGACTTTCCCGCATCCCCGTGTCGAGGTGGTCGGCCTTTCTCTGTAACTTCCTTGTTCAGGAAAAGGACTGGAGTCCCTGAGAGGAAGGCAAATGCCGTGTTGGGCAAAAGTGACGCAGGGACACACGCTCAAGGCCCTCGTTGGGGCTCCACCCCCTCCCCGTGTTCCGAGTGACACCGGCAACCTTGAGTTAATCTTCTCTTCTAAGCTGGCTCAGCTGAGGGAGGGACTGGCTGGCCCTCCCCCCCCCCCCTTCAGCCGCCCTCAGAGAGCTGGGAACCTGAGCCTGGGAGCCATCTGACCTGTCAGGTCTGTGACGATAACTGGGCCACGTAAAACGAACCCAGGGGAACACCAGGGACGGCGTCAGCTCTCCCAGGGTCCCCAGCCTTTGAGCTCTGCCTTCCTGGGCACAGGTGCACGCAGCTGGCAGTGACCCTGAAGGACAGGATTCCCAAGGCTGGAGACAGCTGGGGGCCAGGCTGAGCCTGGGGGCGGCCTGGGACGCACAGAATGCCCCGTCTCTTGTCTGTGTTTCCCAGGCCTGGGGGAGGCTGTCGAGAATGAATGAAGCGCTCTGTTTCCCACAGGTGAACAGCAGCTGTGAGAATCCAGGCTGCTCCCAGCCTTTGAACAGGGGCCTTTGTCCCAGCGAAAAGTGATCCCCTCCACAGCACCTGGTCCATGGGTGGGGGCAGGAGTCAGCTTCCGGAGCCAGGGAGCTCTGCAGGCCCCAGGGACCCCAGCACTACCCAGCTGCCCCTCCCTCTCTGGGTCGCTCACTGCACCTGCTGGAACCGGGCCAACCTGAGGTCGCTGTTAGCAAACCCTCTGCCCTTCTGGGAGACGGGGGACGTTAGGAGCCGCGGGGTGAGGGCCCTCATTTAAAGAAAGGTCTCTCTGAAAGACAGAGAGCTGTGGAGTAAAAGGCTAGATGTGAGCCAGAATCTTGCAGTTGCCTTTTTCTTTCTCAGAGCTGCCCGCTCCTGGGAGTCACCTGCCCCGCCCCACCCCGCCCCTTGGGAATCTCAGGAGGCCTCTGACTCAGAGCCTTCTTCCTGAGCCCCGGGAGGGAGGAGGGTGGCCACACCTGCGAGCCCCACCCCAGCCTGCTCCGGAGGGGTTGGGGGGAGGTGACTTCAGACCCAGAACCTCACAGTGTCCCCTTCCTGGTCCTTGACCCCTGGTGGAAGGAGGTGGGTTTTCGCCAGCACCTTTTGTGAGGGTGCTGTGCCCTGTGTGTCCCGAAAGCCTCGGGCTGGAGGTGGGAGCCCCACACTCGCACATCAGTGGGACGTCCAGGAGGTGATGGGGCTTAGACAAGATCGGAGGGTGGCCCCTGTGGTGGCATAGTGGCTGTGCCCGAGTCTGACCCGAGTCTGCACACAGAACCTCCGCTGTGGGACGGCGTGGCGAGGAGGCCTCACCAGATGTGACTCCAGCACCGTGCTCCTCCTGGGCCCCAGAACCATGAGCCAAATAAACTGCTGTGCTTTCCATTGCCTGGCCTCAGACACTCTGTTACAGCAACAGATCAAGACAGTGCTGCCCATGTTCCAGTCTTTAAAAAAAAAAAAAAAACGAGTATTTTTTTAAGATTTATTTATTTGAGAGGCAGTTACACACAGGAAGAGGGGGAGACAGAAAGAGAGGTCTTCCATCTGCTGGTTCACTCCCCAAATGGCCGAAATGTCTGGAGCTTGGCTGATCCGAAGCCAGGAGCCAGGCAGGAGCTTCCTCGGGGTCTCCCATGCGGGTGCGGGGCCCAAGGACTTGGGCCATCTTTTGCTGCTGTCCCAGCCATAGCAGAGAGCTGGATCGGAAAAGGAGCAGCCGGGACTCAAACCAGTGCCCACATGGGATACCAGTGTCGCAGACAGACGATTAACCCACCACACCACAGCACCAGCCCCCAAAATTACTTATTTATTGGACAGAGCCTACACCCATCAGTCCACTCCCAAAATGTCCTCAATAGCGGGGGCTGGGCCTGGCCGAAGCTGGGGACCAGGAACTCAATGTGGGCCCCGGTGTTGGGCCCAGGTACTTGAGCCTCACTTGCTGCCCCCCAGGGTGCACATTAGCAGGACGCTGGCATTGGGATTGGAGCTGTGACTCAACTCAGGTCCTGCAGCTCGAGATGTGGGTTCCCAACCAGTGTGTTCCTGCATATGCGCACTCGTCCCAGTCTTTTTTTTTTTTTTTTTTTTGTGACAGGCAGAGTGGACAGTGAGAGAGAGAGAGAGACAGAGAGAAAGGTCTTCCTTTGCCGTTGGTTCACCCTCCAATGGCTGCCGCGGATGGCGTGCTGTGGCCGGCACACCGCGCTCATCCGATGGCAGGAGCCAGGTGCCAGGTCTCCCATGGGGTGCAGGGCCCAAGCACTCGGGCCATCCTCCACTGCACTCTGGGCCACAGCAGAGGGCTGGCCTGGAAGAGGGACAGAATCCGACAGAATCGGGCGCCCCGACCGGGACTAGAACCCGGTGTGCCGGCGCCGCAAGGCGGAGGATTAGCCTGTTGAGCCACGGCGCCGGCCTCGTCCCAGTCTTGATGCGGTGTTCACTGGCTGCCCTCTGCGTTCAAGGGCGTGGCACCTTTCAGACATCCAGACTGGTGGCTCCCCTGCAGGCTAAGCTGATTTTTCTAGAAGTTCCTCTCACACTGGGCAACCTCCCAGCTCTGTGCCACTTGCTCCCATGGTCTAAATCCGTCTGTGCTGGTAGCCGGAGGCTGGGCGACTTCATGCCCTATTTCGAGAACTCCAGAGGCCTGGGTCTGCCCCTCTGCAGCCGTGTGCCGTGGGCGGGGGATCTAACTTATGGAAAAAATAGGAGCATCTATCCCATGAAGCTGTTGTTGAGAAAGCATGAGATCATGCCTAGGACAAGCTTAGCCCAGTGCCCTGTGCACGGTGGGTGGGCAGGACAGATGGTCACCGTCCCCATGGCGGGTGTCCCTCCGCCTCCACCCTCTCTGCTCCTACGTCACTCCCAGGAAGGGCTGTGTGCAGCTCTTGCCGTGGGGAGTGGCGCAGCCCCAGGTCCAATTAGGTGCTTATTAGATGCTTTTGATGGGGATGAAAGAGCGGAGGTGGTCCCTTGGTAGAAGCCGGGCCAGCTGCCTCCTGCTCCCCACCCTGAGCCCCTCCCTCTGCTAAGGAGCTTTGCGGGGTGGGGAGGGGGGATGTTAATTGGGGCAGAGTCCCTCGGCCATCCCCACACCTGAGGCCCTGGGGAGGGGCTCCCCCCTGAGAACAGCCGGGGCGGGGCCTGGGCAGAGCCCCGGGGTGGGAGTCCGGTCTTCCTAGGGCCCCTTCTGCTCTGTTCGCCTTGTGCTTAAACTCCAGACGGAGTCACAACCAGGCAGGGAAGGAGATAAAATTAAATCCTCAATCATGATCAAGTGGTTAAAAAAAACAACCCTGCCAGAGGCTGCTTCCCACCACAGCCGGCTGGGCTCGGTTTCAGAGCGAAAAGGAGGAGGAGGAGGAAGGTAGGGGAGCCGGGCGAGCCCAGCACCCCGCGCTGCAGTCCCAGCCCGCAGTGGCCAGGCTCCTGTGTGCCCCTTCCGCCAGGTGGGGAGGCTGAGGCTTGCAGAGGCTGGGAACGTGTCCAGAGGGCGACTGCCAAGGGGCATGCTCACGCTTTGAAGAAAGTGGCAGGATCTGGGCTCCGGCACTGCACCTCTGGGTTCGAATCCAGCCTCTGCCAGTCACCAGCATCGTGGGCAAGTCACCCAGTGTTTCCAAGCCCCTATTTCCTAATCGGGAACATGGGAGCAACAGTGGTGCCCACAGCATTGGCAGTTGTCGATGCAATGTGTGAGCCCTAGCAGTGGGGTGCCAGGGAGCGAGGCTCAGCTGGGGGGGAGGGGGTGCAGCTCCAGGGAGGGGGTGTCGGGAGGGAATTCCAAGCTGCTCCAAGCTGGAGCTGTGGAGATGGCCCTTCCTCTGCCTCTGCACGCGGAAGCTGGGTTTAGGGGGGTGGGGCTGGGAGAGGCTGGGCGTGGGACAGGGAGACGTTGGCGGAGACGCCCTGTGTGACACCTGCACCCAGGTGGCCCCTGAGAGGGAGGACTGTGGCTGGAGCTGCAGGCACCCGGCTGGGCAGAGTGCGTGGTGCCCTGGAGGGAGCGCTGGGTGTACCCTGGCCGCAGAGGTAGGAAGCTGAGAGGAAATAATGAGGTGGTAAAAATAGCCCTTTGTTTACCGGAGGCTGCACATCCCTGTGTGTCGTGGGTGGAGGAGGAGCCGGAGCCAGTGAGCCGGGCTTGGTGGAAGGAGCTGGGCTACCTGTGGACACAGTCCTGGCTGAGCCAGGGAGGGGAGGGGGCCAGGGCCATCCACCCCGGCAGTCCCCAGGCAGCCCCTCTGGCCTTTTCCCAGGAGGCCTCTGCTCCCAGGCCCCAGCCCCCAGAGGAGGCCTGGGGTGCCTGGGGAGGGGGCGCTGGCTGTCTTGCCCACCCTCCCCTTTCCTGTCCCCCTGGTCATCGGCCTCCAGGGCTGGTCCAACGGAGCCATTGCCACATCCCCTGAGAAGAGCCAGGCTGGGGGGGGGGGGGGGGACGCGGACCCTGGGAGGGGCAGCCTGGACTCTGCCCTCGGGGATTCTGTCCAGAACCTACCTTCGAAGCTCCCTCAGCTCCTGCAGCTGGCTTCATAGGGGAGCCCTGGGCCATCTGGCTGGCACCCAGGCTCCTCCAGGCTCCTCGAGAGTTAATCCGGCCCAGCCCATGCCAGCTGGGCCCCTGCCAGGCACTGGGCCCATCCGGAACTGCTGAGTGCGGGCCCAGGGCATGCTGGGCAGGGAGGCAGAGGTGGGGCGCCCAGCCCTGTTTGGGCATCGGGGCAATGGTGGGAAGTCCTTTTCACCCAAGGAGGCCAGGCCGAGCCGCAGTCCCAGGCTTCCTTGCTCGGTGCTGAGACAGCCAGGAGGGGCTGTTACTCCTGTACCTGCCCGCAGGGCCATCATTCTCGCTGTCTGGGCATGTGGCTCTCGGGGCCGGCCGGGCCAGGGCAGGGGATGCCAGAGTCCCGTGTGTCTGCTGGGAGCTGCTGGCAGCCAGACCCGGAGAGGGAAGCTGCTTCAGAAGCCAGAAATGTTTGGGGAGCGGGGTGGGGGGGTGATTTGTTGGGACAGGCCTGGGAGTTTGGGCTAGAGCCTGGCAGATGCCCCAGGGCCCTCTGGGCACTGTCGCCCTCCCCAGTCCTAGTGGGGTCCTGCCGCTGCCTGCCCTGGGCTGTGTGGCCTGGCAAGATCCCCACGCATTTATCTTGGGGGAGGGCGAAGCGAGGAGGGGGTTCACTGCCCCTCCTCCGAGCTGCTGCTTGCATGCGCAGGGCGGAGGGGTTTAGGAGATTTGGCTCTGAAAGATCCATAGGCAGAAGAGGAGGCTGGGCAGGGTGGCAGGGGACAGGCGTGCAGAGCAAACCGGACCAGGGCTGCGGCTGGGTCTGTCCCCGCACTCTGCTGCCATGCACCTTGGGCAACCGCACTCCATGGGTCTGAGCCTCCGGGGGATGTGGGGGTCACCAGTGCTGTGCCCCAGATGTGCCCAGCTCCCTTCCTGGCAAATGGCAGGCTTGTGCTTCCCCTCTCCTTTCATTAACAAAGGCCCTCAGGCCGGCGCCGTGGCTCAACAGGCTAATCCTCCGCCTTGCGGCGCCGGCACACCGGGTTCTAGTCCCGGTCGGGGCGCCGGATTCTGTCCCGGTTGCCCCTCTTCCAGGCCAGCCCTCTGCTGTGGCCCAGGAGTGCAGTGGAGGATGGCCCAGGTGCTTGGGCCCTGCACCCCATGGGGAGACCAGGAAAAGCACCTGGCTCCTGCCATCGGACAAGCGCGGTGCGCCGGCCGCAGCGCGCCAGCCGCGGCGGCCATTGGAGGGTGAACCAATGGCAAAAGGAAGACCTTTCTCTCTGTCTCTCTCTCTCACTGTCCACTCTGCCTGTAAAAAAAAAAAAAAAAACAAAAAAAAACAAAGGCCCTCGCCCGCTCTGGCCAGCGAAACCAGGGCATACCTGGTAGGTCGTGGCACAGGGAGCCCAGCCAGTCACTTGGTGCTGTCCTCGCTGGCCTGCGTCCTGGCAGAGCCCCTCTGCCACTGCACGGGACAGGAAGGTGGGGCTCCCCAGCATGAGCCAGACTCCCCGACCCCTGAGCCCCCTGAGTCAGAGATCTCGCGAGACTTTGCTGGAAGTGGGGCCAACGCCCGCCGCATCAGACCGCCGCATCAGAGAGCTGTCTGTTCTGGCTTTCCAGAGAGGCTGTGTCTCAGAGCCTCGAGCTTGGCCTGGCCCCACCCTGGGCTGCAGGCAGTGGCTGCCTGTTGCACTGTGGGCTTGGCCTCCCCTCCTGGACTGCAGCCCAAGGCCAACCCCCGACCCCTCTCCCACCCCCCCTTGCTTTTCACGCTCCAGCCACACGGGCAGTCCCATACAGGGTTTTTTTTTTTTTTTTAGATTTATTTTTATTTGAAAGAGAGAAAGAGGTAGAGACAGAGCTAGAGGTCTTCCATCCACTGGTTCACTCCACAAATGGCTGAAATAGTCAGAGCTGAGCTGATTCGAAGCCAGGAGTCAGGAGTTCTGGGGCCCAAGGACTTGGCCATCCTCCACTGCTCTCCCAGGCTCATTAGCAGGGAGCTGGATGGGAAGTGGAGCAGTTGGGACTCGAATTGGCACCCATTTGGGATGCTGGCTCTAACCTCCTGCACCACAGTGCCGGTTCCCAGGATTTTAAAGCCTGCACCAAATGCCTGTTCCCATGGGGACCTCGTCTGGCCATCCAGGAGTGGCACCGTGGTGGCATGTGGCCCTGCCTGGAGTGGCAGGTGTCTGAGAAAACGAAAGAAGACCTGGACCTGCTGCACACCGTGCAGTGGGTGTCACGGCGAGGTGAAGGTTTGCAGGTGCTTTTCCCCGGAGACCTGTTTCATTGACCTTCCCCTCGACTGCGTGACCACAGACCTCTTTCTAGCTTTTCGTAACTGGTTCACAGATTCCCTCTTGCTGCTGTGGCAAAAGCGCCCTGTGTAAAATCTGTAGTCCTCCTTCAAGTCTGAGCTCTGCAAGTCTCCCTGTCTGTAGAACGGGTGCTAATACCAACCACCACAGGGTGCTTGTAGGTGTGGAATGAGAACAGGACTTTAATATTTTTTTTTGACAGGCAGAGTTAGACAGTGAGAGAGAGTCAGAGAGGAATGTCTTCCTGTCCACTGGTTCACCCCCCAAATGGCTGCTATGGCTGGCTCTGTGGCGATCCGAAGCCAGGAGCCAGGTGCTTCCTCCTGGTCTCCCATGCGGGTGCAGGGGCCCAAGCACTTGGGCCATCCTCCACTGGGCCACAGCAGAGAGCTGGACTGGAAGAGGAGCAACTGGGACAGGTCCTGTGCCCCGACCGGGACTAGAACCTGGGGTGCTGGTGCCGCAGGCAGAGGATTAGCCTAGTAAGCAGCGGCGCCGGCCAGAACTTTAATTTTTAAAAAGGACTGATTGATTTGAAAGGCAGAGTGACAGAGAGAGAGGAAGAGAGACACAGAGACAGATAGAAAGAGATCTTACATTTGCTTCTTTACTCCCCAAAGGGTTGCAACAGCCAGGGCTGGGCCAGGCTGAAGCCGGGGGCCCCACGCTCCATCCCAGCCTCCCACGTGGGTGGCAGTGACACCTGCTGCCTCCCGGGGTGCACACTGTCAGGAGCAGGACGCCTAGGCAGTGGGCTCAACCAGGCGCTCTGACAGTGCGTCGCGGACTTCACTGCCGCCCGGCAGACATACCCGCCCCCGATAAGAATCTTATAGCTGTAAAGTCCTCTGCAGATGCTTGAACTCCTAATTGGTTTAACCTGGAAAACAACCTGCAGCGTGTTTACCCTACAAGGTAGGCGGCCCTCTGGCACTGGCCTCGGGACGACAAAGGGAGAGGGAGAGATGGCCCAGGGCTGGCAGAGCCAGGTGACTGCAGAGGAGACAGAAACGGGAGCCCGGGAGCCCGGGAGCCCGGAGAACAGGCGGCAGTGACGGACAGACCCCGGGGGGCGGGGGCGGCCCAAGAGCCGCAGTTCTAGCAGCTTCCACCCAGGCAGCAGAGCCGGTGCCCCGCTCCCTGCCCCAGCCTTCCTTGTCCCACCTGGTGGACTCCGGGCACAGAGGTGGCTCTGTCGCCTGCTCTGGCTGCCATGGCAAAGTCCCACGGGCTGGGGCCCAAACAGCAGGAAGTCCCGGTCCCGCAGCTCAGGAGGCTGGAAGTCAGGGACCACGGTGTTTCCAGGGTGGGGTCCCTGGGCGGCAGGGAGGGACCTGTCCCAGGCCTCTCGCCTTGGCTCGTGATGGCCAGCTCCCCTCACGTGGCCTCCCGTCCCCGTGTCTGTCCGAACACCTTCTGACACACTGGGTTAGGGCCCCCAATGACCTCGTCGTAGCTGGATGACCTCCGATTCCAGAGAAGGTGCTGGGGGTCAGGTCTTCAACACCTAAATATTGCGAGGGGTACACTTTAATCACGAACAGGGGCACCCCCTTCATCCTTGGCCAAAAACCCATGGCTGTGGCCTGCCGGATGAGAAAGAGAGCCTGTAATTGTGTCAATTGCCACAAAAACCCAAACATGCAATCAATACACCTTGGGAACAAAGAGCCAAGGCACGCAGCGCCTGGATTGGACGCAGAGCCCCCCACCTCCACCCCTCTGAGCCGCACCCCTGAGCTCACTGCTGCTCCTTTTCAAATTAGCAAAGAAGAAAACAGTAGCATCTGTCTCGCCTTCACCGAGCTCAGAGCAGAGCCGTGGTGCAGCCTCGGGACGGGGGTGCCTAGGGGCACCCTGGTTGTATCCTGTCCAGAGCCAGGCACCCCAGTCCGGCCACGGGGCACAGAAGAGCCTCCAGCTGCTACAGGAGGGAGGGTCCAGATCCTCGCACAAGTCCTGGCACCGTGGCGCCATGGCGGGCAGGCAGACTGCACCGCACGGCGCTTGGGAGCTGGTCCTCTAACTCACACCTGGGGCAGGAGTGGCTGGGACCCTGGGCTGCGCTGCACTGCCACCTCCCTCCATTCCGCAGGGGCTGTCAGCTCTGGACAGATGGCCAATGCTAGGCACACAGCGGCCCCCGTCCCTTGTCTCTGCTCCTCTGCAGGCTGCCTGGAGACTGCCCCGCCCACGGTCCCCTCCTGTGGCTGGAGGGTGCCCCACTCAGGCCTGGGGTTGGCACGAGCTTTAGTCTCGACAGGCAGCCTCCCTGCTCTGTACTGGGCCTGGAAAAGCCTCCCCAGCCCCCTCTGTGTGTCCCCTCTGCCACCCCCCTGGGCCTCCCCTTCTGCCTCCTTCTACAGCCAACCAAGGACAAGCAACCGAGGACAAACGGAGCTTCTAGCCTCAGGCTCTGGCTTTCCCAGCCGTCCCAGCTCCCAGCTGCACCAGTGCTGCCCGGGGAGTGGAGGTCTGGGGGGTAGGGTGCTAGTGGGCCTCCCCCCCCGGCCACTGGGTCATCCCTGCCTCCCACGGCCTGGGCAGAGGGTGAGCGCTGGCTGGCTCTGGTGTCCTCCTGTGATTTGCCTCCCTGCCTTTCCCAGGCCTCTCTGGGCCTCCTCCCTGGCTGGGAGACGCAGTGAGAATTCCAGGCCCTCTGTGCAGGGGGGAGGGGGCTCTTCCTTGGACAGCAGCTTCTCATTTGCATCCCTAAATCAATGGGCTCCAACGATCAAAGTCCCTGCACTCGACTTCAATGAGGTCAGCAGCGGGGGCCCAGAGGATGGGGGAGGGTACCATGGTGGCTATCGGCTATTGCCCTCCCTCCCTGCTGCCCCCTTGGCTGGCCGAACACAAAGGAACTGGAATAGAGGTGGTTCTCTCCAGTATGAGGTCCCTTCCTCTGACTTGCCCCCAGAGGTCAACCTGGGTAGGACCATGGTGGGTGGGGGAGGCAGCAGGATTGGGCCAGGTGGAGAGAAGAGGAGGGTCAGCACCCCTTCCCCACCCCACGCCTGTCGGGGGCCCTGCGGTCCCAGCCAGAAGAGCTCTCAGGTCCAGACCAAGAGCTGAGCGCTTCCCAGGCGTGTCCAGGGCCGGGGCACGCGTGATCCCTGTGAGGTGCAAGTCTTCGTTCTCCCCACTCTGAGCATGAGGATGTAGCACGCGGAGGCCGCAGAGCTGGGCAGCGGCAGCGTCGCGGCTTGGGGGCCTGAAAAGAGCTGTGTTCAGGAGTGGAGGCCGAGTGTGCGCTTTGTGTGGGAGCCTGACCTGGCCCGGGAGGTCAGGACACCGCCCTGTGTTCTGGCTCGATCCTCGCCCCCAGCACTGGAGGTGGAGGTGGGGAAGGGCAGGTGCCCGCGAAGTCTGCCTCAGTGCCTCTCCGGCTTTCCCTGGGCTCGCAGAAACTCTCACCAACGTCGTGCACGAAAGCCTCAGCTTTAGAACCAGATAGATCCGAGTTTGAATCCCAGCTTTGCCACTTGGCTGTGTGGCTTTGGCCAGATTGCTTAACCTCTCGGAGCCCCCGCGTCCTCGTCTGGAAAGGAAGGTGATAACTGTGCTCATGGCACGGGCCTGCCACCAGCAAGAAGTCGGTCCACAGCATGCCAAGTGTGAGCTAGCTTGCAACTTCTCCATCTCTGGGGGCTGAATGATCCCTGCTACGCAGATGAGGGAGGAGAACCAGGAGGGGTCCCCGAGCACTCTTGGGGCGCAGAGCTCTGCAGTCTGGCTCGGGACTTATCTTGGGGTTTGCTGGCTCAGGGGGCTTCGAGGTGGAGGAAAAAGCAAACACAAAAAACCAGAGAAGCCTCATGCAAGAGCTGGCTTTGCTACTCCACGCTGAGTGGTCTTTCCTCTTTTACAGTCTGTCTACTTTTATTTGAAAGGCAGAGAGAGAGAGAGAGGGGGAGAGAGAGAGAGAGAGAGAGAGAGAGAGAGAGAGAGGGCTCTCCATCCATTGGTTCACTCTCCAAATGATTACAACAGCCAGGGTTGGGCCAGGCTGAAGACAGGAGCCAGGAGCTTCATCTTGGCCTCCCACGTGGGTGGCAGGGACCCAGCACTTGGGCCATCACCTGCTGCCTCCCAGGTTGCACGTTAGCAGGAAGCTGGCTCAGAAGCAGAGGCAGGACTTGAACCCCGTGCTGTGACATGGGATGCAGGCGTCCTAGGCGGTGACTTTACTGCTGTGCCAAATGCCCGCCCCCGGGCCTGAGGGTCTTGTGGAGTTGCTCAGCCCACCCCCCTCCAACTCCTGCTTGCCATCAGTTAGATGGGATGAAGAAACCTCTTCCTGGGAGAAGACCATGAGCCCAAAGCACACAGACACCCTTTGACAGAGGGAGAGCCCAAGCCTCACGCGCCCCCTCCGGTGCCGTGAGAAAATTGTCGCTGTCAGCGCCTCCTCACACCTCCCACATACGCTCCCGCGTGTCCCCGCCGGCCCGGGGAGGGCAGCCGGAACCATGTGAGCACCTGTACTGGGCTTGCCCCACGCTGCACGCTCTCGCGTTTCCCGCACGGCCATCGAAAGCGGTTTTTATGATTACTGTCTTACAGGGGAGGAGACTGCGGCTCACGGGAACTAGGCTGCCTGCTCTTTTCGGCTAGTAACTGGAACCCGGCCTGGCTGCGTCAGAACCGTGTAAGACATTCCTCTTTTGTTCCATTAACCCCTTTAACCCACAGTCTGGCTGCAGTGCGGGAGGTCTGGCGAGCCCCCGGGAGGACCTAGGGGTCCCGACTCCTCCGAGGTTGGTGTCATCTCCACCCACTGTGCTCACAGGCGGCTTCTCCCCTGCAGGGCTGGAGCGCTGTGCCCGCTTCGGCCCTGGCCTTTGCCTCCTCTCTGCCCTGTTGGGTTCGGGCGCGTGTCCTCACAGTGGGGAGGACACGTGCGCTGTGTGGCACACTGCAGAAGGAGGCTGCCGCCCCGCGCCCCACACACTGGCGAGCGGTCCTTGTGCCTCCCCAGAGCAGGCAAGGGAGCGTGCTGGGCGGTGTCTTTGGTTTTGCAGTGGGAAGGGATCTATGTAGGAAGCCCCAGTCCTCATCCCAGCTTTGGGGTGCACAAGGGAGGGGCCTGGCTTCCGTGGGAGGGAAGGGTTTTGCTTTCCTGGAAGTGTTCGCTGGCGTGGGAATCCTTAGTTCTTTTCCAAACGGAGAGTCACAGAAAGTGCCAGAAGGTCCCAGCCTAGTGCCCTGGACTCCGTGGGAATGGCCTCTTGCCACCCACCAGGACAGCTTAGCGCTCCGGGCTGGGAACAACAGGGTGTCACTGTCACGGCAGACGCCTGCTGATACTAGCTTCTAGGGATGGCCCCGCTTCTGTTCCGTGGCCATTGGCTCCACTGCCTTGTGCCCATTCTTCAGATGGACATGCTGAGGTCGAGAGGTCAAGGACCTCCCTGGAGGCCGCAGAGTCAGGATGTGGTACAGATGGCCACACACACACAGACATTCACCACGGAGCTCTCCCACGACAAATGACCGGAGGGAAACACCCCCAACAGGGACTGGTGAAAGCCACGGCAGCGTGGCCACACAGAGGATTACCATGCAGCTGGGAGATGGCAGGAAACCCATGTCTGTGTGCGGCGAGGGGCACCGTGTCCCACTAAGTGGCAAAGCGGCCGTGGGATTTAACAGCAGGACAAGAACAGTGCGTGGAGCATTGGCTTGGATTTGGGAAGACAAGCCAAACACAGCGGAAGCTAACCCAGGAAGGGAGGAGGACATGGGGTGGAGCTAGGGTTTTCCGAACTCCTTGCTTTCTAGATGTACTTGAAGCCTTGCACGACTTACGTAACTGGAGAGCGAAATTAAGTGGCGGCTTCAAAGGAAGGAAATGGGTCGAAATGGACTTGAACCCAGGTCCGTCCAACCAGAGTCCTTGCTCCTGAGCACTGGTTTTGCCTTTCGTTAATTATCCCTTCTAACAGTAATGAACCAGCCAGGCCACCAGAAGGCAGAGACGGGGCCACACCTCCCACCTGCTAAGCGGCAGGGGGAGGGGGGATGTTGGTCCTGGGGGCCACGGTTGTGGTGCCCTTAGGGGTCAGTGATCAACCTGTCATCGGGACATCGGCTGGGATGGTTGCTTTCCTGCCTCGGGTCTGCTGTGCAAAGCCCTCAGGACACACTGGCAGGCCCTGCCCACTCGTGAGCCGGGGACCTGGGTGAGGAACCTGCAGCCCGGCGGGCTCGTCCTCCCACGGCCCTGGCACAGCGGGGGTGGCACAGCCACGGCTTGCAGTCCTGCCTTCTGACGGGTGCTGCAGGCTGGCTCCAAGCTGTGGGAGCCCGAGCAGGGCTTTTTTTGGTGTCTGTGGGGTATTTTCACAGATGGGCAGAGGCACCGTTTTGGGCTCACACAGGCATGAAGCTGAGCCCAGGAGTCCTACTTTCTAGCAACGCGCGCGAGCAGATTTGACATTTGTCTCCTCCGTGAGCCAGGGAGGATGAGAGAAGCCTCAGCAGAGGGGGCTGGAGGCACAAAGGCTGCGTCACGTGTGGGTGCAAACTTCGGCCGGGGGCTCTCAGAAGGCGCAGCTCCTGGGACAATCTCACATCCTCTCGCCTCTGCCCCTTGCTGGGCTCACATGGCCTCCGGAAGTTCAGGTCTTCCCTGGCCAGCTAACTAAGCTGTCCCCCTACCCCCAAGTCTATGTTCCCTGCAAAGGACCCTTGGGGGATGCCTCACTGCCACTGCTCCTGGGCGCTGGACGCTGCCACTCTGAGCCAGTGGCTGGCTCAGCCGGAGCAAGCCCCCGCCCCTCAGCTAACCATAACCTAAGTCCCGATGGATCCCCACCCCAGGGCCACTTTGAGGATGAATTAATCCATCACAAAGGAGACCTCTGATAAGTGCCAACATGGCCGGGGCCATCCCGGCGAAGCAGAAATGAAATTGATCAGTGTCCTTTGCTTCCACCGCGCTCCGGCTGAGCTCGGCAGGTGCGCGGGCTCTCAGGTGGGCAAAGCCTCAGCCGTGCAGGTGGCGCGGAGCTCCCCAGCCGTCTGGCCGCCTCACCTGTCTCCGGGCCTTTTTCATCTCTTTGTTTCTTTGAGGGACAGCAAGGGTGAGAAGATAGAGGGATCGGGACTTCAGACACTGAAGAGCTTTTTGTGTTTTTAACAGAGCTGAGTTCATCACATTTTCCCTCTCAGCATCAGCCTCCTGGTTCCAAACGCGGCTCTGAGGCTCTGCCTTTCTGGTTTAATGTTTTGTAAATAGCAAAGGTGCCTGGGGAAGCTTCCGGATACGGTTCTTACCCTCTGAGGTGTGAGCTGTGCAGTAATAATAAAAACCCCTTGCCCAACAGTTCCTTCAGGTCATCACTGAGCACTTACGGAGTACCCAGTACAAACTCAGTCCCAGCTTAGCTGCACCCCGCCCCGAGGGAAAGAGAGATGATCGCGTGCCGCTTGATTGATTTTGTGTTATTTGGACATGTGGCATGCCAGGCTCTAGGGGGCACTTTAATGGCATCATCTCATTTAATCTCTCGACTCTAGGCAGTGGGTGTGGAGACCCGGGCCCCTCCCAGGGCCCCTGGTGACTGGCTCTGTCGGGTGAGCGGACCCAGTTTTGGAGATGTTGTATAACAGGGGTTTTTATTCCATTTCACGGGTGAAGACTCAGTTCCCAAACTCCGTCCAAGGTCATTTTTAGTAATCGGAGCCAGAAGTCCAGTCCAGTCCCATCTGACTGTACCATCTGGGTCCTTCCCGCTAGAACACAGTAGGGAGGAGAAAAAGACACAGATGGATTAGGGAATTGGCCCATGGGGCAGCAGATTACAAAGCTTGGATTGTCTGGTCAGACCTGACAGGAGGACTTCCTGGGGGAGGCAGCCTGGGTTTGAAGGCAGGGATCCTGGGCAGGAAGGATTCCGAGTGAAGACAGAAGCTGGCCGAGCCCTGGGCCGGCTGGTGGGGAGCGGCAGAGCGCTGGGACCTCATGGGCTGGCAGCAGGGAGCTACTTCGTGAGCCAGGGAGGGACAGGCGGCCTGGGAGGCGGTGGTGACTCAAACCTGTGGCTGGAAGCAGTGGTGAGTGGGGCGTGGCCTTGGGAGGGTCCCTCCTCATCGAGGCGGGGGGGGGGGGGTAGCACCATGGGGTGGGCTCTGCAGGCCTCAGTGCTGGGGTGATACAGCACAGGGACATTTTCCATTAAGGGTCGCACACTCCCTGCTGTCTGTGCGATCAAGTCCAGACCCCTCCACGAATCACTGTGGGCTCCTCCCGCAGCCCCACAAAGCCCACCAGCAGCAGGACCCCCGTGGAGAACCTGGCCCTTGGTCCCACTGGGGGTTCCTTTTATTTATTTGAAGGAGTTTAGAGAGAGACAGAGAAAGGCCCTCCCTCTGCCGGTTCACTCCTCAGATGGTAGCAACAGCCAGGGCTGGCCAGGCTGATGCCAGGAGCCAGGAGCTTTAGGGCACAAGCACCTGGGTCACCTTCCGCTGCTCGGAGCTGGATGGAAATGGAGCTGCCAGGACTCGAACTGGCACCCATACAGGATGCCGGCTGCACAGGCCTGGGTCACAGCACCGGCTCACCTTCGGCACAGGCTTGAATACAGCTGGTGGCTCCTTATGGGACCAACTGTCCCGAGGGGGGTCTGTTGAGGGTGGTCTCCCCTGTGGAGAGGCCCTTTCTCCTTCCTGACTCGGTTTCCCCATCTGCACAGTGGAGCCCACGATGCTGTCTTGGGGTCGCAGCGCCTGGCACACAGGGTGTGCACCGCTGTCCTGGTGTGGGTTTGCCTCCGGCTCCAGCTGAGAGAAGGTGGGGGCCCCGACTCAAGGAAGAGGGGAGAACCGCAGAGACCCCGTGAGATTCGCCAGACCCTCGACCACTCGGACGGGCCTCTGCATCTCTGGGGGAGTTGGGCATCCCACTAAGGTCTCGCAGACCAAGCCGGCTCCGAGAGGCCACAGCCGAAGTCTCCAGGGCGACTCCGGAGGACAGGCGCCCTCCTCCCTCGACCCCTCCGCGCGCGGCGAGCAGAGGCTGGGGCCGACCCCGAGCTCGCTCCCGCAGCCCCGACTCGGCCCAAGAGGACTTGGGGATCTGGGGGGCGACGCGACTCGCCCAAGGGACCAGGTGCTGGAGGCGCGACGGCCCCCCGGGGGCCGCCTCCCGCCGGCGTCTGCGCTCCGTGGGGTGGGGGCTGGGAAGGTCAAGTCCTTGAGGTTGGCGGTGACGCGCGCGCGTAGGGGGACGAGGAGCCGGCGCCCGGGGGCCGTGGCCGGAGCCGGGGGTGCGGTCCCGGGCGCCTCCCCGCCGCCGGGAGCCAACCCGCGCGCGCGTGCATCCCCGCGGACGCGCGCCCCGCCCCCGCCCGCGCGCGCGCCCGGCGTCGCTCCCCTCCCCGCCCCTCCCGTCGCCACCCCGCCCCCGGCCGGGTACCCTCGCCGGACCCGAGAGAGAGCGGCGCCGCCATCTTAGCCGCCGCCGCAGCCTCCAGCGAGGCGCTGCTGCGAGCGGAGGAGGCGCCCGCGGCCGAGCGCGCGGCCCCAGCGTCACGGCGGCGGCGGCGGCGGCTCCTGCCTGGACCCCGGTGCTCGCCGAGCTGCCAGAGCCCTGCGCAGCGTCCCCGCGCGCCTCCCTGCCGCTCCCGGGTCGGGCCGGCCGCGGCGCCGGGAGCCCGAGCGATGCTGCGCCGCCGCCCTGCGCCCGCGCTGGCCCCGGCCGCCCGGCTGCTGCTGGCCGGGCTGCTGTGCGGCGGCGGCGTCTGGGCCTCGCGAGGTAAGGAGGTGCGGGAGAGCGGGCGCGCGTCCCCCCGGCGCCGGGCCTCGGTCCCGGGCGGGGCTGCTGGGCCTTGGCCGCCCCCGGTGCAGCCCCGCCTGGGGGCCGCGGGGGTCCAGGCCGCCTCGCTGCACGCCCGGGGGCGGGGGGTGGCGCGTGAGCGGCTGCGGGTGCGGGGGTGCACGCCCGGCTTGTGGGGGCTTACATAAGAGCCCACTCCCCCGCGTCCTCCCGGGACCCGCCGCGGACGCCGGCTCCGGGGGTCTCGGACACGCCGGCGAGCTCCTGGCGCTGGGAGACGGACGCTCCTGGCTCGCCTCGCACCTTCGCAACCCAGGTGAGACCCGGGCGAGGGCTGCGGCCGCGCTCGCGCGGGGGAGAGCCGACGTCCCCGGCCGCTGCGGTTTCCCGGCGGCTGCGCGGGGGGCCCCTCGGGTGCCTGCGCCTCGTGGGTCCGTGGGTCCGGGGTCGTCTCGCGCTTAGGCGGCAGTTCGCCTGTCGCGGCGAATGGGCGACTCTGTGTGTTCCTGAACCTGGATGTCCGTAGCCCTTGGGCAGCGGCTCGCGCGCCCGGGGACGGAGCGGTCTCGCCGGGAGCAGCTTACGCATTGCGGATGTGCGCTTCCCCGCGGGTCCCGACGGCCTACCCGCAGCGAGCCTGACTCCGCTCGGGGGCTTCCCGTCCGAAAGCAGTGATGGGGAGCAGGACTGGTGGGCGTGAGAGTGACCGGGGCGTTTTCCCGAGCAGCGAGACCTTGAAGCCCCCTGCTCTGCTCCTGGCGATGGTGGGGGGCGTGCGGTTCGCACCTGTGCGGGCGGGCGGGGCGCGTGCGAGCCTGGCCCCGCGCCCGCTCCCGCACCCGCAGGGAGGTGCGCGCTGCGTGCTGTGGTTGCTGCGATGCGGAAAGTTACCGAGAACTTCAGTTCTTGGCGGACGCGGGGTGGAGGTCCCCTAATAGACCCGGGCGTGGGGGGAGGTCAGAGTCCTGCTCACGCGTCGGAAGCCGGGGGCGTGGACTGGACACTCCGTGTGCTCTGTGATCACGTCGCGGGCGAGAAGCCGGCGCTCAGGTTCCCGCCTCGCCCAGCGGCTCGCGGGTGCGGAGGCCTGGGCTGCCGGGCGCCCTGGTGACGGCCAGCTGACGTCCGTGCGCGGGCCGCCCGCCGCCTCCAGGCTGTCCTCGGTGCAGTTATGGCTCCTCGCATTTCCCAATAAAAAACCTTCAGCACCGGTTCGTCGGTTTCCTTTTTTTTTTTTTTTTTTTTGCCGACCTCCGAATCAGAAAATGACTCACGAGCATTGTATGAAATGGTAACGAAACGACTTCGTTGTGAAACACTGCAGGTGCAGTTTGTGGGGACGCCGGTTCAGTTTTAAAAGAGATGGCCATTCAGCCCGTGCCCGAGCGTGTTTTCATCGCGGTCCGCACGAGGGAACTGTTGGCTGTTCCTGCTCCAGCCGCGTCCAGCAGCGGCCGCAGGATGCACCCCCGTGCGGGCCGCTGGGCTAACGAAAGCTTGCCTTTGGGTGCTGGCTGTTTCCCGAGTTCACCTCATTAGTAGCTGCAGTTCGCAAGCAAACAAAAAAGAACCAAGAAAACTGAAATATGAGGCAGGCGCCGTGGCTCGCCCCCAGGCCCGTGTCTGCAGGTGGCTCTGCCCTCTGCAGGGACCGGGGTTGGCAAATGCCCGGAAGTGGGGAGCTGACGTGGAGAGGGTAGGAGGCTTGTAGGAGCACCCCTTAGAAATGCTGTCAGGTGATGCATTCCCAAACCCTGTTAGTGATACGCACAGTCGTTCACAGTACTCACTGTCAGTACTGTTGTTAAGACTCACTGTCATTGATAATACCCACTGTCGTTAATGGTACTCACTGTCGTTAATACTCACCATCGTTCACAGTACTCACTGTCAATACTGTCGTTAATACTGTCATTGATAATACTCACTGTCGTTAATACCATCATCAATGGTACTCACTGTCGTTAATACCATCGTTCACAGTACTCACTGTCATTGATGATACTCTGTCATCAATACCATCGTTAGTGGTACTCACTGTCGTTAATACTCACCATCGTTCACAGTACTGTCAATATTGTCGTTAATACTGTCATTGATAATACTGTCGTCAATACCATCATCAATGGTACTCACTGTCGTTAATACTCACCATCGTTCACAGTACTCACTGTCATTGATAATACTGTCATTAATACCATCGTTAGTGGTACTCACTGTCGTTAATACTGTTGTTATGATGCTGTCGTTGGTCCCTTTGCACAGACTTCTGGGGAGCCTTGTCCTCGCTGCGCTGTGTGAGATTTCATTTCTGTCCCAGAGCCTCGGAATGCACCTTGCGTGCGTCACTTCTCTGCTCTCTGCGGCTGCCGTCCTGACTCGCTCTCCTGACTCGCCCTCCGTGCGCTGGCTCACTCGTGGTGTTGTCCCGTTCGCCCCGGCAGCACGTCTGCCCCAGGAGGAAATGCGCTCTGTTGGCGAGGGCGCTGGTCAGCGCACGCAGTGGGCACGCAGCGTTTGTGATTGAAAGAAGGGGGACGGCCGTATTTCAGCACGGGTGTGTGTGTGTGTTTTAAGCAGATCCATTTTTATTTACTTACTTCTCCGTAGTTTAAATCCTCGAGGGGCTCCGCATCAGTGGCCCTCGCAGCAAGGTTGCTTCGGAATCCGGCGCGAACCGTGCCGCTGCTCCCCGATTCCTCTGGGTGTCAGGTTTGCCGCCAGGAGCCCCTGTGATCTTTGCGCTGTGCACATCAGCGCATCTGTCGCCCCAAACCAGAACATAAATAGCTGTGAGTTTGCAACAGCGCGGCGTGTTCCTGAGCTCCAGAGTCTCCCAGACACAGCTGCCTTCCGGAAGTCCTGTCCCCAGCCCCTCCCAGGGAGCCGCCAGCGTGGCTCCAGGTGCCAGGTGAATGGCGCTTGGCCTGCAGGGGCTCCTTCAAGGACAGCGGTGGGGACGCCGTGTGGGCGCCGCGCCAGGCCGGGAGGAAAGGACCCTGGCATGCTGCTGGGGGATGCTTTTCTTCATTTGCTGCCTTGTTTTTCAGAAGCTGCTTTTAGGAACAGCGTCCTCTGTGGGCTGCAGTGCGACCCTCAGGCAGGTGTCCCGGGAGCTAAGAGTGGATGGCACTGATGTCACAGAGAAGATCTGGAGTTGCCAAAGAAATAAGAAAGTATTACTGATCCTGAGTGCGTTCCAGGTGAAGCGCTCTTTAAGCTGAAGTCTCCCAGTTCGTCCTTTGCCTACATATTCTTTTTTCCCAAGATTTTATTTTATTTGAAAGAGTTACAGAGAGAGAGACAGAGGAGAGGGATCTTCCGTCTGCTGGTTCACTCCCCAGGTGGCCGCAAAGACCGGAGCTGAGCTGATTTGAAGGAGCTTCTGCCAGGTCTCCCACACAGGTGCAGGGGCCCAAGCACTTGGGCCATCCTCCGATGCTTTCCCAGGTGCATTAGCAGGGAGCTGGATCAGAAGTGGAGCAGCCAGGACTCGAACCAGTGCCCATATGGGATGCCGGTGCTGCAGGTCAGGGCTTTAACCTGCTCTGCCACTGCACCTGCCCCTTAAAGTATTTGTGTTTGAAAGGCGTGGTGGCAGAGCGGAGAGGCAGGGAGAGATCTCCCATCCACTGGCTCACTCCCCCAAAGGGCCACGACAGCTGGGCGGGGCCAGGCCAGAGCCAGGAGCCCGGAGCTCCACCCAGTCTCCCACAGGGGTGGCAGGAACTCTCGCACCTGGGCCATCCCCCACTGCCTCCCAGGAGCACGCGGGAGGCTAGTGTGGGAACGTGGTTTGGGAGTTGCAAGTGGTATCACTGCCCCCCCCCCCCCCCCCCGCATATTTCTTTGGGAGAAAAAGCATAAAACCAAGCAGTTTCGAAGGAGTTCTTTTTTCAGAAGGTGGATTTGGAGCTCGTACACGTACGCTTTTTGGTACTGTTTGATTTTAACCCAAGAAGAGCAAGTGCTATTTCAGTTTTGGTTATTGAAGACGATGACCTAAGTGAAATTTTTATGAAATACGTTATTTTTACATTGAAACTAGAAAATGCCGTGATTCCATAAAAGTAGCTTCACGACTCGATTAAACGTATTAAACCAAGTCTGAGTGTTTCTAGTAGCATCTAGGACTGGCATTTGGCCTAGGGTTTAAGGTTCCCCTGTCCTATTTTAGAGTGCCTGGGTTCGATTCCTGGCTCCGGCTCCCGACACCAGGTTTCTGCGAATGCTCATGTTGTGGGGTCCCTGCCACTCATGGGAGAAACTGGATTGAGATCCCAGCTCTCCTGGCTTTTGCCTGGCCGAGCTTCTGCTGTCGCAGGCATTTGGGGCGTAAACCAGCAGGTGGGAGACTCGCGTTCTCTCTCTGCCTCTCACAAGAGATAAATGCAGTGAGGAATGCAGGTTAGTCCTGTCCACTGCTTCCTGCCGCAGGAGAGTGGAGGTTTGGAGCGAAGTCTTCCCTGGTCCCGCTGGAAACCCCGGGAGGCCGCGGCTGTGGGCTCCCCTGCTGGCCGAGGTTGTAGGTCATCGCAGCATCTTGCGACTTCATAAATGAAGCTAAAAATGTCCATTTGCTGGAAAACTCAGACTGAGTAGGGCTTCAGGACCACGGGTCCAAGGTTGGCGGTAGTGACCAGTGCAGGGTCACACTGCCGCATTATTTAAAGAGCCCCATGGACATGACCTGTGATGCCCGAGGAAGGGCGCTGACCAGGAGTCCCCACGCCCTGGCCTGCCACCTCCTGGGAGGTAGAATTCTGCATTCGATCCCCGAATTTAGGCATATTTTTGCTCATTTAGCTTTAGGATGCGATTATTTAGATCAAAAATCCTCACACGATCCGTTGCCAAGGCATTTTTATTTTTAAAGGTTCTCGGCAGAGATTCAGCTGAGTCTGGAACGTCTTAGAGACCTGCCGAGCACGCCTGGAAGGCCTTCCTCCGATGCAGGCCCCGTGGGAGGTGCGGAGGTGGCCTTCGGGGGAGCTGCGGTTTTCTCCATCACCTTTTTGGTCACGCATGAATGTTAATCGCTCAGCCATCTGTTTCGAGCTGCCTGATTCTCCGATAATAAGAGCATCTACTGAGTCTGCTGCTTTGCAAGTCGACCTTGATCTGAACTTTTGCTGGTTCTTTAGGGTGAAAGATCACCTTTCCTGACATCCATTCTTCTTTTTTTTTTTTTTTAAAGCAAAACAGAAACACAGCAGCTTTCGAGGCTGGTGTGGTGGTGGTGCAGCAGGTTAAGCCGCTGCCTGTGGGCCTGCTGGTTTGAGTCCTTTCTTCTCCACTTCCAGTCCTGCGCACTGCTATGTGCCTGGGAAAGCATGGATGGTGACCCGTATGTTTGGGCCCCTGCACCCGTGTGGGAAACCCAGACAACACCAGTCTCTGTCTCTTTTTTTTCTAAAGATTTATTTGAAAAAGTGACAGAGACAGAGGGAAAGATCTTCATCTGCTGGTTCACCCCCCAGATGAGCCAGGAACGGCATCTGGTCTCCCACATGGGTGCCAGGAGCCCCATTACTGGGGCTGCCATCTGCCGCCTTCCCAGGAGCATTAGCGGAAGCTGAATCGGAAGCAGGGGACAACGGGGACTTGAGCCAGAGCTTTGATACGGATGCCGGTGTCACAGGCGGATGCCGGTGTCACAGATGGTGGCTTTACCTGCTGAGCCACGTCTCTGGCTCCCAGGCTGGCCCTCATCCTCCCGCCGGGACCTGCAGACCTTGTCGGGCCTTTCCTGCCAGCCGGTGCCGCGGTCGTTCAGCCTGGGTTTGGACTTGGCGGCGCGGGCACCTGCTGGTCACCCAGCTGCTCTTCCCCGACCTCGCTCTTAGCCCTGCTTCGTGCCTGTGCCGCACCCAGCCCGGCGGCCAGTGCCCCGCAGACCCTCGACTGACTGCCGGTCCCCACCTGAGCCTGAGCTGTGGCCGCACCCTCGGGTGGGGACCTGGCCCAGTGCAGGCAGAGCCAACCTCTGAGTTCCAGGGGCAGCGTTGGAAGGGGCTGGAAGAAGCCCTGCGGTTCTTGAAGCTACAGCTGGTTTAGAAAATGGCATTTCTTTTCTTCGTTAACGTTTTTTGTGCTGACGATGGACTACAGAGTGCGCTCGGTTAGAAAGCAGATTGTCGTGTCTGGTTCTTCAATCTTGTTCCTTGACTATTTATTTACCCAGTCTTCAGTCACTGCATGAAACTCTTAGGAGTACATCTCCAGATCCAAGTGCGTTTTAAAACTCCGTGGAGACGAGCGTCATGTGTGTTTAATACCCACCGAAAGCCCAGAGGGCGTTTATTCTGAGTTCTTTCTCATCCTTAGATAGTTTCTCTTATATTTCATCGTCCTTTATTCCCAAGGCCACCTGGAGAGGTTGGTGTGTTGGGGTTGGAGGTCGTCTCCAGGGGCTGTGATGCCGTGAGATCGGGTTTGGCCCTTGTGGTGTTTGGTGTGCCCGGGAGGTGACTGGGCAGCTTCAGGATGGGGCTGGGCGCCCACACACCAGGGCGGGGCCCAGGGTGAGGACTCTGAGCCCCCTCCCCACCCTCTGGGGCAGGGGGAGGAACTGAAGGGTCAGTTGATCATCACTGGTCAATGCTATCCTCTGTCTGAAGCCTCCATGAAACCCCAAAAGGATGCGGCTTGGGGAACACCTGGACAGCTGAGTGGGTGGCGGGCCCTGGGGTGGCCGCTGGCCAGGGCGCAGCAGCTCCCTGCCCCCTCCCTGCACCTCACCCAGGGCGGCTCTTTGGGTGCCGTGCGATGAGCCGGAGCTGCTCAGGCGTGGGAGGGAGGTGAGGGTGGACTGATGGCTGGTGGGTCAGAGCACAGGCTAAACGACCAGGGACAGGACTGGCATCCTGGGGGTGGGGACAGGCTTGGGGCCTGAGCCCCTCAACCTCTGGGGTCAGACGCTGTCTCCTGGTCCGCCGTGTCAGAGTTGAAGCAGAGACGTGGAGCTGGCGCCCGTGGCAGGATCGATTGGCTGACGGGTCATCGGTGGGGAGAAAGCCTGGGGCGTAAAAGACTCCTGGTGTTGATTGCTGAGTGAAAGAATTAAAAAAAAAAATGATTTGTTCCTAATATTTTTAGAGTCTCTTTAAAATTTTTATTTATTTGGGAGGTGGAGAGAATCGGAGAACTCCTGTCTGCTGGTTTACTCCTCAGATACCCACAAGGGCTGGGGTGGACCAAACCGAAGCCAGGAACTGGGAACTCAGCCCAGTCTCCCATGTGAGCGACAGGGACCCCGGTACTTGAGCGGTCACTGCTGTCTCCCGGAATGCACATTAGCAGGAGGCTGGGGTTGGGAGTGGAGCCCAGGACTCAGACCCAGGCACCTGACATGGACATGTGCGTCCCAGCCAACAGCTGAGTGCTGTTAACTGCTGCCCCCAGAGTGGCTTTTTTTTTTTTAATAAAGATTTATTTATTTGGAAAGACAGAGTGCCAGAGAGGGCAGAGACAGGGAGAGATCCTCCATCTGTTGGTTCACTCCCCAAATAGCCGCAATGTCCAGAGCTGAAGCTGGGAGCCGGGAACTCCATCTGGGTCTCCCGTGTGGGTGGCAGGGCCATCATCTGCTGCCTCCCCAGGATCAGGAGCGGTGCCGCCGTGGGCTGCGGGCATCTCCCTGCACCTGCCCCGGCAGCTCTGTGGGGGCTGGGTCATCCCACCTGATGTGCAGAAGGCAGTCGAGTTTAGTGTTGGCTCTTTGCAGCTGCAGTTGATGAGCGCAGATAGGGTCAGCCACGTAACTCAAGGAAAGTGTGGGCTCCTGACGCTGTTAAGGATTTCAGGATGTTAACAGTATCACATCCAGCCTGGCGCCCCTGAGTGGGGGGGTTCCAGCACATGCAGGAAACTGGCTGTGATGCTCATGAGCCAGCACAGCTGAGTCGTAGCAGCCAGAACGCTGGAGCCTCTGCTCGCTAGAGACCTCTTGATGGGGCAGCCGGACACGGCCCTGCTCAGCTGCCCCTGCGGCTGGGGCTCCCTCCCAACCTGTGGTTGTCCAGTGGCCTCTCTGCCCCAGCTCTGAGCGAGGGCTGAGCCTCCTGGGTTCACAGTGGGCAGTGAGGAACGGGGTTGCTAAGGACGGGGGATCAAGCAGATGATGTCTACCTTTAGAATACCTTGATGGGGTGGGTGTGTGGCTGAGCGGTAAGACGCCCGGACCACGTAGGAGCACCTGAGTTCTCTCCCTGGCTCGGGTTCCCCGCTCTCAGCTTCCTGCCTGTGGAGACCTGGGAGGCTGCAGCTGATGGGTCAAGTAGTTGGAGTCCTGTCCCCCAGAGGGGAGACCTGGCTCCCGACTTCAGCCCCACCCAGTCCTGGCTGTGTGGCCATTTGGGGAGTCTCTGTCACTCCCTCTCTCTCAGCCTCTCCAAAATATAAAACCAAAAACCCTGACTACTGGATGCCAGCTTCCTGTTACTTATGGAATTAGTAGCAAACATGACAGAAATAATGAAAATGCCTGGATAACCCCTTATCTTTTTTTCTCCATGCATTTCAGAGGTTTGTCAGAGTGGTTAATAAGTAGCAAAACACACTGATTGGAATTAATTTTCTCTACAGGTCCTGTTCACTCTGGGCTGAAATTATGGGAACACTGGGGGGTCCAGCAGGTGGGCCACAGCCATTTTCAATTTTTTTAAAATTTGATTATTTATTTGAGAGGTAGAGTTATAGACAGAGAAGGGGAGAGACAGATCTCCCATTTTCTGGTTCATTCCCCAAGTGGGTGCAGTGGCCACAGCTGGGCCGATCCAAAGCCAGGAGCCAGGAGCTTCCTCCAGGTCTCCCACGAAGGTGCACGGGCCCAAGCCCTTGGGCCATTTTCCACTGCTTTCCCAGCCCAAAATAGCTGGATCAGAAGAGGAGCAGCTGGGACATGAACTGGTGCCCATGTGGGATGTCGGCACTGCAGGTGGAACCTTAGCCCACCATGCCATAGCACTGCCCCCCCCCAATATATATTGATTTATTTGAAAAGTAGTCTGGTAGGGAGAGAGACCTTCCGTCCATTGCTTCACTCCCTAAATGCTGCAACAGCTGGGGCTGGTCCAGGCTGAAGCCAGGAGCACTATCCGCGTCTCCCACGTGGGTGCAGGGTCCAAGTACTTGGCAGTCATCTGCTGCCTTCCCAGTGCATCCGCAGGGAGCTGGATCGGAGTCAGAGCAGCGCCCCGTGTGGGTGCTGGTGCTGCAGCCTGCGGCTTACACCGGCCGTGTTCTGAGTCTTGAGCTGCGCAGATGCCAACCAGGCTGGCTCCTGGTGGGGAACTGGATCACCACGCCCTGAGGTGTCCTTGGCTGCCTGCTTGGTGTGCGTGGGTGACGGCCTCATTTGGATGGGGTTGAGAAGCCCATGTCACGCTAATGAGACTGTCTTGCTTGGCTGAGCACAGCTAATATTCCTCTTTAAACATCCAAAGCCTTCAGTACAAAGTGAATATTGCCATGAATGCTTTTGTGTGAAATCTGACATTCTTTTAAAAAGATGTACTTTTAAAAATTTATGTGAAAGGAAGAGTTACAGAGAAAGAGGGTGCAAGTGTGAGGTCTTCATCCTCTGGCTCATACCCCAAATGGCCACACAGCCAGAGCAGGGCCGATCTGAAGCCAGGAGCTGCTTCTGGGTCTCCCACGTGGGTGCAGGGGCCCAAGCTCTTGGGCCATCTTCTCTGCTTTCCTAGGCCTTTAGCAGAGAGCTGGATACGAACTGGCGCCCACGTGGGATGCGGGTCTCAGCTTTACCCGCTGCCCGCAGCGCTGGCCCATAGTTTATTTTATTTTCTGTAGGTTCTTACCGGATGCGGTACAAGAGTTCCTCACATAGACACGCCCTTTTCCTCATATTTGTGCTTGGAGTCCCCGCCGCCTGTCTCGTCCTTTGCACAGGGCCTGCTGCACTGTTGTGAGCTGTGGCCTCCGGCTGGCTGTGCCTTGGTGCCCGCTGCCCGGCCTCCCTCTGTCCCCATTCTCCACGGTGGCAGCACCCGGTGCAGATGGATCCTGCTGGCTGCATCGATGACCGCAGCATTCACGTTTTCCCGATGCAACGTGGTTTGAGAGTGGTCACTCATGCCAGCGACCCTAACATATGTTTGCTTATTCCACTGGTAACGTCTGTTAACACCATTTTTCCCAGAAGTATTCTATATTTAAAAGGTCTTCAGTTTATTATTGTTATTTTTAGCCCTACTTTAAAGAGGAACACAGTGGCAAAAGTGTCGGGACAGATTGTATCTTTGTTGCATTGTGTTGTCTCATGGGGAGTGGATCTCGGGCGTTGTTGGGGTCCTGGGAGTGGGGGGGGCAGAGGGGGTGGAGCCTGCGGGGGTGTGGCTGAGGCATTCCCTGTCCCTGCGGACGGCCTCCGTCCGGATCGCGGAGGTCAGTGAGGACGGGGAAGGGCACGCTCTTCGGGAAGGCACGGTGTGGACAGAGCTGTCGGCTGCAGAGACCGCAGGGGTGGCTGCCCGGGGCCTGTACTGACCCAGGCAAGCCCTGGTTTTGGGGGGCTGCCGGGGGAGCCAGTGCTGGCTGGAATACGTCCTGCATCTTCACAGGGAAGGCGCTGGAGGGCTTGGGGGTGGTGCGCAGGGACCACACCCCCAGGTCTGAGCCCTGGCGGAGGACGGGAGTGGAGCCCGAAGGCTGCTGTGTCCCCTCAGCCTAGGCCGTGGGAGCCCCTGCTCGCTGGCTTCCAGCCCTGGGGACAGAGGGCAGCTGGTGCGGGGGGGAACCAGCCCCTAAATAGCAGTTCATGAAGTGCATCTGACCACCACCCTCCACACAGGGCTCATCAGTGAGGCTCCCGGCAGGCCACGCGGCTTCCTCGAATGCACACACGCCCCGCCCCCCCCCCCCCCCGCCTCTCCCCATCTCCAGTGCCAGGGTGCTTCTTAGCCGTCTCTTTACAGGGACCACGATGGGAACCCCCCCACCCCGTCTTCCTGTCCCTGGCTCAGCCGCGTGGCTCCCGCTCCCACCTTTCCACCTCCCTTCCATGTGGAGCAGGGGAGTGCTGCTGGAATCTTCCAGAGCCACCCGGCCCTGCTCCACACTCTCCTCCCGGACTCTGCCCGCCTCACTGCAGAATCGCTGACCTGTGCTGGGCGGCTGGGGGTGCGCTGGGGGTGCCTCCTGCGGGTGCGGGGTTCTGCAGGTCACTCTGGAGCTGTAACAGCTTCCTGGGGGGAGACACGCACTGAGCTCCGCCTTGAACCGACAGAGCTGCCTGAAGGCCTTCCCGTCAGAGCAGCCTGGGTCCCCACTGCAGGTGCCACACCTGGGGCAGGCAGAGGACCCAGGGGCGCCACAGGAAAACTCAGGAGGGAAGGTCTCCAGCTCAGCAGAGCTGGGCCTGTGCTGACCTCTGCTCCAGCCTGCCTCAGTTTACCTGCCTTTGCTCTCCGGGCCGCTCTGCTGCAAGCCAAGGCGTTTGTCCCTGGCCTCTCCTGCTCCACTGAGGGCATTTTTGGGTGGGGAAGCAGTGGAGGATGATCCAAGTGCTAGTGCCCTGCACCCACGTGGGAGACCTGGAAGGAGGTCCTGGCTCCTGGCTTTGGCCTGGCCCAGCCCTGGCCAGTGCGGCCATTTGGGGAGTGAGCCAGCAGATAGATCTCTCTCCTCCCGCCCTGTAACTCTACCTTTCGAATAAATCAGTCCTCTGGATCACTCCCCAGATGCCCACAGCAGCCAGGGCTGGACCAGGCCGAAGCTCCCACGTGGGTGGTGGAGACCAGGTACTTAGGACACCACCCCCTGCCTTCCGAGCTGGACTGGAAGTGGCGCGGCCGGCACTGGAAGCAGGCCCAACCCGCGGTGCCACGCTACCTGCTGCCAGGAGCTCCTCCCTGGGTGTGTGTGCTGCACCGCAGTCCTGGGGCAGGGATGGCGGAAGGTTAGCTTCCCCCTCGGGTGGTCAGCTGCGTTTCCCTCAGGGCGCCACGGGGGTGGATGTTGCTGCTTGGGGGAGGGTCTGGTGATGGTCAGCGCTGGGCAGATGCTGTCAGCAGGTTTCACTGCTGCAGGACTTATCAGAACTTCTACTGTACTTCTGCGTACTGAGTAATTGCACACGGCTAAAGTCCGTGTTTACCCAACCAACCCACCCGCGGTCTCCCTGGAGCGCCTTGTGGCTCCTGGTCCCACAGAACACACTCAGGAGGGGCTTCTCCAGGCCTCCCCTGCCCCCTCTTTAGCAAAGGAAAATACACTTCCTGTATGAAAGAGTAGATGGAAGTGGCTGGAAGGGGGCAGCTGGCACAGTGGTTGGCATGGCTGCATCTCATCGCAGAGGGCCTGGGTTCAAGTCCTGGCTGTGCCTCCGATGCTGTCTTCCTGCTAATGTGCCCGTGGCAGGCAGCAGGCAGCTGGGATGGTTGGGTCCCTGCCCTCAGCTGGGAGACCTGGATTACGGTCTGGCTTCGGCCCGGTCCAGCCCTGGCTATTTGCAGGCATCTGGGGAGTGAACCAGTAGATGGACGAGCGCTCTCTGTGTCTGTCTACCTTTCAAATAAATAGTATTTAAAGTGACCTAAAGTACTGTTGAAGACCATTAATAGTAACATTTTGTATATATCTTTCTAGATTTTTTCCTGTAAATATTTGTCTATAGTTTTTTTTTTTTTTATAAAAGATGTATTTATTTATTTGAAAGACAGAGTTAAAGAAACAGAGATGGATCTTCCATCTGCTGGTTCACTCACCAAATGGCCACAACAGCCGGAGCTGTGCCTATCCGAAGCCAGGAGCTTCATCCAGGTCTCCCACATGAGTGGCAGGGGCCCAAGCATTTGGGCCATCTTCTGCTACTTTTCCCAGGCCATTAGCAGGGAGCTGGATTGGAAGAAGAGCAGCCGAGACTAGAATTGGTGCCCATATGGGATGTCAGCGCTTCAGGTCAGGGCTTTAGCCCACTGTACCACAGCGCTGGCCCCAACATTAAATTTTTTAAAATTTGTTTTTCTTTGAAAAGGAAGACCCACGTACAGATCGCCCATCTGCTGGTTTGCTCATCAAATGCCTGCAGCAGCTGGGCCTGGGCCAGGATAAAGTCAGGAGCCTGAACTCAAGCCGTCACCTGCTGCCTCCCGGGGTGTGCAGTTAGCAGGAAGCTGAACCGGAAGTGGAGCTGGGGTACAAACCCAGGCTCTCTGACATGGGCTCCGGTGCCTTACCCACTGGCCAAATGCTCATCCCTTGGAGTTACATTTTTTTTTTTTTAGTGGAAATAACAATGTTTTCCAAAGCAAAAAGATAATTTAGTAGAAAAAGCAGCATTGTTTGCATTTTTTTGCCAACGTGCTATTGACTGGAGAGGTCCGCCGGATTCTGCATCCTTTGTCCTCTGTTGTCTGGTTGAAGTGGATGAAGAATTGTTCTGCCTCACACGATGCACGGCTGATGAAGAGGACATTGTGGCATTGTGAACGGCAGGCTGCTGGGGACCCGGGAGTCCTCGGCCCACATCTGCTAACTGCTGTGCTCCTGTGGGGCGGTGGCGATGGCAGTGGAAGTAACAAGGCAGGACTTGCAGAAGACTTGCTTAAAAAGGAAATTGGGGTTAATTCCACCTGCTACTTACAGTCACTGCCCCTCCCTCATTGTGGGAGGGGTCCAGGCTCCCAAGCTTGGAACTGCCTGGTGCCCACTGCCCAGTGAAGCCAACGTGTCGTGAACTCCAGGGTTTGTTTTTCTTTTTTTTTTTTCTTTTTTTTTTTTTACAGGCAGAGTGGACAGTGAGAGAGACAGAGAGGAAGGTTTTCCTTTGCCATTGGTTCACCCTCCAATGGCCGCCGCGGCTGGCGCACCGCGCTGATCCGAAGCCAGGAGCCAGGTGCTTCTCCTGGTCTCCTGTGGGGTGCAGGGCCCAAGCACTTGGGCCATCCTCCACTGCATTCCCGGGCCACAGCAGAGAGCTGGCCTGGAAGAGGGGCAACCGGGACAGAATCTGGTGCCCCGACCGGGACTAGAACCCGGTGTGCTGCAGGTGGAGGATTAGCCTGTTGAGCCATGGCGCCGGCCAAACTCCAGGGTTTGTACTTGGTTTCCTTTTTAATTTTATTCTAAGGACTTTTTTAAAAAAGTATTTTATTTGAAAGGCAGTTAGAGAAGAGGAGAATGAGAGAGAGAGCGAGATCTTCCATTTGCTGGTTCACTTACTAAGTGACTGCAGTGGCTGTGGTTGGGCCAGGCTGCAGCCAGGGCTCCATCCACGTCTCCCCTGTGGGTTGCAAGGGCTCAGGTACTCAGACCATCTTCCGCTGCTTTCCAAGGTGCATTAGCAGGGAGGTGGATCAGAAGTGGAGCAGGGGCCAGTGCTGTGGTGCAGAGAGTTAAGCTGCTGCCTGCAGTGGGGCATCCCATATGCGCATAGGTTCAAATCCCAGCTGCTCCACTTCCAATTCGGCTCCTTGCTGATGCACCTGGGAAAGCAGTTTAGGATGGCGCCAGGTGTTTGGGCCCCTGCACCCTTGTGGGAACTTGGAGGAAGCTCCTGGCTCCAGGCTTCCGATCTGCCTAGCTCAGGCCGTTTGCAACCATTTGGGGAGTGAACCAGGATGGGAGACCTCTCTCTCTGTCTCTCTAACTCTTCCAAATAAATAAATCGTGGGGGGAAAGAGTGTAGCAGCCGGCCGGCCCCAGAATCTGCTTTTGCCTGGAGCGGTGGCACACAGGCCTGGCTTGCTGTCGTCCTGCTGGGAAACTGAGCTGCCCAGAGTCCCGAGTGTCCTGGGTCCCCAGCGGTCATCCTTTTTTTTTTTTTTTTTAAGTTTTAGGAATTTCATTTTTTAAAAAGGTGTATTCATTTGTTTGTTTATTTGAAAGGCCAGGAACTCCATCCAGGTCTCCCGCGTGGGTGCAGGGCCCCAGGCGCCTGGGCCATCTTCTGTGCTTTTCCAGGCCATAGCAGAGAGCTGGGTTGGGAGCAGAGCAGAAGGGACTTGGACCGACACTCAGATAAGGGACGCCGGCGTTGCAGGCGGCTGTGCCTTTTGTAAATCTATAGCCTTAAAAACGCACAGACACACAAAACCTGCCAAGCCATTGCCAGAATTGGGTGTTAGGGCTGGAATTCTGGACCTGGAAGGGGCACACTGAGCTGCCAGCAGCCCCGGCCCCTGCAGGCTGTGACTCTGCCGTCTGTCCATCCGTCTGTCCGTCCAGTGTGGGTGATGGTGTGCCGTGTGACCTCACTTCCCTGATGAGTCAGATTCGTTGATGTTCAGCTTGATCGTCGTTTACCTTGCTAGGATGAGTGGTGACCTGTAGGCTCCTTACACACTGCACTGGAACCCGGAAGTTTCCTGCGTGACATTTTAAACTGTGCAGTTTAGTGGCATTTAGCACATCCATGTGATGTGCAGCCCCCACCTCTGTCTGGTTCCAGAATGTTTCCATCATCCCAAGGTAAAAAACCTCATACTCATTTTTTTTAAAACAACATGCTTTACAATAAGTTTTATTTTTACATTTTTTTGGTGTTTTGCAGTGTAATACTTGGGTGACCTTGGGTAACTTAGTGTTTCCAAATCTCAATTTCCTTTTCTTTTTTAAATAAATATTTATTTTTACTTGACGGGTAGAGTTATAGACAGAGAGACAGAGTGACAGGTCTTCCTTCCATTGGTTCACTCCCCAAATGGCTGCTACGGCCAGTGCTGCACCAATCCGAGCCAGGAGCCAGGTGTTTCTTCCTGGTCTTCCGTGTGGGTGCAGGGCCCAAACACTTGGGCCATCCTCCACTGCCCTCCCAGGCCACAGCAGAGAGCTGGACTGGAAGAGGAGCAACTGGAAGAGGAGAACTTGGCGCCCATATGGGATGCCGGCGCCACAAGCAGAGGATTAACCAAGTGAGCCACGGCACCAGCCCTATTTATTTATTTTTAAATATTTAGTTATTTATTTGGAAGGCAGAGTTACAGAGAGGTAGAGGCATAGAGAGAGGGGTGCCTTCCATCTGCTGGTTCACTCCCCAGATGGCATCAACGGCTGGAGCTGCACTGATCCAAAGCCAGGTGCTAGGAGCTTCCTCTGGGTCTCCCACGTGGGTGCAGGGGCCCAAGGACTTGGGCCATCTCTGTTGCTTTCCCAGGCCCTGGCACAGAGCTGAATAGAAAGTGGAGCAACCGGGTCTCAAACCAGCACCCATATGGGATACCAGCACTGCAGGCGGCAGCATTACCCACTATGCCACAGGGCCGGCCCCTAAGGTTTAGTTTTATTTGAAAGAGTTACAGAGAGAGGAGGAGGGAGGGAAGGAAGGGTCTTCCATCCGCTGGTTCACTCCCTAAATGTTCACAATAGCCGGAGCTGAGCCGATCCAAAGCCAGGTGCTAGGAGCTTCCTCCGGGTCTCCCATGTAGATGCAGGGACCCAAGGACTTGGGCCATCTTCTACTGCTTTCCCAGGCCACAGCAGAGAGCTGGATCGGAAAAGGAGCCGGGATTCGAGCTGATGCCCTCTGGGATGCCTGCACTACAGGCTGAGGCTTTAACCAGCGCTGGCCCCTCAATTTCCTTTTTTATAATAATGAAAAAAGTCTGAAAATGCCATGAAAGCTGTAAATCTTTATTAATCCGTAAGGTTTTATTAGGAAAATTTTTATTGTAAAGGCAGAGAGAGACAGAGGGAGAGAGATCTTCCATCCGCTGGTTCACTGCACAAATGCCTGCAATAGCCGGAACCGAGCCAGGCCAAAGCCAGGAGCCCAAAACTCCACCTGGGTCTCCGTGTGCGCGGCGAGGACCCAGACCCCTGGGCCGGCCTCTGCTGCCGTCGAGAGTCACCTGAGCAGGAAGTTGGGCAGCGGGCACTTGATGCAGGTGCTCGGACAGGGGCGCGGGTGTACACATGCCGGGCAGTGGCACAGCGCCCCGCACCCGTGCCGCCTGCTCCGGCCTCTGCTCCCCTCACCCGCCCGGCACCGGTGCCGCCTGCTCCGGCCTCTGCGCCCCTCACCCGCCCAGCACGGTGCCGCCTGCTCCGGCCTCTGCTCCCCTCACCCGCCCCGCACAGGTGCCGCCTGCTCCGGCCTCTGCTCCCCTCACCCGCCCCGCACAGGTGCCGCCTGCTCCGGCCTCTGCTCCCCTCACCCGCCCCGCACAGGTGCCGCCTGCTCCGGCCTCTGCTCCCCTCACCCGCCCCGCACAGGTGCCGCCTGCTCCGGCCTCTGCTCCCCTCACCTGGCCACTGCCCGCGGCCTTGGGCTCCGTGGAGTTGCTTATCTGCACGGTTTCTATACGTGAGATCATGGGCCCGAGAGCTTGGTGGCTGCTGCCCTCCCTCCGTGGCGTTCTGGGGGCTTCCTGAGGCTCATCCATCCCGCCTGGCGCGTCGTGTGGAGACTGCAGTGTGTGTCACTTGGTTGGCGGGTGCCCTGCCTTGTGGACGGTGCCGTCGGGAGCCTGTTTTGGAGCCTGCTTTTAGCTCTTTCCCGCTGTGCCCCTGGGGGGCGTCCTGGTTCCGGTGGTGATTCTGTGCCTCGTGCCACCTGCCCCGCTCGGGGGTCTCTGGAGCCAGGCTGGGGCGGGGTCCCTGCACACAGACCTCCAGCATCCTGCTCGCTGGGGTCCAGCCACCTCTCCGTGGCCCTCATGTTTTGTCCTTGTGCAGCTTTTAGCATTTCCCTCTCATGTTTCCTCCGGCTGTGTTTGGCCGGCTGCTCCGTTTGGTTGGAGTTCCGCCTCCTGACCCTGTCCGGTCTCGCTTCCCATCATCCTCCGGCCTGATGCAGTGGACGTGGGGGCTGCAGCTGGGTGTCATGGCTTTGTAGTCCGGGCACTGCCGGGCAGGGCCGTCAGACGTGCCGTCCAGCCGGCTGTCTCTACTGTTGTCCGCGTCCAGGCAGACAGGAGGTGCCTCTTCGTGAGCCCGGCCACTGCCTCGGACCCTGCTGCCGAGAGTGGGGGAGGCCAAGGGTGCTGTCGGCCCTGCGGCTCTGCCCGCCTTTGCCCACAGCCCTCTCGGGCGAAAATGCTGAGATAGGCTGTCCTGCCGAGTGATGTTACAGGTCCCTGAGGGCACGAGCGCAGGTGTGGCCTTGGCCCGCAACCCGAGTCCTGCTCACTGATGCTCCTCCCTGACCCAGTCACGCTCACTGTGTGCTCCTCCCCCAAGCCCAGTCACTCACTGTGTGCTCCTCCCAGACCCCATTCACGATCACTGTGTGCTCCTCCCTGACCCAGTCATGCTCACTGAGTGCTCCTCCCCCAAGCCCAGTCACACTCACTGGGTGCTCCTCCCCATCCCGGTGGCGGATCCCGGAGGCCACTCTGGCGCCTGTCAGCAGCCGCGGCTTCGGCGTCCCCTCGTCTGGGACGTGCATGGATTCTGTTCTTTCTCATCAACACCGATGTGCTCTCGAGAGACTCGGTGTCAACTGAGTGGTTGCATTTTCTGTGTTTAGCATAAAGACGTGCCATTCTCTCTTAAGCAAGAACGCGAGGTACCGGCTTAGACCTCGCCTTCGTCGTGTGGTAAGTGTGCGAGATGCGTAGGGGCCGGGACAGAGCCTGGCTTCTCTGATGAGCTCCTGCGGTGACACAGCCCTGGGCAGTCAGGACCGCGCTCCGGGCCACCGCTGGCGGGATGTGGTGCTGACGAGGACGAACGCCAGCAGGTGGCTTCTCTGAACCAAATACGTCAGGAGACGGAAAACACGCACGACTTCTGAACTCAGGACAGATGCGGTCGGGAGAAAGGAGAAAGGAGGGGCAGGCCTGCTCCGCGCTTTCCGATGCTTCCCAAAGTGGGAATGGCAAGGAAGCTGGGTGTGGGGCTTCTGAGGGACCGGCGTCGTGAGCGTTAACTGGCGTGGGGCTTCTGAGGGACAGGCGTGGTGAGCGAGAGCGTTAACTGGCGTGGGGCTTCTGAGGGACCGGCGTCATGAGCGTTAACTGGCGTGGGGCTTCTGAGGGACCGGCGTCGTGAGCGGTAACTGGCGTGGGGCTTCTGAGGGACCGGCGTCGTGAGCGGTAACTGACAGACGGACTGTGCAGACCCGAGACGTTGTAGGGGTGGCTTGATGGTGGATTTGTTCCCGTTGTACAACGCACGATTTAATTCTCTAGAAGACATGAGAACATGTATTGTGAATAATTTGCACAGCTGGCTTTTTCTTTTTTTAAGATTTATTTTATTTATTTGAAAGGCAGAGTTAGGGAGAGAGCGAGCGAGCGAGAGAGCGCTCCTGCATCTGCTGGTTCACTCCTCAGATGGCCGCAACGGCTGGGCCTGGGCCAGGTCCGAGCCAGGAGCCTGGCGGCCCATCCAGGTCCCTGTGTAGTGGCAGGGAGCTGGGATGCAGGTGGAACAGCCGGGTCTCGAGCAGCTCGTGTGGGGTGCAGGCATTGCAGGCTACACCCAGCACGGGCCCCGAGGCGGGTTCTTGGATGGGACTGGAGCCTGTAGGATGAGGACTGAGGGGTGTTCAAGGACCTAGTTCCAGGAGTGCTTGCCTCTGCCAGCAGCAGTGCGCCTGCGTTTCTTAGTCTGGTTTCTAGTTAGTAGGAGATCCTTGAAGCTCTTTGCTGCCCAGATCGCTATCCTGCGTCAGCACCGACTCCAGTGAGGGTCAGACCAGCTGGCCTGTCCGGCAGGGCCAGCGGCGTTGGGGCAGGTCAGTTTTGTTTGGAATGCAGTGAAGCAGTCAGGGAGAGTCTGGAAGCATCTGTGTGGGAAACCGTGGGGGCTCCAGGAAGCCGGCAGCAGCCTGTGCTGAGAGGAGCAGCGGACACCCAGGAGGGCGAGCGGTTTGATGGACTGATGGCCGGACTGTGCGGGTCAGCCTGGGGAGGTCTGTGCGTTGCCTCCGGAGGACTCAGAGTCGCATGCGAGCTGGCTTTGCTGAAGGTTGGGTTTGTGCTAAGACAAAAGCAAGGAGCAGTGGTGAGTATCCCAGAGGGGCTCACCTGGAGACAGGTGAGCGGGGACGCTGGGGGCGGCAGCGCTAGAGGGTGCGGGTGAAACCGCGCACTGTGGCTGACGATGCCCAGACAGCTGGGGACCCACATGGCTGGGGACCCCCACATGGCCAGGTGACCCACACGGCTAGGGACCCCCACACGGCTGGGGACCCCTTCATGGCCAGGGGACCCACACAGCTGGGGACCATGACGTGGCTGGGGCCCCCTACATGGCCAGGGGACCCACACAGCTGGGGACCCTGACGTGGCCAGGGGACCCACACAGCTGGGGACCCCGACTTGGCTGGGGCCCCATGCTGCTCCCCTTGCCAGAGCGCTCCAGATGGGCTGTGCCTTCTGGCCAGCACACGTCCTCTGTAGGGAGTGCATCAGAATCTCCTCCAGGAGGTTCCAAACCAAACCCCAGGTCACACTGGCCTCAGATTCGGGGGTGGGCCGGCCACCCTGCAGGGGCCGGTGGGAGACAGAACCTTGGCCCTCTGGCTGTTCTCTCCTCCCATTAGGGTAAAGGATTCTGCAGTCTCCCCAATGCTTTAGTGCGTTCTCCACCTCCAACCCCTCCTTTAAAGCTTTATTATTCATTCATTTGAAAAGCAGAGAGAGAGAGGGAGAGCGAGAGAGCAAGAGAGGGAGAGGGAGAGGGGGAGAGAGAGAGAGAAAGGGAGGGAGGGAGGGAGGGGCGGAAACAGAGATCTTCCATCCTGTGGTTCACTCCCCAATGCCTGCACCAGTCAGGGCTGGGCCAGCTGAACCCAGGAGCCCGGGATCCTCCACATGGTGGCAGGGCCCAGCGTTGGAGCTGTGGCTGCTCCTGCATTAGCAGGAAGCTGGAACTGGAAGTGGAGTGAGGGCTTTAGCGCAGCCACCCTGATACAGGATGTGGGCGTCTTAACCTCTGTGCCCAGCACCCCCTCCAGAGAGGCCACGGCTCAGTGGTCGGGGGGATTTGAACAGTTGGTGGCAAATGGAATTAAAGGAAAGGTTTGGGGCTGGCGCTGCAGCCCAGCGGGTAAATCCTGCAGTACCAGCATCCCATATGGGCACCAGTTCGAGTCCCGGCTGCTCCACTTCCAATCCAGCTCTCTGCTATGGCCTGGAAAGGCAGCAGAAGATGGCCCGAGTCTTTGGGCCTCTGCACCTACGTGAGAGACCCAGCTTTGTCCATTGCATCCATTTGAGGAGTGAATCAGGGGATGGAAGATTTTCTCTCTCTCTCTCTCTCTCTCTCTCTCTCTCTCTCTCTCTCTGTTTCCCTCTCTCTAACTCTGCCTTTCAGATAAATAAATCATCCTTTTTAAAAAGAGTAAAGTGTAGATTTGTCTTGCTGCAGTTCTTCGAAATCTGTGCCATTTTTTCACGATGCGCATTTTCCATGAACTTTCCGAAGACCTTGTGTACATCAGAAGCTGCTGCCTGGGGGTGCAGGGCTCCAGAGAATTCCCAGGAGCCCTGAACCTGACCCTGACGCCCGCCCCAGCCAGCGCCTTTCGTCAGGCGTTTGTCTTCGTGCCTCACTCCCGGGTGTTCTGGGATTGGGCCCTGCACCTGCTGTTTCCGGAGAGGCTGACGCAAAGGATGTGGCACCTAACCCAGGGCTGGAGTCCAGGTCCTGGTCAGCAGCCAGGATGGCTGCTAGTGTGAATCACTGGGGGCCGGGGCAGCCTGTGACCCCGGGAGCACTGCCCCCTCGCCACATCTCCCTGGCACACCTTGCCTGTCACGTGTGTGGCTTCTGGCAGATTCGGGTGTGAGTGGCTGCCACCGACCATTTGTGACATTGAACGGGACCTCTGGGCTGGCGTTGGGATGCAGCGGGTTAAACCTCCATCCGGAGCGCCCACGTCCCATGTGAGCGCTGGTTCGAGTCCTGGCTGCTCCACTTCTGATCCAGCTCCCTGCTAACGTGCCAGGGAAAGCAGCGGTAGATGGCCCAAGTATAATAAAATCTGCCAGAAAAAGAGGCTGCCGTGGATGCATGAGGGAGTGGCTGGTGAAGCTCAGGAGTGGGCGTGGGCATCAGTGCATTGCTATTTGGGCTGGTGCCTGGCCCGGAGTTTTCTGGGGGTCAATCTACATTCAATAAAGAAGCGTTGGATTTGAGGGGTGATTGACTTCCACACTAAACACCCCGGAATGTTTTTATGTGCTTGCTAGAAATGTTCTGCGTACGCTGTTAAGGTAATTGGAAACTTAAGTATGATCTTATGACAAGCTGAGTGATATATATATATATATATATATATATATTTTTTTTTTTTTTTTTAATTTCTTGGTGACTTCTTTGAAATAGACAGGTTTTCCTGACTGCCACAGCCGGGGGACAGACTCTCCCCTGAGGTGCTGCCCCTGCCCAGACGCCACCTCCTTCCCTGTGATCCTTCCTCGCGCTCTCCCCAGCGGCACGAGAGGGACGCGCAGGCAGCTTCCCCCGTGCTGTGTGCTGGGCTGGGGTGCAGGAGGAGCTCGCGCGTCTCTGAGCAGCACTTGGGGGCTTCCACCTGCACCCTCCTGCCGGGGGCTCTGTGCTTTTGCACTTTCTACATATTTTTTTGGAGGAGGGAGAGAGTTCCTGGCTTTCACTGGAGTCTCAGAAGAACCCTTGATCTAGGAAGGTCACGACCTTGGCTTCGGAAGGTCCTATCTGTTTAATTACAGACCTGCGTCTCTCAGGGCTGGGGCTGCTATATTTAAGCCAGAGTTACCAACATTCCACTTGGCTTTTTTTATCCTAATTTTTAAAAGCACGTCATCACACCCTGATGTTTCAAAAATAGCCCTGTGACTGCTGCCTCTGCCTAATCCTGCAGCTGAGTCCTTCGGCTCGGTGTCAGTGGGGATGGAGAAGCCACGCACAGAGCACCTGACCAGGGCCCTGGGCTCGCCACACACGCGTTACCGTCGATGCTAAAAATACAAAATCGGATGTACTCAAACCAGTAGAGTTTTTGGATCAAGAGCGAAGTGAGTTGCAATATATTGACAAGAATTTATTGAGAGGAGATCAAGGTCCTCCCTGCTGGTTCACTCCTCAGCTGTCTGCAGCAGCCAAGGGTGGGCCGGGGTGAAGCCAAGATCCGGGAAGTCCATCCTGCACTGACAGAAGTTTCCACTGTGCAAATAGAAATGGCAATAAAGTTGTTTCAACGAAGCTCTCAAGGGAACGTGAGCAAATCGGAGGCAGCTGTGTTGTGCTGTACCTGTGCCGTGATCAGAGGAGATTTACCCACGTACCCAGGCTGGCGGAACATTCGGAACTCAGTAAACCCCCCCCCCCCCATCAGCTGGCCAATGGAGGAATCGCGGGGCCAGGAGTTGTGGCACAGCAGTTAAGATGCTGCGTGGGACGCCTGTTTCCCATTATCTTGAGTCCTGGGTTCGAGTCCCCGCACTGCTGTCAATCCAGCCTCCTGCTGCTGCACGTCCTGGGAGGTAGCGGGCGGTGGCTCAACCACTGGGACTCCTGTCGCTTAGAAGAGCTGGGGCCGGCATGGTCAGCAGCCAGGAGCTCCATCCAGGTCTCCCGTGAGGGTGCAGAGGGCCAAGCACTTTCCCAGGTGATCAACAAGGAGCTAGATCAGAAGTGGAGCAGCTGGGACTCGAACTGGTGCCCATACTGGATGCCAGCGCTGCAGATGGTGGCTCAGCCCTCTGTGCCACAGCACCGGCCCCACCCTTGTGAACTTTGGGGATGATAAACTATGGTGGGTGGGAGAAGAGTTACCGTATCTTAGAGCTGAGTGGTGCTGTGGGTTGAAGCGTGAGGAGTGGGATTTGCTCTAGGGCAGATGCTGGTGGTGGTGGGGAGGGGAGTGTCTGTGGTGTGGCTGAGCGCTGGGGTCCGTGGGGGTCCTGAGTCCGCTCTGCCTGTGTCTGGGCACCTCCCTGCCCCTGATCGCCCCCAGAGGCCAGCGCAGGGACTGGGCGTTGTCCCCTGGGCTCCCTGGGTCTTGTCGTCCTTGCTGGGCTTTGGTCCCGTCCTGTGCCCAGGAATCTTGACCCCACGCTGCAGTCGGGACCCAGCCCTTGCCTCTCCTGGCTCCGAAGCCTGTGTGTCTTGTCCTGTTCCGTCTGTCCTTGCAGCCCAGGGCCGAAGCCGAGGGTCTCCCCTCACAGGCGGGACCGGCGCGCTTCCTGGCTTCCTTCCTGCTGCACCCCCTTTGCACTAGTGTGGGGTTTGTGCCAGGGAGACCCCCGAGCGCCTCTTGATCCTGCCTTTGCCCCTCCTCCTGTCCCATCTTAGGACACCCCCCCCAGTCCTGTCCCCACCAGGAACTGCAGTAGCTCCCCAGGCTCTGAGCCAAGCGACGTTGCCAGGCCCTTGTCTGCGGTGCAGGATCCACTCTGACCTTTCAGAAGGTGACCACGCTGAACACGCAACACACCGAGTTTCACAGAACACGCGAGGGGGTCCCTTGTCATTGAAAACATGGCTGTTAGGTGCATGTAGGTTCAGTGTTCTTGTTTAAAGATTGACTTTGCCTGACCTGATGTGCAGGAGTTAGAAAGCTGTCTGCAGATGTGTGAGAGGTTTGCCTTGGCCAGCGGGTTCCAGGCCAGTGGCTCTCGGGGCGGGGCTCTGGCAGGGTTGGGGACGCCTGGTGGCACCTGCGCTGGCGCTCAGAGGCCAGGGATGTGCAGCACCCAGGCCCCAACCCGCCCCGGGCACACAGGGCCCGCAGAGCCCTTGTCGCCTTCTGTGAAGAGAGTCCATGGAAGATGCGATTATAAAAAAACAGCCATGGATTTCAGAAGTGTTTGCACTAAAGTAAACTTTTAATTCCATTGTCCCACAAGCTCTAATCAAAGGTTTTTGTTTTTTAAGTTTTGTTTTTATTTATTTGAAAGGCAAAGCAACAGAGAGGAGGATGGGGAGGGAGGGTGTCTTCCTTGTGCTGGTTCCCTCCCCAGATGCCAGCAACGGCCGGGGCTGGGCCAGGCCAGAGCTGGGAGCTTCACCTGGGTCTCCCACATGGGTGCAGGGGCGCCCGTACATGGGCCGTCCTCTGCTGCCCCCCACACCCGTACATGGGCCGTCCTCTGCTGCCCCCCACGCCCGTACGTGGACTGTCCTCTGCTGCCCCCCACGGCGCCTGCTTGCAGGAAGCTGGTCTGGTGGTGGAGGCAGGACTCGAAGCCGGGCACGTGATGAGTCGTGCGTGTCCTGGGTGGTGGCTCCGCCTGCCGCACACAGTGCCTACCCCCTGTTGGTTCACTGCCCAGTGCCCTCAGTGGCCGGGGTCGGGCTGAGCCCGGCCAGGCGTGCGCGTGTGCGTGTGTGTTTGGTGGGTAGGTTTTTCAAACACTTTAAAATGGTCTATTTGGGATTGTGATGAATGAGCCCTTAAACCAGAGTTTGGAGATTCTTAAGAAGTTTTCTGTTTTAGAAAAAAATCTTAAACCCAGTTTACAAAGCAAGAGGAAATAGTGCTGTACTTGTGTGAGGAGCCCGGTGCTGCGTGTGAGCGGGAGGGTCATAGGGGGCGTGTCCTGCCATGGGGGGGGGGAGTCCTGTCGTGGGGGCGTGTCCTGCCATGTGGGGCATGTCCTGCCATGGGGGCGTGTCCTGTCATGGGGGGGCATGTCCTGTGGGGGGAGTGTCCTGGCTGCTGCTCTGGTGGATACAGTGTTTCCTATCTGCTATGCACAAGTGCCAGGACTTTGCTGCTTTTGGTTTGCACCCACAGGATAGCTGTGGGAGAGTATTCTTTGCTTCTGCTAAGAAAGGATAAGCCAGGCCTCTAGATGGTCCGGTCTGTGGGGCCTTAGGTGGGGGCTGTAGGGCCTCAGGTTGGCGTTTGGGGCAATGCTGCCTTGGGGGGGAGTGTGGAGCGTTGGTCTTTGTGCCCTCACCACTCCGCTTGCTTGATTTAGATGTTTACTTATTTATTTTGAAAGAGTTGCAGAGAGCAAGAGACAGAAGATCTTCTGTCCACTGCTTCACTCCCCAGATGGCCACAACAGCCAACGCTAGGCCAGGCCAGAGCCAGGAGCCAGGAGCTTCTCCCAGGCACTCGGGGCTGTTCTCACTGCTCTCCCAGGCCATTTGCAGGGAGCTGGATCAGAAATGGAGCAGCCAGGACGCGAATGGGTGCCCGTATGGGATGCGGGCATCATAGGGGTGGCTTTACCCACTACACCAGGACGCTGGCCCCTCCCCGCCCCTTCTGAAGCAGCTCTGATGAATTTACCAAGAAACTGGTGTCGCGTGGCGGTGCCATGGGCGTCCAGTGGGCCCTTCCCCGGGGCCTGTGTCTGCTGACCGGTGCCATTCCTGACCTGGACACCAGGGTGGGGTGGGACTGTGGCATGCGCGTTCTTGGGGAAGAAGCCACGCCGTCACCTCACTCCTCCGATCCCAGGTTCCTGCCTTTCCCACTGTGCAGCCTGGAGAGTGCCGGGCTGGCCGCAGCCCTGCACCTGCGGGGCACACCTTGTCCTGGCCAAGGCTTTCCCGCCCTGGTGCCTCCCGCGCGAAGCCCCGTGGGCACGCTGGAGGAGCAGGCCTCTGTCCTGCTGGCCCTTGGTGACCTGTGCTCACCGAGTCGCCTCTCTCGCACTCCCCCTGCACCCTCTGTGCTTTATCCCAGCCGCTTCATCGTGTTGTCTGGGGTGCCTGGGGGTGTTGGTGCAACGTGTGTTGTCTGGGGTGTCTGGGGGTGTTGGTGCCGTGTGTTGTCTGGGGTGCCTGGGGGGTGTTGGTGCCGTGTGTTGTCTGGGGTGCCTGGGGGTGTTGGTGCAACGTGTGTTGTCTGGGGTGTCTGGGGGTGTTGGTGCCGTGTGTTGTCTGGGGTGCCTGGGGGGTGTTGGTGCCGTGTGTTGTCTGGGGTGCCTGGGGGTGTTGGTGCCGTGTGTTGTCTGGGGTGTCTGGGGGTGTTGGTGCCGTGTGTTGTCTGGGGTGCCTGGGGTGAGGGTGCCGTGTGTTGTCTGGGGTGCCTGGGGGTGTTGGTGCGTGTTGTCTGGGGCACCTGGGGGTGTTGGTGCCGTGTGTTTTGTCTGGGGTGCCTGGGGGTGTTGGTGCACGTGTATTGTGTGGGGTGCCTGGGGGTGTTGGTGCGTTGAGTGTTGTCTGGGGCGCCTGGGGGTGTTGGTGCCGTGTGTTGTCTGGGGTGCCTGGGGGTGTTGGTGCGTGAGTGTTGTCTGGGGTGCCTGGGGGTGTTGGTGCGTGTTGTCTGGGGTATCTGGGGGTGTTGATGTGCATGCGTTATCTGGGGTGTCTGGGGGTGTTGGTGCCGTGTGTTGGGGAAGGAACTGGAACAGGCACAGTGCCGGTGCTGTGAGAGGCAGAAGGGACCCTGCTCTGTGCTGGTTTGAAGGACCAGGGATGGAGTGACTCAGACTCGGGCTCAGACTGTTGGTTTTGGAGCTGTGTGCGCCTGTTCCAGAGAGTAAGCTGGGGCCGGTGCTGTGCTGTAGCGGGCTGGGCCGCCTGCGGTGCTGGCGTGCCCTGTGAGCCCCAGCTGCTCCGTTCCCAATCCAGCTCCCTGCTAATGTGCCTGGGGAAGCAGTGGAAAATGGTATGAGTCCCTGGGCCCCTGCACCCACGTGGGAGACGTCAGCTCCTGACTCTTGGCTTTGGCCCAGCCCCAACCGTTGTGGCCTTTGGGGATTGAATCAGTGGATGGAAGACCTCTCTCTCCATCTTTCTAATTCTGCTTTTCAAGTAAATAACATTAAGTCTTAAAAATAAAATAAACTTGGCCGGCGCCGTGGCTCAACAGGCTAATCCTCCGCCTTGCGGCGCCGGCACACCAGGTTCTAGTCCCGGTCGGGGCACCAGATTCTGTCCCGGTTGCCCCTCTTCCAGTCCAGCCCTCTGCTGTGGCCCGGGAGTGCAGTGGAGGATGGCCCAGGTGCTTGGGCCCTGCACCCCATGGGAGACCAGGAGAAGCACCTGGCTCCTGCCATTGGATCAGCGCGGTGCGCCGGCTGCAGTGCGCTGGCCGTGGTGGCCATTGGAGGGTGAACCAACGGCAAAGGAAGACCTTTCTCTCTGTCTCTCTCTCTGTCCACTCTGCCTGTCAAAATAAATAAATAAATAAATAAAATAAACCGGAGATTTAAAAGGTAATAGTTTGTGGCTGGCATTGTACTGCAGCAGGTTAAGCCACTGAGTGTCGTCTTCAACATAGTGTCTACTGGCATTCCTTTAGTAAAGTAGTGGATTTCTGAAAATATTTATTTATTTATTTGATAGAACCCTCATCTACTGGTTCACTCCCCAAGTGTGTGCAGCAGTTGGGGCTGGGCCAGGCTGAAGCCGGGAGCCAGGAACCCAGTCTGGGTCACCTGCTGCTTCCTCGGATCTGCGTTAGCAGGAAGGTGGGGTCGGGAGTGGAGTCGGAACTTGGACCCAGGATGCTGGCATCCCATACTATGTCTCAGCCGCTGTGCGGAGCCCGTGCCCTCTAGTGGAACTTAGAAAAATCAAAGCAGCACCTGTCGCCACCTGGTGGCAGTACTCCCCAATTGCAGACCCTGTTAAAAGTTGGCCCTAGCGTGGTCTAGGATTCCTAGGGTCAATGCAGTTACTCAAGGGATGACTCACCAAGGTGCTGGGAGGATGAGGCTCACATCCGCTCCTGTTGGAGAGTGAATCGGAAGAGAACGGTTGGTGTCACGGGTTAGCACCCAGGGTCGGGGCCAGAGGCAGAGCGCAGCCAGCCCCTCAGTCCGCCCTGGGCTGTGCGTGGGAGGCGGCCCTTCTGTGCTGCAGGTAACCCCGGTGTTGACTTGTCCACGATGTCAAAGCCTGCGTCAGCTCCTGGGGATTGAAGTCTGCTGTGGCCACAGAAGGCTGGTGACGTGCCCCAGCCGAGCCCTGCACTCACTCCCTTAAATTCCTGCCATCCCATAAAACGGAGGTTGGTTCTTAATGATCCGGGAAGTGACAGGTGAATGGGGCGGGCGACCCCGGTGAGCTGTGCGCCTGTGGTCTCTCCTCCGTGGGATGATCACAGAGACATCAGTCGCATGGTCTATAAATCTCTCATAATGCAATTTGAATGTGATGAAATATTAAAAATACCATTCATTAAAAATTGAAAAGTTTAGCCTTTGGAACCGCCAGCTTTGTTAAAGGAGCAGTTTAGAGGTTGTGAATGATAGCATTAGGATTCTGGGGGAGAATGGAAGATAGCCATGGAGCTGTTTCCCCCTCGGGCCCCTCGTTGGCTTCCCGCAGTGGCTGCGCCCCGGCCTCTCTGCCCTGTGTGCTCACTGGAGGCCACGCTGCCTCTAGGTCTCCAGTCCCACAGACTCCAGGTGGTCTTTATTGCTTATCGTATGGCACCTTAAACCATGGCGACAGGTCAGGCCAAATGTCAGTGGCCTGGCTGGAGTCCTTGCCCAGCTGGGTTGTGGCAGGGCCCAGCCCCGTGGCACGGATGGGGTGCAGCAGCGTCTGGGAGGCTGGGTCCTACAGGGGACACGTCTGATCTGGCCATAGAGCGGAGTCACCAGTGTGTCCTGTGTGGTCCTGAGGCCACTAGGCGCCTCCCCCAGGGCGCCCGTGCTGCGGCCGCGTTCTTTTCCTTGCCAGACCTCTCGTCCAGGGTGGCCGCGGGCCTGAAGGCGACTTCAGAGGCCGCCAGAATTTCTGGACTTCGTGGTCTGTCCGGTGTTGCGTCAGCCGCTCCATGACGTCCCCTGCTGGCCCTTGGCCACTGGGTCTCAGGGCCACCTTGCTCGGGCCGTCCGCCTGCTGGAGGGTCGCAGAGCGCACCCCTTCCCCAGCTCCAAGGCTGTCTTCTCTGTGGGAGGATTTACAAACCAGCCCCGGGCATCCTCTCGTGCCCGCTCATGCGCCAGGCGGTGCCCAGCCGGGGAGCTTGAAGGCCATGCCTCACGGAGTCCGGGCGGGGAAGAGAAATAACAGCACGGTGTTGTGACGTCTGCGGAGTTGGGAGGGTTCCTCACGGGGTGCGGGCAAGGAAGCTGTTACCAGGCAGGTGGAGTGAGTGGCGGTCCCGACGGGAACTGGAGAGAGACGGCCGCTGTCCACGGGCCGGGCCGGCCCTCCTGGGAGGCGGGGGTCCCCGCGTCAGTGGAGAGAGTTGTGGTGAGGAGAGTGTGACAGGCTCCTTAAAAGCGATTTATTTAGATTTTATTTGAGGGAGAGGGAGAGAGTGAGCATGTTCTCCATCTGCTGGTTCACTCCCAGATGTCTGCAAAGTCTGGCGCTGGGCCAGGCTGAGGCCAGGCGCTAATCCGGGTCTCGCAGGGGTGAGTGGCAAAGGCCAAGTGCTTGGGCCTCACTGCTGCCCCCGCCCAGGGGTGCAGATCCACACCCTGGGCCAGGACGGGACCCCAGAAGGGGTCATTGTTTCAAACACTTTTGCCTTCAGTCCTGTTTTCTCCAAGAAATCTCGTCTTATGACTTACAGTCGTAACTTTATTTTCATAAAGATTTCTCTCTGGCCTCTTCAGTACGTGTTTGTTCCTGGTGCTGGTTTTAAGTGTGGTCGATCTGATAAAGAAATGGAGCTGTTGTGGCTTCCCTGTGGTAGGCTGAACGTGGCATGCACCCGTGTCCCTCTGCTGGACTTCCAGAGCAGCCCAAGCCAGCCTGCCTTTTAAAGATTTGTTCATGAGAGAGAGAGAGATTTTGATTGATCTATCTTCCATCCTCTGGTTCCTTCCCCAAGTGCCTCTTTAGCCAGGCCAAAGCCAGGAGCCAGGAGTGCCATCCGGGTCTCCCACGTGGGTGGCAGGGCCCAAGCTCTTGGACTGCTGTCTCCCAGGTGTGTTAGAAAACTGGTTGGAAGTGGAGTCAGGATTGGAACTGGCCTCCTGCGGGGGCGTGGGTGCCTCAGCACCTGTCCAGGAGCGCTGGATTTCGTGTAGTTGCTGCTTGGGCCCCGAGGAGTTTCCCTCTAGAACGGAGTCTCGATGCCAGACTTTGCGCCAGAAATCTGTGTTGCCGGCAGCCTGGGAGCCTCCCTGTTCCGTGACCGGTGTGAGTCTTCAGAGGCGGCGTGTTTCACAGTAACCACTCTGACCTCGTCTGTTCTTTCTCCCCTTTCTTTTGTGTCAACACAGTTAACAAACACAAGCCGTGGCTGGAGCCCACCTACCATGGCATCGTCACCGAGAATGACAACACAGTGCTGCTGGACCCGCCCCTGATCGCCCTGGACAAGGACGCGCCTCTGCGCTTCGCAGGTACGCCCACGGCTGGGCCGGCAGGGGGTGTCCCACAGCCCTGCCCGGGGTCTCTGGGCTTGCCTGGAACCGGCTGGAAAGCTGAGAGCTGTTTGGGGCTCCCTGGCCCTGCGGTTTTCCGACTTCATTGTGGGTGTAGCTGTTTGTATACTTTAAAACAAGATGTTTAATTAAACTGCGCCATTATGCTCCTTATCTTGATGTAGCCAAATAACAGCTGGAGAGTGTGCGAGCAGAGTCCCCGAGGAGGTGTGGCCGGGAACGTAGCAGGTGCGGGCCCAGGGTTCTGCCACCCACCTGCCCCAGGTGCTGCTGGCTTTGGAGTCTGCTAGCCCGCCTGGGCTTCCGTTCCCTGAAGAGCGGTCTTTGTAGAGAACAGAGAATACTTTGATATTAATTTTACTTTCAGTGCATTCTTTTTTAAAAATTTATTTATTTATTTATTTGAAAGGCAGTGACACAGAGAGGCAGAGAGAGAGAGAGAGAGAGAGAGAGAGAGAGAGAGGTCTTCCATCTACTGGCTCACTCCCCAAATGGCCGCAAGGTCAGAGCTGAGCTGATCCGAAGCCAGGAACCAGGAGCTGCTTCTGAGTCTCCCATGCAGGTGCAGGGGCCCAAGCACTTGGGTCATCTGCTGCTTTCCCAGGCCACAGCAGAGAGCTGGATTGGAAGTGGAGCAGCCAGCTCTTGAACCGGTGCCCCTATGGATGCCGGCACTGCAGGCGGTGGCTTTACCTGCTGCACCGCAGCGCTGGCCCCTCAGTTCATGTATTTTTTTTTTTTTTTTTTTTTTTTATAAAGTAAGTTACTAGAGCAAGGGAGAGTCAGAGATCTTGCATCCACTGGTTCACTCCACAAATGCCCACAACAGCAGAGGTTGGGCCAGGATGAAGCCAGGAGACGGGAGCTCCATCTGGGTCTCCCACAAGGGTGGCAGTGACCTAAGCATGTGGGCCATCGTCTGCTGCCCCCCAGGTGCACTAGCAGGGAGCTGGACAGGAGTGGCGGTGGGCAGCATCTCGGGCATGCCCGAGCTCGACTCATGGCACCGCACCATGCGCCCCAGGTCACGTTGTTGAGAAGCGATCGCCGTCCAGGGTTCTGGGTTCACTGCCCTGGGCCTCTCTTTACCCGATGGAGTGTTTGCCCTGTGGCCCCATCACACTGTTAACACATCAGTGTGGCACGACGGGTTAAGCCTCTGCCTGAAACACCAGCATCCCACATGAGCACCGGCTCCACTTCTGATCCAGCTCCCTGCTAACGCACCTGGGAAAGCAGCAGAAGGTGGCCCGAGTGCTGGGGCCATCTTCCACTGCCTTCCCGGGCCACAGCAGAGAGCTGGACTGGAAGAGGGGCAACTGGGACAGAATCTGGCGCCCCTACCGGGACTAGAACCCGGTGTGCCGGCGCCGCAGGTGGAGGATTAGCCAAGTGAGCTGCGGCGCTGGCCAGGATTCTCCTTTTTGAAACAACACAGAGAGCAGTTCAGATGCGGCCTTTCCCAGCTGAGTCAGGGATCTGCTTCTGGAAGTCTGCACGGGGGTGTGGGGGGTGCAGTTACTCTTGCATCTTGCTTTGCTTCTTGGTGATTGAGTTCACACAGCAGGAAGATCAGCCTCAAAGTGTCCGGTTCGCTGTGCTCACAGAGCTCAGCAGGTGCCCACCACTGCCTTGCGGCAGTGTCCTGTCCCCTCGCCCCCTCCCGGGAAGAAGCCCTTGGCCCGCTGGCAGCGCCCCCAGCCCCTGCCGCCTGACCCTTCCTGGACCTGTGCAGCAAGGCCTCACGTGGCCGGCCGTTCCCACTCAGCTGGACGGGTTCTGGGGTGCCCTTGCCGTAGCATCTCTCCGTCCATCTGCCCTCGCCCCGTGATGTGCCCTTGTTACTTGGTTTGGGTGATAATTTTTAATTTTTAGCAAATTTATTATTTTTTATTTTATTTATTTATTTGAGAAGGAGAGTCACAGAGAGAGAGAGAGAGAGAGAGAGAGAGAGAGAGAGAGACAGATCTTCCATCCGCTTGTTCACTCCACAGATGCCTACAACAGCCAGGGCTGGACTAGCTGGAATTGGGGGCCAGGAACTCACTCCGGTTCCCCTGCATAGGTGGCCGGGACCCCTTGGCATCACCGTCTGTCTTCTGGGTGTGTCCACAGGAAGCTGGACTCAGAAGCAGAGCTGGGACTGGAACCTGAGCACTGGTGTGGGATGTGGCGGCCGGATGCCTGCCTGTGTAGTTAGGCTTCGCTTGAGGTGGCGAGGGTGGCGGTGGCTGATGCTGACCGAGAGCTCCCAGGTGCAGCTGTTTTCGGGGCTCCGCGTGGATTCCCCATCCTGATTGTTCCCGGCGGTCTCACACAGCAGGCTGTCACCCGCCCTGTCTCCCGGCTGAGGAAGCAGGCTCCGAGCGTTCTGTCCCCGGGTCCCGGGTCAGCGCCTGGCACGGGTGGACGCTCCACCCGTGTGTGCGGAGGAGTGAATGAGTTCGCCTAAAACCACTCAGCTCGTCGGCGGTGGAGCTGCCTTTGGGCCCAGCAGTGCCACGCCTGCCTGTGCTGTCCGGAGCCCGGCCTCGGAGCACCTGGCGAGCCGTCACGGACAGGTGTCCTGCTGAGCGGTCCCCCCCACTGCTCCTGGGGTGAAACCAAGGGCTCAAGCATCTCGCTGTTTGACAGGCGTTTTAGGAATTTTCAATGATGCAATTTCTTACTCCCCTTTTTAACCTTAATCTGCTAAAGGCCTCAGTACACGGAGCAAGCAGAGCGGGTGGCCGTTGAAGGCGTGACCCTTGCCTGGGAGCTGCTTGCAGTGAGCGCCTCTGTTCCGCCGCCCGTGTCAGCAGCCGGGCACCTGTCTGCCCGCCCCTCGGGAGTGGCCCTGTCCCCGCCCCCGCCTTCCTGCCTTGCTGTCTTCCCAGGGCAGATCGGGATTTCTCAAGGTTGGTTGAATAGCAGCCGTGTAAACAGAATCCAGGAAGAATTTGCGGGTGAGGACAGGAACCTGATTGTCCTTTGCGGTCACCTGGAGCTCGCTCAGTAGGCCTTGGGTCCTCACACCCGTGATTGGTGCGTGCCGAGGACGGCCGGCGGGGTCAAGGGGGTCCACCCCACACTCCTGGCCTCATTGCCGAGTGCCCTGGGTGGGCGCTGTCCGCCACGCCACGCCTTGTGGAGAACCACAGAAGCCATTGTAGCTGGTCCCTGTACCCACAGCCGCTGCTCATGCTCCGAGCGGGAGGACAAAGCCCACGTGGGCAGGGGTGCGCCGGGGCGAGCCAGGGCGCCAGGACTGTTGGTCCAGTGCTGTGTGAGAGGGTGAGAAGGCGAGGAGGGCTTTCAGGGGCAGGTGAGTGGTCAGCCTGGGGGGCGCGGCGAGCAGTGGGCCGGAGTCAGCTCGAATCTGTGTGGTTTTGGGGCTGGGCAGGCGGTGTTCTCGGGCAGTCAATGTTCCTCCCTCCCTTGCTCCCTATTTGAAGGGCAGACTGACAGAGGGGGTGGGGGGCAGCGGGGAGGGTCTTGCATCTGCTAGTTCCCTCCCCAGTTAGATGCAGCAACTAGGGCTGGGCCAGGAACAGCACCCGTGTTTCCCACGTGGGTGCCAGGGGCCCGAGGACTTGGGCCATCTGCTGCTGCTTTCCCAGTCCACTAAGCAGGGAGCTGGATGGGAAGTGGAGCAGTCCGGACTCGAGCCGTTGCTTTGATGTGGACGCTGGTGCTGGCCCTGGGCACGCAACTAGGTCCCTCGTTCCCTGTGTTGGTGCAGCCCACTGAGCCCGCATCTCCAGTGGGGAGTGGGGAGTGGGGAGCGGGTCCCAGTCAGCCGGCTCCAGAGCCCGCATCTCCAGTGGGGAGTGGGAAGTGCATCCCAGCCAGCGGGGCGCTGGAGCCTGCACCTCCATCAGGTAGCAGGGAGCGGGTCCCAGCCAGCCGAGCCCGCACCTCCAGTGAGGAGTGGGGAGTGGGGAGCGGGTCCCAGCCAGCCGGGTGCCGGAGCCTGCCGCAGTCGGTGGTAGAGCCGCCTGGCAGTGCTTCTTGAATGTCTGATAGCCTCAGGATTTTGGGGGCTGGGGCCTGGGGGCCGCGTGTGCAGCCGCGCCCGAGGCTCGCTCACGTGAGAGCCTCACCCTTGGAGTGAGTGCGGGGTTGTGGCTGCTGCCGTGTAGGGTCCCCAGAAGGCTGTACTGGTTGGAGCCCCACGTGAGTTTGTTCCAGAAACTAGCCTGGACCAGTCAGCCAGGAAGTCAAAGGTCTCCCAGACTGAGGGGCAGCCCAGATTCCTGACTGGTGGGCGTGGGCACCAGAGCCCAGGAGAGCCGAGGCAGGTGGGAGAGGGATGTTGCGGTGGGCACCTGCTGCTTGAGCAGTGCCCGTTCCAGGTCTTTATCCACCCCCCCCACATCCCCCCCCCCCCGGTCTGGTGACACGCATGCCCCACCCTCCTGGAGGGGTGAATGTGGAGCAGAGCGGTAGAGGCTGGGGGCGGTGGGGGCTCCACTCCCTCCCTGCGGTGGGACTGCTGTGTTTCCTGTGTCTCGGAGCGGCCTGGGCTGCTGGCTGTTTCCAGTTCCCTGTCTGTAGCCTGCAGCGGTTCCGCGAGATCCCAGCCGCGTTCCAGGAAAGTCCCTTTGCCCGAGTTGCCTGGCATGGACTTCTGTTGCTTGCAACCAGAGCGCCTTACCTGTCAGAGCCGGCTCAGACGACTTTGCAAGGAGGGAATGAGGGCAGGGCCCTGAGGGCTGGGAGAGGCCCTTCTCCTCCCCAGCTGAGAGAACCCTGCTCGGGTGGGTGAGGGAGACGTGGGCAGAGCAGAAGGGCCGCCTCCATGGGACTGTCCAGGTCGAGGAGCGTGAGGCCCAGGCCCTCCCTGGCTTCGGATGTGGCGAGGTCGGCTCTGGACTGCTTGGGTTCACCCGTTATTTCTGTATTTACGTCTTGCTTTTTAGGACTTTCTCCGTGAGGTTCCTTTAAGCTGTTTGATTTTCTGTTAGGAGAGGGTGATGGGGGCTGGGTTCTCGTTGGGGGGGGGAACATGAGCCCTAGTCCTGAGCAGCCCTCGCTGGGGTGAGAGGCGGAGAGAAGGCGGAAGGCGGAGTTCAGCTGGGGGGGGCAGCCTGTGATGCTGTGCTGCCTGAGGGGAGGGGCTGGCAGACCGGAGTGCTGCTGACACGGTGGGACTGGTTGGGGAGGATGCTGGCCGGCTGTGCGTGGACTCTGAGGCAGGGGCGTTCACTGATGGAACACCTGGGGAATGGCCGTGGTCGGTCTCTGCAGTTCTGTTAAACTCACTCTGCAGCGGCGCGTGAGCAGGAGGTTGACGGGGGCGGAGACCCAGCCCCTCCCTTGCAGGCCTTCGTTCTGCACTCTGCACGTGGCCCCATCAGAGCCCGGGAGGGGGCCAGACCTCCTAGCCCAGCCTTGCCGTCTGCGTCTGGAGTCCCTGCTGGGCTGGCTCGTCACCTCTCCTGCATGACGCCCCCTTGTGCACCTGCACCTGCCCCTGCCGCATCCATCATCATCCTTAAAATCCAGTCCAGGGCCGCAGGAATCCACGGACCCACCAAGTGGCTGCACCGGTGGGTTCTGCGTGGAGGTTGGGCAGCTGCCACAGGAAGCCCTCGGGGGACTGGAGGCAGAGGACCCAGCTGGGCGAGCAGCCCAGGGAGGGCCGGGGGTGAGAGGCACCACAGCCCGGCTCGAGTGCTCGGAATCAGGGGACGTGGAAAAGACACACGTAATCGCTCTTCTCTTTATAAACCGGTTGGACCCAGTCTTCGGGAGAGCAGCCTGGGGATACATAACGAGTTTCTAAATAATTTATATCCGTGTGTTTGATAATCACACCTTGGAGACCCTGTGCCAAGGTCTCCCTGTGACAGATTGCAGCGCAGGTGCACGCCCAAGGCTGGGTTCTGGTTGCCGCCCCGCTGCACACCTGCCCGCCGGCCTTCCCGCCGCAGCGGCTTCATCCTCACGGGCAGGCTGGCCTTGCTCGAAGAGCCCCGGAGCCCACCCCCTGCGCCCCACCCCCGTCCCACCCCAGCGCTGGTCAGAAGCTGCCTTTGTGCTCTGATGGACTCATTTGAGCACAGAAGTCAGATGGGGCATCAGATGGGCCCAGCGCTGTGGTCTAGCGGGTAAAGCCTCCACCTGCAAGGCGGCATCCCTGTGGGCTCTGGTTCGAGTCCCAGCTCCTGACCCAGCTCCTTGCTGATGGCCTGGGAAAGCAATAGAAGCAAGTGCTTGGGCCCCTGCACCCGCGGGGGAGACCCAGAGGAAGCTCCTGGCTCCTGGCTTCGGATTAGCCCAGCTCTGGCCATTGTGGGCATTTGGGGAGTGCACTGGCAAATGGAAGACTTCCCTCTCTGTCTCTCCACCTCTCCTCTCTCTGTGTGTAATTATGCCTCTCAAGTAAATAAATAAAGCTTTAAAAAATACATAACACATACAAAGGTATTTCTAAAAATTTGTGGAGAATTGAATTAAAAGTGTTTTATTTTTAAAAATTGACCTGAGGCCGGCGCCGCCGCTCAACAGGTTAATCCTCCACCTTGCGGCGCCGGCACACCGGGTTCTAGTCCCGGTTGCTCCTCTTCCAGGCCAGCTCTCTGCTGTGGCCCAGGAGTGCAGTGGAGGATGGCCCAAGTGCTTGGGCCCTGCACCCCACGGGAGACCAGCAGAAGCACCTGGCACCTGGCTCCTGCCTTCAGATCAATGTGGTGCGCCGGCCGTGGCGGCCATTGGAGGGTGAACCAACGGCAAAGGAAGACCTTTGTCTCTCTCTCTCACTGTCCACTCTGCCTGTCAAAAGAAAAGTTGACCTGAGAGAATGCCCGTCTGCTGGTTCACTCCCCAAGTGCCCACAGTGGCCGGGGGTCCAAAGCTGGGAGCCAGGAGCTCCACGCAGGTGTCCCTCCCCTGTGGGTGGCAGGGACCCAGCCCCTCAGGCATCACCACTGCCCCCTTGTGGAGGCTGGAGTCAGACGCTTGAGCCAGGTCCTCCAGGGTTAGAAGTGAGCGCCGCACTGCTGGGCCAGATGCCTGCCTCAGGTTAGTTTATTTTCACACACGCACGCACGCATGAATTTCTTTTTTTTTTTTTTTAAGATTTTATTTATTTATTTGAGCGGTAGAGTCACAGACAGTGAGAGATAGAGACAGAGAGAAAGGTCTTCCATCCGTTGGTTCACCCCCCAAATGGCCGCTACGGCTGGTGCTGTGCCGATCCGAAGGCAGGAGCCAGGTGCTTCTCCTGGTCTCCCATGTGGTGCGGGGCCCAAGCACTTGGGCCATCCTCCACTGCCTTCCCGGGCCACAGCAGAGAGCTGGACTGGAAGAGGGGCAACCGGGACTAGAACCCAGCACCCATATGGGATGCCGATGCCACAGGCGAAGGGTTAACCTGTGCCACAGCGTCAGCCCCGTGCATGAATTTCAATTTAAGATTTATTTATTTGAAAGGCAGAATGGTTGGGGGCAGGTTCACTCCCAAATGGGCTGGGCCGGGCTAAAGCCAGGAGCCTGGAACTCCATCCAGGTTTCCTGTGTGGGTGACAGCACCCAAGTGCCTCGGCCATCCTCTGCTGCCCGGGCGCATTCGCAGGGAGCTGGATCAGAAGCGGAGAAGCCAGGGCTCGAACTGGCACTATGTGAGACGCTGGCCTGCTGCACCCCATGCTCACCTCTTGCCTGACCCTCTTAGAGCCTTTTATTTATCTTTTTCTCTTCTCAAAACCCTCCAGTTGTTTCCTTCTCATTTGGAGGAAAATCCTAGGAGGCCGGACACCGGTGACTTGAGGCTGCTTGTCTTTGTCATTTGACTTTGTCTGCTTTTCCTCCCCTGTGCTCAGGTGGCGCAGGGCTCCCCACTCCTGCCTCGGGGCCTTTGCACCTGCTGCTCCTGCTATCGGGCATTCCCTCCCCAGTGACTCACCCCCTTGGTAGCCTCCGGTCTCCGTTCAGACATTGTCTCATCCACGGAGCCTTCCCAGCACACCTGAAGTCTAAAATGGGAAGCCCCAGTGCCCCCCCCACACTGCCCTCCTGCCGTCCCAGCCCGACGCCCCAGAAGAGAGCTGCTCACGTCTGCAGACCCTTGGCCTCCTCCCAGTCAGCTCGTGTCAGACGCAGTCTTAGCACGCGGGCTGACCCTCGGGGCTCTAGGACCCCTTCCCTGGCTGTTCCCAGCGCCTCAACCTGCACTTCGCTCGCAGTGGAAGCGGCCGCAGTCCCTGTCGGTGTCAGTGCCTACAGTGTTCTTCTTTCCTTTATTTTGGAGGGAGGCTTTTTTTTTAAAGACTTATTTATTTACTTGAAAGACAGAGTTAGAGAGGAAGGGAGGCGGGGGGGGAGATACACACACACACACACAGAGAGAGAGAGAGAGAGAGGTCTTCCATCCACTGGTTTACTCCCCAAATGACTGCAACAGCCAGAGCTGGGTCAGACTGAAGACCGGAGCTTCATCTGGGTCTTCTGCGTGGGGGCAGGGGCCCAAACACTTGGGGCATCTTCTGCTGCTTTCCCAGGAGCATCAGCAGGAAGCTGGATCGGAAGTGGAGCAGTGGGGACTTGAACTGGTGCCCATATGGAATGGTGGCACTGCAGGCGGTAGCTTTACCTGTTAAGCTACACACCAGCCCCTCTTCTTCCTGTTTAAAACGATTGACTTATTTATTTCAAAAGCAGTTAGAGAGAGACATCTCCATCCTCTGGTTCACTCCCCAAATGACTCCAACAACCAGGGTGGGCCAAGCTGAAGCCATGAGCCTGGAACTCCTTCTGGGTCTCCTGTCCAGGTCCAAGGGCCCAATCACTTGGACCGTCTTCTGCTGCTTTCCCAGGAGAATCAGCAGGGCGCTGGATCAGAAATGGAGCAGCCAAGGCTCGAACCAGAGCCACATGGGATGCCGGTGTCAGACAGTGGCTTCACCCACTGCGCTGCAGCACCGGCCCATCCATGTTCGTTTGTTCTTTTTTTTTTTTTTTTTTTTTTAAAGATTTATTTATTTGAAAGGATTACAGAGAGAAGCAGAGAGAGAGAGAGAGAGAGAGAGGGAGGTTTGCCATCTGCTGGTTCGCTCCTCAAATGGCTGCAATGGCTGGAGCCGTGCCGACCTGAAGCCAGGAGCCAGGAGCTTCTTCCAGTTCTCCCAAGTCCGTCTGTGTTCTTGAGGATAGTAACCTCCAAGTTTCCCCTGAGCCAAAGCGCACACTGCTCTGCTGTGTGTTAGGAAGCACGAGCATACGCCGAGGCAGGGCAGAAAGCGAGCAGGCCCTCGGGTGGCGCAGCGGCTCCCAGCGGGGACCAGCAGGCCTCCCGCGTCCAGAAAGCAGCTGTGGACTGCACCTGTGCAGTGAGCCTCTGCCATGGGCCGTGGACCTGCTCACGGGCAGTCCAGGCTACTGCCTGCCACGAGGGGACCGCGCTGAGCAGAGACCAGTGTCAGGTGCAGACAGGAACAGGCTCTCTTCAGCCCTGAGGGAATAAACATGCATTCATACGTGAGTGTGGGCCGCCCCACGCTGAGAAACGCCCATCACGTGTGGGCCACAGAGCTGCCCGGGGAAAACAAGCCTGTGCCCCCAGGTGAGGCTGGGAGACGCCCATCTGAGAGTCGGCGCTGTAGACGAGAGAAACTGAGAGCCGGCCATCCGAGTGCACAGTGGGAAGGGGGCCACCTTCACCTCTTCCTGTGAGGAAGGGGGCAGTGGCCCAGTCGGATGTGCAGCCGAGCTGGGGTCTGGGCATGGCCCTACCCCTGAGGGTCCTGCAGAGCCTGCAGTGATGACAAGAGGCCGGCCCAGGTGGGCTGCCCAGCGCTGCGGCGTGGCCAGCGTGAAGACATGGACCTGGCAGCGGTGGTCAGTTTGAACTGGGATGTCCTCACGTGGCTGCTGCCTACGTACTGAGCAGCGCGGATCTGTGGGGAGGTGGTCTGTACGACAGGGAGCGTGGGCAGGTGACAGCCAGAGTGAGGGCGTGGTCGTGAAATGCACCTGCGGGGGTGGGGGCGATCTCCGCCCAGGTAACACAAAACTGCCTCGGGCCTCAGCTCGGTGGATTCTCACCGCTGGGTAGCAGTGCCGAGCAAGTGACCATAGCTGCACGCGTGGGCAAGGGTGAGTGCATCCTAGACACGCGGGCTGTGAGAAAAGCCGAGGCCACAGGTGGCGCGAAGCCACCTTCAAAGCCGTAACAGCAGCAGGCAGAATGGACGGCACTGTTGAGGGCGGATCCTGAACTCAGCACAGGAACCCAGGCGGTGCTGCCTTTGGGGGCACAGGAGCCTCCACGAGCGTCCGCTCACGCGTGGCCGCGGCGCTGGCAGGGTTGCTGTGGACTGGGAGTTTCCCATGGCAAGAACAGTGACCACGGTAGCTTCGCTCCGGCCCGTGCTGGACCCGGTTCCCGAGCGCCCACAAGCGGAGGGTTTGTGGTGTCGCCCTGCTCGGTACCTTCGATTGGAGACCGTTGCCGCTTATTGAGCCCCAGGACAAGGTGCTGAAATGCTGTGGTCCGAGTTTTCCTTTCCCTCCGTCCAGGGACGGGGTGAATGCCACCAGGACGCAGCCGAGAGAATTTAGCCTGAAAGTGGAAACCTGGAAACCGCAGTGAGATAGGGTCACGCGCGAGTGGTTAGCGTCAGGTGTCTGTGAACGGAGAAATGCTGGTGATGCCCGCGGGCGTTAGGCACTTCTCGGGGTGGCTCACCCCAAACGGGAATCACACGGGAATGAGGCGGCAGGTGCGGGGTGGCTCCGAGCGGCGCTGGGCCGCCCACGCCTGTTTCGCAGGGCTGTGGCTGGCTGCTGGGTCTGCTGTTGGATCACAAGTGGAGTTTCCCCGTGTGACGTGTGCACCTTTGAGCTTTTGTTCCTTGTTGTTCCATGCTCATTCTCTCCTGTGTTACTGACATGGGTTTATCTTTTCTCCCTTCAGAGAGTTTTGAGGTGACATTCACCAAAGAAGGTGATAAAGGGTTCTTTGTACCCCCTTCCGAATATTAACCCACTAACGCTCATGAAATGGGGAACCAGCCCTACCCGAGAGCTGCGTGCTCTGGCCCTGTCTCTCTCCTACTCTGTTTCTGTTTTAAATGCGTTGATGGAGATCGTATGTAACGAGACCCTCGGTTAGAAATATCCGGGCATCAGACATCCATTTGAACCTGGGGGGCACTCGTGGCACCTTGCCGTGAGCTGCGGGCCCGGGTGAGTCCTGGCTGGGTCTGCTGCCCACCGGCCAGCGAGACCCAGAGCCCGCTGTGACGCAGTCCCCTCCCGGCCGGTGTCGCCAGGGCTGCGAGCCGAAGGGAAGCCCGGCGGGTCCGTCCCGCGGCGGCTGTTGAAATGGATGCCTGAGGAGTTGGTATTTCTACCGCTCTCATCGGTGGTCTGTTCGATTCCCTGACTTTAGCCAGGCTCATTGCACAGGAAGACTTGCTGCTTTCGATTTTTCTCTTTGGACAGAATTTCTGTAATTATGGTGCTGATCCCATAGCTCACGCTTCTTCCTCTCAACACCTAACTGTGCCTGTAGCCTCTCTCTGGTCCAGACCCGAAGAGCTGCCTCTCCGGGCACCGGGGCGGCGCTGGGGTGCTCGGGCCTGGCTGTTTGCTAACGGGACTCCTGGCCCCGAGCTGTCTCAAGTGCTCCTGTGGAATGCCTGCCCATGTCCCCTCTCCCATATTTATTCCTGCATGCATGGATGCCAAGTGAACAAGCTGCTTGGAAAGCCAGACTGCTTTTTTTATTTTTTTTACTAAAGCCCAGAACTTACCGTGTCCAAGCACAGCGCCCCTGCTTTGTCCACGGGTCCCCACCCCACCCCTGGCTGCCGAATTGTCCTTTATTTCCTGTGGGGAGGGGTCCGGGAGGGGGCAGCATGCAGGGCCGCGTGCAGCCGCCCTCACCTGTCCGCCCTTGACCCCGCAGGTGAGATTTGTGGGTTTAAGATCCACGGGCAGGACGTGCCCTTTGACGCGGTGGTGGTGGACCCGGCCACGGGCGAGGGGCTGATCCGCTCCAAACAGAAGCTGGACTGCGAGCTGCGAAAGGACTACAGTTTCACCCTCCAGGCCTACGACTGTGGACAGGGGCCCGACGGCAGCCACGCAAAAAAGTCTCACAAGTAAGCGGGGGCGCGTGCGTGGATGGCGGGCGGCCCCGGCCCTGGGCTGCCTGCAATGCTGAAGCGAGAGGCGAAGGCTGTGTTCGGGTCGGCTTGCGAGTGCTCTGGGGGCAGGGTGCACCTTGTTTGTCCTTGTGACGGCTCCTGGCACGGGCCAGGGTTGGAACTGCACCCTCGTACCCCACTAAGGTCTGTGAAGCGGCCAGCAAGGCCCCTTTGCCCGAGGGGATTGTTCATGTGTCACAGCTGTCTTCTGTCCATGCCAAGGGCCTCGGTGGGGAGCCCAGGCGTGGTCTAGCCTGGGAACCACAGAGGCGCAGGCTTCGAGGTCTAGCCTCTGCTCCACTTGCTGGCCTTGGGGCATGAAGCAAATTTAATTTTGTGGGGTCTCAGTTTCTCCCCCGGCCATCTACTGAGGCAAGAGGGGTGTGTGGGTGGAATGTGTGCTTAACCCGCCAAGAGGGTCGCACCCGCTGGTGCTGGGATGTGGAGGCCCGTGGGCAGCAGCCGGGCTGCCCGGTGCCCAGCACTGCCTGCCCTGTGGCACAGCGTGAACTGGTTCCCTTTGGGAAGAGGCGCGTTTTGCCAGAGACCTTGTTTGATTCAGAAACGTGCCCTGATCAGCCTCCCCGGAACCTGTGGTTTTCTTTATTTGTTGCCTGCTCCGATGGCCTTCAGTTTTCTTGATAATCAGGCTGGGGAGGTAGTGGGAGGGAGAGGGGTTGCCCCTCCCCAGAGTCCCAGTGTGGTGGTGGGAGGGTTCCCCATAACCGGCCGCTCGTGGCCTCTCCCCTGTTCCTTAGAAGGTGGACAGAGTCTCCCAGCCCTGCCTTTGCGTACTGCCCACGCTTCCTTCTCGGGCAGTTAATCTTTTGTGGCTTTTGCATGAAAATATCGTCTCGGTCTCTGATTGGAGAGCAGCCAGGTGCCATACGCGGCCTGCCCGGCTGCCCAGCCGCCCCTCCTGTGGCCCGAGAGCAGCCCTGCGCACTGTGTGGCTCTGCCATCTTCGTGCCGAGTCCACACAGAGGGCGATGGGCTGCAGTTTCTGTCTTCACTGGGGACATCCTGGAACCAGGACTCAGAACGGAGAGGCGCGGTGTCCTTCGGGCACAGAGAGCAGCGGGAACCACGGCCGCTTCCCTCCCTGTCGCAGGGCGGCTGTGCACATCCAGGTGAGCGACGTGAACGAGTTCGCGCCCCTGTTCAAGGAGAAGTCCTACAAGGCCACGGTGGTCGAGGGCAAGCAGCCCGACAGCATCCTGCGCGTGGAGGCCGTGGACGCCGACTGCTCCCCCCAGTTCAGCCAGATCTGCAGCTACGAGATCCTCACCCCGGATGTCCCGTTCACAGTGGACAAGGATGGTGAGAGCAGGGGCGGGCGGCCCGGCGCACTGAATGCCTGCGGCCACACGGTTTACAGAGTAGAGGCCGCGTCTGCTCAGCATCCAGCGCGGGCCTTCTCACCGTGTCCTGTCCTGGGTGGGGCTCAGATGGCGAGACGGCAGGTGCACCTGCTCAGACCTTCTCTCTCTCTTTTTTAAGATGGATTTATTTATTTGAAAGAGTTACACAGACTGGAAGAGATAGAGTGAGAGAGAGGAAGACAGTCTTCTATCTGCTGGTTCACTCCCCAGATGGCCACAATGGCCAGGGCTGAACCAGTCTGAAGCCAGCAGCCAGGAGCTTCTTCCAGGTCTCCCACGTGGGTGCAGGGGCCCAAGCACTTGGGCCATCCTCCACTGCTTTCCCAGGCCACAGCAGAGAGCTGGATCGGAGGAGGAGCAGCCGGGTGTCAAACTGGCACCCATATGGATGCCCGTGCCGCAGGCTTTACCGGATATGCCACAGCGCCGGCCCCAGGTCTCCTCTTCCTGGAGCGCCAGGGATGCCATCTGGGTGTTGCGACACCTGAGCTTTCGGGGGGCACAGAGTCTAGAGGGAGGAGCGCAGCCCCAGCCAGAGCCCGTCGGGCCCCCGGGTGTAAGTCCAGGGCTCCCGCGGGCCCCCAGGCTGGACACTGCCCTGGGCGTGTGTGTCACACGGAGGTTGCCCTCTGGGACTTGAGAGTCTCTCGTTCCTTTGTGGGGCTGCCTGCCTTCTCCTTCCCACCAGTCTCCTCTCAGCATCGTTTTCTTTCTTTTTCCTTTAATCTCACCTTTCCGTGCCCATCCACCTGCCTTCAGTTGGTCTCATTCCGTTCTGTCCATCCGGAATCTTGAGCCTCGTCTCGGGGACGGGGTTTTACGCCTCTGGCCTGCCAGGCCGCCTGTGCCCTCAGCAGTGGACGGAGCTGCCTCGAGGCGAGGCGGCGTGTCCGTCGCTCTTTGGCGCACAGCCGTGGCGCTCTGATGGGATCGTGGCCATTGTGACGCCTTGCAGCCTTCTGCACCCCTGCACTCTACAAAGTGTGTCTGTTCTCAGAGGGTGGGCCTGCAGAACGTGCGCTCTCGCTCGCTCACTCTTGCTCCCTCTCTCACACACACACACAGTACATCTTGGAGCAAGAAGCATTTGATACGGCTGGATCCTGTGTCTCATAGTCGAAGCACTGGAATCTTTTGTGGTTTCTGTTCCCGTGCATCGACTGCTCTATCTGCAAGTCAGCATAAAGTGAGAAGCAGCTGCGCTGCGTGGGCTGAGCGTCCCGGCCTCGTCCCCGTGCTCGGCGCCAGCCGCGAGCGTCCGGACTTGGGCCCGAGCTGGCTCTGAGTCAGCGCTTGCGGTGCTGAGAGCACCATTCGGTGTCCCAGCGGAGGGCGACCTGGTTGTCACGCCGTTGTCTTCCGCCCCTGTCAGGTTACATCAGGAGCACGGAGCAGCTGAGCGCCGGGAAGGAGCGCCAGTACAAGCTGACAGTCACCGCCTACGACTGCGGCAAGAAGCGGGCCGCAGAGGACGTTGTGGTCAAGGTCAGCGTCAAGCCCGCCTGCACCCCGGGCTGGCAAGGTGAGCGCCGCGGCTGCCCTGGTCCCGGTGCCTGGAGCGCGTGGGGGCCGCAGGCCCCGAGGGTGAGCTTTCCCGCTTGGCTGCAGGCTGGAGCGACAGGCTGGAGTATGAGCCCGGCACAGGCGCCCTGGCCGTCTTCCCGAATCTGCACCTGGAGACGTGCGGCGAGCCGGTCGCCTGGGTGCAGGCCACGGTGGAGCTGGAGACCAGCCACATCGGGAAGGGCTGCGACCGAGACACCTACTCCGAGAAGGCCCTCCACCGGCTCTGCGGTAAGGAGCCGGGCTGCCTCCTCACCACTAGTATGTGCCTGCGTGTGGATTGTGTGTGCATGTGTACCTGTGTGTAGACGTGTGTTCATGTGCACACATAAGCCTCTCTGTGCTTGAGCCATGTGCACGTGTGCCTGCGAACTTGTGTGTAGACATGTGTGCACATGTGTACCTGTGTGTAAATATGTGTGCCTGCGTGTAGACATGTGTGTCTGCATTGCACATGTATGCCTGTGTGTAGATGTGTCTGTGTCCATGTATGCATGTGTGTAGACATGTATCTTCGCACATGTGTGCCTGTGTGTAGATGTGTGTACCTGCATGTGTACCTGCATGTAGACACATGTGTCTGCATTGCACATGTATGCCTATGTGTAGATGTCTGTCTCTGTCCATGTATGCCTATGTATAGATGCGTATCTTCGCACATGTGTGCCTGTGTGTATATGAACATACGTATAGACATGTGCATATGTGTGCATGTGTATTTGTATGTAGATGTGTGTGCATGTGTGCCTGTGTGTGTGCACGTGTGAGCCATGTGCACGTGTGTGCCTGCGTGGCCGTTCCTGGTGCTGACCCCACTCTGCGTCTCTGGGAGGGCGTCGGAAGTTTCCTGGCTCTTAGGCCTCCGGGGTGCTTGGCCCTTGGGACGTGCCGTGGGCAGTGTTTGAGACCCGCTGGTCGGGAGAAAGTGGCACGCGTTGAGTCATCTGAACGGGTTCCTTAGGAATGAGTGCAGTGCGTTTCGTGTGAAACGCGCTGTTCACGCAAGGACTGAAGGAAAACGCACGCAAGCTTCCGCAGACACCAGGCACAGAAGTGGAGCCAAGGCCGTCCCGTCGGCTGGGTCTGGCTGACACAGGGGCCTCGCGAGGGACAGGGCTGCGGGAAACCGCCCACAGGCTGCTCGCGCTCCTGTCAGCTGCGGTGTGTCTGGTGATCCGAGGAAGAGCGAGGGAAGCAGGTTTTCCTTGGCCGTGCTCGGTTGTGGGCAGAGGCCTCGGGGGTCTCGAGCTGCGTGGAACAGCTTGGCCGGGGCGAACCCTGGGACGACCCCTCCTCTGTGGAGAGCACCGCCGGGGACCGGCGCTGGGGTCCTGTGCAGCTGGAAACCGTGTGGCGAATCAGCAAAGCAGAGAACAGCGTTGTGCCGGCTTCTTCCTGGGACAGTTCCAGGGCCTCTGTGCCTTGGACTCCGCACGCTCATCCCCGTGCACGTGTGTGTTACAGTCCACTTGCTCATCCCAGTGCACGTGTGTGTTACAGTCCACATGCTCATCCCAGTGCACGTGTGTGTTACAGTCCACATGCTCATCCCAGTGCATGTGTGTGTTACAGTCCACACGCTCATCCCAGTGCACGTGTGTGAGTGTGCACATGTGTGTTACAGTCCACACGCTCATCCCAGTGCATGTGTGTGGTACAGTCCACACACTCATCCCAGTGCACTGTGTGAGTGTGTACATGTGGCAGTCCAGACGCTCATGCCTGTATGAGTGTGCACGTGTGTGAGTGTGCACGTGTGTGTTACAGTCCACATGCTCATCCCAGTGCACGTGAGTGTGCACGTGTGTGTTACAGTCCACACGCTCATCCCAGTGCACGTGAGTGTGCACGTGTGTGTTACAGTCCACACGCTCATCCCAGTGCACGTGAGTGTGCATGTGTGTGTTACAGTCCACACGCTCATCCCAGTGCACGTGTGTGAGTGTGCACATGTGTGTGGCAGTCCAGATGCTCATCCCTGTGCACGTGTGTGAGTGTGCACATGTGTGTGGCAGTCCAGACGCTCATCCCCGTGCATGTGTGTGAGTGTGCACGTGTGTTACACAGTCCAGACGCTCATTCTGTGCACTTGTGTGTGTGTGCACATTGAGAGATTTTGTACATGCTCAGTTTTAATTTCTCACTCTCCTGATGTCACTTTTTTTATGGATTTTGTGAACATTTTCTCAGCAGAAAGTTAAAGTTAGGAAGAAAAGATGGAATCTGGCACTCGAGTGCTGGCTCAGACCTTCGCAGCAGGCCCGGGGTGGCGCCTGTCGACCTTGCTCTCCCGTGGAGCTGAGCCCCAGGGGCACTTAGAAAGGGTGGTGCAGGGTTTGGGCCCAGGCCGGGCTGTGACTGGGTGACCAGGCTGTCAGATGCCCGGGACCAGGCAGCAGCGCTGCACCGTCCTTGTGCACAGTCGGTAACAGAGGACGTGAACCTGGCCAGAGGGAGCAATAGCTGTAAAGTGTTCTTGACCAAAGAATTCGGCTTCTGGGAGTTTCCCTGAGAGTGATCGTGGAGCCTACCCGAGGGCACCCGTCCCGGCGAGGTCTGTAGAAGAACTCGGGGGACGACCGCAGTGTGGGGGGATGGGTTAGGTGAGTGACAGTGCGTCTGTGCAGGAAGTGGGTGTCAGACATTTAACTTAGGCCCCGGGTGTGTGTGGTGTGGGTGTAGAGGATGCTCGTCTTCACGAGAAATACATCTGTGTGTGTGTTCGTAAAGGGAGGAGCGGAAGTACTACGATCTCCAAGGGGTAGCTCGTGTATTTCGGTGAAATGTAGGAAATGCTGCTTTTCTCCCATTCTTGTATCTTCCTTAAAAAGGAAATGATATTTGGGATTTTTTGTAATAAAAATGCTTGTTTTTGAGGGAAAGTAATCCAGAACCAGCCAATTTTGTGTCCGGAAGATGCGGGCAGCCCCTGGGGTGGTTTCTGGGTGCCTGTGGCCCTGTGTGCCTCCCACGCGCTGCGCTGAGCCTGACTCTGGTTCCAGGGGCCGCCGCCGGCACCGCCGAGCTGCTTCCGACCCCAAGCAGCAGCCTGAACTGGACCCTTGGCCTCCCCACCGACAACGGCCACGACAGTGAGCAGGTGTTTGAGTTCAATGGCACCCAGGCCGTGCGGGTCCCGGACGGCGTCGTGTCCGTCAACCCCAGGGAGCCCTTCACGGTGTCCGTGTGGATGCGGCACGGGCCCTTCGGCCGCAAGAAGGAGACGATTCTGTGCAGTTCGGACAAAACAGGTGCGCGAGTTGCTGGTGAATGCCGCCGTCCTGTGTCCCATGGGGTGGTTGCCGGGGACAGGCGCCCTTCCCTCCCCGCGGCCTCCCACTGGGCCGGCTGCTCTTGCACACGCCCTGGTTCGTGGCTTGTGCCAAGGGCACTTGGTGCTCCAAGGCCCGCGGCCTTAGCGCTTGGCTGAGCATCCGTGTTGCTCCGGAGTTGTCGGTGTGAAACCCTGCCTCAGCCCCCCGGGGTGGGTTGTGCGTGCAGACGAAACCGTGTCTTCCAAGTCCGTTAAAGGCGCAGCTCCTGCCCCTCCCCCCCCCAGTGGCGCTGGTCCAATGCCCATGGAAACTGTCTTTGCAGACATGAACCGGCACCATTACTCGCTCTACCTCCACGGGTGCCGGCTGATCTTCCTCCTCCGCCAGGACCCTTCTGGGGAGAAGAAGTACAGCCCTGCGGAGTTCCACTGGAAGCTGAGCCAGGTGAGCCTGTGGCTGCCGCGGAGAGCTGGCCTGGCACCAGGAGGGGAGGGGCCACGTGTTCCCGGGGCGGCGTGGTTTCTGTGGCTGGGACGAAGCAAAGTCTGATGAACTTCCCACTGAAACCCTCGCTCGTTTTGCACGTATGTATTCTGTGCGTGAAATGTAGGTACAAAAACCGGTGTGTTTTGTGTTGAAACACTGTTCACAGTTTGTCAGAATATACACCATGCACTTGAAAGTCAGGATTGAGACCCATGAGTTTGCTTACTCCTTAGTCAGGGCTGTGGCTCCCGGCCTGTGACTCAGCAGTTCAAGGGTGACTCAGCAGGTGCGGATTCCATGTCTTGGCATCTTTCGGACACCACACGCGCCATTAGCTCGGAGCAGTTCATGGTCCTGCCGTCAGTGCGTCACGTCCTTCCTGGTGATGTCATGTGTTTGCAAAGTTAATTTTCCAGCAGTTGCTCTGATAAAAAATCAGGCATGGAGGGAAGACCTGTGTTGTCCAGGAGGCAGGGTGGGCTGTAAACAGCGCACCTTCTTATCCGGGATCCTTACTCCTCGTTTAGGTCCAGGAGGGCAAGAAGAAAGCCTTCGGCCTTAGCGTGATGTGATTTGGCTCAGGGAGTGAGTGGGCGGAAACTGACCAGTGGTTTGGTGCCTGGAGTTGCTAAAACGCAACACTGCCTAAAGCAGCCACAAGGCAGACAAGAGCGGAAGCCCCTGGATGGGGAGGGCGAGCGTGTGACTGCACAGGGTGACATCAGGGTCCATCTGGCAGGTTTCACTTTTCCTGGTGTCTTTTTATTTCTATAAATAGTTCCTTCTCAGAGCCTTTTAATGCACTCATTCTCAGAAAACTAAAAGTCTGGTCAGGGAAAATAGTAACAACGTAGATGGCTTTAGACACAGTTCTGTTACAGTTACCCTAGCCTGTAGTTACATACTTAGTTTCTTCCCCTTACATGATTTTTTTTTTTTTTGGACAGGCAGAGTTAGACAGTGAGAGACAGAGAGAAAGGTCTTCCTTCCGTTGGTTCACCCCCCAAATGGCCGCCATGGCCGGCATGCGGGTGCAGGGCCCAAGCACTTGGGCCATCCTCCACTGCACTCCCGGGCCACAGCAGAGAACTGGCCTGGAAGAGGGGCAACCGGGACAGAATCCGGTGCCCCGACCGGGACTAGAACCCGGTGTGCCGGCGCCGCAGGCGGAGGATTAGCCTAGTGAGCCGCGGCATCGGCCCCCATTACATGATTTTTTAAAAATTTGATGATTGTGGCATAGTGGGTAAAGCGGCTGCCTGTGACACTGGAATCCCACGTGGGTGCTGGCTCAAGTACTGCCACTCCACTTTCGATCCAGCTCCCTGCTGCTGCTCCTGGGAAAGCAGCGGCAGATGGCCCACGTGCTTGTGCCCCTCTGACCCCCATGGGAGCCCTGGATGCAGCTCCTGGCTCCTGACTTTAGCCTGGCCCAGCCCTGGCTGTTGTGGCCATCTGGGGAGTGAACCAGCAGATGGAAGATCTCTCTGTCTCTTCTCCCTCTCCTCCCTGTGCAATTCTGCCTTTAAAAAAACCCTTGATTATGGAAAATTTCAGGCAATCTAAACATAGACTAGTGTAGACTACAGCCCTGAGCACCCTGCACCCGGCTCAGCAGGCGCCAGTGCCGGCTCGGTCCTCATTTGTGACGGCCGCCTGCCACCAGTGCCACTCGGTCCTCGTCTGTGACGGCCACTTAACCTGCGGAAATCCAGCTGGAGCGTCTCATCCTGTGGACCTGAGTGTTTATTTCATTATTACCTCCAAGAGATCAGTGTAGCCACAGTAACCTTTTTATTTTTTAAAGATTTACTTTTTGGAGCTGGCGCTATGACACAGTGGGTTAAAGCCCCAGCCTGCAGCATCGGCATCCCAAGTGGGTGCCAGTTTGAGTTCCAGTTGCTCCACTTCTGATCCGGCTCCCTGCTAATGGCCTGGGAAAGAAGCAGAGGACGGCCCAGATGTTTGGGCCTCTGCACCCATGGGGGAGACCTTGAAGAAGCTCCTGGCTCCTGGCTTCGAATGGGCTCAGCTCTGGCCATTGCTGCCATTTAGGGAGTGAACCAGCGGATGGAAGACCTCTCTATTTGTTTCTACCTTTCTCTGTAATTCTTTCATATAAAACAAATGAATCTTAAGAAAAGATTTACTTACTAACATTTGAAAGGCAGAGATACAGAGAGCAATCGTCCGTCTGCTGGATAGCTCCCCAAGCGGCCACAACTGCTATGGCTGGGCCCGGCCAAAGCCAGGAGCCAGGAACTCCTTCTAGGTCTCCCATGTGGGTGCAGGGGCCCAAGCACCTGAGCCATCCTCCACTGCATTCCCAGGTGCATCAGCAGGGAGCTGGATCAGAAGTGGAGCAGCTGGGACTCAAACTGATGCCTATGTGGGGTTCCGGCACTGCAGGTAGAGGCTCAACCTTCTGTGCCACAGTGCTGGCCCCGCGATAGCTTGGTTTACAGGTTAAAAGAAACCACAGCTCCTGTTACCAGCATTCAGTCATTATTTGCTTTTCAGCTTGGCTCGTTTGTGTGTTGCCTTCGCCGCCTGTGAACCAGGAGCCACACGAGGGGTGGCATGTGCTGATCGCATGGGGGATCCTGGCCGGGCAGGAGCTGTGTGTTCCACGCTGTTTCCTCAGCTCTCACAAAACACAAAACACGCACAGCACACCTTATTCTGGGCTGGGGGTTCTCTTTATTGTGGTCGGGGAAGCCGGCAGGCCCAGCGCGCCCCCTGGCGGGCCGACCTCCCACCCGCTGGCACACAGCGCCCTGGGACTCGCTGGCAGGGTTCCCGCGTTGGTGATCTTAGTCTCTCTCTCTGCAGGAAGACAGGCGCTCCCCCTGGGGACCTGCCCGCGTGCGGCTGCGCGGCTCTGGGTGATTGACGTTTCGCGGCTCTGGGTGATTGACGTTTCGCGCCCCCTTGCATTCGGCAGGTCTGTGACGAGCAGTGGCACCACTACGTCCTCAACGTGGAGTTCCCGAGTGTGACTCTGTTCGTGGACGGGGCTGCCCACGAGCCCTTCTCCGTGACCGAGGACTCCCCGCTGCATCCCTCCAAGCTCGACACGCAGCTCGTTGTGGGCGCCTGCTGGCAAGGTAGCGGCGTGGGCGGCGTGGGCTGCGTGGGCTGCGTGGGCGGGCTCCCTGAGCTGCTGGCGCCGCCCTCCAGGGCAGCTCCGTGTCTGGCTCTCAGGAATCGGGGTGTTTGGGGCTGAAGCACAGCATCACCTGTCCCGGCCCCCAGGAGCGGCCATCGTGTGAGTCCTCTCAGCCGTCCGGGGCGGGGGCAAGTGCTTGGACCTTAGTGCTTGCTGAGGTGGCAGGAGCGCTGGCCCGGGGGCGGGGCCTTGTGCCCCCTGCATCACAGGCCCCGTCTCGCTGGATCCTTCTGTTTCAAAGCTGAAGAAGCTGAGTGGGAGGGAGCCCCAGGCTGTCCGGGCTCTGACCCTGACAAGCAGGCGCTCTGAGTCTGCAGACCAGCCCGGGCTTGGAGCCCTCTGGTGGTCGGCGGAGGCCTGTGGCCCGTTCTCAGAATAATTGCGCGCAGGACTTCAGCGGTAACCCCGTGGGAGACGGTTCCCCGCAGGCTAGGGACAAGCTCTGTGGGACGCTGCGGGGCAGCAGCCGTGGTGCAGCCAGGATTCCCGATAATGAGAGCTTTTCTGATGGGACTTTGTTGTCTGCGACGTCCTGACGTGGTCTGGAAATTCCAGGGATTTCTGCTGGGGACAGAGTCACAGTTTAGCAGTTGCTGTGGACACTGCTGATAGGTTTGTAACCTACATTTGCTTTTTTTTTTTTTTTCCTTTTTTAAGATTTATTCATTTGAGAGGTAGAGCCATAGAAAGAGAGAGGGAGAAACGGAGAGAGAGGTCTTCCATCTGCTGGTTCACTCCCCCAGTGACTGCAATGGCCAGAGCCAGGCCAATCCAAAGCCAGGAGCCAGGAGCTTCTTCTGGGTCTCCTGTGAGGGTGCGGGGCCCAAGCACTTGGGCCGTCTCCCGCTGCTCTCCCAGCTGCATCAGCAGGGAGCTGGATGGGAAGAGGAGCAGCCGGGACACAAGCAGGTGCCCCATGTGATGCTGGCACCACAGGCGGAGGCTCAGCCCACTACGGCACGGCGCCGGCCCTGCCACGTGCTTATTTTATTATTTAAAATGTTGTTGTCGAGAGGCAGAGAGACCTGCACACCACACGTGTGTATACACACAGGGTAAAGAGGTGAAGAGAGAGTCCCCATCTGAGTCACTCTCCAGGTGCCGCTAGTGGCTGGGCTGCACCAGACCAGACCAGGAGCTGAGAACGGGGGGCGGGGGCAGGGACCCAGCTGCCACCAGGGAGCCGGAGTCGGACCCGGGCCCTTCAGTGTGAGCCGTGGGTGTTCTCGTCGCTGGGCCAAATGCCTGCTTCCCGTGGCCTTCGCGTCTGCCGTGGCAGGGCCGGGCTGTGGGAGGCGGTGCGCCCCAGCCTCCTGAGCGCCGCCTTAACCCTTGACCTCGCCTCTGCGCTGTCCTGTGAGGCCACCGCCGTCACTCGTGGGCCTGTGGGACTGGAGCTGGGTCGGAGGTTTGAGAGCCCAGTTCCCAGGACAGATGCGCTCCTTTGAGGAGGTCACGGTTCTCCTGCAGCTTCTTCCAGATGGGAGGGAGGGAGACGGTGTTCCCGAGTGGACCCCTCTGCGGCGCCCTCAGTTTAATTTTGGTGACAGTTCACCCACGAGAAACGAACACGGGACCCTGAGATGAGAAGTAATTACTGGAGACGTGGGGACAGTCTAGTTGATAGTTCAGACCCGCTTCCCGGGTGAGCCAGTGACTTCTGAGTGTTGCGAGAGTGACAACATGAGTGCAAACCTCAGTGCTGCTTGTCCTTGGGGAGCCTCGTCGCTGGGGCCACGTAAGCCACCCCGCCCCAGCCTGCTGCTGTGGCTCCTGCCGGTCTCACAGTATCTCGGCCGCCAAAGAGCAGTTACTTTTCGTCGTGTTTCCCCTTTCTGCTTCAGCCTTTGCCTCGGCCTTAGCCAAACAAATCCACGCAGACGCTCAGTTAACAGGGACGAGCCCCCCCCCCGCTTCCAGTGGACAGTGCCCGGGAGAGCTGGGCCGTGGGTGCCGGCGTCCATCACGGCGTGCTGTGGACTCGGCTGGGAAGGTGGGGCGGCAGGTGCACCTGCAGGGTGCTACCCTGTGCTTTTGCTGGTGCTGGGCAAAGGGCAGGGAGCCCTCCCCCCACGTGACCCGGGAAGTGGACCCCAGACCCACCCTGGAGGAGTGAGTTCCGTGGCCTCTGGGTCTCCATGTTGAGAACAGGTAGAGGTGCCTTGTCTGTCATGCAGAGGTTAACGTCCAGACAGGCAGGCTTGCCTTGAGCTCCCGTGAAGTAGGAGTTGTTTTGTTTTTGTTTTTGTTTTTGTTTTTTAAGGTTTTAGCATTTACTTAGAGAAATACACAGGAAAGCGAGGGCAGTGTAGACGCATACGCTGGGTCCAGACCGGGCAGAAGCCCGTGTGCCCCCAGGCACAGGACAACAAGGGCGGGGCCCAGCTCATGCCACGCCTTTTCTCCCCACCTCCAAGGGGAGCGGTTATGGTGAGATCGGGCAGGGCAGGAGGTCACGGAGGGGCAGGGCGAAGGCGTGGTCTCCGGCTCCTGAGTCTCACTGGTCCAGTCCGATCCACCTGCCCTCTCCCCTCAAGGATTCCAGACCTTAGTCTCACAGCGATGCTGAAGGGCCTCGTCCTGTCTCCCAGCTGCTGCCTGCTGGCCGGGGCGCAGCCCGGCCTGTCTTAGGCCTGGAATTCTCTCCTAGCTCCTCTAATGAGTTCCCTCTGTGAGCTGGAGTCGTCTCAGTCACCGCCAGTGGCCGCGGCCCCTGCTTGGTCAGTGATCCTCGAAGTCGCTGAGTTCTGAGAGTACAAGTTTATCCGTGAGCACGAGCAAAACTGGAACAAACCAGTTGCAAGTGGAGCGCCCTTAAGACGGACGGGACAGAGTTCGTAGACTCCCAGACCGTGGGGGCAACAGGCTGGCCTTCTGCAGATCATGGCACCGTGGGGCCTAAGTGTAGAGGATTCTCCTAGGACCCACGGGGAGTCTTGTCAGTACAGCTCCCGAGATCAGAAGAGGCAGGCGGGGCTCGTCTGCCCTAAGGTGCAGCAGTCTCCAGGTGACAGAGCAGGAGCTTAGCTTGTCTTAGAAAGCGGGGCTTTGATGTGTGTCCCATACCCGGGCCCGGGGCCCTCTGTGTGCTCCCCCACGTCCGAGGCGGAACGATGCCCGCCTGGCGCCCGGCCGTGGGGCGCGGCCTTCCCAGAGCGTCCTGCGCAGCAGCCCGTTGGCGGACGGTGGACCCCATGTGTGCTCTTGCCTTGAGTGTGACCTGTGATCTGGCCAGGAGGGGGCGGGAAGCAATGCAGGGGGTGGCGTCTGGGACACGGTGACGAAGCCCCGGCTCGTGTCTGCAGCAGCGGCTGCGGTGGCGGGGAGCCTCTCTCCGCCTCCCGTCCGGCAGCGGTGGCGGGGGCCTCTCTCCGACTCCCGTCCGGCAGCGGTGGCGGGGGCCTCTCTCCGCCTCCCGTCCGGCAGCGGTGGCGGGGGCCTCTCTCCGCCTCCCGTCCGGCCGCGGTGGCGGGGGCCTCTCTCCGCCTCCCGTCCGGCCGCGGTGGTGGGGGCCTCTCTCCGCCTCCCGTCCGGCCGCCCGGTCCTGTTTGCAGCCCTAACGGCCCGGCCACCCTCTGTCTGTCTCGCTTCTCCACAGAGTATTCAGGAGTTGGAAATGACACCGACACTGAGCCCGTGGCTTTGGCCTCTTCAGGTTGCTGGATTTTTGTTCCCTACAGCTCATCACCATGTTCCATTCCAAGATAGACGTGACTCATCCCACATGTCGCATGAAACGTGCGGTCGCTCGCAGCCAGGCCCGTTCGGGCTGCGTCCCTGCATCGTGCTTCCCCATCGCTTCGTGGGGTTTGCCTCTGCTGCCCACCCCAGCCCGGCCCCAGTGAGGGCAGGTGACTCACCCGTGCCGCGCGCTCACGGGTCCTGCCTGATCCCACCGCACACAGCCCCTTGCCTCTGTCTTGTATAGTTGAACCGCAGGGACAGGGAAAGACCCATTTCCGGATGTTGTGTCCTGATTGAAGTGGGGTTCTGTCTCATCTGCGTCTGCGTCTCGTTTTCCCATCACACCTCCGGGGGAGGCAGGGGCGCCTAGATGAAGGGACGGCGCTCGGCGTCACCGCCTGCCCAGCCACCCCCATGCGAGTGTCCCCAGGGCGTGTCCTTGGGGGGACGCGGCAGTGCTGGCAGGGTGGGGGGCACCGGGCACCGGGACATGGCTGGGTGCATGGGCACTCTGCTGGCGCCGCTGGCTCCCGGTCGGGGACCCCAGCCCCTCATTTCTGCAGGCCACATGCATGATCATCCGTGACTCACCGTCTGCATCGCCTCCCATGTAGATCGCAAGGCTAACAGGGTTTGGCGTGAACTAACCTGCATGTCCATCCACCGAGCTGCACCACCAGTAACCGTGCCCGGAGACGCCGCCCGGCGCTCACTCACGCCCCCTCTTCTCCCCTGCTCCACAGGGGGTGACCTGCGCATGACTCAGTTTTTCCGAGGAAACCTGGCCGGCCTAACGGTCCGTTCCGGGAAGCTCGCGGACAAGAAGGTGATCGACTGCCTGTACACCTGCAAAGAGGGGCTGGAGCTGCAGCTCCCCGAAGACAGTGGCCGCGGCGTGCAGGTAGCGCTGGGCGCTGCGGGGCTGCTGGGCTGCGGGAGGGGACGGCGAGGGCCGTGTCTACGCCGTGCATGCCACCGCTGGCGCCGAGTGAGCTCTGCCTCCGCGGGTCCCTGAGTGGGTCCATCCCAGGCCCGTCCCCTTTGCCGGGGCCATCGGGTGTCAGCTCCTTGCACCTAGAACCCGTTCTCCTCTCTCTCCGTCGGTGGTGACTTCAGATCCAAGCAAACCCCGGCCAGTCCGTGCTGACCGTGGCAGGGGACGACGTCGGGGAGCTGGAGAAGGCCCTGCAGCACGTGTCCTACGTGAACTCGCGGCAGTTCCCCACGCCCGGCGTCCGGAGGCTCACCGTCACCAGCTCCGTCAAGTAGGTCCCCCGTGGTGCTGCGTGGGAGGAGACGGCGCGGGTGTGGGTCTTGGAGACAACCCAGCAGCCCCCCTCCCGCAGAGGAAGGGCGTGAGCGAGAGGCACCCGTGTGTGCCCGCCATGCTGGGGGCTGCCGCCCGTGCCATGCCGTGTGTGTGGACACCGCCTCTGCGGCTGGTGTGCGTGGGCTCCCGGAACCCGTCACCCTTCCTTTCCCGCCGGCAGGTGCTTTAACGAGGCTGCCTGCATCTCCCTGCCCCCCGTGGACGGCTACGTGATGGTCCTGCAGCCCGAGGAACCCAAGATCAGCCTGAGCGGCGTCCACCACTTTGCCCGTGCGGCTTCGGAGTTTGAAAGCGCGGAAGGTGTCTCCCTCTTCCCCGAGCTCCGGATCGTCAGCACCATCACGCGGGAGGTGGAGCCCGAGGGGGACGGGGCTGAGGACCCCACAGGTGAGACCCCCCCACCCTCCTGCTGCCCCTTGCCTACCGGGCGCTTTCTGTGTGCGGGCTCTGGGGGTATTTTCTCACTGTATTGTGGTTCCTCGGTCACTTCCAGGATCGATCTGGGGGTGGGGGTCGTTCCCTGTGCAAACCCACCCGGAGAGGGCCCTTTCTTCTTTGTCTGGCTCTCCGAGGTGTGTGGCTAGAGGCTGCTCAGCCCCCGAGGCCAGTGGCCCCGCTGTTCTTGGTGGGGGTCCTTAGGGACCCGCAGGTGGTGAACGCGACTCCCTGCCATCCGCCACGGGGCCTTACCGGAGCCGTGGGCCTCACAGCCGCGGTCACTTCCGGTTGGGCCGCTTCTGCAGTTCAAGAGTCCTTGGTGTCGGAGGAGATAGTGCACGACCTGGACACCTGTGAGGTCACGGTGGAGGGGGAGGAGCTGAACCCGGAGCAGGAAAGCCTGGAGGTGGACGTCGCCCGCCTGCAGCAGAAGGGCATCGAAGTGAGCCACTCCGACCTGGGCGTGGTCTTCACAGGTGAGGGGCGAGGGGCTGGGCGGGGCCTCCCGCAGGGAGGGTGTTCCCCAGGGTGTGCACTGGGCCCTGCCCTGGTCCTGGCCCTGCCCGGGCTCCTGGTTGAAGCTGCCAGCAGGCTTCTCGCTTCCTCCCCGCAGGCGTGGACGCCATGGCCAGCTACGAGGAGGTCCTGCACCTCCTGCGCTATCGGAACTGGCACACCAGGTCCTTGCTTGACCGGAAGTTCAAGCTCATCTGTTCGGAGCTGAACGGCCGCTACATGAGCAATGAATTTAAGGTGGAGGTGAGTACAGCGCCCCCGCGAGAGGAGCCAGCAGCAGGGACACAGGGCTCCGGGGTCCCCAGGGTCTGAGGACGCTGCCGTGTAGAGCGTCAGCGGAGGCAGCGGTGCGGGGGGCAGGCCGGGTGGAGTGGCCCCTGGCGTTCTCAGGCCGGAGCTGTTGACCGCCCCCAGCTGCACCTGCAAGAGGGACTGGGAGGTATGGTTCTAGAAGGAGCAGCACCCAGGGACCCTGAGTCTTTGCAGCCGGGCCAGGCCACTGACCCCCGTCCTGGGCCTGGTGAGAGGTGCTGATGTGGGGACCTGGGGCGCCGGGGTCCCCCTTTTCTGAGCAGGCGAGCACCCACACTGTGACCCCGGGGCAGCAGCGTGCTGAGCTCCCTGTGCTGCCCAACCCTGTGCGAGCCACAGGTAGCCGGCTTGAGGGGTGCAGATGGCTGTGCCTTGTGCTGTCTTGGGGGCTGGGCCTGGGCCATCGTGTGTCCCCGGCCACCCAGGAAGGACTGGCGGTTGGTTGTCCCCTCCATGTGGATGGGTTCTCAGGAGATGCAGTGAACAGCGTGGCTAGCGGAGCAGTGTGCTGCGGGCGTCTGGCAGGCCTTGGTGCCCGCTGCCTGCTCTGGGTTTGTCCTGTTGGTTCTTGGCGCACACAGCTGCACCGTGTGCCGCCGGCACAGGTCCAGGAGCACTCGGAGTAGCACTGCTCATGCCCGGTGCTGGCTTCACCCCCTGGTGACCCCTGCTTGCTGCCGCAGGTGAACGTGATCCACACGGCCAGCCCCGTGGAGCACGCCAGCCACATGGCCGCCCAGCCGCAGTTCGTTCACCCTGAGCATCGCTCCTTCGTTGACCTGTCGGGTCACAACCTGGCCAATCCTCACCCATTCGCAGGTAGGGCCGGGGGGAGAGCACTGGGCTGAGCTGCCCGAGGCCAAGGCGCATCGCTGAAGCCCCGTGTCGCCTCTCCCCCCACAGTGGTCCCCAGCACGGCCACTGTGGTGATTGTGGTGTGCGTCAGCTTCCTGGTCTTTATGATCATCCTGGGGGTGTTTCGCATCCGGGCTGCGCATCAGCGGACCATGCGGGACCAGGACGCCGGGAAGGAGAACGAAATGGACTGGGACGACTCCGCCTTGACCATCACCGTGAACCCCATGGAGGTAGGCACAGATGGGGATGCTGGGGCTGAGTGAGACTCCCCTCTGAGAGAGCAGAGGCCCGTGCCATGCGATGCGCACAGCGGCTGTGCGAGGCAACGTCCCCATCCTCCGGGTGGGTAAGCTGAGGCTCAGAGGGGTTGTCTTGAAGCTCATCCTGCCTAGCAGATGCAGCCGTGAGCTCAGGCCAGAGCTCCGTGCACCTGAGAACAGAGGCGCCCCCTGCACCGGGAGCGCGAGGCTCCGTGGGAGGCGGCCAGAGCTCGCAGGGACTCCGGGGACGTCCCGGCCCCTCTCACTGGGGCGGATTCCCCTCTGCCCGCAGCTCCTGGAGGCTTGAGTCAGGAGGTGGACTCAAACTGCTGTCTCTTTGCCAGACATACGAAGACCAGCACAGCAGCGAGGAGGAGGAGGAGGAAGAGGAGGAGGAGGAGGAGAGTGAGGACGGGGAGGAGGAGGAGGACATCACCAGCGCGGAGTCGGAGAGCAGCGAGGAGGAAGGGGGCGGCCCCGGGGATGCCCAGGGTGCCAGCCGGCAGCAGCAACTGGAGTGGGACGACTCCACGCTCAGCTACTGACGCCCACGGCCGCCCGGCCCCGCCCTCCGCCCGTGCCGCGGGCCCATGGTGTACAAAGTCATTCCGGCCAGTAGGTCTGCAGACCCCTCCCTTCGCCGATCGCCGCCTGTGCTCGATGTCTAGGACCGTAGGCCCCCGCCCGCCCGCCTGCCCGCCGCTGCCTGGACGCTCCCCAGGGAGCGTGAAGCCCGCGCCCAGCAGGGGCCGGGGGACCAGGCTTGTTGACAAAGGGTAGAAATCGCTCGCTCCCACCCGGTAATCATCTGTTTTCTTTTTTTAAAAAAAGTTTTTATTTTTTTCCAGACTAGTGCATGTACAAAATGGCAAAACGGGGGTTAATATGTGGATGATTAACTGACTTTTTAATATTTTGTAAATAAACTGGGATTCTGTGTGTCCTTTGTGCCAGCGTAACCCAGGACTGGAATGTAAAGTGAGTTCAGGACAGAGCCCGCGGGAAGCCAGGCCCCTGCCCAGCTGTGGGGGCCCCCGGGGACCGGGTCGGGGACCTCTAGAGGCTGAAAGCGGCCCACAGGTCTCACCTTGGGGATTCCACCTGCTTCCGGCTTGGCTATTGGGGGCGGGGCTGAGGGTCCCCGGCCCCTCACTCCCCAGAGGCCAGCAGCCCAGATGCACTTGTGCTCAGCATCGTGGTTTGCACTTAGCCCACGTGCGTCGCCCTGCCGTGCTGGTGAACGGATGTGCAGGGGGTGCCAGCCACCGGCCACTTGGTGTGGGACGGGAATAGGCCCGAGGGACCCTGACTCAGAAGACGCCCCATGGCCTGAAGCAGTGTCATCTGTGGCCGTCTGCGCCCTCCCCTCCCCTCCCCAGAGCCCCGTGGGAGGCCCCCGCCCTGGGGGCCAGAATCCACGCCCAGCAGCCGAGAACACACGGGCTTCCCGAGTGCAGGTCACGCCGGCGACAGCTGAGCCTGGGACGGGTCCCCGCTGCCGGGTGCTGCGTGTGGCCGCCTCCCGCGTCCCGCCCCGTAGCTGCTCTGTGTAGGACAGACGCCCGTGCTGTTGCTGTGTGTGGAATAGGTCGGAAAGTATATCTGCTACAATAAAGCTCCGGCTCTGACTCCAGCTGCAGTGCGGTCCGTGTCTGTCTTGGTTCTAACCGTGCGTTCCCGCATTTCTTTTGGAGCCCAAAACATAAGAACGTAAAAAGGCCTTTATTTCTGTTATCTGCTTTTACCTCATTGCAAGGTTTCACAGAGTGCTGGTCTCAGCCTACATCAGTGATCATGAACTCACCCTCCCCATACAGTAACATGAAATATTGTAAAAAAAAAAAAAAAGAGAGAGAGAGAAGATGGTCTTTTTACCAGGCACACAGAGCACAGACCCGAGCCGGGGGTTGCTGACGTGCAAAGCCTGCAGCTTGGATCCAATAAATAACAAATCCATCCGGGCGGCAGAGCCCACGGCTTGGCCAGTGCGTTCCAGCGCTTAGCCATGTAGGCAAGGCGGGCGCTCCGTGGTAGCCCCCACTGCCACAGAGCCCCTAACACGGACACAGGGCTGGCACCGGTCTCTGGTTGGCCATGCACCTGCTCTGCCATGTTGGAGGCCCCTGAGAGCCCGGGAGTGTCTCCTGGCAGGTCCTGCGTCGGCCATTCACGGGGGAGGGTCCCAGCCTCAGGGCCAGAGTCGGCTTCCAAAGGCTCAGAGTGGCCCACAACCTGCGTTCAAGCTGTCCAGGTCCAGGCCTGTGGGAGGCCTGGGGCTCAGCTTGGACCCTTCTCAGCTGAGCACGGTCAGAGGAGAGATCCCGCCTCCCCCAACAGGCACCTGATGAACCTCGAGAAATGCTGAGGGGCCGGGGGAGTGGGTCCTGTCCCTCCCTTCTCAGAGACAGCTGACCTGCCGCCACCTGTGGGCCAGCCTCGCTCAGCCGTCGGGGCTGAGCCCTGGAGGTTCAGTAAGTGGTCGGGCTGTTACTTCCTTACCCGCAACCAATTCCTGCAGCAGAGGGGAGGGGACCCCCGTACCCAGGCATCACTCTAACAGTGAGGGACCCCCCCACCCCCACCCCGGCTCCCCAGTGGCCTGCGACTTGGTCAGGGCAGGGTGCACGGGACGGGCTGCACTGAGGGGCAAGATGTCCTGTGTAGATCGTAGGCACCAAGGGACTGCTAGGTCCCCAAGACCCAGGCAGTCGGGCGGGGAGCCCGGCAAGGACCCCCCACCCCGGAAGTGCGGGGCCAAGGCCCAGCATCTGGAAGACTTGATGTGACCATCAGCAAAGTGCAGCCCCCCGGGCTGTGGCGGGGACATTGGGGGCAAAGCGGATGCGTTTCCGGTTATGGCTGTTGAGTTCCTGCAAGGTGTCACGTCGTGAAATAAATAACCCGTGTAAACAAAGGCAGTGGGGAGGCAGCTGGGCTCCCAGGTGCTGGGCCCGGGACGGACGCACGGAGCGGCCACTACTGCCGGTTGTCTTTGGACACGTTGTGGGCCAGCCAGTTCACTTTGGTCTTCCAGCTCTCCCGTAGGGCTTCGTTAAACTTCACCCGGAAGTGCTTCAGTGCCTCCTCCTCTGTCTTCCCCAGGGCCAGGGAGTCCTGAGGACACAGGCAGGGTGGGGTCTTCTGCCCCCTGGGTCCCTTGAACTGCCCCCCCCCCATGAGCGCTTCAGGTGGGGAGTTGAGATGGCCGCTTGACATGTGCAGTGGGAAAGTTCCTCTGGTCCCAGTCAGGCCCCCGCACCTCCCCCAGAGACAGACCCCGGGGGAGAGCCCTGGCAGGTGTGGGCTGCTCCACCTTCCAAAGATGCAGGAAGGAAAAAGCTGGAGGGAATGGAGTGGCCTGGTCCTCAGGGTGAGGCCACATGGGCAGAGCGGCAGCCCAGCAGGGCCACTGCCCACAGACCCCCACTGGCTCCCCGGCCAGCCTGAGCGGCGCCCGGGGTCCTGCTGCCCTGTGAGCCTGGGCGAGTCAGTGGCCCCTGGCCTCCGCCTGCCCTGGTGCCTACCTTGAGGTACTGGATGTCCTTGGGGCAGCTGAGCTCGGGGAGGCCCGCTGCCCGCATGAGGGCAAAGAGGTGCAGGAAGAGCAGCCCGTGGCGCCGCAGGATGGTGTACGCTCTCTCACAGTAGCCCCGGAACCTGCAGCATTGCGGGGAGCACAGAAGGCTTTTGGGGTCCCCCAGCTACGCCCAGCCTGAAGCCAGTGGGTCAGTCTGCATCTGGCTGCACCTTCCCTCTGACCACCTGCTCTTGCCCCGGAAACAGGTGCACAGGCAGCCCTTGTTCTGGCCCTTGAGCCCCTCGCCCCCCCCTCCCACATCACCCCGTGGAGCACATGGCATCCAAGGGCACTCCCTGCTCAGAACCCAGACATGCTCCCCATCCCCCCACCAACCCAGGCACTGAGGGGGCACTGGGTGGGGCTGAGGCAGCCTCACCTTTCAAACTTCTCACTGTTGTTGGTCTTCCCCTGCTGAATCACGTGGACAAAGTCGTAGGTGAGGATGAAGGGGACTCGCTCACGGTTGATTCCGAACTTGGTCTTGAAATTCCCCAGGAAGTGACCGAAGTCAACATGGAACAGCTGGGGGGGGGGGGGTAAAGGCTGAAATGGCATCAGGAAGGGGAGCAGCTGGGCCCGGGGGAGGGAGGAGCCTGGAGCTGTGTGCCTAGTGGATGGGTTGGCAGGCCCCGCGAGAAGGCACGTCCACTGCCAGCTGCCCCGGCCACCCCTACCTGTCCACTCTCACGGATCATGATGTTGTCACTGTGTCTGTCGCCGATGCCCAGCACGTATGTGGCCACACAGTAGCCGGCACAGGAGAGGGTGAACTCCTCAATGGCACGGTCCAGGGCCTCCCTGGTTGGGGGGAGGGTTAGGTTGAAAGCCATGGCCACACCATTGTGCAGCTCCTTGTGTGAAGAGGCGGAGTCCATTTGCCTTCCCTTTGGACCTGGCCCCTGACTTGCTTTGACCAACAGAACGTGAGGACACTGTTCCAGGCCATAAGACATTTCATGGATTTTGAACACCCCTGAGTGCGCCAAGGCTCACCCACTAACGGAGAGGCCACAGGGACCGAGGCACAGGTGATGGCCAAGGCCAAGGCCCATGCATGTGACCGTGGCCAGCTTAGACCCTCCAGGCTCAGGCAGGCGAATGGAGCACTCTAAGCAAGGCTGGCAGAAGAACCAGCCAGCTGAGCCCAGCCTCAAATGGCCGATTCACGATTCAGCCAATCGTAAGGGCTGATGTGCTACGGCCCTGAGCGGTGGGGTCAACACAGCCATAGACAACTGATACATATGTAGCAGAGACCCACCCCCCAGTCCTCAGGTCGCTGGGGGCATGTGCTGGGACCTCAGGCCCTCGCTTCCTGTGTGATGCAGGCTCTCTGCCTTTTGCTTCACTGTAGGCATTGTGAAGACACCACCTTTAGGCCCCCACCAGAGGCCAGCTCAGGGAAGTGGGCGGAACTGGACATTCGGTCTCCAAAACTGTGAGCCACACAGAGAGCTCTTCTCTTCCTAAGTCACCCGGCCTCAGGCACTTGGTTACAGTATCAGAAAACCCTGAGGGACCCTGTACCCTGCCCTGCTCAGAACGGGGAGGGCATCCATCACTCCCGGCCTCAAACCTACCCAGGGTTCTTGGACTTGAGCCAGTTGAGCAGAGCGTCCTTGTTGAAGGCAGCCGTGGCCGCCATGTTGCTCTTGTTCAGCTGGATGTTGGCAATGGTGTCCGAGTGGAGAACTACCTCGATCAGGCCTGTGCGGTCCCCCGTGGGGAGACAGCCATAGGGGGTCATCCTGGGCAAATGGGGGCAGGGGGAGAGGTGGGTCGCTTGGTCCCCAGGAGCACGGGGCACACACAAGGGCTTCTGGGGCCACAGCTCTCCAAGCTCGTGCAGGAAGGAGGCTGTAGGCTCGAGCTCCCGTATACTCAGCGAACCAGCCGGGGGGCCGCTGCCCGAGTCGGAGCGGGAAGCCAGGGACAGAGGGCAGTGGGGGAGGGGGGGCGCGCTCCAGCCGAGAGTGGCCTTTTCCCGCCCTCACCTCAAGTCCAGGCCCTCCTGCTTCCACAGGACGTCCATGAGCTGGATCATCTGCAGGGTCAGCATGTCCTGGCGGAGGTCTGCATGGCCGCCGGGCACAAGGAAAAGGCACGACGAGTGTCCGGGGGTGTTCTCAGGACCCTGGGACCCTGCACCCCAGGACTGCGGGGGAGCTGGCCTGGCTCACCGTCCCCGTTCTTGAAGATGATGCCCACGCTGCCCTCGCTGCCCGCCTCCTCGTTGCTGTACACGATCCACAGGGGCTTCATCTTGGAGTCCATGAAGGTGCACTGCTCTACGCTGCCGGGCCAGAGCGCTCCGTCAGCCAGGCCCCTGCACGGGTCCCCCCGGGGCGGGCACGGGCCTGGGGCTCACCAGACTTCGGCCAGCAGGGTGCTGGGGTCGAGCGGGGACTGCAGGTGCGAGAGGGCCTCCAGGTAGGCCTCCTGGCGCATACACAGGTGCATCAGCTCCTTGGTCTGCGGCTTGGTGGTCTTCTGAGAGCTCACCTTGACGAAGTCATTCAGGGCCTTCAGCTTGCTCAGTGCTTCCCCCTGGCGGCGGGGAGAGAGTGAGGGTGGCGGTGGGCCCAGAGATCCCAGCAGGACGCCGAGCCCCGCCCTGGCCGCCCTGGGCCTTACCTGCTTCATCAGCACCTTCATGTGATGGGTGCTGCCCCTGCAGTAGGCCTCCATGATGAGGCCGAAGCGCAAAGCCACGGAGGGCACGTGCATCTCGGAGCTGGAGGGAGGAGGAGACGCTGAGTGTCACGGGCAGGGCCGCCTGCCCCTCCCCCGCCCAACGCTGGCCCGAGTGAGTCCAGCTACCGGAGGTGCCAGAAGAGGAAGTGGCCGATCTTGCGGTTGGCCAGGGCCCGGCCCAGCAAGAACTTGGTCAGCTCGCAGTCCAGGTAGGACTCGTACTTGAGCACCTGCACCAGCTGCAGGAGGTACTGGAAGAGCTCGTCATCCCTGCAGGGGGGAAGGGCCGGCTGCAGGTGGAGGGCAGGCCACAGGGCGGGCTCAGTGTCCGCCCCCCGCCCGTGGCCGGCAAAGCCACCAACCCGAGGGGTGCCTGGCAGGGACTCACGTCAGCTTCCGCAGGGACTTGATGGCAAAGGAGCCCACGTGGCAGTCGGGGAAGCTGAAGTCCAGCAGCTCCAGGGCACTCAGCACGGGCAGCTCGGGCCAGGAGCACAGCAGATGCAGCATCTGTGGGGCCAGCGGTCAGGACGGCAGGCGGGTGGTGGCCGCCCCACTGCCCCGGCCCGGCCCCAGCGCCCTCTCCACCCACCTGGGCCACATCCTCATGTTTGTTCCACTTGGTGACCAGCAGCAGCCGGGCCAGCGCCTCCGGGAAGCGCTCCTGGACTTCGTGCCGCATCTTCCACACCAGGTCCTTCTCGTGCTCATACAGCTCCCCAGACCCCCGGCGCTCCAGGATCTCCCGCAGCTGCAGCTGCTGAGGCGCCCATGGGGGTGAGCTTGGGCGGCCACGCCCACCCCATGCCCCCACCCCCGCACACCCACTACGCTCACCTCCTCCTCCGAGATGGGCGCTCGCTCCCCGTGCCGCCCCAGCTCCAGGATCTGCAAGGAGCGGTCCTGCTCTCAGGGCCCCGGCCCGGACCAGCCCTGGCAGAGCCCTGGGCGGGCATCTGCACCCCAGGTAACTGCCCATTGGTGGGGGCTGCCCCGTGCACCACAGGGCACATAACAGCATCGCCAGCCTCCACCCCCAAGGTGCCAGGAGCACCTGCCCTCCAATCGTGACCACCAAAAATGCCATCAAGACATTGCTCAAGGTGCCCTGGTGGGCAGAATGGTTCCCGATGAGATCCATGGCTCGGGCACAGGAAGACACCAGAGCCAAGGCAGGCACTGACCGTGCCTGGTGACCAGTCCCCCACCATGTGGTCAACCTCAGCACAGTCCAGGACCATGCTCAGCCTCTGGGCGGGGCTCCCGGCTGACCTTCTCCAGGGGCGGGTAGTACACAGGATGGGGGGCCACCTCGGGCAGGCAGATGACCAAGGCGGCAGCGCTCTCGGTGTTGGGGTTACCGCGCACGGTCCCCGTGGGGTTCAACAGCTCCCCTTTCTCATCTGGAAGCAGGGACAGATGGAGTTGCATGGGGGAGGCCTGTCATCGTGGGGACCCCTACCCCTCCAAGGCCTCTGCCCCCCGGGCGGGGCCCACCTGGGACAGAGGGCCACATGTAGAGGCAGCGCTCCCCGGTCTTGAGCTGGTCCTTGTAGTCGAACAGCATGAGGTTGGCCCAGGCGATGGGGCAGTCCTGAGGGAGGCGGTGGCAGGTCAGGGCCAGCCACCCACGCACCTCTACTTGCTCATCTGCGCAATGGGACCGGACTCGGAGCTAAGCTCTCCTGGCCACCCCACATCCCACTGGCGGTCACCAGGCCCCATGGGAGCCCTGCCAGGGGACGGGGAGGCCCCACTGTTTCCTCCGTCCTGTTGGAGGTTCCAGTGATGCAGCCAGCAAGGCCCATGGGCCCCCTGCCCCTTTCTGCTCCTGCCTGCATCCCCACTCCCGGCTTCTTGACAAAGACCCACAGCAACCACATGAGTCCCCAGAGCAGGCCCAGCTCAGCTGCAAGATGGCAGGGCCGGGGCTGGGGGTGGGGTGGGGGGGTGGGCCACACCCTGGGCCTGGTGACCCAGGGCCCTGCGGTCATCCCCTGGTTGGCCGCAGGCCTTTCCAGACCCCCAAGGACACTGCATTCCCCCTTCCAGCCCTGTCAGGCCGGGCTCGGGGGCAGGAGCCAGGGCTGGCTGCCAGGCTGGGCCAGCAGGGGGCTGGGGTCCCCCCGAGTCCTCAGAGGCCGGGAGCCTCCCCGGGCAGCGGCCACCCACCGCCTTCTTGGACTTCTTCTTGGTGGAGCGCGCCTTCTTGGCCTTCTCGACCACGGCGTAGAGCGCGAAGCAGAGCCGGGCCATGCGCGGCAGGTCGCAGATGCTGATGTCGAACTCCAGCCGCTGCTTCCACACGGGCTCGGAGCTCACGCTCACCTCCGCGCTGGACACCGTCTTGCATAGCGTCTCGTTGCCATGGAAGAGCCCGGCCTGCACCACTAGCTGGGGGAGGTGCGTGTGCAGGTGAGGGGCCCCGCCTAGCCCCCTGTCCCGGGCTCCTCCTTCCCCATGTAAAGACCCCATCTCCTGTCCTCATTTTCACAGGGCTCTGAACCCCACCTCCCCTGTGGAGAAAGGGGGTCCAGCAGAGGGAAGGCTGGGGGGAGGGGAGGGCACCCTGGGCTTGTGTGCGTCCCCCTGCCTCCGTTTCCCCTCAGCACTAGGATTCTAAGGTCCACTCTGGCTGGAACCTCCTGTGGCTCCCTTCTCCCCTGGGAGTCTTCTGGGGGGGAGCAGGAATTTGCACCCGAACAGGCCCTGGCCTGGTCTCCCCTGCCCATCCGCCTGCCCTGCCCATCCGCCTGCCCTGCTTGCTTGTAAAGACCCCAGGCCCCGTGGCCCAGGTCCCCGTCCCAGCAAAGGGACAATGAGTCCCCAGGCTGCTCTGAGGAGGGCAGAGCAGGGGCCAGCAGGCATGGGAACATGTTTAAGGGTCAAGGCACCTGCAGCTGGGAGCTCCCTCAGCCCAGCTGCAGCTGCTCCTCCTCCGGGCCTGGCCCCGCCCCCAACTGCCTCTGCGGCTCTGGGGTCCCTGCACCGAGCCCAGCCCCGCAGCCTCCACCAAAGCCCAGTACCCAGAACCCAGCCCGCCTGGGGTTTCTGCGAACGGCCACCCCCCTTCCTGTTTTGAAGCAGCAGCTCTGGGTAGTGGCTTTCGTGTGTCCTCCCTCTTCCTCTGCCCCCACCCCCACCCCAGGCCACAGCCACCTTGTTTGTACAAACAACAGGGCTCCCCCGCCCAGCCCACAGCCCACGGGCCACGGGCCCTACCTTCATCCGCTCGTCGGCGTTCACCTTGCTGCCCTGGACCAGCTCCAGGCAGAAGGGCTGCTCCAGGGACCACAGCGACACAGAGGAGGGCTGGGGGCACAAGGGGCACAGCTCACGCCTCTGGCCGAAGGCAAGGCCCATGGGCGCGTGGGGGCAGGGTGAGAGGTCACAGGTGGCAGTGACGCTTGGGGACCTGGCCAGAGTCGCTGTGCAGGCACCCAGGGTCCCAGCACCCGGGCCCTGCAGAGAAGGGCGCCCTGGGCCGACTGCACAACACGCTGGCTTCTCGATGCACAGCCTCGTCCCCCACAGTGACCCGCGGCCGGGGGAGGTGCCCACAGGGAGGCAGGGGTGGACGCCACCTCACCTTCTTCATGGGAATGGGGGGCGGTTTGGTGCGAGGTTTCTGGACCTGGGGTGCGGGGCTGCTCTGCTCGTCCCGCATGGCCAGGATGGAGGAGGAGTGCACCATGGTCAGGTGCGGGGTGAGCCCGCTGTGCAGGCAGCTGCGGATGTACTGAGGTGGGGGGCACAGTGAGCACCCCGTCCCAGCCACGCCCACATGGTCTCCCCCAGGGTGGCCCCTGACTAGCCCAGGCTGTGGTGACACAGTGCGGGGGGGGTGTCATGGCTGCTGGGCTGTCCTGCCCCTCCTCCCTCCTGATACGCACCAATGAGGCCACCCCTGCAAGAGGGTGTGCTCTGGCTGGGGACCCCAAGGGCCTGGGTTGCCCTGTCCAGGAGGGGCCCAAAGACCAGCCCCGGTCAGGGCCGTGGGGAACCCCCCAGCAGAGGGCCCGGCAGGCCTCACCTGGAACTGGCAGAGGGCGTAGCTGCCATACAGGTACTCGTGCCGCCCATTCACCTGCAGCGTGTAGTCCTCCGGCTGCTCTGCCAGGGGCTGCCGGAACACTGTGGCCTTCTTCCGGAGGGCGCAGGCCATCAGTGCCAGGGGCATGTCCTTGGTGGACACCTGGAAGGTGAAGCTCTCCTGCAGGGGAGGAGAGCGGGCGGCCTTTGGCCTTGAGGCCCCCATGTGGTTCTGGGGCTCCGGGGGCAGCCCCATCCCCTGAGCAGATGCCACATGAGGGCAGGGCCCCAGGTGCCCACCGCTGAAGGCACCAGCAGCTGTTTGTTCAACAGAGAATGGCCCACTGACCGACGCCGCCCGTTGAGCTTGCACTGGTGGCATGCATGGGCGCCTGGCAAAGCCCATGTGAAGCTCTGGAGGGCAGGGCGGCTCGTGATGACCGTGGAGTGTCGTCGGGAGGGCCCCCAGGGCTCACCTCACTGCCCTCAAACTTGACGTTGACCAGCAGGGCCCGGCTGGGGGCGTGCGGGGCGCCGGCCCCCCAGCTGCGCGCCGAGGGCTCCAGCTGCACGGGGAAGCTGTATTGCAGCCAGGCCTCCCAGCCCAGCTGCTGCCTGCGCACGGCCGCCTCCTCGCAGAACTGGCGCATCTTCGTGCGGAAGTCGTTGACCTCTGGGTCGCGCAGGGAGTCGAACTCATGGAGGCCTGAGGGGCGGGAGCATTGGGGTCAGCGGGGGTCCGCGGGGTCAGCGGGGTCCGCCAGCGCGGGCAGGGTCGCTACCTTTGCCGATGAGCAGGCTGATCTGCGAGTTGATGAGCTTCTTCACGCGGTCGCCCTCGCGGGCCACCAGGCGCAGCACGGGCAGGAAGGGCTGCACGTCGCACAGCCGCCGCTGCTCATCCTCCAGCTCCTGCGGCTCGGCCGTCTGGCTGACGCACGTGAACACGTAGGCCTCGGGGTCACTGAGCATGTGGAAGAGCGGCTCGTACTGCGCACGGTGCCACAGCACCTGCAGGGATGGTGGCCGTCAGCCCCGCCGCGCGTCGCCCTCTCAGAAAGCCAAGGCAGGTCCCCGGAAGCAGCACCCACCAGGGCGCCCCGGGCCCTCGTGCATGGAGAGCTGAGGCCAGGCGGTGGGTCCCACAGCCCCCACTCCAGACCACCCTTACGCCACCCGGCAAGAGACAGGCAGACACAGCCGCCAGACAGTGCCCGCACCCCAGCTCTCTGTCCTGGGGTTCATCACCCTGACCTTTCAGGGGTGGTGACTAATTCAGAAACGTGTCACTCATTGAGGACCAGACAGAGCTCTCCAGGGCCATGTGTAGCCATGCCCCCACAAGTGTGGGGCGGGAGGCATCCTGGACCCCTGATGGGGTCGGGGAGGGGCGGCAAGCAGCCCCACCCCCTGCTCATCACACGGCTGGTCCTGGTCTGTCCCTGGTCTGGGACACGGGACCCAGGGACTGCATGGACCAGTGCGGAGGGGTCCCGGGGGGTCAGTAAATGTGGGAAGTCTTCGCGCTGTGGAGCAGCAGATCCCACTCCAGACCATTTCCACGGAAACAGCTGTCACCAGCACACTAACAAAGCGGTCCCGTAGCACAGGCACACCTACCCACGCACATGCACCTGCGGCAGCTGAGGAGTGAATCACTGTGACAGATAACAGGTGGGCATCAAGTATTTACCAGGGGGTCCCTGATATAACAAATAGAGGCCGGTGTTGGGGGTAGCAGTTATGGGATGCCCACGGCCCCTAGCAGAGCACCCAGCTTTGAGTCCCCGCTCCACTTCCACTTCCCGCTTCTTTCCAATGCGCACCCTGGTGGCCGTGGCTCAGGCTCAAGCGGTTGGGCCCAGGTCACCCACGTGGGAGACCTGGATTGAGTTCTGGGCTCCTGGCTTCAGCCTGGCCCAGCCCTGGAAGTCCCAGGCATGTGGGGAGTGAAGCAGCGGATGGAAGATCTTTCTTTGTGTGTCTCTCTCTCTGCCCTTCACATAGATAAAAATAAATACAAAAGAAAAAATACGAAGAAACTGAAGCCAAACGGAGGTGCGAGGTGAGGTGACATGTTTTGGGGTCCTGGGGCCTCCGGCTGCGGCGTCCCTCACCGCCTCTCTCTGCCTTTGCTTCCTGCTCCAGTGTGTGTCCTGCCCTTGCTTGTGCCCCAGGTCCAGCTTGCGGGCTCCTGAGGTCGAAGCCCTGCCCCGGGAAGCCCCTCACTGTGGAAGTGGCCCCGAGGCTGCAGGTCTGACTCAGCAATCCATCCTGACAGCGGCTGAGTCAAAACCAAACCCCGGAGCCTCGCCGAGGAGGACGGCGGCTGTGGCAAAAGACCTGGAAAACCTCCAGTGGCCGCGGCTCCCGACACGACGGCCCAATCCGGGACGGCACGCACGCCCAGCCTTGGCAGCAGCCCTGCGAAGCCGCTCTGCTATACTAACTAGTCAACCAGTTAATCACCCAGTAACCTAGTCAAACAAACCTACGTTAAAGTGAGGGGAAGCTGGAGCCAGCACCTGGGATACAGGAGCACTGGTTCCGGTCCCCACCGCTCCACTTTTCATCCACGTCCCTCACGCTGCACCTGGGAAAGCAGCGGAAGACGGCCCAAGGGCTTAGGCTCCTGCCACCCAGTGGGAGACCCGGATGGAGCTCCAGGCTCCTGGTTTCAGTCTGACCATTTGGGGAGTGAATCCGTGGATGGCAGTCCCGTCCCCGTCCTTCTCTCTCTCTCTCTCTCTCTCTCTCTGCCTTTCAAATAAAAAATAGATCTTAATTTTTTTTAAAGTAGTGAGGAGCTGGCTTCAGAATAGCAAGAGACCGCTAACCGCAAGGTCTGGACACAGTTTGTGTCTCGCAGAATTTGCGTCTGAGAATCCCAGGCCTAAGAAACCAGCCTGTGTCCGTGCGTCTGTGTCCCTCGGGGCTCTGAGCTCAGAGGCTGTACCTGCTTGATGGTGCTGAGGTTGGCATTGCGGGACACGGGGAAGTTGAGGTAGATGCCGGTGGGCAGCAGGAAGTCCACCGCCACATTCTGATTCTCTTCCTTGGTCCAGAATTCCATGGGGCAGTCAACCCCAGGGGGCATTCTGCTCCGTCACTTCTCGGGGGCCCGCTGTTCTGCTAAGGAGACAAAGGCACACAGGAGATGACACATCCGGCCCCTGGACACCCGGCACTGCCCCTCGGGCTCAGCCTGCCCCTGGACACACGGCACTGCCCCTCGGGCTCAGCCTGCCCCTGGACACCAAGCACTCTGCCCCTCGGGCCTCAGCCTGCCCCTGGACACCCACCACTCTGCCCCTCGGGCTCAGTCTGCCCCTGGACACCCGACACTCTGCCCCTCGGGCCTCAGCCTGCCCCTGGACACCCGGCACTCTGCCCCTCGGGCTCAGCCTGCTCCTGGACACACGGCACTGCCCCTCGGGCTCAGCCTGCCCCTGGACACCCGCCACTCTGCCCCTCGGGCTCAGCCTGCCCCTGGACACCCGCCACTCTGCCCCTCGGGCTCAGCCTGCCCCTGGACACCCGACACTCTGCCCCTCGGGCTCAGCCTGCCCCTGGACACCCGACACTCTGCCCCTCGGGCTCAGCCTGCCCCTGGACACCCGGCACTCTGCCCCTCGGGCTCAGCCTGCCCCTGGACACCCGGCACTCTGCCCCTCGGGCTCAGCCTGCCCCTGGACACCCGGCACTCTGCCCCTCGGGCTCAGCCTGCCCCTGGACACCCGACACTCTGCCCCTCGGGCCTCAGCCTGCCCCTGGACACACGGCACTCTGCCCCTCGGGCTCAGCCTGCTCCTGGACACACGGCACTGCCCCTCGGGCCCAGCCTGCCCCTGGACACCCGCCACTCTGCCCCTCGGGCTCAGCCTGCCCCTGGACACCCGGCACTCTGCCCCTCGGGCTCAGCCTGCCCCTGGACACCCGACACTCTGCCCCTCGGGCTCAGCCTGCCCCTGGACACCCGGCACTCTGCCCCTCGGGCCTCAGCCTGCCCCTGGACACCCGGCACTCTGCCCCTCGGGCTCAGCCTGCCCCTGGACACCCGGCACTCTGCCCCTCGGGCCTCAGCCTGCCCCTGGACACATGGCACTGCCCCTCGGGCCTCAGCCTGCTCCTGGACACCCGGCACTCTGCCCCTCGGGCTCAGCCTGCCCCTGGACACCCGGCACTCTGCCCCTCGGGCCTCAGCCTGCCCCTGGACACATGGCACTGCCCCTCGGGCCTCAGCCTGCTCCTGGACACCCGGCACTCTGCCCCTCGGGCTCAGCCTGCCCCGGGTGGCTGGTGCCCCTCGCCCCAGGCCCCGTATGGGCTGAGCTGTGTGTCCTCCCAGGTGGGCAGGGTCTTGGCAGTGCCAATAGACCCACACCAAGTCACTTCCCCCCAGGACACACACGCTGGCCACCCCATCACAGCTGCCAGCAGGCACACCAGGAGATGGCAGGGTCTCTAATCACCCACCCCAGACCTGCCAAAGACCAAGGCTGCAGTTCTCTGAAACCTCTTTTCTCATTTTTTAAAAAGATGTATTTATTCATTTGAAAAGCAGAGTTAGAGGAAGAGAGAGAGAGAGAGAGAGAGAGAGAGAGAGGTCTTCCATCTGCTGGTTCACTCCCCAGAGGGCTGTAACAGCTGCGGCTGGGCTCAAGCACTTGGGCCATCTTCCCGCGCCTCCGCAGGCACCTCAACAGGAGCTGGGTCGGAAGTGAAGTGGAGCACCACATGGCCTAACAGTGGCTCAGGCACCTAGCAATGTCAGAATGTCGGAATCCCACGGAATCCCGGTCACACCCACCCCCGCGGGTAATGCGGCCTCGCAGTCTACAGGGCTTTGAGTAATCTGCCTGCCTCCGCCAAGCCGGGGATGCAGCTGTTTACAGCGTCCATGCAGGGGCTGGTGCTGAGGCGTGGTAGGCTAAGCCTCCACCTGTGGCTCCAGCATCCCATATGGATGCCAGTTCTAGTCCCAGCTGCTCCTCTTCCAATCCAGCTCTCTGCTATGGCCTGGGAAAGCAGTGGAAGGTGTCCCAAGCATTTGGGCCCCTGCACCTGCGTTGGAGATCCAGAGGAGGCTCCTGGCTCTTGGCTTTGGATCAGCTCAGCTCCGGCTGTTCCAGCCATTTGGGGAGTGAAGCAGCAGATGGAAGACCTCTCTCTCTCTGTCCCTCTCTCTCCCTCTGTCTGTAACTCAGCCTGTCAAATACATAAATAAATAATTTCTTAAAGATTTATTTATTTATTTGAAAGTCAGAGTTACACAGAGAGAGGAGAGGCAGAGAGAGAGAGAAAGTGAGAGAGAGAGAGGTCTTCCATCCATTGGTTCACTCCCCAATTGGCCACAATGGCCAAAGCTGTGCCGATCTGAAGCCAGGAGCCAGGAGCTTCTTCCAGGTCTCCCACGCGAGTGCAGGGGCCCAAGGACTTGGGCCATCTTCCACTGCTTTCCCAGGCCACAGCAGAGAGCTGGATTGGAAGTGGAGCAGCCAGGTCTCAAACCAACGCCCATATGGGATGCCGGCGCATCAGGCCAGGGTGTTAACCCCCTGAGCCACAGCACCATGGCCCTTAAATCTTAAAAAAAAAAAAAAAAAAAGAGAGAGAGAGCATCCGTACACATTTTCATGCATTCCCTCGGCCACTATGCAGCCACAAATACTTCCTAATACCTCTGCTGCTCTCAGACTTTGCACCTAGTGAGGCCTGGCCTGACGCTCAGCCTGGCAGTACTGAGGTTTGCCTGAGGGTGGACACGCCCATTTGCACGCCCCCGTGGGAGTTCCCTTCATGGAGAAACCTCCTATTAGAATTGGTGTTACTACAAACACTGCTGCAATGGGCAGCTGGCGCACACCTCCCACTGTGTGTACAATGAACGCTGTCCACGAGAAACACACCGTGAGCCACAGAGCTGTCCACGAGAAACACACCGTGAGCCACAGAGCTGTGACAAGACAAAAAGTTCACGGAAATGCATCTTGGGAAAAACCATGCATTTTGCACCTAAAGAAACGTATTCCACTTTCCACGAATCTTTCAAAGTCTCCTTGTATCTTGTTGAACTCAAAATATCCCCCAAAATGGTCAGATCAACATTAATCCATATAGAAAACTTACTAATGAGTTTTTTAAAAGATTTATTCCATTTATTCAAAAGTCAGAGTTACAGAGAGAGAGAGGAGAGAGAGAGAGAGAGAGAGAGAGATCTTCCATCTGCTGATTCACTCCTCAAATGGCTGCAATGGCCAGGGCTGGGCCAGGGCTGGGCCAGGCTGAAATCAGGAGCCAGGCCCTTCTTCCCGGTCTCCCACATGGGTACAGGGGCCAAAGGACCCAAGCCATCCTCTGCTGCTTTCCCAGGCACATTAGCAGGGAGCTAGACAGGAAGTGGAGCAGCCAGGACTTGAACTGGTACCCATGTGGGATGCCAGCACTGGAGGTGGTGGCTTAACCTGCTATACTACAGTGCCAGCCCCAAGGTACTCATTTCTGCCAATCGGATGAGCAGAAATGCCTGTAGGCTTTGTGTGTTTTCCCGGTGGCTGGGGGCGCTATTTGCTGGGTTCTTATTGGTTTGTTATGTTTCTTTATATATTCTAGATTCCATTCCTTTGCCAATTAAACAAGCTGGAAATATCTACTAGTCTGAGTCATTTTTGCACTGTTTAAGATATCTTTTGGGGGAGCAGGAGTTTTCAATATTGATGTAGTCAACTTTATCAATCTTTTAAGTTTTTTTTTTTTTTAATACTTCCCTGTCTACCCTAGGTTACTTTCTCCTAGATTTAAAATGAGTTCTGAGGATTGTTGAAAAAGGCAGGGTGCGTGTTATGTTGCAGGTCGCTGCTTGGGGCCTGCACCACACCCCATGGTTCAAGTCTCAGCTGCTCCGCTTCTGATCCAGCTCCCTGCTAATGCACCTGGGAAGCAGCAAGGAGGGCCCGAGTGCTTGGCCCCTGCACCCACACGGGAGACCCAGATGGAGCTTCTGGCTCCTGGCTCTGGCCGGGCCCAGCTATTGCAGGTACTGGGGGAGTGCACAGCAGATGGAAGACCTCCCTCTTTCTGTCATTCTGAGTTTCAGATAAATAAATCTTGAAAACATGGCAGAGTCAGGCCTTCCCCTCGGTGGGCGCAGAGGCTGCTGGGAGCAGCAGGAGCCACGCTTCCCCTGGAGGGAGCCAGGCCACCACTGCTGGCCGCCACTTCCCGCTGGTGAAACCACATCCACTTCAGGTCCCCTTCCTGAGCATGACCAGGCCAAAGCCTTCCTCGTCCTGCTTTTTTTTTTTTTCCTTTAGATTTGTTTGTTTATTTGAAAGGTGGAGTGACACGGAGAGGGAGAGAGAGGTTTCCAGCTGCTGGCTCACCCCCCCACCCCCAGCTGGGAAGCAGAGCAGCCAGGACTCAAACTAGCACTCTGATGTGGGGTGCTGGGAAAAGCCTCCCTTTTGATTCAAAACTTGGGGGACAGTCGGGAATCCTGGAGAATCTGTTGACGATGCTAGTCATACTTTGGGGGCCGGCGCTGTGGTGCAGCGGGTAAAGCCACTGCTTGCAGTGCCAGTACCCCATATGGGCACCTGTTTGAGTCCCGGCTGCTCCACTTCCGATCCAGCTCTCTGCTGTAGCCTGGGAAAGCAATAGAAGGTGGCCCAAGTGCTTCGGCCGCTGCACTAGTTCACTCCCTAAATGGTTGCAACTCCAGGGGCTGGGCCAGGCTGAAGCCAGGAGCCTGGAGCTTCATCCAGTTCTCCTACATGAGTAGCAGAGACTCAACCACTTGGGCCATCCTCCACTGCCTTCCCAGGCTATTAGCAGGAGCTGGATCAGAAGTGGAGCAGCTGGGACAGGAACTGGTGCCCATATGGGATGCTGGCATCGCAGGCGGTGGCTCTATCCACTGTGCCACAGCGCTGCCCGTTCTCCCTTCTTTCTACTGAAGACTCTGATTGGCTTCATTTTCCGTCTTGGAACTGGCAGCATTTTGTTCCACAAAACAGAGCGACCGTCCCTACAAGGCTCTTCCTGGAGTCGCCTGCCTCTACGAGCCGAGCCTGGTCCTGTGGGCTACCTCCACTGGGCCACTCTGGGCTGGACGGTGGCGCCGTCAGGCCCCAGGGGCTTCTCCTGTTCAGGCCAAGCACTGCTGGTACTGCTGGCTGCTCTCCCTACCCCAGTTTTCAGATCCTTTGGCCAGAGTTTGGAACTCTGAACCAACAAGATGCGTAAGGTGTAGAGCAGCCGGGACTCAAATAGGAACCCATATCAGATGTCAGCGTTGCAGGCCATGGCTTCACCCACTACACCACAGCGCTGGCCCCCAATATACTGATATTTTTCAACTTTTTTTTTTTTTTTGACAGGCAGAGTGGATAGTGAGAGAGAGAGACAGAGAGAAAGGTCTTCCTTTGCCGTTGGTTCACCCTCCAATGGCCGCCACGGTCGGCGCGCTGTGGCCGGCGCACTGCACTCATCCGATGGCAGGAGCCAGGTGCCAAGTGCTTCTCCTGGTCTCCCATGGGGTGCAGGGCCCAAGCACCTGGGCCATCCTCCACTGCACTCCCGGGCCATAGCAGAGAGCTGGCCTGGAAGAGGCCAGAACAGAAGAGGCCGGGACAGAATCCAGCGCCCCGTCCGGGACTAGAACCCGGTGTGCCGGCACCGCAAGGCGGAGGATTAGCCTAGTGAGCCATGGCGCCGGCAAAAGTTCATTTTATAGAGTACTATGCCTGTCAAAAAATAAAAAAATAAATAAATAAATAATTTAAAAAATGAACTTGTGTCTCCTGTACACACACACACACACACAGGCACACACACACACTCACGCACATATCCCCCCATCTTCCCAATATTTCTATGTGATCACTTTTCTTAAATCATTCTTTAGTGCTTACATTATTATGACTATGTAAATATTCAAAGCTGAGCCACAGTGTACTATGATTTGCTTTTTTTTTTTTTTATAATTTTTTTTGACAGGCAGACTGGACAGTGAGAGAGAGAGACAGAGAGAAAAGTCTTCCTTTTCCATTGGTTCACCCCTCAATGGCCGCCACGGTTGGCATGCTGCAGCCAGTGCACTGTGCTGATCCAAAGCCAGGAGCCAGGTGCTTCTCCTGGTCTCCCATGGGGTGCAGGGCCCGAGCACTTGGGCCATCCTCCACTGCACTCCCGGGCCATAGCAGAGAGCTGGCCTGGAAGAGGGGCAACCTGGACAGAATCTGGTGCCCCAACCAGGACTAGAACCTGGTGTGCCAGCACCACAGGCGGAAGTTTTTAGCCTACTGAGCCGCGGTACCGGCTCTGATTTGCTTTTACTGTTCAACTTTTCATTTTTCCTGTAGTTGATAGTTGCCTAAGTTTTTATTTCCTTTGTTTTTTGCGTATGAGTCACCATCTCTACTCCAAACTCCCCAAGAGAACCACACAACTCCTCATAATTCAGCAGATGGGGCGCTAATGTATCAACTCCACCCATTTCCTTACAGATGTCCCCCTTAGCTGACTTGCTCTGAATCAGACTGGTTGCTCCGTAGACTGCACACCTGTAGTACTGTTGGATCTTCTCTTCATTGTTATTATGGGATTCCCTTCACTACTCCCTCAGCACAGGCGGTCCCACTGGCTGCTGGGAGGGAACAAAGCATCAAGCTCCTGTCAGAAGCCCAGAGCCACTTTCCCCTCGAGGCCAGTTTCCCCAGAGGGAAGTCCTTCAGGGCTGTGCCTGGAGGCTGAGTTTAGGCCAGGATGCCAAGTCTGGGGAGTCAACCCGGACAGGCCCTGCTGTTCTTTGTAAACATTTTATCTGGGGACAGGAGTTGTGGCACAGTGGGTTAAACTACCGCTTGGGACGGTCACATCCCATATTGGTGTCCTGGTGACTCTGTTTCTGCTAACGCACCTGGGAGGTCAGCAGATGGCCCAAGTGCCTGGGCCCCTGCCACTCACCAGGGAGACCTGGATGGAGCTTCCGCCTGGCCCAGCCCTGGCTGTTGCAGCCATTTGGGGAGTGAACCAGCAGGAAGAAGATAACGTCTGTCTCCCTCTCTGTCACTCTGCCTTCCAATTAAATAAGCAAATCCTTAAAATCTTTATTTTAATTTGAGTATTTCACAGGTTGGATGGGGGGAGAGCTCCTATGCACGTTTTCACTCCCCACATGCCTGTAACAGCCAGCACTGGGCCAGGCTGCAGCTGGGAGGGGGGAGTCAGTCCAGGTCCCCCATGTGGGTGCCGGGGACCCAACTACTGGGGCCACCACCACTCCCCGCCAGGGGCTGCATTAGCAGGACGCTGGAGTCAAGAGCTGGAGAGGAACCGGAACCGAGGCACTCCACACGGGATGCAGGTGTCCGAGCTAGCGTCTTAACCCCGGGCCAGCCGTGCGTCCATCCCCACTATGGAGTCTGCAAACTTTCCCTTAGTCCTCCTGTTCTCCCTCCCTGGGCCTGAGACCGCAACACTGCCTCCAGGAAGTCTGCCATCTTCCGCCAGGTGGGCTGAAGTAGAGTCCGTTGCTCTCACACAAACTTCCACCCACTCTTCCTGCTCCTGGCCCTCCAGGGAACTCTCCAGAACCCCCCTCCCAAGCCCCTGCAGCCCAGGACCCTCGAAGTTCTCTGCTCAGCTCCCCTCTTCCCCTCACTGCGTGGATGGTCCAAGTGTTTGCTCTCATTGCCCTGCCCCATCCTCTACTTTTCTGCTCTCTTAAGGATTTATGTTTCCAATTCTTTATTTTTCTTTAAAGATGCATTTGTTCACTTGAAAGGCAAAGCCACAGAGAGGAGAGACAGAGTCACAAGCAGCAAAGACGTCTTTACAAAGCCCTGGCAGAGTTGGGAGGACGCCTGGTTAAGGTTGGGGAGAGCCTGCGAGGACGATCCCATCCCACCCCGGCCCCTCTCCGCCCCGCAGCAATGGCAGCTGCCCCAGCACGCCACCGTGCACCCACAGAGCGTGCAAGGGACGGCACCAGGACCCCAGAGTGGGCAACGTGGCCAGGGCCCTGCCAGAGTCAGTTTCCCCTCTGTGTCTTTATCTGCACAATGACAGAGCAAATTCATCTTCCAGGCCAGCATCCCAGGTGCCAGCCAGAGCACCTGTCACAGGTGCAGGGACTGTCACCCCCCCACACACCCCAGAATTAACTCACAGAAACCTCCCAGTGGAAAGTGTTTCTTCTCTCCCAGACAGGCCACCCGGGTCTGTAGCAGCCAGATGTCAAAGGCCACGGCTTGTAAGTGGGCGCCGGGCTCCTGGGGCCAAGCAGCAGCTGCCCCCCCCCCCCCCCCGCCTCCCAGAAGCCCAGGTCTGGCTCGCCTCGCCCGCCCCTCCCTCTGAGTGCAAATTTGGGTCAGTCTCTTCCTCTGGGCACACTCGTCCTACATCCAGGTCCTGCTCTGGCTCAGTCTGGAGGGCGGGTCTGGTGGGAATTCTTAGCCTCTCCACGGAGCACCCCCGCCCCCCCCAACACCTGGCCCCTTCCCTCAACCTACCTCTCTGGGATGGTGCAAGGAAGACCCCCAGCAAAGGCCCCTCTGCCAGGCGGGTGAGGGGAGCGCCAGGGCCAGCGAGGCTCATCCCGCCCTCATCCGCCTCTGAGCTCCTTATCTGTGGAAAGAAAAGGAAAGAAAACCGTTTGACAATGAGGAGTCTCAAACCTCTGGATGGGCCCTCCACCAGGGCATCAATGCCACCTGCAGCTCCTTTCTGGGGGGAGGGGGGGACTGAAGCCAATCCCAGGAGCCCCTGCAGCGCCTGAGCAGTAATGCACGTTCGGAGCTGTTCGTTGATTTTGAGAGCAAACTAGATGCTCTGCAGGTTCTCGAACTTGAGTCTTGATTCCCCAACCAGACCTGTTTCAAGGCCCAGGTGGAGAGGTAAATTCCTTGCCGTAGGTTGCAGGGGAGGGGAGGGGAGGGGCTGCCTCCTCCCTGTGCCTCTGGTGGCTCCTGGAACTGAGCGGACCCCACAGAGAGCACCAGCGGGGGCACCCTCCCTTCTCCCAGCTCCAGGCAAGGCTACCTGGAGGGGGCACTCAATCTGGAACCCACTAGGTGGGCTGGGGAGGGAAACAGCGGAGCGGTGGGGCACTGGAAGAGGTGTGCATTCCAGGAACCCATCTCCCAGGGACTGAGCTGGCGTCCACCTGGCTGCCGGCCCAAACCCTGGAAGGCGGCAGGAGCCGCAGGAGCCCAGGGCTGCAGGGGTGGGGGGGAGGGGAGTAGTCTATTCTCAGCAGCCAGGGGTCTTCAGAGGGCAAAGACAGTCACTCCCACTGCTGGCCACACTGCTGGCGCCGAGGTCACTATCAGCAGTCAAAGGAGACAAGACCGTAGGGAAAGCGCTTTCAAAACAGGAGGGACAAAGCAAGAGGCGTGGGGGAGCCCAGCAGCCCAGAGACGAGGGGCCCACGGGGAACCCGCCCGCAGAAATTCAGGTCAGGAGCCAGGGAGCCAGGACGGGGCTCTCCAGGGGCGCCCAGGAGCAGGTGCCTGCTCGGCAGGAAGCGGACAGGGCCTCCGGGTTCAAGGGCAAGGCCGAGGGTGCCCCAGCGAGGGCGGCTGCCCATACACCCAGCGTCCCGCCCCGCTGCACGCACAAAAGGATGCGCTCAGGTGGGGCAGGAGGCAACGTCGCGCGGCCGGTACCCGGGAATCACAGCGCCCCCGCCGCCCCCAGCCCCACGCCCTACACCCCCGACCGCCTAGATCGACCCTGCCCACCCCGTCCCGGTGGACAAAGCCCGGCGCGGGACGGGACGTCCGGGGTGGGGAAGACGGACACTGGGACCCCGCAGACGTCCGCACAGGTGGGCTCCGTACCGGGTGCCGGGGGAGGGGCGCGGTCTCCCTGGAGACTGTTGCCCAGGGGACACGGCAGGCGGTTCTCGGAGTGACAGGAGGGCGCGGGACTGCGGGCGGCGGCGCGGAGCCCACCCGGGCCCGAGGGCAGGCGCGCCGGAGTGCGGGCGACCCGGGCATCCGCGCAGGGGCGCGGCCCGGGGCGGGGCCGGGACGCCGAGCGGCGCGGGTGGGCCCGGGGGGCGGGGCGCCGTCCGGGGGCGGGGCGTCCCGGGGCCGGGGCGGGGTCGGGGGGAGGGATGAAGAGGACCGGCCGCGCGGCGCGGGCACCATCGGCAAATTCTCGCACGCTAGGCCAGGCGAAGCGCCAGAGCGCTAACGGCCGCAGGGCGCGATGGAGACACGGCACCTGCTCCGCGACCCCCGCGGCCGCCGGGCGCACGCTGGCCTCCACCCGGGCCTCTTCCCACCGCCGGCCGGTGGTCGGTGCTGTCTGCATCGTGAGCCAGCGCTGACCGTCCGCGCAGCCGGAAGGGACCCGGAGCTGGGCGCAGGTCGCTCCTCAACCTGTGGGTCTTCCCAACCGAGGCTCCTCTTACAGTCGGACTTGGAAAATAACTGGGTTTCCCAGGACCGTCAGGAGCGCGTCCGTGGCTGACCGCGAGCTGCGTGCGCGCGGCGCGGTCCGCAGCCATGACGCGGTGGTCCCTACCGCACACTGGCGTGGGGACTCCGTTTTTCTACAGCCTTCCATGCTGCGGGTCGGGCGTTGTTCTCCCTGGGGTCCTCTACGAGGAGCCGGTGCTCCCGTCCCGCACGCGCCCTCTGCAGACCCACGCGCCGGGCCAGTCTCCAGCTCGCGCCGTTAGCACGGGGGCCGGTTTAGGCTGGCACGGAGCCCGGGCCCTTTGGGCTCTGCTAGGACCCATGTCGCCTCAGGACGTTCTTTGGGGCCCGCGGCCAGAGGGGGCTGGGGATGTGAGGACCAGTCAGCGTGTCCCTAGGGTGGAGGACCCTCTTGGATAAGACCCACTCTCTTGGATAAGTTCAGCCCTCTCAGCTAACCTGCCCCTCCCATCCCCAACCATGCCAGGTCCTGTCATGGCCCCCAGCTTGGAGGCCTCCTCTTTTCTCCAGCATGGGCCCCTGAGCCAAAGTCAAGTTCAAGAACAGGGTCCCAGTTAGCAATGGAACCCAGTGACCTGGCCTGGGGCTGCACGTGGGGGCGTCTCTCTGGAAGGCAGGTAAAGAAACAACACCAGGAGAGCAGAGGCCAGAGAGCTACAGCAGAAACCAGCCTCCTGGCTCCTTGGTGCTGGCTCGTTGTTGTGAAAGACCACGGGGGGTTGTGGTCTTGGGCTCCCCCTCCCATCTCTTGCCCTGGGGTAAAGCAATGGCTGTGTTGGAAGGGCACTGGAGCAGCCCTGGGAAGACGCTCCCAGGGAGAGGGACTGAGAGCCTGCGAGCTGCCAAGGCCTGACCACAGGGCAACATCTCTAGCCCCAGACACCCGCAGCCCAGGAGAGACCCTGCGCCAGAACCCCCCAGCCATGATGCTCAGAAACTGGGAGATGGGACAACATGTTTGGTGTTTAAGCTGCCACATTTTCGGGTAATTTGTTACACAGCAGTAAGTAACTAACGAGATAGTAATAGCATCCAAAAGCACCCCGAAGGGGCTGGCCCTGCAGAACAGCCGGTTCCAGCCAGTTAAACCACGGCCTACAACACTGGCATCCCATATTGGATTCAAGTCTAAGCTGCTCCACTTCCAATCCAGCTCCCTGTTAATGCACCTGGGAAAGCAGCAGAAGGTGGTCCAAGTGCTTGGGCCCTGCACCCACGTGGGAGACCGGATGGAGTTCCGGGTTTCTGGTTTCAGTCTGCCCAGCCCTGGCTGTTGCAGCCATTTGAGGAGTGAACCAGCACATGGGAGATCTCTCCCTCTCTCTCCCTCCCTCTCTCTGTGTTGCTCTGCCTTGCAAAAGCAAACCAAGCTCTCTCTAACATTTACTTATTTATTTGAAAGAGTTACAGAGAGGGAGAGAGAGAGTGAGAGAGAGAGACAGGGGAGGCAGGGGTTGGCGGCGTCTGCTGAAGGGCAGGTTCACCCCATCTCTTGGGGTCTGGCTGGCAGTGGCCCTGCCCAAGCCCTCCTCCCGCCCAGTGGCTGGCTCACGTGCCCTACCCCGCTCTGCAGGCAGAGCACATGGGGCTGAAGGGAGGAGAATCCTGGGGACACCTCCGTCTCCTCGGCGGGGCCCCCAGCCACCTCCTCCCACTCCCAGAGCAGGTCTCAGGGCCACCTCTGCCTCTCAGATCAGCTCAGACCCTGTCTCAAAACGACAGCCCCCTCATCATCAACTGCATTTGTCCCTGGGGCCACAGCGGCGGCCCCGTCCCTGGGAACTGATGTGCGTTTTCTCAGGGCCTTGTTGTGCCAGGGCCCCAGGCAGACTCTGCTGTTTTACCCACAAGAGAAGCAGGGCTCATGGAGGTTACAGCTGCACCGAGAGAGGACGGGGAGGCGAGGCCTGAACCTGAGTTAACTCCGGATCCTCGCTCTTACCACCATGCCACACTACCACTCCCGGGGCCAATGCAGGGGGCTAGATGTGCCACCAGCCTGCCCAAGACTCCTAGGCCAACTTCCAAAAATAGACAAGTTGGGCAAGGTGGCCAGGCCCTGTATCCTCCAGGCAGACCAAGGCAGGGCAGGTACCCAAAGACGTGTGCTCCTGGCCACTCACTGTACAGGATCAGGGCCCAGGAAGCCAACTGCACCTGGGACCATCCAGAGCAAGGACACTGGGGCCGACATTGCGTGTAGCAGGTAAAGCTGCCACTTGCAGCACTGGCATCCTATATGGGCACCAGTTCGAGTCCCAGCTGCTCCTCTCCAGGTCCAGCTCCTTGCTAATGTGCCTGGGAAAGCAATGGAAGATAGCCCAACTCCTTGAGCCCCTGCCATGCACATAGGAGGCCTGGAGGAAGCTCCTGGCTCCTGGCTTCAGCCTGGCCCAGCTCCAGCCATTGTGACTATTTGGGGAGTGAACCAGTGGATGGAAGACCTTTCTTTCCCTCAGTCTCTGTAACTCTGCCTTTCAAATAAAATAAATCTTTATTAAAAAAAAAAAAAAAGCAAGAACTTTGCCCAGGAGCCAAGCACGTCCTGGTGTGGAGTTAGGTACAGAGGAGAAAGGAGCCGGGAGCCCCTTCTGCAGTGGGGACCAGCACTCAGGGGCTCTCCACAATTCTCCTGCCTGGGACACAGACTCCCCTGCCCCAGCTAAGCGCTTCGTCCTGGAAACAAGCGCAGGGCAGGGTTGAGAGAAGCTTGTGCCACGTGGAGAGTGGCATCGCTTAGGAAAGTGACATGCCTTTTCTGTCCAGTAGGTGTCACAATAGTTCCTAGCACACAGGTGTCATGAGAAAGAATGGGCTTGGTACAAGGGCACTTCAAAAAGGTCTTGGAAACGGAAGTAAAAGGTACGTTTATCTTGGAACATAAGAGAGGTCTCCAATAAGTTCACGGGGAAACGCAAAAACTTTGCCTGGATTTCAAACATTTTGTGCACCAAAATGCACCCATCAATTAACTGCATGTTTTCACATACGTCTATTGCATTGCATTTCATAGCAGCCTCTGTGTATCCCCAGTGACCAGACACTGCTAGCGTGGAGCGCGTACTGCAAGTGCTGTCCGGAGGTAAGGACACGGGTGGTCAGGATTAAACACAAGCCCGATGCTGCCAGCAGGACACGCCCACACCGCTTGCCCCTAGAGCGTTCTCTGTTCATCCTCGAAGCAGGGAGCTCTCGGGGTTTATCTGGGAGCTCTAAGTCAAGCCCCAGCTCCAGCCAGGCTCTGTGACTCCTAGGTCTCACCCCAGTCTCCCTAGCAGCATCCGGGAGACTTGTGCCCATGCTGTCCTCTGTGAACCGCCGGACCCACTGGTCAGCAGCAGCCCACATGGGGCCGACTGGCCGAGGGCAGTGCCAGGCGTCAGGCCCAGCCTCTGGCCTCCTCATGTCCCTGCGTCTGTGCCAGTCTGGTGCCTTTATAATTACATCATGCGATTCTCGAATACATAGATGTGAGATGGGTGTGAAAACAAGATCTATCTCTGTAAAACCAAAGCTGGACATCCTAGGAACCCAGAAGAGAGAAATCCTGCAGCAAACTTTCCATCTATTGAATCAGACTGAGCCAGGCAGTGTGAATGGAGTACAAAACCAGGAATTACAAAAACACAGGACACCACTTGTGTGGTGTGGGGCGTGCCGGGTAAAGTCGCTGCCTAGGGCGCCGGGATCCCATGTGGGCGCTGGATTTGAGTCCCAGCTGCTCCACTTCTGATCCAGCTCCCTGCTAATGTGCCTGGGAAAACAGCAGACGATGGCCCAAGTCCTTGGACCCCTGCACTCATGTGGGAGACCTGGAAGAGGCTCCTGGCTTCGGCACAGGCCATTGCAGCCATTTGGGGGAATGAATTCTCTCTCTCTCTAACTCTGCCTTTCAAAATCAATAAATAGATCTTTAAAAGGAAAGAAGAAAACCCTACGCATTTCTCATGTTTGCTCGTCCCATGATGCTGTCCTAACCCCATCTCTCCCACTAAGGTTGCAGTTGCTGCTGGGAGTAACGGAAGCCACAGAACAAACATAAACAGTTCCCAGAGCATCCAGGGGACCATCTTTACAGGAAAATAAACATGGATATAGCATGGGCTGGAGCTGGACGTTAATGCTGGTGCTAAAAATAGAAGGCGAGGCTTCAAAGCAAGGTCACGGCTCGGGTGGGCCGACGGGGGCCAGGGTTGCACAGTTCCCCTCCTGTGGCTGGGAACGTTGGAGAAGCGTGGCCCGTCAGGGTCAAGGCTACTGCTGGCCTGGCCATCTCCCAGCCACGCCCCTTGCGACCCCACAGCCCGAGGGCCCCCCAGGATGGCTGCCTCCCGAATGGCTTATCCACGCGAGAGCTTGCTGTGCGGCACCCGGCTGACAGAGCCAGCTTGGAGTCCAGGGCCAGAACCAGGGTCACCTGCGGCTGTGACCACCCTGAGGGGAGGAAGGAACCAGCCTGGCCAAGACCTCCCCTCCAGCAGCTCTCCGCTCTGGCATCTCAAGCTCCTTGCAGCCCCGAAGGGCTAGAAAAATCCAGAAACACTGAAACCCTTGGAAAAGGTTACTAGGGAACAAAGAAATTACAATTATTATTTTTTTAATCAATTGAGAGGCTGAGACAGAGAGAGAGACAGCGTCCCCACACACCGGTTCCCTGTCCAAATGCAGGCAACAGCCAGGGCGGGGCCAGGCTAAAGCTCGAAGCCCAGAACTCTGGGTCTGCCACGTGGGTTCAGGGGCCCAGTCACTTGGGCGTCTCCGCTGTGTAAGACGCTGGAGTCGGCGGCCAGGGCCGGGCAGCTTCCCAGGCGCCGATGTGAGATGCGGGCATCCTCACGGGCACGCTGAATGCCCACTCCCGACCCGCCTCCCTCTGCCTTTTGCTTGGACAGGAACACGCAGCTAGCTGTCTGTTCATTCAGACACAGGGCTGCTGGCAACACAAAGTCACAAGCAGCTCCAGAAACCGCCACGTGTCAGTGCGGGGCGTTTACAGAGGCCACACTTCATCACCGGTTTCCAAATGACAGTGAGTGAGCTCCCGCGGCTGGCCGGGAGAAGACAAGCGATTTGGCTCCTGGGGGGCGTGGTCTTTGAGGTCACCCTGTCGCTGGTTTTGAACGTGAGAAACACCTTGAATGGAGATGCTTGAGAGGGCGGGGAAGGGGGAAAGCTGGGGGTTTTTGGTGGTTTTCCCCTAGAAGAACTTTCTCATCAGGACGTTCATCTGAGACCCAGATCCTGGCTGGGTGAGCTTCCTGCTCAGCCGCTGGCCGGCAGTGAGGAGGGAAGGAGAGGGTTTCATGAGCAGGCATCCTGGGACCCCGGCCGGTGCCCAAGCCCCAGGTCGTTCCCCCGCAATGCCTGGGCTGCCTTGGTTTCCCCAACGGCATGAAGAACAGCTGGGTGTAGACAGCTCGAGTCACCAGGATGGATTCAGGACTTGGAGGAAACCACCAATCAGCCTCTGGATCCCCAGTTTCCAGACGACAGAGGCTGCAGGGCACAGGGGTCCCAGGGCCCTGGAAAACACCCCCTCCCGGGCCGCCGGCCCCTCCTCCCCCCGCTCAGTGAGAGTCCCTGCAGAACAGTCTTTGCTTGCTCCTGGAGGCTCACTGCCACACCCAGCCACACGCACGTGGGCTGCTGGACAGACAGCAGGGGTCAGCTCCCCTGCCAGGATCCTCTGCCCCGTGGCAGCAAAACATCCCTATAATTAACCGAATCCCTGCGGCTCGAGTATAGACCATCGCTCCTTGTTGAGACAGGATGAGGGGCAGGTGTTTGACATAGCGGTTAAGACCAACTTGGGACACCTGCGTCCCGCATCGGAATGCTGGGTTCTCTCGCAACCTGGCTCTGGATTACAGCCGATGAGCACCCTGGGAGGCAGCAGCGTGGCCCCAGTACTCGGGTCCCTGCCTCCCACGTGGGAGACCCGGACTGAGTCCTGGGGTCCTGGCTTCAGCCTGGCCCAGCTCCAGCTGTTGTGGGCTTTCGAGAAGTGAAAGGGCAGATGTCTGTCTCTCTTTTTCTCTGCCTTTCAGATAAATTTTAAAAGTTTAAATACCTTTTTAAAAGAATCTTTAATAGTAAAAAGGATGAATATTGAGGGGAACAGAGACGTGACCTTATTTCAAAGCAGTGATCAGAAGAGCTAATGTTCACTGAGCGTCAGCTTTGTGCTTAGTGGCGTTCATTACCCGGCTCATCTCATTTGAACATTCAGACGAACCAGGAATGGATCCTACTCACTTCATTCTACAACAAGGAGATGGAAGCTCAGAGACCTCAAGTGATCACTCCGCGTCACACAGCAGGGAAGCAGGAGCTGTGGTTTGTGTCTGCATCCAGCTCCAGGGGTCAAAGGTTAAAGTGCAGCAAACCAGCCCGCAGCCAGAAAGCTATTTAACCTCAGGGGCATTAGGGAAAAAGCACTGAATGGGATTGCTTTGGGGATTCAGTAGTAACATTTCTGTTACTACTGATCAACGCTGGGTGAGACTATCCCGTGTCACTGGGATAAGAGGGTCCAGTCTTAGCAAACCATTTCCCTCCAAGAGCCACAAACGTGTTCGACGTCTTTGACATGCTGATTCCCGCACGGGGGGGGGGGGGGGGGGGCATCAATTATAGTAATTTTTTTTTTTTTTTTTTGAGAGCAGAGAGACAGATAGTTTTCATTTACTGCTTCACTCCCCAAATTCCCACAAAGGCCAGGGCTAGGGCTGTGCCAGGTCAAAGCTGGGAGCTGGGAACCCAGTCCAGGTCTTGCTTCAGCCATCAGCGCTGCCTCCCAGGGTGCGCACTTCCAGGATCTGGAACTGGGAGCGGAGTCCGGACATGGACGCGGGTACTCCAATCCGGGGCGCGGCCATCCCAGCCAGCCGCTTAAGCGCAGGCCCTCCCCTGCTAACGGCGCTTGGAGGCGGTGTTTGTCTGGAAGCAGCATGGCCATCTGTGCACGTGGTGTCCCCGCCGGCCCTCAGAGGATGCATAGCTTGTGGCCCAACGTGGGAAACTGCTAGCGAGACGCTGGCGAGTGAGAAACAGCTGAGCACAACCATCCGCGCCGACTTCCTCAGAAAATGAAAAACACAACGAGCGTGCCCCCCAGGGGCTCAGCTTCTGCACACAAGCCCGCAAGAACCAGAGCCGGGCCGGGGTCGCTACTGCACACGCCTGGTCAGAGAACCCCAGTGCCCACCAGCAGACAGACAGGTAATCAGGAGCGCACAGCACACACAAGGTTCAGGCTTAAAAACGGAAAGAAATTCCAGTCCACGGCACAACGTGGGTGGCCGTGTGGCGCTGCTCCGGACACCTGCATTCCACACCAGAGCGCCGGTTCCAGTCCTGGCCACTCCACTTATTTTTTTAAACGATGTGAACATTTTTGCTTCTTTTTTATTTTTAAAGGATTTGTTTATTTATTTGAAAGAGTTATATAGAGAGAGGGAGAGATGGGGAGTCAGAGACTCTTGCATCCTCTGGTTCACTCCCCAGACGGCCGCAACGGCTGGAGCTGCGCCAATCCAAAGCCAGGAGCCAGGAGCTTCGTGCTTGGGTGCAGGGGCCCAAGCACGTGGGCCACCTTTTGATGCTCTCCCCAGGCTATTACCTGGGAGCTGCTGGGACTGGAACTAGCACCCTTATGGGATGCTGGCACTGCAGACGGCGGCTTAACCTGCTGTGCCACAGCGCCGGCCCCTGCTTCACCTCTGGTCCAGCTTCCTGCTAATGCATCCTGGAGGCAGCAGATGATGGCTCACATGCTTGAGTCCCTGCCACCCCCATGGGAGAGACCCGGATGGAGTTCCAGGCCTGGCTACTGGGGGCATGTGGGGAGCGAATCAGTGGACGGAAGATCTCTCTGTCTCCGTCCCTTTCTCTATAGCTCTGTCTTTCAAGCAGACAAAAATAAATAAAATAAACATTCAAAAAATGAGCCAGGCGTACAAGGGCAAACACGCTGAGGGGGGAGGGGAGGGGGTTCTACTTCTGCGAAGGCCCTGGAGCCACCAAACTCCTCGAGCCGGAGGATAGGAAGGGGAGTGGGTGTTTAGTGGGGAAAGGATTTCAGTTTTGCAAACTGAAAGAAGTCCCTGGGGATGGGTGGTGGTGCTGAGCACGCAGCTGGGTGAAGGCTCCACACACCCGCAAACTAGCTTTCCCGGGTGAAAACGGCAACTTTGACGCTTTGTAGCTTTTGCTGCAATTAAAACATGGACATGGGGATGTAAAAAGCATATGCTCACCAAGGACACTAAATTAAAACGGGTCTATAAAAAGCAAAAGACAGGGCCGGCGCTGTGGCCTAGCAGGTAAAGCTGCCACCTTCAGTGCTGGCATCCCATACGGGCACGGGTTCGAGTCCGGCAGCTTCACTTCCGATCCAGCTCCCTGCTGTGTCCTGGGAAAGCAGTGGAAGATGGCCTAAGTCCTCTGGCCCCTGCACCCACGTGGGAGACCCAGATGGTGTGCCAGGCTCTTGTCTTCATCCTGGCTATTTTGGCTATTCGGGGAGTGAACCAGCAGATGGAAGATCGATCTCTCTCTGTCTCTCTCTGTCTCTCTCTGTGTCTTCTCTCTCTCTCTGTAACTCTGCCTTTCAAATAAAATAAACAAATCTTTAATTTAAAGAAGAGGCTCCCATCTCCCGCTTCATCCCAGCTCCTCCAGCGACACCGCTGGGGCCGTGTGCCTGGCACTGGACACAGGAGATGCTGGAGCCCCCCAGACGCCCAGGGCGGGCACTGCTGGTGCGGTTTTGCTGGACGCCGAGGCTCAGAGGGGAAAGGGTTTGCCCGAGGTGCCCCCGCACAGGAAAAGCAGCTGAGAGCGGCGGGTGTTGAGAACAACTTGCGAATTCTCGGTACCGGCTATGATTCTGCCTCCCTGATGATGAGGAAGCATTGTTCCCCGATTTCACAACCCCAGCGAAAACAGCCAGGCTCGCCCAGCCCCCAGAGGCAGGGGAGGGGCCCAGTGTGCCCAGAGAATTCCGAGCCCCCTCCTCATCCCGTCTCCCCTCCTACAAGCTTCCATGATGGGGAAGGGGCCACTCAAAGCCCTCCCAGTACCACCAACTTCATCCCAGGAAAGTGTGCGGGCAAGCTGGGTGATTCCGGTTCCTGGGGAAGGACGTGGGGACACAGCAGGGGCAGGGCAGGTGGCCTGAGCCTGGGAGAGCAGAGAAGAGGCTGGGGCCAGTGAGCACCCCGTTGTAGAAGACGAGGAGGGAGCAACGGAAAAGGAAGCGGATCGAAGCTTCAGTTTGCTTCCCTGCTCCTAGGTCCCCAGGGGCCTTGGGGAGGGAGGGAGGGAGGGAGGGAGGGAGGGGGCAGTCAGCAGAGCTGACAGCTAAGGTGGCTGTCAGTCCACCACAATGGGGAAAGGGAAGCAGCGGGCAGGCTCTGGACGACGGGACAGCAGAGACCGCTGGGTGGGGACTGAAATACTCGCCTCGGGTCACCCAGGGGAAAGTGGCAGAACAGGGTGAGGCTTGAGGACACCTGACATCTGCCCTGGGAAATGCAGAAGAAACAGCCCGTGCACTTGCTGTGGGCTGGAGGGTGGCGGGGGAGAGGCGTCCCAGTCTCGAGCCCAGAACCTGTGTGTTATTTGGAGAAATGATTCTATAGAAAAAGGGTCTTTGCAGATGTCATTAACTCAAGGATCTTGATGACCCCAGTGGGCCTGCAATCCAGTGACAAATGTCCTTAGCAAGAGACAAAGCCCCCGCCACCCGTGTGGGGCCCAGACTGCATTCCTGGCTTTGGCCCTGGCCTAGCCCCTGGTATGGTGGGCATTTGGAAAATGAACCGGCAAACAGGAGCTGTTTTGATATCAGTCTGTCTGTCTCTGTCTTTCAAATGAAAAAATAAAAGGAAGAAAATGCAAAAGCAGCAGAAGAGGAAAGAGAACACACACACACACACACACACACACACACACTAGAGGCCCCGGGAAGAGGGAGGCAGAGGCTGGAGGGAACAGGTCACGAACCCAGGAGTGGCAGAGCCGCCAGGGGCTGGGAGGGGCCAGGCCTCGCTGACACCTGGACCAGGGACTTCAGCCTCCACAGCGCAAGAATAAGCTTCCATTGTTTTACGCCACCAAGTGTCTGGTGGTTTGTTCCAGGGCCGGGTGTGCCCTCTGCGGCTTCCCTCCAGCCTCCCACTCCAGCACTTTCTCTAAGTGGAAGCAACTTCCCCCAGCCGCACCCTGAGGGAACGCCAGGCTCTGGGGGTCTGGCTGCACTTGGGATCAGCAGGCGGTGCTGTGCAGCGCGGCCAGCCTGCAGCCCCGCGGACACCGGCGCAGGCCCCAGGAGCTGGGCTGGCCCCCGGGGAGGGAGGGAGAGAAGGAGGGAGAGGGGCCACACTTTGTGCCCCCACGGACAGCCCAGCCGCAGTGTTTGCTGCAGAGAGCGAGGAGGGAGGTTCCCGGGTTTTTAATTGTGTTCCACCTCGAAACTGACAGCTTTTCTGCTATGATGGCTGGGGATTTCCATCCAGAAAATGCTAGACAGTTCAGGCTGTGTCCACGCGAGGAGGCAGGTGGAGGCCTCGGCTGTGTACGAAACTCTGGCGCTGGCCGAAGGGGACAGTTCTCTCCCCAGCCCGCCGGGCCCCTGCCGTCTCCTGGGCTGGCCGTGGGTGCAGCACCTGCCTTCCTGGCCATGTCCTCCAGCAGTAGCTTTGCTGTGACCCTCGGCTGTCCCTCGTGGGGTGCCGGGAGCCTTCCTGGCTGGAGGCCACCAGCTTCTGCCATCAGACCCACAGCAGCAGCTGGTCTGAGGAGGGAGGGAGATGCTCTCTACACAAACATGGGCTTGACAAATAAGCCAGCTGCGGGGGATTGCTTCATGAGCTGCACCGTCACTTCTGCCTTTAACTGTGCACTTGAAGGAAAACAGGGTGAAGCAGGAACTGAGCCTTCGCTGCCCCCGCCCCCCCCCCCAACTCCCTGGACGAAGCAGAGCTGAGTGCAAACGCTCAGGTCGCTGTGTGGACTGTGCGTCCAGCCAGCCCCCCAGGGCTGGCGCCCTTCCTGTATGACCACCTTGTTCTCAGCACAAACCCTGGCTACCAGTGGGATCTCCGCAGAGCCTTGCTAAACACAGCAAACGGTGAGAAAAGGCTGCAGCCCCAGCACAGCCCCCAGCCATGCCTCCTGGGCCCTTCCCTCCTCAGCAGTGGCCTGCTGGTCCTGCGGGAAGCAGAGACTGGTGTGGCTGGGAGCGCCCCCAGGCAGGCATCCTAGCTCCACACGTACCTGGGGAGGCCGTGCAGCCTCTGCTCTGCTCCTGAACACCATCGTGGAGGGCGGGAGGTGTTCAGGGGTCTCTACAGCCAGCAACTGGGTTTTAAGCGCACTCCCCCATCGCACCCCAGGGTGTCTTCCAGCCCAGACAGACACATCCCGATATAAAGAAACCAAACTCCGGCAGGCCGCGGAAATGCTGGGGGGCTGGCATGTGCGCCCCAGAGCTTGCAAAAGCGAAACCTCTAGTTCCAGCTCCCGGGTTTGCTGCAGCCTTGCACACCAGAGGAGCTGTGTCCCCAGCTCTCACAGGCCTGTGGAGGGCAGGGGCAGGGGCTGGCTTTCCAGGTGAGCACCAGGCCCTCTGATGGCCCAAACATTTGGGGGCTGAGAGTCAGGATTCTGGGTCAGCTACTTGTAAACTGTGTGGGTCCCTGGGGTACTGCGTTTGCCTCGACTGTAACAGGGAGACATCCACTCGGCTCCTACAGGCGTTTAGCTGAAAACACGACTGTAAGAGACGATCAAGACCAAATCTTTGGGGAGGGGGTGGGGGCGGGGTCCCTACAGTACCACTGACAGCAGCACCAGGCCGAGTCCAGTTCTGGAAGACGCTGAGCCCTGGGCTCCAAAGTCCCTGGGGATGCTGAGACAGGACAAACACCCCTTTCCCAAAGGCACGGGGGACCCCCCTCCTGTGCCCCAGTCTTGGAGGTGGTGCAGGCTGGGGCGTCTCAGAAGCGCTGGTGAAGCGGCCTGGCGGGGTTCAAGACCCACAGGCCCCTCCTCAAAGGTGCACCTGAGCAAGCAAAAGCTACTCCATCAGCTCTAGCAGCAAACGAGCCCGAGGGTACAGCTCCAGGACCCAGGACGCAGCCGCCCAGGGCGCCCCCACCGCGGCCTCCCAAGTCCCATCCTCTCTCTTTCTGCCGTCAGGCCTCTACAGGTGCGTGGCTGGCGCTCTAGGTAGGGCAGAGCGGGGCCGGCTGCACAAGGCCCCTCGCCCGGGAGCCCACAAAGGGTCACCCCGGTGCCCCAGTCCAGCTCAAAGAAGCAGGCAGAGAGGAGAAAAATCTAAATTAAAAAAAAAAATCCAAGAAACACGACTTAAAAAAAAAAAAGCCCCATTCAGGCTGAATTACGGGTAAGAGTATTTAAAAAAAACAAAGTCCGGAAATGCAGAGCTGGAGGCGGTTTTGCCGCGTAACCCCGGCTCGGCCGCAGATCTGGGGGCTGATCTCGCCCGAGCCGCTCTCGTGAACCAGGGGGCAGCGCGGGCGGGCTGGCGGGCAGAGGGCTGGGCCCGCACGTCCCCGCGCCGGGGCAGAGCGTCCGGAAACTCCGAGCCCCGCTCGCCCGCGCTGGGAAGGGCGCGCAGGGCCAGGGCGCAGGCGGAGCGGTGTGCGATCCTCTCCGCGCGCCACGCGGGGCGCGCTTAGCGACGCGGCCCGCCGCAGCACGGATGGGACGCGGCCGCCGGGCTGGGGGGCTCCTTCCGTCCGCCTCGCCTGTGCTCCGAGCCGAGCGCACTCTGCGGAGTGCTTCCCGTTTACCCGCACCGCGGTGGGTGCACGGGAGTCCGTCCGCACCGCCGCAGGGAGCGCACCCCGGACCCCGCCGCCGGGCCGCGGAGCCCCTGTTCCGGCTCAGCCTCGCCCGCAGTCCCGGCGCAGGGGAGCTGTGCGCTTCTCCCTGGGCGGGGGCACAGGGGCCCCCGGCGGTCTCCAAGTGTAGCCCGGACCCAGTTCCCGGCGGCCCGGCCCCGGGGTCGCCCTATGCCGGGCTCGCTCAACCCGGAAGGCCCCTAGGCTCAGGGCGCTCTGGGATTCTGTACCCGAGCCTACCAGGACCCGAGCGCCGCCGCCACTCCCCGGAGTCCCTGGCCCCGGTCCTCCTCCCACCACCCCAGACGCCGCCGGGGCGAGCGCTTACCGGTCCGGGCGCGGCAGGCAGGGGCTGGGGAGGCCGCTCAGGGCGAAGGCGCTGGGTGCGAGTGCGCCCCGAGGGAGAGAGGCGGCGCTGACAGCCGGCACCCTGCGCTGCCCACTTTGTTTCCTTTTCGCTCGCGACAGGAAAAACAACAGGGCTTCTGCGCCTGCCCCGCCCCCCTCGCGCGCGGCCGGGGTGCAGCATCCCCGTGGGGCCCTGGGAGCTGCACCTTGCCCTGCTTCTAAACAAGTTTTCAGTTCATCCAGCGGCAAACACCCCGACGGGGGCCCAACAGCCCACAAACCTCCGCATTCCCTCGCCCTGGAGTTTGTACGGAGGCCTGAGTAGGGGAGGGGCAGACACCAGGGCGCACCGAGGCCCTAAGGAGCGGGGCAGGGCTACCGCAGAGGCTTCATGCCCAGCTTAGCCGGACAACGGCGCAAATGCCCCTCTTAGGGGAGACTGAGGCTTGGAGAGGGACCCCTTGGGGCCCAGCGGTGCCTCTGAGGCCGCAGCAGGAGAGGGGTAGATGCTGTCCCGTTTCCAGGAAGAGGAGTGGGCAGGGCAAGGCCCAATAATAAAGATATAATAATGCAAGACCCAACAATACAATGGGCAGCTCGCACATGGGGCCCGTTTTCTCAGACCTCTGCTGCAGCTCTGGACTCGGAGCTGGATACTTATGGAGGACCCAGAAGGGACAGAGTTGGATCTGTTAACAGCCTTCCCGGTGGGCGGGCTGAAGCCCCCAGCCTGTCTCCTATTCCAGACTCAGGTTACTGGGCCCGGGTAGGGGTGCCCAGCTCCCGCTGCCCTGACCCTGCCTAAAGCTAGGAGAGAATCCTGTCCTAAGAGTCCCTGGCACTGCTTCTGCTGGCCTGTGGTTTAACCACAACTCTCTGGTCTCAGCGTTGGTATAAGAAATAATGGGGGGGGGGGGTGTGATGTGGCGTAGCAGGTAAAGCCGCCACCTGTGGTGCTCGTATCCCATATGGGCGACGGTTCGAGTCCTGGCTGCTCCACTTCCGATCTAGCTCTCTGCTATGGCCTGGGAAAGCAGTAGAAGATGGCCCAAGTCCTTGGGCCCCTGCACCCGCGTGGGAGACCCGGAAGAAGCTCCTGGTTCCTAGTTTTGGATGGGCACAGTTCAGGCCATTGCAGTCATCTGGGGAGTGAACCAGTGGATGGAAGATCTCTCTCTCCCTCTGCCTCTCTGTAACTCTGCATTTCAAATAAATAAATAAAAATCTTTTAAAAAATGATGGGGGGCTGGCACTGTGGTGTAGTGGGCTAAGCCTCTCTGTGGCGCCAGCATCTCATATGTGTGCCAGTTCGAGTCCCAGCTGCTCCTCTTCCCATCCAGCTCTCTGCTGTGGCCTAGGAAAGCATTGAAGGATGACCTAGGTGCTTTGGGCCCCTGCACCTGTGTGGGAGACCCGGAAGAAGCTCCTGGCTCCTGGCTTCAGATCAAATGGCCCAGCTCCACTGCAGCCATTTGGGGAGTGAACCAGCAGGTATTACACCTTTTTCTGTGTCCCTCTCTGTGTCTGTAACTCTACCTCTCAAATAAATAATATCATTTTTAAAGATTTTATTTATTTGAGAGGCAGAGTTATAGACAGTGAGAGGGAGAGACAGAGAGAAAGGTCTTCCATCCACTGGTTCACTCCCCAAATGGCTGCAACGGCCGAGCTGAGCCGATCTGAAGCCAGGAGCCAGGAGCTTCTTCCGGGTCTCCCAAGCAGGTGCAGGGCCCAAGCACCTAGGTCATCCTCCAATGCTTTCCTAGGCCACAGCAGAGAGCTGGATGGGAAGAGGAGCAGCTGGGACTTGAACCAGCGCCCATATGGGATGCCGGCACTGCAGGTAGAGGATTAACCTACTGCGCCACAGCGCCAGCCCCTCAAATAAATGATATCTTAAAAGAAAAATGCAGCACTCATTAAGAAAGAAAGGAAAGAAAGAAATGACGGACAGGTGAAGAATCCTTTTGGGTCCTTGGAAAGAAGGCTTCGTTGTGCACGTGTTTGCTGACGGCGGCTGAAGCCACGCTGTTCGCCCTGCAAGAGGAGGCCGTCAGGGAAGGGAGGCGTGGCCCAGCACTGAGATGCACCTCTGCCTTCTCCTTGCTCCTCACACCGGCCCGATGCACAGATAGGAAGACTGAGGCCCAGGAAGGCTGAATCGTCTTGGGCAGCACAGTGAGCGAGCGTCCAGCTTCCTCCTTATCCATACCAGGCGTGGCTGCTCCTCCCTGAGAGCAAGTTTCACTTTCCCACAAGCCCCGCCCTGCTTTGGAGCACAGTTCCTTGCCGCAGGGACTTGTCCTGTCGCTCCCTTTAGCTTGGGGCCGCAGGAAGCTCCAGCTACGTGCAACAGTCAAGTGCGTGCGTCCCGGGGCTCTGAGTTCCTGGCACAACTGTCTGCCTGCCTCTCTGGCTGCCGCTCTCTCTCGCTTTATTTTTAACTGATGTCATGTGTGTTGCAGAGGAAGCTACCTCGGCTCCCTTTGAACTGTAAATAAAATGAACGAGTTACAACAGTCTCGGGGCAGACCGGCACCTCGGCTCCGGGAAGTCAGCCCGTCCGACTCCCGCGTGCTCCGGGGCCCTCTGGGAATTAGTCCAGATGGGGAGATACTCAGGCCCGGGGTGTGGATGGGAAAGGAGATCTCAGGCATTATTGGGTGGGGCTGGTCAGCAGGCTGAGGGCCACGCCCCCCGAACGCACACTGGCCCGCGGACCTCCCGCCTCCTAGAACCCACTGCTGCACGACTTCCCCTCCAAAGCTGACCCAGCTCTGCCACGTCTCACAGCGGTCCTTGCTCTGTTCCACCCTGGGCGCGTCACCCACCCCCACACCTGCCCACAAGCCGGGTTATCTCAGGACAGCCACGCTGAGCTCCCTGCACAGGGACCACAAGTGTGAGACGCCCACTTCCTCTGCCCCTGCACGAAGACCCCTGTCTCCTCGCCCCCGACTGGCAGGAAGCCCACCCCCTTTGCTGTGGCTCTGTTTCTTCCAGGGGGGGCTGACACAGCCAGAGCCAGCTCTCACCCGTGTGCTTTGGCCAACAGGAGTGTGGCAAGGTTAGAGGTGAAGCGTGAGCGCCTTCCTCGGAGCCAAACTGCCTGGCGCCGCCGCTGCGGAGTTGTGACCTCAGGCCTCAATGTTCCCACCTGTAGCATGGGCACGCTCTCGCCTTTTAGAACTGTTGCTAGGATCCAGCGAGCTAGTTCAAGCTCCCAACACGGGTTAAGCTGCCGTCTGCAACAGCTGGTTCAAGTCTGGGTTATACCGCACTTCCTATCCAGCTCCCTGCTCAGGCACCTGGGTGGCAGTAGATGATGGCCCAAGGCTTGGGTCCCGGCCACCCACGTGAGAGACCGGGATGGAGTTCCTGGCTCCAGGCTTCAGCCCGTTGCAGTCATTGGAGGAGTGAACCAGTGAATGGCAGGTCTCTGTCTCTCCCCCTCTGTCTCTGTGCCTTTCAAACAAATAAACAGATCTAAAAGAAAGAAAGGAGCAACAGCCCATTTTTAGAAAAGTTCTATAATAATCTTCCTGGCTGGGGCCAGGGAGGGGAGAGTTGTGGCAGGGCGGGGAGGGGGGAGGGGGGGAGCAGTGGAGTTTGGGACCCGGATGCTGAGTCTGACCCGGTGTCTGCTGTAGCCTGGGAGTGACCCAGGCTTTGCAACACTGACTCATTCAGCGAGTATCTATTGTGCACCCAAGCTCAAGGTGTTACAATCAAGCCGGGGACACAGCCCAGCAGCAGCCACAGGCCCCACCCCCCCTGGAGTTTCCACGCCAGTGGGGAAGAGAAACTTTGAAGAATAAAATCAGATACAGTGTCGGGAAGCAGTAAGGCCCGCAGAGAACCAGAGAATGGTTAGCAGGGGCGAGACTGGGGAGGAGGGTGGACCATAGGGTCGAGAAGGTCTTTCTGGGGTCAGGACATCTGGGCAGAGCCAGGACCCCAAGGAGCAGAGGGAGGCGCCAGGAGGGGATCCAAGGCCAGAGCAGCCCAGATGCAAAGGAGGGGCTCTGCAAAGACCCTGGACAGCAACCTGCTGGAGGCCAGAGAGGAGGCAGAGAGGCTGAGGGTGGGGTGTGCTGGAAAGAGCAAGGAGGGTGGGGGAGGCAGGCAACTGGGATTCGGCCCAGGAGCGAGGAGAAGCAGAGGGAATGGTCTAGCTGGGCTGGCAGTAGCAGGGGCTGTAATCTGCATGTTAAAATGTCTGCAGTAGTGTGGCCCAGAGTCAAGCCCCGAGCCTTTGCAGAGCCACTTCAAGTCACAGCTGATTTGCTTCCAGTCCAGCTTTCTGCTAATGCACCTGGAGAGGTAGCAGAAGATGGCCCGGGTACTTGGTACTTGGGCCCCTGCCACCCACGGGGGAGGCCTGGATGGAGTTCCTGGCCCCTGGCTTCTCTCCTGTGGGTGGCAAGGACCCAGCCTCTCGAGCCGTCACCTGCTGCCTCCCAGGGTGTGCATTAGCGGGAAGCTGGGATTGAGAGTGCAGTCCGGTCTTGAACCCGGACTCTCCAAAATGGGATGCCGTCATCCATGGAGAGGCTTGACGTTGCCTGACCCCTATCACCGGGTTTTTAAAGATTGATTGATGTATTGATTGATTTGAAAGGCTGAGGGAGACACAAAGAGGGAGATTTTTCCGTGCGCTGGGTCACTCCCCAGACGGCTGCAGCTCTCAGGGCAGGCCAGTGCTGTGAGGGAGCTCTGGTGCTCCCAGTGCTCTGTGCTCCCAGTGCTCTGGTGCTCTGTGCCCCCAGTGTCTGTACCTGGATGTCCTGGCTCTGTCGACTAAAAGGCAACAACACCATCGGCATCAGGGAACGCCCTCGGCACCTGGGTCGGAGGAGACCCTCGCCGTATCTGGGTCTTGGCCCCTCACAGGGTCCCCGAGGGCTGTTTGGGGAAGCGGCCGATCCTAGGACTGGGCCAGGAAAGCTTCCCACTGTTCTGGGAGGTCGGAAAGTGCTCCCAGACACAAACAAACAAGCAAACTTCTCGGGGGAGTGTTGATCCACAGTGGGTTAAACCGCAGCCCGGGGCACCCGCACCCCCTGTGGGAGCACTGAGTGGTGTCCTAGCTCCTCTGCTTCCGGTCCAGCTCCCTGCTAACACACTGAGCAAGGTGGCCCTGACAGCCCAGGGACCTGGGCCTGGGGTGGAGCTCCTGGCTCCTGGCTTCGGCCTGGCCCAGCCCTGGCTGTTGTGGCCATTTGGGGAGTGAGCCAGCAGATGGAAGGCCGTTCTCTCCAGCTCTCCTGCTTTCTCTGTCACTCTAATTTGCAAGTAAATACATATTTTTAAAGGTTCCCTGGCTACAAGGCGGTCGCGGGGGGGGGGGGGGGGGGTATAAGTTCAGTTAGGATACCATGGCGGTGGGGGGGGCAGATTTTAGGAAGAGGCAGAGGCAGTGTCCTCTCCGCCCTGCCCTGGAGCTGCTGTCCTAGGAGACCCAGTGGTTGGGGGTCCTTTTTAGCCTCTGCCTCTGAGGACGCTGAGATGAGGGCCCCTCATGTCCTCCACTCTGCAAGTGTGGAGCTGCATCGTCAGGCAGGCTGTGGGGCCCCCGAATGACGAGGGACTGCAAGGAGCCGGATGACGGGGAGACGGCCAGCATTTGAGGACAGAGCGAGGGCCGCCCCCAGCGAGGGCTGCACCATGCACACCCATATTGAGCCCCTACATGGCCCACGAATGTGCCCGCTTTTGTGCATCAACTGCAAAGAATGATTCGGAGACAAGGGAGAGTTTGTAAACAGGGTACCCCCCAGAGGGGGCGGGGCAGGTGGAGCCGCCAGCGCCCCTGTTGCAGAAGTCTAGATCAGCGTCCCCCGGACAGACACCCTCTGCCTGGAGAAGCACCTGGTAGGAGCAGCACCTGACACAAAACCCCAGCAGCCTCCGTGAGAAGGGACACAGTGGTTCACGTTGGCTCCAGACAGAAAACATGAATGATAGTGTCGCTGTGTGAGAGGCAGAGGTTTTGGGGAGAAGCAAAGCCCTCGTTCACCGCCGAGCAGGTGACTCAGCCCTGCGACCTGCGACTGGGGCTGGATCTGGGAGTCTTTGCAGCTGTGATAAACAAGGATCCCAACACAAGGAAATCGCCTCTCCTTATCTGGGGGGGTGCAGGGAGGGCACAATCCAATGATGAATATCCTGGCTGCTTGTCTTCCCATCCAGCTCTCTGCTGTGGCCTGGGAAAGCAGTGGAAGATGGCCCAAGTCCCTGGACCCCTGCACCTGCGTGGAAGACCCAGAAGAAGCTCCTGGCTCCTGGCTTCATATTGGCTGAGCTCTGGCCATTATAGCCATTTGGGGAGTGAGTGGATGAAAGCGCCCCCCTCCCCATGTGTGTAACTCTGCCTCTGCCTCTCCAATAAATAAATATTTAAAAAAAAAAATCTGAGAAGAGATAGAATAAAAATTAAATAAATGAATGAAAGTGAGGAGATGTGGCCTCAGGGAAAGGGGTGGGCCACACAGCCAGGAGGAAGCAGGCACAAACGTCAGGGGTCAGCATGCGTGCTGGCTGAGCGCTCCCCAGTCTCATCCTCCAACATCCACGTGGTGGGGCTGTCTACCCCGGCTCACCATCCAGACACCACATCCCACGTCCTCTCTCTCAGTCCTCTGCCTTTTAAATAAATAAAATAAATATTTTTAAAAAAATAAGTTGGCCCATAAATCAGAAATGGGGAGAAGAGGGGGCTGGCGTGGTACAGCGGGAGAAGGCAGCAGTGGTAACATCCCGCGTCAGAGTGCTAGGTAGAATCATAGCTGCTCCGCTTCTGACCCAGCTCCCTGCTGTGGCCTGGGGAAGCAGCAGAGGATGGCCCAAGTGCTTGGGCCCCTGCCTCCATGTGGGAGACCCGGATGGAGCTCTTGGCTCCTGGTTTGGCCTGGCCCAGCCCTGATTATTGTGGCCATCTGGGAGTAAATCAGCAGATGGAAGACCTCTCTATACCTCTCTCTCTGCCTGTCTTTCAAATAAAGTGCAACTGTAAAAAATTAATAAAATTAAATAGAAAGCTGAAAAAATGCAAGATGGTGAGGCCCGTTTCCTCTCTCCAGGTCTGAGGGTGGCCTCAGCAGACCCTTGCTTGCTCGGCGCGGTTCAGCCATGTCACGTCACAGCCAGATGCCCACACGTCTGGGTGAGATGAGAACCAGGGAGAAGGGCCCGTTTGGGGATACAGATGGCCTCAGGGAAGTCTGTCCCTGGACAGCAGGGCCACAGCCCGCGGGAGCTCCCGTCCAGGCCAGGCCCCACAACGGATGGCAGGAGCCCAGTGCTGTGGGACACAGGCCTGCCCACCTCCAGGGGCGCCCCATCTTTGTCAGATGCTTGCCTAACGCGCCCTTGGTTGGTTGGACCAGGGGTGGCCGCCTGACCCAAGGTGAGCCAACCAGAGGTCTCCCCAGAAGGCAGACTCAGCCTGAAGGGAGGAGAGTTGGTCCCTGGCGTCCCAGAGCGTGGAGGCCAAGGCACACGGGACGGCCGTCCAAGGACTAAAGCGCCGAGAGGAAGAGAGAAGCCCCAGGCCCCTTGCACCTCCCGAGGCGTCGGCGCACCCTCCCTTGGGAACCCCGCCCCGGACACCACTCTCGCAGCTCCGGGTTTGCTTCTTGGGGCTGCTGTCCTGACTCAGGGCAAATGGGCATGCAGGATCCTGGCGCAGCTCTGGGAGTGGAAGCAGGGAGCCGACCGGTGAGCTGGGATGGCGCCACCTAGAGGGCGGGGAGAGGGGGACACCCGCCCCGCACCTCTCTCCCGGGTTCTGAGGGCTGCTGGGGACCCCTGGCGCTCCCTGACGAGTGGACACCTTGCTCCGCCTCTCCTGCCTGCACCTGGTATCCTCTCTGAGTCTCTGTTTCTCCTTTCTTAATTTTTGAAAAGATTTATTTATTTGTAAGGCAGAGTTACAGAAAGGCAGAGAGAGAGAGAGAGAGAGGGAGAGAGAATCTTCCTTCCACTGGTTCACTCTCCAAAATGGCCACAATGGCCAAAAGCCAAGACCAGGAGCTTCTTCAGGGTCTCCCACATGGGTAAGCGCTTGGGCACCTTCTGCTGCTTTCCCAGGCCATAGCAGGGAGCTGGATTGGAAGCGGAGCAGCTGGGACGCTGGTGTTGCGGCTGTGGCTTTATCTGTTATGCCACAGCACTGCCCCCCTCTCTCTGCTGTTTTTAGATTTATTTGTTTGAAAGACAGAGCAACACACAGAGGGAGAGGCAGACAGATACACCCACACACACACACACACACACAGAGCCTCCATCTGCTGGTTCACTCCCCAAATGGCTGCAACAGCCAGGGCTGAGCTAGGCTGAAGCCAGGCGCCTGGAGCTCCACCCAGGTGTGGGAACCCGAGTGCCTAGGCCGTGATCTCTGCCACCCAGGATGTGTATGAGCAGGGAGCTGGAGCAGAAGCGGACGTGCCAGGACTTGAGCCGGTGCTCCGATGCAGGATGCCAGCGTCCCAGGCAGAACCCGTGGCACCACCAACGCCAGTCCCTCTGTGGCTTTGACCGGATGTCTTTTTTTTTTTTTTTTTAAGATTTATTTATTTATCTGAGAGGCAAAGTTACAGACACAAAGAAGGAGAGAGAGAGGTCTTCCATCTGCTGGTTCACTCCCCAAATGGCTGCAATGGCTGGAGCTGGGCCAATCGGAAGCCCAGGAGCTGCTTTGGGGTCTCCCACGCAGGTGCAGGAGCCCAATGGCTTGGGCCATCTTCTGCTGCTTTCCCAGGCCATAGCAGAGAGCTGGATCGGAACCGGCACCCATCTGGGATGCCGGCACTGAAGGCGGCGGCTTTACCCATACTCCCCAGCGCCAGTCCAGACCGGCTTTCCTGTCCTTTGAAAGACCTCCAGCAGGACCTCATCTCAACAAGGACGTGTGCAAGAGCCCTGTCTCCAGGGAGGGTCTCACCCTCCGCCCCGGCTCCAGTGAGCCTGGACTGAGGTGGGCGAGGACGCTGTTCAGCTCAGTACACGCTCCCGGAGTCACCTGCTGTTGTTTGAAAACCAGCACGTCCCGCTGAATGCAGACATCAGACGTGAGGTGCTGAAGGGCTCATTTTCACAGGAAGAGGGAAACCCATGGACCAGGGCGGCGGGCGGCGTGGAGGGCAGCGAGGACTTGTTAGCGGGAACCGGCTCAGTTAAACCTCGCACTCGAGGCTGAAAGTTCCAGAAGCAAAATGTCCAGGATGTCAGGTGAGAGTTCCTTCCAGCAAACTCCCTCATCCTGAGCTTCAGTTCAGTTCTGCTCTAGGCTGGGAAAAAGAAAGGCCTCAGTGGGCCTCAGTGGGCAGCGGCTGGGCTGCCGTGGGGACAACAGCGCCCCCTACAGGGCTCCAGGGGGAGTCCACGCGGCTCTGCGCTTCCAGCGCAGCTTCCTGCTAGTGCACCGGGGAGGCAGTGGGGACGGCTCACGTGCCCCAGTCCCTGTCACCCACAGGGAGGACTCAGGTGGAGCCCCAGGCTCCTGAATTCAGCCGGGCCCAGAGCAGGAGTCAGTGATAACCACGGGACATACACTTGCTGTGTCAAGGTGGCCGTCCTGTGCCACACCCGCCCGTCCCACTGGAGCGGCACATTGCAAAGGTCTCTGAGCCTCGTGGTGGGAACGGGATGTCTGGGAAGAGCCACAGACAGGAGCAACGCATGTACCGCCTTTGCCAAACACGATGCTGCCACTGGTCTCGGTGGCAGGAGGGCAGCCGGACAGCCTCACAAGAGGAAATCGCATGAAAAAAACCTTCCGCCCACACCAAGCTGGACTATGATGTCCGTCCCCCCTCCCCCACGGGCTGAAGGCAGCAACTAACCACCACGCCCCCTGCGACCAAGCAAAAACAAAAACAAAAACAAAAACCCCAAGCCCAGGGCATGGCCCACTCTGAGGCTGAATCTTCAGCTGGACGGGGCTTCATGGCATTCCCTGTTGGCAGATGGAATGACTCAAGACAGAATTGAAAGGCCATCAGCCAGGGCTGGACAAGGGCCCAACATCCAGGAAGCCAGACCTGGCCAATCGGACGCTGTGAGCCCTCAGGGCCCTGAGTCGAAGCTCCAGCCCCTTGGAGAAAGCCCTTGCAGGAATCGCTCACGGGTGGGCCTGAAAGACTCTGGACAGGGGGACCTTCCCAGCAGAACCTGCGGCGGCCACAGTTGCCAAGAGCCGAGGAAGGTGACCAGCGACGCCCCTGCAATTGGCTCGTTCACGCTGAATTCTCTCTACCCGTCTAGACCACCAACGGCTGTGGTCTGTATGGTGCACACCTCGCTCTCCAGCAGGTTTGGTAGGAGAGAGGAAATAGATCACCCAGTCCATCCACTGCAGGGGGCCTCTGGCGAGCCACCATGGTGGAGGCTCAGAGAAATAGACTGGAATGGAGAGCGGGTGGAGCTGGCAGCTCTGGGAAGGGTGTGGCGCTCGGACGCAACCTGTGCCACCCCTCGTGGCATGGGGCAGAGCTGCCTATGGTGCCGAGCTAAGCAAAGGCGACTGGAATAGGATGCTGGGAGAAGCCGGCGGATGTGAGCAAGGGTGGGTGTGCTGGGCTGGACCAGGGTGGAACAAACTAGAAGAGGCTTTTAGGCTACTAGGGTGGCCGTCGCCCCCTTTTGTGGATACTCTTGCTCACGTACCCACGGGGATGGGTGCTCAGCCGGCAGATTTGACCACTGTCCAAAACAGAGCAGGCCAGAGGGAGGCCCCGATCCAAGACAGGCTAAGAAGGTGGACCTGACATCAGGAAATAGTTCTCCGGGTGAAAGAACCCGGGACGCATCGCCTGGACAGGTAGGGACAGGTGGGCAGTAGGAACGGGCGTCCTGGGTGTACCTCCAGGCCCGTGAGAGCGCCTTGTATCTGTGACACTGTGGTCTTTCTTCCCGTTCTCTGGCAGACAGCTCCTAAAACCCTTGAGTTCTCCCAAGTGGTAAGTGTCTATTTGGATGCTATGAACTTGACAGACAGCCTGAGGTTCCGGCTGGTTGCCAGGGGAACCAACCGTGTGGTTATAGGGCTGGAACGTTCAGGCGCACCCGCCCACCTCTGGGGAGGGGGAGAGGGGCTGCAGGTTAGGTTGGCTATGGTCAACGTTCCCATCAGTGATGCTGCGTCAGATCCAGAGCTTCTACAGATTTGACGTGTGGCCCTCCAGAAGCGTGGCGCCAGAGAGGGCCCGGGGGCCGCGGGCCCCTTCCTCATGCTTTCCTGTGTGCCCCTTTATCTGGTGCTGTGGTTTGGACGTTAGGCCAGATGCGGAATGTGCCCCGAAGTCTGTGTGTCCGTGCGACTGACAGGGTGGACGCTTGATTCAGTGACGGGATTGGGAGCCAGGCTTTGGGAAGTGACCGAGGTGGATCGGGTTGTTAGGTGGGATCCTGGCGGCGTCACGGGAGAGATGGAGGCTCGACTGCTCCCGGGAGCAGGACCCCTTGCTCGTGGGGCCCCTCCATGGCCGTCAGCCCTGGGACTGGCCCCAGAGGGTGTTCCAATGAGTGCGCAGGGGCTGAGTGAGTGATGTAGTCACGCATGGTCACGCTTGGCCCCGAGGATGTGCTGGGGGCTGGGGGCACAGGGGCAGGGGAGACGGGGGAGCCTGACACCAGGGGAGGGAGGGGTCCCTGTGTGTGCCTCTCAGGCTCCCGGGGGGGGGGGGGTCAGCCTGGATCTGCCCAGCCTCGGTTGTTTCTCAAACCTAGTGAAAAACACTGCATCTACACATCTACACTCAGGCCCGGAAGTGAGGCCCCCTTCTGCCCCTCCCAGGCGGCCTCCCAAGCTGGCCACCTCCTGGTCTCCTCCGAGCAGGGGCTCCCGGCTCCCCGGGGCTCATCTTGCCCAGGAGACCTTCCCAGGCGGCCACCGGTTTCACCACCCCCCCACCCTGCCCCCAGCTCAGCCTGGTGAAAGTGAAATGGTGCAAAATCCGTTGGGGGAGAAAAACAGGAAGTGGAGGACAGAGCGAGACTGTAGTGCATGACCCAGGCACCGTGGCAGCCCCCCGGCCACCGAAGCCCGACAGGAGCGGGGTCGGGGAAGCCCCAGGCCAAGTGCAGGACAGCGGGGGGTGGGGGTGGCGGAGTCCGGCGGGACCCTGCCGTCAGGGGCGTTATTTTTAGGCCCCACATCACACCTGTGCTCTGTGTCTCGAGCAGCTCCCCTGGGTTGAGGAAATCACCCCATTTTCCAGATGAGCAGACGCACAGAAGTTAGGGGACTAGGCCAGGGCCACACGGCCGTTCCCACGGCTGGGTCATGGCTCCCTGACTCCTTCTCAGGCTTCGGATGCTATCTGGGGTGTGTTTTTGTTCTAGGTCTGTGAGCACACAGCGGATGGGGGCAGGGCGGGGGAGGGACGCTGGGTCCTTCGAGTCTGCACACCTAGGCTGTGGTCAGGCGGGAGAGCCCAGCCCACTGCCGAGGAGCCACCCCCCGGTGCATGCTGGGAGAGACGAGGTACCCTGGGGTTTTTACTGGAGCCGTGGAGACAGGTCACCCAGCTGTCCGCACCATTCAAGACCTTGATCTTCCCGCAACGTTGAGTTCTGAGCCCTGCCTTAAGGGTGTCGTCCATGCAACAGGGTGAAGCCAGGGGGCGTGTCTGTATGGAGTGATGGGACAGAGAAGCCCCTAAAGCCACTCCTCACTCCCCCGTGGGTCCTGAGACCGACTCCCTCTCAGATCTCACTGCAGGAGCGACCACACCAGCAGCCTGGGCTTCGGGGACCCTCCCAGGGGTCACCCAGGCTTTTCCTGCCCAGGCCCCAGGGCAGGGCAGGGATTGTCCTTGCTGCCTGGTGCCCCCACTTCTGCATCCTGGCCCCGACCTCTGTGGCTACGCATCTCCCCAGCCTTTCTCCCGCCCTCACCTGCACCTCCACGCCTCCTCTCACAGGAGGACACGGCTGTTGTCATCACAAACGGCCTTCATCCACTTGCCACGGTCCTGCCTCCCTCCCTGCCTGGGCAGCTTTCCCAGAAGCCTCTGGGGCTGCTCGGGCTGCAGCAGGAGCCTGGTGGGGGCAGGACAGGAGTGCCGGTTGCTTCATTGCTTCCTCTGTGTTCTCAGCACGGCCGGGCCACAGCACCGGAACCCTTGGCGTCAGGCACCGCCCCTCTTCGGGCTGCAGCACTGGGCAGTGCCTGGGGCCGGTGCGGAAAGTGGGCGTTACAGGGAGGTCTGGCCTCCTCTCCTGGCTGGAGGTCACTCGGCTTCTGGTCCCCAGCCAGTCCCAGGTAAAAGGAAGCTGTAATGAACGGTTCATCTGTGCAGAGGGCTTAGACTATGGCCTGGGCCGGGCCCTGGCGCAGGGGGTGAAGCCGCTGCCTGCACCCCGACACCCCTTGGGAACGCTCCTTCCAGTCCCGCTGTTCCACTTCCCATCCAGCTCCCTGCTAATGTGCCTGGGAAAGCAGTGGAAGATGGTCCAAGTGCTTGGGCCCCTGCACCCGTGTGGGAGACCCAGATGGAACTCCTGGCTTCCCCCTGGCCCAGCCACGGCCCTCATGGACACTTGGGGAGTGAACCAACAGCCGGAAAATCACTCTCTTGTCTCTGTCTCTCTCCTCTCTCTGTGTCTTTCAAATAAATACATGCATCTTAAAATAAACAATCACCCTATTGTAAAAGAGCAATTTAAAAAACGAAACAAAACAAAACAGCACCGCTGCGGGACCCTTGTGAGAAGTCAGTGTGCGTCTGCCGCGTTACCGCCGTGGGGGTGGCCCGCATCACCCTCGGATTCACACCTCACAGCAGCCCCGGGAGGCTGCAGGCCCCACCACACCGGCAGTCAGGCAGAGCACCAGCTGCGGGGCCGGGACGCGAACCTGCGTCCAGAGGAAGCTCCAGCCAACCTGAAGGTTTCCAGGCTCCTGGGGCTTGGGGTCAGCTCCGGACGTCCATGCGCCTCGCGTGAGGACAGGGGGAGGGAGAAGGCCGCCCTGGGACCGAAAGAGCAGGTGGAGCTCCGTGCGCAGGGTTCTGCGTGCAGCTGCAGGGAGTCGCGGGGTGCCACCTACTGGAGGCACAGGGCAACGCGACCTGCTGGCGAGAGCTGGGCACCCACGCTCAGGTGCGCGGTGAGCTCCGCTTAAATTCCAGCAAGGCACGGAGCAGGCTGCTCCAGAGCTACCCTACCCCCACCTCGAACCTTCTTCCCCAGCTCTGCGGGCTCCTGCACCTGGCCATTGACAGGCTCCCTCTGGCGGAATCTCCCCAGGCTCCCTCTGGCCCGCCGCACCTGCCCTGGCTGGGTGTCCCTCCTGCCTCCTGTGGCGATGCGGCAGGGGGTTCACTTCTCTCTCTGGCCCTAGGCACGCAGCTGTGGCTGCGTCTGCTGTGGGTGAGGCCACCCATGGGTGGGAGCCGCAGGCTTCACCCCTTCATTCAGCACACGCTGTTAGCAGGTGCCTGCAGGGTGGTTGAGAGAGGGTGGGGCAGAGGCTACTATGGAAACAAGACACGAGCAAGCGCATCTGTCCTGGTACCTGGCCTGGCAGTGGTGCTACAGAGAACGAGGCTGGGGAGGACCCCACCCCTGCACCCCATCACCCCTCCTGGGCTCCTACTCACAACTTGCTTCCTCCCTCCACTGACCCCCTGCCAGGACCCCTGCACGGGCTCTGATGCTGCCCACTAGGTTGCCCTCCTGTGTGGATTCCCCCTCACCTGGCTGGGGGGGTCCAACACCACACCTCAACAGCTGCTGTGTGGCTTGCACGACGTGCCCTCCCCTCCCCCACCCCTTGCCTTTGGGCCTGGGTTGTTTGGGAGAGGGGAAGCAGTCCTCCCCCGGTAGGTAAGGAGACTCCTTGGCATTCCTCAGCCTGGGGTTGTGCTGATGGACTTCAGAAATCGCCACTGTTAAAAGCAGGAGTCACATTTGTCTAAAGAAGAATTTCTGGGGGTTGGCGCTGTGGTGCAGCGGGTTAAAGCCCTGGCCTGCAGCACCGGCATCCCATATGGGCACCAGATCCAGTCCCGGCTGCTCCTCTTCCGATCCAGCTCTCTGCCAATGGCCTGGGAAAGCAGAAGATGGCCCAAGTCCTTGGGCCCCAGTGCCTGCATGGGGGACCCAGAGGAAGCTCCTGACTCCTGGCTTTGGATCAGCTCAGCTCTGGCAGTGTGGCCATTTTTGGGGAGTGAACCAGCAGATGGAAGACCTCTCTCTCTGGCTCTACCTCACTCTGTAACTCTTTCAAATAAAATATTTAAAGAAAAATTATTTCTCGGGGGTTGGCATTGTGACCTGACAGGCTGAGCTACCGTCTGTGGGCCCGCATCCCACAAGGAGATGGTTCAAGTCTCGCGGCTGCTCCACTTCCAATCCAGCTCCCGCTGATGGCTTGGAAAGGGTAGTGGAAGATGGCCCAAGTGTTGGTACCCCTGCCACCCATGTGGGAGACCCAGATGAAGCTCCTGGCTCCGGCCTGGCTCAGCCCTGACAGTGTGGCCACGTGGGTAGTGAACCAGTGGATAGAAACTCTTTTTCAAATAAATAAATCTTAACAAGTGTCTTGAGGAGCCACCTGTGAGAGCCATCGTATTTCTGCCCAGAGATTTTTTCCTGGACTTGGCATTGAGTTTTCCCAGCAGCAAGGGCATGGCCTGCACCTTGGCATCTGGGTCGGGGCTCTCCCCGTGAGACACTAGTGACCTTGGCTGTGAACTCTCGCACTTCCTGGGCAGCCCCCAAGTACCAGTAGCATGACAGAGTAACACATGTGTTCATGAAGTAAAGGCCAGAGTCCCTGCTGACAGCTGTCCCCTTAGGGGCAGGGAGACGGCCCTGGTGTTGTAGCAGCTCCACGCCTGGCTCTGTCCTGGTCCAAAGCCGTGGGGCTCGGCCTTCGTGTCTCCGGAGGTCAGAGGCTCTGGCGGGTCCTGGGTGGCCCAGGCGGTGATCTGCGATGGTCCCAGCTGCTTCTGGCTGCTGGTGCACTGGACAGTGGCGCTACTGTCCCCATGAGGCTCCTCCTCGGCCTGCCAACCCCATTCCCGCCTCCCTGCGGCCCCCACACCCAGGCTGGCACCTTTCCTTGCCCTCAGTGGCTCCAGCTTTTTGCAAATGTCCGTTTCCTTCTCACTCTGTGTTCCCCAGGGGTAAGCCCCCTGGGGCTCCCTTGGGTGTGAGCAGCATAGCACCCACCCGTGTCAGATTCAGGGGCTTCCGGCCTGAGACTGGAGGCATTTCCAGCTGGGGTCACCCCCACGGCCCCTGCAGCCTGGAGACCCCGCGGGCATCCTGGTTCAGCTCAAGGGAGATCGAAGCTTGGGTCACTCAGGCCTTTGCCACCCACAGCTCCTCCCTGCAGGGATCCTTCTCAGCAGCGGCTGCCACTCCCAGCCCCACCCCCGCAGCCGGGGGCAGGCTCCCCCCACCCTGCTGTCTGTCTCACTGTGTGCGATGTCTTTCATCCCTTCTGCCAGCCCTGTGAGCCCGGGGGCCACCCTTGTGCACCCCCTGCCTGGACACCAATGGGTGGGAGAACACTCTGCCTTTCAAATAAATACACCTTAAATGACACACACACACAGAGATACACACATACACACACATAGATACAGAGACACACACATACACAGCACCTGAGGGAGAAACCAACTCCTCAAAAAACAGCACTGGGACAGAGGGTCTCCCAGTGGCTCCCTCCACCTGGGACCCCTCCCAGCACAGGGAGGTAGGAGCCCTGGGTAAGGGGCTACTTGTGTCTCCTTTGAGCCTCAGGGGACATTATGGGGACCCCCTGGCAGCCTGCGGGGCAGCTCCACCCTGTGCCCCGGGGTCTTAGATGGCCTGGCCCCTTAGGTAACACTGGCCGTCCATCCTCCCGGTGGGCGCTGGGCTGGACGCTACACCCGGCAGCCACCACTCCCTCGTGAGTTCTATGCGGCCGAAGCTGGAGGATGCACGGCCCACAGTCGCTGGCCAGCCCGACCCAGAGCTGGTGCTGGGGCCAGGAGTCAGCCCTCCTGGGGTCTGCCTGGGGCAGTCGGGGGGCTGGGGAGCCCCAGCTCCCCAGGATGCCTGCTCAGCAGGTGGCAGCGAGCAAGCTCTCGCTGGGCCCAGGGGTCTGATCCCACCCTAAGTCCTCAAAGCCCAGGGCAGGAGGGGACAGGGCCACACCCTCCCGCACCCTGGACTCAACCCCCAGCTCTGTGCTGTCCATCAGTGAACCAAGTCACTTCCCCTTCAGCACCGCGGCCCCCCAAGCAAATGACGACGAGACAGACTAGCGAGGCGCAGGTCAAAGGTTCATAGCTTTTTTGGTTTCATTTTTTTTGTTTTTTGCTTTTGTAAAGAAAAATAAGGCTGCATTTTCTGTTTGAAACAAAACCCAAGTAAAATCCCCTCCCAGCTAGCCTGGCCCGTGGGGTGCTGGGCCCGGCTGCGGGTGTGGAGAGGAATGGAGTTTGGTTTTGTTACGCAAAAAATAAAATTAAAAACTCAACACACACTCCCACTAGCGCCCCAGGCCAGACAGGGGCCACTCCAGGCCGGAATCCTCTGGCAGCTAGACCGAGCCCTGCGGCCACCCCGGTGCCCAGGTGCCCGCCTTCTGGGGGGTGGATGGGGCAGGAAACAGGACTCCCAGGGCAGGAAGGGGGAGGGTGACGTCAGAGCACTCTCCTCCCCCACGAGTTAAAAAAAAAAAAAAAACTATTAAAAAAAGCACCCAAAGCTTAAAAAAACAAGAGCTCCTGGCGGGGAGGGCCGGGGGCTTCCTGCCCGCCAGCAAGACGCCTGGCGAAGTGTAGAAAAATAAAACTAACCTCTATCCCTGAATGGTAGCGAGGCCCCCTCCTCGCCCCGGTGGCCCTCCCCTAACACCTCACAGAACCCCCTGGGGGCTCACCCTTGCTGCTCCTCGGGTCTCCAGTCCCAGGGGGCAGGAAGGGACTGGGCACAGAGGGGTCGGAAGGGCAGTGGTGGCACCCAAGGGAGAGGGCAGGGGAGATGGGCTCAGGTGCGGCTCAGGGACTGAAAACCCAGGGCCGACCGGGGGTCTGGTTTCATCTGAGGTCCAGGGGCTCAGGCGAGGATCCCTGTGGGCAGCAGACGAGGGAGGGACAGAGAGCACCGGGGCTGTGACCTCACGTTGCCAGGAAGTCCCCAGGGAGGGGAGGGCAGGGGCTTTCTTAAGCCCTGAAGGCCCAGCAGGGCCCACGGCCTGGAAGCCGGGGAGCCCCAGCACCACCTGCCCTGGGCACAGCCGACAGGAAGGGCCAGCCACACGGGGGCAGCAATGCCCACGTCTGGAGGCCTGCCCCTTCCACTGGACTGGGCGAGGATGCAGTGACCAGGGACCACCCCTGCCTCCCCCAGGGAGCTCCACCGGGACGGGGTGTACAGGAGGAAGACGCCAGCAGGCTCCACCGGATGGCAGGGAGGGGAGCCGGGGCGGCCGGCCCCCGGGATCCTTGGCTTGGGGACCAGAGTCAGCACCAAACGACGGAGGTGAGGCCTCGGACCCTGGCTGAGCCTGCGTGCGCAGGTGGGGAGCCGGTGGCCTGGGCAGGCGGCCCGGGCAGGCCAGCGAGGTCGGGCCCGGAGCCGGCAGTGGTGGCAGCAGCGCCCGGCGCTCGGAGGCTCAGCGCAGGCTCTGGTACAGGTAGGCGGAGGTGAAGAGGGCGTTGACGGCCAGGCTCACGGCCAGGAGGCCCTGCACCAGGGAGGGGCCGAGATGGCCTGCGGGAGCAGAGAGCGCCTGTCAGTGCCCCCAGCCCACCAGAGGATAGGGCGTGAGGGCCTCGGGACCTCCCCGTGGGGAAGGGGCACGCCTCTGCCAGCCTCGTGCCCGGGGCACACAGGGTGACGGCAACAGGGACCTGGCCTCGGTCCCCCCAACTCCCCCCAACTCCCCACTCTGCCTGACGGGGGCGGCGCTGGGCTCCTCTGCTCAGAACTCAGCACACACGCGCCCCCCACCCAGGAGAACTGGCGTCGACTCCCGGACCCCAGCTCACGCCTGTGCCCGTGGTCAGCAAGCAGGGGAGCTCCAGGCCAGTGTGGACAGAGGCAGGCCGCAGGGCCAACGCCGGGACCCAGGCTCTGGGCTCAGTACCGGCGGGGCCCCAGGAGGCTGTCGGGCCGCAGGCCCCCTTCCCGACCCACAGGCGGGACACAGACCTTTCCAGGTGGCGGCCTCCTCGGAGCACCCCCTGGTGGTGGTGTCCACCGCGCAGGTGGACGACTGGGACGAGTCGTCCTCCTTCTTGATGCACAGGCCGCTGCAGCTGCGGTCTCTGGTCGGCATGGACCTCACGTCTGCGGAGAGGAGGGCCAGGGTCTCAGCCTCGGGCAGTGCTCAGCCGGCTCTACCTATTCTCCCCCCCAAGCAGAAGGGTGGGGCACTGCTTGGGGGCGAAGGTCTGGGTCAGGAGCAGCCAGCTCAGCACAGTGTGGAGGTCCCCTCAGAGGGGGCAGCGCCTGGCCTGGGGGTCCTCGACTGCCCCCTCTGGCCCAGTGTGGCCAGATCGGACACTGCGACAGGGAGTCCACAAGTTCACGTGCAAGTTCTAGACTTCAGATGTTGGGCCAAAGTTCTCAAGACAAAGCAGAAACACCATGGCCTGGCTGTGCGTGAGGGATCTTCCACCAGTCCTGAGGAATACAGGACCCCAGGGGCAGCCGCGAGAGACACACGACCAGCCAGTAGAGGGCAGTACCCAAAGGACTCAGGACACCAGTCTCACTGGGTGTCCAGCCTGGGGGGTGGGGAGCGGGCATGCACACGGGGCTAAGAGCAAGGCTACCCCCCACCCCCAGCAGGCTTCCGGGAGGGCTGCGGGAGGCCGTACCCACGCTGTGCTTCGAGTCCCGCGCTGGCTGCCTCTGGGGGAGCTGGGGCGGCTCCACGGTGAAGAGGCTGCTGTTGGGGAGTGGGTGCTCATCCGAGCTGCTGGGGGAGCTGGGGGCCTCCCCGGGGGGCGAGGGGAACAGCAGCAGCTTCTGCCCCTTCAGGTTGAGCCTGGCAGGGCTGATGAGGGGCCTGCGGTGGCGCAGGGAGCCAGAGCTGGAGGCCACGGAGCCAGCCACGGAAGGCGCCGGGGAAGGGAGGGGGGAGGCGGGGCAGCTTCCAGAAAGCAGAGAGAAGTAATCTGCAGGAGAGAGGTCAAGGACAGTGAGGACGCGGGCACAGCTCAGAACCGTGAGGACGCGAGCACAGCTCGGCTGCCGGCACAGAGGCTGCTGTGTGGAGGTGGGGGCAGAGGGAGCCCTGGGGACCCAGCCCCTCCCCCCGCACCCCTCGGTTTCCCCCAAACCTGAGCACAATGCCCTGCTGGGAGAAGTCTGGAGATGGGAGGGCCTGCCGGTGGCTGGGTCTTGGTGCGTGATGTGTCTCCACCTGTGACCCCCCACTCCCACCCGACCCTCGTCACCGCCACCCCCACTTCCCAGGGGAGGAAACTGAGGCCCCTCCTGGGGCAGCTCCTCCGCCCCTCCCCGGGACTCCCCACCTCCTTACCTGCAACAGGGACCTCCCCAGATCGGGACACCTGAGACGGTGGGCGGCTCCCGCTGAACAGGTAGCCGGAGTCTAGGAGAGACACAGCCCGTCACTCCCCATCCGTCCCCCTGCCCTGGGCTCCCAGGGAAGATCTGCTAAACCCCAATCTGCCGTTAATGCACCCTTCCGTGGACACAGGCGCCCAACCAACCCCTTAAACCACTGCCTGAGGTGTGCTGGGCACATGCCCAGTTTGAAGATACAGAAACCGCAAGGCATGCTGGGCCGTAGCAAGAGCTGGCCTGGATGGCTCCTCAGGCTCCTTGCTCTAGACCTTTCTTCCTTGGAAGGCCCCGCTTCTTCCACTAACCCCAGCCCCAGGCTGCCTCTTTCTACGTCAGGTGCACCCCAAGAGCCTGGCCCAGTCCCCCTCACGTAACCTATGACTGGGTCCCAGCATCCAGCTGAGACTGCTCGCTGCAGACGTGGGCCAGTCCTGCACCCACGACCCCGGCCCACCAATCAGAGTCCTTCCAGGACCCTTTCTACAGAGCCAGGAGAGGGTCTCCCTGCTGGGCACGAGCCACAGGACGCGGGGTGGGGTCTGCACAGAGAGGCTGAGACAGCAAGCCGGATGCTGGTCACGTGAGCCGGTCACCTGCAGGAACCTGTCTCTGGGATCCATCCCGGCAATGGGGAACCAAGGACTCCATCTGGCACCAGATGGTCTGCACCCAGACCAGGCCTGCAGAAGCCGGCGGCCGCCTCAGACTGGCCGCTCCTAGGCCTTTGTCTCAGGCTGGCAGGGAGACGGCGTTGTCCCGGGGAAGGGGTGGGGGGGTGGGAGGTCTATCCTAAAGGTCTGCACTGGCTCTGGGAGCCTCTCCTCCCAAGGGGCTTCAGGCGGAAGTCCCAGCCCCCCCACTGGCAGTCAGTGCTTAGGCCCAGTCTGCCCCCACCCCACAAACCAAGGAGGGTGTCTCTGCTCAGGGAAGAGTGAAACCACCCTGCAGTGAACACGAGGGAGCTGTGAGCGGCCAGGGAGGGGCCTTGGCTGGCACCAGGGGCCCCGGCCCAGGAGAGTGACGGTGGCCACGTGTGTCCAGGGCCGGTTCCAGGTGCTTCCCTGGCGAGCTTGTTCCCTCCCATCACAGGGGAGACACCATGGCTCCACTTCAGATGAAGGGACCAAGAGATGGGCGCAGGGTGCCCGCACCTGCCCAGGCTTATGCCTTGTGTGCGAGGCCCCCGGGGCCCTGGCTGCCCCCAGTACTCAAATTCCCTGCATTTGACTCTCGTGACAAATCTGCATGGTGCACCTCACCGGCCCCGGGTGTCACAAAGGTGACACAGCAGCGCAGACGTGCGGCGTGGGCGTGGGCTCCATTTCCCCACCTTGCAGCAGCCATGAGGGGCAGAAACTGCTCCCCTCAGAGGTCAAGTCCCCGCCTGCACTCCCTGGGATGACAAACCAGGATCAGCTTATTTTTACGGCACAAAGCTAGCCACAGCGCTGGGGCAGTCGGTGTGGGACTCTGGTGCTGCAGAGGCTGAGGGTGCCCCCCAAGGAGCGCTCCCTTAGGGAGGGGCCCGGCTGCAGGCTCCCAGGGCACTTCTTGCTCACCATGTGCCCACCCATGGAGGCTCCACCGCAGGGCCTGAGCCAGAACTTGCCTGCCAAATCCCCTAAGCCTGGTGCAGGGCCCGGTGCTGGCCCGGGCGCAGGGCACAGGCAGCAGCCAGCTTCCCCCAGCCACCCAGCTCATGGCTGGCTACCCAGAAACACCCAGAGTCCAGGCCTGCTTCATCTGACCCAGCAGGCCCGAACCCCTTCCTCTCGGCTCAGACGCTGCCCCCCTCCAGGACCTGTCCCTGCTGTGGGGCACGTGCACTGGGCACAGGACAGGGCTAGAAGTGGCCTGAGGAAAGGAGCCGAACCCCAGGTCTCAGCTGATGTTGTCTGACTGCTCAATGCCAAGTCTGGCGCCTACAGCAGCTGAGGGGCTGACCTCAGGGCAGAAAGGGTCAAGGCACAGCTCGCGAAGCCGGCAGCCCACATGAGCATGCTGGTTCCAGTCCTGGCTACTCTGCTTCTGATCCAGCTCCCTGCTGATGTGCCCAGCAGGTGGAAAATGGCCCACGTGCACAGGCCTCTGTCGCCTACGTGAGAGAACAGGTGGAGATCCGGGCTCCTGGCTGCTGTGGCCATTTGGGGATGAGCCAGCAGAGGGGAGATGAGCATCTTCATCTTGGTATCCCTCTCTGTACTGCCCCCCTCTAACCGAATGACCCAGGCCGCCCCTCACGGTCACTGAAGGTGACTCCTGCCTGGTGGTCTCCCAGTGCCAGCCCCAGGACACAGCCCTGCATGAGGCAGCCCAGGATGCGCCGGGATCATCACAGGGCGTGTTTACAACTAGATTTTGGGGCAAGCATTAGCAGTTAGGACGCCAGGTGAGATGCCTGCTCCCCCGCCCACCCCGTGCCTAACCTCAATTCCCAGGTCTGGCGCCTGATTCCAGCTTCTTGCTAATGTGCTCTGGGGGCAGCAGCGATGGCTTCGGTAATGGGGTCCTGTCACCCACACAGGAGACCCGGCCTGAGTTCCTGCTCCTGCCTCCCGCCCCAGGCCCAGCCCTGGCTGTTGTGGGCATGCGGGGAGAGAACGGGCAGGTGGGAGTTTTGTTTGGCTCTTAATTATGAATAAACACCTATATATATATATTTTTTTTTTGACAAGCAGAGTGGACAGTGAGAGAGAGAGAGACAGAGAGAAAGGTCCTCCTTTGCCATTGCTTCACCCTCCAATGGCCGCCGTGGCCGGCGCACCACGCTGATCCGATGGCAGAAGCCAGATGCTTCTCCTGGTCTCTCATGGGGTGTGAGGCCCAAGCACTTGGGCCATCCTCCACTGCACTCCTGGGCCACAGCAGAGAGCTGGCCTGGAAGAGGAGCAACCAGGACAGAACTGGTGCCCCAACCAGGACTAGAACCTGGAGTGCTGGCGCTGCAAGGCAGAGGATTAGCCTAGTGAGCTGCAGCGCTGGCCCCTAGGAGCTTCTTAAACATGGGATTTAGCTTCCTGCCATGGACTTCCTAGATCCTGCAGGGAGAAGCAGAGGACAGGACCAAGCATTGGACCTGAAGGGGGTGCCTGTCCTGGGGCCACACTCAAAGGCCTGGGCAGGGTCTCAGTAACAATGGCCAAGCCCCAGGAGGCACCAGGCATCCCATCTGCCCACGAGGGACGTTCTACAGCCAAGGGAAACCGAGGCTCCGAGTGGCTACATCCCTTGGCCAAGGGCAGCTCACTCCAAGGTACGAGCCCAGCTCTGCCTGTCTCTGCAGCAACAGGAGCTCTGACCACTGGCCCGCACTGCCCCCACCTGGCTAGCCCCGCTCCGTCCACCAGCGCCTGCAGACCCCTTACCTGCTCGAGTCAGAGAGGGGATGGTTCCCAGAGAGAGGGCCCGGCTGAGACGGCTGGGCAGTGAGGAGGGCGAGGCCCGGCGGGCAGACCGGAACAGCTGCTGGCTGGTGAGCGGCAGGAAGCCAGGTGGGGTGGGGATGAAGAGGGGCGGCGAGGTGCCTCCAACAGCTGGGTAAGGCACTGCCAGGCTGGGGCTGGTGGGGCAGAGGCCAGCGGTGTCTCCTGGGAGGTACCTGCAAGGGCCCGTGGGGCACGGGAGAGAGAGGTGGAGGGTCAGCGAGGAAGGTTCTGGAAGCAGCCTCCAGCCCCTCTCCTGTGCTGCGAGGTGGAGCCCAAGGTGGGGTCCCAGGGGAGGCGTGCGTTAGTTGAAGCAGGAAAGCGTCCCGACCACATTCACGCCATTAGGAGCAGGTGGCTGGGAGGCGCCGGTGTGGCCCACCCCTCCCCGCATGCCCCCTCCAGCCCTCAGGCTCACAGCAAACTAGATCCACTACGAGTCTTGGTATTAAAGTGACACTGTCGCCCTCGCCAGCCTCACCCCAGCCCTCGCCTCGATGAAGAACAGCCAGCCCTGTGCCACACGCTCAGTGAAGCTTCCTGGACTCGGATTCCTTGCCACCTCCCATGTGGGCCCCGGGGTCTCAGCTCAGAGACACCCTCTGCTCCCCACTCTGCCCACAGGAGGCCGCTGCCTGCTCTCTGGCCTCAGGCACTGGAAACGCCCCTGGGACACAGAAGGGGAGGTGGCCCAGGCAGAGCCTCGCACGGGACACACGCCAGACTCAAACTTAGCAAAGACCTGCAAATGACCGCAGGCTGCCTTAGACAGGTGACAGTGTCTCTTTAATGGTACAAATCACACCACAGGGCCCGGCGGCCCCAAGCCACAGGGTCAACCATGCTTCTGGTTAGGGCACCCGATTACAGGGGAGGGTCAGAGGCAGTTAATATATTAGCCTGCCATCCGGGTGGAGCATGGGCGTCCAGCCTTACCTCGCTCCCAAGGGACAAACGAGCCCAGAGGACAATGTGCTGACCAGCGGCCAGGCTGGCCCAGCCCCGTGGCGAGCTGGGGGCTGGCTAAGGTACCCGTGCCCACCACGACCGAGCTCTCGGGGCCACTAGCCCAGCTCCACGCCACCCATCTCTCCGCCTCTTTTATCTTCCTTTCCTCCTACGCATCTTTTGTAAGGCGAGCGTGGGATCAGCCGCTGACATCGGGACAACCATGTGTCCTCTCTGGCCTCCCAAAGTCCCAGGAGGCTACCTGGACCAGAGGCAAGGCCTAGTACTGGAAATCTAGCAGGTCACCAAGGGCTTCCGGGCCCCAAGCTGGACACACCCTCGCGCTGTCCTGACCCATGCTCTGAGGGCCTGATGCCCACCCTTCTGCCCCCAAGGCTCTGGGGAATCCGGTCACGTTGCTAAGCGGGGAACAAGACTTTGTAGTCATTTCAGAACCGCAATACCCCTTGGCAGGGTGACACCATTGCCTGGAATGGCCCATGGGAAGTCACATTCAGGAACCTTGGGCTGTGTGTCCCGTCATGCAGGACCCCCATCACCCAGGCCCCACCCAGGCCCCCAGCGGTGGCAGCTCTGCACCCGGCTTCTACATCCACTCATGCTGCACAGGGGCAGGCCAACTGTGGCCCTGGGACAAGAACCTGGCGAGGGGGAGGGGCGGGGGGGCACAGGGAGCCAGCAGCATTGTTGGGGGACAGGTGAGAGGAGGGCCCGAGTCACAGCATGGGCTGTGGGGGAGGCCAGCTAGGCACAGAGGCTCCGGGGCCTCCGGCTTCTGTCCATGCTGCTTCCTACCCTGGTCCGGGCTCACCCCAGGACGTCACCCAGTCTTATCCACTCAGCACAGGGCTGGTCCCAATTCTGGTGCCGCCGAGAACGCTGGAGTGAGTTTTCTGGAAGTCTGAGCCCTGTTGCCGCATGCCTGGGCCAACGTCACTCAAGGAGCCACCCTCTTGCAGGGCAGGGTGGGGGGAGGGAGTGGGAGGTCTCTGCTCGCCCAGCAAGCAGCCCCGAGGGTTTCAAGAGAACAGGGTGTTTCCTCCGGGCACGAGGCCCTCCCTGGACAGGGTCTCAGAGTGCAGGCCCCGTTTGGGTGCCCGCCGTGGGCAGGTGACTTGGGCAGGCCGGCGTGGTCACTGGGATGCTCCTGATCCCAGCGGGAGACGAGAGGTCTTCTCAGGCCAGCCCTGTCCGCGTCCAGAGCCAGAGAGCGAGGCCCACACTTTAAGCAGTTTATTCAGACAGGAAAGAGAGGCTCCAGCAAGGCAAGCGAGGACAGCCGGCACCGGCGAGCGGCGTCACCGTCACCCCCACCCCCACCTGACTCCCGCGCAGGCACCTGCACCCCAGAGCCCCTCCCCCCGCCCTAGCACAGAGGCCCTCTGGAGAGACATGGAAGAAAACAGGCAGGAAGTCATGGTGCCTGGCGCCCGCCGGGAAGCAGAGTCCCAGAGGCATTTATTGACGACACGGCGGCCAGGGCCAGGGCAGTGGTTACAACGCTGGGGTCACTGAACATCGTCCACAGCTCTACCACACGCGGGACAGGCGAGATCTGGCCACGGCACACACACGGGACACGGGCTCCTTCCAGGACTGGGTGGGGCAGGGCGAGGCTGCTGGGGGGCTTGGAGTGTCTTGGGACAAGGGTGGGATGTAGAGGCCGAGCCCCCTCCCACTTGTAGGGAGGGTCACCGGTCCTCAGGGGGCTCCCGCCCTGCTGGGGATGGTCTGACCGTGGCCCCCAGGGGAGGGGCTGAGCTGCCTGGCAGGGGTAGGCCCCATCCAGGGCAACCTGCACTTCCTCCAAGTAATGAATGAGACTTTAAAGAACACACGGGTAATTAAAAACGTCACACAACAGTAAAGAGGCCAGGGACGCTTCCTTTGCGAGCCCTGTCCTGAGAGTTCCTTCTGTGCCCACCAGAGGGCAGGAGAGACACCGCCTAGCAGGGGATGCCACCAGCCGAGCGGCTCTGCTTATCCTAAATAACCTAAGTCAGACACGCACAGGGCCAAGCAAAGCGGAAATCAGCACACAGCTGCCTTCCTCGAGCCCAGCAAGGGCGTACACAGCCGATGACCCAGGCCTGCCACCTTCTCTCCCACCCCGATGGCCGTCTGGGAGTGAAGGGGCAGGCAGGGTACCCTGGGCAGAACCCCCTCCTGCTGTGTAGGGGCTGTGACCCTGGCCACACCTCGCCAGAGCAGCAGCCAGCACTGGGGCACTGGGCACGGGAGCCCTGGTGTCTCGACTGCCCTCTCTACCCCCGATCACCATGTGCACTGAGCAGTCACAGGGGCTCTGGGGAGCAGGGAAACTCCCTAGGCCCCCTCCCCCAACAGATTCACAGCACCACGCAGGAGCTCCCCACAGGGGCTCTGCAGGGGCTGACCAGGGTCCCCTCATGCAGGTGTAGCCCACGTCTGGCTTTCCTGGGCTCCGAGGCACAGGGTGGAAGGGCTGGTGCACTCCGGGCCACACCTGGTGTAGGGGTTATGCTCCGAGTGACAAGTGGCAGAACACAAGATCCTGGATGCAGGAGCCCTCCAACCCACACAGGGTCACCAGGAGGCAACCGGCAGGTAAGGGACAACCTGTCCACGTTCTTGCCTGAGCCCTGGCATCAGCCCCCTGGCCAAGCACTTCTGCATGGGGGTGGCGATTCCCAGAGGGTCCCCCCTGCTACCTCCTGTGAGGTCAGCACCCACGCGTGTGCCCTGAAGAGGGGCCAGGACACACAACTGGGAAGGAGCAGGTCTGGGGCTCGTCCCTAGGGCTGTGACTTTGGGGACGGGATCTCTGGGAGGCCCCCAGGTGTTTCCACAACCTGTGTGACTCAGTGGGGGGGGGGACACAGCCGAGGCTGTGAGGGCTCTGGGGCAGCCCACAGAGGTAGGCCACTGGAACCCCAGTCCCCAGGAGCCGCGGCCAGAGGCTGGGGAAGGCTGGTGACACCGACACACTTGAGAGGAGCAAGGTGACAATGACCCAGTGTCACTAGGGGCCTGTATGTCCTGTGGGCCCATTAGCTGTGCCGACCCAGGGCCCACAGAGGAGCGCGAGGAAGAATGGACGGCCAGCAAGGGCAGCCCTGCGGGGGCGAGGGCAGAGTGTGCACGCCTGAGCTCTGCTGGGGTCCCGGCGCGCCCGGGGGTGGGGAGCTGGTGGTAAAGAGGGGGTCAGCAGCCTCCCGAGCTGAGCCAGACCACCACAGCCTGGCCTCAGAGGGGCCGTGCTGACGACCACCCACGCTCACAGCCAAGGCCAGCTGGGCCCATGGACTGCACTCTCCACTCTCGGGGAAGGCGCCAGGCTGTAGACTGACCCAGTGGTAACAGGCCCGACGGGACGGACCAGACAGGAGGTTCTGTCTGGCTCCCTCTCCCCTCTGTGCCCTGAGTCTGGGTGGTGGGGCCTTGTGGCAGAAGCCCAGCCCACAGCCCCTGAGCAGGGGCTCTGATGGGCAGGAGGGGACAGCCCTTCCAGTGGCGTCGGGACCTTTCAGAAGGGTCAAGTGGGGCCGTGGAGCCAGCAGGAAGCCACGGGGCACAGGCGGGCTGGGGGCACCGCCCCCTTCTGCTCACCGGCTCTTTGGCCAGAGAGGCGGTGGCAGTGGGGGCACCTGCTGGTGCTGGGGGGCGGGGGGGCAGGCAGAGGCAGGGCTGGGCCGGGCCCTGGGGCCCTAGGAGTGGCGGGCAGCGTGAGGCAGTACGAGCAGACAAGACCGAGAGGCCTGCCCGGCGGGGCCTGGCCGCGGGCCTCGCCATCGTGTCCTCCCCCCGCAGTCAGTGCTGCTGCTCTGACCTTCGGGGCCGGGAGCGCCGCGGGCCTGTCGCCTTCTTCGTGGCCACAGCTGCTGTGAAGCCCACCAGGCAGCACAGGGACGTGGTGCTGAACTTGAGCGTGTCCAGCCAGCTGGGCGAGGCGGCCTGCAGGTACTGCTCGGCCAGGTGCAGCCCCAGGAGCAGGGCCCACAGGCAGCTGCAGAAGGCGTCGATCCTGCGCAGCCTGCAGGGGAGAGGCGTGGTGAGCACCCTCCGGCGGCCTCCCACACCCACACCCAGCCGACCTCAGAGCCCGGGCCTCCTCCACCTGACACCGGGCAGCTCCTAGGTGTCAGCACGGCTGTGAGGAGCGAGGGGGCACAGATACGGCACCCAACAGGGCCTGCCACAGGCCACAGCTCAGGAAGGAAGGCCAGCCTGAAGACCCCGGGGGCCCCAACCCAGGAGGCAGGTGGCTATCATCACCCCAACTTCATAGACAGGAGTCTATGGGGTCCCTGGGTGGAGGGGGAAGGGAGGGTGGGGCTGCTTCCACGCCGTGGCTCCAAGGCAAGTCCTGTGCGCTCACTCCCACCCAGCAGCCCTGAAGAACCGGCTCATCTCGCTGCGTAGGGAGCCTGGCCCCGGGCTGCGGCCAGTCAGGCCTCTCGGCTCCTGTCCCCAGCACCAAAGCAACCTGCGACCCGCAGCCACCCACCTCGCCAAGCCTGGGCCCTGCACTCACCTGATGCGGCCAGCCAGCAGCATGGCCAGCAGGCAGGTGAGCAGGCCCAGCGCCACGACGCCGGTCTGGTGGCTCTGCCCGAAGGCCCAGGCCTCGCGCAGCTTCTCTGTCGCGGGCTCCGGCAGCAGGCCCAGCAGCTGCCGCCAGCCCTCGGCCCCAGCAGCAGCGCCGCTGTCAGGCGTGGCGGAGCTATTGCCGCCAGGCGGCAGGGCTGGAGGCAGGGCGGCTCCCGGGGCAAAGGGGTCGCTGGGGCCATAGAGCGCAGCGGTCAGCAGGAAGGCGCAGGCCAGGAAGGCTAGGGCGCGCAGCAGGATCACCTGCACCGGGGCCTTGACCGCCGAGGAGCAGAAGCTCTGAGGGGAGAGCAGCAGGTCAGCGAGGCGCCGGAGCCACCCACAGCCGCCCTGGCCCACGCTGGGCAGGGGCTCCGGCCAGCGCCACACCCAGGGCACCTGGCTCCTGATGCCCCAGCCCCACGCCCTGCACCTCCCGCCACCCTTCCGGGGGGAGGGGCACTGCTCCCACACCTTCTCTTCTTACTCATTTACTTTATCTGAGAAGAGAGACAGAGACCTCCTGTCCGCTACGCCCAGGTCACTGGTTCATGCTCCAAACGCCTGCAAGCCAGGAGCTCCAGCCGGTCCCCCACACGGCAGCAGGGAGCCCGCCCTCACCTTCTCATCAAAGAAATATCCTCCCTACGACGGTGACCTTACACCACACCAGATCAACCTTCCATGCACTCCACAGACTGTCACTCAAAACGGAGTCTGACTTTAACTGAAACTACAACGAATGTGCAGACAACCTCGGCGAACGTGAAAAGACGGTGGCGTGGGCTGGGCCGCCGCAGCTGCAAGTGGGGTCACGGTGCCTCAGGGCAGCACGGAGGCTGCAGAAGGAGCACACGTGATGGTCTGGGGACAGCACCAGACAGCGAGGCCGCCCACAAACCTACGCTCAGGGACACACACAGCCAGAGCTGCCAATGCTGGTCTCTCCGCTGGGGTACGCCCACTCTGGCTGCTGACACGAAGGGCCCAAGGGGCAGGGTGGGAAAGTGGCTGCATGGGCCAGGACCAGTTTCCTCAGGACCGGTGAGCCCCTCAGGGGAGGCCTGCCAAGGATCTCTCTCTCTCTCTCTCTCAACTCTGCCTTTCAAAGGAATCTTGCAAAAAGCAAGGCCAGCCTCGGGCCACCGGGGCCCAGCCTGAGGGAGGCCGACACTGCCACGGACCTGCATGTGGGGCTGGTCGGCCTCCCGGCGCTTGAACTGGTGGCTGAGCAGCAGGGCGCGCAGCTGGCGGTTCTGGTGCTTGATGTAGTACTCGACGGCCGCCTGGCACGGCCGGCACAGCTTGTACATCTGTTCCAGGTGGTGCCGGAACACCTCGATCTCCTCGTCGTACCTGCCCTACGGAGCGACACCCGGGGGCCGGCATCTCAGGGGTCGGCCCTGGGTTCAGACCTGGCCGCAGGTCGTACAAGGGCAAGCTGTCCCTACCCTGCCCACAGTGCACCGTGACTTGGGCTCCAGGAGCAAGGCTGGCACAGGTGGGGCCTGCAGGGGACAGGGCACTCTGGGAAGCTCTACTGCCCCGGGGATGCACCCACCCTGGGAGCTGGGCTGGGCTCTCTGCGGCCAGGCCTGAGAACCGGACTCAGGGCTCCCTGGAGGGGGAGCTGGGGGGGATGGGGGAGGGCTCCAGGCAGCTGGGAAGCAGGGCCTGCTCTCTCCCTGAGATTGAGTCTGAAAACCACTAGAGGCCCTGCTGGGCCTGCAGGCAAGTCCACCCCCAGCTCCCTCCCTCCCGTGTGCAAGGGGGACACACCTCTGGTCTGCAGTGGCAGGAGTGGGGGCTTAGCAGTCTGAGACCCGGTGCACCCAGAAAGCTGCCTGGTGCCAAGCACCCTCCCGCCTCCAGACTCCCTCGAGTTTCCTGCTGGCACAAGCTCACCCAGTTCTCCCTTCCAAACCACAGCTGGGAAGCTAGCGTCTCTGGGTTACAGGAAACATGGCCTGACAGGGCAGGCGGGAGCAGCCAGGGACCAAGGCCCTGGGGTCCCACAGGGGGCCCCGGGCAGAAGTCCCCAGTATAGCCCGCCTCCTGCAGCGTGCTTTCTTCCCCAGCCAGGAGCTGGGGTGCCCCTGGGCACTCCCGCCCCAGCCAGCAGAACCAGCTGCCCATGGGCAAGTTGAACCCTGAGGGGGTGAGGATAGGACAGTCACCAGGACCCCGCCCCTCGCTCTTTGCAGGACAAACCCTCTGCACTGGCAGCCACGAGGCCTTTCGTGGTTCACCCAGGCCTGTACCCAGACAGCAGTGACCACACACATGGGCGGAAGAAGCACGGGTCCCCACGATGAGGGAGACCTTACACCCCGGCCCGCAGGGGGCCTGGGCGCTCTGGCCGTGCAGGGGCGGGCCCGGGTGGGCGGCTTACCTCCTCGCGCGGCGCAAAGGCGGCCAGCTGCTTGATCTTGGTGGTCTGGTGGTGGCTGCACCTCTTACACAGCAGCACCTGGCTGCTCACCCACTGCTGCGGCTGGGCGGGGTCGCGGGGGCTGGGGACGCTGCTCACCACATGGTTCAGGTGCTCCATGTACTGGGCAGGGATGGGCTTGTTGTAGTCGCCGTTCTGGGGGGAGGGCGGGACTGAGTGAGCAGCGGGCAGGCACGGCCGCGGGAGTGCCGGCAGAGCCCCGGCTCTACCTGCAGCAGCGGCAGCTTTTCCAGACACTCGCGAGGACCTGCGGGCCCGCCCACGTGCAGAGTAGAGCCCCCCAGCCTGACTGCCACCCGGAGCCGCCGCCAACCCCAGGCTTCTCCCTGGCACCAAACCCTCAGCTCTCAGAGCTCAGCTTGCACATGGTCAGCAAACCATGGCCCGTGGGTGGGCCGCCTGGCGGTGTGAACAGTGTCCCAGGGACACCAGGAGGCTCACCCCTTCACATCTAGTTCCCGGCTGAGCTGGGTAACTGTGGCAGAGATCACACGCCCTGCAGAGCTTGAAGTGTTATCTGGCCACTGCAGAAGTGCCGGCCCTGCTCCAGGGCAGAGCTGAGAAGGCCTGGGTGTGCACCCCAAGTGTGTCACCTTTAGGAGCGTGACTTTTGATAAGCTGCCATGAGCCCCAAGCCTGCTTCCTTCTCCTTAAACAAAGGTGCAGGGGAAAGACCGTGGACTGAAGCTGTGAGACGGTGCGCGGCCAGGCCGGCAGAGGCGGGGCGCGGGGTGGGACGGGAGCAGCGCGACGCCCCGCCCGGCCGCACCTCCTGGAAGCCGTTGTACTGCTCGCAGTGGGGGCAGTCCCAGCAGTTGCGGTTCCCGTAGGGCACGCGCGTGTCCTGGTTGCAGAACCAGCAGTTGACCATCGTGTGCGTTGGCTTCGTCCTGCGGGCCGAGGGACACGGAGTCAGCCTGGGGGACCGGCCTCCAGGGAAAGGGTGCTTGGAGCAGGATCTGAGGGCCTCTGGACTGGAGACACAGGACAGTGGAGGGCGAGAGGGCAGAGGGGCGGGGGCAGGCTGCCCTGCCCTCCCAGGAGCACCAGCCCTCCAGCGAGGCACCCGGGACGCAGCTGGGCACTGCTCACACCCCCACATGCCACCTCTCCAAGAGCTCAGATGTGGGGAGTGTCGGGGACCAGCGCCCAAAGCTCAGGGACACCCCTCCCCCTGGGTCCTGGTCCCAGGCTGTGCAGTGGGAGCTGCCGGGTTACAAGGGCTTGCTGTGCCTCCCATGGGGTCCCCAGGCGAGAGAGCCATGGAGGCTGCGGGGTGGGGGCTGGGACAGCTGCTCCTTCCCTGGGGGAGGCAACAAGGGTAGACAGGCCCACAGCGTTCCTTGCCGGACACATGTGCGGTGACAGGTGGGGCCTGCGGGATAATCCGGGCCCAGACACTGGGGGATCTGTGCTCCAGGCCCCTCCAGCTGCCTCGCTGGCTACAGGGCCTCGCACACAGCGACTGCCCAACAAGCTCCTCCAGTCTCAGGAATCAGAAACATGGGTCACAAACAGCAGCTGCTGAAGCCTTGCTGCCCCACCCTCTGCTCGCCCCCATAGGCTACCTCCAGCCCTTGCCCCGCCCTCTGCTCGCCCCCATAGGCTACCTCCAGCCCTGAACCCGGCCTGGGCCCTGCAGAGCGGGCAGCCACCCCCCTACAGACGGCCCTGCTGGCTACAGGGCCAGATGGCAAAGCCCTAGGGTCTTCATTCTGAGGCAGGACAGATCCAGAGCCCCTCCTGGGTGTGCTCCAGAGGTCCCCAGTCTCCCATCCTCAGTGCCCACAACCGTACAGTGGGAGCAACCACAGCACCGTGGGTCCTGTTTGTCACAGGATGCAACGACACAGGTCAGAGGTGCCCTGCGAAGCCAAGGGCCAGCCCAGTCTCTGCCCTGCCCCTCCACTTCCTGCCTCTGGCCACGGGCAGGCTAAGGGAGTTCTCTTGTCACCTGTCAGTTGGGGACAAGAACACCTCTCTCTTGGGCCTGTCTCAGAAGTGCTGAATTGTGGCGCAATGGGCTGTCATCCACGTCAGAGCGCCAGTTCAAGTCCCAGCTACTCCACTTCTGATCCAGTTTCTTGCTAATGCACTTTGGGGGCAGCACGTGATGGCTCAAGTGCTTGGGGCCCTGCCACCCACATGGGAGACCCAGGTAGTATCTGGCTCCTGGCTTTGGCCTGGCCCAGCCCTTGCTGTTGTGGGCATGTGGGGAGTGATCTTCCGGTCTGTCCTACACTCTCTCTGCTTTTCAAATAGATGAAAACAAGCAAACATTTTAAAAAATGCTCAGTGGTAACTGGCCCAGAAGAGAGCAGTCGCACCCTGCGGCAGGGTGGGGTGGGAGTGCAGACCACCGGCTTGCTGGGTCCCCAGTAGCCTCTGCCCACACCTCCTCTCCTCCTACCCAGAACCCCAGCCCCAGCCAAACGCTCGCTGCGACAAGGGACCCCCAAGCCTGTCTACAGCAAGGCCCGCCCTGTGCCCACTGCTGTGGCCTCACAGATCCTCTGTTTCATTCCTCACCGGTCACAGAGCCTGCTCAGAGCCCCTTCCCCAGAGAGCCACGGGCAGGGCCTCATGAGTGACCAGAAGTGACAGAGGCAGTCGGGCAGCCAGTGCCGACCGTGGGGCTGCGGGGCGGCAGGAGGCTGAGGATCTACCTTCCCGCTGCAGTGCCCGGTCAGCGCCCTGGGCAATGAAGCACCTGCTAATCTGCAGCTGTTTTATGGGCTCCGTAATCTTGTGTCGGGCGCATCCTGACCGCTGCTGACCGGGCCGGGGACCTCACGGTCCGATGGCCCTCGGCCCTGTCACCCAGTCTGAGGGGGAAGGCGGCAGTGGGCAGGGCCCGTGGCTTCCTCTGGGGCGCTGCTACCCCTCCTGCCCCAAGAAGCCACTGTTTCCACTCAGACCCCCAGCTCTGTCGCTAGGGAAAGCGCTCCCCATGTGTTCAGCAGCCTAGCCTGGCACGGGAGGCTAAGATAAGCCCCTGTGCCTCTCGCCCCCACCCCAGGGGCCAGCGGCTCCAGCTCTTGTCGCTCACCGCCCTCGGTAATCCCCGCAGGGCCCCATCTCTCTCCGCCAGAGCGGCTGCTGCCCACCCTGGCCAGGTGGTCTGTGGCTCCTTTGTGCAGCCCCCAGCAGCGGTGCACACGCCCGGCCCATGAAATCCTTTGGTCTGGCCCTGCCAAGGCAAGTGTGGGTGGGACTCGAAACTCAATCCATTTATAGCAGGCTGATTTCTGAGCTGATCACTTCGTATGGCCCACAAATTATGTCATAAATATCCAACGGCCCTTGGCATTTAGCAGCCCTGCTGGAGGCTGGAGGTCTCAGGAGACGCACAGGAACCCACAGGGACCAAATCTCACTCCCTTGTGCCCTGAGCTGGCTTCCCAGACACGTGACTGTGACCCCGCCCCACAGAGGAGTGCCCGCAGGTGTCCAGCTCCGTCCCAGCCTTGCCGCCCAGGCTTCTGCTCAAGGGAAACACGCCCAGGTGTCCCCCATCAACTCCACCCCACTTGGTGGACAAGGTCTGAGGCAAGGAGGGAATGTCTGTGCCACGGACACGAGAGGAAGACAGGCCCCAGAGAGGTCCAGGCTGTGGCCCCAAGCCCAGGCCCCACTCCCGGCCAGGCTGCTCTCCCAGCTAAGCTCCTGGCAGCCCTGGGCGGGTGGGCCCCTTGCCAGGAGTAGGGGACACCCCACAAAGCCCAGAACACACAAAGAAGCTGACGCGTGCCTCGGACATCGAGTTGTAACAACGCGTCTGTCCTGCCTCTCACCGCCCCTCGTGTCCTAGGTGTGAGCTCGCAGTGGGGTCCTCAGCCCAGGAACCCACCGCTGGGGCTCAGCTGCTGCCACGAGCAGCCGAGACCATGGGAGGCCAGCGTACCCCCCGGCCCCTAGGCAGGGCACAGCCTCTCTGAAAGGGGCCTGGAAGACTTCCGAAGTCAGGCCGGCTTCCCTGGGGTCCAGCGAGCTGGAGGCAGCCCTGGCAGGGCCCCAGCGAGGCTCCTCGCTCGCTCCTCTGCACTCGGGGCAGGTGACACACGGGTCACCCCATCTGACTGCAGGGCCCACGGAGGCGCCCACAGGGCTTCAGTGACAGCGCCACCAAAACACAACTCGGCATCGCCAAGACAACAGGCCTCTGGCCCCAGAGCAAAACACGCAGGCTACAGCGAGACAGCAAACCTGCAAACCACCCCTGCCCTGGGCAGGTGTGCCACCCTGATCGGTTTACCAAACACCACGCCAGGCTTGCCGAGATACAAAACCCAGCAAGACTCCACTTCTGAGCCAGACCCGAGGACAAGGACAGCTCCCGGGAGAGCTGCCGTGTGGGGCCTTTGCCGCCACTCTGAGGAATGGGTGAGCTCACCAGCAGGGCAGTGCGAAGGCAGGGACTGGCCAGCGTCAGAGGGGACTCTGGACGAGGGGACACACTGGGCCACCGAACCTGAGGCCGCCTCCCCTCCACCCACAAACGCTGGACAGCCGACAGCCCCAGTCAACCCCCAGGCTCCCGAGGGGGGACGTCCCTTGCAGAGAATGAACTCTGGACACAACCCGAAGCGGCACGGAGGCACAAGAAGCGACCGGTCACCGTGACTACCGGCTGGAGGGGCGGCCAAGCCCAGGGAAGTGTGATCTGGGTCGCCAGCCTGTGCTGTGCTGGGTGGGCACCCAGGGCAGGAAGCTCGCCGACAGGTGACGTGGGCATGCAGGCCTGGAGCCTGTGTTTCCCCACTGAAAAACGGGGAGACCACCAGCACCTGCCCCCGCGTGGGGCGGCTGCCGAGGGAGGGGGCAGTGTTCACGTGCAAGACTCCCCGAGGGCGGAACCAGGGTCAGCCCTGACCGAGACCCCAGGGAAGCCAGGGTCAGCCCCGATGGACCTGAAAGCAGAGGCCGGGGCTGGAGGAGTCTGCTCTGTCCACAGCCCCTCCCCTCGGCGCCGAACCTGCCAACAGCACCCAGCGAACCCACGCTGCCGCCAGAGCTCCAGTCTGTGCCTTGGAGACAGGGGGATGCAGCCTCCTTGTCCTGGTCTCTCTGGGGTCAGCACAGCAGCCCGAAATCCGGTGCTCCAGGGGCCGTGTCTGAGAACTGTCCTCCCAACACACTGGACCCCATGCAGTCTGCCGCCCACCAGGGAAAGGGCTTCGGGGCGTCCTCCCGGCTCCTGCTGCACCAACTCTCCCTCCCAACGCCTTAGCAGGGCCCCAGACTCGGGTCCGCAGGGGAGGGGAGGCCTGTGACACAAGACCGCAGGAACAGCCATAGCGGGGACCCAGGAGTGACCGGCTGGGCACCGGGACCCCTGGAGCAACGGCTCACACGCGTCCAGGAGGCACAGCGAGTTCTGGGAATCGGGCAAATCGTCTCAGGACCTCGGCTCCCGCGTGCCGGACGGCCCAGGTTCGGACCCACCGGGACCCACCCTGGGGTCTGGGCCATCAGGACGCCTTCGAGCCCGGAGCTCCCTGATTCCTGGCTCCCGCCTGCTCCTCCGCTGAGGCTCATCCACGCTCATCTCTCCCTCCGCGCCCCTGCCCCAGGAGGCACACAGTAGCCAGACCGCCAGGGTTCGAGTCCCAGCCCCGCCACGAGCCGCGCACCGCTCCGCAGCTGCGAACCCACTCGTACTGTCCCTAGAAGGTTCGCACGGCGACACGACCGCCTCGGCCCCCCGAGCCGGGTTCGCAGGCGCAGGCTCCAGGGACTCGCGGCTCCAGTTCCAGCAATTGGCTCAGCCCCGGGCGGATGTGAGGAGGCCGGAACGCGCCGCCAGGGACCCCGGGGGCCGCGCGGCCTGGCCGTTCTCCGGCAGGTGCGAAGAGCCCGTGAGCCCCCGGCCGCCCCTCCCCAGACTCGGCTCCAAACTCGGTCTCGGGGTGGGGGCGGAGCGCGCCGGGCGCGGGGCAGGCCGAGGCCCGCGCACTCACCTCCGCGCGATCCGGTAGAGCAGCACGCCGGCCGCGGCGCACGCCGTGACCCCCAGGCCGCCGGCCAGGCCGGCCGTGGGGCAGCTGGCCAGCAGCGCGCTCACTCCCTCCATGGCTCCCCGCGCGAGGGCGGCGGCGGCGGCGGCGGGGCCCGGCTCGGGCCGCAGGAGGACGCGGGGCGGCGGCGCGCGCCTGCTCGCGCCGTGACCTTCGCCGCTTTGTAGCCGGCGCGGGCCCACCCCCTGACTCGGCGCGCTCCCGCTGCGCAGCCAATCGGGGCGCGGGGCGAGCGCGGTGGGCGGGGCGCTGGCGGAAGCTGCGGCGCCCCCGCGCGGCTGGAGGTGGAAGCGGCGCGCGTTCCGGCGCCCAAGCCCCGCCCCGCCCCGCACGGCGCCCGCCCGCGCCCGAGCAGAGCCGGAGCTCCGGCTGCGGGGAGCTCGCCGCGCGGCGCGAGCCCACGGAGCGCCTGAGCTTCTCTAGGCAGCGGTCTCGTCTTGGCCTCTGCGCTCCAAGTGCAGCTCCTTGAGGCACCCCAATGGTCGAAAGCTTGCGAGGAATGCGCGCGTGCGTTGAATACCCCGGGACCCCCGCCTTGCACAAAGGCAACCGTTATGAAGAGGTGGTGGCCTGGGACGACGGGACCCTGTGTGATTTCTTTTAAAGGCAGTACATACATTGATTTTTACAGTAGTCCAAGCTTGAATAAAGCCTTGTGTTTGTAAGACCCAATGACCTGGGTGGAGATTACGCGTGTCGATTTGAGCGAAATCCCTGGTCCAAAAAAAGCTCATAGAGATCTTTGCATCTAAGGGCACAATGCGTTTCAGTGTTTCCTGAGGTCAATATCGAGTCCTCGCGGATGCTGAGGGTTACTACAGGGCTAACGTCACCTGTGCGCATGCAGGAGGCCGGAGGACTGACCGGAAGCTGAGCTCCAGGACCCCAGAGGCTGAGCGTGGGCCGGACTCCACCTGCTTCCTTGGAAATGGGTTCCGGAGCGAGGGCCAGCCGGAAGCAGCCGAGGTGCAGCTTCGGGGTCTGCTAGGCCCACCCGAAAGGCCCTGCTGTGTGTGTGGCCGAAGTGCGCACCCAACAGGGCCCCGCAGAGCCTCGGTGCGCGCACCGATCGATCGCTGCCATCGCCTGTGGATCTGTACCTTGAGTGAACAGAGCCGATCGGTTTGCTGGACGCTGGCTTTGGGGGCGGCCCCTCCAGCAAGCTCCCTGCCCACCCCCACCTTATTCACTTAATCATCAGGTGGCGTAACCAGTCCCGCAGTGGGCTACCTTCGCACTCAAACCTCAGGCCAGTCACGCTCAGAGCCTGTGCTACTCGTTAAAATGCGGACCAACGGCCTGCCTGCAAGGCTGTCAGAATTTAAAGACGACACCTGGCAACTTGCAGAGTGTGTGGCACACACCGCGCAGGCCACGAGGGCCCTTAAGGCACGCAGATGTAAAAGTAATTAACCCAGTGACTAAGCCTTGAAGAGCTTAGAGGCTTCTCCTTTTAAAGCCAAATGGCCCTCTTTATAGATAAAATATTTGATCTAAAAGGTAAGAGAAACAAACCTCCAATCCCCTGGTTCAAACCCCCAGTGGCCACAATAGACGGGGCTGGGCTAGGCCAGGCCAGAAACAGGAGCCCTCAACTCAACCCAGGTCTCCCACGTGGGTGGCAGGGACCCAGCGTCCTCAGCCATTCCCTGCTGCCTCCCAGGGTGCTCATCGTAGGAGGTGGGGATTGAACAAGGCACTGGTGAGGGGTGCGGGCGGTCCAAGCAGTGTCTTAAACCCCTATGCCAAACCCACCCTGCGATCTGATTCTCAAATCTTTAGAGAAAATCTGGAGGAAGAATTCAGGTTATGATGAACATGGGCATAGAAGGAGTTTACTAAATGCTTCAGTTAGAGCGCGTGTCTGGACTGGGAAGCCCTTGCCGTCACACACCGTAGAGGCACGGGAGCCTCACTGAAGTCACTCATTCCTAGATGGCTGTCGGGAGCTCAACGCCACCCGCCACCCCCACCCCCCACCCCCCCGACTACAGAGGTGAACAGATCAGACACAACTTCAGTACAGCTGAAAATTCTCCTCCTCTCGCCCGGCCACAGCGTCCGCCATTGAATCTGAAATCACAACGCACCAGCAATTGGAAGCAAGCAGCACCCACACGTTCAGGTTGAAAAGATCGTGAGTCCATGAAAGAGCTCCTGCGAGTCTGGTTCCACTCACCTGCTTTCTGTCCTACAGCGAAGCTGGTGTTCCCTGATTAAATGTCCTTTAAAACAAGGTTGTGGCGCCGATGTTGGGACTCAGCACTGGCAACCCGTACGGCTACTGGTGTGAATCTCAGCTGCTCCACTTCCAATCCAGCTCCCTGGGCCCCATGGGGGACCCAGATGGAGTTCCGGGGCTGGGCCAGGCCACGGGGGCAGTGAACCAGCCATGGGAGACTTCTCTCTCTGCCTCCTGTCCCTTCCTCTCTAACTCAGCCTTCCTAATAAGTAAGTAAGAACGAGGGGTTCACTCCTGTTGTTTTTGGATAAACACCACCAGTGCCCTGTCAGAATACAAGCCCACTCCCCCAGGGCTGGCAGGCCATCCCCTGGGCTGCTCCTCTTCTCCCAAAGTAGAGACCCAGTGACAGGGCGACTGCTTGTGGCATTCTACAGGCACAGCCGCTCAGAGGCTGTGCAGTCCAGGCTCTCAAGTGTCTGAGCGTGACCAGGGGAAAGTTCTAGAAGCATCTCCAGTTCTTCAGAGCTGCTGCATTTGGTGTAGTGGTCAGGCCCTCACTTGGGGTGACCACATCCCACATCGCAGTGCCTGGGTCTGAATCCTCGTTCTGCTTCCCATCCCAGCGTCCCGCAAACGTGCATCCTGGGAGACCCAGGCTCCCGGCTTTGGCCTAGCTAGCCCTGGGTATTCAGGAGTGGGCCCGCAGATGGAAAATCTGTCTCTCTCTGCCTTTAAGTACATAAACATAAGGATAAATTTTTAATTTTTTTTTAAATGGCCGCTACGGCCAGTGTGCTGCACCGATCCGAAGCTGGGAGCCAGGACTTGGGCCATCCTCCACTGCCTTCCCGGACCACAGCAGAGAGCTGGACTGGAAGAGGATCAACCGGAACCAGAACTCGGCACCCTTATGGGATTCTTGCGCCACAGGCAGAAGATTAGCCAAGTGAGCCACGGGGCCGGCCCCAACATAAGGATGGATTTAAAAAGCTCCCGCAGGGGAGAGAAGGTAACTGTCAGGGCTGTAGGGGTGGCACGTGGCCTAGCAGGTTGAGCCACCTGAGTGACTTCAGTGAAGTCTAAGGTGCACGACAGGACAGGGCTTTCTAGTCCAGAACGCATTCTGACTGTAGCACTTAGTAATGCCTTCGATTTCCATGTTCACCGTAAAACCTGAATTTCTCCTCCAGATGTTATCTAGAGGTTAAGCCTGCATCCCACAGGTGTCCCACATCAGAACTGCAGTTCGAATCCCAGCTGCTCCGCTTCCAAGCCAGCTTCCCCTAAGGCACCTGGTAAACAGAAGATGATGGCTCAAGCGCTCGGGCCCTGGCATCCCCATGGGAGACCTGATGGAGTTCCAGGCTCCTGGCTTTGGGCCTGGCCCAGCTCCAGCTGCTGGGACCATTTCAGGAGGGAACCAGTGAAGGGAAGATCTCGCTGTCTCACTGTCAGTCACTCTGCCTTTCAAATAAACAGATAAATAAACAAATAATCTTCTTAAGAAGTTATTTTTTTTCCCCCATCAATCTGTGTGGAAAAGTGGCAAAGACAAAGGAGAAACGGAGCTGGAAGCTGTCCTGTCCCGCAGGGCACCACCGAAGTGTGCCGCTTCCCGCCTGCGCAGCAGCAAGAGCTTCAGGTCTCCACGTCACTGTTTCCCCTGTATTGCCCGGGCCCGGGCCCGTCTCACGGTCAGTCCTTAGCTTGTGTCTACAGCACTACAAGCATGAGAGAGGACACCACCAAAAGTGTAGACTTAAATTAAATAGCATGATTTAATTTAGTTACTGCTTAATTCTGAATTCTCTTAAGTTAAAAAAAAAAGTTATAATTAACTATTAACGTTAATGAATTTAAACCTTCCAGAAAGCATGAATCCAAAAGGAAATGTCCCACAGGAAATATGAGCCAGGGATTTTATGGCCAGTTTCAGTCTCAAACGATCTAAACAACAATGGGGAAAAAATTTCTAGAGCTTTCTGTCTGAGTCTTGCAGAACACGACCTTTGGGCCCGTTACTGGGTTCGGTCCTCTAACAGGTACACAATCAGCTCGTAGGTGGACAGCACAATGGCAGTGTTGGGGATCTGCCGGATGAGCTGGGCAAAGAGCCCCCGGTAGAAGGCGAGGTAGCCCTCCTCCCGGAACACCAGGCGCGCCGTCTGCAGGAAGGTCTTGTACTTGGTGCCCTCCTCCCGCAGCCGCGTCCGGATGACCTCTGCAGAGACAGGAACACCCAGTTATGCTGCAAGTCAGATGGAGAATGGAAGACAGCACACAGCTCTGTCACTCCACCGGACACTCTGAATGCCCTCAGCTCTGCTTGGACAGGGCGACCTCAGATATGCGGGCAAAGGAAGGTCAAGTTCTGTTCAGAACATCTAGTTCCCCCAACCCTGGCCTCAGCTGGGCTCCTTCCCCTCTCTCCACTCGGCCCAGCACAGGAACCGCCCCCTCCTGTCTCGGCCTCCGCCCAGACGCCCAGAGCCCCAGCACGCCACGGGGGCCAGGACCTGTTCCTGCCTCGGCTGACCTTGTGCACTTGGCACAGCTGACAGAGCAGCAGGCTTCTCACAACAAAAGCTGCTCTTCACGCCACGATGAACTGAGCTTTCCTTTTTCTTAAAGTAGGTCAGCACATTAGTAATTTTATAATTCTTAAAAAACAGGGGCAGGTGTCTGGCCTGGTGCCAGTTAAGCTTCCTGCAGACCATACTGGAGGGCCTGGGGTCATTCCTGACTCCAGCCTCCTGCCCCTGCAGACCCCTGCCATCCACGTGGGACACCTGAGCTGAGTTCCCAGCCCCTGGCTCTGGCCCGCCAGTGACCATCGCAGACTTCTGGAAAGTGGAGTGGCAAGTGGGAGCTCCCTGTCTCTCAAATTAATCAGCTAACTAATCAAAAATAAACTTGGCCAAGAAGCTTACTCAGCACCCCATCCAGGTGGATGCTAAGCGATTTTTAAGTTTGGCTCCACATCATTTTTTTGAATCAAGGAATTTTACATAAAATTTAAAATGAAATAAGGCTTCTGGTTCTCTGGAAGCACGAGGAGCTCCACATGACAGGGCCCACGGCAAGTGAGGCACAGTCAGCTAGGACGGGGGGGCCCGAGTTCCCACCACCCACTCTGTGAGGTTGCAGCCAGTTTCACACGAAAGTACTCACCTTACCTGCAGGTGGGGGCTGGGCATCCCTAACCCGAAAACCTGAAATGTTGTGAGCAGCAACACGATGCTCACGGAGTTTCAGGTTTTAGAACAAGAGGCTTAATGGGCAAAGTCTATGCAGATATTAAAAGATCTAAAACACTCCAAAATCCGAAACACTTCTGGTCCCTAGCATTTCAGATAAGACCGCCTCAGCCTGTTGCATTTGTGTTGCAGCTTGCGCATCACACTGCCAAATGACGAGCCTGCCAGCTGCTGACTGCTCGGGAAGAAGGCGAACCAGACCCCGGGATGGGCGAACCAGACCATGGGGATGAATGAACCAGACCATGGGGATGAACAAACCAGACCCCGGGATGGGCGAACCAGACCATGGGGATGAACGAACCAGACCCCGGGATGGGTCAATCAGACCATGGGGTTGAATGAACCAGACCACGGGGATGGGCGAACCATACCATGGGGATAAGCGATGCAGGAAGCGCATCCTTTAGAGAGAGCAGCAGCTGCCATGAGTCCAAAAAAGTTTGTGGAATTTTTCTCAGTTGAGTTTGCAGAAGAGGTTAAGGGAGTTTCTTTCAGATACTTCTTCAAGCTTTCATAAATAGCAAAACAGATGACAGTTTCCGAAATTCCAGCGTAGGAGGCCGTCAGTCCTCTATAGAAGCCCCGGATGCCTTCCGTCTGGTAGACATGGCGTGCGCACTGGAGTGTGTTCCTCTGCCGGGAGCCCCTCACTCTGCACAGAGGGACAGAGGCCAGGTCACCAGCAGCACCCGAGAGCCTGCCTCTCACACCACGTCACCGAGAAGACCTCTGGGTACACAGCCTACAGGGTGGCAGAACGCGTGTGCCTGGTGCTGCCCACCGGGAGGCCAGGCCAGTTAGTGGGGACACCTGACAGGCCCAGTCTGGGTCTGTGCATCTGTGTCAAAGGCCAAAAAACATGCTCACAGCCTCTGACCTAGTTCCAGAAAGGGGCAGATGGACCACGATGTTCACCCCAGAGGAAGTGTAATGCAATACCATCAAAACAATCCAAACATCTAAAAATAGGAAGAGATAAGAAAACCCAAGTACACACACAAGATTAAAATAGTCACAACAGCAGTAACAGACAGCTGCCTTCTGTGGGAAGTACATGTCAAGTATAATACAATCAGGATGCAAAAACATCATAGGAAGATTCACATGTGTGCTGCTTTGAGTCCCAGCTGCTTTACTTCCAATCCAGCTCCCTGCTAAGGCGCCTGGGAAAGCAGCAGCAGATGGCCCAGGAACTTGGGTTCCCATATCCACATGTGAGACCCAGATGAAGCTCCTGGCTCCTGGTTTCAGCCTGGCTCAGCTCTGGCTCTGGCAGCCATTTGGGGAGTAAACCAGTGGATGGAAGATCTTGCTCTCTTTTTCTCCCTCTCTCTCCCTCCACCCTCGTCTCTGCTTCTCCCTCTCTGTAGCTCTTTCAAATTCATAAATAAATTCTTATTTAAAAAAAGAACTCTGACAGATGAGTGTAAGGGTGCTTTTTCTAATTTAATTAATGAATTGGCTTGAGAGGCAGAGAGCGACAGGTCCAGTCTCCAGATGCACGCAGCAGCTGGCACTAGGCTGGAGCTGGGAGCTCAGTCAGGTCTCCCAGGCGGGTGGCAGGGGCCCAGCGCTCACCTGCTGCCTCCCAGGGTCTGTGTCTAGGAAGCTGGAATCAGGAGCAGAACCTGAGGCGGGACCAGGTGCTCCCCCACGCACAGCACGTGGGCATCTGAGCCGCAGGGCCAGGTGCCCCACATGTTCTTTCTCATCACTCGTATCTCCAGATCCTGTATTTTTATTCTATTATTTCTAAATGTATAAAGTTATAATCATTGAATAGGTCATAAAATAACTGGTAAAATACCTGATGCCACGGGCAGGAGCTCTGGTGCTCCTGAAGGCTGGGGGACTGTGGGCCTGCACGAGTCAGTTTCAACTGGCCTCTCTCCCTTCTTCATAGTCTTCCCAGAGGCAGTTCCCACACCCCAGTTGGAACGACCTTTTACACACAAAGCCAGTTATGCTTCAAACCCTCCCACGCAGGTTCCTCCTCCCTGCACTACTGACACTTGGGTCAGATGGGTCTTTGTTGACAGGAGTATGTGTACTGGAAAGCACCCAACCAACCTGTGGCCCCTAGAAACAGCTCCAGGGGGGGTGTTTGAGGTGGGGGTTAAGACACCACTTGGGATGCCTGTCTCCCACACTGGAGGGCCTGGGTTGGAACCCAGCTCTGCGTCTGATTCCAGTTTCCCGCTAATGTGCACCCTGGGAGGCAGCAGACAACGGCTCAACTGCTTGGGTTAGGGAGACCCAGAGAGAGTTCCCAGCTCCGGGCTGTTGCAGAACTTTGGGGAGTGAGCCAGAGGATGGAAGGTCTCTGTCCATCTCTTGCTCTCTGCCACTCAAACTTTCAAATAAATAGAAAAATTAAAATTAAACAAGAGTCCCCGGCGAGTTTCAGGGCAGAAGTTAAGTGTATGTCAGGGGCGTCCTGGAGCAACCCTGAGGCCTGAGGCACTTACTGTTCTCCTTACCGACGTCCTCCCATCTAAAGAGAGGCCGCAGGAGAGGAGTCCACGGTCCTCACACTGGGGCGGGGCCTGCACAGACACGCAGTGACCATCTGAGGACTCGGGGAGAAGAACTTACCCCGGTTTGGTTACTTTGCTCCTCTTCTCCCCACAATGCTGCAATACGGATCTCAAAACCAAGGGTGTTTCCACGTAGGAAAAACCAGAGGGGATGGCGGAGGACTCCATCCACCCTGTGCCACAGCTGGAACTGGGGGAAGGAACCCGCCCCACCCCGAGGATTCTGATAAGAAGGAACATCAGTGACTTACTTCCGTTCTAGCTGCATCCGGGTTTTAACCATCCATATAGGATTCATTAAGGAGTTTGTGACAAAAGCTGCAAGAGGAAACAAAGCACCAGAAGTGGTCATCAGTGCACAGTCAGTGCTGCTGAAGCTCTCCGCACCACACAGTGCCTTCTGAAGTCAGCACAGCGACGGCTCAGTAACAAGAGGGGTCGAAGGAAGCCGCTGTACGCTGCACATGGAAGCCATGTTCCCCTCCAGTGTCACAGATGCTGATGCTGGGTATGGGACCCAAAGGAAATCACTACCTGGTCTTTTCAACCTCTAGGTGGTGCTGTTGGTATTTCTGTTAATGTGATTCCTAAGCTAAACAGGAAACTCTTTTTATGATTATTTATTTTCATCTACTAGAAAGGCAGGGCAAGAGAGTGAGAGCAAGCACAAGAGTGAGAAAAATGCCTTTTATCGGCTGGTTTACTCGGCAAACGCCAGCAACAGCCAGGGGTAGGCCAGGCCAAAGCCAGGAGCCTGGAACTCCATCTGGGTCTCCCAAGTCGGTGGCAGGGGCCCGAGCACTCAAGCTCTCACATGCTACCTCCCAGGATGCATCAGCAGGAAACTGGACCAGAAGCAAAGGAGGCAGGACTCAAACCAGCCTCCGATATGGGAGGCAGGCGTCCTCAGCTGCGGCCTAACATGCTGTGCCACGATGCCTGACCCCAGACTCTTAAAACTAAACTTACACGCTAAGATTCAGAAAATAAAATTATTTTTAATCAATTTTAATTAATTAGAGAGGCAGAGTGAGAGTGAAAGTGAGAGAGAGAGAGCCAGCCACAGAAAGAAATCTTCCATCCACTGATTCATTCCCCAAACTCCTGCAACAGCCGGAGCTGGGCCAAGTCAGAGCCAGGAGCCAGGAGCTCCATCTGGGCCTCCTGTGTGGGTGGCAAGGACCCAAGAACTTGAGTCATCATCTGCTGCCTCCCAGGCACATTAGCAGGAAACCTGATCAGAAGCAGAGGTAGGACTCAGTCCCAGGCACTCCAACCAGGGATGCAGGCGCCCCAAGTGGCAGCTTAATCCATCATACCATTGCCTGCCCCATACATAATCTGTTTTAAACAAGTTGATGATCGAATCCAAAAGATCATCCCTCATCTAACTTGGAAAAGAATTAAATCTCCCTTTACCTGAATCCAAACTTGGAACCCTTACACTCGACTGATCACTCCAGGAGCTGAAGCTCTGGGCTATTTCGGTAAAGCCTTTGCCATGCTGACGGTGTCACTCATCAGACTCCAACACCTCAGCCTCGTCTCAAGTCAGCAGACAGATCAGACACTAGGAAAACCCCAGGTTCCTTCAACCTGGCTTTGTCTACCAGGGGTTCTTCCTAAGTTAATTTTGCTAAAGTTACAAAACTCCTCAGTAGCTTTTGGCGAGCGGCTCCTCACTGCTGGGTTACCCAGGAGCGGCCTGTTCTGGCACTCTGTGAAACCTGCACGGGGATCTCACAGTCCATGCAAGTGCTTCTCCCGACTGAAGGAGCTTTTCCTATAGACATTATTTTCTACTCAGTGTCCAGAAATTATAAATATTCAGATAGGCTGTAATTTTACTTGGAGTAACTAAGGCAGTCAAAAGTGGTGTGTAGGGACCGGTGCCGTGGCGTAATGGGTAAAAGCCACTGTCTGCAGTGCTGGCATGCCATGTGGGCGCCAGTTTGAGTCCCAGCACTTCTGATCCAGCTCTCTGCTATGGCCTAGGAAAGCAGCAGAAGATGGCCCAAGTACTTGGGCCCCTACACCTGTGCGAGAGACCTGGAAGAAGCTCCTGGCTTCAGATCAGTGCAGCTCTGGCTGCTGCAGACAATTGGGAAGTAAATTAGTGGATGGAAGCTCTCTTTCTCTCTGCCTCAGTCTCTCTGTAACTCTGCCTTTCAAATAAATAACTCTTTAAAAAAAAAAAACCTGGTGTGTACACCTTACAGTCTGGCAGAGGGTGGACATTTTTCACGAAATGCCACTTTAAATTCTCTAAAATAGCCTTCTATTTAAGCAAACACAAAACTCTCTATGAAAAGACGGCCGGAGCGGGAGTCTGGCCTAACCATGAAGTTGTTTGGGACAACTGCATCCATGTCAGAGTGCCTGGGATTGAGCCTTGGGTCTGCTTCCGAATCCAGCTTCTTGCTAACGTGTGCTCTGGGAGGCAGCAGGTGATGCCTCAAGTACTTAAGTCCCTGCCACACGTGGCTGACAGACTGAGGTTCAGGCCTCTGGCTTCAGCCTGATCCAGCCTTGGCTATGGTGGGCATTTGGGGAGTGAGCCAGCAGATGAGGTATGTATCTTGCTTTCTACTTTTCAAAAGATAGAGACAGCCACGCCAAACAATTTAAAAGCCCTTGCTGCTTGTTAAATACTTCTTGGCAAAAAAGTCCTGCCATGGGGGCCGGTGCTGTGGCGCAGCAGGTAAAGCCACCGCCTGTGACGCGGGCATCCCTATGGGGGCCGGTTTATGACCGGCTGCACCACTTTTGATCCAGCTCCCTGCTAATGCACCTAGGAAAGTGTCTGAGCCCTTGCCACCCATATCAGAGACCCAGATGAAGCGCCTGGATTCAGCCTGGCCCAGCCCCAACCACTGGGGTCATTTGGGGGAGTAAACCAGTGGATGGAAGATCTCTCTGTCTCTCTTCTCTCTGTAACTCTGATTTTTAACATAAGTAAATCTTCAAAAAAAAAAAATCATGCTATGAATTTTCTGTATTAAGTGGAATCACTCCCTGAAAAAGGATATAAGCTCAGGGCCGGCGCTGTAGCATAGTAGGTTAAGCCTCCACCTGCGGCACCGACATCCCGTATGGGTGCTGGTTTCAAGTCCCAGCTGCTCCACTTCCAATCCAGCCCCCTGCTAATGTGCCTGGAAAAGCAGAAGATGGCCCAGGTGCTTAGGCCCCTGTACATGTGTGGGAAACCTGGAAGAAGCTCTTGGCTCCTGGCTTTGGATCAGCCTAGCTCTGCCACTGCAGCCATTTAGGGAGTGAACCAGCAGATGGAAGACTTTTCTCTACCTGTAACTCTGCCTCTCAAATAATCTCTCTCTCTCTCTCTCTCTCTCTCTCTCTCTCTCTTTTTAAAGGATATAAGCTCTCAAAGTTGTCACTGGTCCTACTGAAAAAACTCCATTGCTGGGGTGGGCATTGTGGCATAGTGGGTTAGGCCACTGCTTAGAATGCCCACATCTCACGGTGGAAGGCTGGTTCAAGTCCCAGCTGCTCCACTTCCAATCAAGCTACCTGGCTAATGCACCTGGGAAAACAGCAAATGATAGTCTAAGTCCCTGGGCCTCTGCCACCCACATGAGAGACCTACATGGAGTTCCAGGCTCCTGGCTTTGGCCTGGTCCAGCCCTGGTCGTTGAAAACATCTGGGGAGTGAAGTAGTAGATGGAAGTCCCCCCGCCCCACCTCAACTCTCCTCTCACCCCGTAACTCTGCCTTTCAAATAAATAAATCTTTTTTTTTTTTACAGGCAGAGTGGACCGTGAGAGAGAGAGACAGAGAGAAAGGTCTTCCTTTGCCGTTGGTTCACCCTCCAATGGCTGCCGCGGATGGCGCGCTGCGGCCGGCGCACCGCGCTCATCTGATGGCAGGAGCCAGGTGCTAGGTGCTTTTTCCTGGTCTCCCATGGGGTGCAGGGGCTGGCCTGGAAGAGTGGCAACCGGGACAGAATCCGGCGCCCCGACCGGGACTAGAACCCGGTGTGCCGGCACCGCAAGGCGGATTAGCCTGTTGAGCCACGGCGCCGGCCTCAAATAAATAAATCTTTAAAAAACTAAAACTCCACTCCTGGGGAGGCATGTGGCACAGTGGGTTAGGCTGCTGCTTGAGACTCCCACATCCCATACTGGAGTGCTGATTCGAATCCCAGCCACTTCATTTCCAATCTAACTCCCTGCAAATGTGCTTGGGAAGCAGCGGATGAAGGCTCAAGTGCTTGAGTACCTGCCACTCATGTGGGAGACCCAGATGGAGTTCAGCCTGGCCCAGCCCTGGCTGTTCAGGCCGTTGGAGAAGTGAACCAATGGGTGGTGGAAGATCTCTCTGACTCTGTCACTCTGCCTTTCAGACAAACAAATCTTAAAAAAAAATACACATTGCCAGCCCTGATCCCTGGCTGTACAGAGGCTGTGCTGGGCACCATGGGGTGAGACCAAGACAGCAGCTCTGGTTTTAGGAAATAATTTAATGAGGAAACAAAGACATGACTGGAAGACGTATCAATCTTTTTTTTTTTTTTTTAATACAAGAGGCACAACCCCAACCAGCAGCATGCATGAAACGGTGTCAAGTCTGAGGGGGATTAACAGCCTAGTGGTCCAAGAACAGGAGGTCCAGGCACACACTGTTCTCAGACTCACTCCATCAGTCCTAGCACAGAGCTTCAGAGAAACCAGTTCTGGTGTGGAAGACACAGTCAGTTTATCTCTTAACTTTCAGAAAAAACAACACATGCTCTAGGCAAGTGAGAACACTTCTCTCTCTAAGGACGCACCTGCAGAGCCAGCTGAGAAGATGTGCACAATGTTGCTGTCAGGCACAAAAATGCCATTGAATTGCTCTTTGGCTTTGGAGTAACATGCAAAGTACACAGCCCTGTTAGAACAGAGAGAGGATGCATAAGGAGATCATTACTCATTACAAGAAGATCATTACTCACTATACAGTATACTCACCCTCTACCCTCTGAGACATTCAGGAAAAACTCAGGGGGAAGAAGTGGACATGCAACCAAAAACTCGACCTCATCTGTGCTACAACCAAAAACTTGCACAGGCACTGCCAGGAAGCTCCGGCTGGCCCCTCCAGACTCACGGGTGTCCAAGATAATCAAGGCAACTGAGACTGTGGGAATCTGTACATGAAATCCTTCATGCTCCTCCCTTGGGATACAGGCTAATCCTTGAAGCACCAACATATAGGATAACTTTTGAAACTTATAACACTTCTAAAATATCCCACATTTGTTCTGCTTATACCAAGTGAGCATGTCAACTACAATCAGAACTGTTCAGATGACTCAGGACAGAGTCTTAGAGATTCGCACTGAAATGGATGCAGTGTGGCTGGTGGCTACTGTGCGTAGGCAGCGCAGCTCTGGACAGACAGCAGGAAGCCTTGCTGAGAGCCGAGGGCCTAGTTTCACGGAGAGCAGAGCTCAGAAGCCTTTCTGATTCCTCCCGCCAGCATTGGCGAGCGCACGTGAATCACCTGGGGATCTCTGACGATGCTGGGGTGTGCCCTGAGGTGGCACACTGCTAGCCAGCTCCTGGGAACAGCCACATGCTGACCACACACTACACTCAGGGCAGCCAGTAGACTTCAGGTGATGACAGCATGTTAATTTCCATACCTGAGACCCACCCCGTTACCTCTGCCTCTCTGTGGTCAGCTGCATCTAAGCACATCCAGGACAGAAAAGGAATTGTCCAGCAGGGGCACCTTCGGTAAGAAAGGACTCAGCATCACAGATGGCTTGCAGGGAGCTCACGGAGCAATTCGGTGCTTACCTTGACGGTGCAACTCCAACCAAATTTGGACCCAAGCCTCGGAAAAGTGACTTTGGTCCCTCCTTCTCCAAGATTGACCTAATAAGAAGAGATATAACTTCATAAGCTCCCAGCCCCGGAGGATATACCAGAGGCAAGGCTGATGGTGAGGAGCGAAGCCTTCTGACTGAGCTGCTGATCTATGACAACACAGGACCAGCGGGCCCCAGCACATGGCTTCGCTTCAGAGGCACTGATCAGACGTGTTTTCCAGAAACGTCTCCCCTTGCTGACACAGGAGCAGACTTCCCAGGTTTGGGGCTGGCAGGCAGAGCCACTGCCTGCGATGCCAGCATCACGTATGGGTGCAGGTTTGTGTTCTGGCTGCTCCACTTTTGATCCACTTCCCTGCTAATGCGCCCGGGAAAGCAGCAGCGGATGGCCTAAGTGTTTGGGCCCCTGAACCCACATGGAAGACCCAGATGAAGCTCCTGGTTCCTGACTTCAGCATGGCCCAGTGCTGGCCATTGTGGCCATATGAGTAGTGAACCAGTGGATGAAAGATCTCTCTTTCTGCCTTTCAAAATAAATATTGAAAAAAATTAAAAATAAAAAACCTAGTAACTTTCTCAGACTGGATGAGCATTATTTAAAGCCAAGGCCTAGTATCTCAAGTCTTAGGACTGCTTTTTCTGCTTCTATTAGTAACATATAAAAGGATACTTCAACAAACTCAAGGGAAATGGAATTAAGTGGTAAGTTTATTTTGGTGCAAAAATGTTGGAAATTCATACTTTTTAGTGATAAGCATTTTCATGAACTTTTTGAAGACCCCTTCTATACACGAATTTCAAAAGCTTTTCTGCAATAAAGCAAAATCCATTACTTACATTTTCCAGACTTTTTAAGGTATCTCATACCTAACAAAATTTACCATTTTAATCATTTCCTAAAGCATTTATTTATTTAACTTGAAAGGAAAAGTGACAGAGCGCGCGAGTGCATGAGAGGTCGATCGACTGATCTTCCACCTGCTGATTCACACCCCAAATGCCCACAGCAGCTGAAATGAGGCCAGGCCACAGCCAGGAGCCAGGAGCTCCATCTGGGTCTCCCCTTTTGGGGGCAGAGACTCAAGTACTTGGGCACTAGCAAGAAACTGGATACAGTGGAGTGGAACTTGGACCCCACACTCTGATACGGGGTGTGGGCCATCCAAGTGGCAGCTTAACCCACTGCACTGCAACATCCACCCCACTTTTAATTATTTTCAAGTGCAGAGTCCATACATTAGTGTTAAGTATATGAATATTAAACACATTTACCTTTTTGTGTGGACACCACCACCAGAAGATGAAACTGAGATCCTGCACTCCCAAAACCCGTAAAGCACTCCTCTGCTAGCCCTGGCAACCACCAGCCGCTGTCTCCAGAATGTGCCCAGCCAGGAACCTCACACCACTCCATCTTTACCTCCACTCTGCAGACTGTCTTCAAGGCTCACCCATGCTGTAGCACAGGTGGGTCAGATCTTCCTTTTTTTTTTTTTTTTTTAAGATTCATTTATTTATTTGAAATGTAGAGTTAGAGAAACATCTTCCATCCACTGATGCACCCCACCCACCCCCCAATGGCTGCAATGGTTAGGGCTGTGTCAGGCTGATGCCAGGAGCTTCTTCTGGGTCTCCCATGTGGGCGCAGGGGTCCAAGCACTTGGGTCATATTCCGCTGCGTTCCCAGGTACATTAGCAGGGGGCTGATCAGAAGCTGAGCAGCCAGGACTTGAACCATATGGGATGACAGCACTGTAGGCTGTGGCGTCACCCACCGCACCACAGCGCCAGCCCCAGACTTTCCCCTGCTGTGTGTACGTTCACTACTCACACACCGGGGACACCTGGGCTGCCTCCATCTTGGCTGCTGTGGCCCTGGGTTGCAGCGTGTGTGAGCGCCTTTCAGGTTCCTGCTGCTGTCAGCTGGGTACCGAGAAGCAGAGCTGCTGCATCACAAGGTCACTGTTTAACCTTTGGGGCACCAGTCACACTGTCTCCCCAGTGGCTATACCACCTTCCATTCCTACCAGCAATGCATAAAGCTTCTAATTGCTCCATAAACTCATTAATATTGTTTTAAAAAGGTTAAATATGGGGTATTTCAAGATGCCACTTGAAGGGCCAGTGCCCGTCAAGTAGGTGAAGCCTCTCTACCTGTGGCTCTGGCATCCTTTGTGGGCACTGGTTCACGTCCCAGCTGCTCCTCTCCTGATCCAGCGCTCTGCTGTGGCCTGGAAAAGCACTGGAAGATGGTCCAAGTCTTTGGGCCCCTGCACCTATGTGGGAGACCTGGAAGAAGCTCCTGGCTCCTGGCTTCAGATCGGCGCAGCTCTGGCTGTTGAAGCCATTTGGGGAGTGAATCACAGAGAGAAGACCTCTCTCTCTCTCTCTCTCTCTCTGTAACTCTGTCTCTCAAATAAATAAATAAATAAATAACTCTTTTAAAGAAAAAAAGGGGCACAAACTATGGTGTAGTGGGTAAAGCCACCACCTGTGTTGCTGGCATCCCATATAGTCCTGGCTACTCTACTTCCAATCCAGCTCTCTGATATGGCCTGGGAAAACAACAGAAGATGGTCCAAGTCCTTGGACCCTTGCACCTATGTGGGAGACATGGAGGAAGCTCCTGCCTTTGGATCGGCTCAGCTCTGGATGTTGCGGCCATTGGGGGCGGGGTGAACCAGCGGATAGAAGATTCTCTGAAACTCTCCCTTTCAAATAAATAATCTTAAAAAAAAAAAAAAAAACAAAAAAGATGCCACTTGAAATACCAGTATCCAACCATACAATCAGAGTGCCTGGCTTCAAGCACTGGCTCTGCTCCGAATCCCGGCCTCCTGCCCACGTGCACCATGAACGGCAGGGAGGAGGGGAGACTGGGCTGTATTCTGGAGTCCTGGCTTCAGCCTGGCCCAGCCCTGGCTGTTGTAGACATCTGGCAAGTGAGCCAATGAGTGGAAGGTCTCTCTCTGCCTCTCACATAAATATAAAGGAAGAAGTCTGAAAGCATTCGACAGTCCTGGCTCAGGAGCTCTTCAGAAAATCCTCCAGGACCGCGGAGCGTTCTTCAGAGGCACCTTTCTACTCCAACAGCGATTCGCATCGGCTAAATCTCTTCAGTGGTCCCGTGTGTAAGGCATCCAATAGAATCCACGTCACTGTGGGCTTCTCTAATCTAACCTTCCACTATTACTGAGGATTTTTCTTTACTTGGCAGAGTGCTTCCAGTGTGAAAACATTCTAAGTTGGTCCAGCTCACAGATAATCACATCCTAGTCAAAATTTACCTCCATTACAAGACACTGCGAATGTAATAAAAGTTATCTTTTACTTCATGGAAAGATGTTCCTATAATGCCAGCAGTAAAGTGAGTCCTACCAATCCTAGTCTCCCACTTCTGCATTTCCCATTAAGAAAAAGTTTCTGGGGTTAGCTTCATGGTGCAGCAGGTAAAGCCACTGCCTGCAAAGCCAGCATCCCATACGGGCACTGATCCATGTCCTGGCTGCTCCACTTCTGATCCATCTCCCTGCTGATGGCCTAGGAAAAGCACCAGAAGATGGCCCAAGTGCTTGGGTCCCTGCTACACACATAGGAGACCTGGAAGAAGCTCCTGGGTCCTGCCTTCAGCTTGGCCTAGCCCTGGTTGTTGTGGCCATCTGGGGAGTGAACTAGGAGATGGAAGATTTCTCTCTCTCTCTCTGACCTTCAAATAAACAAATTAATTCATCTTAAAAAAACGTTTCTAAAATCAAGCTGAAATTTTTGGTACAAAAGAGGCCAGGCTGACATTTTGTTCCAAGGCATGCTGGGTAATGTTAAAGTACTGTCCATGTACAGCTTTCTTTTCTTTCTCTGATCCCCACAGAAATGCATGCCTGATATTCCCCGAATGTACAAACTACGTAAGATTTTTTAAAAACTTTTGCTTATTTTTCTTTATTGGAATGGCAGAGTGACGGGGGGGGGGGGGGGAGGAGGAGAGAGAGAGAAAAAAAGAGAAGAGAGAGACACTGAGATTTCACCCACTGGTTCATTCCACAATTGCCCATAGTAGCTAGGGCAGGGCCAGGTCAAAACCAGGAGCTGAGAACTCTAACTGGGTCTCCCATGTGGGTGGCAGACACCCCAGTACTTGAAGAAGAATGGGACTTGAACCCAGGTGCTCAGATATGGGATGTGACCATCCCAAGAGGCATCTTAAGCTCCGTGTCACAATGCTTACCCCACATAAGTTTTTTTTTTTTTTTTGAAGGCAGAGTTAGTGAGAGAGAGAGAGAGACAGAGAGAAAGGTCTTCCTTCCGTTGGTTCACCCCCAAAATGGCCACTACAGCTGGTGCTGCGCCAATCCAAAGCCAAGAGCCAGGTGCTTCTCCTGGTCTCCCATGCAGGTGCAGGGTCCAAGCACCTGGGCCATCCTCCACTGCCTTCCTGGGCCACAGCAGAGAGCTAGACTGGAAGAGGGGCAACCGGGACAGAATCTGGGTCTAGAACTTGGAGTGCTGGTGCTGCAGGCGGAGGATTAGCCTAGTGAGCCGCAGCTCCAGCCCCACATAAGATTTTTGAATCTTAGCTTCTTGTCTCCTAATTATTTTTTAGAAGATTTATTATTTTATTTATTTGAAAGATAGAGTTACAGAGAGAGGTAGAGCCAGAGAGCCAGAGAGCGAGAGAGAGCGAGAGAGAGCGAGAGGTCTTCTATCTACTGGTTCACTCCTCAAACAACCACAATGGCCGGAGCTGAGCTGATCTGAAGCCGGGAGCTAGCAGCTTCTCCCAGGTCTCCCACGTGGGTTCAGGGACCTCAGGGCTTGGGCCATCTTCTACTGCTCTCCCAGGCCATAGCAGAGAGCTGGATTGGAAGTGGAGCAGCCAGGACTCAAACTGGCGCCAATAAAGGATGGCAGCACTGCAGGCCAGGACTTTAACCCACTGCGCCATAGCTCCGGATGCTTGTCTCCTAATTATTTTAGATGCTCATAAAACATTTCAATTGCTTAACATAAAGAATATTTTTAAGAAGAGATTTTGTTTATTTATTTGAAAGGCAGAGTTACAGACAGAGAGAGGGAGAGAGAAAAGTCTTCCATCCCCAAACGGCCTCAATAGCCAGAATGGGGATGCTCCAAAGCCAGGAGCCAGGAGCTTCTTCCAGATCTCCCATGTGGGTGCAGGGGCCCAGGGACTTGGGTCATTCTCTGCTGTTTTCCCAGGCCATAAGCAAAGAGCTAGAGTTGAAGAGGAGCAGCCAGGACACAAACCAGCACCCATATGGGATGCTTGTGCGGCAGGTGGAGGCTTTGTTTCGTGCCACAGGGCCAGCCCCTATTTGTTAGCTTTTAAAAGCTTTTCTAAAGAGTTGCAGGCTAGGGGTGGCTAAGCTGCTGCTCACACTGGAGTCACTGGTTTGAGCACTAGTGCTACGTCCAATCCCAGCTTCCTGCCAAAGCACCTTGGGAAGCAGCAGGTGATGGTCAAAGTGCTTGAGTCCCTGCCACTGAGGTGAGAGACCTGAATGGTTCCCAGCTCCCAGCCCTGGCCTGGCCCTGTCCCAGCTGGTGAGGGCATCTGAGGAGTGGGCTAGTGGATGGAAGCACTGTCTCGCCTGGCCCTGTCCCAGCTGGTGAGGGCATCTGAGGAGTGGGCTAGTGGATGGAAGCACTGTCTCGCCTGGCCCTGTCCCAGCTGGTGAGGGCATCTGAGGAGTGGGCTAGTGGATGGAAGCACTGTCTCTGAGTCTCTGACTTGCAAATAAACAAACAATTTCTTAAAAGCAGGCGGCTAGGGGCCAGCGCTGTGGTGTAGCGGGTAAAGCCACCATCTGCAGTGCCGGCATCCCATATGGGCGCTGGTTCGAGTCCTGGCTGCTCCACTTCTGATCCAGCTCTCTGTTATGGCCAGGGAAAGCAGTAGAGGATGGCCCAAGTCCTTGGGCCCCTGCACCCGCATGGGAGACCAGGAAGAAGCTCCTGGCTCCAGATTGGCCCAGCTCTGGCCATTGTGGCCATTTGGGGAGTGAACCAGTGGATGGAAGACCTCTCTCTGACTTTCAAATACATGAATAAATCTTAAAAAAAAAAAAAAAAGGAGGCAGCTAGCAATTAGATAAGAAAAGGTATTTAGATAGGAAAGGAAAAAGTGCAACTACATTCACAGACAGCATGGTTTTACACTGAAATGCTAAGGATCCTATTTAAAAACACACTTTTCCAAGGGACAGATTTTATGGTATGTGAATAACATCTCAATAAATCTATTATTCAATAGTAAGATAGACTTCAGTTCCATTGACATAATTCAACTATTTCAAAATATGAGAGATAATGGTCTTATTTACTAGTCATAAGATCCTTTCCTTTCTGGCAGACTAAGCCTAGCCCCCTCCCTCCCCTTTTAAAAGATTTTATTTATTTATTTGAAAGGTGGAGTTACAAAGGTAGAGAGGCGGGGAAGGGGGTGTCTTCCATTTGCTTGTTCACTCCCCGAATGGCTGCAATGGCTGAAGCTGGACTGATCTGAAACCAGGATCCAGGAGCTTATTCCAGTTCTCCCACATGGGTGCAGGGGTCCAAGGAATTGGGCCATCTTCTACTGCCTTCCCAGGCCATAGCATATGGGCACCAGTTCGAGTCCCGGCTACTCTACTTCTGATCCAACTCTGTTATAGCCTGGGAAAGCAGTGGAAGATGGCCCAAGTCCTTGGACCCCTGCACCCACATGGGAGACCCAGAAGAAGCTCCTGGCTTCAGTTTGGCTCAGCTCCAACCATTGCAGTCATTTGGGGAATGAATCAGCAGATGCAAGACCTCTCTCTGTGTCTCCACCTCTCTCTGTAACTTTACCTCTCAATAAAATAAAATAAATCTTAAAACAAAACAAAACAAAACAAAACATGCCGGGGGCAACACTGTGTCATAGCAGATAAAAGCCACCACCTGCAGTGCCTGCATCCCATATGGGATCTGGTTCAAGTCCCGGCTGCTCCACTTCTGATCAACCTCTCTGCTTATGGCCTGAGAAAGCAGTGGAAGATGGCCCAAATGCTTGGGCCCCTGCACCCACGTGGGAGACCTGGAAGCAGCTCCTGGCCTCTGGCTGCAGATCAGCTCAGCTCTGGCTATTGTAGCCATTTGGGGAGTGAACCAGCAGATAGAAGACCCCCCCCCCCACTCCACTCTCTGCCTCTGCCTCTCAAATAAATAAATTAAAAAAAAAAAAAAAAGTAGTTGCTTTACCATTCCTGATTTAAAGAGAAAAAAAGTGTCAAAACATAGTTTTAAAAGAAGGCTAGGATCTCCCAAACAACCCCTTGAAGTGGCCCGCCCTTGCAACACAGTGAGTACCCGATTTCCAAAGGCTGCAGATACTCTCCCTTAAAGTGTAGCTTCTCTCTGGTCCCCAGTAACGCACACGGTGCAGCCAGCTACGGGGATCTCAGCCCCAGGAAGCCTGCGGCTCTCATCCATAATGCAGCAGGCGGCTCATGTCCTCAAGTGACTCAGGCCTTTTAAGAACCGGGGAAAGACTGTCTCCATAGTTACGGATATTAACAGTTGGAACAAAGTCAAATCTCTCTTACATAATCCAGACGTCTAAGCTATCTGCATGTTTATAACAAACACTCTTCTGGAACAATCCAGCTCCTGCTATAAACGGCACACTTCAGCTTCAAAATAAGTATGGAAGGGTCCAGACGCGTTTTCCCACAGTCACATAGACTTTATTTTAGAAAGAAACACAAGAAGAAAATAGGACCTTGCTTGAAGCCCGTTATTCTCTCACTGGTTTCGGATCCTAAGAGGCACACCACAGGCCAGCTGGAGACAGACGTCTCATCTGAATACGTCAGTTTGTAAGATGGACTTGGGATGGGCACTTAGTCCAGTGGCTCGTGCGCCTGGACATTCCATGTCAGAATAGCTGGGCTCAACACCTGGCTCTGCTCCTGATTCCAGCTTCCTGCTAATGCAGACATGGGGAGAACGTGGCGACAGCGCAAGGGGTTGGGTTCCTGCCACTCACACGAGACCTGGATTGAGTTCCCAGCTCCTGGCTTGGCCCCCCCATCCAACCACGGTCGTTGGGAGTATTTGGAGAGTGAACCAGCATAGATGGGAGCTCTCTATGCCTCTCAAATAAATTTTAAAAGAAAAGAAAAAATAGAGATACTAGCTCACAAGTATGTATATTACTTTCCAGAGTAAAAAGTTTTGGGAAAAAAAAATGTAAGGAACCTCAGACTTTAAAGGTTAGGAGTTCTGTTGAAAAATAAAACCTGTTTTAAAGCATGTATCTGAAATAAAGTTCTTGCGTTGCTCTGGTAAACTTAATAGCAAGGGCCTGAGTCTGCCCACACCTTGCCTTTTCTTAGTTAAAAAAAAGGAAAGAACTGCTGATTCTCCAGTGGATCTTCCCTCAAACAGGCTAACCTGATGTGAGACGCCAGCAGTGGTTTACATTTTGAAAAATAAACTTCCTGGAGCCCGCACTGTGGCGCAGTAGGCTAGGCCTCTCCTCCCAGCACCGGCATCCCATATGGGCACCAGTTCGTTTCCCGGCTGCTCCTCTTCTGATCCAGCTCTCTGCTTGTGGCCTGGGAAAGCTGTGGAGGGTGGTTCAGATCCTTGGGTCCCTGCACCTGCGTGCAAGACCCAGAAGAAGCTTCTGACTCCTGGTTTTGGATTGGCCCATTTCTGGCTGTTCAGGCCATTTGGGGAGTGAACCAGTGGATAGAAGACCTTTTTCTCTGTTTTTTTTTCCCTCTCTCTATAACTCTGTCTCTCCAATAAATAAATAAAATATAAATAAAAATAAACTTCTGGTAGACAAGTCCTCTTGTGAGACAGTTTCTTAAAGCGAGCTTACGTGGCTGGGTTTAAATGAACGCTCCCTGACTCACTGGGGTTAGGGATCATCTCTGTCTTCTGAGAGTGTGAAGAGAAAGCAGAGAAGGGGTCAGCAGCACAGGGCAGAGCCTGGGCCTTGTCCTTGTTTCAACGGTGACTGGCTGAAGAGCCCTCAGTGCCGGGTCTCACTGTCCTCGCCTCGAGCTGGCTGCTGGGACGAGCAGAGGTAACAATCCAGGTGAGAGGCTCACACAGCCACGCCCTGTCACGCCACTGCCACGGCCTCTTTGGGTGAGCACTGAGGCTCAGCAGCCTGTGCACAGGAGGACCTGCCTGCCCTGGAGCCAGCCTGCTCCCTTCCCAAGAGAATCAGGTAATCTGCTGTGCTCCTCTTTTGCCTTGGCTACCAAGAAACTCAATTAAAAATCCTATGCTTACAAAGCACAGACAGTGCCTAGTACAATGGCAGCGGCTAGGATTTATTCACGAAAGGGGCAGGGTGTTCCCTCTATATGCGCTATCTTACTCCCAGGCCAACACTCAGTCTCTGTGACAGGCAACATTCTAGGTGCTTGGGGACACTTTAGTAATCAAAACAAACAAAAGCCCTATTTCCAAAGAAGTTCCAAGGGGGTAGGAGACAGAAAAGAATGTAAATAAACAAGCTACATTGCATTCTGCATGGAGGTTAAGTGCCTTGGATAAAAATAAATCAGGAAGAAGGGATGGGCTGGGGGCAGGGCTCAGGTTTAAACAGCCTGAAAAAAAATAAATAAATAAACAGCCTGGTCACTGTGAGGCCCTCCCACACAGGTGACAACTGGGACCTAGTACTGGAAAGTGTCCCTGCCTTTGAACAGAGCCACATGCCGGGTTCTAGTCCTGGTTGCCCCTCTTCCAGGCCAGCTCTCCGCTGTGGCCCGGGAGTGCAGTGGAGGATGGCCCAAGTGCTTGGGCCCTGCACCCCATGGGAGATCAGGAAGAAGCACCTGGCTCCTGGCTTCGGATCAGCGCAGTGCCGGCTGTATCGGACTTTTGGGGGTGAACCAATGGAAGGAAGACCTTTGTCTCTGTCTCCCTCTCTATCTATATCTCTGTCAAATAAAAAAAAAACAAACAAAAAACAAAACAAAACAAAAAACAAAACAGAGCCACAAGGAGGCTTGGGAGGGTGAGAGAGGAAGCAGGAGATGAAGTCAGAGGAATAATGGGTTGGGGAACCACTGGGTAGCGCCTGGCAGGGCTCAGGACAGCTGTGGCTTTTACCTGGAGGGGATGGCTATCGCTGCAGGAGCTGAGCCGAGGGTCTGGCTGCTCTGCAGGGAGAGAGAGAGGCGGGAGCATGGCCAGGTCTTGGCCACAGCAGTCAGGAAGCCGACGCAGGGACTCGGGTGATTGGGGAGCTTCTGTCGGGACAGCAGTGGAGGAGGCAGTGCAGAGGGTCAGGCTGTGTGTATATAATGAAGGTAAGAGTTGACAGGGTGTGTTGTGGGGTCAACAGAAATAAGGTCCAAGGATGACTCAGAGGCTTCAGATCCACATGGCTGAAGGGGCCAGCAGCTGTTGGCCGAGATAGAGAAGGCTCTGGGAGCAGCAGGTGTCAGGGAGCTCAGCTTTGCACACGTTCCACTCTGGATGGCTGGAAGCAGGCAGCTGGATGGAGAGCAGGAGGCTCAGAGGAGAAACAACGTCCCCTACAAACAGGACCGGCGGCCACAGGAAGCAGAGGCTGAGCTTGGGACCTTCCAGCACAAGAGACAAGGCTGCAACCTCCTGTCTCCCTCCGCGCAGCAGTCCTCACCCCAAGGACTTTTTTGCTGTTGATTTTTACTTTACTCTTAGCTGTTTCTAATCTTTCTTAGAAATAAGGTAGCTAAACATGAAGCATGACTATGTCCTCACCTATGAAATAGGGATAATACCATGCCTTAGTGCTAAGCCCTTAGGTTGTTATGAAAAAAAAAAAATTAATCAAAGAAGCCCTTTTTCACTTGAAAGCTATTAATGATCAGCTGAGGCGCACTGAAAATTCTTAAAAATATGTACTCCAAGCAGAAGAAATACTGAATCAAAAGCTCCCGGGTGAAAAATGCCACTTTACAAATGCTTTCCTAACAAAACATCACATAAGTGCTATTTTATGTAACAATTTCATCCTTTACATTTGGACGTGAACGAGTGGAGGTGGTTTCACACAGCACCCACAGGTAAACGACATCTCACTGCCTGGTAGCCAAGGCTGCCTCGGCCAGGAAAAGGTCTGCGTTTGTATGATGTGGAAGCTGGCCCCTGAGTTTATTCTTTTATTTTTTCAGATGTACTGATTTATTTGAAAGGTAGAGTTAGAGAGAGAGGGAGAGACAGAGTCAGAGCGAAAGACACCTTCCATCTGAGGGTTCGTCCCCCGGATGGCTGCAATGGCAGGGGTGGGCCACGCTGAAGCGAGACCAGAACCCCATCTGGTCTCCCACCTGGAGAGCAGCCCAGCACTCAGGCCATCTTCGCTGCGTTCCCAGGTACGCTGGCAAGGAGTGGGTCAGAGGGCCTGGAATCGTGCTCTCACAGGGCATGCTGGCACTGCACCACAACGCTTGCCCCTGTCCCTGAATCTCAAAATATGGAAGTGGCTTTTTCCTTTGTAGTTCATGAAACAATTGCCTCAACTGAGGAATATGGAGATACACATACACACTCTCGAATGCACATGGGGTTTACCAGCAGGAGACACAGATAGTGGGATGCAGAAAAAACATCCTATGAAACTCAAAACAGATTATTATGGGCATGGTCCTGTTGACACCACAGCTTTGAGTAACAGCTCCCCAGTTACGGTAAATCTGACTTCACTGGTCTTGAGTTATTTTGCAAGCACAGAAGAGGAAGTTCACCGTGAATGTTGGTACAGTGTGCCAACGACCTGACTCAGTCTCACTGTGTCCAAGGTCTGCCTGTTCCTCAGAAGGTGTCACCTGACACAGGACACTGCCTCAGGTGTGAACAGGCAACACCCAGAGGGCACGTGGTCCCAGCTCATCCTCCTCCTGTCCTGGGATCACAGTGCACCTCCCCGTCTCTCATTTCTGTCTGACCTGTGCCTGTCCCTGACCTGCTGCACTTGGGTCTCTACCGGCTTCTCAGTTTGATTTACATGCTTGACAACCCTGGAGTCTTCCAGAAGGGGGCTCCCCCTTTCTGGGGAGGGGTGCTCTCTCCCAGGGCCCAGCACGGTCTCGCTGCCCAGGTCTGCTCACTCCAGACAAGCTGGGCCCGATGCCTGAGGGACTCACAGCAAGGTGAGCAGCCAACCTGGCTCCCCTGAAGTGGGCTGTGCTGCATTGCGAGTGCTTTGTGCTGTGGTTGTCAGGTCAGGGCATTTCCACCTCACTGCCCTTTTTGAGGTTTCCCAGCTCTGTCTCTGCAAACAGGAAGCCCTGCTGAGAGAACAGCACGACTTCCCTCAGCACTCCCTGCTCCAAGGGTAACTTCCAGAGACTGCACACCATGCGCCGTTCAGCTCAACTATCATTTACCAACCATTCTTTAAAGTACAAGATTCTAGAGTTCACGTCGGTTAAGGCACCACCTACAACACTGGCATCCCATATGGGTGCCAATTTGAGACATGGCTGTTCCACTTCTGATCCAGCTCCTGCTAATGCACCTGGGAAACCAGCAGAAGATGGCCCAAGTACTTTGGCCCCTGCCACCCACATAGATGCAGATGGAGTTCTAGGCTCCGGGCTTCAGCCTGACCCAGCCCTGACCATTTGGAAGTGAGCTAGTGGATATAAGAAATCTCTCTCTGTAATGCTGCCTTTCAAATAATCAATCTTTCAAAAAAAAATTTAGGATTCTGAGCTAAAAATCAGATAGTCAAGTGCTCTTCTGAATTTCCTGATTTTTGTCTTAGCACAGAGATGGATAAGCCAAATTCAATGAATGAATATTTAGCTACTTTGTAAGCAAATTTTTCTGCAGTAAGAATAATCAAAGGGCAGGCAGCCTAGCTGAAAGACAAAAACGTAAGAAGCCATTTTATTAAATGTATTATGGCTTTTCTACGGATTTAAAGTTATTTCCAAGCAAAAAGTAAAAAAACAAAAATAAGACAAAAAAAACAGAAAAACTTATGTCCTTTTCACTCTCTCTTAAAATATTTATAATCCTTCTGTGTTTTTTATTTATTTATTTGAAAGTCAGAGTTACACAGAGAGGAGGAGAGGCAGAGAGAGAGAGAGAGAGAGAGAGAGAGAGATCTTCCATCTGCTGGTTCACTCCCCAGTTGGCCACAATGACTGAAGCTGCACCGATCCGAGGCCAGGAGCTCCTTCTGGGTCTCCCACATGGGTACAGGGGTCCAAGCACTCGGGCCATCTTCTACTTCTTTCCCAGGCCATAGCAGAGAGCTAGATCAGAAGTGGAGTGGCTGGAACTCAAACTGGCGCCCATATGGGATGCTGGAACCCCAGGGGGTAGCTTTACCGCTATGCCAACGCTGGCCCCTGTGTGCATTTTTTTTTTCTTCCTTGACAGGCAGAGTGGACAGTGAGAGAGAGACAGAGAGAAAGGTCTTCCTTTTCCTTTGGTTCACCCCTCAATGGCAGCTGCGGCCGGCGCACCCCACTGATCCGAAGCCAGGAGCCAGGTGCTTCTCCTGGTCTCCCATGGGGTGCAGGGCCCAAGCACTTGGGCCATCCTCCACTGCACTCCCGGGCCACAGCGAAGAGCTGGACTGGAAGAGGAGCAACTGGGACAGAATCCGGCACCTCAACCAGGACTAGAACCCGGTGTGCTGGCGCCACAGGCGGAGGATTAGCCTATTGAGACGTGGCGCCAGCCATGTGCAGTTTTTAAGATGTTGCTCTACCACCCCTTATCTTCTTGTAACTCATCAAAAGATTTGAAGAACAGTGACAATTTGACATTGTTAGGATTGCTCTAACTGCCCTGAGAGTGATCACACACACACCAGGACTCTCGCTGCCCAGAGAACAAGGTTAGAGTTCAAAGGTATTGATTAAACACAAACACACACACACACACACACACACACACACACACAACTAATTCCTTTAGGTTTGGACCCAGACTTTGCAAACAGAACATTCCATTTCATGGGCTTGATGAACACCTGTGTTGACAGTGGGGGTAGGTGTGTGGGTGGCAGGTGCAGGGACTGAATGGAGACTGACTTACTTCAGAACCTGCAGGAGTCCAGGGGTCACGGATGTTGGTCTCACCATTCCAGCTCCGCTAATGGTCCCCAGATGAACTTGAGGATAGTAGACTGTCCGGAGAGCTAATCTTGAAGACTGCAATCTTGTCTTAATGACTTCTAGTGGACAAGTGAAAATAGCACCAACTGTGCCACCACACCTGTGAACGGAGACCACAGTGGGATCAGCAAAACCGTACGGGTCTCTGCACAAGCAGAATACACAATTCACTTTTCCCTCTTTAAAAAGGTACATATGCTCATTAAATAAAAATCAGAATCCAAGGGAGGTTAGAAAAATTAGTTGAAACCAGGAGCAAAAGATAATCGGTCACCAAGCTAGCACAATCCGCTCCCACCAGTTATCTAAACACAGAATCTATCAACTCCGCCTCTCCTGCCTGCCTGAGGCACCCCCTGTACTTGTTTCACAGTAGCCCTCTGTATAGATGACAATGTAATATAGGGGATAATGTAATATAGGGGATAATGTCAGCATTCATGACATTTCCAATTTCACCACTATGCTGCAATGAATATTCTAGATATATCTGCATAAATAAAAGTTATTCAATTTAGGTAATGCCACTATTTTGAAAAGCAATGTTTACTTCACTTTTTTTAAAAAAAATTATTTATTTATTTATTTATTTGAGGGGCAGAGTCACAGAGGGGCAGAGGCAGAGAAAGGTCTTCCATCCTCTGGTTCACTCCCCAGCTGACCACATCAGCCAGAGTTATGGCCACCTGAAGCCAGGAACTGGGAACTTCCTCCAGGTCTCAAATGAGGGTGCAGGGGCCCAAGCACTCGGGCCATCTTCTACTGCTTTCCCAGGCCATAACAGAGAGCTGGATTGGAAGTGGAGCAGCCAGAATGCGAACTGGCACCCATATGGGATGCCAGCACTGCAGGCAGCGGCTTTACCTGCAACACCACAGCACTGACCCCTGAATTACTATTTAAACATTTTTCTTCAAGACAACTTTTTTTTTTCCCTTGATGGCCGCAACTGTTAGCACTAGGCCAGGCCAAAGCCAGGGGACAGAGCTTCCTCTGGGTCTTGGGCCATCTTCTGCTGCTTTCCCAGGCTGTTAGCAAGGAGCTGGACTGGAAGTGGAGTGGCTGGGACATGAACCAACGCCCACATGGGATGCTGGTGTTGCACGCGGCAGCTTTACTGGCTACACCACCACATCTGCCCCGACACTTCTTCACCCTCCATTTCTCCTACAGCGCATCCATGGCATTCCATGTTTGATGGGAGAGTGGTAACTAACAATGTCACATACCATCTACAATTATCAGCCGCATCACCAGGGACAGACTTGGGGAGAGACTGCTCTCCTCTAGGAGGAGCTCCTCAAGGTCAAACCCTGGGGTCCTACTCAGCTCTGCAGCCCTGGTACAGGACTCACCCAGTTCACAGACAACACTTGCTAAGCAAAGGAATCACGCTAAGGATTTCACTGAGAATGTTGCCTGCCGTCTCTCACGTGACGGGGAGATCCCTGGCAAGGGGCTGTGAATCCACAGCTGAAGTGCAGCATCTGGCACACAGCAGATGGCTCAACAAAAATGGGGAAAGCCACACAGGAAGGCAGAAGAGCACATACAGGTGTGTCCATGAGCTTCCCTACTCCTCCAGGTAGAAGTGCCGGAAGTCGGGAAGCAAACTCAACACCCAGCATAGACCCTGCCAATGAATGAGCTAACATCTCCATGGAAGACCTGAGAATCAGGAGCTCACAGGTGCACAGAGCGAGTAACACCCGGACAGCACAGGGCTGGCGGCTGTCTGCCTACACAGCGGCACCCGACCACCGAGTAAAGCATCCAGTCCTCCAACTACCCTGTGAGGTAGCAACCATCAGCCTCAGCTGACAATGAGGAACCTGAGTGTCAGAAAGAGAGAATGACAGGTGTGGGTTGGGGGAAGAGGAGAGGAAAATGGTCATTTTTAGCTGTTCAGGTAAACCTGCCTGAAAATCATGATATAAAGATAACCCAAATTGAGCTGTTAATCCCTCACAGTGTTTTCTGAACTGTGGGCCAAAGCTCACTAATCACAAAAGCAATGTAGGGGACCATAATTGGATGTGAAAGGGAGGAAATACAGGAAGGAACTGATGTATTTTAACTTCATAGAGGAACCAGGCCCTTTGTCTATGTGGGGGTTATATATAAGGGCAGTGTAAAAAGTTTGTGAAAAACAGAATGAAAAGAGAAGTTTATCTGGGGTGGGCAATGTGGTGCAGCAGGTTAGTCACCACCACCTGCAGTGCCAGCATATGGGCGCTGGTTCGAGTCCTCACTGCTCTACTTCCTTCCAGCTCCCTGCTAACGCGGGAGTGGAAGATGGCCCACGTGCTTGGGCTCCTGCACCCATGTGGGAGACCTGGGGAGTGAAACAGCAGGTGAAAGCTGGCCCCCCCCTCTCCTGGTGGTGGCACGATCTGCCTTTCCCATGCGCAGGTGCCTCACCTCTAAGGGCTGCCACCTGCCCCACAGGTCACAGCGCACTGCTGGCCCACAGGTAAGAGCACATTGCAAGAGGCAGTATCATTATTAAAACGAAGTCAGTGCTCAGCAGGGAAGCCCTTCTTATCTACTAGGAAAAAAACTGTAGAAGCAAAATGTTCAAAGGCTATTTTTAAGTCATTAAGCTGTGTCAAACACATATTCACTAGGCCACTCTTTTTTTAAAAAATGAATTAATTAATTAATTTGAAAGCTAGATTACAGAGAGGCAGAGACAGAGGCAGAGAGAGAGGTCTTCCATCCACTGATTCACTCTCCAGAAGGCTGCAACAGCCGGAGCTGGGCCAGTCTGGAACCAGGAGTTTCTTCTAGGTCTCCTATGCGGGTGCAGGGGCCCAAGGGCTTCGGCCAACTTCTACTGCTTTTCCCAGGTCATGGCAGAGAGCTGGATCATAAGTGGAGCAGCCAGGACTCCAACTGGCGCCCATATCAGATGCCAGCGTTTCAGGTGACAGCTTTACTCTCTACACCACAGCTCAGGCCCCACTAAGCCACTCTTGGTTAGACAACAAGTTCTTGGGGCCGGTGCTATGGCATAGTAGGTTAAGCCTCTGTCTGTGGTGCTGGCGTCACATATGGGCACTGGGTTCAAGTCCCGGCTGATCTACTCCAATCTAGCTCCTCGCTAATGCTCCTGGGAAAGCAGCAGAAGATGGCCCAAGTGCTTGGGCCCCTGCACCCAAATGCGAGACCTGAAGAAGCTCCTGGCTTCTGGTTCAGATCAGCCTAGCTCCGGCAGTTGCAGCCATCTGGGGAGTGACCCAGCAGATGGAAGACCTACCTTTCTGTCTCTCCCGCTCTGTAAGCTTGCCTCTCAAATACATAAATCAATCTTAAAAAAGATAAGTTCTGATAGACTACAATTTCTGAAGATGAGTCTTCCTGAAATGTAAAACATTTCATTGCAGAATTTTTCAATTATCTTTCAGCTTTACATTTTTCTTTCTTCATGAACCAAACATGCAAGATGTTCGCCAGACTGGGAGAACATGCATATGAAACACTGACTCATCTAGATTGGCTTTCCAAATTTTTATAAAAATATTTAATCACGTTAGGTCCAAAGCACTTAAGATTGCAACAAGTTATGTTCACCTGTCACTCTTCATTCTCCAACACAAAGAACACCTTCCACGTCTGCCTGCCCCTGCTCCTGGGGGTCTGCTCAAGCTCTGTCCAACGTGGGTGGCTCCTGAGCTCCCAGGGGTCTCAATTCACACAGAACACAGAGTTCTGTCACTGCTGTTCAGCTGAGCTCTGCTGAGTCTCTCTTTCCTCTCGGTGACATCGGGGCAGATCCTGTACCTTCCTGTTTTTCAAATTCAGTCCCACTGGTGACTTCAATCTCCAAAGCCTCCTTGCACCACTGCCACCTGGCCTTGAGGCTCGACAAGACACGTACAGGGAGGGGACCTGGCCTGCTCTTTTGCTTTTCCTGCCTTCTGTTTAGGATTCTTGGGCTTGGGACCAGGGAGGAGAGGGGTGTTCATGTAACCACTCCCCGTCTCGCTGCAAGCCCACCTGGCTGTGTGCTGGACCAGAGGCCAGGGCGAATGCTGTACTTCACTGCAGGTCGTGTTCAGTCTCATCGTGACCCGGCCAACCACTGCCCCCACGAGCAGTCCACCTCCCGCTCTCCTTTCGGCCTTGGGAGCAGCACTAGATACATTCCCTTCCTCTGGTCCCCACGCCCCTGGACACCCAGTCAACGTGGCCCAGCAGTCTCCCTCCACGCCCTCCAAGAGCAAACAAGACCAACTGAGCAGGAAGTCTCCACGCCCCGCCCCGCCCCGCCCCGCCCCGCCAAGCCCCAGCACACCAGCGCCTTTCTGTTTGGCGGGGCGATGCAGCAGCCTCCCATTGCAGGAAGCAGCCGGTCCTAGAGCAGGTGAAGGCTACCAGGCTCTCAGCTGTAGTCCCCATCAGACCCACGAGGGGACACGGACAGGAACGTCCTCTCTCGTCTCTCCACACATTCCCACCTTCACAACTAGAACCTCTCTTCTCTGCACACACATCCGGGGAGTGGCCAGCGGCAGCAGGCACCTTCGCCCACCTTTGCTGAGTCGCAGGCCAGGCTCCTCTTGGCCCATCTGAGGGCCTCCCAGCCATGCTAAGTCACATTCACGGTCATTTCCTGGGACACAGCGGCAGCGCCATACAGGTGGGACAGTAACTCATCGGGCTGGTGGTGACATTTCAGACTACTGAGCTCCAGCATGTGGCATGTGCTTGGAGGGATGTGCGCAATGAGCCTCTGGTTTACAGAGGAGATGTTAAAGAAATCCCACTTTAGAACCTCCACATTTACCTTCTATTTATGTATGGCTGCAATATGCATAAATCTAATAGGGTGGGGCCGGTGCTGTGGCATAGCAGGTAAAGCAGCCGCCTGCAGTGCTGGCATCCCACGGGTGCTGGTTCAAGACTTGGCTGCTCCACTTCCAATCCAGCTCTCTGCTATGGCCTGGGAAAGCAGCAGAAGATGGCCCATGTCCTTGGGCCCCTGCACCCACATGGGAGACCTGAAGAAGCTCCTGGCTCCTGGCTTTGGATTCGTGCAGCTCCAGCTGTTGTGACCGACTGGGGAGTGAACCTCTCTCTCTACAAAACTGTAACTTTCAATTAAAATAAATAAATCTTTAAGAAAAAAAACACATTCTAGACCCAATGGTTCTCAACTAGGGCAGTTTTGTCCTTACCTTCAGTGAATTTGGCAATATTTAAAGCTATTTTTGGTTGGGGTGGGGGCATTAGCACCTAACAGGTAGAGGACAGCCAGACACCCTACAATGCAAAGGACAGCCCCTGCCCACAAACAAATCCTTGTCCAGGCAAGGCTGAGACATCCTGCACCGATAAAACGGACAACGTATTTGAATGCAGTGTAACATGGCTGGCACAGCTGGCTGCCTCCCCAGAATCTATTCTCTTGTCTGCATCTTAAGGTCCCAAAGTTGTTCAGCTGTACACGGTTGAAAGGGCTTGAACTCATTTCTAGTCTTACCCTGACACTCAAGCCGCCAGCACACCACCACCCACTTCCCCAGCATCTGCTCAGAGAGCACAGGATCCAGCTCAAGACGCCCAGCAGCACCAGCCAGGCGCAATCCCGTGTGAGACCTGTGTGTGTGCGAGGTGGGCGGGCCAGAGCTGCACCCAGCATGGGGAGACACAAGGGGCTGCTGCAAGGACCAACCTGAGGATCAGGACGCTCCGGCAGGCAAGAGATTTTTCTAGTACAACTAAAAGCCTCCTAAATGAGACCCGTAAAAAAAAAAAAAAAAAAAAAAAAAAAAAAAAAAAAAAAAAAAAAAAACTCAATTTTTCAGGGAAGTACTTAAGAGTTTGTCATAAATATTCTCCCAGAGAGGAGTTATGACGCTTGTCTGTAGTAGGCCAAGTTTCTAACAGCCACGAAGAGACTTCCTGGATATCAATTTAATTTCACTCCTAAGGTAATAACGCTCTAGTCCCTGATGCCAAAGTCCAGAGAAGACTCTGGGACACTCCACTCAGCAAACAGCAAAGGATGCGAAGACAGTGGCAGTGAGGCTACGAACAGCAGCTAACACCACATGTCTGAGAGCAGGCAGGCATGGTGGCTACTCTGAAGTCTACTTGCCTACCCCCCCCCCCAACACCACACGTCTGACAGCAGGCAGGCATGGTGGCCACTCTCTGAAGTCTACTTGCCTAACTCCCCCCAACACCACACGTCTGACAGCAGGCAGGCATGGTGGCTACTCTGAAGTCTACTTGCCTACCCCCCCCCCCAAAAAAAAAGGTTATTAAGTGGATTTTCTCTGCCCCTTTCCTTATTTCTCACTTGTTCTCTCTTCTATAAATATGCCCCCTCCCCCAACCCCTCTACCTTCTCTCATTCTGCCTTTCCAGGAGTGACTCCAGCACTGCTCACATAAAAGCTATGCAGCCACTCCTGTCACACCCACAGAGCACCTGCTGGGCACCTCCCTCCTCCAGCTCACAGCAGGGCGAAGCTACAGGTCACCTGCAATATACACACTGGGGCTTCTGCCACGTAACATGATCAGACTGTTACATAAACTTTTAAGCTGCTCACACATATTGTTTTATCTTTGAACTCTTGAGTTTCACACAACCAGGACAATTTAAAAATATATATATGTATTTATTTATTTGAAAGGCAGAGTTTCAGAGAGGCAGAGGCAGAGAGAGAGGTCTTCCACTCTCTGGTTCATTCCCCAGATGGCCGCATCAGCCAGAGCTGGGCTGATCAGGAGCCAGGAGCCTCCTCTGGGTCTCTCACGCAGGTGCAGGGGCCCAAGGACTTAGGCCTCTTCTACTGCTTTCCCAGGCTATAGCAGAGAGCTGGATCAGAAGTGGAGCAGCCGGGACTCCAACTGGCGCCCACATGGGATGCCAGCACCGCAGGTGGAGGCTTTACCTGCTATAACACAGCACTAGCCTCAACCAGGGTAATTTTTAAAACTGTCTTTCCAGAAACCTCTGTTTCCTAAAACATTTACTCACTGGCATTAGGCACTGGAGCCACAGCCACAGCCAGCGACTGACAGTGAACTAGTTTCCACACTCCCAGCATCCTCCAGTGGACAAAACGGGCTCTGCCAACAGCTGATACTGCCTGAGCTTCTAGTAATTTCTCCTTCTCATCAGCTGCCTCTATAGTCCCTACTTGCAAAAACATTAGTGGCTTTTCTGTATACACTGTAATTTTCTGGGAAGTTCTATTTGAATACCTGGCATAAACCTCGAAAGATTTTGATTATGCAAATTATACATTCACTCAGTTTAAACAAAACCATTTTTGATGTAGCTAATTCTCCTTTAGAGGCTCTTTCCTGCATTGATTCCATCTGCAGAGAATAAGTGAAATGGCACCCAAGTGAATAACAGCTTCAGTGATTGATAAGACCAAAGAGAATCCTGCCTTTCAGAGACAAGAGCAAGCTTCAGCAGAACTCAACTCAGATTCTTAATTCACAGATAAAATACCGCTTATCCTTATTTGAGACATTAATTTATAGCCAGGTAAGATGCGAAATGTCTGTTACGCGCCTGCCCAGTCATTAATGAGTGCTGAACGTGCCTGGTGCTAGGACGTCGCACTGAAGAAAACAGACGAGCTCCTGAGTGCATGATGCTGAAATCCTATCGGGAATCTCTCAGATACCATATGATTAAAAAGTGTTTCTCACACATACAAACACAGTGGATGAAATCAAAGTAAATTTATATTCATAGCAATACATAAGCCATGTTCATAATTAGGCAAAACTGTATTTGCTTAATCAAAATTTCTTTAGTATTTCAAATAAGTCTTGAACCTCTCCACCTTGTTCTCCTAGAAAACAAATCTAACTTGCACCATCTCTGTACTCTCTCATGCTTCAAAAGTAACCATTAGTGACACAGATTAAATGTAGGAACAAGCAGGGGCTGGTGCTGTGGCGTAGCAGGTAAAGCCGCTGCCTGCAGTGCCGGCTTCCAATATGGGCGCCAGTTCCGAGACCGGCAGCTCCACTTCCTATCCAGCTCTCTGCTATGGCCTGGGAAAGCAGTGGAAGATGGCCCAAGTGCTTCGGCCCCTGCACCCACAAGGGAAGACCCGGAGGAGGCTCCTGGCTTCGGATTGGCACAGCTCCAGCCATTGCGGCCAACTGGGGAGTGAACCAGTGGATCGAAGACCTCTTTTTCTCTGCCTCTCCTTTTCTCTCTCTGTGTGTGTTTGTGTGTGTAACTCTGGCTTTCAAATATATAAATAAAAATCTTCAAAAAAATTATAATAGGAACAGCACAGAACCTGAGTACACCTGGTGACAGCTGCCCATAGTAGGGGGAATACGAATTTTTTTAAGATTTTATTTATTTGAAACACAGAGTTATGGAGATAAGTAGAGACAGAGAGGTCTTCCATCTGCTGGTTCACTCCCCAGATGGCCGCACCAGCTGGAGCTATGCCAATCCAAAGCCAGGAGCCAGGAGCTTCTTATGGGTCTCCCACGCAGGTGCAGGGGCCCAAGCAGTTGGGCCATCTTCTACTGCTCTCCCAGGCCATTGCAGAGTGCTGGATCTGAAGAGGAGCGGCCAGGACTAGAAGTAGCACCCATATGGGATGCAGCACTTCAGGCCAGGGCAATAACCTGCTGCGCCACAGTGGGCTAATGCCCTGGCCTGAAGCGCCTCCATTCCATACGGGCGCTGGTTCAAGGCCCGGCTGCTCCACTTCCGGTCTGGCTCTCTGCTATGGTCTGGGAGGGCAGTATAAGATGGCCCCTGCACCTGCGTGGGAGACCCTGAGTAAGCTCCTGGCTCCTGGCTCTGGATCTGCACAGCTCCGGCCATTGCAGCCAGTTGGGGAGTGAACCATCGGATGGAGGACTGCTCACTCCCTGCTTTTCCTCTCTCTGTGTAACTCTTTCAAATAAATCTTTTTTTAAAAAAAAATCTGTGGGCTATATATTCTAAGACGCTAAAGACCAATATGTTCTCTTTAAAATGTTTTATTTATTTATTTTTATTTTTGACAGGCAGAGTGGACAGTGAGAGAGAGAGAGACAGAGAGAAAGGTCTTCCTTTTGCCGTTGGTTCACCCTCCAATGGCCGCCGCGCTCATCCGATGGCAGGAGCCAGGTGCCAGGTGCTTTTCCTGGTCTCCCATGGGGTGCAGGGCCCAAGCACTTGGGCCACCCTCCACTGCACTCCTGGGCCACAGCAGAGAGCTGGCCTGGAAGAGGGGCAACCGGGACAGAATCTGGCGCCCCAACCGGGACTAGAACCCGGTGTGCCAGCGCCGCAAGGCGGAGGATTAGCCTGTTGAGCCACAGCACCGGCCTAAAATGTTTTAAAAGGAACGTACGTCTATTTGATAACACCAAAAAACAAAACAAAACACAAAAATAAGACCCAGAGCATCTATTCCAGGTTGCCAACCTCTAAAGCTACAACGGCTTAGTCCAGCTATTTCGGGCACTGAGCCCATGGCTTAATCGCCACCCTGCTATGCCAGCTACGCCAGCTCTGGCCCATCAGGGGAGGGCAGCCCTGACACAAATGGACAAGCAGCACCCCCACGTCCTCTGACAGACAGAACTTCCTGGATTTCCCTGGCAAACCAGGCCTTCGGTGTTTTTCTGGATGAGATGTTGTTTAAACAGCAGAAAAGCAATGACAAGCTTTGTTCTGTGTTTGAATACCTTCCTGTTCTGACAACCACACTACCCTAAGGAAAGGAAGCAGAAACCCTACAGGTGCTAAAAATCAAGATCAAATGCATCAGGTTTGCTCCTGCACAAGTAACCTAGCCCCTGAGCTGACCAAATGCTGCTAAAAATGTTTGGATTCAGGAACTGTACTTCTCTGGTTTACCCAAAGGAAATAAAAACAGACATGTAAATGAGGTTGTTCAGTTCTTTCTAATGGCAAAGAATGAGCAACAATAGATGAGAAAGAAATTATGAGAGGGGCCAGTGCTGTGGCACAGCAGGTGGCCTGCAGTGCCGGCATCCCATATGGGCGCTGGTTCAAGTCCTGGCTGCTCCAACTCCCATCCAGCTCTCTGCTGTGGCCTGGGAAAGCAGTAGAAGATGGCTCAAGTCCTTGGGCCCCCGCACCTAGTGGGAGACCACATTGGTGGCCAATGTGGTTTCCCTCCATCGCAGAAGTTCCAGGCTCCTGGCTCTGGATGGGCCCAGCTCTGGCCGTTGCAGCCATCTGGGGAATGGATCAGTGGATGGAAGACCTCTCTCTCTGCCTCTGCCTCTGCCTCTCTGTAACTCTGCCTTTCAAACACATGAATAAATCTTTAAAAAAGAAAGTATGTGACCAGAATAAGTCATGCTGCAAATTGCTCCAACATCCTCCCTGTGAGCCCCACTGCTAGCTCCGCACAGTCTACGCACTGAAGGCAGAGAAACACGGAGGCCACAGTGGCGGCTCCTGCTCCAGGAGCACACCATCGCGTCTCCCAAGACAGCCACGTGCAGGGCGCGGGTGGGTTTTAGAAATGAACACTGAATTACATTTGGAACGCATACACCACAGACCCTTCTCTACAGCACTTATTATTCTCCTTAGGTATTCTCTTCCCACAGGGCGACCCTGGGAGAAGGCGGTTGGCCTGGTGGGTAAGACGCCCACGCCCCACATCCAAGCGCCTGGATTCGAGCCCCAGCTCCTGCTTCGAACTCCTGCTAATGCAGCCCCTGGGAGGGAAGAGTGATGGCTCAAGTACTCGGGTTCCGTCACCCACCAGGGCAAGCACCTGGGGTGGAAGCAGCAGACGGGAGCTCTGTCCATCTCAAAAGAAGAACAAAGTTCTGGTGGGGTATCTGTTCAGTACTCGCCTTGTTTGATATTACAGTTTTGAAAGGCTCTTCAATACACAGGACAAACGTGACAGATTTATTTTTAAAGGAGGGGGCTGACTTCTCGAAAGCTCCTCACAGGCATGAACTCAGCTCTCTGGAAAGGCGCCAGCTAAGTAACAGCGCCAACCAGCGACCGGCGCCAAGCAGCCGGTGCCGTAGTGCGGGAGAAAGGCCCAGGGGCTAAGGGTAACCCCACAACTGCCCCACAGCTGCCCGTCCTGTACCCGCGGCTCATCCCCCACCGGTAGCAGTGCCCAGACCGCTGCTAACGAGGGACGTGGCTCCAGGCACCACCCTAATAAACTGCCCACATCTCCATCAACCAGGCGGCTGTGGCCAATGCGGAGCACCTGCGCCCAGAGGGCACGGGGAGGCAGGGCCACCAGCTAGCCGGCGTGCATCGCTCCCAGTGTGCAAGACAAAGACATGTGTCACATGCCCACCTCACAGACCGCCAGCCAGCTCGTTTCAAATTCTCCAGAGTGACAAATGTACACGCAGCGCGTCTTCCCTGAAGACCGCCTCCCCCGTGGGTGACTCTCAAAGGAAACATCACCGGAGACACGGAGGGAGGGGCTGGGGGGGGCGACCCGGGGGCTTTCGGTCGGAGAGAAAGTAGAGGGGCGACAGCCACACGTGCATCGGTCACCCTCCCAGCCGAGCTGCCCGACTGTGAACTCGCTGGTGCCAAGTCCAGGCTGCAACTTAAGGCTCAAATGGGCGATCCACGGTGACGTCTACCTAAAACGCCCTACACGCGGGGAGCTGTGCCAGACCCCCGGGGTCCTCGCCCCCACCCCCACCCGCCGGCTGCAATGCAAGAAAAAAAACCTATTTAACTTCTATTTTCTAGGAGGAGAAAACAACCCAAACCGGCTCCCTTTCCGGTCCCTAATCCGACTTCAGCCTCCACGGCAAGAAACCTTCGGCGCCCGCCCGCCGACGAAGGGCGCCCTTACCGCCGGGCGTCTCGGCGCGGGGCGCGTCCCCGCCACCACCCTCCAGGGCCCCGTCCGGCCCGGCCCTCCCACGTGTTGCTGGCCTGCACCCCGGCCCCCCGCCACCTCGGGGCCTCGCCCGCGTCCAACCCCGCAGCCCTGCCCGCCTCCGAGGGCGCCGGCTCCCAGACGCCGCACGTGGTGGGGGCGCGGGCGGAGGACCCCGCGGGGCGCAGCCGGAGGGGCGGCCGCACTGGCCCCGCTGCCCCCGCGCGCCCCGGCCCCGGCCCCGGCCCCGGCCCAGCCGGCGGCGAGGAGCCCGCGGACGCCGAGGGCGGGACAATCGCCCTGAGGGACGCGCCGGCCCCTCCCCAGCCGCCCCCCAGCCGGCAGGGGCTCACCCGCCGGCGAAGAGGTGGAGCAGCGTGTTCTCCTTGGGCTGAGCGCCCGTCGCCATGGCCGCGCCGCTTGGCCGCCGCCGGCAGCCGCGGGCGCTGGGCGGCGCGAGGGGTGCGCGAGGTCGCCGGGTCCGCCCGCCTCGCCGCCTTCAGGCCGCCGCCGCCGCCGCCGCCATGCGTGCGCGGGGCCCCGCCGCCCGGCTCCGCTCGCCCCGCGCCCTCCGCGGGCGTCGCCGCCGGCGCCTCACCGGCCTCTGCGGCGCGAGCCGGGCGGAGAGCGAGAGCCGGGCGCGCGGCCGTCACGTGGCGGGGGCCGGGCCGTGACGTCACGCGGCGGCGCCGGCGGAGAGGCGGGGCGCGGCGGGGGTGTGGGCCGGGATCGCGCGCTCCCATTGGCCGGCGGGCGGGTGTGGGCGGGGCGGATTTTCAGCCTGGGGCAGGGGCCGGCACCCGAGGTGGCCTGAGCTAGGGCTGGCCTAGGCCAGTGCGTGGATGGAGTGAGAACTGGCTGGGGCTGCCTGGTCGCTGCTCCAAGGCGGCGAAATCAGGCTTGGCAAAGGCCAGCGAGGCCCTAGGCATTGCCTTTAAAAAAGGTTTACTTTATGGCAGCTATGTGTGCAAAAAAGTACACAAATGACAAGTTGGAGGCCACCTTCTGCACCTGCCACCTGCTTGGAGAAAGAACGTATAAGCCTCCATCGAGGTCGCACCCCTAGCGTCACGTTGTGTCTGGATCTTTCTGTAATAGCATTATATGGTGCAGTATGCTTCCTTCTGATCATCTCCCGGCTGGACTTAGACATCCACGTTAAGGTAACTTTAGGTAGATATTAGCCTATGTTGCAAGTGGGACCAAAGGAAAATGAGAATTTTTTTTGAGGAAAATAGGAACTTTTGTGTGGCCGGATGAGGGAAGAAATGTGGAAACAAGCCTGACCAGAGGTTACCTATGTAAAGTATTGCTTTTCCTGGACGACCTTGTTAGGTGGTCTCAGCTCTCTCCTGGGGGGGGGCTTCCCCCACCCCACACTAAGGGAGAAATTTCAAGAACTCCACATCCGGAAAGCCCTCCACCCCAACAGTATCCCGGAAGAGGGAGTGGGGAGGAGAAACAGAGGCCCACACCCACACCCATGAAAATGCAGTCTGGACACAGGGCTGTCAGTTCTCCCCTCAGTGTACTCTCTTCCTTAAACTTGGCCACTCTCTGTCTCACGTCTGAACTTTTAAAAATTTTTTAAAATTATTTATTTTCAAGGCAGAGTTACAGAGAGAAAGAGAGGGAGGGAGGGAGAGACAGAGAGAGGTCTTCTGTCTGCTGCTTCCCTCCCCAAGTGGCCACGACGGCCAGAGCTGGGCCGGGCTGAAGCCAGGAGCCAGGAGCTCCATCTTGGTCTCCCTTGTGGATCTTCTGCTGTGTTCCCAGGCAGGTTAGCAGGGAGCTGGATTGGAAGTGGAGCAGCTGGGACTCAAACTGGTGCTCCTACAGGATGCCAGGATTGCAGATGGTGGCTTAACCCACGGCCCCACCGCCCCACGGCCCCGCATTCTTTCTTGTGGGAAGACAAGAAGTTCTAAGCAGCAGTCTCTGGTGACATCCAGGCTGATTCCCTGCTTGTGTGACCCGGGCCGCTGTCACTCAGCCTGGTGTCTTCTTACCGCCAGACCTGGCCCACATGACACAGAGGTCTTCCCCATCAGCCTGTGGCCTGCTCTGAACCATGACGCTGCTGGTTGTCCTGCCCGGGCTTCTGCAGATACCCTGTTGATGAATGCACAGTGTGACTGAACGTCCCTCCTTCCTTATTTCACTGTTTTTCGGATCAGGGACCTTGTTTCTTTGCTTCACAGTTGTTCCCGAGTGGCGCCTGTCACCTGGTAATGCCTGGGAGCCCATAACTGAAAGTCCTGATCTGAACTCCCCCTCCCCCAAACCTGCTCTGCCGCTGGCATTTCCTGTCCTGGTGGTGACACCACCATCTGCACGGGCCCTATGCCAGGAACTTACCTGTTACCTTGGCCTCTCTCATCACTCACCTGGCACTGGTAGCTCCCCAAACTTTCCCACATCCACCCCCTTCTTTGTGTTCCCTGTTGGGGGGCTGTGGGGAGGGACCCCAGGTCTCACAGGCCACTGCTTAGCCCCTCCAGTCCGTCATCCGCTGCAGAGGCACCTGCCCCCCAGAGCAGCTAACAGAAGCACCTTAGCCAGACCAAGCCGCTAGTGTTCCTTTGTGTAAACACAGAGAGAGCTTGAGCAAGAGGGGAATTGTGTGCAAACACAGCGGCCAGAGAGCCAATCAGTATTTGATTGCTGGGACTCTTTTAAAAACAGCTCTTAGGTGCAGTCATCCAGAATGCAAATACAGCAACTACTCTATGTTAAAGCCGTTGTTCCCAAGCCTCCAGCGAAGGAAAATCTCTCGCTATTACTAGAGATGTCTGGAAAAAAAGAAGTAAGGAAAGAGATGAAAAGGTGAGTTTCTTCATGCTTCCAGGATCTGGCAAATCCCTCATGTTAGCTGTAGGGGAAGTTTGTCTTTGTTCAAGATGACTGTGGAGACCCCGCTGGAGGACAGCACTGTCGGCTGGCAACCAGGCGGGAACCGAGCTGGATTCCGGATCGGAGACGCCGACCGTGGAGTCCAGCCTTTATCTTGGCTCCTCTCTCAGGAGGTGTTCGGCACTGGGACCCAGGCATTCTTTTTTTTTAAAAAAAAATATTTATTTATTTGGGGGGCCGGTGCTTTGGCGTAGCAGGTAAAAACGCCACCTGCAGTGCCAGCATTCCAGATGGGCGCCTGGTTTGAGTCCCAGCTGCTCCACTTCCGATCTGGCTCTCTGCTATAGCTTAGGAAAGCAGTGGAAGATGGCCCAAGTCCTTGGGCCCCTGCACTCACATGGGAGACCTGGAAGAAGCTCCTGGCTCCTGGCTTCAGATCAGTGCAGCTCTGGCCATTGCAGCCATCTAGGGAGTGAACTAGTGGATGGAAGATCTCTCTCTCTCTCTCTCTGTCTCTGCCTCTCTCTAACTCTGCCTTTCAAATAAATAAATCTTTAAAAATATATATTTATTTGGCGTGTAGAGTGACAGAGAGAGGGAGAAGAGAGAGATCTGTCATCCACTGGTTTATTCCCTAAATGCCCACAGCAGCCAGGTCTGGGCCAGGCTGAAGCCAGGAACTTCATCTGTTACCGGAGGGAAGGCCGTGGAAGCCATGGGTGTCTTGTCTTCACGCAAGAAAGAATTCAGGCATGATAAGGCTTTACTGGGGATAGGGACAGAGAGAGAGAGAGAGAGAGAGCCCCCAGTCTCTGAGGTTACATGGTTGAATGGAGAGAATACACCAGGAGGGCGCTCAGCAGAGAGGCAGAGGGCTGAGCATACAGTCCGTTTGGACTCCCTGGGTTTTTAAGGGAGTCTGTTTATCCACCTCCCCCTCTCCTCCAGGACAAAGGATGGAGAGTCCTGGTCAAGAAGGGTTTCTTGGGTGAAAATTAGCAAATTCTTTCCCAGATTTGCTGACGCCCAGGTAGAAGAGGGGGCTTCCCTTAGGGCGTCTGAGGTCTTATTGCCCCATGTCCTCAGGTAACCCCTGTGGTGCAGAGGAGAGAGAATTCTCCTGGGAGCTCTCCTTGGGGGAAGGGCTGGGACCCCCTGGGAGGTCATCAGGGTCTGGGCAGGACCTTGAAGTGCAAGATGCTGGGCTTCTGGAGCTTCTGCAGTGGCTGCTGGTCCTCAGGCCTCACTCACACACACAGGCTCAGCTTCTGACTTCCTACCTGACAGTTTGTCCAAGGCCTTTCACGTGCATTTCTCATTGGTCACGCACAGTGTTTGGCAGTGGTGTTGTGTTCTTTCCATTTTTATGGATAAGCAGGATAGATTGGCCCAAGGTCACGCGGTTCATTGTAGCCGATGCAATAATGGCTCCTGTCCCTGGGCCTTTGAACGCGCTCTGTCCTCTGCCTGCCCAGACTCCTGCGCCACCTCATTCATTCATTCATTCATTCGTTCATCACACATTGGTTGAGCGTTTATTTTGTTCATGGTAGTGGTCTAGGCTCTGGGGTTGTAGCAGAGATTCAAAAAGGTAAACACCATTAGCAAATACTAGCAACCAAATGTAGTAGCAAAGAATAGGGGCCGGTGTTGCAGCATAGCGGGTAAAGCTGCTGCCTGCAATGCTGGCATCCCACAGGGCACTGCTTTGAGTCCCAGTTGCTCCATTTCTGATCCAACGCCCTGCTGGTGTGCCTGGGAAAGCAGCGGAAAATGGCCCAAGTGCTCAGACCCCCACACCCACTGCGAGACCCAGAGGAAGCACCTGGCTCCTGCTTCAGCCTGGCTCATCCCTGGCCATGGTAGCCATTTGAGGAGTGATGGCAGATGGGAGATCTCCCTTTCTCTCTGTGTCTCTCTCTGTCACTCTGCCTTTCAAATAAATGAATAAATCTGAAGAATAATAAAGCCAAAGAATAATACATCACGACCAAGCCAGGTATGTCCTAGGAATGTGAGGCTGGTTTAACACTAGAAAACCCACCAGTGGGGCTGGCACTGTGGTGTAGAAGGTTAAGTCTCTGCCCACAATGCCAGCATCCCATATGGGGTGGCAGTTCATGTCCCAGCTGCTCCACTTCCCATCCAGCTCCCTGCTAATGTGCCTGGGAAAGCAGCCGAAGGGGGCCTGAATGCTTGGGCTCACGGGACCTGGAGGAAGCTCCTGGCCCAGCCTTGGCCATTGCGGCCGTTTGGGGAGTGAACCAGCAGATGGAAGATCTCTCTGTCTCTGTAACTGTCCTCTCTGTCTCTCTTTCTCTGTAACTGTCAAATAAATAGATAAAATCTTTTTTTAATGAAGAAAAGAAAATCAATCCATGTAACAGCACATTAAAAGAAGGGGGTGGGGTGGGGATGGGGGAGGCTGGTCTTTAAAAAAAAAAAAAAAGAAGAGAGGAGAAAAAGCAGATGCTCATGTCCACAGATGCAGGAAAGCATTTGATAAAGCAGAATCCGGTCCCTAAGAAAGCTCTCAGCAAACTGGGAAAGGAGGGAATCCCTCTACCAAAGGAAAGGTGCCTACAGCAAACCCACAGCCAGCGTCACATTTCATGGTAAGAGACTGCCTGCCTGGCCCCTCGGATTGGCACCAAGCACAGAGATTTGCTCTGATCACTTATTCGGTACTAGAAATCCTTCTCAGTGCAGTCAGGCAAGAAATGGAAAGGGAAATTAAAAGGTGTAGGGGCAGGTGTTTAGCACAGCAGTTAAGATGCCACTTGGGATGCCCACATCCCACATCAGAGTGTCTGGGTTCAAGTCCCAGCTCCACTCCCGATTCCAGCTTCCTCCTAATGCCTGCTGGGAGGCAGCAGGGATGGCTCAAGTACCTGCGTGCTTGCCACCCGGGTGGGAAACCAGGAATGAGTTCCTGGTCGTATTTTGGTCATGCCCAGCCCTGGATGTTGCAAGTGCTTGGGGAGTGAACCTCCCTTGTAACTGCTGGCCCCACGGTCCCAGGGAATTACACTGCAGCTAAGAAGCGGTGAAGGTCACAGGAGTCCAGGTCAGTAATGCACACAGAAGTTCTCTTTTTGCTAGCTGCAAACAACTGGAATGCAAAGTTTGAAAAATTCTATTTACGGTACTATCAAAATAACAAAGAAAGAAACTAGACTTTAAAGAGTACATGATTCGGGGGCCAGCACCATGGCTCACTCAGTTAATCCTCCACTTGTGGCGCTGGCATCCTATATGGGTGCCGGGTTCTAGTCCCGGTCGTTCCTCTTCCAGTCCAGCTCTCTGCTGTGGCCCGGGAGTGCAGTGGAGGATGGCCCAAGTGCTTGGGCCCTGCACCCACATGGGAGACCAGGAGAAGCACCTGGCTCCTGGCTTCGGATCGGTGTAGCTCGTAGCTCCCGCTGTAGCGGCCATTTGGAGGGTGAACCAACGGAAGGAAGACCTTTCTCTCTGTCTCTCTCTGTCTAACTGTATCTGTCAAAAAAAAAGCACATGATTCCATTTACAAGAAATTCTGGAGAGGCTGACACTGATCTGCAGTGACCAAGGACACATCAGTAGTGCTGGGACTGGGACTGGGGAAAGAGGACCTCCTTGAGGTGGTGAAAACGTTCTGAGGCCGGCGCCATGGCTCAACAGGCTAATCCTCCACCTGCGGCGCCAGCACCCCGGGTTCTAGTCCCGGTCAGGGCGCCGGGTTCTGTCCCGGTTGCCCCTCTTCCAGGCCAGCTCTCTGCTGTGGCCTGGGAAGGCAGTGGAGGATGGCCCAAGTGCTTGGGCCCTGCACCCACATGGGAGACCAGGAGAAGCACCTGGCTCCTGCCATTGGATCGGCACAGTGCGCCGGCCACAATGCACTGGCAGTAGCGGCCACTTGGGGGGGTGAACCAACGGAAAAAGGAAGACCTTTCTCTCTCTCTCTCTCTCTCTCTCTCTGTCACTGTCTAACTCTGCCTGTCCCCTGGGGTCGGTGCTGCGGCGCAGCAGGTAAAACCGCCACCTGTGTCGCTGTCACCCCACAGGGGCCCGGGTTTGTGTCCCGCCTGCTCCACTTCCAATCCAGCTCCCCGCTAATGTCCTGGGGAAGCAGCAAAGATGGCCCAAACCCTCGGACTCCTGCACCCACGTAGGAGACCTAGAAAGAAGCTCCTGGCTTCTGACTTCAACCTGGCCCAGCCCTGGACGTTGTGGCCATCTGGGGAGTGAACCAGTGGATGGAAGACCTCTCTCTCTCCCCCTCTCTTTTGCTCTGTATCTCTGAATTTCAAATAAATAAATAAATCTCTAAAAAAAAGAAAGAAAATGTTCTACAGCTTGATCAGGGACAGGCCATAATGAGAATAAAGTTCACAGGAAGTCAACACTTAAAATGGGCACATTTTATTTATTTTTATATTTGTGAAGATTACTTTATTTATTTGAAAGGCAGAGTGAGGGGCTGGCGCTGTAAGCTTCTGTGGTGCCAGTGTCCCATATGGGCTCCGGTTCAATTCCTGGCTGCTGCACTTCCAATCCAGCTCTCTGCTGTGGCCTGGGAAAGCAGTGGAAGATGGCCCAAGTCCTTGGGCCCCTGCACCCACGTGGGAGACCTGGAAGAAGCTCCTGGCTCCTGGCTTTGGATTGGCGCAGCTCCGGCCATTGCAGCCAATTGGGGAGTGAACCATTGGATGGAAGAGACCCCCCCCCCGCCTCTCTCTCTCTCTCTCTCTTATTGTAGCTCTACCTCTCAAATAAATAAATAAATAAATAAAATCTTAAAAAAAAAAAAAAAAAAAGAAAAGAAAGGCAGGGGGCAGGGAGAAAGAGCTCATCCATCTACTGGGGCTGTTCCAGGCAGGCAGAAGCCAGGAACCAGGAACTCCATCTGGGGCCCCAGCACCTGGCCCATCTCTCCTGCCTTCCCAGCGTGGTAGCAGGGAGCCAATCAGAAGCAGAGCAGTCGGGACAGGAACAGATGCTCCTGTATGGGATGCCGGTGTCACAACCAGCAGCTTACTCCCCTATGTCACAACCCCGTCCCTAGGATACATTTTATTATACCGAACTATGTCTCAACAAAGTTGATCAGCTAGGTAAGACATGTTGGAGAAAGGCAGACTACAACTACCAACATGGGCAGGTGAGGAAGCCCCCAGAGCTCTACCCAGAGGTCTACACAGGTGCCCCTGGGCCTGGCCTGGTCGGGAGGGAGAAGAGGGAGCAGGAGGCTTGTCTGGGCTTTCTGTAACCAGTCACAGTTTGGAGGAGGGGCCCAGGCCTCTCGCTGACCGAGGCAGGTTTCTTGGGAGTCTCCTCTGACTGTTGGCTGGACCTCAGTTGCTGCTCTTTTCCTTGTCCTTTTTTTTTTTTTTTTTTTTTTTTACAAAGTGCTGGCTGTTAGAAGAGCATACCCTCCCACCCCATGAGGGGCATTTCTTTGCAGGGAATCATAAGGAACCTTCCTTGGGTTCAAGGGTCAGGGCTGGGTCTCTTTAGGGAGACCTAACACAGAGCAAGAGGCAGCTGCCCAGCCAGTCGGCCCAGGGGTATCGGGCAGGTGGTGTGGTGTGGGGATGAAAGACGGGTACCCAGAGAGCCGCTGGGCTTTCTCCATTTCCCCTCGTGAGACCCGGCCTGACCCTGCGTTCTGGCTGCGGTCCTGGATCTGCTGAGGCCTTGTAGGACAGGCCTTCCTGCTAACAGCGGGCCAGGGCTGTCCCCAGCTGCAGCAAGGAGAAGTCTGTCCGCCAGGCTGGAATCTGTTCTTCCCAGCTTTCTGGGAGCTCTTTGTCCCTGCCCACAAGTTTCCTCCATCATTTCTTAGAAGGAAGTCACTTTGGGTCTTAAGTCAAGACTCGGAGGCCCAGCCTGTGTGTCCGATGTGTCTTGAATAATGTTTGTGCCGTGGTGGGCGCTCAGTGTGAATGCATTGACGCCTAGAGTTGAACTGGCCACGGGGTGGGTGCTGTTGGTGGGGGCAGGGCCTTTTTCCTCCCTCCTTCTCTCCCACTCTTGCCTTTGTCTTTTTTTTTATTTTTCCTTGAGAAGTGGGAGAGAGAGCACTCCCACCTGCTGGTTCACCCTTGCAATGCCCTCTCAGCTGGGGCTGGGCCTGCTAGGAGCCAAGGGCACAACCATAAAGCCAGAACTTGAATCCAGGTCTCCCACTTGGGTGGCAGGAACCCAGTTGCTTGAGCCCTTACCACTGCCTCCCCGGGTCTGCACAGCAGCGAATGAGTCGGGAGCCAAGGGTGGGGATGGAACCCAGGCACGGTGATATCGGATGCCAGTGTCTTAACCACTAGGCCAAGCGCCCGCCCCGTCCCAACTTCTGAGAGGCAGTGGGGCCCAGGTCCCGCTGCTGAACTGCTGAGTGCCTTAATCTCTCCATACTTCAGTTTTCCCGGTGTCATGGCAAGGCCAGTGTCGGCGCAGGCTTCAGAGCGAAGATTAGTAATCGTTCGACCAGCACGACCTGTAGCCGGGACAGTTAGAGTTGGGACTGCGTGCAGAGGTCAGGCAGCAGGACCTGGCCATGAGTGGCAGGGGGAAAAGGACATGCATGCTTCCACTGGCCAGCGGCTCGGTCTCCCAGTAGCTGGGCTGGACCATGTGAAAGGTCAGAGCTGGCCTAGGGTCAGCGCTGAGTACCCGGCCCTCTCTCCAGCATCTAGCTGCATCCACTGAAAAGCACCAGAGCTCTTATCTCAAAGGTAGCAGAGGGAGGAGGGGCTGTCACTCCCTGAGCACCTGCCAGCCTCGCACAAAGGCTGCTATCCGGCCAGCACCGTGACTCACTAGGCTAATCCTCCGCCTGCGGCACCGGCACCCCGGGTTCTAGTCCCCGTCGGGGAGCTGGATTCCATCCCGGTTGCTCCTCTTTCAGTCCAGCTCTCTGCTGTGGCCCGGGAAGGCAGTAGAGGATGGCCCAAGTGCTTGGGCCCTGCACCTGCATGGGAGACCAGGAGGAAGCTCTTAGCTTCAGATCGGTGTGGTGCGCCGGCCGTAGCGGCCACTTGGGAGGTGAACCAATGGAAAAAGGAAGACCTTTCTCTCTGTCTCTCTCTCTCTCACTGTCTAATTCTGCCTGTCAAAAAAAAAAAAAAAAAAAAAAAAGAAAGAAAGAAAGAAAGAAAACAAAAAACAAAAAAACAAAGGCTGCTATCCACAGATCTCTGATCCAAACCCCTGTGTTTCAGCAGAACTGCTCGGATGATTTTAGGTGTCGGTGTGTGTTCCATGCAACAAACCACATAATTGGTTTGGGCAGTCCCACTGCATGAGATTTCAAAACATGTTGGAAACAGCCTCGTGGCCACGTGAGGCCAGAGCTTGCTGCCAAAGGAGGCCACGGCCACGCCAGGTCAGGTGCTGCCGCCAGGGGAGTTAGCCTTCCATGTTCTGGGCTTTGGGGATTTGGGTTTGTGGGTGAAGGGCCGTGGACCTGTGTGTCATTCTGTCCTCCCCGGCCCCAGGCACGGACAATCCTGGGGACAGCCAGACCAAGCACTTGGCCCAAGGCCAGAGCTGCAGCTGCCCATGTGACTGCACACTGTGCATCCTGTCTCACTGAGCCTCCCAACCAACTGTGTCTTCTACTGTTCCCATTCCACAGTCAGGCAAACTGAGCTTAGGAGAGACTAGGTGACTCGCCCAAGTCACAGTTTGACCCAGCTGCCCCGTGTGCAGAATTGGGTGTGCTTACTTCCGAGCTGGGGTGGAGGTTAAACAGGTGTAATTTTTTTTTTTTTGGTGTCAGATGATTTTTTAAAAAAAGATTTATCTGTTTATTTGAAAGTCAGAATTACAGAGAGAGAGAGAGAGAGAGAGAGAGAGAGAGAGACAGACAGAGAGAGGAAAGACAGAGAGAGATCTTCTATCTGCTGGTTCACTCCCCAGCTGGCTGCAAAGGCTAGGGCTGGGCCAGGCTGAAGCCAGGAGCTTGATCTGAGTCTCCCACATGGGTGCAGGGGCCCAAGCACTCAGGCCGTCCTCTGCTGCTTTCCCAGGTGCGTTAGCAGGGAGCTGGATCAGAAGTGGAGCAGCCGGGACTCAAACCAGCACCCAGATAGGACAGCTTTACCCACTACGCCACAGCGCCAGCCCCAAAGATCCTTTATCGAAGGATTTTTCTCTGTACTTCTCACTGGCTGGGCCTGCCATGCACCACTGTTGTGATGCCATCAACTCTGCAGCCCTCAGATGGGGCAGCCCCCAGTCTCCCGGATGGTCCAGAACCTTCTCTGCCAGAGTGTCGGTGGTGCATCTGCCGGGCGGTGCTCCAGACTCGTCAGAAGTGCTGTTTCCGCTGCGCTTGGTGTTCCTCTGCTTCCTTCCATCTGCCGACCAGGGCGGAGGCAGAGGGCAGCGCCTCCGTGTGGGCCCTCTGTCCTTTGGTCACTTTCTCTGTAATCCACGGGCCCTTCCAGTTGCCTTAGCAACATCATCAGGAACCTTTTACAGAGGCAGACCCAAGGCCGCTCCTGAGGGCCGGGGTGGACATGGTGTGGACCTCCTCGCTGGCGCCCCTCAGGTATGTGGCTTTGATCTTGCTGGGATCAAACTTGGGCGGCATGGAGGAGGCGCCTGGTGTCGATGAACCCCAATCCGGGACTACTGGAGAAAGTCGCTCCTCGGCTTCTTCTGAGTCGAAGACAAAAAGTATTTTTTTCTTTTTAAAAAGATTTATTTATTTTATTTATTTGAAAGGCAGAGTTACAGAGAGAGAGAAGAGGGAGAGACAGAGAGAGCAAGATCTTCCATCCAGCGGTTCACTCCACAAATGCCTGTGATGGCCAGGCCTGGGTCAGGCCGAAGCCGGGAGCCGGGAGCTTCTTCCAGGTTTCTCACGTGAGTGCAGAGACCCGAGGACTTGGGCCACCTTCGGCTTCTTTCCCAGGCGCATTAGCAGGGAGCTGGATCAGAAGTGGAACCACTACACCACAGCGCCGGCTCCTTTTAAAAAATTTTACTTATTTATTTGAAAGGCAGAGAGAGAGACACACACAGAAGGAATCCATTCCCCCAAAGCCCTCAGTGGTCCGAGCTAGGCCTTGCCTAAGACAGGAGCCAGGGACTCATGCCAGGTCTCCCACAGGGATGGCAGGAACCCAGTTGCTTGCGTCATTACTGCTGCCTCCCAGGGTCTGCATTGGCAGGAAGCTGGAGTCAGGAGCCAGAGCCCATCCCGAACCCAGGTCCTCCTGTATGGTGTCTCACCCGCTGGGCCAGAACTCTGCCTGTATACCAACCTTCGAATCGGGCGGACCCCAGGACCCTGGGCTCATCACCGGATCTCCCTGAGCCTCTGTTCCCAACTGGAAAGAGGGACTGGCAGGATCGGTGCCTGCCTCGCAGGTGGTGCTGAGGCCACACAGTGGTGCCCGGGCCAGAGAAAGCTCCCAGCACCCCTGCTTCTGCTGCCCCGCCCTCGGTACAGGTTTATGCCGCAGTGATTGGCAGAGAGGCTCCTGGGCAACAGACTCTCAGGACCGCCTCCTCCGCCCCGCCCTGGGAGGTGGGGCTCCCGGTTCTTGGGCACAGAGTGTGACCCTGAGCTGGGGAGAGGGTGTGCCGCTCCTCCCAGCTTGGGGCCCAGAGCTCAGCTGCTCTGAACACTAAGGGATGCGGGGGTGGGAGGTTCCTACATGGCTGCGGCCAGCCCACAGGAAGAAGCAGTAAGTCTGGACCCACAGCAGCTGCAGCGAGGGGGTGAAGCAGAGCGGGAGAAGTAGGACAGACCCCACCCATTCATCGTGCATGCATCAGATACTGATCCGCCACCTACCTGGTGGCAAACCAGAGCATGGTGTGGGCGCTCCGTGCTGCTGAGCGTCCTGGGTCTTCAGTCTTGGGGAGAAGAAGATGCAACAGGCCTGGTGCCGGCGTTGTGGCGCAGAGAGTCACGCTACACACTCCCCACTAATGTGCCTGGGGAAGCAGCAGAAGATGGCCCAAGTCCTTGGGCCCCTGACACCCTCGTGGGAGACCCAGATGAAGTTCCAGGCTCCTGGCTTCGGCCTGGCCCAGCCCTGGCCATCGTAACCATTTGGGGAGTGAACCAGCAGATGGAAGAGTGTCTGTCTTTCCTTTCTCTGTAATTCTGCCTTTCAAATACATAAATGAATCTTTAAAAAAAGAAAGGAAGAAGAAAATACAAGAGACCCCAAAAGCCTGGGCATCCCGCTGGGGAGCTGGCACAATGGACAAGCATTTATAAGCACTCATCTGGGAAGTTTGGGGGGCTTCCCTGAGGAGGGGGCACCTGTGAATTGACCACGAATGAGCCAGGAATTGACCAGGCATGAAAGAAGCTTGGTGGGAAACAGTCCAGGGAGGAAGAACAGCATGGGCCAGGGGCCCAGCACCTATAGAGAAAGATAGGCAGGCAGCCAGTCCCCTGGCCTGGGGAGGGGAGGGGCGGGGCCAGACCTGGAAGCCACTGGAGGCCTTCCGGAGGGTGACCTGGCCCAGGATGACCTTGCAGCCACTGCTCTGGCTGCAGGTGGACACAGAACTGGTGGGAGACTGGGATCGGGTGTGGTGAGGGTGTATGGGCAGTGCGGACAGGAAAGGCCGTGCCTGGACGAGGCTGGGAGCGGAGGGCAGTGGGCTGGCAGGAAACTGATCCAGGAGGGAAAGTCCAGGTGAGGAGGCTGTGTGAGAGCAGGGGCGGGACCCTAACTGACAGCTGTCTTTGTATTGAGGGGCCCATGGGTGGTGGGGCGTGGTTTCTGCAGTCAGGTGGGCGGGGCTTGGAGAGCCCCCTAGGATGTGGGTATCTGGTGTCCAGGTGGTCTGGGGTGGCAGCCCCAAGGCTGGCGTGGGGCACAGCTTGCTGGACCTCTGCTGTCTGCTTTGCTGATGATCACATGAGGCTCTCGGAGCCCAGCCTGGACTGGTTATTATTTCAAAGCTCGGGGCCGAGGCAGGTGGCTGAGCGCTACGGTGCTTGTCCCAGATCCAGGGCTGACAAACGCTGGGCTTCGGGGCCAGCACAGTCCCCGGAGTCGTCCGCTTCCCCCTGCTCTGGAATCTGCCTGGGTCAGCAAAATGAGGAGAGGGAGCGTGAGGGTGGCTGAGGACCTGGCCACGCTGAAGCAGAGCCGGGACGCGCCCCCTTGTACCCGACAGCCTTTGGAGCGTTTTGAGAAGCCACAGCTTTCTGGTCTCCTGCAATGCGACTGGGTCATTCGCACACAAAGGACGCAAGAGCGACCTGGGAGTCAGCAGCTTGTGCAGTCAGCGGCTCGGTGCAGAGAATGCAGAAGGCACAGGCTCTCGCCCGCCCGCCCGTGTCACCAGGGGAACACGCAGCTTCAGGCTCTGATGAGTCACTGTTCAACGGCCCTGGGAGGCAGAATGGGGCCACCCAGCAGGGGCCAGCAAGGCCCGGGCTTGGAAAGATTCCTTAGCTCCTGGAAAGGATCCCACAGTCACTGCCCTCCCAGGGGAGCTGGCTCCAGTTGCAGACCTGGCGTCACCACAGTCCATGTGGGGCAGACTCAGGATGCCACCCGCCTGGGCCCAGCCGCGGGAAAGGGCAGAGCTGCGAAAGGGACCTACTCTAGCTGAGGGTTCGAGAGTCTGCTCTGAGCTGTGCTTGCACCGGCTCACTTCACGGTTGCGGCAACCCCGCGGGGAGGGGACTGTTTTGTTACTGTCCCCATTTGACAAAGGAGGAGACTTAGGCAGAGGGTTGAGTCGGCTCCCTCTCCCGGGACTGCTCAGAGACTAAGCAGGTGCATGCCCAGACATTCAAGTTGAGCTGACCCAGGAGCTGTCTTCCTCAGCTGACCCCGCCTCTCGTCTGATGGTAAATCTGTCACCAGAGTGTGGGGCTGTAGGGGGAGGGCTTCGCCTGCGCCACCCACGGCCATGCCCATCAAAGCTTGTGACAACTGAGCCCTTCCAGGATGCGCTCTGTCCCGCCCAGGCTGTGTGACCTTGAGCAAGTCATCTCATGTCTCCGACATGACCCAACTTCCTTGTAAGACAGTGCTCAAAATGCTTACTTTAGCAGACTCCTCTGAATCCCCCCGGCCCACTCCTGCCTTAACAGCGCTTCCGGCTTTGTCTCCAGGGCCCTCCCACTAAGCTACAGCTCCCCCGGGACAGGGACGCTGTACTCTCAACATTGGTGCTTGAGGATGCTGAGGAATTGCTAACTGGTTGTTGATAAATAATGTAGCCTATTTTACAGATGGGGAAACCAGGCTTGGAGAAGTTGCCTCTTGCTGAGTTACGTAGTTGGTAAGGGGCAGGAATCAGACAAGACTCAAGTCTCTTTCTGTTTGTTTTAAGACTTATTTATGTATTTGGTGACAGCGGGATGCATGGTGACAGCGGGAGTGCAGGTGGAGCAGTGACCACTTCACAGACAGGAGCGAGGGAGACACGAGGCGGTCCCTTCCTACGGTGTGGCCCAAGCACCTTCCCATGAGCTCCACCTTTAAGGCTCCATCACCCCAACACTGAGGACCAAACCTCCAACATATGGGCCCGTGGGGGACAGGACACGTCCAGACCTTAGCATGGCTCCCACGTGACCACTGGTTTCTGTCTGCTGCCCCACCCCATCCCCATACATGCTCCCGAAAATCGGTCCACCTCGTGGGCACCTCCAGACGGGTATTAGATGGGCCACTTGCTGTCGACAAAATGCATCTATTGGTTACACATCTCACTCCCCTCCCCCCGTAACTGCTGCCTCGTCTTCCCCACAGTCACTATGAGAACCTAGACATTGCCCCAGTTTGCATGCTAGGCGTGGATCAGAGCCGAGTGCTGTCATGAACTTGGATCATGGTCGTCTGCTCTGAATTCCTCCTTCGTGTCTGGGCACCAGGGGCGTGGGTATGAACACAAAATGGTCCCCCACACCCTCAAGAGCTCCAGTTCCCTTAGGGGCGACCAGCCACAAGCATATCCAAGGCCATGAAGGAAGCAAGCAGGTGGTGGTGGGTGACTGCCCCATGCCTCGATCCATTTGGTGAGAGTGGCTGGGGAAGTGGCATTAGGCTGAGGCATGGAGGACACCAAGGAGCTAGACTGGTAAGAGCCTGGGGACAGTCTGGACAGCAGGTGCAAAGGCCCTGGGGGAGGACGGGCACAGGCTGCAGCTGGAGTCTGTTGAGATTTGGGGGTGAGAGGCAGGTTGATTTGCAGGTCCCCACACCCTCAGCCCAGCTGAGTGGAAGCTCAAGGCACACTTCTAGGAGCAGTCCATGCTTGGTAATATTTCTGGGTTCCCCCATTGCGTGGTGCCCCCCCCCCCAGGCCTTTGCGCCATTGCACATGCTGTGCCTGCTGCCTGGACAGCGCTGCCCTTTCCTGCAGGTGGACGTCCGCCCTGCGCAGCGTCACCGCCCCTCCCCCGCCCTTGCTGAGCCTTGCGCCCTGGCTGTCCCAGGGGAGGGTGTTTGTTTACGGGTGTCTTCCCCGCCTGGCCCCAGCTGTCAGCACTGCGGGCGGAGCGAGTAGCCAAGGGAATCGCAGAAGGCACAGCCCAGACCTCCCTCCTCCCTTCTTCATTGAGAGCCTTGTGACAGAAGAGTTACTGAACTGGATTTCAAGAACGCTCTGTTCTTGAACATGACAGCGCGTGGCTGCTTTAACATCATCTGTGCGTTTCAGACAGGCTCTGCCCTTCAACACTGGGCCATCGGGGAGTTTGTTTTAGTGTTTTATTTTCTTTAAGTTGAGGTGCAATTCAGTTCCCATTGCGTGGAGTTGTAAATGCACCTCTCCAGCTAAGGGACATCCTTGGGGCCCCCTTCCTTCCCTGGGAGTCTGGCCCCCAGGTTTCTGGGAACTTGCTGTCCTCGGAGAGCCCTGGAGTTGTTTCTTCCTCCAGCCGTCTTTTCCCACGGCTGTGGCTCCGGGTAGGGGTGGGAGGGGGGGTCGGCGAATCCTCTCCGAGCAGCTTGGAGCTGCCAGCACCTCTTAGGTAACCACATGGAGCAGCCAGCCTTCCTACCGAGAAGTAGAGTTGGCGTCCACCCCGGCAGTTAAGGACGCACGGGGACTGAGCCTTGATCTGTGCTTTCCCAGGCACCTGTGACAGTCACAGGTCACATTTCCGTCCCCAGAACGTTAGAGACATTGTGTTCCTGGGTGGCAGATTAGACCACAAGTCCCGAATGAAAGCGCTGGGAACAGAGCTTTGAGCAGGTGCACACATTTCCATTCAAACAGCACCAAGGGGGCGGGGAGGATGTCTGTCACAGACAGTCCCAACCGAGCTTTGCCAGCTCTTATAGCTCAGGTTCCACATCAAGAATCAGTGATTCACAAGGACTGAGACAAAGAGAAACTGATTAAGCAGCCCCAGGGTCATTTTATTAAACATCTGGATTAAAAAATGTTAGAATAAATCTCCTGAAGCTACAGCCCGCGAGCCTGTTTTGGTGTTGCAGCTAAGAAGCATTTTTAATATCCTTTTTTTTTTTTAAAAAAAAAAAAGATGTATTTATTTATTTATTTATTTGAGAGGCAGGGTTACAGAGAGAGAGAGAGCGAGAGAGAGAGAGAGCGAGAGCGCGCTCTTCCATCCGCTAGTTCACTCTCCAGATGGCCACAATGGCTGGAGTTGAGCTGATCCAAAGCCAGGAGCCAGGAGCGTCTTCTGGGTCTCCCATGTGGGATGCTGACACTCCAGACAGTGCTTGACCACAACCACGGAGTGTGCACCCCGAGCGCCCCAGGGCTGCAGGCCAGAGAGTGCCGTGAGGACACTGGCACATTTCCTGGCTGCTGATCCCGAGAGAAAAGTGGTCTTTTGAAAACTCGCCTACGGAAGTGCCCACGGCGGCATCACTGGCAATTGCCGGGACCACGCAGCCCTGGCTCCCGTGAGCCGCGGAGCAGATGCGCAGAGTGCGCTCTGTTACCGCCCACCGCATATGACTCAGCAAGAAGGGAACAGAGCACACACACGTGGAGCAGACACACGTGGAGAGGACACACGTGGAGCAGCACGAGTGAACCTCAAAGGTGCCATGTCGGGAGTGGGTGGGGCACAGTGCTTAGGGCCCACCTGGGTCCACGTCCCGTGTCAGAGCACCTGTGAGTGTGGGCACAGTGGTTAGGGCCCCACCTGGTGTCCATGTCCCATGTCAGAGCACCTGTGGGTGGGGCACAGTGGTTAGGGCCCCACCTGGTGTCCATGTCCCGTGTCAGAGCACCTGTGGGTGGGGCACAGTGGTTAAGGCCCACCTGGTGTCCATGTCCCATGTCAGAGCACCTGTGGGTGTGGGCACAGTGGTTAAGGCCCCACCTGGGTGTCCATGTCCCGTGTCAGAGCACCTGTGGGTGTGGGCACAGTGGTTAGGGCCCCACCTGGTGTCCATGTCCCATGTCAGAGCACCTGTGGGTGGGGCACAGTGGTTAGGGCCCACCTGGTGTCCCATGTCAGAGCACCTGTGGGTGGGGCACAGTGGTTAAGGCCCCACCTGGTGTCCATGTCCCATGTCAGAGCACCTGTGGGTGGGGCACAATGGTTAAGGCCCCACCTGGTGTCCATGTCCCATGTCAGAGCACCTGTGGGTGGGGCACAATGGTTAAGGCCCACCTGGGTGTCCATGTCCCGTGTCAGAGCACCTGTGGGTGTGGGCACAGTGGTTAGGGCCCCACCTGGTGTCCATGTCCCATGTCAGAGCACCTGTGGGTGTGGGCACAGTGGTTAGGGCCCCACCTAGTGTCCATGTCCCGTGTCAGAGCACCTGTAAGTGTGGGCACAGTGCTTAGGGCCCCACCTGGTGTCCATGTCCCATGTCAGAGCACCTGTGGGTGGGGCACAGTGGTTAGGGCCCCACCTGGTGTCCATGTCCTGTGTCAGAGCACCTGTGGGTGTGGGCACAGTGGTTAGGGCCCACCTGGGTGACTATGTCCCGTGTCAGTGCACCTCTATTTGAGTCCCAGCTCTGCCTTCAATTCCAGCTTCCTGTCACTTGTAGCTGGATGGCAGCAGGTCATGGCTTAAGTAATTGGGTCCCTGCCACCCACGTGAGAGACACTAGGCTCCTGGCTTTGGCCTGGCCCAGCCACCGCTGTGGTGGGTATTCGGGGAGTGAACAGAAGATGGGAGAATTCCCTCTTTCTCTCTCTTCCACTTAAATAAGTAAAATAAAATAATTAACTTGTAAAAAGAAAGTATTACAGTAAGTGAAAGAAGCCAATTACTAAAGGCCACATATAATATATATTTCCACTCATATAAAATGTCCAGAGACAGAAGGTAGATTGGTAGCCACTAGGGATATGGCTGCTTACTTATTTTTAAAGACTTCTAAGATTTTCTTATTTGAATATTTATTTATTCGAAAGGCAGAATTTCAGAGAGACAGGGAGAGGGAGAAGCAGAGAAAGAACAGATCTTCCATCTACCGGTTCACTCCCCAAATGGCTGTAATGGCCAAGGCCGGGCCAGCCAAAGCCAGGAGCCTGGAACTCCATCCGGGTCTCCCATGTGGGAGGCAGGGGCCCAAGCGCTTGGGCCATCTTACACTGCCCTCCCAGCTGCATTAACAGGGAGCTGGACTGGAAGTGGAGCAGCTGGGACTCAAACCAGCACTCACATGGCTGCTGGCGTTGCAGGCGGCTTCACCTGCTGTGCCACGGCGCCGGCCCTGGGATTCGGCTTCTTTTGGGGATGGTGAGTTTGCTCCACAATTGCCTCTGGTGGGGGGTGCGCAGTTCTGAACAGACTAAAACGCCCTGAACTGTGAGATGTGAGTGGGTGATCTGTGGGGAGTGTGAGTGACAGCTCAATAAAGCCGGAAACAGGCACCTACCCAGAGGAAAGCCCTGGCTGACGGCTTCGCGGCAGTGGTCACTGAGACTCGTCTCGCTGTAGGTGGGCGTTCACCGTGTGAACCTAGGAGGGACTCTCACAGAAACCCCTGGGGGCGGAGCAGCTTCAGGCCAGAGCGGGAGCAGCCAGAGCCGCTTCTCAAGGGGGAGGATTCAAAACCACGTCCCCGGGGTGGGTGTCGGTGCGATGGTTGGGATGCCCACATCTCACATGGAAACGCCAGGGTCTCAGTTCTGGTTCTGGTTCTGATTCCAGCTTCCTCCTAATGCACTCGGGAGGCAACAGGTGATGGCTCAAGTACTTGGGTCTCTGCCACCCACATGGAGACCTGGATAGAGTTCTGGGCTCCTGGCTTCAGCCTGGCCTAACCCTGATTGTTATGGGCATTTGGGGAATAAACCAGTGGATGGAATCTCTCTCTCTCTCTCTCTCTCTCTCTCTCTCTCTCTCTCTCTCTCTCTCTCTGTTGCTCTGCCCTTCTAATGAGTAATAAATAAATAAAAATGATAACAAAGCAAAACTGCATTTCACAGGGAGCCAGGCACGCATGTCCCTGCAGTCTCAGGCTATGGGTGGCTGGGGGTTGAGCAAGAATGCAAGAGGACAGGCCACACACAGAGGAAAATGGTCACCCCTGTCTGTCTCTCCACTCCAAGACACCAAAGTAGGCCCAGGACCTGGGACAGTTCTGTACGTGACAGAATTCCAGCTGTATCCTTGGGGACTGTCACCCTGCCGCTAAGGGAGCAGAGATTGTAGCTACAGAGTTAGGAATGAGTGGCCAAGGAACCACAGAAATCAGTTCCGGAAGCTAACCCGAGGGGGATGTCACACACACAGTGCCGCCTACGACCACTGGGAGCCCCAGGAGCTGGTCCCAGGGGCTGCAGGGGCTCAGAAGGGCTGCTGGGCATCACTGACGAGTTCCCTCTCCCACCAGGCCCAGTTCTGCCACCAGATCTGCCCCCCCCCTTTGAACTTGCCGGCAAGTTCGTGGTGACCCCAGACTCTTGGTGTATTTCCTAGTGCCAGCTCTCCCCGCTCGCCACCAGTGGGCACCGAAGGAGCCAGGTGCAGCTTCTGTTCCCCATGAACCCAGCTGGGCGCTTGGCCTGGGGGGACTAATGACTGGAAAAGACGGGTCCCCCAGAACCGTCAGTGTGGCCTCGTTTGGACAAATGGGCCTTTGCGGCTGTTGTCACACCAAGAACCTCTAGATGGGATCATTCTGGATCCAATGGCATTGGAAGTGGAATCAGAACTCAAACCCAGGCACTGCCCTATGGAATATGGGTGTCCGAGTGGCAACTTAACCGTCGTGCCAAGCGCCAGCCCCGAAATCCCAGACGGACGCGGAGGCTGCACCCGGCGGGGGAGGCCTTGTGAAGACAGAGGCACAGGCTGGCTGATGCCACCACGAGCCCAGGAGTGCGGGAGCCACCAGGGGTGGGAGACGCTGGGCAGGCCCCTTCCCCCGCCCTCAGAGGCGGTGAAGCCGAGCCGGTGCGTGGCTGTGAAGTTACCAGCGTCTGGAACCATAGACGCATGAATGTCTGCTTTTGAAGAATGTGCCTGCAGTGTTTGAATGAGCATGTACTACTTGTACGTAGCTGTGGGCTGAGTGTGGCGTTTCCGCCAAGCGAGGCAGCCGGTCCTGTTGTGGTCGGGGTCATCGGCACTCCCATTTCTGGATCGTCGCTGGGTTTGGAGCTTTGCCCCCCTCTTGGGTAACTGTCCATAAAGACGCAGCGTTCCTGTTGTAAGCACCAGGCACGGGGTCCTCCTGGCCCCCAGGCCCGGTCAGTGACGCACGCTGGGGACCTCGTGCAGGAAGCATCCCCCCACGCACGCCGCCTCTCTCCAGCACAGCCGGTGGGGTGGACACTCTTCCATCTGGAGGTTCAGGTGGAACGGCCTGGCCAAGGAGGTGGCCGGACAGCGCCCTGCTGCGTGTCTGGTCCCTCCTGGGCTCACACCCTTGGCCACCGGGAGCTCAGGGAGTGTGCAGCCGCGGGCCTGGCCTGGCTCCAGGGTCTTGAATTCTCGCATTGCAGGGCCCGAGGACGAGCGCGGGATTCACGGGTTGGGTCCCAGGCTCCACAGCAGCAAGGCCTGGGAACTTGGCTGGAAGTCTCCTTGGCCCTGCCCCAAGGGGCCTCTCTCACAGCTCCACTTCCTGGCCCTGCTGCCCCCACAGCAGCCGGGATAGGAGAGGAAGATCAGCTGAGCTGGGACTCAGAGGTCTGAGCTGGGAACGATTCAGGCCCCATCCCCCTGCTTGGGCAACTGGTTACTGCCCTTTGGTGCCTGTGAACGGGGATGATGCAAGGTGGTGACAGCTTGGCAGGTATAGACAGGACACTGTCAGAAGGGACCCTGGTCACCAACAGGGCCCGGGGCTGGGGGGCTCAGTGAGACCCCTCCAAGCGCAGGGAGCCCCTCTCTGCCCAGCACCCAACCCTCCCTGCCCTCGGCCACACTGTTGTCTGCCAGGCTGCCACGTGGCCCTTAGCCCTTGCACCCCAGAAGGAAGCCACGTGGGTTGTTAAAAACTGCTTAATAATAAAATAAACAGGCGTGGTCTGCAGGGGGCAGGCTCTGAGGGACACGGGGTTCCAGGCCGGTGACTGTAGCCCAGTGACCTTTCCCCTGCTGGCTGGAAGCTTGTCCGTGTGTCTGGCCAGAACAAGTGAATGCCGGGCACCGGGCACTCGCCCGAGCCACCTCCTGCTCCCTCCTCTCCTGAGAGTGATGCTCGGCTGATGCCACCAGCCCTGTGGGGATGCCTGTGCAACGCAGGGCCCACCAGGTAGTTCCTGTGCCTGGACAGGGCTGCCTTGTTTGAGCCTCCGCTCCCAGGGTTCTCTCTCTCCCTCTCCCTCTGTCTCTGTCTCTATCTGTCTCTGTCTCTCCCCATGAGAATGTGCATCTGAACACAACCAGGTCAGCATCCAGGACCGAATCCTTGGCTCAGCACCTGCCGGCTGCTCACTTTCAAGGCCTCAAATGCAAGGTTTCCCCTCTGCACAAAAGCCTTGCCCTTGGGAAGGGGGCAGGGGCCTGGGGGCGTTCCCAGTCGTGTCCTTTCTCCGAGATGGACATGCTGGAGCTTCATTTCTATTTATTTATTTATTTGAAAGGCAGAGCAATAGAGGGGTGTGTGTGTGTGTGTGTGTGTGTGTGTGAGAGAGAGAGAGAGAGAGAGAGAGAGAGAGAGAGAGAGATCTTCCATCCTCTGTTCCTTCCCCCAAATGGTTTCAAAGGCCTGAGTTGGGCCAGGCTGAAGCCAGGAGCCCAGAACTCCATCCAGGTCTCCAACACGGGTGCTGGGGCCCGAGCACCTGGGCATCTTCCACTGCTTTCCCAGGCGCAATGGCAGGGAGCTGGATCAGAAGCGGAGCAGCCAGGCCTTGAACCCGCACTCTGAGGTGGGATGTGGGTGTTAGAAACAGCAACTTAACTCCTTTGGCCACCACTGTGGCCCATGATAGACTTATTATCACGGCATTCTGATTTCTAAAAAGATTTATTTATTTGAAAGACGAGTTACACAGAGAGGCAGAGAGAGAGAGACAGAGAGAGAGAGACAGAGAGATCTTCCATCTGCTGGTTCGCTCCCCAGATGGCTGCAACAGCTGGAGCTGCGCCAATCTGAAGCCAGAAACCAGAAGCATCTTCCCAGTCTCCCACGTGGGTGCAGGGGCCCAAGCACTTGGGCCATCTTCTACTGCTTTTCCAGGTCATAGCAGGGAGCTGGATCGGAAGAGGAGCAGCCGGGACTGGAAGCGGCACCCATATGGGATGCCCACACTGCAGGCAGTGGCTTTACCTGCTAAGCCACAGCGCCGGACCCCCATGGCATTCTGGTTTGATCAAGCAATTAAAGCATGTTCGTGGGGTCTTTGCAGTGTCAGAGCCCCGTGCCTCCTGGGCTGGAAGCCGGAGCCCGGCTGGTGCTGCGGGGGGCCTGCCTCCCTCTGCTGCCTCAGTCCCGGATACTTTGCCGTGTCAGTTTGCTATGCTACTGATGCATGTGTGAAACTGTGTTTCTGTTTCCCAACAGATCTGCGGGTGGGTGTTCCTGCCTCCCCCCCCCCCCAACTCACAGACAGGGAAGCTGGGAAAGCAGGGAGCTGGTTCAAGGTCACGGGCAGCTGGGGTGAGCCCAGGACCCGCCACGCTCCAGGAGCCTTGCGCATAACTTCTATGCTGGCTGCCTCTTTACCACATTTGAAAGCCTCACCTGCCCACAGGTCATGGCAAAAGCCACACCCAGCGCCCGGGAGGCCTCTGAGAACCAGTAGCTGGTGGCACCTGGCCCAGTGGGCACCACCGGGAGCAGGAAGCCCAGCAGAGAGAGACTCTGTGCCCGGCCACCCCTCCCGTCTTCACCAGCTGCATCCTCCTCGGGACTGGAGGTCGCCCTGCCCACTCCAGCCACGGCCACCTCAGGCCCCAGGGGACCTTCTCTGGACCAGAAGTCTCCTCTGTGAGCATCAGAAATGGTGCCCCTTCCTTGAGGCACTGGGCCGTCAGGAAATGGGTGCAATGAGTATTCTGGAGGTGAGTGGCGTTCCCTTCAGTGTGCCACGTACACACCCTGTCCAGCCGCCCAGGGCAGCCATGTCCAGGCCTCTAGCAGGCCCAGCACCACAGCCTGCTGCCCAGGGGTGCCTGTAGCTCAAGGCCGAAGCCCAGGTTGCCTGCTGGGACACAGGGGCCACAGAGGGACCCAGGGCACGGGCACCACCCTATGCCAGGAAACACACCTGGGTGCGGCAGCACCGGGCATCGTGAGCACTGGAGGTGGGCTTTGAGAGCGGGGACCCAGTGCTCCGAAAGCAGTGAATTCCGCCTGGGCAGGAAAGATTCCGCCAAGAGGGAACATTAGAGGTGGGCTGCGCAGGACGAAGAGGAGTTTGCTGTGTAAAGAATCCAGGAGAAACAGTGCAAAGGGAGTGTCGAGGAGCAGGGACAGAGGCCTGGAGGCCCGAGATGGCACCTGTTCTGGCTCCCACCTCAGTGGGTCATTCTCGTCTCTTCCCTGCGGCTCTGCGGGCCCCTGAGCTCCTGCATCCCCAGGCCCAGGGTCAGGGTCGGGCACCAAGGGACCCTGAGTGCGTGCTGCAGTGAGAGTGCCGCCCGCGCAGCTACCGCTCGAGGCGCCCGCGGCTGCAGAGGGAGGTGGAGGAGCAGCTTGGGGCAGTGGTGGTCCCGGGCCTGTGCCTGGAACCGGAGCCGCACCACCAAGGCAGGGGATGGCAGCCCTGCCACGCCCCCTTACACAAGGTGTGGGCCAGGGGCGGGGCCCAGGATGGCCTTGGGCCTCTGCCCTGGAGAGCCGTCGGAAGAGCCTGGCTGTCTCTTGGTGGGGTCTCCACCGTAGGTGCAGAAAGAGCGGGTGACAGAGCCCAAGGCCCGGTTAGGTTAGCCCCCTTTCCCACGACTATCGGGAACCCACCGAGGCCACATGCGTTCAGAGAAGGGGTCTACTCAGTGCCCAAGGGGTGGGGGTGTGGTTGGGCTGGCTCCCACCTGGGGATCCCCCATAACAGCCTTCACCCCTCCTCCGGGCTCACCTCCTTTATTTTTTTTTAAGATTTATTTTTATTACTTGAAAGGACCAATAGAGAGAGAGAGAGAGAGAGAGAGAGAGAGAGAGAGAGAGATCTTCCATTCTCCCACCTTGTGGGTCACTCCCCAAGTGGCTGCCATGGCTGAGACTGGGTCAGGCAGAGGGCAGGAGCCAGGAGCTCCACCTGGGTCTCCCAGTGGTGCAGGGGCCCAGGCACTTGGGCCGGCCTCCGCTGCTTCCCCGGGTGTATTAGCAGGAAGCTGGACACGGACCTGCACCCTGGTTCAGGATGCTGGCGTGCAGGTGGCGTCCTAACCCCGCTGCGCCACAACGCTGGCCCCTCTCTAGTAAATATGTTTAAAACTTGGAAAAAAAATATTAGCAACCAATCACACACTCCGTTAAAAGCCATGCAGGGAGCGCCCCAGGGCCCTGACCCCCGAGCTGAAGGGAAAGAGGCACCCACAGCGGCGCCAGGGTCCCCCAGAGCTGGGCGGGGAGGTAAGGGCTGGCCTCCGGGCGCGTGTTCTGGCCACCGAGGCGGCCACGCCAGGACACCGGGCCCGCTCGGCGCCGGCCGCTGCGCCCCCTGGTGGCCGCGCCACACCGGGTCACTTCCCACGCACCTGCTCTCTCGCGGGTGCCGGGCCCAGGACTGGACTGGAGGGGGGTCACTGGTCAGGGCTGTACCCCCGACCTGGGCTGCGGTTGAGAGCCCTCCCCGCGGTGTCCGAGGGAGGATGGCAGCGGGGGGCGCCATCGCGCCCTCCTCAGGCGGGGGCTATGCAGCGGTGAAGGCGGGAAGGGAGGCTGGGGGGCGCCGCGACCCCTCCCTGGCGGCCCGGGCGGCCATTAAGGAAAATTCTGGATTCCACCCTGTGTTTTGTGATTGATGGGCTGGCCGGCCACCTGGATGCCCGGCTCAGGCTCCAGCTCCGCACTGAGGCACCCGGGAAAACTGCGAGTCTGACCCAGGATGGGGCTCTGTGCCCGCGTGGGAGACCCGCACCCACACCCGCACCCGCACCCACACCTGACAGAGCCCCGGGCTCCCGGCTTCAGCTTGGCCCAGCCACTGCGGCGCTTCCGGGAGTGAACCAGCAGGTGCAGGATCTCTCTCTCTCCCTCTCCTTCTGCCACTCTTTCAAATAAATTTTAAAAATCTATAAATCTTAAAAAGAAGCCTGCTGGGGGCTGGCGCTGTGGCGTAGCGGGTAAAGGCGCCTTCTGCAGTGCCAGCATCCCATATGGGCGCTGGTTCGAGTCCTGGCAGCTCCACTTCTGATCCAGCTCTCTGCTATGGCCTGGGAAAGCAGTAGAAGATGGCCCAAGCCCTTGGGCCCCTGCACCCATGTGGGAGACCCAGAAGAAGCTCCTGGCTTAGGGTTGGCTCAGCTCCGGCTGTTGCAGCCATTTGGGGAGTAAACTAGCGGATGGAAGATCTCTTTCTCTCTGCCTCTCTGTAACTCTGTCTTTCAAATAAATAAATAAATCTTTTTTTTTAAAAAGTCTGTTTTGTGAGGATGACGTGCTGATTGCCAGCATCTTTCTGGAATGTTCTCTGGCGCTGTTCAGAAAGCTCCCAGCTGCAGCCCAGCCGTGGCCGCCGTGTGCACGGCATGAAGGCACAGGTTCCTGGCAGAGCAGCGGGGCCTCTGGGTGAGGCAGCCTGAGCTTGCCTGTGTCAGCCATGTTCGTGTCTCGGGCTGGACAGGCGCAGGCTGTGGCGTCAGGGCCGGGCTTGTCTGAACCTTGAAGGGCCCGTGAGCCCTTTGTGACATCCGAATTGGGCACCATATTCCTGTTTAACATCATTGATGTCCCCTGGGGATTGAGGTGCCACCATCAAACAGGCTACGTGGTGGTGGTGATGGGGGCCCGGGCGTGGTGGAATGTTCCAGAAGGAGCAGAATGGGGCATCTGACTCAGATGAGGGCTGTGAGAGAGGGCCAGGGGCTCCCAGGACAGGGTGTGGTTGAGGTAGGAAGCAGGCAGGCTGCTCCTAGCCACCTGTGACCCACACCACAGCCAGCATTGCTAATGGGCTGGAAACCTCAGAAGGGCTCAGATGAATTTTAGGCTCTGGCCACTTGGGAGAAGGTAATACCAGTGTAGGGTGTTTTCCATTTTTCTCTGAGAGGTTTCAGCTGGATTTTCTGTTGTAACAATCGTTTTTCCAGCATAAAAGTAATCGAACCACGGACAGCTGGGGGAACTGGGAGAGACAGACAGATAGGATCCCTGCAGCTCTACTCGTAAATCAGTCTGCACACAGCTCAGCTCCCTGGTCAGTACTGTTCAGCAAGTATTTTTATTCTGATTTATGTATTTGAAAGGTGGTTTGGAGGGAGAAAGATCCTATTCACTGTCCACTCCCCAGATGAGCCAGGACAATCCAGGTCTCCCGTGTGGGTGGCAGGGACTCAGCCACCTGAGCCATCCCCGGCTGCCTCCCAGGGTGCACTGGGGTCCGGAGATCGAGCTGTGTATTGAACCCAGGCACCGCGATATGGGGTGTGGGCATCCTAACCAGATTCGCAGTTGCTAGGCTTAAACCCCCAGCCCACTATTTTTTTCCCTCAGTTTGAATTCTCTGTAACAAGCAGTTCCTGGGGGGAGCATTGTACAGCCGGCTAAGCCGTGCCTGCCGCGCCGACATTCCACAGCCGAGTGCTGTTCCAGTCCCGGCTGCTCTGCTTCCCATCCAGCTCCCTGCTACTATGCCTGGGAGGGGAGTGAGGACGGCCCAAGTGCTCGGGCCCCTGCACCCACGAGGGAGACCCGGATGGAATTCCAGGCTCTTGACTTTGACCTGGTTCAGCTGTGGCAGTCACGGCCACTTGGGGAGTGAACCAGCGGCTTGTAGATTTCTCTGTCTCACTCTGCCTTTCAAATAAATCAATAAAAATTTTTAAAACTTTTTTTTAATTAAACGTGTTAGCAGGGTCTCAGATGGGCCTCCTTGTGCAGGGGATCCGGGGTCACCAGGAGGCACCCCCGCGCACCTGATCCCAGTGCCCGCCAGGGGGCGCGCAAGACCACGCCAATCAACTCGGGCTGGCGGGGCTGGGGCTGCCCTTCCCGGCTCTCTGATCCCCTGGGATCCGCGGCCCCCGGGGTGGGGGGCTTCTGCGCAGACCCGGGATGTGCCGGAGGCCGCCGTGAGAGCCGGGGTTCCGGGAACTCACAGTGGGGCGCCGGACTGGGCTTCCCCCTGCTGCTCACTGGGCGTCTCTTGGGAGAGCTGGCTTTGCTTCCTGGGCCGAGTTTCTTCGTCTCAGACCCCCGTGTGAGTTGAGATTCAACCACAGACCTGATAATCCACCCATTGAAAGTATGCGAGTCAGTGAATGTAGATTCCCAGATCCGGAATCCCCCCGGTCCGTTTCAGAACTTTTGGGTCACTTCAGAAAGAAACTGGGTTCCCCGAACTGTAACTAGGTACCTATAGTCATGACAGGGTACCTATAGCTATACTGGGTACCCTATAGCTATGACTGGGTACCCTACAGCTGTGACTGGGTACCTATAGTCATGACTGGGTACCTACAGCTATGACTGAGTACCTATAGCTATACTGGGTACCTATAGTTATGACTGGGAACCTGTAGTCATGAATGGGTACCTATAGCTACGACTGGGTACCCTATAGCTATGACTGAGTACCTACAGCTATATTGGATACCCTACAGCCATGACAGGATACATATGGCTATGACTGGGTACCTTATAGCTATGACAGGGTACATATAGCTATGACTGGGTACCTGTAGCTATGACTTGGTACCCTGTAGCTATAACTGGGTTTCCTTAAGTATAATGGTAAAGTTCCCTTTGCTATAGCTGGGTAGCCAATACCCTATATGGAAACTGGAGACCCTGTAGCTGTAACTGGATTCCTATACTATAACTGGGTTCCCTATAGCCATAATGGGGAGCCCTGAGACTATAACTGGGTTCCCTGTAGCCGTAATGGGGAGCCCTGAGACTATAACTGGGTTCCCTGTAGCCGTAATGGGGAGCCCTGAGACTATAACTGGGTTCCCTGTAGCCGTAATGGGGAGCCCTGTGACTATACCTGGGTTCCCTGTAGCCGTAATGGGGAGCCCTGAGACTATACCTGGGTTCCCTGTAGCCGTAATGGGGAGCCCTGAGACCATACCTGGGTTCCCTATAGCCGTAATGGGGAGCCCTGTGACTATACCTGGGTTCCCTGTAGCTGTAATGGGGAGCCCTGTGACTATAACTGGGTTCCCTATAGCCGTAATGGGGAGCCCTGAGACTATACCTGGGTTCCCTGTAGCTGTAATGGGGAGCCCTGAGACTATACCTGGTTCCCTATAGCCGTAATGGGGAGCCCTGTGACTATACCTGGGTTCCCTGTAGCCGTAATGGGGAGCCCTGAGACTATACCTGGGTTCCCTGTAGCCGTAATGGGGAGCCCTGAGACTATACCTGGGTTCCCTATAGCCGTAATGGGGAGCCCTGTGACTATACCTGGTTCCCTATAGCCGTAATGGGGAGCCCTGAGACTATACCTGGGTTCCCTATAGCCGTAATGGGGAGCCCTGAGACCATACCTGGGTTCCCTATAGCCGTAATGGGGAGCCCTGTGACTCTACCTGGGTTCCCTGTAGCCGTAATGGGGAGCCCTGAGACTCTACCTGGTTCCCTGTAGCCGTAATGGGGAGCCCTGTGACTATACCTGGTTCCCTGTACTACAGCTGGTACCGGATACTTGTAACTGGGTTGTACCCTGTCACTATCCCACCTTGCTGCTCCTGGCTCTCAGTAACTGACAGCCTACCGTTTTTTCAAATGTCTTGCATTTACTTTCTTATCTGAGAGGCAGACAGAGGTCCCATCTGTGGGTTCACTCCCCAGATACCCACCAGAACTGGGCCAGGCCGGAGCCAGGAGCCAGGAACTCAGTCCTGGTCTCCCGCGTGGGTGTCAGGAACCCAACCACTTGAGCCGTCACTGCTGTCTCCGGGGATCTGCACTGCAGGCAGCTGCGTGGGGAATTGGACCCCTGGTGTGGGACAGGGCCGGCTTAGCCGCCGGCCGGTGCCTGCCCTCTCTTTAAACCAGTGGGTTAGGCTGCCGCTTGTGAGCCTGGCACTTTCTGATCCAGCTCCTTGCTAGTGTGCCCGGAGGCAGTGGAAGAAGGTCCAGCGCTCCATGTGGGAGGCCCAGAAGGAGCTCCAGGCTCCCGGCTTTGGCCTGGCTCAGCCCAGGCTGTTGCAGTCATTTGGGGAGTGAACCAGTGCATGGAAGACCTCTCTCTCTCTCTCTCTCTCTCTCTCTCTCTCTCTCTCTCTGTCATTCTACCTTTCAAATAAATAAATAAATCCATAATCTTTGAAAAAAAACCTATTTATTTGAAAGGGAGGGAGAGAGAGAAAGAGAGAGGGAGGGAGAGAGGAGAGAGAGGGAGAGAGAAAGAGGGAGAGAGAGAGGGAGAGAGGGGGAGGGGGGAGGAGAGAGAGGCAGAGAGAGAGAGAGAGAGAGAGAGAGAGGGAGAGAGAGGAGAGAGAGGAGAGAGGGAGAGAGAGAGAGGAGAGAGAGGAGAGAGGGAGAGAGAGAGGAAAGAGAGGGAGAGAGAGAGAGAGGGAGAGAGGGGGAGAGAGAGAGGGAGGGGGAGAGAGAGAGAGAGAGAGAGAGAGAGGGAGGGGGGAGAGAGAGAAAGAGGGAGAGAGAGAGAGAGGGAGGGGGGAGAGAGAGAAAGAGGGAGAGAGGGAAAGAGGGAGAGAGGGGGAGGGAGAGAGAGGGAGAGAGGGGGGAGAGAGAGAGAGAGGGAGAGAGAGAGAGAGGGAGGGGGGGGAGAGAGGGAGAGAGGGGGAGAGAGGGGAGGGGGGAGAGGGGGAGAGGGGGAGGGACTGACTCACAGGACTTTCAGGCCCTTCCCTTTCCCCAGGAGCTTCAGCTTCAGCTGTAAGTGGAGACGAAGCTCCCACATCCCCATCAGGTCAGCCGAGGCCACGCTGCTGCTCCACACCTCCCAGGGCCCTTGCCACATGGGACAAAGCTGAAGTGGAGGCCCCGGGTGTGGCTTGATGCGGCCCCAGAGGTGCCCGTGCTCGGCCCTGGAGCCTGGGGCTGTGTGGGCTCAGGTGAACGCTTTGAGCCCGGATCCTGAGCGGGGAGACTGTGCTGGGCCGCCTGTACTGTGATCACAGCGTCCCGATGCGTGGGGAGGGGACAGACTCCCACGATGGCTGGGCCTGTGGGCTGTTGTGGCTTTAGAACCCAATGTCCTCTGTTACTTCTGGGACCCACAGTCTGGTCCCCATCCCCTGCTGGCTCCCACGCTGGCCTTCCTGGGTTCCTGCTGCAGGTGGCCGTGTGCCAACTGGGAGACCCCTCTGCCTGGACCCCCTTCTCTCACCTCCTCCGGTCGTGCCCAAGCCATTCCCCAGTGAGGGCTCCTCTCTGCTCCACCCAGCACCCCTGCACCCCACCCCCGCTGTCTCTCTCTTTCATCACACTCTCGTGGATTGCTCCCGACACACCACGTCATTTCCTGTCTTTCTTTGGGGTTCGTGGTCTGTCTCCTTCCGCTACAGTCGTAAGCCCCAAGAGGACAGGGACTCTGCCTGGTTCGTGGGTGCTTTCCCAGTGCCTGGAACATAGTAGGTACTCAGAAAACACCAGGGGAGTGAGAGGAAGGCGGGGCAGTGCCTCCCTGTCCGTCAGAACCTCAGCTTCAGGCTTCCTGTTTGCTGTCTCCTCCTCCGGCAGCAGCAGAGACAGCCATGGAGACCCCCCCACCCGGATACACTCCCCCCCCCAGCTCACACCTCCCTGGAGCCTTCAAAGATGCAATGACTTAGGGTGAGGCCACCCTGGAGTGGGGCGGGCCCTTTGTCCACTGTGACTGGCGTCTTTCTGAGGGGAGGAGAGATGGGCAGGTGGACATGGACATGGACAAGGACTCTTCAAGGAATCGTGGGTTGGCGGCCCCCAGCAGGAGGTGGGGAAGCCCGGGCAGGGTCCCCCCTGCTCAGACCTGGATTGTGGGCCTCAAGCCTCCTGGGAATGCATTTTTTATTTTTTAAAGATTTATTTTATTTCTTTGAAAGAGTTACAGAGAGGGAGAGGGAGAGGGAGAGGGAGAGGGAGAGGGAGAGGGAGAGGGAGAGGGAGAGGGAGAGGGAGAGGGAGTAAGATCTTCCATCCACTGGTTTACTCCCTAAATGGCTGCAACAGCCAAGGCTGGGCCAGGCTGAAGGAAGGAGCCAGGAGCTTCTTCTGGATCTCCCACATGGGTGCAGGGGCCCAAGCACTTGGACCATCTTCTGCTGCTTTCCCAGGTGCATTAGCAGGGAGCTGGTTTGGAAATGGAGCAGCTGGGACTCCAACTGACGCCCACATGGGATGCCGGCATGGCAGGTGGTGGCTTTACCATATGGGATGCCGGCATGGCAGGTGGTGGCTTTACCATATGGGATGTCGCCACAGCAGGTGGTAGCTTTACCCACCGTGCCACAAGAATGCATCTCTGTTGCTTTGCTCCACCCCGTTTGTCATGGTGGCCCCCGGACACTAAGGCAGATCCACGGTCTGCATGAAACCCACAGACCTGCCCCAGATCTGAGGGCCCCCTCCTCTTATTCATTTTAAACATTTATTGGGAGGCAGAAAGAGACAGAGACAGAGAGACAGAAAGAGCGCCCGTCCACTGGTTCACTCCTCGGATGCGCAGAGCACTGGGGTCTGGTCCAGGTTGAAGGGGGAGCTGGGAACTCACTGCAGCCACTGGAGCCGTCACGGCTGCCTCCCGAGAAGATCCGGGGACCTGACATCTGCGACGTGGGGCACAGACGGCTTAGCCGCCAAAGATCCGGGGACCTGACCCCAACACTGCGACGTGGGGCACAGACGGCTTAGCCACCAAAGATCCGGGGACCTGACCCCAACACTGCGACATGGGGCACAGACGGCTTAGCCGCCAAAGATCCGGGGACCTGACCCCAGCACTGCGACGTGGGGCACAGACGGCTTAGCCACCAAAGATCCGGGGGACCTGACCCCAGCACTGCGACGTGGGGCACAGACGGCTTAGCCGCCAAAGATCCGGGGACCTGACCCCAGCACTGCGACGTGGGGCACAGACGGCTTAGCCACCAAAGATCCGGGACCTGACCCCAGCACTGCGACGTGGGGCACAGACGGCTTAGCCGCCAAAGATCCGGGGACCTGACCCCAGCACTGCGACGTGGGGCACAGACGGCTTAGCCACCAAAGATCCGGGGACCTGACCCCCAGCACTGCGACGTGGGGCACAGACGGCTTAGCCGCCAAAGATCCGGGGGACCTGACCCCAGCACTGCGACGTGGGGCACAGACGGCTTAGCCACCAAAAGATCCGGGGACCTGACCCCAGCACTGCGACGTGGGGCACAGACGGCTTAGCCGCCAAAGATCCGGGGACCTGACCCCAGCACTGCGACGTGGGGCACAGACGGCTTAGCCACCAAAGATCCGGGGACCTGACCCCAGCACTGCGACGTGGGGCACAGACGGCTTAGCCGCCAAAGATCCGGGGACCTGACCCCAGCACTGCGACGTGGGGCACAGACGGCTTAGCCGCCAAAGATCCGGGGACCTGACCCCAGCACTGCGACGTGGGGCACAGACGGCTTAGCCGCCAAAGATCCGGGGACCTGACCCCAGCACTGCGACGTGGGGCACAGACGGCTTAGCCGCCAAAGATCCGGGGACCTGACCCCAGCACTGCGACGTGGGGCACAGACGGCTTAGCGCCAAAGATCCGGGGACCTGACCCCAGCACTGCGACGTGGGGCACAGACGGCTTAGCCGCCAAAGATCCGGGGACCTGACCCCAACACTGCGACGTGGGGCACAGACGGCTTAGCCGCCAAAGATCCGGGGACCTGACCCCAGCACTGCGACGTGGGGCACAGACGGCTTAGCCGCCAAAGATCCGGGGACCTGACCCCAGCACTGCGACGTGGGGCACAGACGGCTTAGCCGCCGTCTTAAACTGCCAGGCCCAACACCTGCCGCGGTTGCCACATTCAAACTGTGCGCTCTGCGGTGCACGACCTTGCACAGCAGCAGTGGCTGCTCTGGGTCTCTCTGGAACTTTCCCTCCTGCACCTCAAGAGCCCCTTAGGACGGCACCAGGAGCGTGCTCTACTTGCTACAGCCAAGGAGCTGAAACCCAGGAAGAAGCCAGGGGGCCGTCACCTGCTGTGCCCCTCTAGACTCAGCTGGCCGTGAAGGGGGTGGGGGTGGGGGGACAGCTGAGACGACTAAGACCCAGACAACCCTGGCAAAGGGGGGTGTGCGGACGAACAGGGGCTGCTCCACTTCCTGGAAGGCAGAATCAGGTGGATTCTGATGCCCAGAGCCAGCTTCTATCCCCGGCGCGCCTCCAAGACCACGGCCATGGCCATGGCCACAAGGCACAGGTGTACAGCAGGGTGACGTCGTTGCCCCAAGGAAGGTAGCAGCACTGTGTCTCCTCTCAGGACTCCTGGTCGGACTCCGGGCTCTGGCTCCTGCCTCCAGCTTCCTGCTAACAAGACCTTGGGAGGCTGGCCGGCACCACGGCTCACTAGGCTAATCCTCCGCCTTGCTGCACCAGCACACTGGGTTCTAGTCCCGGTTGCCCCCCTTCCAGGCCAGCTCTCTGCTGTGTCCAGGGAGTGCAGTGGAGGATGGCCCAGGTGCTTGGGACCTGCACCCCATGGGAGACCAGGAGAAGCACCTGGTTCCTGCCATTGGATCAGTGCGGTGCACCGGCCACAGCGTGCCGGCCGCGGCGGCCATTGGAGGGTGAACCAACGGCAAAAGGAAGACCTTTATCTCTGTCTCTCTCTCTCATTGTCCACTCTGCCTGTCAAAAAAAAAAAAAAAAAGACCTTGGTGGGTGGCAGTGAGGCGTTCCTGCCACTCATGTGGGAGACCTGGATTGAGTTCCCGGCTCCCAGCTCTGGTGCCCCAGCTGTTGGAGGCATCAGGGGAGTGAATCTGTGATGCGACTGGGTTCTCTCTCTCTCTCTCTCTCTCTTTTTCTCTCTCTCTCTCTCTCCTGCCCTTCAAATAAATAAAACTAAATAAAACAACCACTAACAATAGGACAAAACCAAAGGGAGGGACTTCTGACACTCTTCCCCAGGGAGGAACCTCGGGGCGTTACACTGGCTGAAAGAAGCCACCACGAAAGATTGCGTAGTGCACGCTTCTGCTGATAGGGGTATCCAGGGTGTGGGCCAGCACTGGGGCACAGCGGGCCACGCTTGCGACACAGCTATCCTGCATCAGAGGGTGGGTCAAGTCCCCGCTGCTCCACTTCCAACCTGGCTCTGCCCAGGAAAGCAGTAGAAGATGGCCCAAGTGCTTGGGCCCCTGCACCCACGTGGGAGACCCGGATGGAGTCCCTGGCTCCTGGATTTGGCCTGGCACAGCACTGGCTTTTGCAGACACTTGGGGAGTGAACCAGCAGATGGAAGCTCTCTCTCTCTCTCTCTCTCTCTCTGTCACTCTGCCTTTCAAGTAAGTAAATATTAAAAAAGAAGCTCTAGGATAGGCAAATTCAGCCAGAGACAGTGGACTGGTGGTTAGCCGGGCCTGCAAGGGGAGGCGGTGGGGAGTTACCGTTTAGCAGGTGCGGAGTTTGTGTGCATTTTGCCACAATCTAAAACAGAGCAGGCTGCAAGATGAGGAGGCAGAAGCTGCTCCTGGTGGGGGTCCTGGAGGCGGCTGTTCTGTTCCTCAAACTTTTCCATGTCTTCCAAATAAATGACCTACCAGAGCTTTGAAAATGCTACCTTCATTCTGATGAGAAACGCTAAGCATACGCACCAGGAGGGGGCTGGGGCGCGCCGCCTGCCCCTCTGCCTTCCCAGGGAGCGGCTCATAGGCGGTCTCGTGCCACCTCCACCCTGCCCGCTGCTCCCCACTCCGATTCCACGTTCCAGCTTTTTGTTGCGTAGAATTTGCTCAGGAGACAGAGGGGGTGGAGTCGAATTCTTCCCCCATCGCCCCAAGGCCCAGCCCCTGTGTCCGGTGCTGGTTAGGCCTGAGCCACGAGGGCCTGCAGGTGCCCGGGAAGGGTTGAGGTCTGGGGCTCGCACTGCCGGACCGGAAGGCGTTCTTCAGTGTTCCACCCACCGGAATTCCAGCGCACTTGGCCAATCACGGAAGTCAGCTTTTTTTTTTTTAATTTTTTTTTTAATTTATTTACTTATTTATTTGAGAGGTAGAGTTAGAGAGAGAGAGAGAGAGATCTTTTTTTTTTTTTTTTTGACAGGCAGAATGGACAGTGAGAGAGAGAGACAGAGAGAAAGGTCTTCCTTTGCCATTGGTTCACCCTCCAATGGCTGCCGCAGTCGGCACACTGCGGCCGGCGCACCGCGCTCATCCGATGGCAAGAGCCAGGCGCTGGGTGCTTTTTCCTGGTCTCCCATGGGGTGCAGGGCCCAAGCACTTGGGCCATCCTCCACTGCACTCCTGGGCCACAGCAGAAGGCTGGCCTGGAAGAGGGGCAACCGGGACAGAATCCGGCGCCCCGACCGGGACTAGAACCCGGTGTGCCGGCGCCGCAAGGCGGAGGATTAGCCTGTTGAGCCACGGCACAGGCCGAGAGAGAGAGAGAGAGAGAGAGAGAGAGAGATCTTCCATCTGCTGGTTCACTTCCTAAATGGCCACAATGGCCAGAGCTGAGCCAATCCAAAGCCAGGAGCCAGGAGCTTCTTCCAGGTCTCCCACATGGGTGCAGGGACCAAGCACTTGGGCCTTCCCCTATTGCTTTCCCAGGAGCATTACCGGGAGCTGGATGGGAAATAGAGCAGCCGGGGCTTGAACCGGTGTCCGTAAGGGATGCCGGCACTGCAGGCTGGGGATTTAACCCGCTGCACCAAGGTCGTGTGGCGAGGCAGCACCTGGTGCACGGTAGAGGATCCGCTGACTTTGACAGGAGTCCTGGGATGCTGGTGGGATCAGAGCAGTGGTGAGGGTGGGCCCAGGGCCCCAAGGGTACCCATGGGCTCCCTGACTCGGCCCAGGAGGTTGCAGGTGCCTGGAGCAGAAGTGCCTGCCCGAGAGGATCCAGGGAGGCCCTCACACCGGCTCTGGGCTCAGCCAGACCAGAGCCCCAGGATATCACACACACGGCCGATGAGAAGCACCTGCTGGGGAGCACCCTTGGAAGCTCCGTAGCTTCTCAGGCGGATTCCCTGGTGGGTCTTCCCATGCAGAGCCGCCGATAACGGGAGGAGGAGAGGCAGTGACAGTGATGGAGAGGCCGGGGGGCCTGCGGAGGAGGGGGAGGGAGCACAGCCTGGCTTCCGCCAAGACTTAGGGCAGACGCGGCCTGGAGCAGATGGAAAGAGGGGTTGGGGAGAGTCGGGGAGGACAGAAGGAGGAGTCATGTAGCGATATCAGAAAAGGAGGCGATAGGCTGAGGTTCAAGACTTCTGGGCAAAAGGCCTGCTTAGAATGACGGCCTCCCCAGGGCGTGACACCCCTGCTGCTTGATGCGGCCAACGTCTCACAAGCTCAAGGTCTTCGAGACTTGCCCCGGGAGCGGCCACCTCTACCCTGAGCCGGGCGACTCATCGGTAGGCTCTTCGCTTCTCTCACCAGCTTATTTGGAGACGCTGGTGTGGGTTTGCTGCCCAGGTCTCTCCAGCTGTGGACAGGGCTCTGGCCCATGAACGCAGGCTGGAGGAGAGCCGTGCGGGAGTCCAGCGGGAGGCTGGTGAACCTGCTCCAACAGCAGGCGGACGGCACAGCCCCAGCGCTGTCCTGATGCCACTGCAGAGGACAGCCTGGGAGCCGGTTTCTGGCCAATCACTGCCTCTGTCGGGTCACCATCACCGGCTGCAGCTGACAGCAGGAGTGGGCAGAAGCCTTCCAGATGCGGGGTTCAGGGGAGACTGGCATTGGGAGCTGTCAGCACACAGACGGCGCTGGAGCCCTGATGGGGGGCGAGCTCACGGAGGCTGTGAGGGGGTGTGAGCCAGGCAGGCTCCTGGGGATCGCGATGGCAAATGTTGGGAGCCCTGGGGGAGGGGGGGAGGAGGAGGGGGTGGGAGGAGGCAGAGGTGGTGGCAGTGGGATGGCAAACGGTCGGCACAAGCCCTGGCTCAGCACTTTCCGTGTCCCGAGCAGGTGAGGCCGAGGGCCCAGCAGAAAAAAGGCCGGTTGCTTCCCAGCTGATGAAGGAGGTGGCACCAGAGGCTGGGCAGGGGGTTTGGGTAATAAAGACAAGAGCTTCCGGGGCCTACAGGTCCTGGCTGGGGCCTCCCAGAGCCGGGACTCCGCTGGACAGTGGCCGAGCAGAGCGGTCGCCGCAGAGACCCCAGGACCTGCACAACTTACACTCCTAAGAAGTGTGGGGGCTTCGTGATGCGGCGTTGTGAGACCCTGAGGATCCGGGTGAGGAAGGCAGGGACTGGCCCCTGGTGGGATGGGAGGGAGGCCTTCTCCTGCTCTGTAGCCCAGGGGCCACTGCGACCAGCAGCAGCTGTGGACTATTTCAGGAGGGGCATGAAAAATTCTGAATGTCCCCAGCACAAACGAATGACAAACATGACACATAGGCTCATCACCCTGATCTGATCACTTCACTTTATACGCGTGAGTCCAAATGCATGCAATTATACATAAACTTGGACAGTTACTCCATGTCGACTAAAATATATATTTAAAAAAAAAAAGAAATGGGTCCCGTGTAGCTTCCCCCTGGGGGGACGCCTCTCTCACGCTGCACTTGAGGAGGGAACAGCACGCAGAGCGCCATCTGCTCCTGCTTCTAGAATATTCTGTGTGTTTCTCTTCTCAGGCGGCTGTCAGGAGAGTCCCCACCTGCCAGGCCAGGCTCTGCCTGGTGCCTGTGCCTCTCGGCTGCAGTGGAGGGCAGGCAGTGGCTTTCAGGGGACAAGGGACCGGCCACCAGCACCTGCCCTATGGGCCCATGAGAGGCTGGGAGCTGGTGGCAGTCAGCCAGCGTGGGTCCCCTGGTGCAGCCTGGTAAAGGGTCAGGTTTTTTTTTTTTTTTTTTTTTTTTTTTTTTTTATGAAGTCCTGGGCTGGGCCAGGCTTATAGGGCTGAGTGGGGTCTATAGCTGCATGGAATACATCTTTTTTTCTTCTTTGTATTGTTCTTAAAAAATATCTATTCATATGAAAGGCAGAGTGGCAGAGAGACAGAGATCTTCCATCCGCTGGTTCATTCCCTAAATGGCTATGGTGGCTGGGGCTGGTCCAGGCCGAAGCTCGGAGTCGGGAACTCCATCCAGGTGTCCCAGCACCTGGGCCATCTTCCGCTGCCTCCCCAGGCACGTTAGCAGGAAGCCGGGCCGGAAGCAGAGCAGCCAGGGTTTGAACAGTCGCTCCGCTAGGAGAGGCCGGCGAGGGCAACTGGAGGCCTAACGGACGGGACCGCAACGCCAGCCCCTGCTTCTTACATGTTCATGCGCTGAAGCGGACTGCGGGGCCTGTGGCTAACTGCAGGCAAACAGCGCTGGCTCCCGGCCCACGGTTCCGGAGGAGAGCCAGCGGAGCTGCAAAGTGAGGTTTGCATGGACTGTGCCGGAATGCGCAGGCGCAGTGAGTGTGGGCTGCAGGCCGGGGGGCTTCATCCTGGTGCCTCTTGACGCAATTCTTAGACTCTTTCAGATCCCAGCCACGTATCGTTGTGTAGCTGTTTAGCTGTGCAGAGTGTCTGGCTCTGTCCTCCTCAGGAGAAAGCTGAGCCATCAGCCTGTTTCCCAAGGAAGTGCCTGACACCCGTGATGTAGAGAGGAAGACACACACACACACACAGAGATAGAGATAGAGATAGAGATAGAGATAGAGATAGAGATAGAGATAGAGAGAGAGAGAGAGAGAGAGAGAGACATATACACACACATATATGCACACAGAGAGGAAGACACACACGCGCAGAGAGATAGAGAGACACACACACATACACACACACATACACGCACATATACGCACAGAGAGAGACATACACACACATACACGCACATATACGCACAGAGAGAGGAAGACACACGCACACACACACACAGGAAGACACACACACACGCGTGCACACACACAGAGGAGAGCTGGCACATCCGAAGGGAGCTGGGTAGGAAGCTGAGCAGCGGGGCTGGAGCTGGCTCTCTGCTATGGGATGGCGGCATCCCGAGTGGTGGTTTAACCTATTGTGCCACAAAGCAGGCTCCAAATGATTCACTTTAAAATGGTGAATTTTATTTTATGCAAATCCCACCTTTATAAAAAATAAAAACACAGCTGTCATCCCCTCTGCCCCCGCCCCTGCACCCTGGGGTGCCCCCGGGGTGCAGGGGCTGCCGGCCACGTGGCTCCTTCTCCCCTCTCTCCCTGCTTCCTCCCTCCTGCAGCCTTCGGGGTTGGGGCGTGATGTGGGTGCTGAGCCAGGAGCTGCCGTCCCGGGCCAGGGCCTTTCCTGCTGCGTGGAAAAGCCCGGGTGGGGCTTCGTTCACAGGCAAGTTCCTGCGCCTTCCTGAGACCTGGTGGGGCTCACGTGCCGGGGGGGTGCCAAGGGCGTCTTGCTTGTGGGGGCACGCAGACGGGTTTTGCATCGCTCCCTCTCAGCCGCTGTCCTGTTCTCCTCCTGGCTTCGGGCGCCGCAGGGGCGCTGCTATTTGGGGTCCAAGCTGCTGCTCCGACAGCCGGGAACACTCGGAGAGCCGGATTCCCATCACTGCTTGGCACCGGGGTGCTCAGCGAGGCCACCGTGAGAGAGGGCTGGTCTCGGGAAGAGCTGCGCATTCACCCTGGAGCTGCAGAAGGGAAAGAGGCTTTGGCTCGCTCTCTGAGCCTTTCTGAAGCCTGCAGCTGGGCTGGGGCCGAGCCCAGAGCTGCCCGAGGCTTCCAGAGAGAGCCTGTGCTGGCCCCTCCGGGCACGGCGGTTTCCACCCGCACTCTCTTCCCTGGCTGCTCCGTGCCCGCTCACTGGGGCTGGGTGGGGACAGCCGTAAGCTGGCACTGGGCTCGTCTGGCCTGGATGCAAGGTCTGAGCTGGCCTTGGGCTGACCATGCCCTGGGGTCTCATGTCAAGGGATGCCCCTGGGGTCCCCTGAACACAGTCATGGAGCCACATGCCTTACCAACCGGCCGGCCCAGCTCCGCTCCCCGACCCGCTCTGTATGGGCCAACTGCCACCAAGTATCCGAGATTGACAGCTCCTTGCTGGGGTCGAGATTCGAGAATGACCGGAGGATGGGTATGCGCTGTGCCCCTGAAGGCTGAGGAGTTCTGCTGTGTGCAGCGCCACCTGGACGTTGCAGGGTGAGCAACCTGGAAGGGGGACGGCAGGGCCCACCGGAGGGATCCTGGGCCTTGTGGCCTGGGTTCAGATCCTGACCTCCCGGCCGGCCGAGGGACTCCGGGCAAACTGCTGCAGCGCCCTCGCCTGGGAAAGGGGGCGCTGACACTGCCCCGCGGCCGTGGCCCTCACAGCTCACGTCCACCAGGACTCTCGGAACGCGACCTTGTCCTTGTCTGGACAGAGGCCTTTGCAGATGTCACTCAGGAGCTCCAGGTGGACTCAGCCAGGGGCTGGTGTCCGTCGAGGCAGAGGAGGGGACACGGAGGACCACAGCGCGGGCAGCCCCTGGGTCACAGGTGGAGGCTGCAGGGTCGCCCGGAGCCTCTAGGAGCCGAAGAGGCCAGGCCAGGCCCGGCCCGAGTGGCTCCGTAGGAAGCACGGACCTGCCTACACCCCGACCTTGGACTTCCAGCCCATGCACTGGGAGAGAACGAGCTTCAAAAGGCCGCGGTGGCAGCGCATGGTTCCTGGGAAGGACCGCGCCCTGTCACAGGGCGGACAGCGCACAGTAGCTGCGCGCCACCCTTCCCGTGCCGCCTTCCCTGGGGCCGCCGTGGGCCGCACGTGAGGGCGCAGCCTGTGGCCCTGCAGAGGACCCGGCTCCTGCTCCAGCTCTTTCACCCCGACCAGCTGCCCGCAGCCGGATCGGAGGGAGAAGAGCGAGGAGGCAGCTGGGAAAGGGGGCAGGAGGGTGGAGGCCCTCTCCACCATGAATCACGACCTGCGGGCCAGTTGTGACTGCTGACACATCCCGCCCAGAGGGAGGACAAGGGTGACCTCATGCTGCTTGTCCAATACTCGGCCCCTCCCAGCGCTGCCCAGAGGGAGCTGTCCCCACCCCAGCTCTGCCCAATCCTGTGAGCTCCCCACCCGCCTGTGCGCGCATGGCAGGGCCGGAGGCCGCCGGAGCCAGCGCTGGACTGGAGGGTTAGCATCTGGAGGCTTCGGGGGAAGGCGAAGGGCTCCTGCTTCCCCCAGGCCTGGGCCTCGCATGCACATCTGCCCCAGCTGCGTGGGGAGCACTGGGCTGGGTTTCAGTGGGCTCCTTCCCAGGGTGGAGTCTGGGTCCCGCCTGTCCCTGGCTGTCAAAGTGATGGGTTGCAGATGGGGAAACTGAGGCCCAGAGGAGTTAAGGGCTTGCCGCCCAGCTCCAAGGGGAGGAGCACCTTGGCGAGGGAGCCGGGTCTGGAGTGGAGAAGTGATCTCGGGCTGAAGTCTGCACGGGGTCCTCTGCTGAGATCTCAGCTCTCTGCTCGGGGATCCGGGGGGACGGGCGGGGCCTCTGGGGACAGCTTTCTTCTCTCTGCCCTCACCTTCTGCACACAGAATTCTCGCCCCACTGGCTCCGTCCACGACACAGACAACGCTTTCCCAGTGGGTGGATTTGGGTTCTCACTGGTGCCTGGCCTGCGAGAGGACCGGAGGAGAGCTGGCTGAGAGGCACACTCAGCCAGGAGCTTGGCCCCCTGGCGTGTCCGGCACACACCGGCCCCGGCCTGCCCCCTGTGCCTGCAGCAGGGAGCTGCAGGCCCCGTCCACTTGAGCCAACTTGGCCTGGGGCTGTGACTCAGGACCTGGAGCAGCGGGCAGGGCTGGTGGGAGCTCCCCAGGGCTCCTGCTGGTTTATTTTACCACCATCACTCGAAGCCAATGTTTAAGCATCACCAAGGCAACAGCCCAAATCTCCCAGCCCTCGGCCCCATCCAGCCCCGCACGGTGGGGGCAGGGGCGGAGCGGGATGGGGGAGGAGAGCGAGGAAAATGAGTCAACTGCTCCCCTCCCTTCCCAAACACCTGGGAAAGCAGTGACCCAAGAAACACAGCCCGGCTCCTCTGGCAGAGCCGCTGTGGTCCTGTGAGGATGCTTCTGACAGCCCGAGTCAGGCGGGACGCTGGGCTAATGTTTTACTTCTGCGGTTGGAGCCCTTGGTTCTTCCAGCCTCCTGCTGAAGTTAACACACATGAGGGAAGTGTGCAAATGTCAGCGCACAATTCTCACACACCGTGCAGTTTCCCATAGCAGAGGGGCCCAGGGTGAGGAGCAGCCCCTGACCCCGCCCGGGACCACCCCGCCGCCTTACCAGGACTTCTCGTGAGTGGGGGCAGTCGCGTCTGTTTTTGTACCTGCTATAAATGGAATCACACACTGGATTCTCTTTCGGGGAAAGTCAATCACATTCTTTTTGTTTTTCTTTAAAGATGGGGAGAGGGGGAGAGACACACAGAGAGAAAGCTCCATCTGCTAGTTCACTTTCCAAATGGCCGCAAAGGCTGGGGCTGGGCCAGGCTAAGCCAGGAGCCTGGAACTCCATCCGGGTCTCCCATGTGTGTGGCAGGAACCCAAATACTTGGGCCATCTTCTGCTGCCTCCCAGGCGCATTAGCAGGGAGCTGGATGGGAAGTGGAGCCGTTGGGTCTTGAACCGGACATTTGATGTGGGTTGCAAACATCCACTACACCACAGTGCTGGTCCCCTGGGCGTCCCCAGTTTGCCTCCCCCTGGTGTTGGGGACAAAGTGAGGGGCACGTTGCCCAGTTGGTGCCTCCCCCCAGAACCCCTCACGTCTTCTGGAAGGATGCTGGGGGCACTGCACTTCCCCCATGGCCCACCGGTCCTGTTTTCATGCCTCACCGGTGTCTGGCAAGGATCGCAGCCACTGTGGCCTGGCGCGGCCCTGTGTTCCCAAGCTCAGCTTCGCCTGGCCAGCGCCCTGTGCCCCGGGCTCCCAGGGCTGCTGTGGTGTTGGCCGCTGCTCAGGCCTCTCTCCGTCTGTCCCAGGGTTGAGGACAGGATGGTGGTTCTCGGAGCCCTGAGTCACAAGCTGTGTGCTGTGGAGGCCCCTGGCCTTCTCTGTTCCTGCGGGACCTTTAGGCCCTCAGTGCCTCCTCCTCCAGGGAGCTCCCCCAGGTTGCTCCCCCTCCCTCCCCTTGACCACTGTGGCAGCCCCTGGGCAGCCGGCAGACTCCCCGAAGGGTGCTGTCACCTGCCTCCTCTGGCCGGAGTGCCACCAAACTCAGCTTCCCAGAGCCTCCAGCGGGTGTGGGATGGGACACAGGCAGGGGGTGGCAGGGAGGGCAGTGTGTTTTCCCGTGGGAGATGGCATTTGTCTGGGGCCCTGGGGGTGAGGACCCCGCAGCCCCCTGCGCAGCTGCACACCAGCCCGGTGTCTGCATCTACCAGCCGGCCCGTCCCTGCCGCTGTCCCGGCCCCCGCTTCTCCCGCTCCTCTCCTCATTCTGCTTGCTCTCTTCCTTTTTTTCTTTTTAACAAGCCTAGCTGCATATTTTCTCTAAACCAAACCATCTGTGCGCTGGCTTTGACACGCGGTTCGAACGTCAGTGAAGAAGCTGGGCCCCGGGGGTGGGGCAGCCTGGGCAGGAAGGGGTTAAGTGCCACGCTGCGGGGCCTGGGGTAGCAGGGGACCTGTCCTGCTTCAAGCCAGGTCCCTGGAGAGGCTGGCCAAGCTGTGGCCTTCCCACCGCCCCTCTTCCTGCAGCTGGCTTGGCGGGCCTCAGGGTCACCTGCCCGTGGCTCGCAGCCTGCTGGCCGGGGGCTGGCGTGGGGGAGCTGGGAGTGGGGTGGCCGCGCGAGTGCTGGCTCAGAAGGGGCCAAGAGACCGCTCCGAGGGAATGTTCTGAGCTCCTCGCGCTCTGAGCCCAGGAAAACAATCCGACAACAATGCGAGTGCCTAGGTGACAGGGAAAAAAAGAGGAGTCAGTTTGGGAACAGATCTCCTCCTCCACGTCCAAGGCATTAGTAATCCACGCAGCAGTGAGCGTCATGTTTCCTTGGGAAACTGGGAAAAGTTGGATAACGGTGCTCTCGTGGCAGCCTCTTGTCGTCCGGGTCGGCGCTCACCTGGCAGCAGGGGGCGGGGCTGCTGTGGCCGGGACCCCGGAGTCCCTTCTGTGTCCCGGCTCCGGAAGTCACTGCGGCGAGGGAGGCACAGTGTCCAGTCCAGCGTGCAGGCCGGAGACGGACTCCTAGGCCCGCAAAGACTCACCCTGGCCTTTTCAACCAAATGCAGGTGCTGTAGGTCGTAGCATCTTTCTTTGGGGGCCACCTTCTCAGCAAGTTCATGACGCTGATCAATTTTTTAAAATGTTATTATTTGTTTGAAAGGTAGAGTTACAGAGAGAAAGAGACAAAGAGTTTGTGTCCACTGGTTCACTCCCCAATGGCCCCAACAGCCAGGGTTGGGCTGAAGCCAGGAGGCAGGAGCCCCATCCGGGTCTTCCAGGTGGGTGCAGGGGCTCCAATACTTGGGCATCTTCCACTGCCTCCCCAGGCCCATTAGTAGGAAGCTGGATCGGAAGTGGAGCAGCTGGGACTCGAACCCACACTCATACGAGATGCAGTATCACAAGTGGCGACCACCTGCTGCGCCACAGCACTGGCCCCTGGGACTGTTTCGTCTGGTCTCAGTTTGTTTTCTTCTCTGTTCTTTTTGGGAGGAGAAGGCTGGGAAGGGAGGGGGAGTGTGGCCAATCGCCCCAGTCTGCCCGGGACAGAGAGCTCCCCAGCTGCAGGACTGCTTGTGCTAAAACCCAAAAGTCCCAAGCAAACAGGAATGAGTTAGTCACCCTAGGGGTGGGGCAACCAGAGTGAGAACATAGGGTTCCTGGCCAGGGACACACAGGTGACCCCCCAGGGCTTATCTAGGAAAGGGTGGGCTGGAGGGGGAGGGGATGGCAAAGGGGTAACCTGCAGGGGCGGGGGCAGGGCAGGGGGAGGGGCAGGACAGGCACAGGGGCAGGGGCAAGGCAGGGCAGGGGCAGGAGCAGGGACAGCGCAGGGGCAGGGCAGGGGGAGGTGAGGGATAGGGCAGGGCAGGGCAGGGCAGGGGCAGGGCAGGGCAGGGGGAGGGGCAGGGGCAGGGCAGGGGCAGGGACAGCGGCGGGGCAGGGACGGGGCAGGGGCAGGGCAGGGGCAGGGGCATGACAGGTGCAGGGCAGGGGCAGGGGCAGGGACAGGGCAGGGACAGGGCAGGGGCAAGGGCAGGGGCAGGGCAGGGGCATGACAGGTGCAGGGCAGGGCAGGGCAGGGCAGGGGCAAGGGCAGGGCAGGGCAGGGGCAGGGCAGGGCAGGGCAGGGACAGGACAGGGGCAGGGGCAGGGCAGGGCAGGGGCAGGGCAGGGCAGGGGCTGGGCAGGGGCAGGGGCAGGGACAGGGCATGACAGGGGCAGGGCAGGGCAGGGCGGGGCAGGGCAGGGCAGGGGCTGGGATCAGGGCCCCGGCTCTGTGTGAGTTGTGGGCACCAGGGGGCCCTGGAGAAGCAGATGGAAGAGCCTCTCTGCTCTCTCCCTCTCTCCTACTCTCTCTCTCTCCCCCTTCTCTCTCTTGCTCTTCCTTCCACCCAGGCTGCCTCTGTCTGGTGGGACGCAGGCCCCTGTGGCTGGAAGGCTGGTGTTTCGACAGAATTTATTGTGGAAGCCCCTGGGGACAGGCCCTGCGTTGTAGCAGGTAAAGCTGCCGCCTGCAGCACTGGGTCGTGTCCTGGCTGCTCCTCTCCACTTCCATCCAGCTCTCGGCTAGTCCTGGGGGAGCAGCGGAAGATGGCCTGTGTGTTTGGCCCCTGCCACCCACATGGCAGACCTGGAAGAAGCTCCTGGCTCCTGGCTTTGGCTTGGCCCAGCGCTGGTCCTTGCGGCCACTTGGGGAGTGAACCAGCAAATGGAAGATCTCTCTCTCTCTCTCTCTCTCTCTCTGTCTCTCTTTCTCTCCCTCTTTCTGTAACTCTGACTTTAAAATAAATAAATAAATGTTAAAAAAAAAAAAGCCGGCTCCTGGATTCTGCCAGTGTGGGCTTGTAGGTGAAGGGCATCGCATGGGGGTCCTGCGAAGACCTCTGCTTGCCCCGCTGGCCCCCGGGCGGCCTGTTCGTAACCTCTTGACTGCTGCAGGTTTTCCATTTCCAGTCCGTCCCAGAGCTCTGTGGTTGTCCCAGCTTCGGCCAGCCGTGCCCCAGGTGTGTCAGAAGCTGATTCCAGGGGGTTCGTTCTAACAGGAGGCTTCTGCAAAGTGTGTCACGCTGGGGAAGCGCTCCGCTGATGTAGGTGCCGGAGACTCAACAGTGTTAAGCTGTCAGCCATGACCAGGTGACGCTTGAAAACATTATGCTCAGTGAAAGAAGCCAGACCCGGGAGGCCGCTGAGAGCGCGACCCCAAGGAGACGGGCGGCTCTGCCGAGGCCTGGGGAAGGGGCGGTGGAGTCGTGCTAATGGACATGGGTTCTTTTTTTTTTCTGGGGGGGGGGAGGTGCGATGAAAATGTTCTGGAATTTGTTGTGATATTTATATACTCTTGTGAATATACTAAAAGCCAGGGAATTACACCCTTTAAAGTGATGAATTTGAGGGCATCTGAATTCTATCTCAATTTTAAACCTGTTCTGTTGCTTCTCCCCCACACTGATGTATAGATTTTATGCAACCCCAATCAGAATTACAGCATGACATTTTTCTTTCTTTTTGTTGGGGGGGTGCATAAAAATAGATTCTAAAATGCAAATAAGGATCAAATGAATGACAGGACAGGAAGAGCCAGGCTGAGACCTCACCAGGATGGATTTGAATAATAATAATCAAGGCATCTGGTACAGGCATAAAGACAGACACATAGATCGGTGGAGCTGATTGGGGAGCCCAGAAATAGACCCGCACCAACATGGACAGATTTTCAACCAAGGTTCAAAGGCCTTTGGAGGGATTAGCTGTCATGTCAACAAACGCATTGCAGCAACAGAAATCCCAAACGCAGAACAGTGAGCCGTGGTCCATACCTTTGTAGAAAAGTGGGTTATTGGCCAGTGCCGCGGCTCACTAGGCTAATCCTCCGCCTGCGGCACCAGCACTCCGGGTTCTAGTCCCAGTTGGGGTGCCGGATTCTGTCCTGGTTGCCCCTCTTCCAGTCCAGCTCTCTGCTGTGGCCTGGGAGTGCAGTGGAGGATGGCCCAAGTGCTTGGGCCCTGCACCCCATGGGAGACCAGAAGCACCTGGCTCCTGGCTTCGTATCAGTGCAGTGTGCTGGCTGCAGCTCATTGACTGCAGCAGCCACTGGAGGGTGAACCAATGGTAAAGGAAGACCTTTCTCCCTGTCTCTCTCTCAATATCCACTCTGCCTGTCAAAAAAATAAAAAATAAAAAAAGTGGGTTATTACTCAAATAGTCCTAAATGGAAAACATAAAAGTATAAGACTTCTAGAAGGGGGCTGGCGCTGTGTAGGTTAATCCTCTGCCTGCGGTGCCGGCATCCCAATACAGGTGCCAGTTCTAGTCCTGGCAGCTCCACTTCCTATCCAGCTCCCTGCTAATGCACCTGGGAAAGCCAGTGGAAGATGGGCCAAGTGCTTGGGGCCCTGAACCCATGTGGGAGACCTGAAGAAGCTCCTGGCTCCTGGCTTCAGATCAGCACAGCTCTGGCCATTCCAGCCATTTGGGAAGTGAACCAACAGATGGAAGACCTCTCAGTCTCTGTCTCTGTCTCTCTGTAACTCTGCCTTTTGGATAAAATGATAATAAATAAATAATTAATAAAATAAACAAATATTTTAAAAAGACGAATTCATTTAAAAAAGACTTCTAGGAGAAAATATAGGAAAAAACCGTGCAACCTTGACTTAGGCAAAGATATCTGAGCTTTGGCACCAAATGGATGATAAAAGAACAAATTGAAAAAAATGGACTTAATAAAAATTTAAAATTTCTATTTTTTGAAACACTATTTTTTAAAATTTATTTATTTATCTGAAAGTTAGAGTTACACACAGAGAGAAGGAGAGGCAGAGAGAGAGAGGTCTTCCATCTGCTGGTTCACTCCCCAGATGGCCACAATGGCCTGAGCTGCACCAATCTGAAGCCAGGAGCCAGGAGCTTCTTCTGGGTCTCCCATGCGAGTACAGAGACCCAAGGACTTGGGCCATCTCCTACTGCTTTTCCAGGCCATAGCAGACAGCTAGATTGGAAGAGGAGCAGCCAGGACTAGAACCAGCGCCCATATGGGATGCTGGCACTGCAGGCGGCGGCTTTACCCACTACACCACAGCACCGACCCCTGAAAGACACTATTAAGAGACCAAAAGAATTGGCAGAAAATATTTGCGAATCTTGTATGCAATAAAGGGCTTGGGTTCGGAATGTGTTAGGAACGCTCAGCAGTTGTTTTTGAGATGGGGCAGGCACTGTGGCACAGCAGGTGAGGCCAGTGCTTGTGACCCTGGCATCCCACGTGGGGTGGGGGAGCCGGGTCCAGTCCTGGCTGCTCCTCTTCTGATCCGGCTCCCTGCTAATGTGCCTGGGAGGTCAGCAGATGATGGCCCAGGCACTGTGGGTCCCTGCCACCCCACGAAGGAGACCCGGGCCGAATTTCTGGCTCCTGGCTTGGCTTGGCTGTTGTGGCCTTTGGGGAATGAGTCAGTGGATGGAAGATTCTATCTCTTGGTCCCTCCCTCTCTCTGTCATTCTGCCTTTCATTTAAATGAATAAGTATTTTCTTTTTTTTTTATTTTTTATTTTTATTTTTTTGACAGGCAGAGTGGACAGTGAGAGAGAGAGAGACAGAGAGAAAGGTCTTCCTTTGCCGTTGGTTCACCCTCCAATGGCCGCCGCGGTCGGCGCGCTGCGGCCGGCGCACCGCGCTCCTCCGATGGCAGGAGCCAGGAGCCAGGTGCTTTTCCTGGTCTCCCCATGGGGTGCAGGGCCCAAGCACCTGGGCCATCCTCCACTGCACTCCTGGGCCACAGCAGATGGCTGGCCTGGAAGAGGGGCAACTGGGACAGAATCCGGTGCCCCGACCGGGACTAGAACCCGGTGTGCCGGCGCCGCAAGGCGGAGGATTAGCCTGTTGAGCCACGGCGCCGGCATGAATAAGTATTTTCTAAAAATTATTACTAAGAAAATTCATCTAAGAGTGGGCCACAGGACTTGAACACTGAAGCGTTCACTTTTCCTTTAAGCAGCCATAATGGAAGCTGTGCACAAGGTGAGATCGCTCTGTGCCTGCAGCTTCTCCTGTTGCTCCTCATATTTGTCCTTCTGTCTATGGCGGGGTCCGGCTTTCCTTGCAAGGGTCTTTTTGTGGTCTGCGTCCAGTGTTGGACCAGTGAGCCTTGCTGGGGCGTCGCGGGCACCATTGCACCATTGGCCTTGTCCTGCGCGCCGGCTCAGCGGGGCGACTCCTCATGCTGATTTACTGGAAACGGGGGGGGGGGCTGCAGTCTCCCCGCGAGTGTGAGCAGGTGCAGCGAAACGCCGCCCTCCGTCCTTGTGTCGGTCAGAAGCCACAAAGCGATGGGAGCTGGTTTTGGCAGCTGCTGCTCCAGCAGGGACTGCAAAGGGGCCTCATTCCATAGCACGAGCTTGTGTCGGATGGCCACTGTGTGCGTGAGACCGAAATCACCCACATCGGGAAGTGCCGACGGAAGCACGGGAGGGACTGCTACACACGTGCTAGGATGGCTCGAATCACAGACTGACGGCGCCAGGACAACTCCCACTCCCACACAGTCCCCGGAGGAGCGTAAACTGGGGCAAACACTTTTAAAACGGTTAAAAGTTAAACCTACACCTGCCATGTAAGCCAGTCGTTCTAACGCCTAAGCACTTAGACCAAGGAAAGGAAACAGAGACTCGAGCGTGAGTATTCGCAGCAGCGTTAGCTGGAAAGGACGTGGAAGTCCGTCCGCTGGTGCATGGAGAAGCCAGCTGGCCAGCTGTGCCAGAGCCACTCGCCGGGCTCCTGATCAGCAGTACAGAAGGGGGAGCTGCGGATCCCTGCAGTGACCTGGCTGGATCACGGGGAGTAAAGAAGTGAGTGCCTGCCCTAGGCTGCGTGGGCGCCGAGGCACAGCCTGCGCAGCGTACGCGGCCGAAGTGCAGCGTCTCAGCTCCGGAGACCGCGAGATCAAGGGCTCAGCGGGCCTGCTTTCTTCTCCGCTTTCTCTCTTCAGCTTGCAAATGAGTTTTCTTCTCGTGACTCCGCCTGGTCACCCTCCTCTGTGTGTGTCCTAGTCTCATCGCCTTATAAGGACACCAGACACATTGCATTAGTGTCCACCCAAATGGGTTTGCTTTAACCTGATTCTCTCTTTAAAGACACATTTGCTGGGGCCAGCACTGTGGTGCAGCAGGATAAGCCACTGCCTGCAATGCCAGCATCCCATGTCAGTGCCGGGTCCAGTCCTGGCTGCTCCACTTCCGATCCAGCTCCCTGCTAATGCACCTGGGAAAGTAGTGGAAGATGGTCCAGGTGCTTGGGCTCTGCCACCCATGTGGGAGACCCGGATGGAGCTCCAGGCTCCTGGCTTCAGCCAAGCCCAATCCTGGCCATTGCAGCCATCTGGGGAGTGAACCAGTGGTTGGAGGATGTCTCTCTCTGTCTCTCCCTTGTTCTCTCTCTCTAATTCTACCTTTCACATAAATACATATTTTTATATAAAAAGATCCTATCTTCAAATCACATACAATCACATTCTGAGAATCTGGGAGTTAGGACTTCAACAGATGAACTTTAAGGGTGGGGAGCACAATTCAGCCTAAGACAATACTGGGTGACTGCATTCATACAAAACTCTAGAAAGTGCAAATTAATCTATGGTGACAGGAAGCCGGTCACAGCTGCCTGGGGCTGGGGGCGCAGAAGGGGTGTGAGGAAAGGCACTCGGGCGTGGGAGATGTGTTCATTTTCTTGTATGTGGAGATGATTTTCATGTCAAAGGTATCATGTGCACATTGAAGGTGCAAGGGTGAGGGAGGGGTTGGGAGGCTGGGCCACACAACGGGATGTGCAAGAGTGCTCGTGTGTGCGTGCGAGGCTGAGCTGTGTGTGAGAACGAGAGTGCACGGGGTGACGGCAGCAGGGAGGAGCGGGGATGGACAAGCCCGGGTGCAGGAATAGGCGACAGCCTTTTAATTAGAAGAACTTTTAACGTTTCCGGCTTCTCATTTTGCCAAGTAGGAACACTAAGGACCACAGCAAAAACAGTCTCCTGGTTTGTTTGTAAAAGCAAAACAGACTTGATCGTGGGACAAGCAACCAACGAATGGCCTTTAACCGGACTGTATTTAGAGTAACGACAATCTCACCACCTTTGTCCCTGTTTCATCTCATTGCACGGCAGATCCGTGCCCTGCAGCCCTGGGGCACATCTCTCTCTCACTCCCTCCCCCTCTCCGGCCCGTGTCCACCTTCAAGGGAAGTTGGCATTGCTCTTTTGCAAAGATACCTGCAAGGAGAGCTTTGCCATCACACCTGCCTGGCGCCCTGGTGAGTGGCCATCCAGCTCTGACTGCCAGCTGCCCCCGCCCAGCCTACTGGATCTGGGGCAGAGAATGCACCGGGTGAGGGGTGACGTCGGGATTCCGGGGAAAGCCTTGGCCGTGTTCCTGGACGAAAGCCAGGCTCTGAAGCAGACAGGGAGGGCCAGAGCACACCAGGCCTTCTCCGCGGGTTTTGCTCCCAGGGGACAGACAAGGCCTGCAGAGCCCAGGAGCCCAGGTCAGGGCTGAGATGGTGGGGACGTTGTCTTCAGCGAAGTGTGCGACCAGGGCTCTCCTGGCTGGGGCCCTGCCGGCCTCTCCCGTGTGCAGTCTTAGCCCTGGCTGGGGCCTCGTGGTCTCTGCCGCCTCCACTCTGTGCCTGGGAAACTCCATTTATTTCCCGTTCTTCTGAGCAGCTTCTTCATTGTGTCCTCATTGTGTCCGTGTCCTGCCCCCTCAACCCTTCCCCTCCTGGGGACTTAGTCAATGAGTCTCTGGGCTCCTCCCAGCCCCCCCCCCCCCCCCCCCCCGGCTCCTCCCTGAACCCCCACTGTGACCCAGGAGGTGCTGAGTCTTCCCCTCTAAGGGGGCCTGGAAGACGCCTTCCCTGTGCCAGCAGCCCCAGCCCACACCGATGGTTTCTCTCTGTGCCTTTGAGTACATAGTCATCATCACCCTGTTCAGCAAGAAATGAGAGTCCTTTGTTAAAAAAACTAAGGCATCTATTAGAGAGAGACAGACAGACAGACACAGACACAGAGATGGAGAGACAGAGACAGACACGGAGATGGAGACAGAGAGAGATCTTCCAACTACAGTTCGCTCCTGAAATGCTGGCAACAGTTGAGGCTGGGTGGGGCTGAAGCCAGGATCCAGGAACTCAATCCAGGTCTCCGGTGTGGGTGACAGGGGCCAGATACTGAGCTGTCACCTGCTGCTTCCCAGGGCGAGCATCGGCAGGAGAGGGAATCCGGAGTGGAGCCGGGACTCGGACCCAGACACCGCGATGTGTGATGCGGACGTCCCGAGTGGCATCCTGACAGCTGTCCTCCCCTCCCCAGAGAAGCGATCCAGTTCTCGGCTGCACTTTCTGGGGTCGGCCTGCTTTTCCCAGTCCACTCTGCTGCAGACTTGGGTGTCAACTGCTCCAAATTGCTCCCTGCTGCCTGGGGCAGAGCTGGAGGGGAGTTATTATCTTACCCAGAACAGGGATCTCTTTGGGAACCACAAGTGATTGTTCTGCAAGTATAGTGCAAGTATATAGTACAATAGCCCCATGTATCAATAGGCTGTGTATCAGTAGCTCCCGGTATCCATTGCTCCCTCTGCCCGTGTGCCTTGGCTGCCAGTGCCTGCCCAGGGGGCAGCAGCGTAGAAATGACCAGGCTGGTGTCCCCACCTTGGCACAGGGGCTGAGCGATTGTTATGCAAGTATAGTGGCCAGTGAGACCTTTAGGGCTAGGAGCAAGGCAGACCCCAAACCCAGACAAAAATCCATCCCTCCAGGGGGCTGGTGCTGTGACACAGCAGGTTAAGCCTCCTGCAAGGCGGACATCCCATGGGAGCGCCTGGCTGCTCCATTTCTGATCCAGCTTCCTGCTGATGGCCTGGGAAAGCGGCGGAAGATGGCCCAAGTGCTTGGGTCCCTGCAGCCACGTGGGAGACCTGGATGGAGTTCTAGCCTTCCCTTTCTCTTTCTGTAATATCGCCTTTCAAATGAATAAATAAATCTTAAGCAAACAAACAAAACAGCACCAACAAAAAAACCCAAGGTTTTTAACGAAAGGAACAGGCATTTGGGAAGAGAAGGGGTGAGGAGGAAGAACTTGGGGATTCAGTGCGGTGAGCCCTGGCTGAGGCTGGGGGACGAGGGGAAGGCTGACCCCACCTGAACTGCTTTGCTTTGCGAACTCTCCCAGCTCCCAGACCTTGACAAGCTCTGCCGGCCGCCCGTGGCGTTGCCGCTGCTGCCACTCGGTGTCACATGGAGGAAAAGCGCTTGCTCTCTGTTTGGAGGTCCAGAGCAGGCACAGAGTCAGCGTGGGCAGGGCAGAGGCTGGGCTGCGGGGCCAACAGCGGCCCGGGAAGGAATCTGGGGAGGACTTGAGCCCACCAAAGGGTCTGGGGCGGGATGCACCCCTCTGGAGGGAGCCTGTGCCCGCAGTGTCAGCTGCCTCTCAGCAGCTCTGCCTGGACTGGTCCTGGGGTCGGGCTGGGAGAGGTGGGCAGGGCGGCTGGGTGGTCTGCACGTGCCTCGTGGCTCGGGACAGGATGTCACACGTTGAGTCCCACTGTGGGCCACCCGCCCACTGCAGGTCCCCACACCCGGGCCGGGTGGGACTTGCCCACCTGCCCACCACAGCTTCCGGGGCTCCCACTGCTTTCCCTCCTGCTCGGAGCCTTGGCCACGCCTCCTTCCTCCAGGGAAAGTGCACTAAGTGTGTCTTCCCCAGCCCGGTGCCCTGCTCACCTGTTCACACTCTCTGGATCGTGCACTCCCCACATCCTGTTTTCCCTCTCCGCCACCCTCTCCCTCTCACTGCTTTCCTGCTGTCGTCCCTGTGGACCATCACTGAGTGTGGGGCAGTGAGGACAAGGGCGTTGTCACCCAGGGATGCGGAGCCCCTTCCCCAGCACCGAGAGGACAGCGACTTTGCCTGTGGCCTCTGTGCTGCTCATCTTCATCTAGCTCCCCGTATCAATAGCCCGTGTATCAATAGCTCCCTGTATCAATAGCTCCCTGTATCAATAGCTCCCTGTATCAATATACCAATAGCTCCCTGTATCAATAGCCCGTGTATCAGTAGCTCCCCGTATCCATTGCTCCCTCTGCCCCCTTCCCTTGGCTCCCAGTGCCTGTCCAGGGTGCGGCAGCAGTAGGAATGGCCAGGCTGGTGTCCCCACCCTGGCACAGGGGCTGAGTGAACAGGAAAGGGCGAGTCCCCAGCGCGATGGGGCCGTGCGGGCGGAGGGGCGGAGAAGGCCCTCCCCCCACCTCCCCGAGCCTCCAGTCTCAGGCTGACTGTCGCTTGGAACCCCCTGCAGTAATTTGGGGAATTCTGTGGAGACAGAGGAGCGGCAGCTCCTTCTGGTCTGGGGGCTTTCAAACCCCCCCTCCCCGCGGACAGGACCCTGCTCCGTCACCCCTCCTGTCAGCAGGCGCGATGTGGGAGGAGTCACTTTTTAAGCAGTTAAAAAGGGGTTGGGTCACTCCATGCTCCTGGGAGCTGCTTTTTGTACTGAATAAACCCAAAGCTGAGATTCCACGGGGGCGGGGGTTGCTCTAGAACCTAAAGAGGCGGGTGTTTGGCAGAGGGACCCGGGAAAGACCCAGGTGCCCCTCCCCCACTGCATCTGTGACACTGGAGTCTGGCGCAGACAGGGGTCAGGGGCAGCAGGGGGAGACCCTCCTCGTTCGTCTCCAGGGCTGGCTCCCCGCTCCCCGGGCGCTGGCTCCCCTCAGCCGGAGACCCGCAGAGGCTCTTGGGTCCCAGACGCTCCTCCGGTCACTTCAGGTCCACGGTGGCCTCAGAGCAGCAGGGACTGGGGGAAGGTCAAGTCCTTCGCAGCCAGAGCCTGTGATTTTCCACATTTCTTCTTTTTTTTATTAATTGTTTACTTGGAAGGTTGGGGGGGGGGAGTGAGCGATCTCCCGTCTGCTGATTCTCTCCCCGAATGCCCACGCTGCTGGGGCTGGGCCAGGTGCAGAGCAGGTGCTGGGAGCTGTCTGCCTCTCCCACATATGGCTGGCAGGGACATGGACCTGAGCTAGCACCTGGCAGCTCCCAGGTGTGCGGCAGCGGGAAGGGGTCTCTAACAACCCAGCTGCTCCAAAATGGGACGCGGGCGTCCCAGGTGTGGTCCTAAGAGCCGCGCCCAGCGCCACCCTGTTCCTCCGTGTTCTGTCTCTTCTGCCCACTGCGTGGGAGGCCTGGGCTCCCGCACGGGGAGGCGAGAGGGAGGCGGCACTCACGCACCTCCGTGGCTTCCTCTGGGCACAGCAGACACTGAAAGCCGACGTCCTCCCGTGAGAGGCTTTGGGGTTCCCCGGGGACTCCCGGCAAGCTGGGCACTGGGGCTGCAGCATTTCTCAGCAGGTCTCCGGCTTCTGCACCCAGCCCTCTCTCCTGGCAGCCCTCGTGGCTCCTGTGAGGCCTATGGTAAACGCTCCCGCACCCTGCGTCCCCCAAGTCCCCAGGGGTGGGACGCGGTAGCCAAGGCAGTCACCGACCCTCGACCCTCGTTCTGGCTTCAGGGCGTTATGCCTTCAGGGTTTCTTGTGGGTGGGGCAGACACCAGCAGTCCCTGTCCCGCCTCCTCGCTCTGCGGGGTCCTGGAGGTAGGACTTCCATGGCAGGGGTGCGGGCAGGGGGGCGCCGCAGCACCCAGCAACTCTTGTAGAAAAGTCGTCCATCTGGTTGTCAAGCCCTCCCTCCCCGTCTGGCCGCCCTCCCCCCTGCAGGCCCCTCGGAGCTGCTCCAGAGCCTCCCATGGGAACACGGCCGCGGCTGGCACCCACTGTTCTGTTCTCTGCCTCAGCTTGGGCCTCTTTTGCCAGAACTGAAAGAGATAGTTCCCCCCATTTGTCCGTTCAAGCAGCTGAGGCAGCACCCCGTTTCTCTCGCACAGATGTCCTCTTGGCATTCACCGTGGCCCACCGTGGCCGCAGCTACACCCGGGAAGAGAAGGTTGGCAGGTGCAGTAGCTTTGGGCACTAGGCTACTGGATGCTTGTGATCACAAGTGGCTGCTGCTGCTCCAGACGTCACGCCCACAGTCAAGGCAGGAAGACAGGGAAGAGGCATTGCCGGGAAAACTCTCACAGAGGGGCTTCCAGGGACATCACGTGCCGTCCTTTGGTAGAAGCAGGCCAAGCATGTGGCTTTCCCAGCCTCGGAGTGGAGTGGGCAGCGGGGGCGGGGCTTGGGGACAGTGACGGGGGAGTCACGGGACAGCAGCGTGTGCCTCCTGTCCTCCTTAGTTCCACCTCAAGGGGCTCCTCCTGGTCCTCGGCTGGCCCCGTGCAGGCGGACACGTGAGCACCGCCCCTTTTACGATCACGCTTGGTGTCATTGAGCGAGACTCCCAACCTCGGCTTCAGAAGATTCGGGTGTTATGAGTGACCTGGCTGTCCCTGGGACGCACACGAAGGTGTGCGGATGGCTCGCAGGGAGCTGGGCCTTTGTGACGCCGGCCGCGCACTGGAGGCAGCCTTGAGACCCGCTTGCCTTCGAGGTCGGCTCACTTCCCAGGCACTTGGTTCTCGGCAGACCTCCCAGGAGAGAACTGTGTGGGTTGCAGGGAGTCGAATTGCTGGTCTAAAATTAGTTTTTGAGTCACGTTTCTCCTCGGGATCGAATGACTGCCAGAAAGTAGGCAGGCCATCTCGGGCTGGGTCGCGGCTGCTCCCCTGCCTCCTGCTCCCGCTGGCCCAAAACAGCTTCTGAGTCCCCAGCCTCACGGGTAGCAGGGGGACTAGGCGAGCTCCTGGCAGTCAGGTGTGGGAGGGGTCTCCCAGCCTCCCCCAGGATGTACCGCAGGGCAGGAGTCAGAGGGCCGGGAGATGGCCTTCGCCGCGGCTCCCAGCACCGTCGGGGGTTGACCAGCTGACCCGTCCCCACTCTGCAGGTAGGAGGATCCTGGTAGGGGAGAGGGGATGGTCTGTGCATGCCCAGAGTTCTGCCCACTCACTCTGGGAAGTGGCTGCTCCTCCCCTGGGAGAGCCACGGGCTCCTGGCCACTGCACCCAGGGAAGGCTGCAGAGGACGGCTCCAGTGCTTGGGCCCACGGGGGAGGCCTGGATGGAGCTCCTGGCTCCTGGCTTCAGCCTGGCGCGGCGCTGGCTGCTGTGGCCGTCTGGGGGAGTGAGCCCGCGGATGGATGACCTCGCTCTCTGTCTCTTCTTCCTTCTCTCTCTAACTCTGCTTTTCAACTAAACCAATAAGCAAAGCAACCAAGTCTGCTGGACTCTGTACGCGTAGACGCGAGTGGAACGAGGGGACACAGAGGCCCGCGTGGAGCCCCTTGGGGAAGTCGGGTCCGTCTTGTCCCCGGGTCTACCCACTTCTTCCGTGTTCGCAGGGGACGCTGTGGCAGGCAGAGCGGAGCAGCAGTGAAGACATGGGCCCAGCCCCCTCCCCTCCCTGGGCTCCCTCCAGGCGCGGGGGGTGGGGTGGGGTGGGGCCTCATGTGCTCGCCCTGCACACAGTCTCCCTCCCCTCCGATTGCCTCAGAGCAAATACCTGCTCGCGCATGGAAAACCTCTGGAGCCCCTCCACGCCTCTGTGCGCCAGCCCGTGGCTGCAGGGAGAGCCCGGGCCCACAGCGGCCGCCTTGTTCTGGGCCGAACACCTCGGCCTGACCCCTGCAGTGAGCCTCTGTCCTGGTGCCATTTGGAGCAGCCCCGGCCCTCCTGAGACCGGCAGTGCCCAGGGGAGGGGTGGAGGGGAGGAGGGGCCTGCAGAGGTGAGGGGGGACCCCAGTCCTTGAGGCCCTCAGCCCTGCTCACTCTACCGTGAAGGCGTCTGCCCCAGGCCCTGTCCTGCTCCCACGCTCCTGAGGTGGCTTTTGCCACCTGACCCTCCATTTCCCAGCTTCCCCGCCTCGCTGCAGCCCCTGCCCCCTTTGCTTCTCCTTCCTCTCTCGCGTCTGCCTCCGTCCCCAGAGCTGGAGTCACTGGGTCAGGCTCCTGGGACCCCCCCGGCCCACGGGCCTCACCAGAGCAGGGGATGGTGCCATGAGACTTTGAGTGTCTGCCTCTCCCACCCCCAACCCCACTCTGTCCTTCAAAAATATTTATTTATTTGAAAGGCAGAGTGGCAGACACAGAGGGAAACACAGAGAAAGAATCTTCCATCCACTGGTTCACTCCCCAAATGGCTGCAACAGCCAGTTCCGGGTGGGGCCGAGGCCAGGAGCCTGGAACTCCATCCAGGTCTCCCATGTGGGGGGCAGGGGCCCATCTTCCTCTGCCTTCCTGGGTGTGTTAGCAGGGAGCTGGATGAGAAGTGGAGCAGCCAGGACTTGAACCGGTGTCACTGTGGGATGCTGCACCACGACGCCGGCCCCCACCCCTTCTCTTTCCTTCCACCCGCACTCCACAGTACATGTCTGGCGCTGTCTTGCCGCCCGCTGAGCCCAGTCAGAGCAGCCAAGGTCAAAGCTCCACCTGCCTGCCCCTGTGTAGACACGGCCGTCATCACGGCCTCTTGCAGGGAAGACACGGCAGAGGGGGTGCAGCCGGCTCACGTCATCCTGGGAATAACAGCAGCTGGCGTTCTGAGGTCCAGCTGCACCCAGAAGACGCACACTTGACTTCCGGACAGTGCCGGGACTGCCAGAGCAGCACGGGAAGCCACTGGGGACGCCAAGAGTCGCTTGGCGAAGTCGTGTGCTAGACCTCTCGCATTCCAGGATGCACGGACATACCCACGACGGCTGTTTTTCAAAATACAGTCATCCTGGGGAATTTCAGGAGTCAAACCCTTAAAAACCTGCAAACTCTGGTTTCAGAATGAGCCTCTCGACTCGCGGCTTCTTTGCTCTTCTTGGGCTGTGTGGCTTTGCAGATGGGGTGCAGGGCATGGCCCAGCGTCCGTGCAGGCTGTCCTGGCACGGCACCCTGGGCTCTCTGATCTGAGAATGCTTTCCCTTTGAACAGGGACAGACAGGGGACGCCAGGGTCACTCACAAGCACGCAGGAGACTGCCACACGCGAGAGACACTGGAGGAGCTCTGATTTGTTGGGGGAACACCTGGGAGCTTTTGGATGGTGACGCTGCCCTGAGCCCCAGCCTGCGGGGTCTTGGGGTGCGGCTGGCGAGCACCCAGGGTGGCTGAGCAAGGACCACAGGGTCCCAGGCTTCGGGGGAGGGGTGGAGGCCCCACTTCCTCCAGGTGTCCCTTAGGCGGATTTTCCAATCAGACTGTTGGCTGCAGGCGGCCGTCCCCTCTCCTGTGGCTTGGCCATCAGCTCTCTCTGGAAAGTCCGGGCGCTGGCCGCCTGCCTGCCTGCGGCTGACTCGCTGCCGACAGCTGCACAGAACAGCTCTGTTAGCCATCGGGGCCAGTGACAGCATTTCAGGTGCATTTCTTCATAGTTTGCAGGAGCCACGCCCCCGCGGGCAGACACCTGTGTCCTGAAGTCACAGAAGGAATGAGGCCCCTCCCCTGTGTCTGACCCACACAGGGGGCAGCGCTAAGCAGGCAGAGAGGCCAGCGCAGCTGAGCAATCAGCCTTGAGCCTGACAACTCAGTTCCTTAGAGTGCATCCCCCCATCCCTGGAGAAATGTTTGCAAGAGCGAGCGGGGCCTGGTGTGGAGTGGACACTCAGGGCTGTGCAGCGAATATGCGGGCACTGCTCTGGGCGCCAGGCTGTGCAGTGGAGAGAAGGGTCCCAAATCCCTGGGGAGCCAGAGGAGGAACAAGGCAAGCTGTGTGTTATGTCAGCTGGGGATAAAAGATGGGGCGAGCACACCTGGAAGGCTGACCCAGGAAGGCCCCACCGACAAGGGGCCTGTGGGTGAAGCCTGCGAGGGAGGGAGCCATGTGGACGACCGAGGAGGGGTGGAGGGAATGGCGTATGCCAAGGCCCTGGGGTGGATGTCTGGTGTGTGTGGCGGCCAGTGTGGCTGCAGATGAGTGGGCAGGGGACACAGGCCACGAGGCTAGAGCAGATGGACACAAAGAACCCACGCTAGTTACACTTGCTGTGGTCTGGACAGGTCCCTGAGTTCATGTGCCGGATGCTTGATCCCCAGTGGGAAGGTGTTGGGGGGCAGGGCCTGGAAGAGGAGCTTAGCGCTGTTATCACAGGTGTGGGTTCACGTAGGAGACCCAGGAGTAGCGCCTGGCTCCAGATCAGCCCATCTCTGGCTGTGGCAGTCATTTGGGGAATGAACCAGGAGATGGAAGACCTTTGCTCTGTGTCTCTCCCTCTCTGTCTGCCTCTCACATAAATAAATAAAAAAGAAAGACAGACAGAAGGACAGAAGGACAGGAAGAGTGAGTTTGGTCTTCTTTTGTCTGTTTCCCCTGTGCTTGCCCTTCGGCTTCTGTGATGGAATGACCCAGGAACAGGGATGGGGTGACCCAGGAAGAGGGATGGGATGACCCAGGAACAGGGATGGGGTGACCCAGGAACAGGGATGGGGTGACCCAGGAACAGGGATGGGGTGACCCAGGAAGAGGGATGGGGTGACCCAGGAACAGGGATGGGATGACCCAGGAACAGGGATGGGATGACCCAGGAAGAGGGATGGGGTGACCCAGGAACAGGGATGGGGTGACCCAGGAAGAGGGATGGGGTGACCCAGGAACAGGGATGGGATGACCCAGGAAGAGGGATGGGGTGACCCAGGAACAGGGATGGGGTGACCCAGGAAGAGGGATGGGGTGACCCAGGAACAGGGATGGGGTGACCCAGGAACAGGGATGGGGTGACCCAGGAAGAGGGATGGGGTGACCCAGGAACAGGGATGGGGTGACCCAGGAAGAGGGATGGGATGATCCAGGAATAGGGCCCCTGGCAGAGGCAGGCCCTCCGGCCTCCAGGACGGTGAGAGGTAGATTTCAGCTTATTGTAAATTACCTGGTCTCAGGTATTCTGCACAAAGTAGACAAAGACAGAAGCCCCATTTTCAAAACCGCCCAGGGGAAAGACTGCTGACGGGGCCGGCGCTGTGGCGGAGCAGGTTAACACCCTGGCATGAAGCACCGGCATCCCATATGGGCGCTGGTTCTAGTCCCAGATGCTCCACTTCCAATCCAGCTTTCTGCTGTGGCCTGGGATAGCAGTAGAAGATGGTCCAAGTGCTTGGGCCCCTGCACCCACATGGCAGAGCCCGAAGAAGCTCCTGTCTTCGGATCAGCGCAGCTCCGGCCATCGTGGCCAGTTGGGGAGTTAACCATCAGATGGAAAACCCCTCTCTCTCTCTGCCTCTCCTCTCTCTGTGTAACTCTGATTTTCAAGTAAATAAATAAATCTTTTTTTTTTTTTTTGACAGGCAGAGTGGACAGTGAGAAAGAGAGACAGAGAGAAAGGTCTTCCTTTGCCTCCAATGGCTGCCGCGGTTGGCGCGCTGCGGCCGGCGCACCACGCGCATCTGATGGCAGGAGCCAGGTGCTAGGTGCTTTTCCTGGTCTCCCATGGGGTGCAGGGCCCAAGCACTTGGGCCATCCTCCACTGCACTCCTGGGCCACAGCAGAGGGCTGGCCTGGAAGAGGGGCAACCGGGACAGAATCCGGCACCCCTACCGGGACTAGAACCCGGTGTGCCGGCGCCGCAAGGCGGAGGATTAGCCTGTTGAGCCACGGCACCGGCCGTAAATAAATAAATCTTAAAAAAAAAAAAAAAGACTGCTGACGAAGGTTATACAGTGATGGCGCCATGACAGCATTGGGTAAAACGGGCCCCAGTATGGATGGCTGAGAATCTGTGTTTGTGGAAGTCACAGGAGCAGGCAGGTGGGGCCCCTCGGGCCTGGGTCAGGTTGGCTGAGCTGAGATCTTCTGTGCACGGCACAGTGGGCTCCTTGTACCCCGCGGGGGGCACCCCCTTAGGTGGGAGACAGGGTCTGAGCTCTGTACCCTTCCTATAGATGAGTGACAGTGGACGGAGTCTGCGCTCTTCCCCTGGGCCTGGGGCTGCACCTCCCCGCAGCGCTCTGTCCTTGTGCCTGCGTCCCCTGACATGGCAGCCAAACCCTGCTCGTCCACGTGGAGGAAGATCTACCTTGGCTTCGGTTCCTAAACCACCTGCTGCTCCAGATCCTTCCCCTCTGCCCAGTGGTGGCTTCGGGTTTTTGGAGGTGGAACCATCGCAGCCTATGACGCGCATCTGATTATTCGGGAATCTTAGCCTCCTGCCGTGCTCCCTCCCCGCCTCGACCCCCCACAGCCGCTCAGGGCTCAGATGCACTGGACAGCGGCATCTCGCCTCTTGCTGTGTCTGAGGTCATCGGTCACTGTCATGGAAGGCCAGCTGGCCCTTCTGCCCTAGGCAGTTTCCCCAGGAACCTCTGTGGAGCTGGGGAGCATCAGCATATGCATGCACTTCCTGGGGCTGGCGTGGCGGCCTCACAGGTAAAGCCACTATAGTGTCGCATCCCACGTGGGTGCCGGTTTGAGTCCCGGCTGCCCCACTTCCGATCCAGCTCTCTGCTGTGGCCTGGGAAAGCAGTGGAGGATGAAGATGGCCCACGTCCTTGGGCCCTTGCACCTGTGTGGGAGACCCAGAAGAAGCTTCAGGCTCCTGGATCAGATCAGCCCAGCTTCAGCCGTTGTGGCCATTTGGGGAGTGAACCAGCGGATGGAAGACTTCTCTCTTTGCCTCTGCCTCTCTGTAACTCTTTCAAATAAATAAATAAATCTTTAAAAAAAAATAAAAGCATGTCCTGAGCCCTTGCAAGCCCTGGTTTCTGTTCTCGCCAATGTGGGGAGCTGGCCGAGACGCTCTGGCTTGTGGGACAGTGTCACCTATGGAGGTGGCTTCTGGGGCAGTCTGAGTCACTCTCCGGCCACACAAGTGGAGCCATCCTGGAACAAATAATTAAAAAAAAAAACAAAAAACCAAAACCCCAACCACCCTACCCTGTTTCCTGGCAGTTCTGAAGCTCCGGAGGGGGTGGCCCAGGAGTGAGATGTTGCGACACCCGGGGGCAGGTTGTAGAAGGAAGCGCCGTGCTCTGAGAAACTTGGACGTGACTTCCTCTCAAGGAGGCCGCCACCCAGCTAGGTCTGCTTCCGAGTGGGCAGTGAGAGGGGCCAGGCCAGCCTGAGCACGCTGCGGGGAGGCGGCCCTGGCCGTGGACGCACGAGGTCTGGACTCTAGTAGGGACCGGTCACGGGCTAGTGGCTCTGAGTGTTCAGCTGGAATCCCAGCTGTGCTGGGAACTGACCTCATTCGTGAAGTAAACATTGAATCAGAGACCAGCAGGCCTAACCCTGCTGAGGGGGGGCAGCTCGGACCTCTGTGCAGTTAGGGAGCTGCCAGGGGGGCTGGCGATCCAATGAGTTCATTACCTTCGCCTGCCAGCCTCATGGGGAGCCAGTTGCCTTGTTGCGGTCAACATTATTTGTATGAAAATGCTCTCCTTACATTTTGGTTTTTGGGCTCCAGATAATGCACTGGAAAGCAGCGTAGACTAGCAACTGGAAGACAATACTGGGAATCCACTGACTGGCGCCCACTCCTGGCCCCGTCCGTAGCGCTCTGAGCGTGCCAGCGGTAACCGCACCGGGCCTCAGGGACTGTCCCTGGGAGGCGGCCGGTGCAGCCTGCTCCCGTGTTGTGATCCCATGTTGGCTGGAATCCTGGGTGTCAGTGCAGGGTCACTGGGTGCACTGGGATTGTTCCGAGTCTGTGTGCCCGCGCCACGGCTGACCCACGCCCTGGAGATCCCCATCGCGCCTCCCTCCTTCCTTTGTGCGTGGTTCACTCGGGATGAAAGTTTGTGATTCCACTGTAGTCCGGACCACTGATTGCAAAGAGGTTTAAAATCTGGGGTAAGATCATTTCCAATTATCCCTCCTTTTCCATGTTTACTTCTTCTCCTTTTTAAAAAGATTTATTTATTTATTTGAAAGGCAGAGCTACAGAGAGGCAGAGGCAGAGAGAGAGAGAGAGAGAGAGAGAGAGAGAGAGAGAGAGAGGTCTTCCATCCGCTGGTTCACTCCCCAGATGGCTACAACGGCCGGAGCTGCACCGATCTGAAGGCAGGAGCCAGGAGCTTCTTCTGGGTCTCCCATGCAGGGTGCTGGCTGCAGACTGTGTCTGGCTCACAGCAAGAACTCAGGCAATGCTGGGCTTTGTGCTGTGGCAGACGGGGTCATTAACTGCCCCAGTGCTGGGAGGTCAATGTGCTGGCACCCAGTGTCTGCTGAGGGTGTGATGCTCACGTGGCAAAAGGCAGCAGGGTGTGGGGGCTGGACGTGTTCCCTCACGCTCCTAAGCGCACCTGACGCCACTTGTGACCGACCAGCGCCCCCAAGGCCCGCCCCCCCACCGCCATCTCCGTGGGGACTGAGTACAATGACGCCGTTGTTCAAGGCCCATTGTCGCTGTTGCTGCTGTTGATGGAGGAGCTTGAGCAGAGCGCGTGGGAAGCTCACGTGCACGCGACTGACACGTTTACCAGGCGCACTTCAGCAGCTCCTCCTCAGGCATGGTGAAAGGAAGTCAGGTGACAGGAAGTGAGGTTTCACTCTGTCGGTTGACTCAGTTACCTCATTTCTTCTGTCTCCCTTTCTTCTAAAAAAAAAAAAAATTATCTAGGGCCTGTGTTGTGTTTTAGCGGGAGCGGGTTAAGCTGCTACCTGCAATGCTGGCGTCTTCTGTGGACCCTGGTTCAAGTCCTGTTTGCTCAACTTCTGATCCAGCTCCCTGCTAATGGTCTGGGAAAGCAGTGAAGGATGGCCCAAGTGCCTGGGTCCCCGTCACCCACAAGGGAGACCTGGAGGAAGCTCCTGGCTCCTGGCTTTGGCCCGGCCCAGCCCTGGAGCCACTGTAGCTCTCTGGGGAGTGAACCAGAAAACGGCAGCGCTCTCCTCCTCTGTGTCCGCCCTCTCTCCCTGTAAGGGGCTGGGCCCTTCCTGAGACGAGGAACACAGGCAGAGCGCAGTGCCCACGAGCTCGGCGGGGGGAGCTGCGGGCTTCTGCCGGGTTCTTTGAGGAATCACAGAGCATCAGGGCCACCGGGCCTGTTTTTAAACATTTATGGGGGATGAACTGCAGGCTGAGGGCTTGGTGTGTATCCTGGGCAAAGCTCTGGAGGATGAACCAGTGTTAATCCAGCAGAAAGAAAGGGTCAGCAGGTCTGGCGCTGTGGCGTAGTAGGCTAAGCCTCTACCTGCGGTGCCAGCATCCCGTATGGGTGCTGGTTCGAGTCCTGGCTGCTCCTCTTCCCATCCAGCTCTCTGCTAGGGCCTGGGATAGCAGTGGAAGATGGCCCAAGTGCTTGGTCCCCTGCACCCACGTGGGAGACCAGGAAGAAGCTCCTGGCTCCTGGCTTTAGGTCGCTCAGCTCTGGCCGTTGCAGCCAATTGGGGAGTGAACCAGTGGGTTGCCTCTCCCTCTGTAACTCTACCTCTCAAATAAATAAATAAAAATATTTTTAAAAAATATTGAATGAGCCGGCGCCGTGGCTCAACAGGCTAATCCTCCGCCTTGCGGCGCCGGCACACCGGGTTCTAGTCCCGGTTGGGGCGCCCGATTCTGTCCCGGTTGCCCCTCTTCCAGGCCAGCCCTCTGCTGTGGCCCAGGAGTGCAGTGGAGGATGGCCCAAGTGCTTGGGCCCTGCACCCCATGGGAGACCAGGAAAAAGCACCTAGCACCTGGCTCCTGCCATCGGATGAGCGCGGTGCGCCGGCCGCAGCGCGCTGACCGCGGCAGCCATTGGAGGGTGAACCAACGGCAAAGGAAGACCTTTCTCTCTGTCTCTCTCTCTCACTGTCCACTCTGCCTGTCAAAAAAAAAATATATTGAATGGGTCATCATGAGGGCCAAGTTGGGTTCTCGAAGTGACGCCTTTGTGCTTGAGGAATGGGACCCCCGAATTGAGTTGTGAGGATCGAGAGCCCGGGCTGGGCCCCAAGAGCTCCCAGCTACACTTAGTTGTGTGTGTGACGAAGGTAGAGGTGCATAGAACAGCGGGATTGAGTGACAGGGACAGTGCACACCAGACGCGAGTGCGGGCAACTGCCCCACCCAGCCTGGGTTCACCTGTTTTGTAGGATAAGAGGGGGTGCTCGAGGCAGGGCCTGATTGAAGATTTAAGGGGGCAGGGCACAGGGCGGGTCTCCAGGAAGGGGTCATGGCGTCTGGGGCCTGTGGAAAGTACAGCTCAGTTGCACGCCGGGGAGCGGGTGTGTCGAGCCGTGTTGAACCGGCACTGAAGGTGATTCGTGTGGGGCACATGCTCGGGCCTCCCTCCTGTCCCTCACTGCCCCCCTGCCTGGGCCACAGCAGCGGAGATGTCTCCCTAGATTGGGGGAGGGGCTTTGAGAGTAACCTGAGCATTTCCCACGGATCCTTCAGGAGGAAACAGTGGCAGAGAGACTGCCAGGACTTGAAGGCACATTCCCATGAAAGGGGCTACTGTTTTCTCAAGGGCGTATGGCCAGCGGGGGCTCGGATTGGAGTCCCTGCTCAGGCCCTGTGTCTGTCTGGGTGCCTGGGACTCCCGAGCCTGGCCGGGTGGGACTAACAGTGGTGGGAAGGTGCCTTCCCATGGCCTTCTCCACTGGCATGCCAAGCCCTTGACCCTCAGCTCTGTAGCACTCCATCAGCCCCAGGGATGAGGCCAAAGATAACTGCCTATGACTGTGCAAACGACGCCAGGCCGGGGAGGAAGGCCAGCGTGTTGGGGCTGCAGAATCAGAATCCAAAATTATCTCAACAGGAAGGAATGGCTGGTTGCATCCAAGAAGATAAAACTTAACTGGAATGCATGTAAGGTCTTGCCTGTCGCTCCAAATCTTGATTGCAAAAGTATAGGATGTGTTTGGGAAATGGGTCCAATCTAACCCGTAATCAAAGAAATGCAAGTTAAAGTAATCATGAGATAATCCTTTCCCCCTATCAGATGGGCAGTGGTCAGGAGGACAATGGCCTATGCTGGTGGTGGGTGTGGAGAAGCAGGCTCTCTTACAAACTGCTGTGGGCAAACAAACAGAAGCACCTTCCGGAAGGTATCTGGAGGGTGATAAAAGCCACCCTCTGTCACGCTGCTCCATTACAGAAATGCACCTGTAAGGAAAGGATTCTGTGTTAGGGTCCTCCTAAAAGCACTTCCGAGAAGAAGATAGACTTTGGGGTGGGAAGGGGGAAGCTTGCCCTTTTTCGTTTTGGCTGGGGAACAGAAATCCACAACGTCCTCAGAAGGGCACCACACAGCGACCGTCAACGCAAGGACTGAGGCCATAAAGAGAAGCATCAGGATTCGTGAAGCTGAAGTCCAACCAGGGCGTGGGAGGGCGCGATCAGGCCTGAACTCACGCCCCAGACGCTCAGCACCAATTCCGCCCCGCAGAGGACGGGCTGGCTGTCTGCTAGTGCCGGGTGCCCTGTCGGGGCCGTGGAGGGGCAGACACAGCCCTTTAGCTGTCGGGATAAGATGCCTGGCGTGATCGCTTCCAGCTCAAAGAGGCACCGCGCCTCTGATGTATGGGCCCATGACAGGGGCAGAGTGGGCACGCAAGGGGGAGGCAGGTGGGAGCGCCCGCGCCCCCTTCCAGGCATGAAACAGAAGCCTTCCCGCTGCCCAGCACCGCCTGGTGCATCAGTGGTTCCCCGACGCTGAGCCTAACGGAAGCTTGTGGCCGAGCCCGGGAAGGCGATGAAGGGCGAGAGCGCCTCCTCTCAGACCACCCCCCCGGGTTTGGGCATCCTGAAGGCAGACGGGGGTACGTGTTTCTCTATCTCCGCCTTTTCTCTTTTGTACCAGTCTCGTCAAAAACTGCATCCCCACCAGCAGCCACACCTGTCCCGGCAGCTGCAGAACTGCTGGGTTGGCTTCTCTGCTGCTAAGCACTTCCTGGCCTCTGTCCATTCAGTCCTCTCGTCGACCATGGCAGGCGGCCATTGTGAAAAGTACCCCCCACCCCGTAACCTCACGACGTGATTCTCACCGTCATGCTAACTGTGGGGAGAGCGGTAGCCCCCCTCCAACCCATTTGTGGCTGGAGTCCTCTTGTCCTAAGACGACTCTTAGCACACCACTCCAAGGCCTTCTATGTGCTGCTCCCTCCACCAAACCCCGGGGCAGCTCCTTGGAGACGCCTTGTTCTGAGCCCAAGCTGCGTGGGCCACTCCTTGCCTGTGCCTTGTCACAGCCCTTCTACCAGAGGGCTCCTACGCATGTCTGTCTCTCCTCCCTGTGCGTAGGGCCGAGCTGTGCCCTACTCCTGCCCCCTGCCCCCAGTACAGCAGAAGGTGGCTGTACGGGGAGGCTGGGCCATCTGAGTGGCGGACATTTAGCCGAGTGAGGAAGAGACTGCTTGCAACATGTCAGAGTGCCCATGTTCAAGTCCCGGCTCTGCTTCGGTTCAGCGTCCTCGCATTGTGCACCCTGGGAGGCAGAGGATGATGGTTCGCAGAGCTGGGCCCCTGACACCCATGTGGGAGACCCGGATGGAGTTCCGAGTTCCTGACCTCTGCCTGGCCCAGGCCTGGCTGTTGCAGGCATTTGGGGACTGAGCCAGCAGATGGAAGATCTCTCTTTAAAATAAATAATTTTTTAAAAAATAAATTAGGACAAGGGAGAGGCACCAGGGCTGTGCACACATAGAGGAAAGACCAGTGAGGACACCATGAGCAGGTGCCCATCTGTAAGTGAAGGAGACAGCAAACCCGCCCGCACCTTGGTGTTGGTCTTCCAGCCTCCAGACTGGGGGAGCTACGGCTCTGCTGTCCCAGTCTGTGTGCCTTCCTCCTGGCAGAGCAGGAAGCCACGCCCTCACCTGATTCCTTCCACGATATCCGAATTTCCTTCATCACGCATGTCACACCTGCGGGACAATCACTTGTCTGGTGACCACATGGCTGCTGTCTACCAGTGTAGACCCCCGGGCAGCAAGGACACGGCACATTCGGGTTCTCTGGGGTCGCCTCCAGCAACGAGCCTAGTGCCTGGTGCTTAATCTTGGCGAATGAAAACATGGGGTGTTATTTTGCCCACACTGAAAATGAGGAAATCGGGACAGGCATTTAGCCCACCAGGAAAGACACTCACGTCCCACATTGGTGTACCCGGCTGTGACACCTAGCTCCCGCTCCTGATTCCAGCTTCCCACTAATGCAGCTCTGGCTCGAGTGGTTGGATTCCTGCCACTACTGGGGAGACCTGGGTTGAGTTCCTGGCTCCTGGCTTCAGCCCCCTGGGTACTATGGGCACCTGGGGAGTGGACCAGTGGATGGCAGCTCTATGTATTTCTGTTGGTCTGTCTCTCAAATAAACTTTAAAAGTACTAAACAGGGTGCCCACACTGTGGCACAGTGGGCTAACGCCCTGGCCTGAAGTGCTGGCATCCCATATGGGCGCCAGTTCGATACCCAGCTGGTCCACTTTCGATGTAGCTCTTTGCTGTGGCCTGGCAAAGCAGTAGAAGATGGCCCAAGTCCTCGGGCCCCTGCACCCGCGTGGGAGACCCGGAAGAAGCTCCTGACTCCTGGCTTCAGATTGGCTCAGCTCCGGCCATTGTGACCATCTAGGAAGTGAACCATCGGATGGATGGAAGACCTCTCTCTCCTTGCCTCTTCTCTCTCTGTGTAACTCTTTCAAATAAAGAAATCTTTTTTAAAAAGTACTAAACAGCAACAACAACGGGGAAGTTGAGGCTCAGACAGTTTAAATAAACTTTAAAAAAATGATTTAGTTATTTAAAAGGCAGCTACAAAGAGAGGCAGAGGTCTTCCATCTGCTGGGTCACTTCCCAAATGACTCCAACGGCCAGGGCTGGCCAAAACCAGGAGCCAGAAGCTCCCTAGACCGCCCATGTGGGTGCAGGGGCCCAAGCACCTGGGTCATCTTTCACTGCTTGCCCAGGCGCACTAGCAGGGAGCTGATGGGAAGTAGGGCAGCCGGGAATCGAACCGGTGCCCACACAGGATACCAGTGCTGCAGGCGAGGACTACCTGCTACACCACAGCGCCAGCCCCTAAAGGAACCATCTGATACTGGGTCAAGAAGTCGCTCAAACTGATTTCTGGGCTCTGCGCCTGGCCCCGGAGGATGCGGGAACCGCCCACTCAGGCGGCACGAGAGCGGCCCCCACAGCCTCCCGCGCCCCTTCGAAACGTGCCCGACGTCAGCTGACCGGGACTCCTCCAATCCCGTCTCGCGGGGCGGAGCTCGGCGCCCCGTCTCCACAGCAACGCCTGCGCCGTCCGCGCTGCGGGCGTCGGGCCGCTGGCGGCGCTCTCGGATGACGTCACGAGACGGCGGCGCTTGCGTGACGTATCAGCCCTGTCTCCCTAAAGGGGCTGCGTGAATTCTCAGGTACTAAGGGGGCACGACCTGGGACGGTGCGCGTGTGCAGCGCTAAAGCTCCAGCCGCGAGCGAGCGCGTCCGTCTCCGGCGGCTGGTTTGGGGGTCCCGGCTTCTGCCCCTTGCCCTGTAGGCGCCGCCCGCTTTCCAAGCTGGTGCCCCTGCCCCGGGCGCGCTGGGGCGACCAGGTTGTCCTCAGGGTGGGTGAAGCGTCCGAGGACCGGCCTTCGCTGGCGTGGTGGTTCCTGCCTTCAGCCTTGTAGCCGGGACCCCCGCAGCGGACTCGCTAAGTAAACGGACTCCGGAAAACACGGAGTTTTGTTTTTTTTTTTTTTTTTTTGTCACTGCCATGCACTTGGGATTCCTGTACTCAGTTCCTCATTGCCTCACTGAGGACCCCCGCTATGGGGTGCACAGCCCCCGCCGGCACGATAGCGCATCCCACCCATCCACCCATCCGTCCATCCGCCCACCCACCCATACCCACCCATCTGCCCACCCACCTGTCCATCCATCCACCCGTCCGTCCATCAGTTCACCCACCCAATCACCCACCCACCCATCCGTCCATCCGCCCACCCACCCATACCCACCCATCTGCCCACCCACCCGTCCATCCATCCACCCGTCCGTCCATCAGTTCACCCACCCAATCACCCACCCACCCATCCGTCCATCCGCCCACCCACCCATCCATCCACCCGTCCGTCCATCAGTTCACCCACCCAATCACCCACCCACCCATCCGTCCATCCGCCCACCCACCCATCCATCCACCCGTTCGTCCATCAGTTCACCCACCCACCCATCCGTCCATCCGTCCATCCGCCCACCCACCCATACCCACCCATCTGCCCACCCACCCGTCCATCCATCCACCCGTCCGTCCATCAGTTCACCCACCCAATCACCCACCCACCCATCCGTCTATCCGCCCACCCACCCATCCATCCACCCGTCCGTCCATCAGTTCACCCACCCAATCACCCACCCACCCATCCGTCCATCCACCCACCCACCCATCCATCCACCCGTCCGTCCATCAGTTCACCCACCCAATCACCCACCCACCCATCCATCCATCCATCCATCCGTCCATCCGCCCACCCACCCACCCATCTGTCCATCCGTCTGTCCATCAGTTCACCCACCCAATCACCCACCCACCCATCCGTCCATCCGCCCACCCACCCATCCGTCCACCCATCCGTCCACCCACCCGTCCATGCAGGTGACACTGCTGGGGACGGGCAGGTCACACCGATCCTGGGGAGAATGAAGTGATTCTAGCGTGAGGCTGCGATGCAGACAGACATCAGATAGACATCGTTAGGTGGGGCTGAGCCCTCCCACGGGCGATCTTCCCCACGCTGCCAGGGCTCTGACTTCCAGAAACACTGTGCTGATAGTCCTGGGCGGAAGTCCGCAAGCTGCACGCCCGGACACCCTCCGCCCAGCAACAGGGCTGTAGGGGGGGGGGGGTCCTAGCTGCAGAAGCTGCAGTCTGGGGGCACGCTGGGCTCTCAGTGCCCGGCTGAGCCCCTGCCTGTGGCCTGCCGGGCGTGTTCTGTTTAGTCATTGCTGCTGCTGTCTGTCTCTCTCACTCTGGAATTCTTTCCCTGTGCAAACACAACACCAGCACCAAGGCTGAGAATTTGAAGGTGAACCCTGGCCCTGCCCCTTCCTTGATGTGTGATTTTAGGTGCGTTAGGAACACTCTGCTGCCAGTTTCGTGATTGGTAAAACATGGGCGTGGGGGTGCCTGCCTCCCAAGGTGAGAGAGAGCTACAGCTTCTTGCTCCGGCCTGGGGAGCCCTTTCTTTCTGCTTCCTTATGTTTCTTCCTTTTAGAAGAATAAAAAAAAAAAAATAAAGGAAAAAGGGTCTGTCTCCACCCTCCCACAGGGTGCCCCCAGCAGTGGGAAGACAGCTGCCAACCGCACACGGGCTCACGGTCTGTGCAATCTCCTCCAATTGTTGTAAAAACAGCTTTCTCCCAGACGCTGCCTTGGTGGGCCTGTGTGCCGAGGCCAAGTGGTGTTTACGTGGGGCCCTCCCACCTCACCCCCAGACCCATCTCATCCAGAGGGAGGAGCAGTGCCTATCCTGCGCTTGTCCCGGGCCAGGAGCCCGGGTCAGACCCCGGGTGGCTGTCTGAGGAGGGCCCTGCGCCGGGGCGTCGGGCCGGTGTCTGGCGTCCTTGTCACCACAGCTCTGTGGTTTGCAGCTCTGTCTGCGTCTGAGTCGCAGCTCCCAGCGCTGCACGCGGGCGACGCTCTCAGCCAGACCAGCACAGCTCTCAGCGGAAGCAGAGACCAGATGTTCTGGGTTTCCTGTCGGTGCTTGCACAGCTGTGGGGTCTGTGGTTGTGGTTTGTCCGTCTCGGCCTCATGTGAGAGACGGAGACGGGCTGACGGGAAGCCTCTCCGCCTGCCCCCCCCCCCCGGGGGGGGGGCCTGACTGATCCCGTCCACGGGAACCTCGCAGTCACAAGTTTCCTGAAATCCCCACGCTGGAGGCTCCCAGGAAGCGGCTGCCTTCCCTCATGCTGAGGCCATGGCTGGTGCTCGGAACCTGGGGACCAGGGAAACCTCTCCAGATCCGCTGAACCGAGTGAAGCCAAGGCCAGGCGGCCACAGGCTCCAGGCCGGTGCCCGGCACAGAGCAGCCACGCCAGCCACTCAACACATGAAGGAATGGAGGAGGAAGGGGGTGGGGCGGGCGTCCCTTCTCCTCCACCACTGTGGCTTCAGACAAGGGCTTAGAACAGTACCCTGCTATCAGCTGTGGGCAGTTTAACCTCTGGCCTGGTGGCCCTGTCTGTGAAAGGGGGACAGGAACACCTACTCACCAGGTCGCAAAGGCCTCGTGCGCCACCCTACGTGGATTTGCCCTTGGTAACCGCTCCGTGGATGCTGGGTTTCCCTTTCTCCTTGCAGCAGTGTGTTTAAGGAGACGTCCTGAAAAGCAGGATGAACCAGAACCACCCAAACTTGGTCCCGGGAGAGCTGCCTGGGGGGGGCAGCAGAACGGGAGGACCGGGGCTGGAGGGTGGGCTGGGGAGGGGAGGGGGCCCAGCGTCCCAGGAGCTGTAGGCTCTGGAGGGGAGCGCCCAGTGTCCTCTGGTGTGGAGCTGGGTCAGTGCCCCAAGTGTAGAGGGGGCATGGACAGTGCTCTCCCGCCCCTCAGCTTGGGGATGACCTGGGTGGTGCTGGCGGCTTTGAGTCTGGGCAGCAGGCAGCTCCGTCTTTCAGCTCTACCCCAAACCCCTTCTGGCGCCCCGCTCGCTACGACACGTGGAGCCATTAGGGCCTTTGCAGTCCAACGGGCCGAGTTCCGGTGCCGACTCTGACACTTAGCCCCGCTCCTTCGCCTCTCTGGGCCTCTCTTCATTTGTAAAATAACAGGCACATTGGTAGGCAGCTGTGCAGGTTAACTGAGTCAACATATGTAAAGTCCTTAGGACAGCAGCTGGCACATGGGAGAGGATCAACAAGCGTTAACTGTCCCACGCACGGGTGACTGACTCGTGACAGCCTGCCCATGGGTGGGTTCTGTTATTAGCTCCATTGTACAGGTGAGAAAACAGGCACAGGCCAAGTGGTGTCTGCAGAGCCGCACGGGTAGTGAGTAGCAAGGCTAGACTATTTTGCCTCATTCTGGTGCGTGAGGTCTTTACCTGCCCAGCTGCGTCTCCCTCCTGGGACCTTCCACTACCTCTGCCGGAGGCGTGGCCTCTTCCTGCAGTCCAGGGTCTCGTCGCCTGCACCGTCCAGCTGGATTTGCCTTTCAGATCGAGGTCCTGACTCTCCACGATGCTCCCTTGCAGGGTGCCTTCTGTATGCTGTTGCTGTTGCTCTTGGCAAGTGCGCTTGTCAGGTGGCCTGGAGGGTTCCTGGATTTTATTTTTAAAAGATTTCTTTCTTTATTTGAAAGGCAGATTCACAGAGAAGCAGAGGCAGAGAGAGAATGAGCTTTCTGCTGGTTCATTCCCCAGATGGCCACAATGGCAGAGCTGTCCCAATCCAAAGCCAGGAGCATCTTCCCAGCCTCCCATGTGGGTGCAGGGGCCCAAGGACTTGGGTCATCTTCTACTGCTATCCCAGGCCACAGCAGAGAGCTGGATTGGAATTGGAGCATCTGGGACTTGAACCAGCGCCCATATGGGATGCTGGCACTACAGGTAATGGCTTTACCTGCTATGCCACAGCGCCAGCCCCAAAGTACCTGTATTTTAACCCAAAGCAGTGACTGTGGTGGAAGAATTTCAGGCATGCAACAGGTGGTTGGCAGGAAGTTTTTTTTTTTTTTTTTTTTTTTTTTTAAGATTTTACTTATTTATTCGAGAGGCAGAGTTACAGACAGTGAGAGGGAGAGACAAAGAGAAAGGTCTTCCTTCTGTTGGTTCACTCACCAAATGGCCACAACGGCCAGAGCTGTACTGATCCAAAGCCAGGAGCCAGGAACTTCTTCTGGGTCTCCCAAATGGGTGCAGGAACCCAAGCACTTGGGCCATCTTCTACTGCTTTCCCAGGCCACAGCAGAGAGCTGGATCAGAAGAGGAGCAGCCGGGACTAGGACCGGTGCCCATATGGGATGCTGGTACCACAGGTGGATTAACCTACTGCGCCACAGGGCCAGCCCCAGGAAAGTTTTTTTTTTTTTTTAAATGTATGTTTATTTTCATCTAGGAAGAAAGAAGGAGAGTGAGAGCAATATTTTTCATTAGCTAGTTCTCTTCCCAAATGCCCACCCCAGCAGTGAAAGCCAGGAGTCTAGAACTTCATCTGCATCTCCCATGTGGGTGGCAGGGGTCCATGCACTGAGCCAGCCTCAGGATGCATTAGCAAGAAGCTGGATGGGAAGTGGAGTAGCCGGGACTTGAATCTGCACTCTGATAAGGAATACGGGTCCTAAGCCGCCTCTCCTGCTCTCACTGTTAGGAACCAAGACCAGGGACCATCGTGAAGATGCCTTGTGCTGTGAAATGCCAGGGAGTATCAGAGAGGTCCATGTTTATGCTAACGCTCAACCACGTGCTATAGAGAACTATAAGGAGGCATAGACAGGCCCAGGCCCAAGCCGCAGAAATTCCTGACATCTTCGAGGCCCCCAGATGGAAGCTCATGAGCACTCTTGGGGTGAAGGCTGCTGTCTCATGCGTGCTACTGAGCAACATGGCAAAATAGCCCAGAGCACCCTGGAAGCTGTGCCGGTCATGGCGTGCCAGGCACCTCTGTGCAACGGCCCTGGCGCTGGTGGTGGACAGTGAAGTTTGCCTCCTGCTCATGGGCCACATCCCAGCAGGTGGGCGGGCTGTCCTGCTCCCCAGCCAGCCAGAGGTCCTGCCCTGCACCCCAAGGTGCTCAGCTGTCCTCTGTGGTACAGCAGGCTTTGGCTTGACGATGTGGGTCTCCCCACTCCTTTCTCATTCCTGCTTCCTCCTTAAAACCCAGGAAAGACTGTGGCCACCTCACACAGCCAGCAGTCGCCCAGAGGAGCCCCAGGACAGGCGACTGACACAGCCAAGAAAACCCAAGGTCAGGCTGAGCACAGCGCGGCCGAGTGTGACCCAGACATCTCTGGAAGTGGAGAGCGCTGGGCTGGGGCAGTGTTCTTTCTGGGGTGCAAAGTTTGAGAGTTTGCCCCGAGACACCGTTCCTTCGCAGAGCGTTGGCGGATCAGTGGCTCGCTCCTGCTTCCCCTGAAAGCAAGCCACAGCCGCCATTGCTGTGCTAACAGAGCTGAGCAAGCTGCAAGCCAGGGGTGTAGGTGGCTGGAGTGGCTCTGCAGAGAGCAGCTGGCTCAGGAAGTCCTTGACGTTTCTGCACAATGTGGCTGGCAGCTGTCGGGGGTGGGAGGAGGGAGGCAGACACAGCCTGGGCCTTGCTTCTGGAGGAGTCCATGTTGGCTGGACTGCCCCTGCAGGGGGATCAGCCTTGGCCAGGTCAGTGTCAGGGGTGGAGGGTATGTGGAGGATGCTTTTCTGGGATCCATGCAGGCAGCGTTGTGCTCAGCAGGACGCGTTCCCTGTCGCTCCTGTCTGACCTGCCTCTGCTCGTTTTGGTGGCAAAACATCTTTTCCTTATTTCACTGGTTTAGGTGGAGTTGGCTGAGCATAGGCCCAAGTGTTTCAAGAATATTTATTCATTTGAAAGGCAGAGTTATACTGAGAGGGCTGGAGAGAGAGAGAGAGACAGACAGACACAGAGGCAGAGAGAGAGAGATCTTTTCCATCTGCTGCTTCACTCCCCAAATGGCTGCAATGGCTGGGCTGGGCCTGGTCGAAGCCAGGAACTCAGAACTCCATCTGCATCTCCTACATGGGTGGCAGGGGCCCAAGCACTTGTGTTATCCTCTGCTGCCTTCCCAGGCTCATTAGCAGGGAGCTGGATCAGAAGTGGAGCAGCCAGGACTTGAAGTGGTGCGCATAAGCTGCTGCACACAAGGCAGGCCCATGTGCCTACACGTTTTAAGCTCTGGGCATGGCATGGGCAGCCTTCTTGGTCGCTTTGCTGGTCCCCATGGTGTGCACTCTCCTACGCTGGCATCACTGTGCTGGAGTCGAGAGGAATGAGTCTCCCAGTTCTGTCATGGGGGTTGATTCTAGGGTTGCGTGAGCACACGGTCCAGTGAGCCCGTGAGTCTGCAGGCTGCTGGAAGCCTGGAGCATTGGCTCAGAGCTTGGGGGTTGGCTGGGGAATGCCAGCAGCCACTGTGCCAACGGCAGGGAGAGCATCTGTGTGACAGAAGGGGAGAAAGGGCACCCCGGGACTCCCCACGTGAGCCCCGAGTCCAGCCACACCTGTAACTGATCGACTCCTGGACTTCCCAGTTTCTGAAATCAGTACTTCCTCTTCACTGTCTGGGCAGTGTGAGCAGAGCTCCTGCCACCTGCCAATAAAAATGCCACAAATAAAACAAACAGATCGCCCGTGGGGAAGCCGGCAGGGTGGTGGCTTCACAGGCAGACATCCGGCGAAACTCTCTGGGTTGGATGCTACGTGCGTGCAGCTTCTGGTTAAATAAATTATCTCTCCATTAAGTTGCTAAAAATATTTCAAAAATAGATCTGGGAGGTGATGGGTTGCAGGTGGCCTTTTCCATAGCTGACCTGTCAGGGGATGGCTCAGGCAGGAAAGTGAAAACAGAAGGAAATCGGCCAGTGCCTGCTCCACCCACAGGGCGCTGCTTATCCATGCAGCCTACCCACCTGGGGCTCCTCGGAGAGAAGCAGATGCAGGGTGGGCACCCTCACCCTGGAAGTGCGGGAAGCAGCACCCTCCCAGGCAGACGGTGGGTGTTGTCCCCTCACCAGGCCTGCACCCAGCCAGAGTCGCCACTGCTGTCCTGCCAATGCCTGGCCACAGTGGCCTCCCTGGAGGAGGTGGACCCACTCTCACTTTGTATCCCTGGGGCCTGGAGAGAGGGTGGGCTCCAGGTTGCAGAGAAGGGAAAATCTGTCTTGGCCAGAAGCCACTGGTCCCCGTTACCATGGCCTAGGGCTCGGGAGCTCCCCTCCCCAGCGTGGCCTAGGGGCAGCACCTCGCTCCAGATGGAGTCAGGAGGCAATGATGACAACAGCAGCTTCCGCTACTGCTTTCCCACGAGACCAGAGACCAGTGTGCCCGCCTCTGCCTGGCCCACACGCTGAGAGCTCAGTTCTCACCACTGCGTCGATGAGGAAGCCGAGGCTCAGGGGGGCCAAGCAAGCTGCCTAGCATCACACAGCGGGGCCTCCAAAGCTGGCTTCCCTGCTTGTAGGGGGCAGAGCGAGCTACACTTATCTGTCTTGCCCAGGAGCACCGAATGCATGGTCCTCCAGGGAGCCAGCCCAGGGGAGCGTGCTCAGCAAGGGGAGGTTTACACGCCTGCTGCGGCACGGGAGGGCTCTGATGCCAGGTCAGGGCCGGGTATTCCCAACTGGCGCGAGCCCCCTCTGCCCCACCCCCCGCCCCAGCCCTGGGGAGATGGGGAGACAGCTGCCGTGGGCCAGGTCAGCCAGGGATCCACTCATGGCGCTGCGGGAGTTGCCAGACAGTGCTGTCGTGGTGGTGGCACTACTGTCAGTGTGGCCAAGAGTTCTGGTGCAGAGCGGTTCCGCAGTCAGGAAGGGCAGGGCCATCAAGGATGTCTGGCCCTCTTGCAGGGTGGACACTGTCACACTCTGGCCTCCGGAAGCTCCCATGGGAGTCACCTCCAGTGTGCCGAGTGACTCCCCTGAAGCAAGGACCTTCCTTGGCTGCATTCCAGGGCCCTTGGTTTGGTGTCTCGGGGTGACGGGCAGGTTGGGGGCGGGGATAACATGCTGAGGGGGAGGACTGTGTGGGCACTCGAGCCAGAGCAGGCCAGGAGGAGGGGTGGTTATGAGGTTGGGAGAGGTCTGGGGTCTGCCAAGGCCGGAGGGAGCAGAGAGGCCAGGGCAGTGGGCATGCAGGAACAGGAGGGGCAGTGGGGCTGGGAGTGTGAGGTGGAAGCCAGCAGCCCAGGGCTGGGGACAGAGGGTGGGGAGGTGGAGGAAAAGCCCCGGGTGGTGGCTCCAGCCCAGCAGCACAGTCACCAACTGACTGAGAGCTGCCAACGCCTCAGGTGGCGGATCACAGCTGGTTCCCTCTGGCGGTGGGCTGAGGGGTCCCAGGGAGCCGAGCGCCAGGGTGTGTCTGTGACCGGCAGGAGGCTGAGCAGGGCCTGTGGTGTCTGTGGGCACAGAGGGGCAGAGTTATCAGGGCCCCTGAGGCTGTCTAGGTGGCAGCGGTGGGATGGCAGCTCTCTCTGCAGGGCGCTTTCTCAGGAAACGGGATTGCATTACCGGTGACCCGAGGCTTTGTTTAGTCTGGAGCCCAGCGTTTACAATCCATGGCTGGCGGAGACTTAGCAGGCGTTGGCGATGACATCATGTAATTTGCCAGCTCTCCCGGGGTGCAGGCGCTGCTCCTCTACAGATGGGGAAATTGAGGCTCAGAGTCCGGTCTCACGGGAGAAGGGGTGGCACTGGGATTTGAACCTGGATCTTTCCTCTTAGCTGGGTCCCTAGCAGCGGCCACCCAAGGGCTCTCCCACCTGAGGCTGGGCAGTGGCTCCTGCTCCAGCAGGCCTGGGGGTTCTGCCCCCAGCAGCTGGCCACCCCCCTTTCTACCTGCAGCACCCCTGCAGTGTCTGGCTGTCCTGGTTCCTCGGTGCCCACACACCCTCCCTGGGCCAGGACTGGATGCTGTGGTTGCCATAGAAAAAATCGGCACCAGGCCGGGAGGGAGAGTGGTGGGAGAAAAGCTGAGGCACCCTGGGGGCTTGGCAGGGCAGGTGGATGCTGGGAGAGGGCAGGTGGAGGGGACCAAGGGACTGGGGTGACTGTCAGCTGAAGACACTGGGAATGCCCTGAGATGGTAGAAGACATGAGGGAGGGGACTTGGCCTTCTACCCCAGGGATGTCTGGGCTAGGAGTTAAACCTGTGCCCACCTGGAGCGGCCTTGCCCCCCACCCCCTGGGTTCCTCTGGATGAGCCCTGATGACCTGCCCAGGACCCCGTGTCCCCTGCCCAGGGACGCCCTGCTCATCCCCAAAGATGCAGCTGTGCCCCGCCTCCACCGAGAAGCCTCCCCCCTCCCGTGGTATAGGGCTTCGGCCCCCACACTCCAAGCTGCTCGTCTGTGCAGATTTTAGCTCCCGCCTGCACCGGGCTATCTTTCTCTTCACCCTCCTGTCTAGCATGGCCAGGGCTCGGCTGCTGGTGGTGACAGCTGTGGGCCTCGTGGGCAAGCAGGTGCATGGGACATCAGAGGCAGAAGGCATCCCAATCCCTGTCCCCAGCAAAGCCTCACTCCATTTGGCACAATTGAAGATGGGCATTTTGGACTTAGACTAACTTGGGTTCAAGTTCATTGTCTTGCTAAGTGTGTGGCAAGCTCTTATCCTGTATTCCCACATCTGGAAATTTGAGAATTTGAAGATAATAATCTCGAAAAAGAATTTTTCTCATGAAGATGTTCATAATAAAAAGCCCCTTTCTAAGACACATATTCATAGCGGTGCTATTGGTCACGGAGAATTGGAAAGCACCCTGCAGTGGGAGAATGACTCAGTGAATCACGGTGTTATCTGCCGGATCAATACTCAGTGGACATTTTAAAAGGTGGCTTTGGTGGCTTGTGGTAACATAGGACGTTTTGCAATGATGTAAAATACGGTGTGAACTTGGCAGTGTTAAAGAAAACAACACCCTACACCCCGGCCCGCACAGGAGCCGGCCCAGGAGAGCGCTCACGGCGAGCGGGATGAGCGATGTCTCATTTCTCCTTCCGCTTGTCTTGAACAAGCGTGAATCCCTTACGTCAAGACTGATTCTACTTAAAAAAATCTTTTTTCTTCCATTGAAAGGCATGTTTGTTTCTTGTAAAAACTATGAATAGGAGAAGGAGACAATGAGCCTGCTACGATTTTTATGTCATTTTCTTCCAGTCCTTTCTCCACGTATTTCCACATCTATAAATGGTCATCTGACAAGGGCTAGGCTGGGAGGTCTCAGTGCCTAGAAGTCCTCTGCAGCTCTGGGAAAGGTGAGGCCCTGGCCCAGGTTCCCAGGGAGAGCGGGGCTCCTGCCCTGGAGCTCTGGCCGGGGTGAGCCCACCCTCAGCACACCTGGGGACTGCCCCACCCCAGCCTCCTCCAAGGCCATCCCGGGACAGCTAAGCCAGCAGTTTGCAGACTAACCCTGAACCGAAGGGAGACTTTCCCTTCAAGTGGTTTTGGCTGTCGTTAGCCACCGTGGGGGACTTTCCATCTGGTTCCATGGTTGGCCAATCAACAGCAGATTGGGCCTGGGAGCTCTGGTGGGGGCCGGCCCCGCCTGGCTCAGGTGGGGGCCCTCTCCCCAGGCTGTTGACTCACCCACCCCTGCAGGCCCTGCCCCTCACCCTTCCCAGACCCTTTGCTCTGCCTAGGAAATGCCATGAACTCAGGTGGGTCCCCGGCAGCGGCCACAGCTGTCCCTGACTCAGGACACCCCTGCCCACACACCCGCCCCCGGCTCCCGGTGGCCCCCCCCCCCAGCTGCTTTCTGATAGCCACAGCTCTGCTCCTTCTAGGTCCAAGGGGAACCAGGAGCCACTGGCTTCTGCCCAGAGCCTGTTTTCCTGTTTCCACTCAGGAGGCACAGCTGGTCAGGCCCGCCAGGCCTCCTGTGAGGGTGGGGGCAGGCCCAGGGCAGGAGAGGGAGCAGGGGGGCCCTGGGCCCCAGGCAGTGCCGTCTGAGCAGTGCCAGCGCAGCGCCAGGCACGCAGACCCCGCCCCAAGCTCGGGCTTACCTCTGTGATCGCGGAAGAGTTATTCTGCTCCCTTCTCTAAAAGCCTGAAGTCCACCCAAAAGGCGTCGGCTGAGCACCCACCGTGTGCAGAATGGGCTTCCCCCCTTTTTAGGGAAATCTTCGTCACCTCACCCTTCACCCCTCCTTAGTCAGGTCTTGGTCGCTATAGTGAAATATAGTGATGCTGTAACTCAGGGCTTTGTCACTGTAATGAAATACCTGAGGCAACTAACCATGAAGAGAAAAAGGTTTACTCAGCTCACAGTCCAGGAGGAGGTGGCCCACGGCTGCGCCCTGGGGACAGTGGAGGGTGTGCAGCAGCCGTGGGGAGGGGCGCAGGGGGGCCTGGGCAAGCCCCTCACCCAGAATTACCTTCCTCTCAGTGCGTCCTGGATGCCACTGTTAGATCGTGTGTCCACGGCCTTAGTGCCACCGACCTGTGACTTTGGGGCTTCAGTGCATGTGTTGGGGCCACACTCTGGTTAAACCCCAGTGGCCCCTCACCCTAGACATCGAGATTTGCAGTCTCAGGTCACAGCCGCTCGCCCCTGGGAGTCGGGGCAGAGTCTCGGGCAGCAGACACGGTCCCAGGAGAATGTGTGTGGTGCACACGGCCCGGGTGCTGAGTCCGAGCTGGACTTTCTTCGCAGCACTCCCTTGAATCCAGTAGGTGCCGACTTCGTGCCAGGATTGTTCCTGGGTGCCTGCGGGGTTACCATCTGGCTCTCCCCATTCCAGGGACCCAGAGGCCCACCCAGGGCTTCCCCAGAACCTGCCCTCCAGGTGCCTTGAAGAGATGAAGTTTGAGACCCAGGTGGTGGACAGGGTCTTTGAGCTCGACCCCAGAGTCTCCCCATCCTCATCCCCCCTCCCCCATTCCCAACACGCTCAGGCTCACGCACACCGGCTTCTCGGTTGAACTGGAAGAGGCGGAGAATCACAGCCCCGAAGATGCCCATGTCCTTACCCAGAGCCTGCAGGACATCACACCTTCCTGGCAGAGGGATTTTGCGGGATGATGGCGGGGAGGGGTGGGGAGAGAATCGTGAGAGGCAGGAGGTGGCACAGCAGGCGCCAGGCCGGGGAGGGCAGGTGGCTTCTAGAGGCTGGAAAGGGCCAGGCGACGGGTCCCTCCTGCAGCCACCGCGGGTCGTTAGTTCTGCTGTGGCTCAAAGGCCGGTGTGTTCAAGGCTCGCGGGGTGGTGCTCCAGGGAGAGGGTAGAGACCTGCTCCAGTGCTGGTGTTTCAAAGGTGGGCCTGGCGGAGGCCCTGTCCTCGGAGGCGTGGCCGGAGGGTGGCGCCAGCTGAGTCCAGCCAGTTGCTTTCTCTCTGCTCCCTGTGGGCGCCTCCCTCGGCATTTGTTCTGCCTTCTGCTGTCCCCGACGCCAAGAGCAATGGGGCCATCGATCTTGGACTGTGAACCTCCAACCACGCTCTAGACTCCACCTCGTTCCTTTCTGAGTAGCTCCTCCCAGGTTAACGGCTGCAGCACCCAAGGAACCGGTCCCCGCCCCCTCCCCCCACCTTATTTTCCCTCTCTGGATTTAATGAGTTTACAACCCCAAACTAGTCATTTTAGATTGAAGAAATAAAACTCTGTTAAAAGAATACAAAGAGTGGGCCGGCACCGCGGCTCACTAGGCTAATCCTCCGCCTGCTACGCCGGCACCTCGGGTTCTGGACCCGGTTGGGGCGCTGGATTCTGTCCCAGTTGGGACGTTGGATTCTGTCCTGGTTGCTCCTCTTCCAGGCCAGCCCTCTGCTGTGGCCCGGGAAGGCAGTGCAGGATGGCCCAAGTGGTTGGGCCCTGCAGCACACCAGCCTTAGCGGCCATTTGGGGGTGAACCAACAGAAGGAAGACCTTTCTCTCAGTCTCTCTCTCTCTCACTGTCCAACTCTGCCTGTCAAAAAAAAAAAAAAATACAAAGAGTGAAAGGATTTTAACCAAGTTACACTTCTTTTTGGTATAATTTTTTTTTTTTTTTTTACAGGCAGAGTAGACAGTGAGAGAGAGAGACAGAGAGAAAGGTCTTCCTTTTTGCCGTTGGTTCACCCTCCAATGGCCGCCGCGGCCGGCGCGCTGCGGCCGGCGCACCGCGCTCGTCCGATGGCAGGAGCCAGGAGCCAGGTGCTTTTCCTGGTCTCCCCATGGGGTGCAGGGCCCAAGCACCTGGGCCATCCTCCACTTCACTCCCGGGCCACAGCAGAGGGCTGGCCTGGAAGAGGGGCAACCGGGACAGAATCCGGCTCCCCGACCGGGACTAGAACCTGGTGTGCCGGCGCCGCAAGGCGGAGGATTAGCCTGTTGAGCCACGGCGCCGGCCTTTTTGGTATAATTTTTAACACATCGTCTCATCACTTGTTTCCGTGGCCAAAAGCATTTACAGCCCCCTGTGTAGTTGTGAAAACAGACTTAAGGAAGTGCACTGTTGGAAGTGGCCCCAGAGGAAACTGATTCACCTTCTGTTAAAAACTCTGCATTAAATAAGAATTATGTAGGGGCCGGCACTGTGGTGCAGTGGGTTAACGCCCTGGTCTGAAGCGCCGGTATCCCATATGGGCGCTGTTTCGAGTCCCGGCTGCTCCATTTCTGATCCAGCTCTCTGCTATGGCCTGGGAGAGCGGTAGAGGATGGCCCAAATCCTTGGGTCCCTGCACCCACATGGGAGACCCGGAAGAAGCTCATGGTTCCTGGCTTCAGATCAGCGTAATTCCGGCTGTTGTGGCCATATAGAGAGTGAATCAGCAGACAGAAGACACCTCTCTCTCTCTCTCTCCCTCTCTCTGCCTTTCAAATATAAAGAAATAAATCTTTAACAAAATAAGAACTATGTAATAGTGACACTTAACCATCTTCTGTCATGAGGATCATCACTGATTTTCTAGAAATAAGTCCAAGTAAGAGTTAAATCTTAGAAGTATCTTTTTCTCCTTCTCCTCCTCTCCTCCCCCCCTTTCTTCTTTTTAATGATTTATTTATTTGAAAGGCAGAGTCACAGAAAGAGATGTTGCATCTGCTGGTTCACTCCCCACATTGCCATTACGGCCAGGGCTGGGCCTGGCTGAAGCCAGGAACCTGGAGCCCCATCCGGTCTCCCACGTGGGTGGCCGGGGCCTCAGCATTTGGGCCATTCTCAGCCGCTCTCCCAGGTGCATCACTAGTGACCTGGATGGGAGGTGGGGCAGCTGGCACTCGGATCCCCGCTCGTGCAGGATGCCGGCATCACAGGTGGTTGTAATGCCCCGCACCACAACGCCGGCCCCCGTGTTCTTACTGTAGCTTTATGAGACTCTTGTTTTCTGTGGTTCAGAAACATGTTAGCAGTTTTAAAGCAAAAGCCGTTAGAGGGTAGAAAGCTGAAACCGCACTGCGGACTTCAGACTTCCAGAGACGTTCTCAATACGATGCCTCCCCTCCCCGTTCCCTGCCCCGAGTCTGGTGTGGTCTCTTACGAAACTCTGGTCAAGAGTAGAGAGATGTCCAGGCAGATGTGGGTTTCAGACAGCAGCAAGAGCAGTAAAGGCCAGCGAACGACTCTGGGTCACGGGGACAGGTGCACGCTCACCCAGTCAGCAGCGCCGTCCCTCCCCTGTGCCTTCATCCACCTGGCGTGCCCTTCACTGGGCTCCTAGCTGTCCAACTCAGGATTCAGGCCAGGTGCCCACGACGTCTCCCTTGGCCCTGCACCACCATGGCCGTCTGTGTCTGTCCCTGCCCTGCCCCTCAGTGGGGCTAACGCCTCTGTCCCTCTCCCCATTGCACAGGTGTGTGGGATGCATTGAGCGTCTGCTGGGGGCTGTGCTGGAGCCAACAGCCCCGCCCTCTCCAAGCGTTGGTTCCAGCGGTGGTGACAGCGGAGCCACAGAGGGCACGATGGAGTGAGTGTGGGCCCGGGTACCCACAGACCTGGGCATCACCCTCACGCATACCCCTACGGGTGCCACTCTGGAGGATGCCCTGACTTTGAGCCTCAAGGCTGCTGAGTCAGCCAGAGTGTGTTTTGCTGACTCAGAGTCCCCTGGCCCTGCCCGCATTGGCCAAGCTCTTGCTGAGCCAGCACTGAGGGCTGGCTCTGGGCTGGGGGCACATGTGGCTCAATCCGAGTCCCGGCTCCTCGTGCGTCCATTCCAAGCTGTGCTCCCCCTACCTCCGAGCCTGGTGGTGCTCAACTTGGGGTGACGCCGCCCTCCTCCTCCTCACCCCCAGAGGACATTCTGCAAACTCGGGAGGCATTTTTGGTTGTCGTAACCTGACATCTAGTTTCTGCTCACCCTCCATGGCTCAGGTTTGCCTCCCCTCTCCCCCAGCAAAAGCAAGAATGGTCCGGCCCCGTGCATCCCCACTCCCAGGGTGGACAGAGCCTGACGCCCAGCCCCAAGCTCTGAAACTCTCTTGGTCGTGGCCACCTAGGGTTTGGGCTCTGGAGGCTTGGCCCCTATTTTCAGAGCAGGACGGGCAGGTGTCCTCCTGTACCGCGTCACAGTGGAGCCTGCACTAGGGACTTCTGCCACTGCCTTAGCTTCTGGTGGAGTCTCCGTGCTGGGGGTGTGATGTCTGAGGCCAGACCAGACTGGCAGAGAAGCGTGTGCACGTTTCCCAGACACCCCTGGGGCCCTGTCCCTGCTGCTGTTAGCCCAACTCCAGCGGCTGGCGCAAGACCTGCCCCGGCCCCCAGCCCTGCTGGGCTCCAGGCTCGGCGTCCTGATCGGTGACATGGGTGCACAGCTGTCGGGGAGAGAGACAAGCCTTCATGAGCCGGTTGGAGCTGGCTCAGGAGAGCTGGTTGCTAGATGTTCAAGAGTCTTTGGAGTCGGTTGTCAAAGGTGGACTCTGACAGCTAACAGTCAAATCCATTATATGAAAAGCAAGGGAGGCATTGAGCCTAGCAGCTCCGTTGCCAGGGTGTGACACCTGCCTCCAGCTTCCTGCTCATGTGGACCCTACAAGGAGCAGGGATGGCTTAAGTCATTGGTTCCTGCCACTCACTCGGGAGGTCTGGATTGAGTTCCCAGCTCCTGGTTTGGCTCCCAAGCCCAGCCTCAGCTGTTGGGCATTGGGGGGTGGGGAGTAAACCAGTGAGTGGGAGTTCTCCCATCTGTCCCTCTGCCTGCCAGACAAATAAGACAAAAAGCAAAGCTAAGAATCCTCGAGCCACCACTTCCTGGTTCTTTGATCTCACCCTGCTGTGATCTGCGCTCAGAGGCGGTTGATGGATCCATGCCATTCCATGATGGCGGCCCCTGAGCGTCTCCTCTGGACTCCTTGTCGGTGATGTCACTTTGGTCCCTTGATGTCAGCTGGGCGGGGCGTATTGACAGTGTGAAAATTGATAAGTGCTTCAAGTTGGGGCTGGCTTTATTGTGTTGCTGATCTTCTGGATTTAAGAAACTGAAAGAGAAACAGATGCAGGTCAAACTTGACAGTGATTTATGTCTCCAGGCATTGCGTCTTTTTTTTTTTTTTAAGGTTTATTTATTTATTTGAAAGGCAGAGTTACAGAGTGGCAGAGGCAGAGAGAGAGAAAGAGAGAGGTCAGTCAGTCTTCCATCCGCTGGTTCACTCCCCAGATGGCCACAATGGCTGGAGTTGGGCTGATCTGAAGCCAGGAGCCAGGAACTTTTTCTGGGTCTCCCACGTGGGTGCAGAGGCCATAGGACTTGAGCCATCTTTCACTGCTTTCCCAGGCCATAGCAGAGAGCTGGATCGGAAGTGGAGCAGCTGGGACTTGAACTGGCACCCATATGGGATGCCGGCACTGCAGGAGGCGGCTCTACCTGCTATGCCACAGCACTGGCCCCAGCATTACATCTTGAACTGCACTAAAGACAAGGAAATATCCTTTCAACATTCAACCACTGTTCCCCAATGAAGCAAAAGTCTAAGTTGAGGTGTATGAGGATGCTTCAAAAATCGCATGGAGAATGGAATGAAAAGGTAAGTCTATTTGGGATGAAAAAAACAAAACCACAGTTGAAAGCCACACCCAGTTTTCCATGAACTTGCGAAGCCCTCTTGTGCATCCTTCGTGTTTCACTCTCCCTTCCTCATGAGTGCAAACGGAGAGGTCACTCGAGCTTCGTGGCGGAGCTGACCTGCTGAGCTGGACGGTCACCAGGCGCCCGATCACGGTGGGATCTGGGCTGCATTTAGGGACACACATTTAGGAAGGCACCACCCCCAGAGAGCTGGCGTGAAATGGTGGCCAGCTCGGCACAGCGTGTGGCCATGGGTGTGCGGAATTCCAGCCCGGAGGCAGCGCTCCCGAGCCTCAGCTCAGCCCACGGCCCTGTGGCTGGAGCTCAGGGAAATGTGGCATGGTAGAACTGAGGTGGGAACGGGCTCCTGTGATCATGGCTTGGGCATCCTGGGAGTGGCATGGCTCACCCATGTCCTGGCAGCCCAAGGAGGGAACCACCTGGTTTGAACAGATCCAGTTCTCACCTGCCTTGGGAGATGGCCCAGGGTAGCCTGGACTGAACAGGTTGGAAGGGCAAGGACAGGATCTAGGTGGCCACTTTGGGGTGGGTGGAGGGTGGCCTTGAGGGGCATACTCAGAGCGAGTCCAGTTTAGCAGGAAGAATATGGGGCACTAGTCATTTGCCCTAAATCATTCATTCATTCATTCAAACAGCCTTCAGAAAGCATCCAGACTGTGCCACCACAGGCTGGTGCCACCATCGTTATCTTTCTTGATAAATGGTTTTTAAAGTTTTTATCTTTACTGATCATTTATGGATATTGGAACTTATCATAAACACTGTGTTCCAGGTCCTGCTCTGTGAGGGCTGGGGCCTATGGAGCTTATAGCCTAGTGGGAGACATGGGGTTACCAGGGAGTTTCAGCATTAACTGGGGCCTGCACATGTGCTTTGGAGCAGCTGTGTGTGTGTGTGTGTGTGTGTATGTGTGTTGAGAGAGGCTCCCGAGCCAGAACACCCTCACTTCCCACCCCTCCCCCCCAAACAATCCAGACTTAACTGCGATACAGTGTAATACGTGCAGAGGCAGTGCGGATGCATGGGATGGTCGGAGGGTTTTGGGAGAAAGGCAGAGTGGAGAGAAAGCGTTCTAGGCAGGAGGTACAGGGCCTGGATGCTCGAGGGCGTGGCTGGCGTGAGTGGTGGGGGTGGCACCGACCGCAGGCAGCAGGGACAGCCGGGCCTGACCTGGAAGACATCAGTGGACTAAAGTAAGTAGGAAACTGGAGCCTTGCCCACCCAGTGACGCTCGGAGGCCCGGCGCTGGCTGAATGCAAACAAGCAGGAGACCGGAAGCTCACACCTGAGCTGCCATGGGGAGGGACGGAAGATCTCAGATGCCTGGGAATCAGCATGAGCCGGGCGGGGAGTGCCGCACCTGCACCAGGTAGAAATTAAGGGGCTGTCCCTCTGCAAAACCAAACTGTGTCCTCCCCGGGGTCACCCGCTTCCTGCCCCGCAGGACTCGCACCGGTGGCTCTGGCTTTGTGTGAAAGATGCCAAGGTGACCTGCCTGGGGTGTTTCATCCGAATCCCCTTCCTCATGCCCCCTCCTGGCTGGGATCCCCCACTCTTCTGTAACCCTCCCATCCCTGATCCTGTCCCTGGAGCCAGATTCAGCAAACTACAACAGGGCACCTGTAGAATGCGGGTCTCAGATAAACACTGGGAGGTTTCTAGTGTCCCCTGAAGCTCTAGGCTGTTTGACACCTGCTGTGCCCACCTGAGCTGGTCTGGGGCCTGTGTCCCTCTCTCTCTGCAGCCATCCCAGAGCTGGACAGTTTAGCTGCTGGGCGAGACAGGCTGAACCCCTCACGAAGGCAGTCTGGGATCAGAACGAGATGTGAGGAGGAGCCAGGATATGGCGGGCACGGGGAGGTGGGCGATCAGGCCAGGCCCCCAGGCAGAGCTGCTCTGAGCAGGATCAGGCCCCAGACCCTCTACTTTCTCCCCCAAAGAGCAAGCCAGGGCCCTGGGGGCTTCAGAGGCGCGGAGTTCAGGCCCTGACGCTGACATCTGTAGGTCGTGCCCTGGGCAGGCACATGCTCATTCCCTGAGCCCCTGTCCCATCTGTCAAATGAGGGAACTGGAGCTGTATGTAGCTGGTTGTGAGGGTACAGGGACATAGGGCAGGCAGCATGGTGCCTGGTGTGTGCTAAGTACTCTGTAAACAGAAGGCGTGATCACACACTCACACACTGTCACAGATCACACACACATTGTCACAGATCACATACTCACACATTGTCACAGATCACACACTCACACATTGTCACAGATCACACACACACACATTGTCACAGATCACACACTCACACATTGTCACAGATCACACACACACACATTGTCACAGATCACACACTCACACATTGTCACAGATCACACACACATTGTCACAGATCACACACTCACACATTGTCACAGATCACACACTCACACATTGTTATAGATCACACACTCACACATTGTTACAGATCACACACACATTGTCACAGATCACACACTCACACATTGTCACAGATCACACACTCACACCTTGTTATAGATCACACACTCACACATTGTTACAGATCACACACTCACACATTGTCACAGATCACACACACACACATTGTCACAGATCACACACTCACACATTGTCACAGATCACACACACATTGTCACAGATCACACACTCACACATTGTCACAGATCACACACTCACACATTGTCACAGATCACACACTCACACATTGTTACAGATCACACACACATTGTCACAGATCACACACTCACACATTGTCACAGATCACACACACATTGTCACAGATCACACACTCACACATTGTTACAGATCACACACACACATTGTCACAGATCACACACTCACACATTGTCACAGATCACACACTCACACATTGTCACAGATCACACACTCACACCTTGTTATAGATCACACACTCACACATTGTCACAGATCACACACTCACACATTGTCACAGATCACACACTCACACATTGTTATAGATCACACACTCACACACTGTTACAGATCACACACACATTGTCACAGATCACACACTCACACATTGTTACAGATCACACACACATTGTCACAGATCACACACTCACACATTGTTATAGATCACACACTCACACATTGTCACAGATCACACACACATTGTCACAGATCACACACTCACACATTGTTACAGATCACACACTCACACATTGTTACAGATCACACACTCACACACTGTCACAGATCACACACTCACACATTGTCACAGATCACACACTCACACATTGTTATAGATCACACACTCACACATTGTCACAGATCACACACTCACACCTTGTCACAGATCACACACACATTGTCACAGATCACACACACATTGTCACAGATCACACACTCACACATTGTTATAGATCACACACTCACACCTTGTCACAGATCACACACACATTGCCACAGATCACACACTCACACACTGTCACAGATCACACACACATTGTCACAGATCACACACTCACACATTGTTACAGATCACACACACATTGTCACAGATCACACACTCACACCTTGTTATAGATCACACACTCACACACTGTCACAGATCACACACTCACACATTGTCACAGATCACACACTCACACCTTGTTATAGATCACACACTCACACATTGTCACAGATCACACACTCACACATTGTCACAGATCACACACTCACACATTGTTATAGATCACACACTCACACACTGTTACAGATCACACACACATTGTCACAGATCACACACTCACACATTGTTACAGATCACACACACATTGTCACAGATCACACACTCACACATTGTTATAGATCACACACTCACACATTGTCACAGATCACACACACATTGTCACAGATCACACACACACACATTGTCACAGATCACACACTCACACATTGTTACAGATCACACACTCACACACTGTCACAGATCACACACTCACACATTGTCACAGATCACACACTCACACATTGTTATAGATCACACACTCACACATTGTCATAGATCACACACTCACACCTTGTCACAGATCACACACACATTGTCACAGATCACACACACATTGTCACAGATCACACACTCACACATTGTTATAGATCACACACTCACACCTTGTCACAGATCACACACACATTGCCACAGATCACACACTCACACACTGTCACAGATCACACACACATTGTCACAGATCACACACTCACACATTGTTACAGATCACACACACATTGTCACAGATCACACACTCACACATTGTCACAGATCACACACTCACACATTGTCACAGATCACACACTCACACATTGTTACAGATCACACACTCACACATTGTTACAGATCACACACACATTGTCACAGATCACACACTCACACATTGTTGCAGATTAGGTCCTGGACAAATCGCATTGTGTTTTGCTTATTGTTACTTCCCCAGCATCTAGAGCAGTGGCTGGAACACAGTAGGTGTTTAATAATTACACCCTGGTACTCCATGGTGCTGCTTAGCCAGACACCCAGTTCGCTTGAGGTTGGCCCGTGCCACTCCCACCTGACCCGGCTACCCTGGCGGCCTTCATGAAAATAAACAGGACACGTGGGAACCCAGAAAGCCTGGCTGAAGTATGTGGCTTCCTTTCAGCTAAGTGCTGGGAAATCAGCCCCGTTCCGTCCTGTGACAGCTCTGAATCCTGACTTGTGTCAAGGGCCTGCTGGGATGAACCCCGGCCTGGTCCAGCCTTCTGGGGCTGCACAGAGGAGCTGGGTCAACCAGCGCAGGCCGAGCAAGGCCACTGCTGCTGTAATGAGCCCCGCCCTCATGGCGTCCAGCGAGCATGGCTGGCAATGCCAGAGGACACAGCAGCCCCGCGGCCCGGGCTGAGACCAGAGTCCCAGCTCCACGGGGATTTGAGCAAATGCACCCTGGTACTGTCCCTAAGATGTCACCCCCCCGACCCTGGCCCCAAGCCCCAGGCAAGTCCGGAATCGAGCTAGTTTATTATTATTTATTAATTTATGTATTTGAAAGGGAGAGAGAGAGAGAGAGAGAGAGAGAGAGAGGTCTGCAGGCTGCTGGTTCAATCCCCAAATGGCCACAACAGTCAGGTCTGGGCCAGGCTGAAGCCAAGAACCTGGCACTCCATCCGGGTCTCCCGCCTTTTCCCACCCTGAGCCTGCCTCTGCCTGAGTCTCCTGCCTATGAGAGTGGCCTCTCCATTCTGCGTCTCACGCCAGAAGCCAGGAGTCCTGTCTGCTGCTGCCCTCCCTCCCCGTGTGCCGGCCACACCAGCCCCTGAGAACCCCAGCCCAGGCCTCCTGGTTTCTCCACACTCACTGTGCTCCCAGCCGCGTGTACCACCGTCACCAACTCCACAGCTCCTGAGGCCCCGGTGCCCTCCCGGCCCCTGGGTGTGGCTCAGCTGCCCGCTCCTCAGCCTGCAGGTGCTGCAGGCCCCACGAGCTCCGGAATCGATCGCAGGCGTGACCGTGTACCTTCCAAGGTTGCGGCTGGTCTCCTGCAGGACCCAGAGCCCGTTCTCCCGCTCAGGAATTTTATTCTGATGCAGGACGTTAGATACCGTGCACGTCGTAACGAAGGTCTCCAGCAGCTCCTGAAGTGGCTGCCATTCATACTTCGCCTTGGCACGGGCTCCAGCCGAGAATCCCTCCTTGGATCCGGCTGCACCTTCCCCCAGTCTTTGTTAGGGCTTCGGCAGCACCAACACCAAACCCCGCTCTTGCTCTGTGGAGTGGCTTCAGTGGTCTGCGCCCCACCGACGGCCAGGCCTGGGAGGGCAGGGCTGAGCCCACCCTGGCTTGCAGGCGTCCCCGACTCCCCAGAGTGCCTTGCGCATAGAAACCATACAACAAATAGGTTTTGTAGTGGGATCCAGAGATGCTGCAAGGTGGTGGACGAGTGGCGCCGTGGCTAAGCCTGCGTGTGGGATGCCTGCCTCCCGTTTTGCAGGGTCTGGGTTTCACTCCTGGCTCTGGCTTCTGGCCCCAGCTTTCCCCTAATGCACACTGCGGGAGGCAGCAGGGACTGGTTCAGAGTTTGGGCCCCTGCCACCCCATGACAGATCTATAGTGAGTCCTGGGCTCCTGGCTTCAGCCTGGCCCAGTCCTGGCCATTGCAGCCATCTGGGGAGTGAACCAGCACATGGAAGCTCTCTCTCTCTTTTCCTTTATGTCCCTCTCAAAATAAATAAATAAATAAGTAAAACATAGATTTTTAAAAAAGGAAGAATGATGACACCAAACCTGTGAGGCCATAACTACCCTCTCTTTTCATGGTCGAATCCTGCAGCCTGGGCCAGTGCTGTGGCGTAGTGGGCTAAGCCCCCGCCTGTGGTGCTGGCATGCTCTATGGGCACTGGTTCAAATCCCAGCTGCTCCTCTTCCGATGCAGCTCCCTGCTTTATGGCCTGGGAAAGCAGAGGGAGGATGGCTGAGATGCTTGTGTGGGAGACCCAGATGGAGCTCCCAGCTCCTGCCTTTGGATCAGCTCAGCTCGGGCCATTGTGGCCATTCGGGGAGTGAACCAGCAGGTGGAAGGGCGCGCGCTCTCTCTCTCTCTCTCCCTCTCTCTCTCTCTCTTCCACTCTCTTTATTTAATGCTGCCTCTCAATAAATAAATAAATCTTTAAAAAAAATCCTGTAGCCCATGATGGGGTGAGTTGAGGAAATGCTTTGAACCGTGGAGAGTGGGAGCCACATGGAGAGAGCAGGGGCTCCCCTTTGCCTGGGAGCCGTGTCAGCCTGAGACGCCTTTCTGTCTCTCGTGAATGCAGAGGGACAAGGGACCCCCAGGCGGGGCCGCCAGGGGAAGGGCAGGGTCGGCGTGGGACCCCTCCCTCTCCCTGGTCAGGGTCAGGAATCCCCAGGAGGCCATGGCGCTCAGACATGGCCAGTGCCTTCTAGATCATCAGCCCGCAGGCCCTCCCGCTGGCCGGGAACATTGCCACTGGCAGGGGCTGGCAGAGCGGCAGGAAGGCCCAGAGGGCCCCGCGAGACGGAGAGGTCGCAGGAGTCACCAGATTTATTGACACAGCCATGGCTGCTCCTGGGACAGCTGTGAATCAGAGGGATGGCCGGGAACAGCGCTCAGAGGCCAGACTCCTGCTGTCTGACCAGCCAGCGCCTCTTGTCTTCCTGCACCCCAGCCCCCAGCGCCGGGGCAGGGCCAGGCCTGGGTGCTGGGTTAGGTGTGGGGTTCAGGCCACCTGCGTGGTGCTACAGACAAGCCCCTTCTTTCATGTGCTCAGTACACACATTGAGCACCTGCTGTGTACCACACAGGGCTCTAGGCCCTGAGATCGGTAGCACCTTTGCAGTGTGTGAGGCATCCAGCTGCTGTGCCATTTGGCCCTTGTTTGCTTACAGCGCGTGCCCGGGAACCCACGGGAGGCGAGGGGAGCCGAGGACCAGGCTTTGGGCCGAGAGCACTGCCCTGGACCGGGCCAGGGCTGCGGGGATCTGTGTTTCTTGTGCTGAAGCAGGTGGGGCACCTCTCACAGGGGGCAGCAAGAGTGAGCCCAGGATGGGGTGGAGGTCTGGGCCCCACCACCCATGGGCCATGCGCCCAAGCTGGTGGCTGCCCTCCCTGCCTCCTGGGGCACCCCCTCCTCATTAGAGCTGCCCCTCGTTGCTGGGAGACACTGTGCAAAACAGGCCTGGCCTCTCAGCAGGCCTGGCTCAGCCCCCAGCCCCGCGGCCACTACAGGGAGCCCGCGCCCCTAATTAGAACCGGCCGGCCTGGCCCCTGCCCTCCCCTAAGCTGACTCCAGTGGCCATAAAATCCGGGAACTCGTTCCTGTGAGTTCCCCTGGCAGCTGCCTGCGGAGCCGCGTGGTCTCCTGGCCAAGGGTTGGGCAGGTGCCGCAGTGGCCGCGGCCTCCTGGGCCACGGGGGACTTTGTGCTGCCCAGGGCGCAGCGCTGGCGAAGGGACCCCTGCCAGGGCTGGCCGCCTGCCTGCCAGGCCCCCCAGCATCCTCCGCCGGCTCCGGCAAAGCCAGGCTGCTCTGCTCAAGCGCTCCCAGGTGGCTCTGGGCTTCCGCAGCCCCAGCCTCAGCACAGACACACGCTGTCGCCGTCGTTTGCTGCCTGTCCGGGAACTCCTCTACGGTTGGGACAAGTTTTGTCTGTCTCCGCATCCCAGCATCCACCGGGGATGGCACAAGCAGGATTCGGGGTGGTTTGCTGACAGCCGAGTTAGAGCTGCAAGGTCCCTCTTGAGTCATCTGTCCTGGGGGTGGGGGTGGGGAGAGGGGGAGCCCAGCCGTCCTCCAGGAGCCAGTGGAGCCAAAACTGAAGGCCCTTTCCCACGGCCTCCCAGAGGCTGGTACAGTGTGGACCATGGATACCTCGGCTGGTGGGCTGGGGCCGCCTCCAGATCCAGGCTGAAGTTCCCACTTGGAGAAGGGCCCCACGAGTGGGCTGGCAGAGGACCCAACTCGGACTCTGATGAAGCCCAGCTGCCTGCCCTCCAGTCCTAGGTGCAGAGGGAGGGGCTGCCATGGGTTTCCTCCCTGCAGAGATGGCGGGGCCCTGGGTTCCAGGCCAGGCACCCAGCAGCTTCCGGCCCCCTTCTGGATCCCAAAGCCACGTCCATGGATGGGGAGCCACGGTCCCAGCCCCGGCCTGTGCGCAGCGGCTTCTATAGGGCCTGGCCTGAGGCCCGTGTCTTTCCTGAGTCTCGGAGCTCTTGTCCAAGCCAGTGGCAGGGCAACTGCACAGCGGGGCCAGGGAGAAGGGCTCCTGGGCGCCTGCCTGGGCCTCTGGCTGCAGATGGGCTGAGAGGCCGGGGCAGCTGGCAAACAGGGCTCTGCCTTCCTGCAGCACCAGACGGCGGACACAGCAGCGGCTCACGGTGGGAGGGCAGCACCGTCCCCCAGGTGGTGCATTCGTGGTGGCCTCGGGCTGCAGGCACCGGAAGAGTCTCCATAGCCCCTCCCCAGGTTGGAGCAGCATGGAGCTCCCCGTACCACAGCTCCCCACTGATGGCCAGCGGAGGCCGGCCTCAGTACCTGGCCCCTGCCCCCAACGTGGGAGACCTGGGTGGAGATCTGGACTCGTGGCTTTGGCCTAAAACAGCCCCAGCTATTGCAGCCATTTGGAGAGTGAACCAGCCAATGGAAGACCTGTGTGTGTGTGTGTGTGTGTGTGTGTGTGTGTGTGTGTATGTGTGTATGTGTGTGTGTCTCCTGCTCTCTCTGTAATTCTGCCTTTCAAATACACAAATCTTTAAAAAGAAGGGGCTGAGGTTGTGGCGTCGTGGGTTAAGCTGCTGCCTGGGATGCTGGCATCCCATATGGGCGCCTGTTCAAGTTTCCGCTGCTCCACTTCTGACCCAGCTCCCTGCTAATGCGCCTGGGAAAGCAGTGGAAGATGACTCTGCCACCGCGTGGGAGACCCACATGAAGCGCCTGGCTCTTGGGTTTGGCCTGACCTAGACCCAGTCCTGGCTGATGCAGCCATGTGGCGAGTGAACCAGGGGATGGAACACCTCTCTCTCTCTCCCTCTCTCTAACTCTGACTTTCAAGTAAAATAAACAAATCTTTAAAAAGAGAGAGAGAGAGGGGGAGAGAGAGAGAGAGAGAAAGCTGCAGGTGGGGTGGCAGCCCTCAGGGATGACTGCTGGGGTCAATTGGGATTGGGGACCTCAGGTCCTGTGGGTGGGGCCTGCCAGTGTTCCCAGGGAAGGAGGGAGGGGCGGGGAGAGGAAGCCCTGTCTGGGCCCAGGCTGCAGCTGTATCCTCCTCCTGCCAGCCTTCCCGGCCTCCCTCGCCCGCCGCGGCTGGCCCGTCTCTCCTCCTGCCCTCGCTGTGACCTGGCAGAGGCTGCAAGGATCCCCCGACCCCCAACTGCCCCCATGTCAACATTCCCAGGTGACTCAGGAGGGCCGAGAGGCAGCCTGGAAGCTTCCCGGCATCCTCTTTGCCCCTCCCCACGCCCACCAGCAGGCGGCCAGAATTTCCCACCTCTTCTAGGGACCCGGCTAGCCTTGGGGCTCCTCAGGCCTGCAGGGCACAGGGCTCTGAACCTCCCTTCCACTCAGGAAAAGCCTGGTGCATTCCACCAGGGGAAAACCTGGCCTGTCCAGGGGTGTGGCCGGTGCCTTGGCAGGAGGCCCTGCGCCAGGGTGGCACCACTGCAGGGCCCTGGCCGGGACGCTGCTGAAAGGGTGGCTTCAAGGAAGCATCTTTAATCTCGCCCGTCGCTGGCTCACCAAGGCCAGCACAGAGGGCCTGGGCTCTGGCGTCCAGGGCAGGGGACAAGCCTGCAGGAGCCCAGCATCCAGCCCCCAGAGCGGCCAGGTTCACGGCCCTTGCCAAGGGAAGACAGCAATGGCCCTGCCACGCCTGGTGACTACGCTTCAGTCCCCTAGGTCCAGCTCAGCAAGGCTGGGGGAGGCCCTGGCTTCTGTGGGGTGGCCCACGGGGAGGGCAGTGGGCAGCCCCCCTGTGGCACGCGCATTTTGGACAGCTTTTTCCCTTTGGTTTCTTCCTGGGGGTTGCTGAGACCAACCCAGGACACATCTGGCAGGGCCCCAACTTGTCAACAAGCAGCTCACCAGGGCCCAGACAGCCCAGGGTAGGAGGCCAGGAGTCCGCTGGCCATGCAGCGCCAGGTTCCCGCGGTGTGAGTCAGTCCCACGGATGCCAGCTCGGGGAAGGGTGACCCCGTCAGGGGCTCTGGCCCTTCTCTCCTCCTTCTTTCTTTTCTTTGAGAGGCAGAGACAGAGAGCCAGCTCCCTCCCTTCTGCTGGTTCACACCCCAAATGCTCACAGTGACAGTGACTGGGCTGGGCTGAAGCCAGCAGTGGGTGGCAGGGACCCGCCCACCTGACCGTGTCTGCCGCCTCCCAGGGTCTGCATTGGCTGGACGCTGCAGGTTATCACACCCGAGCATTGCATGTGGACGGTGGGCATCTTGGCTACGAGGCTGGCCGCCTGCATGCTTTGGAATTGTTTTTAAAAGAGTTACTTATTTTATTTGAAAGGCAGAGTTACAGACAGAGAGAGGGAAAGAAGGAGAGAGAGAGAGGGAGAGAGAGAGGTCCTCCTTCTGCTGGTCTGCTCCCCAAATGGCCAGGCTGAAACCAGTGGGCTCCCCTACCTCCACTGTCTGGCTGGAGAGCCCCACGGCCAGCTAGAGAGAGGGAGGAGGCTGGGACGGGGTATGACTTCTTCCAGGCCTGTGTTTCTCTCCTGGATCTGCTGACACCAATGACCACAAACAGGGTGGCTTAAAACCATCTAGCGAGCAAGATCCTCCTTGTGGTCAGAAGACTGCCCCCTGACCTTTGACCTCAGCACACAGGGTCCTGCGCTTGGTCCGGAGGCAGACAGAGAAGTTTCCCAAAAAAGCAGCAGGGAGGGAAAGGCAGAGGCCCAGTGGCCAGACACAAGGGGACATGTGTCCTCGCAGGAGGGAGGAGAACTTGCTGCATCGGGTGGGAGCTGCACTGGCGTCCACAGCACACGCCCAGGCTCAGAGCCAAACCTCTGCTGTCAGCTCTGGGCCCAGGTGTCCCAAACCAAGGTGCCAGGGAGCCATGGACCCTCCGTGGCTCTTGGGGGGCATCCATCCTCACCTCTCCTGGCTCCTGGTGGCTCTGGACCGCTCATGGCTTGTGGCTTCCTCGCTGCAACTACCATCCCCAGTCCCCTGGTTCACTCTCCAGATGGCTGCACCGGCCAGCTCTGGGCCAGGCTGAGTCCAGGAGCCAAGAGCTTCATCCAGGTTTTCCATGTAGGTAGCTGGAGCCCAAACACTTGGGCCATCTTCTGCTGCTTTCCCAGGCAGTTAGCAGGGAGCTGGGTCGGAAGGGGAGCAGCCGGGACTCGAACCAGCGGCCATATGGGATGCCGGCACTACAGGCAGCGGCTTTATCTACTATGCCACAGCGCTGACCCCCTCTCCCCTCTTCTTAGAAAGACATCTGTCACTGGGGACCCACCCTACATCCAACACAACTTCATCTCAAGATCCTTCACTGGTTCTGAGGTTCGCGGTGGGTGGGACCCTCTGGGGCCATGACCCAAGCCGTGGAAGCCCCTGAGTCGGCAGGGCTCCTTCGTGCCGGGTGGTGGTTCCTGCTCCCTCCATCATCAGACAGCATCGAAGGTAGATGACGGCTCCGCCATCGCCAGCCCTGGGCCCCTGAGATTCCCTCCCCCACACACTGTCTGTGTCCGTGGAGACGTGGGCGATGTACGGCCAGCGTGGAGTGCGTCCTCCGTCTCCATCCGCCCTCCCGATCATCACATCTTTGCTCCTCTTTGCTCGGCTCGTGTCCTGCCGGGCTGGAGGCCCTGAGGCAGGGCCACGGGTCTGGTGCTGTCCTTGTCACCCTTGGCATCTTCAGCCAGCTCCTGTTTGGGGGCTGCGGCACACCACGTGAGCGCTGAACTCGGAGCGAGGCTGGCAAGGCTCTGTCCTCCTCGTGCCCTGAAAGCAGCCGGCCGGCGCCAGCGCAGTGCCAGGCGGTGCACGACACGGAGGGCCCGAGAGGCCGGGGCCGGCTGCGAATCAGAGCCGTCTCTGTCTGAATCTTGGGCCGGCTGCGGCAGCTGCAAGACACACGTGGCTCAAGCTTTTTCCCTCTGTGCCTGCAATGCGAGGGCAGAAATCCAACCCAGCAGGGGCCATGAGCTCTAAAGAGATGGGGGGCTCTGGTGCTTGCACGGAGCACAGTCACTGTCCCCAAGTCCTTGCGTCTGTCCCCGGTTTATTCAGAAGCCTGGGCTACTGTGATTTTGTTCCAATCACCACTCCCTGTGGCTGGTCAAATTCCTTCCTGAACTTTGATATTTCCACTCTTAAGAAGCCTAGCCCGGGGGCCAGCCTTGCTGTGCAGTGGGCTAAGCTGCAGCCCGAGACAGCACCAGCATCCCAAGTCAGAGCGCTGGTTCAAGTCCCGGCTGCTCCTCTTCCAACCCAGCTCCCTGCTAATGTGCCTGGGAAAGCAGCAGAGGGTGGATCAAGTCCTTGGGCCCCTGCACCCATGTGGGAGACCTGGATGGAATTCCAGGCTCCTGACTTTGGCCTAGCCCCGACCATTGTGGCCATTTGGAAGAGTGAACCAACAGATAGAAGATCCCCACCCCCCGTCACTCTGCCTATCTGCTTCTGTCTCAGCTCCTCCAGTGTGTTGAGCAGGGCAGGGGTGACAAGTCACAAGACTTGTCCTCTCCAGGTGGAGATATTGTCCCTTCTGTCGTTCCCTTACCCCTGGGCAGAGCCCACTGGCCCTGCTTCCTGGGCACTATGGATCTGTCATCTCCCAGCCTGGCCCACCGTTCCTTCCCAACATCCTCCACACCTAAGCAGGTGTCGGGTCCGTGTGAGGGCCCAGCTGCTGACCCTGCTATGCTGCCTGTGGCCCTGTGTTTGTCGGGCTGTGCAGGGGAGGGGGCAGGGCATGGTGATCTCGTCCTTGGGTCTCCAGCAAATAAGACAGAGGCCCCACGGGGCTGGTGCTGTGGTGCAGCAGGTTAACGCTCTGGCCTGAAGCGCCGGCATCCCATATGCGCACCAGTTCTAGTCCCGGCTGCTCCTCTTCCAATCCAGCTCTCTGCTGTGGCCTGGGAAAGCAGTGGAGGATGGCCCAAGTCCTTGGGCCCCTGCACCCATGTTGGAGATCCAGAAGAAGCTCCTGGCTCCTGGCTTCCGATTGGCACAGCTCTGGCCATTGCAGCCATCTGGGGAGTGAACCAGCAGATGGAAGACCTCTCTCTCTCTACCTCTCTCTGTAACTCTTTCAAATAAGTAAAATAAATCTTAAAAAAAAAAAAAAAAGACAGAGGCCCTGCCCACATACAGGGGTGGGAGCTTACACACGTCCTCCCAAATCCAGCTCACAGCACCCCGCCCCAGCTGCCGCTGGGGTCGAGCTTAAAGATCCCTCCTTGCCCTGTGCAGATCTGCTCACCCATCGCCCCGCTGCGGCGCCCCTAGATGTTGTTAGAGACCAAAACGAAGACGCCACTGACTCAAGGAGGAGCCCTTTTTGTTCCACAGATTTGATCCAACTGAGCCTGGGGGAAGAAGGGGAGGTGGCATGGGGTTGCTTTGTGCAGGTGTTCAGGTTGTACACTGCACAAGGGTACTTCCCCTGCAAGGACATTATTTTTAGTGTGGACATAAATACATCTGACAGTGTGTGAGCCAGCCTGGAAGAGTGAGCTCCCTGGGTGTAACCCCCTCAGGGGCCTGGACACACTCAGGGAGACACCTGTGCCCGCCAAGCTCAGGGGACCCCAACGTCCCTCTGCCTGCCCGCTGCTCTCAGACCCCAGCCTACCCTCACCCAGCTCCCCAGGGCCAGCCCTGAGTCAGAACTGGAGGAGCAAGTAGGGGACAAGTGCTGGAGTGACCGAGCGGGGAGGGGCCACTCAAGGGGTGAGGCGGGGGCTGGGATCCCCCCCCCCCACCTTCCTGCTTGCATGAACGAGTGCCTTCCCTCTTGGTTCTGGGCCCGAGGCCTACAGCCCCTCCCCTCTCAGCCTGGGGCCCTGGGAGCAGCAGGTAGAGCACTGGCTCAGAGTCCCAAAGTATTTTTTTTTATTTGACAGGCAGAGTGGACAGTGAGAGAGAGAGACAGAGAGAAAGGTCTTCCTTCCATTGCTTCACCCCTCAATGGCCGCTACGGCCGGTGCACCACACCAATCTGAAGCCAGGAGCCAGGTGCTTCTCCTGGTCTCCCATGGGGTGCAGGGCCCAAGGACTTGGGCCATCCTCCACTGCACTCCCGGGCCACAGCAGAGAGCTGGCCTGGAAGAGGAGCAACTGGGACAGAATCCGGCGCCCCGACTGGGACTAGAACCTGGTGTGCCAGCGCTGCAAGGTGGAGGATTAGCCTAGTGAGCCACGGCGCTAGCCCCCCAAAGTATTTTTTTAAAGATTTATTTTATTTATTTGAAAGTCTCAGTTACACAGAGTGAGAAGGGGAGAGAGAGAGAGAGAGAGAGAGAGAGAGAGAGAGGTCTTCTATCCACTGGTTCACTCCTCAAATGGCTGTAACGGCCAGGGCTGGGCCAGACAGAAGCCGGGAGCTCCACCCAGGACTCCCAGGCTCTGAGCACTCAGGCTGCCCTCCACTGCTCTCCCAGGAGCACTAGCAGGGAGCTGGATTGGGAGCCCAGCTACTGGGGCTCCAGCTGGCACTCACACGGAATGCCAGCATCTCAGGCGGCGGCTTCACCTGCTATGCCCCTGGGCAGGGTCCAGAATCCAAAATGGGAGTCCCAAGTGTCCACTGCCCAAGCAGCCCCTGTGGGGGCACCCGGGGGGGGGGCGGACGCCTAAAACCCCCAGGGTGCCTATAGCCCCTCCAGGGTGGCAGAGTCCCTGCCGGGCCCCCTCCGCGGGCCGCCCATGCGCAGGGAGCCTGCTCCTCTTCGCCTGCTCGGGCCAGAGCCTGCAGCCTGGAGCTATCTTTATTTACGATAGTGTCAGGGGCCAGCCTCCGTCTAGACGGCTGCTGTTATCGGTCAAGGCCATCCTGGGAACAGAGGGCAGCGTGCAGAGCAGACAGCTCGTAAAATACAGGCCGGGCCGGGAGGGTCACTGGTCCCTGTTTGTCCTGGATAGGGGAACGTTTTCAGAGAAAACAGGAGTGACGTCACCCCGGGAAGGTGCCCCCGGGCTGAGACACATGTGGAAAGTCACGGAAGCCACCCTCTCCAGGGCAGGAAGGGGCGAGGGGCCCACCTTGCACAGGATACGTGTGCGCGGGAGCCTGTGTGGCAGGCGACCTGGGCGGCTTCCCCGTCCTTGGACCCTGCCCTGTCCTGGGAGCCCTCGCCCATCATGCTCTGCTCTCATTCAGACCCCGGCACTCTTCTCAGGAGTCTTTGCCACCTGCAGGTTCCTGGGAACCTGTGCTGTGGAGTCAGGTGCCGAGCATGTGCGTGCGTGTGTGCGTGTGTGTGTGTGTGAGCCCCACAGACTTGACCTTGTGGCTCCTGGCTGTGTGACCTTGGCCCATACACCCGCACCCTGAGCCTCATCTGTGAAGTGGGGATGAGCCTGGGGCCTCGGTCTGGAGTGAGGACTCCCTGAGTAAGAGAGCCTCGTCCATCCATTACCACCCTTCTCTTTCTATGTCCGGAGACCCTCTGAGCCTGCCCCGAGGTGAGGGAGTCAAAAAAACGCGGCCGACGGCAGGAGGAGCAGCTTTTCCCGGCACTCCTCCCTCCACCCCCGTCGTTGGAGGGATGGACCTCTCAACTCCCGACAGAAATGCCCATTCCTGGAAAAGGGAGGGGAGTGAAGGCAGCAGGGCTGGCCTTGACCCAGCCCTCCCCGAGGGGCCGCGCAGCTGTTGTTGAGGTTCCTATGTGGACGCAGCCCAAGCAGAGCTGAGGGGCCAGGACCCGGCCAGGGGCTCCCCTGCCCAAGGCACAGCAGGGTGGAGACACAGAGCTACTCGTTGGCAGTCACTGTGCCCCTCTGAGCCTCAGTTTCTGATCTTGAGAAATGGGTACAGTTAGGGGATGGAGTAGGCTCAGAGCTCAGGGAGGCCCCATTGCTGTGTGGACGGCTGGGTCCTGGCTCCTCCCGTGAGCAGGTCTGGGTGCTGGCAGAGCCCAGATAAACTGGGCAGGCTCAGCGAGGCTCAGCCCCATGGGCAAAGGGAGCCCCTCCTTTGGGTTAGGGGAGAGATCCGCGAGGCCTCTCCTGGGGTCCGGTCACGCCCTGCCCCACGCTCCGCCCTGGCCCCGTGGAGGTGCAGGCTCGCTCCAAGTCCTACCTGCTTCTCCCTTGCCTTCCAGCAAGCCCAGGGGTTTCTCCTGCTGGCGCCACAGATGTGGGAGGCAGCTGAGCCTCAGGGCCCCTGCCCATCAACCAAGGCCCCCTCTGCCCCGGCCTTGTCCTCTGCTCACAGAGCCACATCTATTGACAGAGCTGGGGACCAGCTGGCTCCCCCATCCCCAGGGCAGATGAGTCCAGTGTCTCACACAGAGCTGGGGCCAGGAGCAGTGCTCAGCCTGGGGAACCCTGTGTTCAGCAGGAGAAAAGACCCTGGGCCCTGGAGGCTCGGCATTCGACAGTGTGTGCTGTGTGCTGGGGATGGCGATGATGATGGTGATGATGGGGATGGTGATGATGGGGATGGTGATGACGGTGATGGTGATGGTGGTGATGATGATGGTGATGATTGGGATGGCGATGGTGATAGGGATGATGGTGATGATGGTGATGGTGGTGATGGTGACGGTGATGGAGATGACCGTGATGGTGATGATGGTGATGGTGATGATGGTGATGGTATAGGGATGATGGCAATGATGATAATGCAATGATGGTGATGGTTTTGGTGATGAAGGTGATGATGGTGGCAATGATGATGGTGATAATGGCAATGATGGCTACCATGGAGATGATGAGGATGGTGATGATCATGGGATGATGGCAATGATAATGCGATGATGATGATGGTGGTGGTGATGAGGACAACTATGTTCACGCAAAGATTGATTTATTTGAAAGAGTTATACAGAGAGAAAAGGAGAGGCAGAGAGAGAGAGAGAGAGAGAGGTCTTCCATCCGCTAGCTGGCTAACTGGCTGCAATGGCTGGAGCTGTGCTGATCCGAAGCCAGGAGCCAGGAGCTTCTTCCAGGTCTCCCACATGGGTGCAGGGGCCCAAGGACTTGGGCCATCTTCTACTGCTTTCCCAGGCCATAGCAGAGAGCTGGATTGGAAGTGGAGCAGCTGAGGCTAGAACCAGTGCCCATATGGGATGCCGGCACTGCAGGAGGCGGCTTTACCTGCTACACCACAGCGTTGGCCCCCCTGCAACACTTAAATAGCATTATGTGCCCAACACTATTCCTCACTCCTTATTAAGTGTCACCAGCGAGGTCCCCATTTAACCAAGGAACTTGCACAAATGGGCTCACTTCCCTCCCCAACACTTCCCATCCATCCTCCAAACCCTGCTTGGGCACCCCTGCCCTGATTGGCTGGTGAGCCCACCGCTTCCTCCCCTGCATCACCAGAAGCTCCATCTCCCGCTCTGCTGGTCAGCACCCAGGCACTGGGCCTCTTGCTCAGGAGCCTGGGAGTTTCTGCCTCTGAATCTGGCACCCACAGGTGCACAGACCAGGTGGTCCAGTCACGCAAGCTGGGGGTCTGCAGCACACCTCCACTCTGCACCCGGCAGGGCCTCCCAGCTTGGGTGCTAGGCCTCTGCACTCTCACAGGTCGCAGGATGTCCTCAAGCACCACCCCCCAGGCGAGTCCCGGCGGAGCTGCTGCCTCAGCCTCGTGGCTTTGTAGGAAGAGATGACATTCCCAGCTCACCCACCAGGAGGCCAGGGCTGGGCGATCCTCAGAGGGTGTCCCCAACTTCCAGGATGGCTGCGGGAGAGCCAGGAGAAGCCGCCAGGTTGTGGGGGGTCTGGGTGTTTTTAGGACAAATGTTTTTTACCACTTGCCTGCAAATAAACAGTGTGGCAAGACCTTGCGTGTGTGTGGGCCCTTCAAGGCCCCACCCCGGCCTCATCTGTTCCTTGCACACCACGAGCTGGCTGGAGGGCACCCTTGTGCCCACCTTATGGAAGAGGCTGTTGAGGCTAAGGCCAGATCCCTGACCTCCTGAGCCCTGGCCCATGTCCCTTTGCTCGGCTGCAGGCTGTGGCCGGCTTCACCCCAGCAGCAGGCCAGCCTGGGAACTTTCTAGATTCCACTGTCATTTCTGGGTTGGCTCATGGGAGAGGGTGACCTATGCTGATCTTTTCTCTGGGGCTGGGTGTTAGGGGGTTGCAGAAGGCCAAGTTCCTTAGAGCTGTCAAAAATGCAGGCTGGAGGGCTCTATATCCCCTGGGGTGGGGCGGGGTCCCCAGGGGCTGCAGGCTGTTCCCTCCCTGCCCCGCAGCCGCTGGGTCCTCCTGCAAGGGAGAGCCAAAGCCTAGTGTGTCCAGAGGATGTTTTCCTTTCCAGTGGACAAACATGTCTGGCGCTCTCAGGAGGGGGCCGGACACTCTGTCCACTTTGGCGGCGACGTGGGTCCTGGACGGACGCGGGTGCTTGCACAAGCAGCAAGATGGATCCAGCCGCCTCCACCCAAGGCGCACCCCTTTCCTGTCACCCACCGGCTTCAGGGCAGAGCTCCTGAGACGTCCCGTCCCCGTGCCCTCCCAAAGCCGGGGCCGAGTCACGGGCCTCTGGCCTGCCCCAGGCCTCCCTGTTAGGGCATGGCCTCAGAAACACCCCAACTCCGGTGAACCCCGACAGTCGGTGCTGGGAAAACCCTGGCCGCCCCTCCAGGGCTGACCTGGTCTGCTGCAGAGAACTTGATTGGCAGGTTGGTCCCTGGTGCCTCCCTGGGGCTTCCCGGGTTCACTGGGATTTCCAGAGGGCTGGGAACCTTCCAGAAGCCCCTGGCTGAGCTGTGCTCCAGGCCCTGGTCCCCTGTGGTCTCGCATGGTCCATCTAAAGGGGCTGGAACCAAAGCGAAATGAGCCAGTGGGAAGAGTAGGGGAGAACAGCAAAGAAAGGGAGCAGGGCCTGTGGGTCTGTGTCGCCTTTCCCAGGCCACCAGGTACTTGGGGACAGTCCTGGCAGGTGGGGCTTTCTCCCAGGGGGCCCAGCAGTGAGCCTCAACTCAACAGTCCAGAACATTCGCTAGGACCGCGCTGCCACCCCAGGGAGGCAGGGGCTTCTGGACACACAGCTCCTTCCCTGGCTCCCCAGAGGCCGCACAGGCCAGGGCCCAGCAGGGGAACCCAGCCAGGGCGCAGAACCCGCCGGGGCGAGCTGAACTCCGGCGGGAGGCAGGCTGCCAGCCAGTAAGCAAGTTGTGAAAACGCAGCTCAGACACAACGTCTGGCAGCTGCTTCAAATAGTTCTCTGTCTGAAGCGGGAGTTGCTCGCGGCTCTCCCGTAAATCAAACCATGTGCTCGGAGGAGCCCCGGCCGCCCCAGCCGCGCCTCCCTGCGCTTTAAATAGCCAAGAGCTCACATTCCATTTCCTTGTACGATCAATTCAGAGCACCAGGCTGCTAGAGCAGCCCCGGGGATGCAGGCTGCGTCCCTGGGTCCCCAAGCAAGACACAGTCACCGGGGGAGCTTGGCGGGGGGTGGGGTGGCGGGAGGCGGTGGGGCGGAATGGTGTCTTGGGCTCAGCCTCTGTTTCCTGTGACATCTGAGCGATGCCCACCCTTGCAGACTCTGCGATGTGCACCCACTGTGCTGGTCAGAGGGGAGAGAGAGAGAGAGAGAATAATACTCTGCTCACTGTTTCTGGCCCTGTGGCCTGCAAGCCAACCCTGCCACCCACCTCGGAGAACCCCGAGCTGTTCGGAGCAGCTCTGGCTGGGTGGGACGGGACAAGGGGCCACGGCGAGAGGCAGGAGGCCTGGGACTACCCGTGGTGGGAGGGTTTCCTGCCAGTTTGGCATCACCTGCCGCAGGCCTGGGGCCAGGGTGCTTTTCACCCGCTGCACCCCACAAATCCCCAGGGCCCCCCAGGGGTGGGTGCCACCAGGGACTCTGTTGTGTGTGTAGGGGGTTATACGGTGGCCTCCAAAAGGAGTCGAGATCCTGGACCCCGTAGCCTGCTCTGGAAAGAGGGTCTCAGCCGATGTCACGGGTTAGGGACCCTGAGATGAGTTCACCCTGGGTCATCAGGGCGGCCCTGACGGTGACAAGTGCCTTTAGGAGACACACAGAGAAACAGGAGAGGCCACGTGACGACAGAGACTGGAGTGGAGCAGCCACACGCCAAGGACACCTGGAGCCACCCAGAACTGGACAAGATAGGGGAGGAGCCTCAGGGAGACCCCCCCCCCCAGGGGGAGGCAGCCCCACCCACCTGCCCACACCCTGACTTGGGACTTCCGGCCTCCGGAGCTGAGATAACTGTGCGGTGTCTGAAGCCACGCGGTGCACGGTGTCACAGCAGCCCCAGGAAATGAAGGGCACCCCGCACCGGGGCCCGGAGAGGCGGAGAAAGGCCTTGGAGACCCTCACGGCCCTGCTCTGCCCTGGCTCTGCTCACGAACCGGTTCCAGAAACGCGGATCTTGTTCTGTCCAGGGGTCCCAGGCTGTTGCCCTGTGAGGTGCCCTCCAAGGGCACAAGCAAAGATCTCTGGGTGCCGGAGCTGGGCTGGGCCGGAGCGCGTCCTGAGCGCACAGCGGACCTGGACTCACCAACCCTTCCGACCACCCTGTGCGAGATCTCCTCACTTGACCCCAGGGGCGTAAGGGGAGGGGGTGGGGGGCAGAGCTGCTTAAAAGGCCAATTGGGGGGCCGGCGCTTTTGTGTGGCGGGTAAAGCTGCCGTCTGCAGTGCTGGCATCCCATGTGGGCACCGGCTCCAGTCCTAGCTGCTCCACTTCCGATCCAGCTCTCTGCTATGGCCTGGGAAAGCAGTGGAAGATGGCCCAAGTCCTTGGGCCCCTGCACCCATGTGGGAGACCTGGAGGAAGCTCCTGGTTCCTAGCTTCAGATTGGCGCAGCTCTGGCCATTGTGGCCAATTGGGGAGTGAACCAGCGGATGGAAGACACCTCTCTCTCTCTCTCTCTCTCTCTCTCTCTCTCTGCCTCTCTGTGTAACTCTGACTTTTACATAAATAAATCTTTTAAAAAAAGCGCCAATCAGAAGTGAAATAAGTCAGGTGGGAAGACCACGCTGATCCCAGGAGATAGTGCCGGGGCTGGTAGGAGGGAACATGGGGACCGCTTAGTGGCTATAGGGGATGATGAGAATATTTGGGAACCAGAGAGGTGACAGCTGCACACTGTAGGGGATGTCCCACAGGCCATGGAAGGGTACACTCTAAAATGCTGAATTTGATGTGGGTGAATGTCACCTCAATTACAAATAAAAGGGCAGGAAGAAGGGAACCAGCCGTGGGGAGGTCCCGCTGTGCCAGGCCCCATGCATGCAGGGTCTCAGTGGCCCCTGGGGTGGGGCGGTGAGGGGAGTCACGTGTTGTTCCCACTTCACAGGAGGGGACAGAAAGCTCCTGAGCTTCAAGTCATCATCCTGACAGCAAGCAGGGACAGGGCGTCGACCCCCAGCCTTCGCCCACCACTTGGCCCCAGCCCACGGATGCTGCCTTGCCCCTGGCTGGAATTTGGTCCATCTGTGGGTGTTCGAAACCCCAGCAGCCCTTGTGCTTAACAGAAGTCGCTGGAAAGAAAGGGGGTGTTTGACAAATCAAACTGGGGGGTGGGGCCCAGGTTACAGATGGGAGGGGCGTGGGCTCCCAGGGCTGTGCAGAGGGGAGGTAGGAACTGGGCAGGGCCGGGTGCTGGGTGGGCACGCTTGGTCCAGCACAGTGCTGAGGGCCTAGGGACCCCATGGGCCGCTCCGGATGGACGGCCCCGTTGGGAGGGTCTCAGTGGGGAGTGCTCTGCAGACCCAGGTGTGTCTCCAAGGGCCTCAGAGGCAGAGCCCCAGCCCGGGGGTTCTCAGCTTCTAGTCCAGGATGTCCCCACCTTGGGCCTGCTCTGTCCATTCTGAGACAAGCCCTCTCGTGCTGGGGGTGGGGGAAGCTGGCATTGCCACATGACCTCGTGCTCTGGGGCTCCGGCGTGAGCCGACGTGGAGCAGATGGCGCCAGGCAGGCCGCGCCCATGCGCCTGTGGGTCCTTTGTGGTCCCCAACATCTCCGAGTCCCAGCCGCTGCAGGACTGTGGAATGGCAGAGCAATCCAGGCCCCCCGGGGTCACCAGTCACCCGGGGTGCCCTAAGATGCGGATCCCAGGCTCCTCACCCTTGCTGGGAGTTTGTTGTCTCCCTAAATTCCCGGGGTGGGGGCATGGTTAGACACAGGAGGCTTCGGTGAATTTCAGGCCGAGACCCGTGGTTAGATCTGTCACTCACACGCACATCCATCGGGACACTGCCCAGGAAGACTGCCACTGGGCACAAGCACTGGGCCAGGGCCAGGCCAGAGGTCAGTGCTACTGTCCGCCCCGCCAGCTGCCCCCTGCCTGGGCTTTCTCTCCCTCTCTGCCCAGGAAAATTGTTATCAGACGGGCAGCGACGAGAGTCCATTTTCCTTTTCTCTTACAAAAAAAAAAAGTATCAGAGCCCAGGAGACGACACCAAAGCCCGAGTGCCCCGGGACGGCCAGGCCACATCCGCTGCCAGCAGCCGGGTCCCCAGAACCCTGGAAGCGCCGTGAGCGGCTTTCCCGGGGCAGGCCCGGCCAGGACGTCATGTGTTGTGTCCGCAGCTCATGGTTTCCTGCCTGGTTGCCATGGGCCCGAGCAGCAAACAGCAAACTCCTGGCCCCGGGCAGCTCATTTATTTCAAATATTCCTTGCAGCTGGAATCCAACCATGTTTGGGTGTCTGGACTGGAGCATGAACTAATTGCTCTGTCTTCGGCCCCCTCCCCAGCTCCCCCCGCGTAGTCTATGGTTCAGTGGAGTCCACATTCCTCCTGCCGAGGAGCTGGAGGGAGGGCGGGGAGGCGGGGACCGGGAGGATGCTCCCCATCTATGGCCAAGCCCGAGGGCTACCACCTGCCCCAAGGCAGGGGATTAACCACAACCACAGGGGCCCAGTCTACACAGACGGTTCCACTAACACCACACCCTCAGCACAAACTCGGCTCCCCTAGAAGCTTTCCGGCGGCACAAAAGTGCCCTCCCTGCCCCCAACGCCCGGCCCCACTCCTGCCCTGCCACCCTTTGCGAAGGAAGCCAGAGTTTCAACTGCGCCCCAGGTGTGAACTGCAACCCAAGAATAGCTTCAGGCCACCTCGTTCCTGCAACCACACCCGGGGCAGGGACCTAAGAGTCCCTTTCCCCCAACCCACCTTGGTCTTTGCTGACCTTTCGTGGGAAGGAAGGATTTATCAGGATGTTGGTATAGGAGTGTTTGGTCAAACTCCAAGACAGAAATCCCGACGTGGGGGTGGCCGTTCGCAGCATTTGCGTGCGCGCTTGCTGAGTAGCCAGGCCCCGTGCGGAGACTTTGCCCCCCCCCCTGCAGGGGCCGCCACGCTAGAGGCCCGTCCACGGCCACAAGGCCAGGGTGGAACCCAGGTCTGACGCAGGAGCTCCTGGGCCCGCTGCTGGGCCACGCCAGCAGTGCACTGGGATCATTTCTCTCTACCCAGCAGCTTTGCCAGGGAGGGGGCTGACGCGGCCACCTGGGGGAATGTTGGTCACGGGTGTTTCCAGCAGGGCCCTGGGACGTGCCTTCTAACAAACACCACGCGGGTCGTGTTGATGATGGGAGTCTAAGGCGCTGCCAGGGGGCTGAGAAAATGGACGTGGGAGTTTGGTCCCAGAGCTCTTGGGGCCTCAGGCCGGGCAGCCCCAGATCCAGCCGTCCCTGCATGATAAAAAACCCCCATGCGGAGTAGAAGGAGCTCTTGCTGAATCTTTGAGAACCGGTCGCCGTATAGACTGCGTTAAACTCCTGTCTATCGGTCACTCACCGGTCACCCAGCCAGGCGTTCTGCTGGGAACTCCCACCTCAATGGCGGCCAGAACAGGTTCACTCAGCAAAGTCACCAAGCGTCCCTGAGCCCCGGACAGTGAGGATACAGAGACGAGGGCCAAGCCGGGGCTCTGAGGTCGCCCAGGCTGCCTCACTCTGCGCCTAAAACGCCCGCGGTCAGTGCACGCTTTGCAGAGCTGCCAACACACAGAGGCGCTCCCTAACCCGCAGGCTCCTCTCCTATTGGGTCAGCCAGTGTCACCAACCTGACACGGGTTGGGGGCCATCCAGGACCATGCCCCCTCACTCCCCAAGCAAGACTCCCCTCCTCCCGCTGGCGCTCCGCTCGCATCCCACCCTCTGCCGAGGGGTGGCAGGGAGTCACCCCCTAACCTGCTGGAAACCGGAGCTGGCTGGACCCAGGAGGTGCTGGCCACCCCCTCCCCCCAAGACACAGAGGAGAGACTCAACAGTGGTTTTCTGTTTTAACAAACGTTCCTTTATTAGGTTACTGCCTATTACCAACCATCATAGGATAGAACTGTACAAGCCACAGGCTCTGGGCTGATAGGAAAGGAGGCGGGGTTGGGGGCTTCCCGGGTCAGGGTGGGCGGTGCAGAGAGAGCCCAGCGATTTATCCGGTGCCCCTGGGGGCCAGAGGCTGTAATCTGTGCAAGTGGCACTCTCTCTGCTGACACTCGTGGACGCGTGAGCCATCCCGGATCGGGAGCCAGGATGATCTTTCCAAATCTTACAGGCAAGGTCTCCTGCCCTGGAAAGGAGAACACCCTTCAGATAACAAGGGGTCACTTCATCCCTCACCCAGTTTTGGCACCAAGTTTGTGCTTTAAAAAATATACTTCACTGGAAGATTTTTTAGTTTTTAAAAAGGTGACCTACAGCAGCTGTTTAAAACATAATTCTTTACAGACAAATATATATATATATATGTATATATATTAAACATTTAAACAAATAAAGTTCTCTATTGTACCTATGCAGGAATGAACCGAGAGAAGAATGCAGAGTGTGGCGGCAGGGGCTGGTGCGCTCCGCAGGGAGCGGGCGGGCCGGTGGTCTCCGCGCCCCTGCAGGCCCCCAGCAGCCCCTGCACGGGCTCCGCCAGGATTGTGATGGAGTTCGGCTGCTTCTGCAGGCCTGGGGCCAAGGCGGGGGCACCGGGCAGAGACGGGGGCTGGCTCCCATGGTCTCCCCCTGCCTCTGGCTTCTTGGGCCGGGGACCCTCTCACTTCACTTCTCCCTGGGAATCCCTGGGGACACCCGGAGCATCTGAGGACGCACTTGGGAAATCTCAGCTGGCGAAGCAAATGCCAAATCCAAGTACAGCCATGTGCAAAACCGTCTGAACGCCGGTGCTCAAGGGGCTGCCCGGAGCCCCCAGGAAGTGCCCGGCCCTCTCCCACGGGGTCTCTCATATTGCACAGGAGGCGAATTCTCCCTGAGGGGCCGCTCGGGGAGCCGCACGCACGCACATGCACCCAGGGGGGCCCGGGAGGACAGGGGAGGCACACATATCCCCAGGAGGGGGCAGACTGCAGAAAAGCAACAGAAGATGCCAGGGCGAGGCTACCACTGTCTACGTGAAATAAATAACTGACTCCGTTACTGTTGCAAGAATAAATACAGGCCCGGGGCTCCCCAGCCAGCGTGGAGGCTGACTTGGCCGTGGGAGTTTCCACCGTGGCTTCTGCCTGGGAGTCCAGGGTGCGTTTCGGATGCCCTGAGCTTCCCCTGCACGGCCCGGCCCTGGCCCTTATCTGAGCACCGCTGAGCACCCCCTGGCACCTGCTTTCCGAGCCGGGGCACCTCCCACCACCCTGGCCCCCCCCCCCGGGTGGCAGCCTGTCCCTGAGGGTGTGGGGAGCCCCGTGCCCCACCCGGCAGCAGACTGGAGTGCCACGCACGGCTTGCGTAGGAATTTATTCTCTGTTTCTCTCTCACATGCAGGGACCCCGCCTCCTGGCAGTGTCAGGCAGGGGGGAGGAGGAGCCTGGGTCACAATCGGTCCTGGGCCGGCAGAGGCAGCCAGGGAGGATGAGGAGCAAGGGCAGGGACTTCTGCCCGGGGCTGCGGTCGGTGGTCCCAGGCGCAGGCACGGTGGCCCTGGCGGCGGCGGCTCAGTGAGTTGGCGCCAGGTGGCCATGGAGGTGGCGGTCCCAGGGCGCAGCGTCCGTCACTGGTAGAGGAGGTAGGCCTTGAGGGAGGCAGGCAGCGGCAGCGTGGGGATGGCGCCCAGGCGCTCCTTGCCCAGGGCCAGGCGCACCGAGCGCCGGCAGAGATCCATGAGCGGCAGGGGCTCGGCTGGGGACACAGAGAGAATTTCAGGTCAGAGTCCTCACTCGGAGCCAGGCACCTTGGAGAGTCCCTGCCACTGCCTGCTAGTGACAGAGGGGCCATTGTCATCACGCCCATTTCACAGAGGAGGAAACTGATGGACGCAGTCTGAATACCGTGCCAGGGCCAAGAGGCTGGAGATGACCGCCCCTGCCCTTGCTCACCGGGCCACACACGCTGCCCTGCCCAGACAAGCAGCGCCAGCAGTGTGTGTGGGTCTGGGGTCCACAGGTGCCAGCTCCCCCCAGCACATGCCCCCCCCCAATGCTTCCAGAAAGGGAAGTGCCCGGGTCAAGGCTGGGATCCAAGGCCAGGCAGCCTGGCCCCACGTCTGCGTTCCTGGCCAGCAAACAGTGCTGTCCATGAAGGCCTAGGAGGGGATGACCCAGAGTCCCACACGACGGTCACGGGCCCTACGGGCCAGGTCACCCTGGCCTGACTACACAGCCTGAGGGCCATAGCAGTCAGCCAAGTCGGAGCTGGAGACGGCCCAGGTTTCTGGGCTTCTTCATGCCCGACACCTGCCAGCCCCTGGCAGCTGGGACCCCAAGAGCTGCCAGGCCACCTCCCCCCATGCCGGCCTCAACTCACAGCCAGGGGAACCCACGCACCCAGATTACAGAGCGGCTGTGACAGCACCTCGGACAAGGGCGCTGGACAAGGGCTCTGCTCAGCCTGCAGCTCGGAGACACTGCTGTGGCAGCCCACGGCAGTGAGGGTCACCCCTGCACGGCCTCCCCAGGGGGAGCCCCGTCCACTCTCTTCCCTGACCAGGTACAGGGGGTGCACCCGGAACTGCTCAGCACCCCCCCACACACAGGGTTCTGGAGCAGAAACAAATGGCCTGTGGTCTCCCCTTGACTAGGAGGTTCCTTTGTGACCGACATAGAGGATAGAACACAAAATAGGAGAAACATTCTATTCAGCCAATAAAGTGTGCTGGCGCCGTGGCTCACTAGGCTAATCCTCCGCCTTGCGGTGCCGGCACACCGGGTTCTACTCCCGGTTGGGGCGCCGGATTCAGTCCCGGTTGCCCCTCTTCCAGGCCAGCTCTCTTATGTGGCCTGGGAGTGCAGTGGAGGATGGCCCAAGTGCTTGGGCCCTGCACCCCATGGGAGACCAGGAGAAGCACCTGGCTCCTGCCATCGGATCAGCGTGGTGCGCCGGCCGCAGCACACCAGCCATGGCAGCCACTGGAGAGTGAACCAACGGCAAAGGAAGACCTTTCTCTCTGTCTCTCTCTCTCTCACTATCCACTCTGCCTGTCAAAAAAACAAAAACAAAAACAAAACAAAAAAACAGCCAATAAAGTGGACTGAACCAGTGTGGCTCAAAAGGGTTGAACAATCATGAGGCTGCCATTGTGTATACAGTGGATCAAGCTGCGGCCCATGATGCTGGCATCCCACAGGGCCACCAGTTCGAGTCCCCACTGCTCCACTTCTGACCCAGCTCCGTTAGTGGTCTGGGAAAGCAGCAGAAGGTAGCCCAAGTGCTTAGGCCCCTGTAACCCACGCGGAGACCCAGGTGGACTTCAAGGCTCCTGGCTTCAGCCTGGCCCAGCCCTGGCCATTGCCACCATTTGGGGAGTGAACCAGCGATTGGCTGGGTTTTAGCTTTGAAAGAAGACAGCGGTTCTTCCTTGCCCGTGGGCAGCCAGAGGACAGCGACAGGCAAGCGGGGGCAGGAGATGAAATGGCAAACGTTCTTAACAGAAAGCTTGAGATGAGGCCTTTCCTGGGTAGCTGAGGATACGCCTCTGAGGCAGGAGGCTGCGCTAAATGACCTTCCGTCCTCGAGGGCCCAGGGCTCCACAGACCCTCTGCAGTGGAGGCCGGGTCTCCCGCACCTGCCTCCTGAGAGTGCCGGCCCCTCCCTTCTGACCTCGAGCAGGTCACTCCTGGCCCAGGCCTCAGTTTCACCGTCCAATCTAGGTCAGATTTTTCCCCAAAATTCCACCCAGCTAAGCTTCCGAGGGCCCTCTGGGAGGCAGGAGGGCCTCTCGTGCAGCTTGGAAGGTACCAGGGAAAGCATTAAAACCCCGAATGGGCCCAAGGGCCTCGCCAGGCTGCGGGAGTGCGGGCCGGGGGAGTCCCAGTACCACCACGTTCTCTGTGTTTCCAGTCGATGCCTGAGCCTCGGTTCCAGGTGCTTGTTCTGGGAGCTAACGTCACGGCACCTGCTGGGTGCCTGGGGGGGACTGTGGCCCCCAACCTACAGACAGGGAAACGGGTCCAGGCAGGTGGCAGCTGGGGCCCAAGGCCTGAATGCCTGGGACTGCAAAGGCTGAGCCCCAGCTGTGTAGAGAGCCCTTGTGTGCTGTGGGGGAGCCTGGCTGCTTGGGTCACGCCCAGCCACCCCATCCTCGGAGGCTGCGTGATGTGACAGTGACTCCTGCATGACGTGACAGTGATGAGAGTCACCCAGGGGGCATCAAGGATGCACAGCGCACACCTCCCTAATCTTGTAGGAGTAAAACGACAGCGCACAGGGCCACAGAAACGGATGCCACCGTGGGCAGGAAGGAGCTGCCCGGGCAGGGGGTGGGGCTGCGCCCAGGAGGGCGTCTCAGGAGGCCGAGGGGAGGCCACGGAGGCCAAGGGTTCTGGAGGAGAAGGGCGGAGCCTTCTCTGACCCTTGACCACCAAAGTTATCAGGGAGCTGCAAAAGGGAGACTTTTCAGTGCTGAACCACAGGGGAACCGCGTCCTATGTGGGGGGGTGGGGGATGGGAAGGAGGACCCAGGAGGGCTCCCTAAGGGGTCTTTTGCTTCCACATCGCAGGCCTGGGGCCCAGCCAGGCTCTGCACCCCAGCAGCGACTGCCACCTCGCCTCCAGCGAGGGCCACACAGCAGCTCCTGGGAGGCACCAAAGCAAGCGGCCTGTGGTCAGAGCGGGCTGGCCAGTGGGAAGGTCACACAGGGACAGACTCAGCACGGGGACAGGGGACGGAGGAGGGAGATGTCCTCAGTGTGGGGGTACGGGGTGGCTGCTGACCATGTCCCACACATCCCAGGGAGCTGAGCCACCTCCGGACAGTGACAGCCAAGCCTGACTTCAGGCCGGACAGTGAGAAGACAGATCCGGCCAGATCCGGCCAGAGCTTCCTTAGGGACTCCAGGACCTGGGCTCACCTCCTCAGCTGCCTTGGAAGCAAAGCACAGTCCGGTGGCCTTGAAGGGCTCAGGGGATGGGCTAGCCTCGTCACCTCTAGAGCAGGTGTATCGTGTCCCCACCCCCACCCCCATCACCTAATTCTTGCTGACCTGGAACCACAGAATGAGACCTCACTCAGACATAGGAGCTTTGCAGAGCTAATTGGTCCCATGGAGGCCCTAAATCAGAGCTGGTGGTCTTCCAGGAGGAGAGGACAGAGCGACATGTGGGGTGATGCCAGGTAAGGACAGGGCAGGAGAGAAGGACGCACAGGCGAGCCAAGGAATCCAGCATGGCCAGCGGCCAGCAGCAGCTGCCCAGAGAGGTACAGAGCAGGGATCCCCCTCACCCCAGAGCCTCAGATGGGGCCATGCCTGTGACATCCTGAGTTGGGACACAGGCCTCCAGCACTGGGAGGGGAGTTGTTGCTGCTGCTTGTGACCACTTGTTATGCAACGTCCTGCCTCTTCCTCCTTTAGGCTTAGCCCTCACCCCACCCAGGTGACCACTGCCAAGGTCACTAGTGACCTCCTTGTATCCAGAACAGCTGTCAACGGACTTCACCTGGGGTCGGCCTGTCCTTGAAGCTCCTTCACCTGTGTCTCCCAGCCCACTCTCCTGGGTCCCCTCCAGCCACCCGGCCGCTCCTCCTCAGCCCCCTGGCCCCTAAATAGGGCGGAGCCTCAGCCCTCTTGCCCTGGCTCTGCCCCACCCCCACTCTCAGGGTGAACCCAAGCAGGGCACAGCTTTAAACATTACCTGTCCTCATGTGACCTCCTCACGTGACCTCCACGCTCTGCTCACGCACCACTGTCCCAGACACCAAACATACCTCCAATTTAACACAGCTGCTCACCTGCTCCTCGCTCTGACTCCCCCACCCTGGTAGCAGCAGCCCCACCCTCCCACCTGCTCAGGCCAAACACCGGGTCTCACCGCGACACTTCCCCTCCTACGCTCATATTCAGTCCACTGATGTGCACCTTCCAGGACCTGGCCCCTCTCTCTGCCACGGGCCCCAGCCCTGTCACCTCTCACCTGGACAACTATCATGGTTGAGGGCCACCCCTTCTCTACTTGGCAGCCAGAGGATCCTCACAGGACATGAGCCACCTCCTCAGTAAAGGCACCGAGGTGTCGGTATGGGCGTGGTTCTGACACAGGGCCCTCGTCCAGCCCATCCCTGCAGCGGGACTGATGACGAAACACCGCCCAAGGCTGCCGTGTCCAGAGACTGCCACGTCTAGCTCCCCTCTGGCCTCTCCAAAGGCAAGTGGCAACGTGGAGTGGAGCCCCTGCTGTCCGGCCTGGACTGGGGAAGGCGAGAAGCTGGGAAGCTGGGGGTGGGCATCCTGTCACCAACACTCCGTGCTCCCTGCACATTCCAGCCCACAGATGCACTCCCAGCCCCACGCTCCCGCTCTCCTGTCGGCTCCCCGCCCAGCCCTCCCGGCTTCCAAATCCAAGGAAGTTTCAGAAGCCCCGCCTTCCTAAGGGGGCATCATCGCCTGTCAGGTCACGCCCGGGCCTCTGGGACTCTTTCTGCAGAATCACCCCGCGGAGCTGTGCCCTGGCTCGCCGCCCCAGCCCCGCCCAGCTGCATCATGGCCAGCACGGAGCTGGGAGACACAGGCCCAGGTGCAGCTGTGCCGATGCACGTGGCCTGTTTGGACCAGTCTCGGGCAACCCCCGCATCTGTCTGCCTGCACAGAATGGTCCTCACCTCCCTACCCCACTCCCCATGCCCCCGGCCCCCCACACTCCCTGCTCTGCAAATTTGGCTTGAACTGCGCATGTCTGACTCCTGGGGAGATGGACTCGCAGAACTCTGCTTCACCCTCCACTCTCCTGGCCTGCACACTCAAACCTGCCCCTTCCAGACAGCCCGCGAGGTGCACAGAGCTTTCTGGTCTACCTTCTTCTTGCAGTGGGATTTGCAGGCCAGGAGTCCCCAGAGTAAGGGTCCAGCACGGGGGCAGATAGTTCTGGAACACCAGGACCTCCCGCTACCACAGGCTCCCTGCAGGGCACCATGGATCCCCCCCACCTCCACACCAGCACAGAGCCACCCCACAAAGCTGTTCTGACATAACCGGAGAAAGGCCACGCCCCTTTCCCAAGGGACAGAAGTCGCTGCTGACTCAGCTCAGCTGTTTCTAATCAGCCTGCTGCTCCCTAGCAGTCTCCTGACAGCACCAGAGCAGAGCTGCTCCCGGGACCACGTCTCCAAGGGTCCGCTCATAAACCTCCAGCGCCTGGAAAGAAGAAGCCTGACCCTGCCCAGTGGGCGTGAGGCCAGGAGCCTTCAAGCATCCGAAAGGTCCTAGTGTCACCGAGGTTCAAACCCCAGCTCAGAATATACTGGCCACTGCGCTAGAATCGGGTCAAGTGCAGATCAAACCTGGAGGCAGGTCAACCAAAGACCACGCCTCCATCATTTGTCCATCCATCCATCCGTGCATCTACCCATCCATTCACCGTCCATTCCGCCATCCATTTGTCTACACACCCACCCGTCATCCATCATCCGTCATCCATCCATCACTTGTCCAGTCATCCGTTCATTCAGCCATCGATTTACCCATACGTCTATCCCTTATCCAGCCAGCCATTCACTCATCATCCATCCATCATCGACCCATCCATTTGTCCATCCATGTGTCGCCCATCATCCACCCATCTATCCATCCATCACAGGACCCTCCATCCTCCACACATGCATCCATCCATCCACGGCACATTGCCCTGGCCAGAATTCTTCATTTAACAGACACAGGCAGGAGCTGCCTCTGAGCGTGTGAACACACTGCGATGTCTACCTACAGACAATGTGATCCCAACACCGGTGGGAACTTTTGGCCCCCGCCTGGCCAGGACGTGGGAGGACACCGCAGGGGACACTTACGATCAAGTCCATTCAAGTAGCGCATGCGGATCTCACAGTGGCCCCAGACGGCACTCACGACAGGATACAGTTTTTTGCCCTTGAGTCCCCGAAAAGCCACTCCCATGTACTGTCCGTCCACGATGAAGCTCAGGGTCCCATCATCCATGTCCAAGGCCACCAGGAAGGAGTCCGGGACGATGAATGTCTCGTCTGGCTCCAGAAAGGCTGGGTACGTTTTACTTGGCTGGTTCTTGCCATCATGGTAGAGCCGGTTGCGCCCCAAGTCCCAGCCCCAGGACTCGTGGTTATTACCCACAAGGGTCGTGTATCCCACGGAGTGCAGGGGGGCGTCGGCCGTGGCCACGCCCACCACGGCGTGCGTGCCCCGCTGCCTCATGGCCCACGTGATCTGCCACACGTGCAGCCCACGCGTGTACCCGACCTTGCCTCTGATAGCGTCCGTGCTCTGGGCCACCGGATGCCGGTGAAAGATCAGCTTGTCGTCCTCCTTCACGAAGACGTTGAGCGAGCGGTCATTGTCGTTCCACGAGTGGAGCAGCTGGACGTCGTAGGACACGGGGGGCATGTCCAGCAGCAGGTCCAGCCGCGTGGGCTTGCAGTAGTCCAGCCCTTGGAGCTCCTGCTTCAGAGGCCGGTACACGGGGTCCCTCATGCCCACGGTCTTGATCCCTCCGGGGACCTTCTGACCCATGGTCGCCCTGGCTTCACCTTTGCGCCCACTCCCGGGGCACTAGCATCAATCGGGGTCTTGTCTCCAGGTTCCTGATCAGCGCCAAGCAGAATCCTGCAGGAGGTTGCTAGGGGGTCCTTGCACACCGTGCAGTTCTGCAATGCCTGGTAGACAGAAAGATGGGAGGCTGGGTGAGCAGGGCTGCAGGATGAAGCAGGCAGTGTGATGTGGTGCACAGGGCCGCAGCCCCGCACCCAAGGCCTGGCAGCCAGTGCCAGGCTCCCCTCACGCCGGGTGTGGGGCCAGCCAGGGCCTGGGCGCAGAATGAAGTGTCCCTCTGTCCCTCTGTCCGTGTTCACAGGGAAGGGGCCCTCTACCTTGTGGTCTGCATGGAAAGGTGGCCTTAGGGACCAGAGTTGCCCTCCCGCACACTGTGTACAGTATGGGACATGCTGCAAACACGCCTCAAATGCCCTTCAACGGGGTTTCCCAGGAGGCACAGAGCCTGGAGTCAGCCACAGCGCAGAGGACACGTGCTGTGTCAAAGCGAAGGCGGGAGCACCGTCCTGGCTGCGCTGCGGAGAGAAGGCAGAGCCCCAGGCTGACGATGCCCGATCCCAGGCCCTCGCCTCTTCCCGGCAGACCCCTCGGCGTAGACGGAAAGCTCAGCGGGGCAGGGGCAGTGCACGTGGCAGGAAGGACCCCTGAGGCCGCAGCACGTCCCGGAGCGGGTCTCTGCCACTGGTGATGCTGTTCTCACGGCCCCAACTCAGCCGGGCACAGGGGCACCACCCTGGGTCCCTGGGCACTCGTGGACCAACCCTGGGGTGAGAGACCACCTCTAGCTCCCGCCCACGGCCTTCCACTATAGAAGCCAGCGTCTTGGCCCCAGCTTCATTTGCCCACGGCCCGGCCTCTGAGGAAGATGGGGCTGCAGGGTGCAGGCACCATCCCGGCCTCCATCCCGCTCTCCAGCAAACAGCCCAGGAGCCGGTGGAGGCCGCAGGACGTCCCCAGCCTGGGCGTCCAGCCTCAGGTGAGGGCACACACCACGCTGTTCTGGGTCCCTGGGCCGCACCCGAGAGCAAACGTTCTTTCTCCCGTGACACACCTCCCTGGCCTCCGGAAGGGACTCCTGGCTGGCCAGTTTGGGGGACAGGCTCCTGGGATCCCGCAGACAAGGAAGGGAAGACAGGCCCCCCGCTCATAAATGGAGCCAAAAGAGCGGGCAGAGGAAGCTGGGCGGGAGGCCGCGGGGCCTTGGCTGCTGGGTCGTTTGTTCCGAGCTGCCTGAATCAGGAATGAGGAGAACAAAGAGGGACCAGCATGGGAGGCTGCAGGCTCCAGACGCGCGGGCACCGGGGACCTTGGAGCACAGGCCTCCTGCTTGGAGCAGGCTGGGAGGTGGGGCAGGATCTGCAGAAGGATGGGCAGTGGGGTGACCTGCACTGCCCCCTCTCCGCTAGGGAGAGGCCCCACGAGGCTGGCTCCCAACAGACTCTTCCCTTAGGTGAGACAGAGGGTCCACACCACCCCACTGGCGTGATCACAGGACACAAGCACAGACCCCTTGTGTCCACTTCGTCTAGTGTCAGCATAGTGTAGAGCTGACATGCCCCTCTGCAGCTGTGGAAACTGCCTAAGTTCTAGAAAGTTCTGTAGACTTGCAGCCCTCACATCCTGGATCTCCCAGGACAATCCCAGTCCAGTCCCTGTCTCCTCCTCTGGGGAGCACCTCCACCTCCAGGATGCCCTCCGTGACCCTGCTACAGGGCAGCCTGTGGCTCTGGGGCTGCCTCGGGGGTGGGGGAGCCCACGTCTGGGGTTGGAACCAGGGTTTCACTAACGATAGCAATGGCGGAGCTGGCTGCAGCCTCCCTGAGCTCCCTCGCTCTGCTCCTCCCTGACCCCCTCCTGTGTCTGTCTGAGCTGGCAAAGCTGGTCCAAGGTCAAGTCAGAGCTGTGGGGGTAGGACATGGAAGCATCCATCCCTCCCCTCTGTCTGGACACCCCCTTGGGAGACCGAGGGCGCAAGGAGCATGCGCGAGACCAGCGGCTCCCTCCACACAGCTCCTGGGGAACGGGAATTGTCACTGGAGAGAAAATGCGTGTGTACACGTGTGTGCACGCATGTGTGTGCACGCGAGCAGACTTCAAGAAGCTCCTGGAAGGCGGAATTAGATCAGTGGAATGTGGTGCACAAAGCTCTTGAAATCTACACCAAGATATTTCATAATGAGCATTTTCCACGATCTTCTGAAGACCCGTCGTCGGCGTGGATTTTGGAGTTCTTTTGTACCCAAATAAAGCTATGTTTTAATTCCATGTCCATGAACATGAAGCCCCCGACACGTGCAGGCGTGCATGTGTGGTGCTGCGTGCAGCTCTCACTCACGCGGCTGCAGGGAGCCCGCAGCCGTTCTCAGTGGGATTCTCCCAGCACCACTTTCTACAGCTCAGGTCAGAAAGGCACTCAGAGACGCTCTGATTTGGAGCCTAAGTTCTAGAGCCCATGCCATGGTGGGTGGGACTCGGGGCAGTCACTCAGGACTGTCACACCGATCCCTCCTCACGTGGCACACCACCCACGCCAGCCAGGGCACCCGACACCCTTCTCTCTTGTCAGGGACGTGTGGTCGAGTCGTCCCTGTGGACAAGCAGCTGGGCAGTGACCAGGGTCTGTGGCGGGCCTCGGCCCACTCCTGATCACGTCTTTCTTCTCCCCTGGTCACAGCTCAGCAGCCTGCCCCACCTGGCCAGCACTCGCATCTGTATGAAGGGGGGACTGTCCCCAGGACCAAAGCCAGCACATGGAGGCAGCATTGGCCCTGAGCCAGGGGTGGGGTGGGGGCAAAGGGCACAGAGGGGGTGAGGCAGTCCCAGAGCAGGGACACTGATCTGCCAGACACCGGCCTCTGAGGAGACCCCTGCAACCCTACAGAGGACACAGGGGGTCACACAATGACAGTGACAGCTCGGAGGAGAGGGCAGGGCAGTCTGCATCCAGCTAGGCTGCGCTGCGATCCCAGGGGGAGGACCCCCACTGCACCCCACCACTGCCACGCACACGTGACCTTGCTGCTATCTGAAGTCAGTTCAGGGCTCACTGCACAAGGCGGTGCCTCCAAAGGGGCAAAAGCCTTCAGCCCAGTGTCCCTGCCCCTGGGACCTGCTGACTCAACACACTGAGGGCTGGGGTGGCTCCGGCCCCCCAGAACCCACCAGAGAGAGCCATGTGTCTGCTGGAATTCCCAGGGGGCCATCTCTAAGTGGATGAGCATCCCAGAGCTGGGTCCTCCTGGTGCTGGCCCAGAGACATCGCAGGTGCTCTGTGTCCGGGGGCCTGGGGCCAGTGCTGCCATCAACACAAGAGGAAGGCTGCTTGGGAGAGGGGCTGCCGGGGCCACAGGAGAGAGAGACCCTCACACACCACTTCCCTCTGCCTGTTGAGGATCCTCTGGTGGCTCAGGTGGGGGCAGGGGCGGCCTCACCACCCCTTAAGGGATGCAGAGGGAGCGGCCCTGGACCTGGACCCTGATCCTGGGAGGGGCCCGAGCATCAGAGGGACTCTGAAGCGAGCGGGCTGTCTGGGGGACAGACAAGGTGCACCCATCTATGCCCCAAGCCTGGGAGGATCTAAGGCGGTGACTCGCTCTGAAGGGGAGGGGCTGGAGCCACAGCAGGAGCCTGCCGGTGTACCCACGTCTGCTTTCGTTCTGCAAGTCTCCGGAGGAAGTGGGTGCTCGGCAGACCAGAGGGGATGTGGGGGAAAGGTCGCCCCTACACAGGCGGGGGGTGGGGGGGCGTGTCCCAGAGAGACAGGCCTGAAGTGGGACAAGTCGTCTGGTGCGCAGGTGCGATGGGGCAGTCCCTAACCAGGACGCCTGCTGCACAGCTCAGGGTGGTTCCCTAACGCCTGGAGAGGAGGCAGCCCCTGGGACCTGCTGACTCAACACACTCGGTGCTGCTACATGTTAGAGCAAAGGCGCAACAGTGTGTGCTGCGTGGCTGTTGATCTGCTGGTAGGCACGGAGAAAGGTTTAATCAGCCCCAAACCTTTCACAACCATTAGTCCTGGAGAGGAGGTAGGAAGAAAGACAGGCTCACTCTTTTTGCATCTTTTTTTTTTATAAAATCCATGTTTTGTAACAAAAAGGATCTTTTAAAAAAAAGTTTGAGAGGCAGAGAGACACACACAAGAGGCCATCCTAAATAGGACATGATTCCTGCAATACATGTCCAGGGCCACCCACTCACACTGTCAACCACAGATCTTCATTTGCCCAGTTGTGTGTTGTCTTCACACAAGGAGACAACAGCTGCTCCATCCCAGACCCAGGTAGGCAGGTGGCCTGTGGCCGTGCACCTGCCAGGGGCCCGGAGACGCTGGCGGGCAGACCAGCTCTGGAGGAGGTGGGGGAGGTGAGGATGCATGAGGGCCTGGGAGAGAGACCCTGGAGGGACAAGGATTTCAGCTCTCAGCTCCAGGCGGCCGCACAGCATCTGCCCAAGACCTGCTGATGTCCCTCAGTGAAAGCCACCGCCTGCTGGCCTCTCTTTCCCCCAGACTTTCAGGTCCATTAGCTGCGGAGCCCCACTGCTATACCAAGTTGTCCTTTTGTCCTGCACAGTAAGAAAGGACCTACTGGCAGAGCACTAGTACGCTCTGCTGGCGACACGTCCAAGGTGACCAGGGACAGAGGGTGGGGGACACACGGGGAGGCCACTGGAGAGTGGCAGGGGCACACCCACCCCCTCACACCTAGGCCCCTCCCCCGTTGCATCCGACTGACCACCCCAGAACAGTAAAGCCATTGTTTTCACCTGAGATGGGGAAAGAATGAACTTCAGGATGTGGAACAAGGTGACCTATTTATAAAGCCTCCTTTCACCTGCAGATCAAATAAGCTCCCTCCCTCCCTCTCTCCCTCCCTCCCTCCCAGCCTCCCCACCCCTGCACGGGTGGCTGCAGCCCAGGATTTTGCAAGAGAAACAGGGACCCAGCAATCTGCTATCATGATGCACCTCTGTGGCTGGCCGGGCCGAGCTCCGCCTGCTCATGACGGTTCCACGCTCCCTCCTGGACGCACACTTGGCGGTGGGCGTGTTCAGGATGTGCCCCGAGCGTGCTGTGCCATGGAGCCCCTGGCAAAGCTGCCTCTACCGGCAGCACCCGGGCCACGTGAGTACAACCCCCACCCCAACCGTGCATGCCATGCGTGCAGCCCCCACCCCGTCTGGGGAGGAGCCCCTCAAACAGGGATGTAAACACGAGCCTCTAGAATCGACAGAAAGATAGATCGGACCCTTCTGGAAAGTTCTGACGAGCGATTTTGGAGAGAAAATCCCACACGGTCCAGAGTTCTAGCCTCTGACCTCAAAAGACCAAAAGCACACCTGCCGCCAACACCTACGGAAGGGCCCGGATTACTCACACTTTCAGAAAGGGCTCCCGCCCGGGAGCCGCGCCCGGGAAGCCACTCTGACATTCATACAGAGACTGAACGCGGAAGCACAGGCCCGGCCCGTGCAGACCAGAAACCTCGTTCGTGGAGGGCCTGCAGTGACACAGACAGCGGCAGTCACGCCATCAAGCAGGGACGGGGACAGAGGCCCGACCGTGGACACGACACTGCCCAGCCTTGGGCCTGCCTGGTGTACGAGGGAGCTGGGGTACCCCAAGGACTGGAAGCAGAAAGGCAGGGCCTGGAGCAGCTCCACGAGTTCAGGTGCAGGAGAGAGGGAGGCCAGAGCAAGTCCGAGGTCAGGATGTGTGCCCAGGCCCAGGCCCCTAGGGCACAAAGCCCTGGCTGGGAGCAGGTGACACTCTGATTTTCCCGTGGGATGTGCCAACCTGTGAAGGTCACCTCTGGGAGTGACCTCTTGGGCCACCTTGGGTCCCTCTAGGGAGAAGGCACAAGACAGAGACTGGGCAGAGGACGGCAGGCAGACTGGAGGGGCCACTGGCGGCCAATGCCAGAGTCAGGGTGGACCTGGGTGGGTGCCTGAGACCACCTGGGGCCACACGCAGAGAAAGAGCATGCTCATGATTCCAACACGGAGCTCTCAGGCACACAGTCGGAGTATAATAGGTGCTGCCCCCTGCTGCCCCGCCCCCTTCAACATCAGTGTGGAACCCGAGTGCCAGGTGCAGGAGCAGGATCCAGCCAGGGACCCTGCGGAAGGCACGGGACCCACGGCTCCGGGGTGGCCCGGGGAGCTGAGCCCCCTGGAGAAGCTGCTGTGGAGGGTGCAGGCCCCAGGCGAGACCTGCAGCCTCTGTGCTTGGGTGGGAGCGGGGAAGACAGGAAGGCGCTGTGTGACAGGCTGCGTAGCTCAGCCCCCTAAATCCAGCCACGTGAACCCCTCAAGGTCAAAGGCAGAGGCAGACGTTCCCCAGAACTTTCAAGGGGGCTGTGGTGAGAGGCCGGAGGCCATCTACAGAGCTGACTCTCAAAGTGGGTGCCCCAGGCCCGCCGCATCAGCATCACCTGGGAACTTGCCAGAGATGCAAATTCTGGGCCCCAGCTGACTTTCTGAATCAGAACTCGGGTGGGGCCCCGCGAGTGGCCTGCCTTCCGGCAGCCCTGCAGGGGATTAGGACCCCACCGATGCCCAAGAGCCACTGGTTTCAAGACTTGGAATCTAAAGTGCACATAAAGTGCCGATGCTCAGGCGTGGGCTTCTGCTGTCATTTCGCAGAAACCTCTTGCTCCATCCTGATGCACAAGAAATCTCAGCACAGAAATCGAGTATCCACGTGTTCGCTCCCTCCCAGGGCCCAGCGGGGGTGATGGTGTCCTTCCAGATCTTCCTGTGAACACAGGGGCTTCTCACAGCAAAGGATCACAGCGCACGCACTGCTCCGGAGCCGGAGCTGGAGCCGTTTCCAAGGCATGAGATACAGGCTTCCACATAACTGCGTAATAGTCACGTTCCACTGCGTGCTAGCATCGTGACGGCGGCCACTCTCCATGTCTCCTACAGCGCACATCTAGGTTGTCCGATGCAACAAGGTCACAGCGCGGGCAGGTAAGGGAGTTAAAAATTTTCCCCAGGGGGCTGGCGCTGTGGGGTAGCGGGTGAAGCTACCACCTGCAGCACTGGCATCCCATATGGGCGCTCATTTGTGTCCTGGCTGCTCCTCTTCCAATCCGGCTCTCTGCTGTGGCCTGGGAAAGCAGTGGAGGATGGCCCAAGTGCTTGGGCCCCTGCACCCATGTGGGAGACCAGGAAGAAGCTCCTGGCTCCTGGCTTCAGATCAGCACAGCTCTGGCCATTGTGGCCAACTGGGGAGTGAACCAGCAGATGGAAGATATTTATTATTTATCTCTCTCTCTCTCTCTGCCTTTCTATAACTCTGCCTTTCAAATAAATAAATCTTTTAAAAAATTTCTTCGCCGGCGCCGTGGCTCAACAGGCTAATCCTCTGCCTTGCGGCGCCGGCACACCGGGTTCTAGTCCCGGTTGGGGCTCTGGATTCTGTCCCGGTTGCCCCTCTTCCAGTCCAGCTCTCTGCTGTGGCCCGGGAGTGCAGTGGAGGATGGCCCAAGTGCTTGGGTCCTGCACCCCATGGAAGACCAGGAAAAGCACCTAGCACCTGGCTCCTGCCATCAGATGAGCGCGGTGCGCCAGCTGCAGCGCGCCATCCGCGGCAGCCATTGGAGGGTGAACCAACGGCAAAGGAAGACCTTTCTCTCTGTCTCTCTCTCACTGTCCACTCTGCCTGTCCAAAAAAAAAAAATTCTTCATAACAGGATGATCTTAGAGGTAATTTTTTTTTGAGAGGCAGAAAGACGCACACGCACACACACACACACACCCCGCTCTCATCTGCTGGCTGCGATAGCCAGGGTTGCATCTGGCCGAAGCTGGAGCCTGGAGCTCCCTCTGGGTCTCCCACCCGGGCGGCAGGAACCCAGTCTTTACTCTGAGCATCACCTGCTGCCTCCCAGAGCCAGCAGGAGCCGGAAGCAGGAGCTGGAGCTGTGCATATCTGGCCCGCTGAGCCCAACACTTGCCTCTGCCAGTTCCTCTCATCCACAGCCACTCTTCCTCACCCTCAGAACCGCCCCGCCCACTTCCACGAGATGTGGAAGAAAGCCAGGGTCCGAGCCGCCCCCGGCAGGCTTCCCGACCTTTCCCACAGGCGGCGGCAGACCGAAGGCGCTAGGCAGTTTCTGCGGCGCTCTCTGGGCTGAGATCTGTCCACTAGTCGTGGGCGGGCCAGCGGCCGGCGGACTTGGAGAGGAGTCTAAAGGGAACTGGGCAGTGGGTCGGCTCGTGCCACCTCATCGCCATTCCCTGGGGGACGCCTCGGGGAGCCGAACAGGACGCTGAGGGTGAGCGGAGCCCCAGCCTCACAGGCAGCTGGCGGCGGGGAGGTCTCAGTGTGCTCCCATGGAAGTAGAGGCTCATTCTGGTGCAAAAACAGTTTTGAAATTTGTGCAATTTTTTTCATAATACATATTTTCCATGTATCATGACAATAAATTTTTGTACCCAAATTTTTGTCTTTTTAAAAAAGACTTATTTATCTGAAAGACAGAGAGAGAGAGAGAGAGAGAGAGAGAGAGGTGGAGGGGGGAGACCCTCCATCTGCTGGTTTACTCCCCACGTGGTTGCAACAGCCAGGGCTGGGCCAGGCCAAAGCTGGGAGCCTGGAGCTCCATCAGGGTCTCCCCTGTGGGTGGCAGGGGCCTGAGTACATGGACCATCCTCCTGTGTTCCCAGGCCTTTAGCAGGGAGCTGCATTGGAAGTGGAGCCACTGAGCCTGGAACTGTGGCCATGTGGGATGTGGCATCACAGGTGGTGGTTAACCCACTGCACCACAATGCAGGTCCCTAAACTCAGACCTTTAATTCCATCCCCATGACTTTTTGAAGTCTCCTTGTTTGCTGCCGGCCTTCCTCCTCCAATCCCAGCAATAACCCGACAGCCCTGAACATCTGAGCCTACGCAGGACAGAGCAAGGCCTCCACAAGGGAGTCCGGAACTTCTAAGCAAGCTGAGGGGTGTGGGGCCAGACTGCCCGGGCCTCAGCTTCTCACAGGCACCGCAGAGCAAGCCGTGAGGATGTGACGCCCCAGCCAGTGCATGGGTGGAGTACTACACAGCCAGCAACAATGCTAACGGGCGGGACCACCATGCAAGAAGCTAAGAAAAAGGTTTTGCCATGGCGAGCGATGCAAAGGACACGGACGCCCTACGACTTCAGCGTGGAGAGGATTATACCAGCACACGCAGGGAGAGGCTACAGGAACCTGGGAAAGCAAACACGTTGCTCTGTGTAGAAGCAGGTTGGGAAACCTTGCTCCCAGCCAGGGCCACGTGGACATCTGTGCCATCATTCGTGGCCAAACACAATCCCCTGCTTAAAAGTGAGCCCCCTGTAGCTCTGCAGAATTCCGAGTGCCGCCCGCAGGGCCAGAGCCAGTGATCTCGCAGGCCTGTCGGGCTGGGCGCCCCCTCCCCTGGTTGTGGCATCAACCTCCGAGCTCCCACTCCTCTTCAGCCTCTCTCCTGCAGCTTTGCTGCCATGCAGAGGCCGGCACGGAGAAAGCAAAGCGTCAGCCGGCACACGCATGGAAGAGGGACCAGCAGCCGAGACAATCAGCTCTGGGACGGCCACCCGCTACCCTGAGCGCGCCGTGCTCTGTGGAGGAAGCCACAGCTCAGCGGCCAGCACCGCTGTCCCACCATTCCATTCCCTAGAATAACGGGACAGGCAATCCACCGAGGCTTCGGCAGGCCTGTGCGGCAGGCGGCCGGGGCTGGGTGCAGGGAGAGGCTGCTAGGGGACGGGGCCCCTCTTGGGGCGACCCAGGCAGTGGCCAGCGGGCTGCGCTCTCAGAAAAGGTCAAGGTTGCACGAAGGGCATTCAGTTCAGCGAATGGGAAGATCACAAATGGACAGCAGACGCCTGCTCCCCCGAAACCCAGAGCGGCAGGCGGCGCTGTGGATAGGCTCGCGGCCAGAGTTCCACACGGGACGCAGCCTGCCCTGCCTCGCTGGAGGCCAATCCCCGCCCTCTGCCCCTCGCTCCTCTGCAGGAGAATCAGGGCAGAGCTGCCCGCTGGCGCCCCTGCCCGCCTTGACTCGGCACCTGCGGATCGGGTTTCTCTGCGGGAATCTGCAACGTGTGCCTGCACCTCTGTGCCGGGGCCCCAGACATGGCCGGGGGGGGGGGGGGGTCTGAGGAGGATGGGATGCGGGGCGGGGGGCAGGTATCAGGGCGGGTCGCGGGCACGTGCTCCCTGCTCTGGGAGCAAAGCTTGCTGGGATTCGGTGTCCCTACTTCCTCACAGCACAGGTCAACACCCCGAGCCTCTGATGCCAGGAAATCAACCCGTGTCTCCTCCGCTGACAATGTCGGGGCCAACAGAGCAGGTGCCCACGGCTGGGAGGGCCCAGCTTCACGCACAGGCGGACTGGACTTGTCGCCATGTGGACACCTGTCGTGGCAGGTGAGCCGCTGCCTGGCCACGAGCAGGACCACTCACCGGGCATCAGAACTGAGCACCTGCTCCGCACCAGGCACTGTTCTGGGGACGGTTCATCGGGATTGCCACCGTGAACACCCGAGCACCTCACGCGGGGTCTCCCATCTCCTAACACCCTTTTCAGCCAAGAGCACTGGAAACACCCAGCAAGTCAGCCCCCAGGGCCCAAGCTCAAGGCCTGTGCTCGCAGCCGCCTGCTCACCCAGCGCAGCACGGGGCTGCCAGGCCGGGAGATGGGCTGGACGGGCTTCTCCGGAGCTTCATGTGCTCCCTTCGTCCTCGCTGCCCTAGGCAAGGCCGGAGACTCCCAGGCAGAGGCCCCACGAGGCACAGGGAGTCTGCAAACCATCTCCACCGCGAGGAAGCCGCTGTGCGCTTAACACGACAGAGGTGTGACAGCCTGTGCGGGAGCCACCCGGCTGTCAGTGCCTAGCTGATGACCTCTCGGAAAATACCCCAGCCCCAGTGACATACCTCGGGGCTGGAAGGACACTCATTAGGCACCTGCTGCATACACAGACTAAAGGTCACACACAGCATCTGAGCAGTGCCTGCAAGCCCCACGGGCCTGTGGGGTCCACCGTGGCAGCACCAACGCCTGGGACAGGCCTGGCACACAGCAGGTGGTGGAGGGACGCACATCTAATAAAGGCGCAGGGAGCACGCGTCAAAGGAAGGTGAATCAGGAGCGAGGACAGAGCAAGCGATGGGAGAGAGCTGCGAGGGGTGCCCTCCGATGTGGCGATCGAGGGTGAGGCCGGGATGAACCGGGGAGAAAACCACGTGCGTGACCATGCACGGCGGAGACGATTCAGTCTCCATGCAGCACACATGGCCGGGGCTCCCAGAAGTGACTGCCATCTCCTGGGTGATGCCGGCGTGTGCACGGCCCCGCCCTGCCGCGGGTGTGAACGCACAGCACACCACGCCTGGTAATAAACGGCCCGTCACCGGCTGGCACACCTGCTGCCCTGTGCTTTTTACGGTGATTTGAGAGTGGCCCCTTTCTACATAAAGTGAGATAAGCGTCAGAAGCTGGGCTGTCACGCGGCAGCAGCCACGCACATCCCACGACTCCTGCATCTGAGGCCACGCCGACTGCCCACACCGCGAGCCCCACCCACTACGGGGCACACACAGGGACCACGCCGCCCGAGAGCTTCTTCTCACAACGTGTCCGCGTCAGGGCTGTGTTCCGAGGGAACGGGACATGCGAAGGCCCCGAGGTAGGCGCACGGGACACAGTGCAGGCGCGCAGCACAGGCAGGGAGGGAGGGCAGGGCACACAGGCCACGTGTGCTCTGGGCTTCAGCGGCAGCGGCACTGGAGCCGGCGCGGGCTCTGCGGGGCTCGGGACGCAGCCTGGCTTCCGCTCCGGCAGGAGGCTCCAGCTGCTGTGCTGAGAACGGGCTGTTGGCAGCCGGAGTGGACACGGGAGGCCAGCGAGGAGGCAACGCAAGGACACAGCTTGCACCAAGGGGCAAGCTCGCCAGGACCCAGCCGGTGAGGTCACAAGCTGCCTGAACACTCAGCAGGGAAGAGCCCAGAGGGCAGCTGACCCCATGGACCCAAGCACTCCACCCCAGTGGTGACCACAGACTCCGGGCTCCAGGCTGCCGAGCCCTTAGGCTCCCTTGTCGGTCTCCCTGACCTGTGGTCAGCACTGCCCATTTGCCACCCTCCGAGGTGAACACACCTAAAGACTCTAGTCTTCACCGTGTGTAAACAAATGTCCTCAGGTTTATACATCAGTCTCTTGTGAGTCTGATAGATATTTCTAAACTGCATCAACAGTGCATACATGGGGGAGGGGAGTAGGATTCAGTTTTGGGGGCCGTAAAGATCCAAAGACCCAGCCCACCTCCTTGGGGTCCTCATCAGAGAAGCCCAGCTGCCTCCTTGCACAATTTCTTGGAACTGAAACGGGGCTGGTCCAGCGACTCCTGTATTCAGTATGTGCAGACGCAGCAGGGGTGCACCTGGGCTTAAACTTCCGCTCTGCTGCGCATGCTGGGTGGGCTGGGCAAGCTCCCCGCCTCCCCGCCTCAGGCCCCTCCCCCACTGGAATGGGGGCTCTGCCTCACTCTTTGCTTTAAGGATGGAACAAGGATCTCACAGGCTCCTGAGCACCTAGCAGGCGGTCAACAGCGGTGCTGTGTTAGAATTCAGTGGGGAGAGAAGAGGGGGGATAGGCAGGCAGGTGGGCTTCTTGGGAAGGGGGTATCTGGGAGTCTCGCAGGGGCGGGAGGCAGCTGGGAAAACCTGCTCCCTGCCCCTAGCTTGGCCTCTCTGGCCAGGAACAGCTGCTGTGGGCCCCGTGGCGCTGTTCGCTGGCCGCCTCTGCCGCCTCAGGTTCACTCACGGCCACGGAGAGGCCCTTTCTGGGACACCCTCGGGGGCTGCTCATGCCAGGGCCACCCCGGGCTGGCAGTGCTGGCAACTGAGGCCAGGTGACGGGGCCTCGGGGTGAGGAGAGGCTTTCCGGGAAGGCGGCTTGGATCGGGGAGCCTGTTCCCCTGACTGCCTCCTGAGGACACAACCGGGAGAAACAGGGAAGTGGAAACCAGAGACATGGGTCCAATCTCCATTTAATGGGCTCCGCAGGAGGGCAGGCAGCCTGGGGGAGGAGGGCACGGGCTCCCCGCAGTTAGCCCAACCTCAGGACCAGGCCCTGGAGCCAGACGGGGCGCCCCCAGGCTGGGCGCTGGCTCTGAAGGGAAGGCAGCGCGTGTCACTGTCGCGGGCGGAGGGGCCTCTACGTGCGGCGCCTCCAGCCCCAAGCTGGAGGGGACCCCGAACCCTCTCCGCGCTGCACGCGCTATTTCCAGCCCTGTCCTGAGCTTCCGTTCCCATATCAAAGCGCCTCTTTTTCTGCTGAGGCAGCGAGATCTGCCAACAAAACAAGCCACCAGGACCTGAAAGCAACCACAGAGCCTGGAGCCCGGAGCTCCTCCCACACACCAGGGCCCCGGCCCCGCCCCCTATCAGCACCTGCTCTCCAGGCGTGAAGGGAAATGCCGACAGGACTGAGCCCCTGGGCACGGGGCCCTCCGACTCTCCCTGAGAACAGACCCTTTAGGGAAGACAGAGCTGGGTGCCCCACGTGCCCTGTACTTGTGACAGCCACCAGCCAGCGGCACACGCGTCACCTGGGAGCTTGTGGGAAATGCCTCCTGCCTCCCCATCCCCAGGTGACCCACATGTCCAGGAGGCAGGGTTGCCCCAGTGGGTCCTGAGAGGCTGGAGGGCACCCACAGCGGACAGACAGCAGCAGCCGAGACCTTCCCCTCCCCCCAGGAAGCCAGTCCTGAACACACCGAGCACTGGAACCCACCACACCCGGAGGCCGAGCTGAGTGACAGGAGGCGGAGCCGTGTCCCCCACCCCGGGACAGGTCCCCGTCCTCCCCACCCCACAGAGCACAGGAAACAGGCCGTTGCTTTCTCTCCCGGAACTTCTAGAGGCCAGAGGCCATGGCGACCCCACGCCGAGACCCCTGCTCTGCTCCCGGGAAAACCGTTCCGCTTTCTCTACTTTTCCAAACCTCCCTTGCGGGCCAGCCGGCCGTGCCAGCCTCGCCGGTCCCTAAGCCCCACACCCTGCTGGCCCCCAAATGCCAAGATCTGCCCGGCCCCCTCCTCTGCGGAGCCTTCCCTGGTTGGCCTCCCTGCAGCAGCTGCCTCAGCCCGTCCTCTCCTCCGCCCCTGCCCCAGGACCACCTGCGGACCCCCTGTCCCTCAGGGACCTAGAGCAGAGGGTGCTCACTTTGCACGAGTCCTGGCTGAAGTCCCTGATCCTGCCCCCCGAGACCTACCCCCACGTGGCTGGCCAGCGAGTGGCCTCCCAGTCTCCCCGACACCTACCAGAGGACACGGAGCTCTGGAATGTTCCAGGCAAGTGCCTGGGGAGAGAGCCAGGAGCAAAACCTTGAGGGTCCTCACCGGTGTGGGGAGAATTAAGGAAGAGAACAGCAGGCTGCTCTCCCGGCCAGCGGCCGCCCCGCCGGGTGCCCCAGGCCTGCCTTGCCCGGCCTGGCTCAGCGCTGGCCCGCGCCGTCACCAAGGGGAAGCGGCCCTTGGTTACCACAGCCGGGAGAACACAGAAGGCAAAACAAACACTGGAGGCCGCTCCTGGCCGCTGGACTCCTCTCGCTGCTGGGAACAATTACAGGGTAATCGGCCGGGCTTGCAAATGCTCCAGGATGGAGGCTGCGGGCCCCAGGCACGCCTGCTTGGAACCGGTTCCCCTCCCGTGCCCTGCCCCAGACCCGCAGACCCCCATCTCCCACTCAGGAAACCAGGGAGCAGCAAGACTGGCCGTGCAGACGCAAGATCATGGCCGGCGCTGGACACAATTCCCACCGTGAGGTCAAGTTTCCTCACCAGGCTGGGCAGGTGCAGAGGTGACGCCCCTCTACCCCCAGCAGACCTGAGCCCAGGGCATAGCCTCCTTCCCGGCCCCAAGCCAGCCACGGCTGTCTCTGGTCCCCAAGCAACCTGGGACCCACTGAAAGTCCCCAAGGAGAGCGCACTCGGGCTGCCAGGCTGCGCCCAGCGCTGTCCTGCAGGGCGGCTTCCGGCACGGCCAGTACAGCTTCCCACCACAGCACACTGCAGCTCCTGGGCCGAGGTCTCCCCAGCAGCACAGAGGGGACAGGCTGCCCACCAGGGACAGGCGGGGAACGTGGGCAACAGGCCCAAAGCCCTGCACGAAGGAGGACCCAGCAGGACACCCGTCTGGCCCTCAGCAATTACTCCCACTCACATGGGCACACGTGGCTCAGCTTTTCCCCAGCTTTTCTGGGGCTACAGCGGTCTCAGCTATGAGAGCCCACCTGGCTTTTGTCGCAGGAGGGAGGACAGTGCACGGGAGGATGGCGGCTCCACATGTCCCTGGTTGCCAGCCTAGGGACCCCAGCGGCCAGCGTCCCCACTGAGAGGGCAGGGCTGAGGCTCCAAGGGTGGGGTGGCTGCTACAGAGCGGCCACAGAGCTGTGGGCCCCATGCTGGGAAGGGTGGAGGGCTCAGTGCCCACAGGGGGCAGGAGGAGAACCTGGGCAGGGGGGCTCCCTCTCCTAGTCCTGTCCCTCTCCCCCAGCCAGGGACCAGGGAGGTCTCAGAGTTGAAAGGAGTCAGCCTCACTGAGCAGGCAGGCCTGGGGCAACAGGGCCAGGAGCCAGGGGCTGCCCTGGGCCAGCTCTCTGCAGGGCAGGCCGGGGGCAGGGCCGGGGCCAGGCAGGGGGCGGGGCTGCCTCCCAGTGGCGTAGTTGGGGGAGGATCTCTTTGGAGGAGACCTCACCTCATCTGAGTGTCAGGGGTCAGCTTCTTAGTCCCTGGGCCTCAAGGGCCACTCGCCCCCAGTCTGTGCTGGTGGCAGAGGGGAAAGGCCCAGCATGGTTCCAAGTGTCTGATTCAACGTGGACACGCCGGGAATGTAAATGAACATTTCTGGGACAAACAGAAACCACCAGAAAGCCCCCTGCCTCCTTGCATTCAGCCCCAAGTGGGTGGGAAGTTTCCAGGAGTATTAGGGCAAACATAAGGGGGGGAGGGTAGTTGGGAAGGAGGGAGGGGGACACAATAGACCACAGGGAGCCAGGGCTAGCCAGTGGGGAGGGGTCTCTCGTGGGGAGGAGACACATCAGAAAGTCCCCCGCCCTGAGCCCCAGAAGTTCAGGCTACCCTGGGTTTGCCGATCAGAATTAGTGTCTCTTCCCAGGGAGCCACTGCTTTGCCCACCAACGGCAAAGTGTGGCAAGGGGCAGGGGCCCCACAGACAGCCGCTGAGGCTGCCACCGGCTCAAAGCAGGCACCTGCCACAGAAAACACCTGCTGGCGGCCCCTCCTTTCTTTCTCTGGCTTTTGGGGAGGGCGGTTAAGAACCAGGAAGGAAGAATTAGACCTTTTTTTAGGTAAACAGAAAACGAGCAGTGAGTTGACAACCGAGAAGCGACGCTGCACACCGACAGCAGGAGAAAGCACCGCTCACTTTCGCCTGCAAAACCGAGAGCGGGGGCAGGCATCTGGCGGGCAGCAGCCGCGTGGCTTGGGACTCCCGACTCCCACGCGCGAGTGAGCGGGCTTCAGCCCTGGCTCTGCTTCTCATTCTGGCTTCCTGCTAATGCACTCTGGGAGGCAGCAGGTGACGCTCAAGTCCTTGGGTCCCTGCTACCCAATGGGAGACCTGGATGGAGCTCCAGGCTCCTGGCTTCAGCCTGGCCCAGCCCCAGCTGTTGCAGCCATCTGGGGAGTGAGCCAGCAGATGGAAGATCTCTCTCTCCCTTTCAAATTACTACTCTGGAAAACTGTTCAAGATAATGAATAAATAACAAGAAACTTCTACCACTCCGAGCACACAGTAGGTCCTCAAACAATACCAGGTGCTTGCCTCTGCTCTCAGGATGCAGGGGGCGCTTTGAGCACTTTGTACGTGACGCACATACATGTGAGAGATGGTGGCTGTTGTCGCTGCCCACATGACGATCAAGTGGCCAAATCTTAACTCCAAACACCATCTTCCAGCCACTGACCAGCAGGCCAGGGAACCACGGCAGCTCTCCTAAGCACAGAGACGCCTTGAAGACCACTTCATCAAATGCCTCATTTTAGGCAACGGCGCAGCCGCTGGAAACCCGTGTGGCGATCCCTCCAAAAACTCACAACAGAATGATGACACGAGCCAGCAGCTGCACTTCTGGGCACACACCCCAGTGAGCCGGAAGCGGGATCCTGAATGTGTGGCACACATAGCCACGGTCACAACAGCAGGCTCCGCCACCAGCAGCAATGGGAGGAGCCCAGTGTCCCCGACCAAGGGTGGAAGCACAAAAGGTAGTCTCCGCATGCGCTGGAAAGAGGGAGGGGGAGAGAGAGAGAGAGATCTTCCACCTGCTGGTTCACTCCCCAGATGTCCACAACAGCCAGAGCTGGGCCAGCCTGAAGCCAGGAGCCTGGAACTGCATCTGGATCTCCCATGTGGGCGGAAGGGGCCCAAGCACACAGCCATCACCTGTGCCTCCCAGGCACATTAGCAGGAAGTTGGATCAGAAGTGGAGGTGAACTCCAACCCAGGCGCTCCGATAAGGAATGCGGGCGACGCGTGCAGTGGCTTAACCCGCCGCCCACAGCGCTACCCTGAGAATTAACATTGCATGACCACAGGGCTTTGGCTGAAGAAGACGAAGATGCTCTGGAGGTGGGTAATGGTGATGGCTGCATACAGCGCACGCGTACTCAGTGGCACTAAACCGCCTCTTTTTTTTTTTTTAATTTTTTTTTGACAGGCAGAGTGAACAGTGAGAGAGAGACAGAGAGAAAGGTCTTCCTTTGCCGTTGGTTCACCCTCCAATGGCCACCGCGGCCGGTGCACTGCAGCCGGCGCACCGCGCTAATCCGATGGCAGCAGCCATGTGCTTCTCCTGGTCTCCCATGGGGTGCAGGGCCCAAGCGCTTGGGCCATCCTCCACTGCACTCCCAGGCCACCGCAGAGAGCTGGACTGGAAGAGGGGCAACCGGGACAGAATCTGGCGCCCCGACTGGGACTAGAACCTGGTGTGCCAGCGCTGCAAGGTGGAGGATTAGCCTATTGAGCCGCGGTGCCAGCCACTAAACAGCCTCTTACAAGTGGCTGAACGGTTGATTTTATATGTATTGCCACACACACACCGCTTGGCATTTCTACACCTGAGGTGCACAGAAGCTCAGTGATGAGGGAGGAGTCCCTCTGGCTGCCAAAATTTGTTAAGAATGTGGTTCACGAGGCCTGCCTGTGGCACAGCATGTTAAGTCGCCTCCTGTGATGCCCACATCCCACTTCCGGTGCCTGCTGCTCTACTTCCAATCCAGCCCCATCCTAATGAGCCTGGGAAAGCAGCGGAGGATGGCCCAACTCCTTGGGCCCCTGCCACCCATGTGGGAGACCTGGATGAAGCTCCTGGCTCCTGGCTTAGGCCTGGCCCAGCCTCCGGCCAGTGAGACCATCTGGGGAGTGAACCGTGGATGGAAGATCTCTCTTTCTCTCTAACTCTGCCTTTCAAATAAACAAATCAAATCTTAACAACAACAACAAAAATATGGCTCAAATTCTCAGCCACACCCCATCAGCTCATCAAGGAGCCCAAGGGCCAAGGCCGCCCATCCCTGGAGCTGTTCCCCAGGGGCCGTGCTGGGAGGAACAGCAGCCTGGCCGAGCTGGAGCCACGCCACTCACTTGGCCCACGGCCCCCTGGGCCCCTCTGCCAACCTCTTTCCTTTCACCGGAGTTAGAGGACCCGCTCTTCTCAAGCAGCATGGTGCCATGAGCTGACGGGGAGACTGCACTCAGGAAACAGAAGGGGATATGAGAAAGCCGATCGATGTCTCCAAGGCCCAGCCCCAAATGGCTAAGAAGCCAGGACAGGTTGCTGTCCAGGAAATGACTCACGTCTCCCCTGGTCCCGCAGGGCTGCGCTGGGAGCACATGCAGGATGGGGCAGACAGAGGTTCCCACCGGGAAGGTGCAGTCTATGTTTCTGGCATTTTCTGTGGACACCCAGGGACTGCGGTACTAACAGGGCCCCGAGGGCAGCAGCTCAGCCCACACTTGCTGCGGGACAGACTTGCAACCAAGCCCAGCACCAGCCCGGGCACCAAGACAGCTCCACACCCCCAAGGCCTCTCCTGCCCCCACCCACACTCCCTGCGGCGTCTGTCACCTCCAGACTGCAGAAGCAGAGCAGCCAGGCCACTTCAGGTCAGACCTGTGTCAGGCCAACGGCTCGCTCAAGGTCAGCACCTCCTGATCGATGCATTGAACAGGCCCAGAAAAGCAGGCTCGCTTCCCGTCAACCGCGTCTGAAAACAATGACCATGTCCTGGACCTGAAGCACTGGCGTTCCCGCTGCATCCTCTGCCTGCCCCACACACCTGCTCCAAGGGCCCCGCCTCCACCCGCCTCTGCGCCCCCAGGGAGCACCTTGCTCCCAATCAGCACGTCCATCAAACTTGACTCTCCTAACTGTAACCCCAGCCTGGCCGCACCCTTCTCAGTCTCCATCCTTGCCCCCATGTCCCTGGATTCCTCCTCTAAGCTTCCCTCACTAGCACCAAACATCAACTCTCCCCACATCTGGCAACCCGGAGCCCACTCTGCCTCTCCAGCCACGAGTTGCTACCAAGGCTACAACACATCCTCCGGACAGGTCCCCCACCCTGACCCCAGCTCACCCAGACCAACCCTCCCAAAACTCCCACGGAAATTTCTTCTTGAAAATGTGTAACTGAAATGTACAAGTGATTTGCATATCGTCTGCCCTTAAAACGGACGCCTGTCAACACTTCGTCAGGTTTGCTTTGGGTCCTGTTACTGCAAGAGAATCAAGACAGCCAGGGGCTCTGAGCAGACAGCTCGGAGAAGGGAAACGCAGCCAGCCAATCACCTTAGAGGAAGAGGAGGTCCACCTCCCAGGTAGACAGAGGAACACAAAATTAAAGTGACCAGGCGACATCACTTGACACTCACCAGCTCTCTACAGTGGATACAGAGATAGCGCCTCCTGCTGGGCAAAGGGAGGAACGAGCATCCCAGCCACTAGCCCCTGGTAGGATCTACTCCTGGGCTTGAGCCCATAAGGGCAGAAGCACCAGGGGCAGGCCTCTGGCCCAAGTCGCTGGTTGGGGTGGCTGCACCCAATATCAGAGCGCCTGGGTTCCAGGCCTGGCTCTGCACCCAATTCAGCTTCCCACTGCTATGCACCCTGGGAGGCAGCGGTGATGGCAAACGTTGTTAGGTTCCTGCCACCCGAGTCAGAGAGCCGGGCTGAGCTCCCAAAAACCAGGGGCACGGCTGTGCAGAGGGTGTCTGTAAGAGGGCGGCTGCCATTTCTCCATTGAAATCATCATCCCTGATGGAAGGTCGACCAGGTGGACGAGTGCAAACACAACCCTGCAATGAACGACATGAGGTGGACCTGCCGGAGCCCGGGGCTTCCATGTGCAGCCAGCAGAGCAGGGGAGGATGGGAGGAGCAAACTCATTGGTTAAAAACATTTTTGAAAAGGTAGAGAGACAGCTCCCATCCATTGGTTCTCACCATAAATGCCTGCAATGGCCAGAGCTGGACCAGGCTGAAGCCAGGCGCCAGGAAGTCCATTCAGGTCTCCCACATGGGTGGTAGGGACCCAACTACTCGAGCCCTCACCTGCTGCCTCCCAGGGTGTGCACTAGCAGGTCCGGGATCGGGAGCAGAGCCAGGACTGGAACTCCAGTATGGGATACAGGTGTCCCGAGTGGTATCCTACCCACCACACTAAATGCTTGTCCCAACAAGCCCATTTTAATACATTAATGGTGTCCCCAGAGATATAAACACACCGGCAAGGCAGCCAGGAAGGTATGGAACAATTCTGGGTGTGTTATCCTTTAGTAAAAGGTCTATGTTGGAAAAAACAAACAAACAAGAAGGCCAGTGACAAGGGTGGGTAAGGATGTGGAGAGACTGGCAGCCTTGGGCAGTGGTGGTGGCCGGGGGCTGCAAAGGGGAGCAGGTACTGTGGAAACCAGGATGGCTTCTTAGAAAACTCGAACACAAGGACCACCTGAGCCAGCGATTCTGCAAGCATCCAGGGCCAGGTCTGCACACACGTGTTCACGAGAGCCACAGGATAAAGTGGCGCGGATGCACAGTGTGCCAGTCACGCGATGGGGTGTCAGTCACCCTCAGAAAGGAAGGAAACTCTGACACACGCGCGGCACGGAGGACCCTGGGGCGAAGGGAAACAAACCAGCCACAGAAGACAAAGACTGCACGATCCACTCATCCGAAGTCACCAGGGCGGCCACACTCGGAGACAGAAAGTAGAAGGCGGCTGCCCTGGTCTGGGGGAGGGACTGGGGACTTGCGGTTTAACGGGGACACGGTTTCAGTTTTCAGATGAAATGCATTCTGGAGGTGGATGGTGGTGACAGTGGCCCTACGGTGTCAATGCACCCAGTGCCTCTGATCTGCACCTTTAAAGTGGTTCAGATGCTGGGCGGGTCACCTCCTGAGACGCCCACCCCCCACATCAGTGCCTGGAGTCAGCTCCCACATCCGCTCCCGACTCCAGCTTCGCTAACGTGCACCCTGGGAGGCAGCAGGTGAGGGCTCCAGTGGTTGTCCCTGCCGTCCACATGGTTGTCCCATGCCGTCCAGCGCCTACGGCAGGGGTGGGGAACGTCCAGGCCGATAAAGCCAAGGCTCCTGCAAGTGGGACTCAACATTCAGTAAACCCACAGCAGGCTAATCTCTTCAGCTGGTCATTGTGTACGGCCCGTGAGTAATGTCAGATATCCACATGGCCCTGGGTGGACAAGCCGTTCCTGGGATCGCGTGTGAATTTCCGAGATGAGTGACACAGGCTTGATGACACAAGGCTTTCTCAAACATTCTCCCTCGCTCTAACCGAGGCTCTGGGCTGTCACACCCGTGCGTGCAAGGGTCCTCCTCAAGCTCCGCACCGCCTTGAAACAACGAACTCCCCGCGAGGGTGCAGCTCCTTGTCCAGGAGTCCACGTCCCACTTAGAAACAGACCCCCGACGTTCGCCCCCTGCCCTGACTCGGACACCCAGCTATTATGGAAGCCACTCCCGTCCAAGCTCTCGGGTGAGCAAAGTTGCCTGTGTGTCCGTGACGGTGGCAGGAGCAACCCCCCCCCCCCATACGCCAGGCTTCTCCTGTCGGTGTGCGGCCCTGGCTTCAGAGCCCGTCTGAGCTGCCCGTCCCATCACCCACGGCAGCATCCTCCCCGGGGCTCCAGGAATTGGCCCCAGAAAAGAGACTCATTGTTTGAGAATCAGTTCACACTACCCCAGAATGTTCCCTGCCTCCTCCCTGTCTGACGGAGGTCCCACCTGCCGTGCCCACGAGGCCACAGCCCGAGGCCTCCAGGCCCCTGGAGGTGACTTTAGCTTGGCTGTCAGGCCCGCTCCTGAAACCTCCGGAGGACCCCTGCCTGCCCCTGTCCTCTCTCCTGTACTCCCCCACCCCACACGACCTCCCAGACTCTCCCACCCCTGCCTCACTGCCCTCGGTGCCAGGTCTCCAGACTGCAGCACACACAGCAGCCTCCCCCATCGGGCCTCTGCCTCCCTCTCCCTCTGTCTGTGCCCCTCCCCACGGGCCTTCACCGGGGGGCTGAGTCCTGGTGCACAAGTGAAGCCCCACAGCCCGTTCTGTCTCCGTCCCCTGCATGTTCCTGCCTGTCCTCCAGAACCCAGCAAATGCTGGCAAACGCGGTGCTCACATCGACGGAGGAAGGGTGCTGGTACCTCCCCCAGGGGGCATTTGACAACGTCCAAGGCAGGGCTGATGGTGGCAGCGGCGGGGCAGAGGGTGCTATTCGCCCCCATGGGGTTCAGCCAGCAACACTGCCTTGGCCGGGCCCTGGCATCAACAGTGATCCAGCCCACGAGGTCGGCAGGGCCGGCTGACAGCCTCCCAGAGAGAGCGAGCTTCCGACGGAAGACGCAGGGCACCCTGGGACAAAACCCTCCCAACATGGCCACAAACACCATCTCAAGCCCAACACCTGTGCCTCCGAACACAAGTCAGGGGGAGACAGGCAAGCAGGAGCCGGGTGTGCACCCCAGCACTGCACTCAGCCCTGCAGCGAGTCCCTGACCTCTCTGGGCCTTTAGTCCCGTTCATACAACACGGGGTTCTCAGCGATCAGCTCCATAGTTTCGTGAGCTCCTGAAAACCACGTCTTCGTCTGGGGCAGTGCTGCACTGCTCCCAGGGAGGCCACAGCACCTTAAAGGCTCTGATAAGTCCTGCAGGACAGACGCTCACGGGCTCTGCCTACCTCCAGCCATCCCCAGTTTGGAAGAGAAGGGGAGTTCTTCCCAAAGCCCAGCTTTTCACAGCGGCCCGAGGAACATCAGTGTGGAGGCCTCCGGATCTCAGCTCTGCCACTTCCAGGTCCTGGGATGAGTAGGGCTCTGCCTCCTCCCTCAGCTCTGGTACCGAAGCCCCCTCACAGCCATGTGATCCTGGCTCTAAGGGAGGGCCCCCCAAGTGCGCAGCAGAGCTGAGAGCTCTGTACCTGCCATGGAAGCAGCTGATCACGCACCTGCTCTGGCTAGAAACACACACGCTCTGTGGGGTCCACACTACACCCCAGGCCACACCCCCACAAAGTGCAGATCAGGGGCTCGCAGGTTCTGAGCCCCGTGGGGTCCCATCCTCTTGGTCTAGACCATGGGTGAAATCTGGCCCACAGCCTGGTTTTGTAAATAAAGTTTTATTGGCACACAGGCTCATGTCTCCATAGCCTCTCTGACAGCAGAGTCGCGCTGTGCTCCGCAAAGCCTAAATGTTGACCCTCTGGCCCTGCAAGTTGGCCGCCCTCTGGGCGGGATCTTAGGAAGTGGTGGAGAAATGGCCACTCAGCCTCTCCCTTACACGCCTCCACGGGGTCATCTGGCCAGGCTCAGTCCCCGTGCCCTCACACACCAGGACAAGGACGACAAGCTACACCCAGGGCACAGAGAGGCGCTGGGCTCCTGCTGTCGGCCCAGCCTCTGCCAGCCCCTCTTCCTCTCCACCTGCCCTGCCTGGTAAGGTGCGGTCCCCTCACCCACCCCGCCCCCTGCACACCCTTCCCCGGACCCCTGGCACCACCACCCTCCCGTCACAAACCCCAGCTTCATTTGCTGCAGACTTTATTGTCCTTTTGTGGTTTTGCAGCCACATAGCAATCAATTTTGAAGCTGTAGCTCCCAAAAGTCTTATGCATACATTATACTCATGTGCTCCTACACCCACCAGTTCCCTGTAGTCTCCAACACGCTCCCCTAAAATGGAAAGCAAGTCAGGCGAGACAAAAGTAGTTTCCTCCTACTCCTGGGGGGCCGTCCTGAGTGGCCACCCTCGAGGTCGCTGCCTCAAGGGACCACCCACAGCCTCGGGCGTGCTACCCCCTCCCCGGAAACAGAGGCGTGCTCACCGCTCCCCAGGAATCCACGGTGCCCAGCCTCAGGCACCTGCCCCCAAGGGCAGCCCTCGTGGTAGGAGGAGGCTGGGGTCTTAGGCCCAGGAGGCTACCCGCCCCCGACCTGGAAGATTGACTGCAAAGGGAAGGACGGCTGAGGGACCCCAGGGACCCCAGCTGCTTCCCTGACAGCGAGCAGCACAGCACACCCCGGTGGTTCCGTGTTGGTCTGGGAGCCAGTCAAGCCTGCACAACCACCCAGCAGGGCCGACCAGACCGCAGCACAGGAAAGCCCCGAGGAGCAGCCGGGCTTCCACGGGCCCGAGGCAGGCAGGTGTTTATCTCCGGAGGCAGTGAGCGAGGCCCAGTTCACCCAGGGGCTCCTTCTGGAAAGTGGACAAGGCAGAGGCCAGTAGGTGATGCCAGCATCCCAGACAAGTGTTGGTTCAAGTCCCGGCTGCTCCACTTCCGATACAGCTCACTGCTAATGCACCTGGGAAAGCAGTGGAAGATGGCCCAAGTGCTTGGGCCCCTGCCACTCACATGGGAGACTGGGATAGAGTTCTAGGCTCCTGGCTTCGGCCTGGCCCAGCCCCAACAGTGGTGCCCATTTGAGGAGTGAACCAGTGGACAGAAGATCTATCTCCTCCCTCCCAACCCCCCCCAGAATGCTGCCTTTCAAATAAATCTTTAAAATTAAAAAAAAAAAAAAAAAAGGAAAGGGGACAGGGCAGCAGGGCTTGTGCACACCCCAGCCCCGCACCCGGCCCACCTGGCCACCAGGGAGAACGCCTCCCATCTTCACGCCCGACCAGGTCAGGCCTTTAGCCACTGGTCAGCAGGGCGGCTCGGACACCACCCCGACTTTTCTATGGACGCTCCCACCAGCTCCGAGACCTCCCACAAGGTCAAGTCTGAGTGGCTCATGGCAGGGGGAGACTGAGGCTCAGAGAAACCACCTGACCCGCCCTGGCGGTGACCCTGGGCCTAACATGTCTTCCCGTGAGCACCAGGGCCAGCCAACCAAAGGCAGGAAGAGCAAGTTCAGCCCCCCAAAACGTGTTTCCCTGCACCCCCGGTGCCAGCAGCAGCCAGCCCGGCCATGCTCCTGGGGACAGGCAGAATAAAGGTGCTGGGTGGGGTGGGGTCCAGGGGACCTCACGGACCCCACAGGATGCAGGGCGCTGAGACCTGGGGACAGGACACCGGATTCAGAGGTCCCTCTGGGTGGCGGGAACGGGCATGCTCTCTGCTGCTGAGGAGCCACATGTGCCCTCGACCTCCGTGCCAGCCCAGGAGGCCACACAACAGCAAGGGTGGCCTCCACGGGCGACTGCTGCTTTTAGAAACAAGGCCTGCTCCTCCGCCGAGACGCTGCCGGCCGCTGAGACGGGGAAGTGAAGGCGGCCGCCCTCGGGGCCGCCGCGGGTGTGCTAATGATAGGCTGGGCTCCGCCACCCAAACGTGCCCAGGCAGCCCCAAGGGAGAGAGCCCTGCAGCACGAGCCGGCTGCAGGAGGCGGGCGGGAGAGGGGCCTCCACGCCAGCCTGGCCTCTGCAAGGTGCACTGGCTGCTTGGCTTACACCCTCGCCGCAGGCCACCATGCGACACGTGGGTCGCCTGGCAATTGTGCCCAGTGCCTACTGTGCACCCGGGCAGTGGCCAAACCATCCCATGTAAAAGCCCCATATGACCTGGTTCCACCTGCCAGCCTCATTGCCCACCCCTCCCCAACACACGGCGTCCCCAACACACGGCGTCCCCAACTGGCTGTTTGGGGTGGGGGTGGGGATACTGGCTGCTGGTTCTTGCGACACACATGCATGCTGACTTGGCGACCCCCTCTCCCTCGCATTCAGGGTGGGCTCTAGGGGTGGGAATGTGCTGCATCAGAGCCTCCCATGCTCCTGGGACCACATCCAGGGTCCGTCAGAACCAGTCCTGGGTGCTTATGTGACTGTTAGAGAAAGGAGGGGAGACACACACACACAATTGCTGATGCCAGGGTTTCAGCCCCTGGATCCAGCTGTGCTCCTGAGTGTGTCAATTTCCTACTCCAGGGTCTTTGCACTTCCCAAGCCCCTCCTGGTGCTGCACATGGAGGCCTGGGCGCCCAGAGGGCTATCCCCTCACCTCCATCTTCAGCCGCCAGCTCTCCTGCCCCATGGCATGCTCTGTGTGTCTCCAGGTACCTGACAAAGATGGTCACTGGGTCACCTGCCTAGGACCTGTCCCCGTGGGGCTCCATGTGGTGGCACGGGGGTTAAGCTACCACGTGCGATGCCGGCATCCCATGAATGCCAGTCCTAGTCCCGCTGCTCCATTTCCAGCCCAGCTCCCTGCACCTGCGGAAGCAGCAGAAGTGGCCCTGTGCTTGGGCTCCTGCCGCCCGTGCCGGAGACCTGGGTGGAACTTCTGGCTCCTGGCGTCAGCCTGCTCCATCCATCCTTGGCTACTGTGGCCATTTGGGCAGTGAACCAGAGGATGGAGGCTCTCCCTCCCTCTCTCTCTGTAACTCTGCCTTTCAAGTAAAAAAAAAAAAGAAAGAAAGAAAGAAAGAAAAGGAGACGGGGGGGGGGGAAGGGGAGAAGAAGGAGGCGGAAAGGCAAAGATGGTTCCCGCGAGCACACCTGCTTTGGGAGGGCAGGAGCTGCTGCGTCTCAGGCCTGGAGCCGTCCCGCACGCAGCTTGTGCTCACCTGCGTGCTCACCGAGTGATGGATGCACACGCGCTCGTTCTGCTCTACGGCGCCGCATGCCCACGCCCCGCATGCTCCTCAGAAAGCGTGGCCCGCACACGCAGGGCCGGCGTCCCCCGTCTGCTACAGCCCCTTCCCCACAAGCCTGCCCTCCACGCCCCTCATTCCCACAGACACCAGGCCCTAAATGCCACCAGACCTCAACCAGCGCCAGCCCCTCCCCTCCCCATAACACGGCCAGAAGTGGGGGGCAACGGTTCAAGGCCAGATTCCACACAGACCGCGGTCTTTCTGGACGCCCAGGCCCTGGTGGAGAACCCCATGTCCACAGCACCCCTCAGTTCCCACACGCAGGTCCCAGAGAGCCCAGCTCCCAGCCCAGGGCCTGCTGCAGACACGGCCACACAAGCCCCCCACACAGACAGCAGCACCAGCAACAGTGGGACTTCCAGATGGGGCTGCCCCCCAGCCCAGACCCGCCCATGGGCACCCCCCTCTGCCTCCCCAACCGAACTCAGTCTGTCAAGAAAATCCGGCTGGTCTGGATTCAGCCCCATGGCCCCACAGCCAGGTGCGCAGACTTGTCCCAAACGTGACCGTGACCATGACCGCCTGGCCTGGGATCGGCTAGGAGAGGTCAAGGGTCACCAGAGTTGTCGTGACACCGTGTGGTGGCTGCAGGCGGCCACACCCTTCCCAGAGAGCCTGGCTGCCAGGCGTGGCTGCCGGCTGCCGGCTGCCTCCTCCCGCCAGGAGCCACACACAAAGTTCCCTTTATGGCAGTGAGACGGGCGGGCTCTGGCGGCTTCAGCCTCAGGGAACCCAGGTTTGCGTTTCTCCAAGGGCACAACCAGGCTTTTGTCCTGGCTGCTCCACCCCCACCCACAAGCTGAGTCGGGGACCCTCAGCCTTCCAGGCTGGGCACAGAGACGGTGGGAGACAAAGCGCACAGCCCTCATCAGACCCTCGCCTGGGACCCGCTGTGCACTGGGCAAGGGGCACCAGGGGACCCCTGCAGAGCAGGGTGGCAGACGGGAGGGCGCTGATGGTCAACTGGGATGCAATCCATGGACGCCTGCGGCAGGTCCACTTGCTGAGAAGGGCAGAGCCCCGGCCGCCCGGAGCCCGCGCCAGCACTCTGGCTGAGAGGAGGACAGTGATCGTCCTCCAGAAATCTGGGCCCCGGCGCTGGCTCAGAAAAAAGGCACAGAAAGAGGAGCAGCCAGCATTGCTGTCTCTGCAGGGCCGCCCTCACGCAGCCTCCAACACCAGGCATCGTGACACGGCGGGGGCACCGGCAGCCCCAGGACGGACTGTGCCCGCAGCCCTGTTTCCCGGGGTCTGTGCCCGGCTCCTTCCTCCTGTAGGAAAAGTCCCCCTGAATTTCCCACTGGCCCAGGGTGGAAGGGAGAAGAAAGGCCCGCGGCGCAGGCACAGCCCGCATTGAGGAGGGCCATCCACGGACGACGTGGCATCGTCTGGCCACGGCCGAGGAGGCCACCTGAAGGACTTACAAAGGCCATTTGCCCAGAATCCACCGACCTGGGTGCTCGGGGCCCGAAGACGTGAGGGCGGCCCTGCAGAGACAGCGATGCTGGCTGCTCCTCTGCTCGCTCACACCTGCGTTCCCCAAGACCAGGGATCGAGCCCCTCTAGCCCCTCACAGACAGCCCCAGGCCCAGGCGAGGGCCACCACGGTCTGCTGCGTACTGCTGACCTCCTGGGCCTGCCTCTCCCCGGGTTCTCTGAGCTCTAGACCAACAGGCTCTGCGCGACGGGAAACCCCAAGGTGCTATGGGGGCCAAAGGGTGCCCAGTGCGGTTCCCAGGTGTGCACCCCCCTGGCGATGGCCCAGCAGGAGCTGCTCCATCCATGTCACCTCTGTGAGAGCAGACGCTGAAGGCGCCGACAGAAAGGCCTGGGGATAGAGTCCCAGTCCCTCCATGGCCACGGGGTGGAGGGGCCGCTGGGAGGGGCACCCTGCAGGTGGCAGCGAAGTGCTCCAAAGCCAGAGCTGGGGAAAGGTGGCCGCTAGGCCCCTCCACCTCCGCCATCAAAGAGTGATGGCCAGACACTGCACCGGGGGAAAGGTCACATCTGGGTCAGTGCCGGCGGCACGGGAAGGGAGTGACCTATTTCCAAGGCCCATTCAGGAACCCCCCTGCAGGCCCAGACGGCTGACGCAGACAACAAAGGACGGGACTGGGAAGGGTGGGGCTGGGAGAGGGGCTAGGGGTGTCTGGTGACCTCACAGGACTCCTGCGTCTGTGACAGGGGCTCCTGCCGCCTGCTGGCCATCAGACTGGCTGGGGGATACTGGCACACAAGCCACTATCTATCCACGATGGCTGCCACCCTGGGGGAGGGGGTCCTCCTGACTTCCAGAATACTCTGCCAGCTCTCAGCCAGGCTGGTCTTGGCCTCCCCAAGGCCCGGGGATGGAGTCTCAGATTCTCCCCAGCCCACCCACGCTCTGGCCCACAAAGGTGTCACTTGTCACAAGGCTTAGAAGAAAATGCACCAGCCACGACCCTGGGGCCAGCTTCTCAACCAACTGTCGAGTTGGGCCTTGCAAACCCCACTCGCCAAGGATGCGACGCACGACACAGATGGGGCAGCTGAACGGTCACGGCCACAGCCATGGCCACGGCCATGGTCAGCCACAGTAAGCGGGGGGGCAGGCCAGACAGGAATCACAAACAAGAATCTGTTGAGTTTACAAAACTAAGAGCCAGGCAGGGGCTCTGGCACTGACCACAATGGGGTCAAATCCCAGCTCTGACCTTAGGTGGCTCTCACTTGAGACTTCTGGGCCTTAGGGTCCCCACCTGCAAAGGGGTGCCCACAGGGGTGGTCGGAGAACCAGGTGAGAGGATGCTGGAGCCCACCAGGCTCGTGCCTGCTACAGACCATGTGCTGGCTACCGAGACACCAGAAAGGTGGGTCCAAGATGGAGAAGGAGCCAGCATGGACCAGCAGGGGCTGAGTCCTGGGAGTGCAGATGGTCAATAAGCAGCCCACCAAGAACTGACGCTCAGGGAGAGCAGGTACCTAAACCACCTGCTTGTGACTCCCAGGTGTGCATTACCTGAGGGGTGGCCTTGCCATCTAACTCAGAGACACCGAGGCTGTGTCCTGTGGGGTCAGAGGGTGCACGGAGAGCCTGGGGCTGGCACCTGCTACATTCCCCAGCCCTCTCCACCTGAGACATCCTGTGCAGCTAACAGAGCCTTTTCTGGATCCCAGCCGTAACCCCTCCAAAATAAAACACCCCCGACCGCCATCCGCTGTCCCTCCTGGGATTCCCATCTCAACACCTCTGCCGAGAGGCGGGTCCCAGAGGCCATAGCTGGCACCTAACAGTGACACCTGGCAGCACACGAAGAAATGGCGGCTCCTCCCCTGGATGGGTCTTTGACGCGATGACCATGGCATCCACGTACCTGTCTCCCTCACTCTCCACCAGCTCCCAGATGCCCTACGCCTTGTGTTGGGCTATCCTGTGAGAGATCTTCCATCTGCTGATTCGCTCCCCAAATGTCTACAGCAGCGGGAGCTGAGCCACACCAAAGCCAGGAGCCAGGAACTCCATCCAGGTCTCCCACACGGGTGGTGGTGGTCCCCAAGCTGGCCAGGGTCTGCAGAACCGAGCTATACATGCTTCTCTCCCGGGGACCAAGGTGACCAAGAACAGGTGAGGGCCAGTTAGGTCAAGTCCAGCGGGATCTGCTCTTGGCCCAGGATGGGCCCTGATGCTTGGAGGCTGCCTGCGCCATTGGGACATCCGGGATCCACCACACACAGGCTGCTCTGGCTTCACGCTGGCTTTCCCCTGACCCAGACGTGGGACACTCGCTCGGAGGAGCGGCTGGGCGCCGGGAATGCAGACGGTTAAGGCCGCCGCCCGCCGCCTCTGCAGACTAAACTCAAAAGGTTTAAGGGCTTTTTTCAGCTGCGTGTTTTTGGGGGATTTTTTTGGTTTTGTTTCTTTTTTGGAGGGGGCTAGGAGCAGAAGGTCGAAAGGGAAACAGGCCTATTTCCAGCACCTGTAATTACACAGCTGCCTTCCAGCCAGACTCCCCAGCAAAGCCACTGCCTCGGCCGGGAGGGCAGGGGTCCGGGACTCGGGACTCCGAGCAGCAAGCGGACTGAGCGAGAGGCAAGATGCCTGTTTTAAAAGGGGGAGCCTTCCACTGCAACTCGGGGTTCAGCCCGGCCATTCCTGACCCACCCTAGCCAGCCCCGGGTGGTGACGGCCTCAAAAACACCAGTGCCACCAAAGTAAAAAGTGCCCTATGGGGAAACAAGAAACAAAGCCACCTTCCACGGCAGCTCCCAAAGGCACGGCCATGGCCAGCCAGAGCAAGCAGGAAGAGGCAGGCCAGGGGCATGGTCAGGACCCCGTAGCCGGGCTGGCTCAGCCTTTCTAGACCCCTGGCTCCAACACCCACTGTGTGCCAGGTTCTGTCACAGGCACAGGGGCTCAGAAAGAGGGGACAGAGCCCCTGCCTCTGAGAAACACCGTCACCAGATCACCCTACAGTGTGCAACGTGGCCGACATGCCACCTTCCCCATCAGTGAGCCGGCTGGCTGGCTCATTCCTTCATCCATTCATCCAGATCCCTGCTGACCCCGCAGTGGGCAGTCACCATGCCATGCCAGGGCCCGGGCCAGCTCTGCGCCAGGTGCTCCCTCGGCTTCTCCTGCCCTTCTGCCTCCTGTACAGGATGGAAGTAGGTGGACACAGGCTTCTCCCGGGGTCTCCCAGAACAAATGAGGTGCACGGAGCCAACCCGCTCCAGCAACCTGGGCTCAGGGGAAAGTCACTCCCTGGGCCTTGCTGCAGGGGAGACGAGGCCCAGAGCGCACAGGGAGGAGGGGGTGCTGAGAAACCTGGCCCCAGGGACGTAAGGGCTAACTGTCACCCTCCAGTCTGTCCCATCCCTGCCTGGCATCCATGAGGGCTGGGTAAATATTTGCAGGAGGAAGACGCTGTGGTGAGGGGTGAGGACAGGGAACAGACACCACCCTGGACATGCGGAGTCCCAGGCCGGGGGCTCTGGCCTTGACCTGAGCCACTTGGTCTGGGAGCACAAAGTCACCAGACCCAATGGGCTAAAAGAACAGCCCCCGCCCCCACCTTTGTGGACAGAGTCCTCCTGCCTCTGACCCAGGGGCTAACAGGCAGGTGGTCAGCTCAGGGCCAGAGCCCAGCTGGGAGGTGTGGGGCTGGGTGCTGGGAGACAGGAAGGGCAGGGAGGCAGCCCAGGCGGAAGGGGTGGCTGGACCCACAGCTGGGGTGGCCCGTCGTAGAGGCCCCACCCTTGGGGAGGTGACCCCACCAACAGTATAACCGCACCAGCACCCCTGGGCCGAGGAGGAGCTCACATTTCAAACCCACACAGGTCCACCCACTGCCGCCCCAGCTCAGCAAGCCCTCTCCCCACCCAGCAGCCCTGCGGCAAACCCGGGGCCGCTCCCCCAACCCCCTCAGGCCCCAAGGCAGGCCTGCAGGGGGCTCCCCAGGGCACTGACCGCCTCCTCCTCCTCCGCTCAGGGGACTAGCAGTGGCCACGTGTCCGGAGGTGGTGGCGGGGTGGCAGGGCCACTCAGTCCTTGCAGTTGAAGCTCCTGACGAGCAAGAGGAGCTGGGGGGGGAGGCTCGAGGGGGCTTGTGTGAGCACTGACCCACAGCCCCTGCGACACAGCCTGGCCTGTCCCCAGGTCCTAAGTGCCTATGACTCGCTGCACTATTCCCCCTAGGCTGGGCTGTCAGCCAGGGGTCCCTGGGGAGCTTGCCCCCACACATCCCACGGGGTTATAACCACCAGCTCACGTGACCATCCCCCATCACGGATGGAGGGGTCCTCAGGGCCAGGGACTGGCACTGGTCTGTGGGAGCTGCGCAAGTGTTGAGTGGACAAGACAACGCTTCTCTGAAGGATGGAACTGTCTCCGGTGAGGCCCATGGCGATTCTGCAGGCTGAGCTATATACCCATTTACAGATGTGTAAACTGAGGCTCCAGAAGGTTTGCCTGGGCTCCAGGTCAGAAGCCAGAATCAAAACTCCCGGTCTTCCCAGGATGCTGGAAGCCTGGGAGTGCTTGGCCTTGGGGACAAGGAAGAACACAGCAGGGAGACCTGGTGGGCCACAGGACAGGCCGCTGTCCCGTTCCCTGCCTGTTCCCCTGGCGGCTCAGCCAAGGCCAGGGAAAGCATACAAGGGCTCACAGAGCCAGTGGAGACCGGCGTGGGCAGAATCCCTCGCTGGCCTGTGGCTGCCACCTCCCCAGTGAGGATCGGGCCCCAGCCACTCTTGGCCTGGCCTGCCGTCAGCCCAGACACCCCCCCACCGCCGGCCACACCTCCCTGGGCCACAGGAAGCGTCATCCTCGCTCCTCAAACCACAGATTCCCAGAACAATCGCGCTTCCCCAACCTGCCCGGAAAGCGGGACCAAGCCAGCTGCTTCCTGCCCCACCTGGCTCGTCCCCAGGCCCAAGACCGTCCCCTCCACTTCCTCTGCTCCCGGGGGGGCGCTGGGGCAGTCTGGCCCTCAGAGGCTCTTGACAAACGTGGCAAGAATGGAGCTCGAAGAAGAAAAGCCCCCAGCCAGGCAAGCGAGCGACCCCCCCCCCCATCACTGTCCTCTCCCCCCTGAAAATCTCCATCACCCCCCACCCCGACTCCTAAACCCAGCCCTGGGGTTACACTGAACTTGACCATGACCATCACAACCCCCGCCACACTCCAGGTCCCGTCTAAGCCCCTGGTGGTTTCACACACAGGCACCTTCTTCCACCGGTGACAAGTCCCTTCCCTGCTTCCCTTCCACCTCCCTCTCCGGTTCCCACACATCCTAAGGCCTGGCTTCAGCATCACCTCCTCCAGGAAGCCGTCCCAGATTCACCAGCTGGCAGTAAAACCCTGATCCCCACCAAAATCCTCCAGAACTCTGCCGGCCTCTCATTGCCTCTGTCGCCTTTTGCCGACCAGTAGACTACGTGAGATGTATCCCTGCCTCCTTCCCTTCCAGGGAGCTCAGGACGCAAACTCCCACAGGCCAAGAGTAAGGTGACAGCAGGTGAGGCTCCGTCGTCTTGAGTCCTGGATCCTGACAACCAGGACAGCGCCAGGCAGCTCACACATCCTTACCCCACCCAGAGGGCGCTCCTACAGCCTCATGGCACAGATGGGGCACGAAGGCTCGGGGAGGTGAACCGGTGCGTCCAGGCCACCGAGGAGCAGCGTGGGACTCCGGCCACCTCGTCCGACTCCCAGCCAGGCTCGAGACGGCCGCAGTCTCAGCCCCAGACTAAACACAGCTTCCGGGGGCAGCCTCCTCCGAGAAGACGCCACGTGCCTGAGCCGGGGCCACCCCGCTCGGCGTGCACCCCGGATGTCACGTGCGGGTGCTCTGGGGCCGCCAGGCTCCCGTGCCCCTGCCTACTTGTGGGTGAGCAGCGGCCGCCCCAGCCCCTCCCCGCCCTCCCCTGGGGCAGCCTCTCGGCCACAGCCCACCCCGAGCATCCCGCAAGTGAAGGGTCACACCTGGCCCGCGGAGGGCCCCCAGGTCCCCATCCAACACCAGCACCAAAGTCTGCTCGGCACCAAACCAGCTAACATCACCTGAACGCACCCGTGTGGGGAGACAGACAGACAGACAGACAGACACACTTCCCGCTCCCCTGGGCACCGAGGGGCCCCTCTCCCGGCAAAGCCTGCAGAGCTGGGCACTCCCTCAGCCACCTCACCCCAAGGAGATGGCTGGGACAGCCGGAAATTGTCCCCCTGCCAGGCCAGGTGGCCGAGGGCGCTCCCAGGGTGGGCGGGGCCGGCTGTCTCCCCAGAAAGCCTTTCGTGTCACTCGGCTCCCCCCTCCCCTCCGGCCCAGGGCAGGGCTGAGCTGGAAAGAGCTCAGGGAGGCCTGGGTGCCCCTGCCGCGTCTCTGCAGCCTGTCCCCCTCCCCACCCACCGGCACCTGGTCCCGCTTAAAGATGACTAAGCGATCTCTCGAGGAGCCCTGCACCAGGACACCCGGAGCCGCACGCGCTAAACCCATGATTAGCGAGGCCTCTTCTCGGGAAAGAAAACCCTGTCCATGTTTTGTTTTGTTTCCCCCTCAAATGAAACAAATCCACCCGCGCAGTTACTGGAAACTCCAGCCTGGGAGACCGATCTGTACAGAGCAGGGTCAGCCACCTTGGAGCAGGGCAGTCCCTCGAGGCCCCCCCAATCCAGGAGGGGGCGGGGCCGCCCCACCCCCCACCCCCCACCCCCCTCAGCGTTCCCAGCCCTGGCAGGGGGTCAGAATTGAGTGCATCCCTTGTGTCCGGGCCAGGCAGCCGGCACCAGGGCAAGAATGCAATGCGCTGGTGAGCGCCGCAGCCTGGGAACACTTGACCGGTCACACAGCCTGGCTCGGGCATCTCACTCCACCGAAGGAGCCGAGTCTCCCTGGTGCCCAGTCTCCTCATCCGTAAAATGGGGATAAGAGAAGCTACAAGGGGGCTGGCACAGCAGAGGCAGCCACCGCTGCGACACTGCACCCCACAGGGGAGCGAGGGTCCGACTACTCCTCTTCCCACCCAGTTTCTTGCTAACAGGAAAACAGTAGAGGATGGCCCGAGTACCACGTGGGAGACCAGGCTGGAGGCCCTGGCTTCGGGGTTTGGCCTACCCCAGCCCTGGCTGTGCAGCCATTTGGGGAGTGAACTAGTGGATGGAAGATCTCCGTCTCTCTGTGTCTCTCTTCTTCTCCCTGTCACTCTGCCTTGCAAATAAATTAATACTTAAAAAGAAAAAAAAGCCTGATTTTATTTAAGAGCGTGGCCTCGGCCACTTACCCTTGGGACAGCTGCAGGAGGTGTCCCTCGGGGAGGTAACTAAAGTCTGACTTCAGAGAAAAACGAGCCGCCACAGGAAGACGCAGTCCCCAGGCTCTCCGGGGGAAGCCAGGGATGAGGCGTCATCTTCTGAGATTCTTTGATGTCCGAGGCACACAGCAGAAGCCAGCATCTCGGGTCCTGCTCTCTGCTTCTCCAGGCTCCCGTCCTGGCCTTGATGATGAACCAAAGATGGCCTCCCTGGGGCCCTCGCCCTGTGGACGCGCGGAAGGCGGGCAGTCAGGGCTGACTCCCATATCCTTGGTGCCAGGGTGGGGGTTCAGCAGGACACTCACAGTCCAGCTGACACTGGAAATGGCAAGGAGGCATTTGGAGCAGTCGCAGCTGGCCTCCAGCGCCCCACCTCTCCTGTGACTCCCCTTCGGTGAGCACTCGCTGCGGGCCATCTCCAAGACACAGCAGCAGGCAGGCTGGACACGCCCGGCCCCACGCCGCAGCCTGGCGTGAGCGTTCACCGCTCTCGCTGCTGTCACCACCTCCTGGGTGGGACCCCCTCCCATACCCTCTCTTGTGCCCACTAAGGCTCCCCCCTCAGACAGCTCTGCCCCATCCACCCACCCAGGTGGCCCAGCACCCCCCACCCCAGGCCTCAACTCTCCAGCCCTGTCTGTGTACTTGCTCCACACAGCCCCTGGTCTAGAGCCTCTTCCTGCTCAGAGGCCCGGGGGCAGGGGTTCCAAGTTCAGACTGACTGCGTCTGCGGCCGGCCTGGCCTCTGGGATCCTGTCTGTAAAATGGACACAATAATCCCCACTCAACAGGGCTCTCAGTCTCAGTGAATAAATCCAGGCATGGGAAAGTGCCCAACATGGTACCTGGCATGTGCCATGAGCCTCCAGAAATGCTGAGCGGCCTAAAGCCGGGAGGAAAACAGATCCACGCACGAGAGGCCCAGGTGGTCGCGGCCAGCTTGGTCAGCGGCTGCTGCCGCCGGTCACCACTCCTCTGCTCCCACTGGTGGCCCCGCTCCACTGGGCAGCCTTCCCAGGTGCTTTCCAGAGAGGAAACGCATTCGAGCCTTGGGGCCCTGGCTGCCTGGCTGCACCCACACACCAAGACCAAAAACTGTCCTGGATTGGCTCCTTCTGTATACACTGAGCCCCTTAGAGCCAGCCCTCCACCCCTACCCGGCCCAGCAGACAACACAGACGGCCAGGTACCACCTGGTCACAGCTGCGGGACAGAAAAGCAGCCCCCGTTCTATGGAGCGCAGCTACAGTCCAGCTCAGCACCGCCCAGAAAACCCACTCTCCCGGGAGATGCTGCAAACACAGCCCCAAAACGTGGCGGATAAAGCCACACTGCGCACCCGACCCCCAGCAATGCCAGCAGAGACAAGCAGGGTGCTGTCAGCTCGGTCCGGGTGCTGCCGCCTCACCCACTCCTGCCAGAGAGCCGGGAGCGTCTTGGGGGGGGTGCTAGGGGAGGCCCGCCAGCCAGCCCCTCCAGGGCGGCCCCAAATCTGTTTTCTGCTCAAACCATTTTCCCTCAAAGTGCAATCTCACACAGAACCCTTCTGCCCTCAAAAAACAGAAACAAAAGATAAAAGCCGAACTACTCGGTGGAACGGCCGACGGTCCCCACTGGCCGGGAGCCCTGAGGCCCCACGGGGACTTGGGGACCAGCAGGATTGTGGGGAAGCCGGTTTTGTGTCCCCAAAACACAGAGCCCCATGTGGCCCTCTCCGGGACTCTGTTCTCACTCCCAGGCTGGACCCATCTTTCAAGGGAGGACGCCCTGGGCACACCAGGGACAGGCAGATGAGGGGGTGCTGGGGCGCGGGTCTGGGACTCAAGGTCCCGGGCCCTCGCTCTCGCCTGGCTCTGAAACTTTCTGCTATGAAAACAGGCAGACTGACAGCAGAGCGAGACCTTGGCCGTGGCGAGACACATTGGGGAAAGGAAGGAAGCCCAGTGGTGGCCAGCGCCCAGCTCCCGAGGCGGGCCCACCCGGGCATCTCTCTTCAGCAAGACAGAGCGGGCATTCAGGGGGCAGTAGCCGGAGGACGAATGCACTAAAAACAACCCCCTACCCCCCACTGTGCAGACGCGCCTGCACGTGCCAGGGGGCGGGCGAGGAACAGCGCTCAGGGGCCCCGGAGAGCGAGAGGAGGGGAGAAGAGGGGCTGTGCACACAAGACAGCCCACCTGGGCTGCGGCTACAGGGAAGGGCATCTATCTGCATAAATCTTTTAGGATCATTTATCGAGACACAGCGACAGAGCTCCCAACTGCTGGTTCACTCCTCCAGATGCCCCCAACAGCCGGGGTTGGGCCAGGGCCACGGCTGGAAGCCAGGAGCCGGGGCCAGGGCTCCCACATGGGTGGCAGGGAGCCATCCCTGCTGCCTCCCAGGGTGTGCACGAGCAGGGAGCAGAGCCGGAGCCAGGACTCCACAAGGCTGAACACCTGCTCCAGAATCTGCTTTGAACATCACGTTTCTCCAAAGACGAGGGCGTCCTTTTGTAGGAACCCTGGGGGTGGGTGGACTCTCACATCCCGTAGTGTGTGCCTGGTTCGGGGCCTGGATACTCCACCCCCACTCCAGCTTCCTGGGACGGCAGCAGATGACGGCTGTGCTTGGGTCCCTGCCACCCACACGGGAGACCTGGATGGAGCTCCAGGCTCCTGGCTTTGGCCTGGCCCAGCTCTGGCTGCTGTAGGCATCCGGGGAGTGAACCAGCAGATGGAAGACCTCTATCTGTCTGTCTCTCCCCTTCTGTCACTGCCTATCAAGTGAATAAATAAATATTTAAAAACAAAGGATCTTTGATATTTACATAAAATTTACATATAACCAGGAAAACCTGAACACGGGCGGTGCCCATCCCCCCAGGATGACTTTTTCCAAGCTCCACAAGCACAGGGCTATTCATCTCAACAGGGCCAAACTGAGAGGGTCCCTCGGCAAGGAACAGTACCCCCAGGCCTCCCCCTCCACCCTCACCCCTGTCTTCAGAGGACCCCAGCAGCAGGTCATGACCCTGAGTCTCCCAGAGCTACCCAGGGGCTCATCACCCAGCAAATGACAAGGTGCCAAGAACGCACCGGGTGCTCACCCCTCCCACAAACCACAGCCCTGCCCGCCGTGCAGCCTTCCCACGGTGGGGGCAGGGCAACCCTGCCAGGCCTCCTCATCAGTGCCAACAGAGGAAGAGCTGGGCACAACAGAACGTCACCCCCAGAAACCCTGCGCCTCGGTGGGACCTGGAGTCAAACTGCCACGGGGTGGCCGGCGACCTGGCGGGGAGGGTCCCCGACCGGCTGACAAGGAGCGGGCGAGCCGGTGTCCAGCTTCGTGACGCCCTGAGCCCACACCGAGCACCTGGGCTGGATCCTGGCTCTGGCTCCTGTGAACGCAGCCTCTGGGAGGCAGCAGGTGATGGCTCAACTGGCTGGTTCCTGCCACCCGCTGAGCAACCTAGCTCGAGCCCCCAGCCCCCGTGGCCTGGCCCCTGGCCGCCTGTCCCCAGCCACTGCGAGCATTTGAGGAATGAACAAGCAAGTGGGAGCCCCCCCCCCCTCGCTCGCTCGCTCTTTTTCTCTCCCTACCTTTCAAATAAACAAGCAAAGGACCAGGGAGTTGAATTGGGTCTCCTGAAAGACACTGGCCAGGGCCCTGGTTCCCACATTCTAGACAAACAGGGAGAAGAGAACTCCAGCTGATCCGTGTGTCAGGAACGACTCTGGAGGTGGATGGGATGGGAGAGGGTTGCCAGGACAAGCCCGGGCCTGGCAATAAATGTCTAAACGCAAGGGCGATGACAGCTAAGAGAGGAGGCTCGGAGACACTGACCTCCCACGGGGTCAGGGAGAATCCCGGTCTGAGAATTGGAAACCTGGCAGCGGGATTCTGAGACCAGCATCACGGGGAGGCTGGGCCAGGGCCACTGCCCCAAGCCAGCGCCACTGCTGACACATATCGCCTCCCTGAGACTCTCAGCCACCCCCCCCCGGTGGCAGCCCACGGTGGAGGAGGAAGCCTGGGCCTGGGTCCCCAGCCAGGAAGCGCCGAACCCACCTGAGCTCACACCTGGCTCTCTCCCTGCCCTGCCGGGAGCCACAAGCTGCAGCTCTTACTGCACCCACTTGTCTAACAGGTGTCCAATAACCCAGGCAGTGGGGAACAAGAACAGCATGGCCGGGCCCTGCTCTCCTGGAGCCTCCGGTCCAATGGGACGCCGCGGCCATCCCTGGCGCCTCGAGGGCCCCGGTGGGTGCCTGGGTTCCAGGGTGGGAGGCAGGCGGCAGGTGATGGGAACAGCACCAGAACAAGCAGTTCTGGGAGCGGAGCCCCCGGAGCCTGGTGATGGGAAGTGCAGTGGGCGGGGCTTGTAGGACAGCAGGGAAGAGTGGCAATGTGGGGAGGGGGCGTCCGTGCCAGAGACAGAGGTGGGGTCAGCAGAGCCCAGAGGAGGGAGGAGGAGGAAGAGGACCCCACAGCAGAGTCAAAGCAGAAGAGGGGCCCAGGGATGACAGGGGGAGTGACAGAGGATGACAAGGGTCAGAACACAGTGATGTCCCCATATGCTGGTGGCTGGGAGGGGTCATCGAGGACCCCTGAGCTGCCTGACAGGGGCCACCGGGAAGTGAGGAAGCGGACACCAGGTGTGGTGACCACGCTTCAGAGACCGGGGCACAGAGGCTGGCCGCTGGCTGGGGGGCCGGATCCTCTCACCCTGGGAGCAGGCCGCGAGAAGCCAGAGCCACAGGCACCTCCTGCTGACAGCCTGGCTCCCAGCCCCGCCAGCTCCCGGCAGCAGCTTCCACGTTTGTGGTCGAGCTGACGCGCACAGCAGCCAGTGAGGCTGGGGCAGAGCCCACATCCCCACAAGGACGTCAACAGCCACGGCAAGGCCACCTCCCTGGAACCTGGAACTCTTAGGGACTGTCACAAAAATGCAAAGGGACAAGAGCCCATCGAGGGGCCGGCACTGTGGCGTGGCGGGTAAAGCCGCCGCCTGCACTGCCGGCATTCCATACAGGCGCCAGTTCAAGTCCCGGCCACTCTACTTCCAATCTAGCTCTCTGCTGTGGCAGAAAATGGCCCAAGTCCTTTGGTCCCGACACCCAGTGGGAGAGCAGGAGGAAGCTCCTGGCTCCTGGCTTCGGATCAGTGCAGCTCTGGCCGTTGCAGCCAACTGGGGAGTCTGGGGAATGAACCAGTGGATGGAAAACCTCTCTCTCTCTCTCCCTCTCTCTCTCTCTCTCCTTCTTCTCTCTGTGTGTAACTCTAACTTTCAAATAAATAAATCAATCTTTAAAAAAAATCGACAGCTGGGGGAAAGGAAGGGATGTTCCGTTTGTAAGGTACCGACACGTGGTCTGCCCAGATGCAACGCCAGCGACAGCAGGGTGAGGCTTGAGGACAACGCACTCAGTGTGATGCACACCACAAAAGGACGAGTCTGATTCTGGGAGTGTCCCCTCACACAGGAGTTAGTCAGATGGCAGGCAGTGGCCTGGGCTCTGGGCTGGGGGGTGGCCGGGAGGACAGAGCACCGTTCGGGAGATGAAGGGCTCTGGGGATGGATGGTGGTGATGGTGGGCGACACCATGAATGTGCTTAAGACTAAAACCAGGGCTGGCGCCACGCATAATGGGTAAAGCGCCAGCATCCCACACCGGTTCAACTCCCGGCTGCTCCAGTTCCAATCCAGCTCCCTGCTAATGCACCTGGGAAAGCAGCAGAGGATGCCCAAGTCCACATGGCAGATCCAGAAGCAGCTCCTGGGTCCTTGCTTTGGTCTGGCCAGCCCCAAACCTGGCCATCGTGGCCATTTGAGAGTGCATGTGCAGATGGCAGCTCTCTCTCCCTGTCTCTCTCTCTCTAACTCTGCCTCTGAAATAAATAAATCTTTAAAAAACAACAACAGACTTAAAAGCAGCTAGGAGGTAAGTTTTATATTATTTGTATTTTACTGCAACTTTTTTAAACAAAGAGAAGCACAAATCCCCTAAACCAAGAGAGGCCTCCTTCCCAGACTGCTCGGGGGCACCCAGCAGTGTCAGGGACTTGCTGGGGTGGGGGTTGGGGGAGGTGGGTACATCCAGAGGAAGGTGCCAGGAAAGAGAGCCCCCCCCCCATCGCCCGGACGTACTGCATCTCACACCACACAGCCTCTGCAGAAGGTTCTAGTTCCTGTCTCCAGCCCAGGCTTCTGCCCTGCACCCAGGTCTGGCTGCCATCTGGACACGACTGCCTGGGACACCCCCACCTGGCACAGGCTCAAAGCACCTCCATGGATCTGGTCCCGCAGTCCTGTGTGCGGGGTCCTCAGCCACTATGACCCCCAACCAGCCAGGGACCCTGGCGGCGTCTGCCATTCTCCACCCTCTTTCCCACCTCCCATGCAGCTGGCAACGCAAGCCTGCCCATCCTCTCAGTTCCAGCTGTGGGGGGCTGTGTTCTCCCCCACGACCCCCTCCAGTTGCAGCCCCTCATTGGATTCTTCCGGCACCCGTGACTTTTCCAGTGAGGGTTCTCCAGAGTCAGGGCCGCCAGGGCAGCTGCACACGGAGCCCTGGGTGGGTGCTTACGGAGGCTGAGAAGGCCCAGAGCGGGCCATCTGTGAGCGCGAGACCCAGAGAAGCTGGAAGTCCGCTTCCGTCCAAGTTCAACAGAAGCCCCTGGTGCGACTCTCAGTGCAAAGCCAGAGACCTGTGAGGCCGGGGGTCACTGACAGGCGGGAGATCCTGGAGTTCGGGCGTATCCCAGGACAGGAAAAGGGGGTCCCAGCTCCAGGAGACAGCAGAATTTACCCTTTGCTGCAGTTTCTGGGGTCTCCAAAAGTCCACCTGCTGGAAGCTTAATCCATAAGCTCTTCATGCTAACAGTCTCCAGTCTGGAGGCGCGGCCTTGGGGTGCAACCAGAACTAGACCGCGGGGGGGGGGGTCACGATGGTGAGACTCCATAGGAGGAGGGGCTGAGGCCCGAGGCAGTGCGCCCGCTCTGTCCCAGCATGCAACACCCCTCCCAGCCACATCTGGAGCAGCAAGAAGCCCTCCCCAGAGGTCGGCTCCAGAACGCTGAGCCCAGTAAGCCTCTGTCCTTGGGAAGTGAGGCCGTCTCAGTGTTCTACCGCAGCAGCACAGAACGGACTAAGACACCTTCCTCCTTCTGTGTTTCTCCTGGGGTCCCCGCCAGGCCCACCCATCCTCACCGCTAACGAACACGCCTGTGCCACCCAACGTCTCTAATCCAATACCGACCCCCTGAGCTTCTCTCCAGCACCAGGGAAGGCTGGGCACTCCCCCGGCTCCCTGGGCATCCCTTAATCCAAAGTCAGCCCGCCCCAGTCCACCGCTGCCAACCTGGCAGCCACACACGTCTCCTTGAACCACACTTCACCTCCAAAGACAGCCAGCGGTAGGGTCACGGTCGCACCCGGCATGATACGACTAAAACGCACTGATCCTTCCCCTAAGAGGACGTGAACCCTAGCCAGCGTCTACTCCTGCCCGGCATCCAGGCTGAGAATGCCGTGATGGAAGTGAACAAGGCTGACCTACGACAAGGCCCAAGAAAGAAATGCAGGGGCAGGACACACCCAAACACACCCTTACCAAAACGAGCAGGAACCTTCTAGCCGCCGCAGCCTGGCTCTGCCACTGGTCCCGGACCGTGGCTGGCATTCATAACCACGTTCTCCCACCGCCTGCTCCGTCTTCCGCCACCCCAGCTGGTCCCGGTTCTTTGGTCAGAAGGGTGACCCACACCTCCACTCCTCAGGGTCTGGGCCACGCGCGGTGCTGCCTGGATTGGGCTGCTGTAGCCGCCCGATGAGCACAGTCACAGGGCCCGATACACTGAGAGCCGTATTCCAGACCTGCTCCTCGTACGCTGCCTTTGGGGGGCGGCGGTCGTCCAGCCTCCTCCCGGGGAGTCTGAATCAACCCCTGACTCAGAGGCTCGTGGGCCTCAGCAGCGTGACTTCCAGTTCAATGGGATCATTGTTGGGTCTCCAGCGGGGTGCACTCCCCACTCTGGAACTGAGACCTCCAGGCCAGCAGAGCATAAAGTCCCAGCAACAGGAAGCCAGCATCTTGCTAGCAGGTCACTGGGGGTGACAGCGAGTGGTGCCCCTCCTGGCCCCACCCCTTGACTCCTGGACCTGAGGCTCCTGGGTGTGGGAGAAACGGCCCCGGGAACCGGAGGCAGATGCAGAGCCGGCACAGCCTGCCGGAGAACCTTGAGCCCTGCAGAGTGTGTCCCCTAGCCGGTGCTGCCGCAGTGGCCATCTCCCCGTTCTGGAGAATGAGGGAGCTGGCGAGACCAGCGAGCTCATGAGCTTGGGCCCGTAGCCGTACTTCTTGGGCGGTGAAGTGAGCCCTTGGTCAGAAGTGGGCACCGTGGATGGCGGTTTGGACAGAAGCACTACATCACCACCCAGAGCAGGGGCCTGTTCCAGAAAGAACAAAACACAGGGGCCGGTGCTGTGGCGCAGTGGGTTAACGCCCTGGGGCCGGTTCAAGACCTGGCTGCTCCAGTTCTGATCCAGCTCTGCTGTGGCCTGGGAAAGCAGTGGAAGATGGTGCAAGTCCTTGGGCCCCTGCACCCACGAGGGAGACCTGGAAGAAGCTCCTGGCTCCTGGCTTCGGATTGGCGCAGCTCTGGCCGTTGTGGCCAATTGGGGAGTGAACCATCGGATGGAAGAACCCTCCCTCTGCCTCTCCTTCTTTCTGTGTAACTCTTTCAAATAAATAAATCTTAAAACACACACACACACACAGCCCCTCCCTGATGGAAGCGATGCCCCGTGACCAGCCTGCCATGCCAGGCAACGGTGCCTCTGCTGCTGGCGCACTGAGCAGTCAGCAGCGGCCACGCCAGTCGACACTGGCCAGCCCACGTGGAACCTCCATCCCTGCCGCCACGGCCACTGACAATGACGGGGTGGCTGGGGGAACAGGCCGACCAGCACCACAGACCAGAGAATGAGGATCTTCCTCTGCCAATGCCACGCTTGGATGAACATTCGCTTTGTCCACCCTGCGAAGTCTACCCACAGACCTCTTCTCCACACGGCTTTGTCACCGATTTTTCCGTCATGTTCCCTCCAAGACCCCAACCACCCAGCCAAAGCCCCGGCTACAGTCCACGACCCACACTTAACCATACAGCTGGTCTCCTGCCGACTGCACTGCCCGAAGTCCGGTCCACCAAGATCTCCCTTCACTGACGTCCCCAGAGGGGCTGTGGCTGCCCCCTTTTGGGTGGTACAGAACCACCTCCAGCCAGGCCCGAGTCTGCTCTTTGTCCACCGATCACAGGGCGTGCCCAAGGGGCCACAGGTGCAGGCTGCGGGCAGGGTGGGGATCATGGGCATCTTGGCCACTCCCCAAGTGACTTCCTTGTGCCTCAGGACCTGCTTGGGCCGATCGCACACATACACTTCCACGCCCAACTGTTTGGTTCAGTGGGTCAGACTCCACCCATGACGGGAAGCTCAGGCCACATGCGCACTTGGTAGCTCATGGTCAAATACTATCTCTACTAAGACCTAGCGGCAGGCCAAGAGCAGGCTCTCAAAAGGAGAGGCACCACCTACGGTGATGGCAGGGCCCTGTTCCAAAATCCCGGGTGTCTGCCTGCCACTTCACCCCCAGCGACTCGCCAGAGGCTCCCGGGGCCTCCTGCCCTGCCCGATGCATCTGCTGGGTCATTCAGCCTGAGCGCAGAGCAGCCTGGAGCCAGTGCAGAGCCTTCCGCAGCTCCAGGCACCAGTCAAACCCAGCAGCCTTGCAGGGGCCAGAGTAACACCAGCTCTGAGATGGGGCATGAGCGCTCCATCTGGTTGCTCCTGTAATCAGATGGAGGCACGACACCTCCTGGGCCCCTTTGGATCTGGGGCTGTAAATCAATCTACTCTGGGCATTGATGGAAGGGCCTGATCCTGTTTTCATCAGAGTTAGACTTTTGCTCAACTGACCCGGAAGTTTTCCTGCTCTTGCCAAGTATAATAATCCAGTAGCCTTCCTCTCTCTCCTACTTCCAGAACACCATGATTAACCGGCTGCAGCGTGGGTCTGCACCGATCAGAAATCAGACTGCTCTCTGATTGAGGCCTTGCCTCTACCGTCATTACAGTAACTCGGCCCGCCTGGCCGTGGAGGCTCCGTGCTGCCACGGCCGGCCCAGGACCCAAGGATTCCCTGTGCACGTAGCTCTCCCGCTGCTGGGACCCCCTTCCAAGTGGAACGGAGAGTGCATCTCCGACCCCCGCCCCACTCCAGAACACCAGGCTGCCCGAGTCTCGAGACCCTTTACTCTCCATGAAACCCAGGGAGCTGGGCGTCCCCAACGTACTGACGGCGGCCATCTCTCAATGCACGCTTACTAGTACCCAACCAAACTGTGGGGCCCCTCACGGTTCCCGAGAGCACCAGGAAATGTAGACTCTCTGCCTAGTGTGCCCAGGGCAACAAATGCAGCCTGACCCAGCGTTCTGTCCCTCCAGCCAATAGCCACACCCTCGGATCCGTGCCACTCCGGATCCCAGCTTGCCGCTTCCGTAATTTCCAGAAAACAATCTTGCTCCTCACAGCGGGCACAGCCAGACTGCATGGACAGGCAGCGGACCACACGCAGTTGCACCTGCCATGAACAAGGTGGCCCCGAATGGAGGGAAAAGTGTGGTCACAGGGCCCACTGTGGCGTAGTGGGTAAAGCTGCCGCCTGCAGTGCCGGCATCCCATGTGGGTGCCAGTTTGAGTCCCAGTCCAGCTCCACTTCCGATCCAGCTCTCTGCTGTGGCCTGGGAAAGCAGTAGAAGATGATCCAAGTCCTTGGGCCCCTGCACCCATTGTGGAGTCTTGGAAGAAGCTCCTGGCTCCTGGCTTCACATTAGCTCAGCTCCAGCTGTGTGGCCATCTGGGGAATGAACCAGCAGAGGGAAGCCCGCCCGCCCGCCCTCTCTCTCTCTCTCTCTCTCTCTCTCTCTCTGCCTTTCAAATAAATAAATAATTTTTTTTAAAACTGTGGTCACAGCCAGGGCCTCATCTCAAGTGGCCCTTCCACCCTCACAATGCTGAGCCCCTCCTACTCAGCAGTCCTTTGTCAAGTTGGGGGTCACCTCCCAACCCCCAAATCACCCTCACCTTCCAAGAGGCGCCTTGTGAGGGGCAGAACCTTGAGACTCTCACCGGTCATCTGCATGGGAAACCCAGGAGCTAAGGCGTGGGCTTGGGCCCGGTCCAGCAGATTGTGAGAAACCCTTCCCTCATCACCAGCTGCCTGGCCCCGCCGCGGGTCCCCAGCCCTGCACCACACAGGCCCAGGCCTCAAGGACAGGCAAAGCCAGGCGGGCCCTGGCGGATTCCCTCCCCGTCTCCAGGACAAGGCCACAGAGCCTGAGCTGCTGTGGATGTGGTTGGCCTCATGATCGGCAGACTCATTTATTTTTAATGTTGGGCAATGAACAGAACACAAAACAAGCAAGAAGCTGGCCAAAGGCTCCCAGGCACGGCAACCAGACAGAGCCTCCAAGAGCCACAGGCTTTGCCGCCAGTCCTGTCTCCAAGTCAGAACGGCTGGACTTCCTCTGCCCCGCCCCCACGCGGAGGAGCAGTCAGCCTCTCTCAGACCCCAGTCTTCCCTTCAATGCTGCAGATGGCCTGACATGGTGTGTTTGCTTTAGAAGAATCATGCATGTGTAAACATGGTGTACATGTATGTAGCTATGTGTATGTGTGCACGTGCTGACATGGGAAGCTGGTGAGCGGATCTAGGGGCTCATCTTTGAGATGAGCAACATTCCATAACAAAAAAAACTTTTGTTAAAAATTAACACGTGCTTCTCGGAGGAAAAGCTACGGAGGTGGAGAAGATACTGACTCAGGTCAAAGGTGCCACAGTGTGGATTAGAGTTTGGAGTCCACCATCTGGAGCAGGGAGACCTTGGCCAAGGCACCCGCTTGCCCAGAGCGCCCGGAGGACCCGGATGAGAGAATCTTTCACCCAGGATTCTCAGGACGCATGCTGAGTTGACGGGTCTAGGACTCAAGTTAGAACCTGGTATGAGCATGTGCCATGAAATTGTCTCTCAAGCTGGCGTTGTGGCCCAGGGGGTTGAGCCACAGTCTGAGACACCAGCATCCCATATAGGCTCTGGTTCAAGTCCCGGCTGCTCCACTTCCCATCCAGCTCCCAGCTAATGCAGTCAGCTCCAGTGCTTGGGTCCCTGCACCCACGTGGGAGACCTGGATAGAGTTCCCGGCCTCTGGCTTCAGCCCCAACCACTGTAGCCACTTTGGGGAGCGAAGCAGCAGATGGAAGATTTTCTCTCTTTCTCAACTCTGCCTTTCAAATAATAAACAAATCTTTTAAAAACATTGCTTTCCTCTATTATCATCAGCAGGGCTTACACCAGGATAAGTGCACAGGGCACTCAGCAGCACGAGCCTGGTGCCTGTCTCCCAATAGAACTTGAACTTGACTCCTGGTGGGGAGGGCAAGCCTGGACCTCATCTATCTGGCGTGGGGGGAAGCAGGGGATGACGTACCCCAGGCAGGCCGAGGCAGACCCGCACCTGCCCTCACACTTCCATCGAATAAAACTCTGCAGAACAAAAAGATCGAGGGGTCCCCGCACGAGCAGCCACAGCCTAGCCCTCGAGAACCAGCGCAATGCCCCGCACCCAGCTCACGAACACCGGTAAGAATCAGAGGCTTTGCTAACTCTGCAAACGCATCCGCACGCCAGCTCGCATCCACCTGGGGGAGGAGTAGGTGCAAGAAGGGAGCTGGCGCTGGTGTGGCACAGCCCCTCGGTGAGCCTCGGGGGGCAGCGGGGCCTCCCCGAGCTGGGCCCCCGCCCTGCTCTCCAGTTCCACCAGCAAATTAAACATCTGTGCTGATTCCAAGGGGGTGAGTTTTTCGCAAGAGCCCTGAGAACCCACTGAAGGGCGGATCCAGCCTTCGCCGGGCCGAAGCATGGCCTCACCCAGCTCCAGAGTGACATCACCCAGAGCCCCAGGCAAGGCCACTCCTGCTAGGCGCTCTGAACCCCCACGGATGCGTCCAGCTCCAACCACCAGGCCCCACTGCCCCGGGCCAGCGTGCAACTGCTTTTTCTTTGCTCTGCTCCTGGGATGGTGGCCAGGCTGGGCAGGAAAAGGGAGACTCGTAAAGTTCTTACACTCGGTGACTCCACATCTCCCCATCTGCAGAAATTCACACACTCACACACACACTCCATCCACCAAGGCAAGTGCTCCCTGCAGAAGGAAGGGGGTTCAGAGACAGGAGGAGGAGGGTGAGGAGGAGGAGGAGGAGGAGGGGGAGGAGGGCCTCGGACGATCTGTGCAGCTGCCCAGCTGTGACCTCAGTGCCAGGGACGATGACAGCAGTCGCAGCCCCGGCTGTGCAGTTTGGCTAAGGGAGCCACCCTCTCTGAGCCTCCAGGAAATGGGCCGTTCTAGGAAAGTCTTGGAAGCAAGACAGGGCTTCCTTAGCTCTGGTTCTTCGGCAGGGGGTGGGGGTGGGGGTGCGGGATGAGCCTGCAGGGCTAGTCTCCACCCAGCACTTGCCAACCCCTCCCGCGCCCTCCGCCAGGGCTGAGGCTGGGGCTCCCCCTCTGCGACCCTCCTACCCCAGAGAAAATTCTTCCTAGGCCACCAACCCTTACTCACCCGGATGGTGCTTTTACCAGGAACACCTGTTAAAACTCAGCTCATGACCAGTGTCTGATGCTGCCCCGGAGTGTTTAATTAAATATTACTCATTCAGGAAGCAACCCTGCCAACTCACCCCCAAACGGCAGGGTTCACTTTCAGAGAAAAAGAGAGGGGAGGAGAGAGCCTGCGCCCTGCTCCGGGCCACCAGCGCCTGCTGCCCCGGGGTGCCGGCGCCCCCGCTTTCCAGAACAACCAGGGAAAGGCAGGCTAAGCGGCTCTCAAAGCACACACGTGCACACACTCCCCCCGAGGCACTGGCAAACACACACAGACTCACACCAGACACACACTCACAGCCTCACACACACACCAGACACACACTCACAGCCTCACATACACACACTGCACACTCACACCCTCACACCCTCACATACACACACACTCCAAGACACACAGACTCACACCACACACCCTCACATACACACACCACACACTCACACCCTCACATACACACACACTCCAAGACACACAGACTCACACCACACACCCTCACATACACACACCACACACTCACACCCTCACATACACACACCAGACACTGACTCATGCCCTCACATACACACACACACACATTTCCATCAAGACATACACACTCATATACACACAACATACACACATTCCCAAGACACATACACTCACACATACACACATTCTGACCAAGACACACACACACACTCAGACACACAGGGTCACTCATACTTTCATACACAACACACACACTCACTTTTACATATTCTCAGTCACACATTCACTCACACTCTCCCACACACACACACACTCACACACACCCTTACACACTCTCACGATACTCCCCCACTCTCTGATATACACACTCCCACACACTCACACTCCCACACACTCAGGTTCACTCACATACACCCACACATGATACTCCCCCTACATGCATACACTCACACTCTCCCACCCACATTCACATAGTCATGCACACTCTCCCACACACACTCACTCTCACGATATTACCCCCACACTCACTCACACTCTTCCACACACTCACACCCATACACACACTCACGATACTCCCCTCCCACACACACTCACACTCTCCCACATACATGCACACACCCATACACACTCTCAGACACATACACTCACACTCTCCCACATACATACACACACCCATACACACTCTCACAATACTCCCTCCACACACACACTCCCCCACACACTCTCACCATACTCCCCCCACTCACACACATACACTCACATTCTTCCACATACATACACACACCCATATACACTCACACACACACTCTTCCACATACACACACACTCACACTCTCCCACATACATACACACACCCATATACACTCACACACACACTCTTCCACATACACACACACTCACACTCTCCCACATACATACACACACCCATATACACTCACACACACTCTTCCACATACACACACACACTCACACTCTCCCACATACATACACACACCCATATACACTCACACACACTCTTCCACATACACACACACCCATACACACTCACACTCTCCCACATACACACACACCCATACACACTCACACTCTCCCACATACATACACACACCCATACACACTCACACTCTCCCACATACATACACACACCCATATACACTCACACACACACTCTTCCACATACACACACACACTCACACTCTCCCACATACATACACACCCATACACACTCACACTCTCCCACATACATACACACACACCCATACACACTCACACTCTCCCACATACACACACACCCATACACACTCACACTCTCCCACATACACACACACCCATACACACTCACACTCTCCCACATACATACACACCCACACACACTCACTCTCCCACATACACACACACCCATACACACTCACACTCTCCCACATACATACACACACCCATACACACTCACACTCTCCCACATACATACACACACCCATATACACTCACACACACACTCTTCCACATACACACACACACTCACTCTCCCACATACATACACACCCATACACACTCACACTCTCCCACATACATACACACCCATACACACTCACACTCTCCCACATACATACACACCCACACACACTCACTCTCCCACATACACACACACCCATACACACACTCTCCCGCACGCACTCTCTCACTCTCACACCCACTTCCGCAGTCCCCGCAGTTCCTAGCCCTGAACTTGAGCGGACAGGGACCAAGCCCCGCACGAGCGACCCACCCCGAGGCTCCACCGACAGACAGGCTGCCCTTGCTTTTCTGTTTTAGTCGATTTCCCGACACAACCTCGGGCTCGCCCTCCGTGGCCGCGAGAGGCCACAGCGGCTCCGGGGCGCAGGAGGATGGCGCCGCCCGGAGGGCTCCCCAGGGGAGGCGCCGAGGGCCGGCCGGAGGCGCCCTGAGGGGCAGTCGGGCCGCTCTGCAAACTCGGGCCCGAACTGGCGGGAAAAGCGAAACCAACTTCCCGAGCGGGGTCGCGCTGCCCCCCGTGCGGGAGGGGGCGGGTCGGCGCCCGGGCGCACGCAACTCCGCGGCTCCACCCCGGCCTCGGCCCCGCAGGTGGGACCCGGGGCGGCCGCAGCGGGCAGCGGCGCTGGGCGGCGCCCGGTCCGGCTCCCGGGACGCGCGGCGAGCGGAGGGCGCCCGGGGCCTCCGCGCCCGCCGGGTGCCCAGCCCGTCCCCCGCCGCGCCCCGGGCGCCGCCTCCCTGCGTCCCGCCCCTCCCGGGTCCCCGGTGCCCTTCGCGCTCCTCCACCCACCGGTGCTCGGAGTCCGGCGCCGCCTGCCGCGCCCGGGGAGGCCGCCGCCGCCGCTCTCCCGGGCCGAGGAGCTGGGGCGCCCGGGCCGCGCCCGCCGCAGGCAGCGAAGCCGCCTCCTCCCCGCGGCCCCGGCGCCAGCGCAGGAGCCTGGCCGCTGCAGCGAGCGCGCGGGCTGTGCGGGAAGAGAGAGCAGCCGCGGGCTTTAAAGTGCAAAAAAAAAAAAAAAAGGCAAGGCTCCCGTGGGCGGGCCCGGCCCGGCCCGCCCCGACCCCGCCCCGGCCTCGGACGCGCGGGGCCAGCGCTCGCTCGCCCCCTCCCGGAGGCCGCCCGGGCGAGCGAGGCCGCGGCCTTGGCGCTGTCCGCCCGCGGAGGCGAGTTTGGGAAAGGCCGGAGGGAGGCCTGGGTTGCAATAACGCGAGAGGCGCGGCCGTGCCAGGCCGGGGGGGGGGGGGGGGGGGGGGGGGGCTTCCTAATTAAAACGTCTTCGGGGAGAATGGGAAGTTGTTCTCGCTTGCCCTGTCTGAAATTCCCAGCGGGTTTCTGCGGTTTGGGGGCGCAGGGGAGCCTCCAGCTGTTCTGTTTGGGGGCTCAGGACCGCCAGACCCCGAGGGCCCCGGGCGCCTGGGCACCCGCTGTGCTAGACCGCTGGGCGCGTGGGCGGCTCCCTGAGTGCTTGCGGGTTGAATGAATGAATGAATGAATGAGCGATGGGGCCGCCTCGGTGGACTTCTCACCCCGCCTGGACTGTGGTCTGGACCCGCAGGAAGCTGTCCTGCCCTGCTCCAGCCCAGAGGCACGGGACTGGACAGGTCTTACAGAAATTACTGTTTTAAGAGCAAAATCTCCTTACACCCCCGCCCCTCACGGTGTGTAGCTTGGCCTTCCTGGAACAGCCATGATGGTGATGAGCCAGGTGTTTCCCTGGTTAATCCTCACCATAGCCCCGTGCCGGCAGCCAGCTGTTGTGAGGCTGAGGATACACGGTGATGGGCCAGAGACAGAGCCTGGAACCGGCTGCCGGGCCAGATTCCAAAGCTGGAGGTCGTCTCACCCCACTGGGCTGCAGCCCCCTGTGGTTTTGACCCGGGGTCAACGTGCAGAGGCTCCACCGAGTGCGGGGGGGGGGGGGGGGGGGGGGGACAGGGCGGCTTCAGTGGCCCTTCTGCGACGTTGTCCGGGCAAGCTGAGCCCTAGCCTGTGGCAGCAGCCGCTGTGGGCAGCCTGGGGGTCCCCCAGAGGCGCCCTTCAACAGCTTAGCAGTGTGAGAATGGTTGTGGACAGTCCGGCCATGGGGGCACTGGGAGAAGATCAGGGATAGCCAACGGCCTTCCGGGGCTGCTGGTGGACCCCATGCAGTCCAGCAGCTGCAAATCCCAGCTGGCCGCTGCTGGGCTCATGTCTCTCCCTTGGAAAGGGGTCCAGGTAGCTGGCATTGTGACACTGGCATCCTATATGGGCAGTGGTTCAAGTCCCGGCTGCTCCACTTCCAATCCAGCTCCCTGCTGATGAGCCTGGGAAAGCAGCAGAGGATGGTCCAAGTGCTTGGGCCCCTGCATCCACATGGGAGACCTGGAAGAAGCTCCTGGCTCCTGGCTTTGGCCTGGCCCAGCCCCAGCTGTTGCAGCCATTTGGGGAATGAACCAGCAGATGAAAGATACCTCTCTCTCTCTCTCTCTCTCTCTCTCTCTCTCCCCCTCTCTCTTTGTAACTCAGACCTTCAAATAAAATCTAAAAAAACAAAAACAAAAAAACCAGCAGGCAAGGGGCCCAGCTCCGTGTGTCCTTCAGGAAGTGGGTGTCTCTTGCCGGGCGCTGTCTGTGATCCCGCAGGCCTGGTGCAGCAGCCTCTCGGCCAGAGGCCAGGGGCTGGCAGCTTTCCTGGGGCCTGGCCCCTCTTTCTGGGGCTTGGTGGGTGGGCAGAGTTTCCAGGACAGACGGGGGGGGGGGGGTCCTTGTAGTGTCTGCTCATTTGGGCCTGCGACACCTCCCCCACAGCCCATACCTCTGATGCAAGGGGCCTGAAAACTCCTGTGGCAAAGGCCTCAGCATCCGCGCCCCACCCCCCTTCAGTTTAGTCTTGAACTCTCAGTTGTGCAGTTAGATCCCGCTGACCTGCAAAGCAACATGGGGGGGGGCTTCCTGCCCTCCAGGACACCGGGCAGGTAGGGGGGTGCTGCGGGCTGGTTCTCCGGCAGTGACCCTGGAGCATGGACCCGTGTTGAGCAATCCCAGAGGCCAGCGTGAGCGTGGAAGAGGTGTTGAGTCTTCTTATCAGAGCTGAGCGATTGTTTATTAAAACAATACAGATCCTGCAATCCTGTGACATCAGCCGATAAACGCTATCCAGGAATATGAAGCCTGACTCAAGTCTTCAACCACAGATCTGTGTTTCACTGGGGATGAGTAAGGAAGGGGTGGCCCTGGGCTCTCTGTGGTGGGGCCCCGAGCCCCCAGCTCTGCTCCCACCCCCACATGCACCAGTGATGCAGTTGGTACGATTTGCTCACTTCTTTCATCTGTCCCGGGAAGATGACACAGAGGGAGTGTTCAGTAGCGCCTCCTTTTCCTGAGGGTGCCCTGAGTGTGTCCACGGATGTACTTGGGGGCCCTTAGGGGATCCTGCCGCCCTCACAGGGGTTGTCAGGGGCTCATCTTCTCTGAGACCCTTTTGCTGACCCCCAGGGAATGGCTGAAGGATTTGGTATAGACAGGCTTCATGCAAACCCCAGCTCTGCCCTTCTCCAGCTAAGCAAGCTTCCGTTTCTCACCTGTGCGATCGTTCCACATTTCCCAGGATCCGGGGGAGACGTGCAACCCTCCAAAGGCGTCAAGTACAGTGTCATGGGGAAATCCAGGGTTTGGAGTCATTTCCAAATTGTTTTCTAGAAAAGTCATGGGATGCGTAACACAAAAGCACAGCAAAAGGCACAGAGCTTGTTGGTGAAACCCAGGCCCATTACGCAGCCTGGCTGTGAAACACTTAGTTCACCAAGTAAAACTGACCTACAGTGCCTGATGGAATTTTGTTCTTGTGGCATTCAGGAATGAGTACATGGATGCATCTCACACACTCATCGGCCCTAAATGGCTGTGGTTTTCGCCAGGGGACTTGAAAATGTTCTTGGAAAATGGAATAAAAAGATGTTAATTTTGGTACTAGGAAATGGAAACCCATGCATACAAGCGGCCTTCAGGTAGTTTCCCAAATGCGTACTATGAAGAACCTGCATGCATTTCAAATTTTTGCACCAAAATACACATCTTTGAGTTCCATTTCCGGTGACTAATGTGCCTTCGCGTTATTAGGTGGTGACACCTGCTGGCAGAATTTGAAATTGCAGTAAAGCTCTATCAGACACTTGTGTGAACAGATTCTGAAGACAATTTCGTAGTTTTAAATGTGGCGCTGGGTGATAAACAGTCTTGGGAAAAATTCCTAGGACTCTGAGAAGAAGTGAATAAGGAGATGATCTTGGGCTTGTGACAAAAATTACTGCAAAGTTCTTCCAAAACATTCCTAATGCGATTAGCAATGAGCAGGCTGTGACCTGGATGCCTTCCTCAGCTCTTCACCCGAGGTTTCCAACAGTCATCCAGTGGATACTTCCCGCCATGGGACAAAATCTTGACCAGTATAGAAAGTCACAAAGACACCCCTGCAAGTATGCGTTCACTTGTTCCCTGGGTATTTGCTTTGTGTTAAACCAGAGGAGCCCAATGCACAGCCTTGTGCTGTTCTGCAGACCTGGGGGTGGTAAACACAGTGGACCAGGGGGCCAGGCTTGGGGGCTCCCATGCAGGTGGGAGACACTGGGGTCAACAGCAAGCAAGACAGTTTTAGAGGGAAAGAATCACCGTTATGTGAATGTTCTCTGCAGCCTGTTTTTGGGTCACTGTTCTGTCTCAAATTGTGGCTCTGAAACCTCTGACAACACGACCTCACTTTGCTCGCTCCCCCACTGCAGGACTGGCTGTGCTGGGTGGACACTGTGACCATGTTGGGTGGACACCAGGGCGTGTTAAGTGGACACCATGGCTGTGTTGGGTGGACACCGTGACCATGTTGGGTGGGCACTGTGACCGTGTTGGGTGGACACTGTGACTGTTGAGTGGACACCATGGCTGTGTTGGGTGGACACCATGGCTGTGTTGGGTGGACACTGTGATCATGTTTGTAGACACTGTGGCTGTGTTGGGTGGACACCGTGACCGTGTTGGGTGGACACTGTGGCCATGCTGGGTGGACACCATGGCTGTGCTGGGTGGACACTATGACATGGATCTGGATTCACAGGTCTGACCTCTGTGCCGCCTTCATCTCTGGATCTGCCCCAGTGCCCAGCCAGGGGACCGCTGCCCCCTTACTTGGTGAGCATGCGCAGGGCACCAAGCTCATGCCTGCCTGTGTGCTGGGTGCTTGTAGAGTTAGCCTTGACCCCACGGGACAGCGGGATCAGTGTGGAGACAGACACCAAGTCAGCTCCCACGCTGCTTCACCCCTGGGCGCTCCGAGCAGCCATCCTGCCCGCTTCTGCACGGAGCCTGGCACCTGTGGCCGGGAAGCTGGTGGTGGCTTTTTCCCCCTGGGGTCATCCTGACTCTTCCTCTCCAGAGGAGTTCAGATCGGAAACAGAAAGAATGGAGGTGCCAAACCCATGTGATGAACCCAACACTTCCCAGGTGCCAGGCGCCCTGCTGCTCTGTGCTTATCCGTGTCCTCTATACGCCCCTTCCCGGGTGGTGCTGTCATTCTCTCCAGTTACGCCGGGGAGCTCATCCAGAGCTGCCCAATCAGTGAGTGGCAGAACAAAGACTTGCACCCAGGGTTACTGAAAATCCCACTATCCCCAGCATCGAGTGGCAAAGACAAGGGAGGGTGTGCCATCCCAGCCCCTGAGGGACAATGGCCCGGCTGACCCAGGACAGGGGAAGGCGCAGACAGCAGCCCCAGGGAGCAGCTCTGTGGTCAGACAGGGAGCTTGAGAGAAGAGTGGGTGCCCGGCGGCCCCAGCTGGGGCCCCTAAGATCTCTCCACACCGTGCTGGGTTACATAGTGCACCTGCAGAATTCCTGTCCACTAGGAACCTGGCCGTGTGACCTTGTACTCAAGTTAAGGTGCAGTCACACTGGAGAGCGTGGGCCCCCATCTGACCACAGGGGTCGTCTTGAGTCGGGGACATTTAGACACAGATGCCCAGAGAAGTCCTGGGCAGGGGACGGCTGCCAAGCACGGGCTGTTGGCTGCTGTGGACACTGGGGGCTCCCTGGAGGGACCCCTCCCCCAGCGCCTTTGGAGAGAGCATGACCCTACAAATACCTTGGTCTTGACCTTGGCAGCCCCAGGAAACACAGACAAGCCACCTTCGCCTCTCACTCGAGCAGCTGCCCAGCCTCCCCACCCCATCCCCCACCAGGGTTCCTGGCCCCTCCCATCTGTTTCCTGCTCAGCACAGAGGGAATCTGTGCACCATGGACCCCCACCCACTGCTCTTAAAAACAGTCCAGAAGCCACAAGATGCCCACAAGGCTCTCAGTGGAGTGGCTTCTGCGGTGGCCCCTCCTGCCTCCCAGGATACCTTCTCCCGCCTCTCCTGGCTCCACCCAGCTCCTTACCTGCTTTCCCTGGCCACCCCCTGCTCCTGTCTCTGCTCCTGCTCTGGCTTTCGTCCCTCCCGGCCTGATCAGTGTCTCTGTTGCAAGCTCTCCCACAGACCTGGGCGATTTCTCCCTCCCTCCTCTGACTCCTCCATGAATCTGCAGCTCTCCGCGCTGTGCATTTCAGGAGGGGCTCTTTGCTTCCCTGGACTCCCCAAGGCTCAGCTTGGACCCTGGCACACCGGAGGCCCTAGCATCAGCCATCTCTGCCCGACAAGCCACTTCCAAACTCAGGAGCTCCAAGCTGCAACCACCGGTCCACTGGTGACCCTGGCCTTGGGCTGTAGGACTGCCTGGGCTCCACTCACAGATCAGCTCTGCCGATGTTCACCTTGGGGCTTGGGCGGGAGGTAGGGGGTGATGGTAACACAGGGGAGCTCTTACCCTGGCAGTGGCCAGGTCATGTGTCTGAGCTCCAGGCCACAGGACAGAGAAGGACACAGATCCGCTGGGTAGGGGAGGGCAGCGGTAAATATTTTCTTAGTAGTAATATAATCTCCCGCTGTCCTCAATCAATATTTGCTGAATCAATGCAGACATTTGCTTGAGCAAACTTCAGAAACAAAGCAACAGCAAGGAGCGAGGCAGGGAGGGAAGTGTGGGAGCGTAGCGGGTGGACGCCCCCAGGTCCCACATCCTGGAGGGGGGGTCTTCAGGACGAGATCTCCTGGGGGATTGTCAAGGTCAGAGGTAGGCTCCTGTGGAAAGTCAGGAGGTGCCCGGCTTCCCAGGATGAGAAACGCTGGCCCTGCCAGTGGCCCCAGAGGGGGACTCCGGTGCGGGGCTCTCCCCTGCCAGCGCCCCGAGCAGCGTGGTGGTTTCTCCCCTCACCAGCCGGCCTGCTGATGTCCCCACTTCCCCCCTGCTGCTCCATCAGCCCTGGGTGCCGGAAGGGCAGGAAGGCAACAGTAGCGTGTTCCTGGGCCAGCTGGGCTCCCCAGCAGCGACCCGTTCTCCCGCTTTGTCCCCTTGGAGAAAGAGGCACCTGTCGCCAGGTTCTGGAATGGACCCCCAGGCCCCTCCCCGGAGGCAGGCAGGAGTGGAGCAGCACTTTCCTCACCTGCTGGAAACAGAGGCTGAGCAGCTTTCAAATCACAGGCCGTCCAGCGTCGGCACTGGTGGGAGGCAACGGCCCAGAAAGCCGGGTGACAACCGAGTGTGGAAGCCAAGGCACACGGAGGTGAACGCCTGGCTCAAGGCCTCAAAACTAGCTGGCGACAGGTGCCAGAAATGCTCCTACACTCTGCCAATCCTCGAACAAGGGACACCTGGGAGGAGCTGTCACAGCCCCTCCTTGCCTGGTCCATTCCCTGGCCCAGGTGTCACTGTGATCACAACCTGTCCCGTTCTTCCCACAGGTGTGACCTGGGAGTGTCCCCTCTGTGCGTCCCTAGCCTCCCTGGGGACCCCGTCACCACCCCCATGGGGCAGCCTCCGGAGCAAACCCGTGCTCTTTGCTGCTGCTTATTTTGACCGGCGTGTGTCTGGTGCATCTGAGCGAGCAGCCCCACGTCTGCAGGGAGACCACAGTAGTGACTCCAGGCTCCTCTCAGTCTCCCGCCTGATGGCACCTGATTCGAGGTGTCCCGTACAGGTGACGTTAACGATGATTGCTGTGAAGGTGACCGTTCCATTGAGAAGTTACTCTTTCTCCCTGAGTAACCGGGAGGCTCCGATTCAAACTTTCCTGTGTGCCTTTGCATCAGTGTGGAGGGGTGGGTTCCTGCTTCACAGGATTAGGATCCACTTCGCTGGTTATTTATTTTAAGGTTCGCGTTGTGGCTGACTTGGCCTTTGTCGCATCCTGTTGACGCATCCTCCCACACATGCCCACACAGCAAGATGTTCCAGGCCCACGGAGCACTGTCCCTGCCCTAGCTCTGGACTCTGGAAGCAGCCGATCCTCCAAGGAGCCCTGATCCCTTTTTCTAGAGAGTTAGAAGCTCTCCTCACTGTCCCTCGCCCTTGGAGAAACCCTGCTCAGAGAGAGTCCAGCTGGGTTGGGGCAGCAGGGCCCGGAAGTGGAACTGACTGTGGTCTACTGTGCTCGATTGCATTGACAGGGCAGTCAGTTAGGAATAGGAACAATCAATAGGAAATTTAAAAACCAGGCGACAATTAACTACAGGAAAAACAAAACCAAAACTAGAGCAGAAAGGAGAAGGAATCCTGGGACCCTGTGTGGCCCAGCAGATGGGAACAGTGAACATCGATTTACCAAACTTGTGAAAGAATGGCATTTCAAAGAGTTCATGGAAAATGTAATAGGGGTACAGGCTTGCTCTGGTGCAAGCAATTTTTGAAATTCTGGAGTGGGCTTTTGGTGTAGTGATGGAGACACCACTTGATGCACTGGAATACCTGGACTCAAGCCCTGGCTCTGCGCCCCCCAGCTTCCTGCTGGTGCAGGTCCTGGGAGGGAGAAGGCTCAAGTATTTGGGTCCCTGCCACCCAAGTGGGAGGCGTGGATTGAGTTCCAGATCCTGGCTTTGGCCTTGCCCTGAACCTGTGCATGGGAGATCTCTGTTTCTCTCCCTGTGTGCGTCTTGTTCTCTATCTCTCTGCCTTCCAAATTAATTTTAGGGGTTGGCACTGTGGCACAGTGGGTTAAGCCACCATCTGCAGTGTAGGCGTCCCATATGGGTGCTGGTTTGAGTCCTTGCTGCTCTGCTTCTGATCCAGCTCCCTGCTAAAGCACCTGGGAAAAGCAGTGGAGAATGGCTCAAATGCTTGGGCCCCTGCACCCATGTGGGAGACCTGGAAGAAATTCTTGGCTCCTGGCTTTGATCTGGCCCAGCACTAGCTGTTGCAACCATCTGGAGGATGAACCAGTGAATGGAAGCTCGCGCTCTCTCTCTCTCTCTCTCTCTCTCTCTCTCTCTTCTCTCTCTCTCTCTCTCTCTCTGTAACTCTGACTTCCAAATAAATAAATCTTTAAAAAATTAATTTTAAAAATAAGTTAAAATGTAAAAGATGTTTGTGAAATCCATGTATGTGAGAGGTCTTCAAAAAGCACATAGAGGAGCAAGCATTTGGCTCAGTGCGTAAGCCACAAGTTGGGACGCAGGGATGCTGCACCAGAGTGCCTGGCTCCCCGCCCAGATCTGGCTCCCTGCAGATGTGCAGTCTGGGAAGAAGCAGGTAGGGGCTGGTACAGTGGACTAAGTACCACCTGCTTTACCAGCATCCCATACCGGAGGCCGATTAGAGCCCCAGCTGCTCTGTTTCTGAGCCAGCTCCTTGCTAAGGTGCCTGGGAAAGCAGTGGAAGATGGCGCAAGTGCTTGGGCCCCGGCCACCCATGTAGGAGACCTGGAGGAAGCTCCTGGCTCCTGGCTTTGGCTTGGACCTGCCCCAGGCCATTGCGGCCATTTGGGGAGTGAATCAGCAGATGGCAGACCTCTCTCTGTGTCACTTTGCCTTTCAGATAAATAAAATAAACCTTTATGAAGCATGTGATGACTCAGACAGTCACATTCCTGCCGCCCAGTTGGGAGATCTGGATTGGGTTCCTGGTTCCCGCCTGGAGCCCGGCCCAGCCCCAGCCACTGAGGGCATTTGGGAAGTGATGGGAGATAGATGGGAGCTCCCTCCGTCTCTTAAATTAAAAACAAAGTTTAAAGTCAAGAAAAATGTGGATAATGAAAAAGCTGTGTATGGATTCCCAGGCTTTGTGCACCCAATAAACTTACCCTTTAATTCTCTTTCCATGAGCACGGAAGTCCCCTTGGTTGGAAGGAGAAGAGCACTGATCCTCCTCCCTCAGAGGACGAGGCTGCTGCTAGCCACAGGCACCAGTGCTGATCAAGGGGTCGTGCGTGGCCAGGCAGGGGGTACGCGTGCACACACGTCGCCCCTGTAGTCCTCACCTGAATCCCCAAGGGGTGGGCGCTACCCTCCCAGATTAGGGCCTAGGGAGACGCACGCATGGCCTGGGTAAGCTTCTACCCTGTGGTCTCGTTTCCACGCTGATGAACACCTGCGCTGTGATGGTTGATGGTCACCATGACAACCGCTGGAAGACGCCATAAAAGGAGAAGATGGCACCTCAATTCTGAGAATTAGGCTGCCCCCCTTCCAGGGAAGTCTGGAATATTCTTCCCAGTGATCAGTGTGTTCCTGCCCTGTATCTGTGACTCCCCCACCCCAGCAGGCAGAGAGGCTGCTCTGAGGGCCAGGCTCCCCTTCTGCATGGGCTGGGGATGCCCCAGTGTCGGTTATGATAGAGAGCACCTAACAAAGTGTCCCCCTACATCACAGGCCCCCAAGTGAGGGTAACACTACTGTAAGGACATTGAGATGCAGATGGGATGAGAGGCTTGTCTAGGATTGCGCAGCTAGAAAGCAGCAGGTGCTGGGTTTATTCATGTGAAAGATGTGACTAAGGGAGGGGCAGAGAGAGGGAGAGAGAGAGAAATCGATCTTCCATCGGCTGGTTCACTCCCCAAACGGTCACCACAGCTGGACTGGGCCAGGCCAAGGTCAGGATCCAGAAACGCCATCCAGGTCTCCCGCGGGGGTGCAGGGCCCAAGCCCTCGGCCCATCTTCTGCTGCCTTCCCAGGTGCATCAGCAGGGAGCCGGATGGGAAGTGGAGCAGCTGCGACTGGAACGAGATGCTGGCAGCTTAACCTGCACCACGACACCTCCCCCCAGATGCTGGATTTAAACCCAGATAATCCAGCTCAAAAGTCTCTATCTCAACCAACATTGCATGTGACCACTTAGATTGTCGACATTTAGGTAACGTCAAAAATAAAAATATTGTGGACCAGTAGTATAAGCAGGCTATTGAGAAATATAGCAGCAGGTGACAGAGGGATAGCTATAAGAATTGAAGTAGTTAGCTACCTCCTGGGCACAGCAGTTAGGTGTGGGACCGGGTGGGACAGGAAATTGCTGGGATTTCTGTTTTGCTTGCTGCACTGGGATATTTTTAAAACCAGTTCATGTGTCTTAGTCCCATCCGGGGTTCTGTAACAAAATACCAGGGGCTCACGGCTGGTGTTGTGGTGCAGTGGGTTAAGTCACCACCCAAGGCGCTGGTATCCCATGTCAGAGCACCCGTTTAAGTTCCCCACCCTCTACTTCCAATCCAGCTCCCTGCTAATGCCCCTGGGAAGGCAGTGGAAGATGGCCCAAGGGTTTGGGCCTCTGCACCCACGTGGGAGACTTGGATGGAGCCCCAGGCTCTTGGTTTCTGCCTGGCTTAACCCAGGCCATTGCAGCCATTCGGGGAGTGAACCAGCAGATGGACGATCTCTCTGTTCCTCTTCTCTGTAACTCTGCCTTTCAAATAAATAAATGAATACTTCTTTACAAACAAAGAGTGTGAAACTACAAATCAACATCTCTCGTGAACATAGATGTAAAAATCCTCAACAAAATATCTGTCTATGTATCTATCTGCACACACACACACACACACACACCATGATCTGAGTGTCTGTGAAACAGAAATTCCTCTCTCCCACTCCTGGAAGCTGAAGTCCAAGGTGACGGCCATGGCAGACTGGTGAGGGCCTCTCTCCGGGAAGCTGTAGCCTAACACAGTCCATCTTCATGCTGCAACTCCACCTGCTAGAAGGCAGGCAGAGTTTCTCTGGTCTCTTTTATAAATGCATGAACCCTGTTCCTGAGTTTTATAAACACATCAATCCTGTCTCCTGAGCTGATCACCCCCCGAGGGCTCCACAACCTTAGGGGTCACATCAACGACATTTGAATTTGGGGAGGGCACACACCCTGCTATGGAAGCAGGTGTTGTTTGCATTATTTTGGTCAAAATGCTTAGGTCGTGCACCAGCCCCGCCCACCGCAGAGGCAGGCAGCCCCTCGTCAGCTCCTGTGCACAGCCAGAGGCCTCCCAGACCCCCCGTGCCCACTCAGGGCTGTACTGCACACCTGGCTCCCTCTGCTGTCTTCCCCGAGCTGTCTGCCTCGGATCCGGCTCCCATCCGGGCCCAGGGTCTCTCCCTCCGGCTCTATCGCATGCTTGTGGCTCAGAATCAAGCAGGGTCTGCCGGCTGCAGGGCGCCCCAGGGAGCTCTTCCCTGTGTGTCTGGAAAGCCAGCCACAGAGGCCCGGCGCAGAGCCAGAGGCCTCCCCTCCAGGGCAGAGCACGGAACCCTGCCCTCACCCCCGGAACAGGCCTCCGTCTGCCAGGCGGCCGAGGCATCAGCGCCTCCTGTTCTCGTGTTATCAGTCACCTGCAGCCTTGGCCCCTCGTCCCCTGAGTTAGAAGGGGTCCACGGATGCCCGTGAATGGTGAGAGACCCCCCCTCTCTGGGTGAGAGGCTCTCTGGGATCCTGCGGGGGTCAAAGCCGGTCACCTGCCCCAGGAGGCCTCCCTCAAGGTCGTGCAAGCCCCTGCCCTGGCACGACTGCAACCCTGAGCCAGGGCTGCCCAGTGCCCAGGGGCCGCGCGAGTCTCCGTTAGGTCCCTGGGCGCCCACTCGGAAGCCGGGAGGAGGCCTGGGGTGGAGCGAGCTGAGTTTTCTTTCTATTTAAAGAAAACACACCAGTCAATATTTTTAGGTGCCAGCTAAATGTTGCTTCCTCTGCGGAGTCTGCTGTGCGACCCCGAGGGGCGCAGGACGAGGGAGGTGGGGCTTCCGCTCCCCCCACTGCTCAGGGCAGCCGCTGACATCTGGTTTTAAGTGCAGGTCTGTTTCCTCCCCACGCCACGGGTGGGTTCGCCTGGAGCTCAGGAAGTGGGTGGCAATCTGAACCCGGGCTCCTTCTGGCCTCTGGGTTTGATTCAGACGCCAGACCACCCAGGCCGGTGGCACTTGCCAAGACGTGGCTGAGCGCTGTCTGGGAGCTGCCTCCAACGCTGAGCGCCAGGGCCGGCTGCAGGACCGTCAGCCTGGGGTCCTCGAGGCCGGCCTCACGGGCCTCTGCGCTCGGCAGAGCCCACAACGTGAGGGTGCACAGATGATTCTGTAGCTCGGAGAGTCTCTGCCTCCCTTCCGGGGAGGGAGGAAGGTGTATGCAAGACCTGGGCAGCGGGCCCAGGTATGGGCAGCATCGACTGAGCAGGCGCGGGGGGCAAGGCTGCCCCCCTGGTGAACCTGCCTCCCGTGTGCGCCTGGGCCCCCAGCCACGCATGCACTGTATTGAAAAGTGGGAACGTGCCCCAGCTCCGGTGTTTGGGTGGGGCCTTTGGGCCGTGAGGAGGTGAAGTCCCTGGGGTGGAGCCCCACGGCTGAATCCTCCTGGTGGCGCTACAAGGAGGAGAGAGACCACCGCTCCCTGCCTCTCACCGCTGATCCCCGCGTCACCTCGGAACCCTGCCCGCAAGGCCATCACCAGACGCAGCCTCCCAAAGCAAAGCTCTTCTCTTTATGGGGGGGCTGCCTCCCGGGTTTTGCTGTAATGACCGGGGAATGGATGGATATGGCCACCAGCTATGACCGCAGTGGGGAAGAGCACACTTCACAGGCTTCCAGGCTCTGCGTGGACCTCTCGGCTTCTGGGGCTGCCGTGGCTGCTCCTGCCTCATCACAGGGTCAGAGCCCAAGGCGGCGGCAGCGCCAACCCCTGTGGCTCGCAGATGGAGGCTCCAGGGCCCAGAGAGGGGAGGAGGCCGGCCCCACGTCACACAGCAGAGCTGTCCTCATCTCTTCCTCAGGGTGCAATCTCACTTTGTGCCAGTCCCCAGGGTGCATGGGAGCTGGGGACACTCGGGTGCAGCGTGAGAGCAGTGGCTGTTGGTGGGGGCGGGGGAGGTGTGTGGGCAGAACACAGGCAGAGGGACCCCCAACCCCTGCTGCTGACACAGAACACGTGGGAGCAAACAGCCTGTGTGGCACAACAGCCATGGTCAGGCTCAGAGGCTGACAGACCCCGTGGCTGACGGGTCATTGACTCAGCCAACAGACATTTACTGAGCACCGACTGTGTACCAGGCTGCAGGGATGGAGAGGTGAGCAGTTGGCTCTGCCGCACTCCCGGGGATGGGATGTCACAGAGAAGCCAGGGGTCGGTGTGGACAGCGAGGGCCCTGCCTGCCCTTTTAACACTAGGTACCCAGCCTCGCCCTTGGGCCTGCACACGAGTGCACCTGTGGAGTGAATGAATGAATGAGAGAATGCCTACCACCCTGTGGAAGCTCCCACAGCAGCCACATCTGCCCAGAGAGCCTTTGTTTTAAAAAAAATTATTTTTAAAATTTATTTTGAAAGGCAAACTTAAGAGAGAAGGACAAAGAGAGGGTTTGTGCATCTGCTTGTTCACCCCCCAATTTGGGCGTAATCACCCAGGCTTGGTCAGGCCGAGCCCAGGAGCCCAGAGCTTCTTCCGGGTTTCCCACATGGGTGCAGGGGCCCAAGGACTTAGGCCATCCTTCGCTGCTTTCCCAGGCCATAGCAGAGAGCTGGGTGGGAAGCTGAGCAGCCAGAACTGGAATGCCATACTGCAGGCAGAGGTTAACCTGCTACGCCACAGCGCCAGCCCCGGGAGAGAGCCTGGGATGGCTCCCAGTGCAGGCCCCACCTGGTGCTCAGGCCTGCTCCCCCGGCCACCCTGAGCCACCTCCCGTGCGAATCTCTTGGAAGTCTTATGTGTTTTATATTTGCGAGGGATGGAACATTGTGTTCTGCTCCAGGTTTGCTTTAGGGTAAAAAATATTTTCCTTCAGCTCCTGGCACACAGCTTTGGTTTGGGAAACGGCATTTCTCTCGTGCACTGGCTTCCGGTCTCCCCAGCTCCATGGAGTGACCCAGGGGGAGAAGCTGGGATGCACCTAGGAGAACCCCTGAGCTCCTTGGAGAGTGGGGTCCAGCCTCGGGGCACTTCTCTCTAACCACACAGGCTCGCACCCACGCCGTGCCGCCCCTGCGCCAGCCTGGGAAGCCGCTCTGCCCACACCTCCTTGTCCTGCTGCTGCCTGCTCAGCCTCAGTTCCCCCTCCTCCAGGAAGCCTTCCAACCCCAGGTGAGCTCATTGGTCTGACTTCTCTGTCTCTCACCTGCCCACTGTATCATCCAGGACTGTTTTTACGAATGACAAAAATCGAATCCAAAGTCGGTGGAGGGGAGTGGGGAGGGAGGCAGGACGGGCTGGTTCACAAAGTCAAGGAGGGCACGGGTAAAGCAAGCCGAAGCGGGTGCACTGTGGAGCCAGCTTTGCCTGGAGCAGAGGGGCCCCCTCTTGTTCACCAATGGGCCCACCCGAGTCAGGCCCCCGGGGCGGCTGGCACAGACCCACCTATGGGGTCCAGTCCAGGTTGAGGCAGGATCGGGGGGAGCTGATGGGCAGACAGAAGACGCCACCCCCACCCCACCCCTCCACGCACACACACGTGCACACATGCACACACACACACATACACGCCAGGGCCTGAGCGGACCTCTCCCTGGCCTGGGAACGGGGCTGTGGTGGGCACAGCCACAGGCATCTGCCCTCCTTTTGGAGAGAAAGTAGGAATTGGAACCTGGGGCGTCAATGCCATGGTCACTGCCTCCCCCGACCCCAGCATGCTGGGGCATGGGAGGTAGGTCCAGGTGTCTCGAGATCTGGCGCTGGGAAGGGGCCCTGGGGAGCCCCCTGAGCTGCCTTCCGCTGGGCTGAGCTGGGCTGGGAGCTACTGAGTGGCTTCCTGGATCAGGAGGGAACAGAAAGAGGTGACGCTCGGACCCCGATGCGTGCCCAAGGCACCAGAATGTTCTTTCAAGGGCCGGGGGCAGCGGCGGGGCGGGCGGCATGGACAAGGGCCGGGGGCAGCGGCGGGGCGGGCGGCACGGACAAGGCGGGACCCAGCCCCCAGCCCCCAGGCTGCCTCTCTGTCCCCTGAGGTCCCCACATCTGCAGCAGCGTCCAGTCGGTCCGGTGGCACCCAGGCTGGCTTGGAATATACCAGCAAGGCCGTGGCAACCCCCCCCGTGGCTCAGCCCTGCACGGCGCATTTTCGGATCGTGTGAAGCCCTCCCCACATGCCAAGTCATAATATTTACAAGGAATCCAGCCACGGCTAAGAATGCAGAGGCTGCGGTGGCCTCGGAATTTCCGAGGCACGAGGAGTAATTTTAGCCGTTGCCGTGGGGAGCCAAGAAAAGCGTCCCAGGCCGACTGCATTTGTCAGAGCCCAGAGAGGCTGCGCAGGCCCTCCCCTCGCACCCCCTCTCCTTATTTCTCCGCCTGGATTCTGGTGGGTGGCGGAGCGGATGCCCCAGTGCGATTCCACTGAACACCCCCGGCCTGGGGCTGCTGGCGGATGAGTCGCCTCCAATTTAGGTTCATGGCCAGAAGAGCTGAGCTTGAGGTTGCTCTGCAGCGTTGGGCTCGCCACGGCTCCCAGGTCTGTCTGGGGACCGCCTCGTGCCCCGGGGGTTGCAGGTGGGCCCCACGCAGCCAGAGATGCTCTCCCTCCTGCCCAGGCTGGGACCCACCTGATTCTGCACCTGCGTCTTCCGCGGGGACGATGCTCCAGCGTAGGCTATCTGGCCCCGGCCCCTTCCATGGGCGACTCCCATCAGGCGGCTCTGGGGCAGAATCCGAGTGGGAGAAGGAGTGGGATGCCAGCCTGGAAGCTGCATCAGCTCAGCAGCTGATAAAGATCAAGAAACACTTAGCTGTTCATACCCACGTCCCTTGCAACCAAAGGAGTTCTGGTTAACACACTCAGTGACGGCCAAAGTTCAAGAACAAAGTGACATGTGACATGGAAATCCAGGGGCTGGGGGCCGGCATTGTGGCTCAGCGGGTTAAGCCACTGCCTAGGATGCCAGCATCCCGGAGAGTCCCCGCTATCCACTTCTGGTCCAGCTCTCTGCTAGTGCACCTGAGAAAGCAGCAGAAGAGGGCCCAGCCCTTAGCAGGGAGCTGGACGGGAAGTGGAGCGGCTGGGATGGATGCTGGCATGGCAAGTGGCAGCTTACCCTCCCGTGCCACGACGTGGGTCACCCATATCACGTCTTCCAATGGTGCTTCTACACACAGACGCTCGAAGGGGAGAGCTGCACCTTTTGCAAACTGCCTCCCCTCCTGTGTGCAAGTGAGACGGGAAACAGCTGTTTGCTCCCATCATTAAATTCATGGAGAAAACAGAGAGGAAGATGGAGCCGCAGGAGCAGCAAACCCAGCGGCTCTCAGGACCGGCAGACGCTGCTCCAGCCCCCGGCTTGGCGGCAGCTGGCAGGGGACAGCTCCTCCCGGAGGCTCGGCGGCAATGAGTTTCCTGCAGGAGGCATTCAGAGCGGGTGAGCAGACCCCAATCCTGGTTGGAGCCCTGGTCTGGGGGGCCTGAGAGGCAGCAGACACCTGGCTGTGCCTCAGCTCCTGCCCAGGGCGTCTCTCCCTGGAGGCTGTGACCTTGGGCCAGGCAGGGGCCTCGGAGGCCTTGGAGTCTCAGCCGCACACTGAGGTCCCCTTCCCCACGCTGTGTGTCCTGGCCGTGGCACGTGGTGTGGGTGTGTTCAGTGGGAGCTGCCTTCGAGAAAGTGCTTCTCCTGGAACTGTGGGGGCGGCGAGGAGGCCGGGAGGCCAGCAGAGACCTGCTCCTGCAGCACCTGGACGTCTCCTGCAGACCCCCTTTGGGTTTAAATGGCGAGATCAGACTGGCTTCCCTGAAGAAGGGAGGCGAGGGAGGCACCCAGAGAGTGGAGGAGAGGCTCATGGGCTGCATGAGCCTGGGCTCTCTGATCCCTGTGGGAGTCCCAGGCCTGGGACACGACCGACCCTGAGTCAGCAGTTATCAGGGCCCCTGCTGGGCTGTGCCACCAGCCGTCAGCCGGCCTCATGGGCAGGTGGACAGATGGACCCATCCAGGTCACGGCAGAGCCCCCGCCTGGGCACCAGGAGCACACAGGGTTGGGAGCGTCTCAGGCAGGAAGATAAAGGCCCTGGAGACAGCAGGTGGCACCCCCACACACAGGCGGCATCCCCCCCACCCCTACAGGGGAAGGCATCTGGGGCCTGGGTATCAGGAGGAGACGGAGGCTGGGGAAGGAGCGCAGGGGAGGAAACCGCCAGAGAGCCTTAAAGAGCAAGGACCCTGGGCAATCGGAAGACAAAAGGACCCTGGGGTTCAGAAGCGGGGCAGCCAGGGAAGCTGTTCAAGAGCCACATCTGGGTCTGGCGAGGCCAGCAGCCCCCAGAGGGCGTCGAGGCAGGAAGTCAGAAATCACAGACGGGCCAGCGCCACGGTGTGGCAGGTAAAGCCCTGCCTGCAGCGCCAGCGCCCCTCTGGGCCCCAGGTCCAGGTCCGGCCGCTCCTCTTCCCATCCAGCTCCCTGCTAATGCACCTGGGGAAGCAGTGGGAGATGCCCAAGTGCTTGGACCCCTGCACCCGTGTGGGAGACCCGAAGAAGCTCCTGGCTCCTGGCTTCAGTCTGTTACAGCCATTTGGGGAGTGAACCAGCAGATGGAAGATCTCTCTCTCTCTCGCTCTCTCTCTCAATCTCTCGATCTCGCTCTCTAACTTTGTTTTTCAAATAAGTTAAACAAAACTTTAAGAAATAAAAGAGAAGTCATTAAAAAACCATCAGGACACTGGCCTTTTAATATCCTGGTACTGCACTGCCAATGTTACCAGGATCTTGTGGGAAGTAATACTGTAATAAAGTATTTATTCAAAGTTCAGCAATTCCTTTAGTTTGAAGTAAAATTATTATGTATTTTTAATATACATATTTATTTGTTTAAGAGGCAATGAGGGCCGGCACTGCGGCTCAATAGGCTAATCCTCCGCCTGTGGCGCCGGCACACCGGGTTCTAGTCCCGGTTGGGGCGCCGGATTCTGTCCCGGTTGCCCCTCTTCCAGGCCAGCCCTCTGCTGTGGCCCGAGAGTGCAGTGGAGGATGGCCCAGGTGCTTGGGCCCTGCACCCCATGGGAGACCAGGAGAAGCACCTGGCTCCTGCCATCGGCTCAGTGCGGTGTGCCGGCCGCAGCGCGCCTGCCGCGGCGGCCATTGGAGGGTCAACCAACGGCAAAGGAAGACCTTTCTCTCTCTCTCACTGTCCACTCTGCCTGTCAAAAAATAAATTAATTAAAAATTAAAAAAAGAGGCAAGGAGACAGAGAGAGATAGATGATATTTTTGATCTGCTGGTTCACTCCTCAAATACCCACAATGTCTGGGCTGGGCCTGGGGCTGGGAACTCAATCCAGGTCTCCCACCTGAGTGGCAGGGGTCCAGCCACCTGAGCCATCATCTGTCACCTCCCAGGATCCGCATTGGCAGGAGGCTGGAATCAGGAGCTGATGCTAAGCGAACCCAAGCATCCACAGGTGGGATGTGGGGGTCGTAAGTGCTGGACCAAAGGCCTGTCCCTGCTAATGCATTACTGAAAGTAAAAGTGCACCAAGACGGGGGCCGGTGCTGTGGTGTAGCTGGAAAACCACTGCCTGTGGTGCTTCTATTCCATATGGGTGCTGGTTTGAGTCCCAGCTGCTCCACTTCTGACCCAGCTCTCTGCTGTAGCCTGGAGAAAGCAGTGGAGGATGGCCCAAGTACTTGGGCTCCTGCACCCTCATGGGGATCCACAGGAAGCTCCTGGGTTCTGGGTTTGGATTGGCGAAGCTGTGGCCATTGTGGCCATCTGGGGAGTGAGCCAGCAGATGGAAGACCTCTCTCTCTCTCTCTCTCTCTCTCTCTCTCTGCCTCTGTCTCTCTGTAACTGCCTTTCAAATAAATAAATAAATCTTTAAAAAGTAGCGTCAAGAAAAGGACCTTGTGTCTGTAAACCATTTTCTATCATTTCGATTGTGGTCACCTTCAAAGATGGTCACCTAATGCTGCCGTCGCCTTTCCTGGGGGCGGGGCTGCAGGGTGTGCATTTTTGAGCTTTTTGTTCTTTTGTGTGCATTTGCGAGCTTTCCTGGGGTCTTAGACATCATTTGTAGCAAGCACACACGATTTGTACAAAAATACCTGTGATTTCTTTTAAAAACAGATGGAACAGGGGCCAACATTGTGGCGTAGCGGGTAGAGCCACAGCCTGCAGTGCCAGCATCTCATATAGGTGCTGGTTCAAGTCCTGGCTGCTCCACTTCTGATCCAGCTCTCTGCTGTGGCCTGGGAAAGCAGTGGAGGATGGCCCAAGTGCTTGGGCCCCTGCACCTTCATGGGAGACCGGGAAGAAGCTCCTGGCTCCTTGCTTCAGATTGGCACAGCTCTGGCTGTTGTGGCCAATTGGAGAGTGAGCCAGCAGATAGAAGACCTCTCTCTCTCTCTCTCTCTCTCTCTCTCTCTCTCTCTCTCTCTCTCCCTCTCCTCTCTCAGTGTGTAATTCAAATAAATAAATAAATGTTAAAAAAGAAAAAAGACAGACGGCACGGTCTTCAGGGATAGACCGAGTGGAGCTGCCCTGCGGGATCCTGCTCTCACGTGTGTGCATTGCCGCCGTTTTCTTCCAGAAAATTCCAGGGTTTACGGAGCCGCAGGAGGGACCTGCCTGGCCGCATCTGCTTCGCTGTACAGGTTTTTATTTCCAGCAATCCTTCTTCAAGGAGACAGAAAACGTGCGGGTGGGCTTCCCCGAGCCAGGGCCGGGGACAGGCAGCGGGAAGGGGCTGGAGCCAGTGCGGCTGCGTGGGCAGTTCCAGGCCCTCCCCAGCTGCCCCTGGCTGCTGCAGCGTCCAGCAGCAGGTGCTGACCTGCCTTGTCCACAAGCAGTGGGGAGTGGTCGGGCCTTGGCTCTTGTCTCGCCCTCCTGTGCCAACAAGGGTGCTGGCACCCATTGCACCCAGCCGCTGGCCCACTGCACACAGGGGATCCACGTCCTCAGAGCCCCCCCCATATACCAGGAGGGCTCCTTCCCAGGGCCCCAGCCCTGCCCACCCTGCCCTGCTGACCACACCCACATACAAACCTCCACCCTCCTCTCGCCCACAGACCCTGGGCCTGGGGCCAAGCCCCTGCCTTGGGTCCCCCTAGTGGACCTCACGAGCCCAGCCTGGGCTCTTACCCGCAGGTCGTGAGCGGGGACAGGGCAGCTGCAAGTGTGGCCTCCCAGGGTCACCAGCAGAGGGACAGGATTCCGGTGTCGTGTCCAGGCCACCTGTGGCTGAGAACACCTGGCCAGTCCCGAGCTCTCCTTGCTGCAGCTCACAGAGAGACCTCGCTTTCCTCATTGCCACTCACTCACTGACTGCAGGGCAGCGTGTTAAGTAACAGGGACACAAGCCTGGATGAGACACGCGGACTCCGCAGAATCTTGGTCCACGGGCAGACTGGACCAGGGCAGCGCTGCCGGCCACCGGGCGCGAGTCCCCGGGCTCTGCCCTCTTCCACGCTGGCCTCCTGCCCAGCACCCCCTCTGGGCGGTGGACTCCCCCACTCCACAGCACTGGTGAGAACGTCATGTCGGCTTGGGTCACGCCTGCACCCAGCAGTCCCCAGCAGTCCATGCGGCTTCCCCAAAGCACGTTCCTGGGAACACGGACGTGGCTGGAGCTGGGGCTCGGGCAGCAGACCCAAGGCGAACAGCTGCATCCCGGCCGCTGCTTCCCAAGCTCCCCTCCCCACCCAGCGGGCTGCTGGGAACCGGGGGCCTCCTCTCCATCTCCCCCCAAATGGAGCACAGCCTCTGGCCCACACACGCGTCCCCCTCCCACAACCTCCCAAAGACAGCATGAGAACACGGGTTTTGGCAAAACAATTGTATTGTTGAAAAAATAGATGTTATATCTGATATACGAAAAGCCTCTTTAAAAACATTTTTGAAGATTTTTTAAAGGCACAGGTTCTGGATGCGTCGTCTCAGGCAGTTTCCAGGCCCAGAGAAATCCTGGCACGGTCATGCTGTTTGGCAGGGGTGGTTTGCACGCCCACCCCAGGGCTCAGCCCCTCCTCTCCTGGCCTCACTACGGCCCAGACCCCAGTTCCCTATCACAGGACAGACTGCGTGACAGCAACAGCCCCTCGGCCCCTGACCTCCGGGGGGGGGGGTCTCAGCTTCTCACTCACGCACCTGCAGGTCAGAGCACGGGTGGCTGCTGCGGTCGGCTGTCACCCAGACCCCAGTTCCCTATCACAGGACAGACTGCGTGACAGCAACAGCCCCTCGGCCCCTGACCTCCGGGGGGGGGGTCTCAGCTTCGCACTCACGCACCTGCAGGTCAGAGCACGGGTGGCTGCTGCGGTCGGCTGTCACCCAGACCCCAGCGAGGAGACCACACGCGTCACAACCCAGAGACAGGGAGGTTCTGAGCTCAGCCAATCCAGGCTCCGCTCCTGGAGCCTCCTCTCACTGTGTACCCGGCCCCTCCCCCTGTGTGCAGGTAAAGCCAAGGACCAACCCTGACACACGTCTGTGTTCACTTCCACCTCCAGTCACCAGCTCCGATGTAGTCATGGCAGCTCTCAGCCAAGGAAGATGGGGTCACCCCTCCCGCACCAGGGCAGGAAGGATGCAGAGACCTGGGGGCAAGGCCAGGGTCAAGCAAAGGCCAGTGCTGGGAACCCAGAACCCACGGAAGCGTCACGGCCCCCTCCCATTCAGGGTCACACACGCATCCCAGTGACCTGCTCTGATAGCAGGTGCACTCCCTAAGCTGGGGGGGACCTTCCCTGCCCCCTAGCCTCCAGCTCACTGAATTGCATCCTCCACGCCTGGCGTGGGTATCTGGTGCTTGGCACATTGCTTAGCCGTGAGCCGAGCGAGCCTCCAAGTTTCTCACTCACGCCCCAGGGACCGGGAGCCTGGACCTCCTGGGAGATGGCTGCTGTTGGAGTCTCCCAGGAACAGCAGCTGATGTGGGCCTCGCCCCTTCACACAGTGAAGACGAATCCTGCAGGGAAGATGGACGTGCAGGGGAGGGCGGGGCGTGGGGTCTGGTTTACACGGAGACTGCACGGTACGCAGCAAAACAGAGAACACGCTGACGTCCAACCCTAACTCCAACACCAGCAGCTCAGGATAGAAATGGCACTGTGCAGCTGCCACCTGCCATGCCGGGACCTCAGACAACAAACCTGCATTCAGCGAGCCACTGCCCTCCAGTGACTGCCAGGAAACACCCAGCACCTCCCAGGGCACAGCTGTACCGATGCTCATTGCATCATTCATTTGGATGCCCCCTCCTTTTAAGATTCATTTATGTATTTGAAAGGCAGAGTGACAGAGAGGGAGACACAGAGCAAAACCTCCCACCCGCTGGTTCACTCCCCAGATGGTTGCAGTGGCCCAGCCCAGCCTGGAAGCCAGCAGCCTGGAATTCCAGCCAGGGCTCCCATGCAGGCGGCAGGGGCCCGGGCACTTGGAGTATCCCCCGCTGCTTTCCTGGGCACATTAGCAGGAAGCTGGATCAGACGTGGAGCATCCGGGATTCAAACTGGTGCCTGTATGGGATGCCGGCATCGCAGATAGCTGCTTAACCCGCTGCACCGCAACGCTGGCCGCCTTCTTGGGTTCTGACTGCTGTGAAGGGCGGAGAAGACTGGGGGAGGGGGCCACCTTCTCGCCATGGGAATGGCCCGTGCACAAGGCAATCAGCCATGCAGCGCCACCTACTCGGGCTATGGCCTCAGAGCAGAATCGGGAGTCCAGCTCCACCGGGGACACCTGGAGGCGCAGCCTTCCCCCCTGCGGCCTCACTCGCAGCGTGGGCAGGTGCCGACCACGCCGACCTGCCACGCCGGCTTTTCCCATGACTTGCTGTTTTTTTTTTTTTTTTTTTTTTTTGACAGGCAGAGTGGACAGTGAGAGAGAGAAACAGAGAGAAAGGTCTTCCTTTGCCATTGGTTCACCCTCCAATGGCCGCCGTAGCTGGCGCGCTGCGGCCGGCACACCGCGCTGATCTGAAGGCAGGAGCCAGGTGCTTCTCCTGGTCTCCCATGGGGTGCAGGGCCCAAGCAGTTGGGCCATCCTCCACTGCACTCCTGGACCACAGCAGAAAGCTGGCCTGGAAGAGGGGCAACTGGGACAGAATCTGACGCCCCGACTGGGACTAGAACCCAGTGTGCCGGCGCCGCAAGGCGGAGGATTAGCCTAGTGAGCCGCAGCGCCGGCCAACTTGCTGCTTTCTGACCCTGCACTGCCACCAAGCCAGTTTTCCACCTGCAGGCCGCGGCCCATGGACTTGAGATGAAAATCCAGCCAGGAGAAGCAGCTGCAGAGGCTGCCTCTGCAGGAGAATAAGCTCTAGGACAGCCCCCCGTCCCTTCTCTGTCCGGCCCGCCTGGCTCCCTACACGGACTGGGAAGGGGGGAAGCTGGGCCAAGCTAAGAGGAGCTCCCAGAGCCGGGATGCCGATGTGGGGACAGAAACGCTTGAGAGAATGTGCTGGAGCGTTCATCCGCCTGTTGGGAAGCTTTGGCGATGCTGCTAAGCCGGGGGCCCCAGAGTGGGCGCAGAGCGTCCTAAAGACCACCTGCTGAGAAACAGGGAGCAGGGAAACCCGAGAGGAGACACCTGCTGCCGAATCAGAACCCGGAAGTCCTGGATCCCTTCCCCACCACGGAGGCCGATCACCCCGCTCTCAGGATGCGAACGCTGGTCTCCCAAGGGGAGGACCCCTGCCATTTACAGACCCACAGGTGCACGGGCAGGCTCCTCCCACTGGAACCCAGACTCTGGTGTCGGCTGCCCCCTGCTCAAGGCCCCAGGGGAGAGAAGAGGCAGGGCACGGGCTGGTGGGCACAGCGGGAGACTCCCGACGACTTGGGTCTGACCCGGGCCGCTCCTGAACTTGAGCTTCGGTTTCAAAGTCATCGCTAAATACGATCCCGTGGCACAGCACACAGTGTTGTCAAAGGGTTAGACAAGTCGGCGCTGAGGACAGGCAGGGCTGGCGGAGGCGTGGCCGTGGCTTGAGACGCCAGCATCCTGGAGCGCCAGTTCGAGTCTCAGCTGCTCCACTGCCGATACTGCTCCTTCCAACTCGCCTGGGAGGGCAGCGGATGATGGCCCAAGTGCCTCGGTCCCTGCCACCCGCATGGGAGACCCAGATGGAGCTCCTGGTTCCCTGGCCCAGCCCCGGCTGTTTCAGCTATGTGGGGTGGGGTGGGGGGACAGAACCAGTGTATGGAAAAGCTCTCTTTCTCTTCCCGTCTCTCCCCCTCTCTGTCACTCTGCCTTTCAAATAAATCTTAAACAAACAAACAAACAACAAAAAAAAAACTCAGTAAGTTCCTGGTTTCTGCTCTGTTTCCTCACCACCATCTCCCCCTCCCTGGAGAGAACTGCCTGGGGCGGGGGTGGGGGGTGAGCTGAGCCTGCTCCACCCAGCGCCAGGGCACTGCCTGTGAGTCCAGACCCGGGTCACAGCCGCGCTGAGTTCCAGGCCCCACCTGGCCACCTTCAGAGAAAAACAGAATCAAAGGGGCAAGGCCTCCCCCGGAACCATCAGGGGAGCACAGGGTCCGGAGCCTCTCTCCTCCCCAACACGCGTGGGTGAGGGCCTTCTTCTGACGGACAGCAGGATGCACTGGCCTGTGTCTGCACGGAGACTGCGCTGCCAGAGAGCCGCGGCGGGGATGGTGCTCAGGCGCCCCCACGCGGCCAGAGGCGGAACTTCAACACCTGTGCTCACCTCTGACCCCTGGTGAGTGCTGCTGGCCACCACGTGTGAACAGGCGACTGGGAGAGGGTGTCCAGCCTTGGCCCTGCGGTTCTGTTCTGCCCAGGTCGGGGCTCCCTGTGTGGCCTGGGTTGTCGGAGGCCAGGGCAGGCAGAACTTCACCAACAATGCCCCTCAAGTGAGAGAGCCCCTAGCTCCCGCACCTCCAGGGGAAACGAGGATGCGTGTTTAGGTCGGAAGCCTTGAAGACGTGTCAGATGGCGATGGATGCCCCTCCTATGGAGACAGCCTCCCCAGCCAGCGGGCACGGCCCTGGAGGCTCAGCCCTTCACATGTGCACCTGGGTGGCACCACTACGTGGGAAGTTGAGAAAAAACAAAAAACAAAAACACAAGTGTCCCGGGAACTCTTTCTGTTGCTGGTTTTTCTTTTAAGAATTTTAGAGCCCGCCTCGGGGGCTTTGGGAAATGGGCATTCCTGGCCGAGGCTTCTCCAGGGAGGAGGACCAAGCTCTGCTCCCGGAGAAGCCAGGAGGGCAGGAGATGGTGGTGTGGCCAGGGCTGGCACGGGGGAGAGCCCTGTGAAGGCAGTGGTGGCTGGAGGCCGCGGGAGGCAGTGTGAGAAGGGCCGGCTACAGCCGCCCCGGCAGGCTCCTGTCTGCTGGGCAGAGCCACCAGGGGACCCTACGTCACTTGAAGCCACAGTGGTCACCATCAGAGGACAACGTCACCGGGTCTTCCCTGCTGAAACCCAAGAGACAGCCAAGACAGGAAACACCCACCGGGGGGCCTCTCAGGCTCCGGCTCCCTGGAACGGCCTGGTCACCCGCGGCCAGGGGCTTGGCAGAGGAGGCCGGACAGAGAGGGGAGCACCCGCGGCCAGAGGAAGCTGGGGGACCGCAGCCCCACTGCCCAGGCGCAGCTGTTCTCAAAGGGGAGCAGTCCTGGCTGTCTGACATCCACACTGGCTGATGCACCCCGGCTCCCACAGGAAGCAGGAGGGGCTGGGGAGGAACCTAGGGAGGCGAGGGGTGGAGGCGAGGGCAGTGGGTTCGAGGTGCAGAGACTGGAGCAGAGAGGCCAGGGCTTGACCAGGCTGCGGCATGGGGACAGCCTCCCGTCTGCCTGCCTCGCATGGGGCACTGCACCCCCAGGGCCGCTCTGTCAGCCCAGGCCTCCTCCCAGCAGCTCCCTGGTCCCCTTCTGCCTATGGGCACTTTCGCCCCCTCTTATTTGTGCTGGTGGCTGTTGATGGGCGACCATGTGGGTCTTCTGGCCTGGCACTGACTGTTCAAGGACAGAGATCACACTTCTGCCTGGTTTCTATGTCCGCCCGCCACATCCAGACAGCACAGACCACCCAAGGGGCTAGGGCGGGGCCTCGTCCTCCCTGCTCCGGGCCAACTCTGGACATCAGGTACGCTGGGCAGGGCCGGGGAGGTGGTGAGGACAGGTAAGGAAAGCACAGAAGTGAGCCCAGGGCAGAGGCACCGTCCGTCACCCCAGAAAGGCCTCGTAGTCCATGTACCAAACCAGCTGGCCGGAAGTGGGCAGGACGCCCGAGATCGGCCACTTCTTGGGCTCGCGGCCCACGCGGCTCACCAGCAGGGTGATGTCACGCTTCGTCCTGCCCATGACCAGGACGGCCACCTTCTTGGCGCGGTTGATGAGGGGCAGGCTGAGGCTCATGCGCTGGTGTGGCCTCGAGGGGCTCTCTGTCAGCACCACCAGCTGCTCCCCGTCCAGGCCAGTGGGTGACTGCGGAAAGAGAGAGGCCGTGTGCCCGTCGGTGCCCATGCCCAGCAGCACCAAGTCGAAGCTGCAGTTGGTCACCAGGGCCGAGATCTCGCTGGCATAGGTCTGGGCGCCCTGGTCCTCCTCGGCACAGAGCCGCTGGCGCAGGTGCACAGGCATGGGGTGAATGTTGTAGTAGGGGACCCTGACGTGCTGCAGCAGGTGCGCCTGCAGGCCCTGGAAGTTGGACTCAGGATCCGAGAGCGGGACACAGCGCTCGTCCACCAGCCACAGGTGCGTGTGGGCCCAGGGGAAGCCGTAGTGGCCCGAGGCCAGCTGCTGGAACAAGGCGATGGGGCTGGAGCCGCCCGAGAGCGCCAGGTGGAAGGTGCCGACGCGCCGCACCGCCTGCACGGCTGCGGCCTCGATGTCACTGGCCAGCTTGGAGATGAGCTCGTCGGGCCAGGCGGAGATCAGCGGGCTTTCCCGGTACTTGGCCCCGAGAACCTGGAAGTCACTGGGCCGCGGCGTGGAGCCGGGCCCTGGCACCAGCTGCTCTGGCTGCCCCAGGGAAAAGGACAAGTGGGAGCCGCTGAACTCAAAGTCCAGCAGACGGCCGCTGTCGGCGCCCCCCGGGTAGAGGCGCGGCACCTCCCGGGCCAGGCTGTCCAGCAAGGGCGTCCAGAAAACCCAGGAGGCCAGCAGGTGCTCCGTGGGGACGAAGGACTCCTTGCGGGCGTGGAAGATATGCGACAAGAGGATGGAGTAGGCATCGCGCTCCTTCACGGGGCTGAAGGCGTAGAAATCGGACAGGGGCCGGCCAAAGAGCTGGAGCCCGGGCCGGTCCTCCACTTCCCTCCAGCTCTGGGCGGGCAGGAAGGGCCTGAACAGGTTCCTGCTGACCAGCACAGCGGGGTGGCCCAGCTCGCCGTGTCCGATGTAGAAGATGATCTGGCGGGGCAGGCACTGGCTCTGTGCCGGGGCCCAGTGCTTCTCGCTCTGGGCACAGAACGCCCGGTTCTTGAACAGGACTCGCACGTAGCCCACTCTCTCGTCCAGGGCCTTGCCAGACATCAGGATGAAAGGGACACCCTCCCAGCGCAGGTTGTCGACGTGGACGAGGACGCCTGCAGCGGGGACAGCAGTGGGTGACGCCGCAGCAGGGCATCAGCAGGCCCCTCCCCCTGGTACGGCCACCCACCCCACTCCCCGCCCCCACGGTCTTGTCTCCCTAGTTAGGGCTGGAGAGCCGGCCTCTGGGGCCATCGCTGTGGCTTGGGCGGCCACCTCCCTCCCATCTGGAGACTCCAGAAGTCTCACAGGAGGGCAGTTGGGGCGGGGATCTTGATTCTGGGGTGGGGTAGGATGGGGGGGTCCTAGGAGACAGGCCCATCCTTCCTGTTTGGGGAGCACTCAGATGCACCTGAGGTGAAGTCGGACACGGGTGAGCTCAAGGGGTGCTGGGGGGGTAGCAGCAGGACAGGGGGGCGGAGCCAGAGACTGACCACACCCACAGCACAGCTCCCACCTTCACCACACCCTCCCCTTCCTCCCTACCGTGGAGCGGGGTGGTCATCGCCCCTCCCCAGTGGGTCTGTGGGGTGGGGGTTAAATGAGGGCCCGACACACTCCCCGAGCCCCGCCAGCAGCTGCTGCTCTCGCGCCAGTCACCCTGAGCTGTCCAGAGGAGCCTCACGGTGCCTGCATGCTGGACATGCTGGCTCGGGCAGAGCTCTGTGGCCTCACTTGGGAGGCAGGTGCCAGTTCCCCGAGGACAGACGCCTGGCTTGAGCCCCTCGGGAAGATTCTAGGGGCAGGGCTGGGACTGAGGCTGACACAACTCGTGGGCATGTCCCGCACCACTCGTGATCTGCTGCTGCCGGATGGCCAGAGGGCAGGGCAGGTCACCCGGGCCGCTGGGCACAGCTGGGCACAGCTGTGCGAACCCCGCCTCCGGCCCCCGCCACCCCAGGGGCTTGGGAAGCACCTGCGAAGGTGGGCGTCAGGCTGGGGGAGCCGCCCGGCTTCCGCAGCTCCCTGCGCACTTGCTCGCTGTAGGTCTGGTACTGGCCCACCACGGCGCTGCCCCTCTGCAGGCGGCGCAGTGCCCGGAAGGCCTGCAGCTTGTGGCGCAGCACGTCCTCCGAGCAGCTGACGTTGGCGGGCAGCTCCATGGCCACGAGCGTGAGGATCTCCGTCAGGTGGTTTTGCAGGGTGTCGCGGATGACGCCATACTCCTCGTAGAAGCTGGTGCGGCCTGGGCAGGAGGGAGGGGAGGTTGTAAGGGGGGGGGGCCAGGACCCCCACCCGGCACCTTGTCCTAGTATCCTCATGGGTCTGCTGAAGACATACCCCGGGGTAAAGACCACGAGAGAAGGGGAGGAGGCGGCCCCTGTGGCGAAAAAGATTCTAAGAGCAGGTGTCTGCTGTGTTCTGTCCCCCAGAACTCATATGCGGGACGCCTGGGCCCCAGCGCAGCAGTGCCGAGAAGTGGGGAGACCTTTCAGAGGGGTGGGTGCCATGGCACAGCAGGTCGAGCCGATGAGTCACCGCCTGCCACGCCAGCACCCCATATCCGAGCACCAGTTCAAGTCCCGGCTGCTCTACTTCCAATCCAGCTCCCTGCTAATGGACTGGAAAAGGCAGAAGATGGCCCAAGTCCTTGGACCCCAGCACCTGTGTGGGAGACAAGGAAGAAGCTCCTGGCTCCTGGCTTCAGCCTGGCCCAGCCCTGGCTGGTGTGGCCATCTGGGGAGTGGACCAGCGGGTGAAAGATTGAACTCTCTCTCTCTCTCTCTCTCCCTTCCTCCCCCCCCCCTCTGTAACTCTGACTTTCAAATCAATCAATCAATCAATCAATCATTTTTTTAAGAGGCAGGTCAGGAGGGCTGTGTCAGCCAGGTTTCCGTCACCACAGCAAGAACCCGCAGAGCCGCTTGGGCTCAGCCCTCCCTGGGCAGCGGTGGGCAGGAGGCTAAGCTCAGAGGAGGCCACAGCTTCCCTGCAGGGCTGGCATCTGATCCTGGGAGGGCTACCAACTCTTCTTTCTGCCTCTGCCATTTAACAGGGTGACCAGAAGCCCCGCCATGAGAGAGAGAGAGAGAGAGAGAGAGAGAGAGAGAGAGACAGAGAGACAGAGAGAGAGAGAGAGAGACAGAGAGAGAGACAGAGACAGAGAGACAGAGACAGAGAGACAGAGAGACAGAGACAGACAGACAGACACGTGTCGGGAGAAAAAAATAAGTCAGTAAAATTCGGAAAGGGGTGCGCATTGTAGCACAGCGTGTTAACCCACCGCCTACAAAACTGGCATCCCCAGTCGGAGCACCTGTTCGAGTCCCGGCTGCTCTGCTTCCTGGGACAGTGACTTGGGCCCCTGCCACCCATGTGGAAGACCCGGATGAAGCTCCTGGTTTTGGCCTGGCTTAGCCCCAGCCATTGTGACCATCTGGGGAGTGAAAAAGCAGATGGAAGACCTTTTTCTCTCTCTGTCTCTCCCTCTCTCTTTGCCACTCTGCCTTTCAAATAAATAAATCAAATAAATCCTTAAAAAAATAAAGTCATAACCAGACCGTGACTGAGGGCAGTAGCAGGCGCCTCTGAGACCTGAGGAGGCGGCCCCAGGAGAAGCCAGGGAGAGCCCCGGGGCAGGAACTGGAGCAGGCAGGGCAGGAGCCGGGGAGGAGGGGCCGGGGTCTTGGGGGGTCATCCAGGACCAGGCGAGGGGACAACATGACCCGACTGCTATTCAGCGTGGATCCCTGGCCTGCTATGGGGCGATGGCCCAGGACAAGGACACTCAGCCACATGGAATGCAAGACTCACTCTGGGGTCAGAATCCACTGGAAGTGGTGAGGGGTTGGGGAGGAGTGAGCACAAAGCAGGGACCAATGGCAGCTGCTGCAGCCCAGGGCCGAGCAGCAGGGTGGCAGAGGTGGCAAAGATGGAGGGAAGTCTCCAGCCCCACTCAGGTGCGTTAAGCCCAGGACAGCCAGGTGGAAACAGCAGGGTGGCAGGTACATGGGGTCACAGGGAGGGGAAATGAAATAAGCCCCAGAGAGCGCAGAGCCGGCGGTAACAACACGAGCCTGGCCTGGTGCCAGTGTCACGCCTCTTCCCACTCAAAAGGCCCCACGTGGTGCCACGATGCAGCCTGCTGGGCCCTGGGGGAGTAAGAGCGACTCCTGCCCCCATGGCTCTGATTGCCAGTCCACTCAAAGTCCAGGGTTCGAGAGCACACCACATCAGGTGATACAGTTTGTCTGCCACCAGCTTGCAAACTTCCAGGTCCACTACGGCACACAGAGAACGCGCAACACGGACATGAAGACACTGCGCAGGCGCCTCCTGCACCAGCGGATCGGTGTCATCACCCAGCCGACTTGGACCCAGCCCCAAGGTCTCAGCTTCTCAGAGAGCCTGCCCCTCCCGGGGGCCGGGTCCTCTGCCAGCCCCACAGGCTGGGATCTGGTGCCTGTCTCTCTCCCTCCTGCTGTAGCAGAAGTCCCATCAGAGTCTGATCCCCTCTGGACCCCAGCACCTGACGCAACGCTGCAGCCACAGGCGGGTGGCAGAGAATAACAGAACTTCAACACGTGGAAAACGCAATCAGAAACGAGAAATGCGATGCCCGGGGCAGGCGCTTGGGCAGTGGTGAAGTGGCTTCTTGGGAAGCCTGCATCTCACATCAGAGGGCCTGGGTGCCAGTCCTGGCTCTGCCCCCAGTTCCAGCTTCCTGCTAATGTGCCCCCTGGGAGGCAGTGGTGACGGCTCAAGTAGCTAGGTCCCTCTCCCACGTGGGAGACCTGGCTCCTGGCTTCAACTTCACCCAGCTCCAGCATGGTGGGCTTTGCAGGAGTGGACCAGAGGATGGAAGACCCCTCTCTGTCTCTATGCCTTTCAAGTAAAAACTAATTTAAATTTTAAAAAGAAATTCAACAGGTGGGTTTTATGTATTAGAAACAGAGGAAAAGAGTTGGTTAACAGGAGACAGCTGTGGAGAGATTGCCAGGATGAAGGGAGCAGGAGACCAGGAGCCACGCGCAGACACTGTGCGTGACTCCTCTGAAAGGGGTCAGGGGCCGGCGCTGTGGCGTAGTGGGTAAGGCTGTCACCTGCAGTGCAGGCATCCTGTATGGGCGCCGGTTCTAGTCCCGGCTGCTCCATTTCTGATCCAGCTCTCTGCTATGGCCTGGGAAAGCAGTAGAAGATGGCCCAAGTCCTTAGGACCCTGCACCCACGTGGGAGACCTGGAAGAAGCTCCTGGCTCCTGGCTTCAAGTCGGCACAGCTCCAGCCGTTGCTGCCAATTAGGCAGTGAACCAGAGGATGGAAGTCCTCTCTCTCTCTCTCTCTCTCTCTCCCTCTCCTTCCCTCTGTAACTGTGACTTTCAAGTAAAAATAAATAAACCTTAAAAAAAAAGAAAGGAATCAGTAGATTGTTTTGGGAATCAGATATTTACAGAAGCCATAAAGAGAAGCAAGGGAATAATCCACCCAAAATTTAAAACTAAAGAAGAGGAACTGGGATGGAGCTGGGGAGGGGCAGGTGGGAGACCGTCTTGGTCTGCACAGAGCGGGTCACTTATCCAGAATAGAGGCTGGCTTTGCTCACAGTCCTGGGTTCTGGGAAGCCCAGCACCAAGGGGCCAGCCCGTGGTGAGGGCCTTCCTGACGCGTCCTCACGAGGGAGGTGGCATCCCATGTCACGACGGAGCAGGTGCACCAGCATAGGTCTGTCTTCCTGTTCCTGTGAAGCCATGATGTCACCATGGGAGCCCAGGCCTTATGACCTCATCTAGTCCTAATGACCGCCCCAAGGCCCCACCCCCAGGCCCCATCAACGTAGAAATTTGGGGGCTGTGTTTCCAGCTCACAGGCATTGGGAGATGTTTTCAAACCACAGCAGAGATGATAAAGTTCTTGTATGAACATGTCAGTAGCTGCACTGTGTTTGTTGGGTCATTCTACATTTCTCATGTGTATTCTGTAAGCATTCTTTCTTACCTGGGTCTAGTTAATATTTAAGTCAGAGAGAAGGAGATCCCCGGGGGGCCAGCATTGTGGTGTAGCAGGTATAGCCACAGCCTGCAATGTCAGCATCCCATATGGGCGCCTATTCATGTCCCGGCTGCTCCACTTTCAATACAGCTTCCTGCTAATGGCCTGGGAAAGCAGTGGAGGACGGCCCAGGTGCTTGGACCCCTGCCACACATGTGTGAGACCCAGATGAAGCTCCTGGCTCCTGGTTTTGGCCTGGCCCAGCCCCAGCTGTTGCAGCCATCTGGAGAGTGAACCAACGGATGGAAGATCTCTGTCTCTGTCTCTCTCTGAAACTCTGACTTTCAAATAAATAAATGAATATTTACAAAGCAGCTGCAGATCCCACCGTAGACCTGCTGGGCCCAGCACACTCTTTAGCTGCCTCGGAGTCCCTGGCACCTGCTTGGTCAGACTTCTGCATGCTCTCCCAGGCCAGCCGGACACAAGCAAGACCGGGCAGGCCACGGCTTGTGAAACTCCCTGCCCTGAACTCGGCCCAGTACACCCCTCCCACTCCCATGGCAGCACCCGGGCCCTGGCCCCCAGGGGCAGCAGTGTGCCTACTTGGTCCTCAGCCAGAGCTTGAAGGCGCAGCTCCGGCCGGGGACACCACACAGCCCAGCAGAAGCCCCCGCTGAGAAAGCAGCGGCTGAGCCCCAGCCCGTACTGCTCTGGTCTTCAGAGTTCTTACAGCGCTGATGACAATCAAGAACAGAGAGCAACCACAAGGTGTGTATTTCAGTCCGCTTGTGCCTCACATTCACAACAGAGACCCCACGGTCACCCCAGTGAGGTTCAGAGAGGTGAGGCAACTTGCCTAGGGTCACAGAGCCGGGACAGAAGGCAACGAAAAGCTCCAACCTGAGAGTGGGGCCCACAGCCAGCGACTCTCACCACCCAACGCTGCCTTCGAACCTCCTCGTCCTCTGTCCCACGGCAGGTGCAAGGCCGACCAGTACGGGGTGGGGAGGGGGCTGAGCGGGCCCTGAGAGGGGCCTAGGTCAAAGGTTAGGCCCCCCAGTGCAGGGGAGGGGTGGGCTTGTGTCCCTGGGAGAATGGAGGTTGTCGGGGTAGGGACGGTTAATGCCTCAGCCATAGTCAGCTCATGCCTCATGTGATCAATTCTCCCAGTGATTTTGGAAAATGGAAACGTTTGGATGAAGTCTAATCTAGTGGCTTTTCTTTTTTTTTTTTTTTTGACAGGCAGAGTGAACAATGAGAGAGAGAGACAGAGAGAAAGGTCTTCCTTTTCCGTTGGTTCACCCCCCCAGTGGCCGCTGCGGCTGGTGCACCGCACTGATCCGAAGTCAGGAGCCAGGTGCTTCCTCCTGGTCTCCCATGCAGGTGCAGGGCCCAAGCACTTGGGCCATCCTCCACTGCCCCCCACCCCGGGCCACAGCAGAGAGCTGGACTAGAAGAGGAGCAACGAGGACAGAATCCGGTGCCCCGACCAGGACTAGAACCCAGGGTGCTGGCGCCACAGGCGGAGGATTAGCCTAGTGAGCCGTGGCGCCGGCCTTTTGTTTTATTTCTTAAAGAGTTATTTTCTTATTTGACAAGTAAATAAGTTATCTGATAACTAATAAGTTATTACTTATGCGACTTCACAGAGAGAGAAGAGGCAGAGAGAGGTCTTCCATCTGCTGGTTCACTCCCCAAATGGCCAAAACCAGGAGCTTCTTCCAGGTCTGCAGCATGGTGCAGGGGCCCATGCACTCGGGCCATCCTCCTCTGCTTTCCCAGGCCATTAGCAGGGAGCTGGGTCGGAGGTGGAGCAGCCGGGACACAAACAGGTGCCCATGTGTGATGCCGGCTACGCAGACAGCGGCTTTACCCACTAAGCCACGGCACCTGCCCCCTCTCTGCCTTTCTAATAAAATGAAAATAAATAAGCATTAAAAAAAAAAAAAAGCAAGCAAGCGTCTCAGCTTCTCTCTAAAATAACTGAAGAAACTGCTTTGGAGCAGGAAGTGAAACCTTGCAGGTGAACGCGCAGGCCCGGCCACAGACCAGTGTCCTGCAATCCACAAGAGAGAGGTCTTCCATCTGCTGGTTCACTCCCCAGATGTTTGCTCCAGGCCAGGGTGACTGCAAAGCCATTATCCAGTCGGAGGACATAAACTTCCTGGTCCCAGCTGGATCTGGAAGGTGGTGCAGAGTTGGGGTCCGGAGCATGGCCCCTGCAGCCACTGGCTGTTGTTTTGGGTTTTTTTTTTAGCTTTTTTTTTAAAGATTTGTTTATTGACTTGAAAGAGTTACAGATATACAGGGGGTCTCACATACACACACACAGAGAGAGATCTTCCATTTGCTGGTTTACTCCCCTGATGGCCACAGTAGAAGCCAGGAACCAGAAGCTTCTTCCGGGTCTCCCACATGGGTACAGGGCCCCAGGACTTGGGCCATCCTCTACTGTTTTTTTTCCAGGCCATTAGCAGGGAGCTGGATCAGAAATGGAGCAGCTGAGACTTGAACCTGTGCCCATATGGGGTGCTGGCATTCCAGGTGGAAGTTTTACCCGCTATACCACAATGGCAGCCTGGAACCATGGTTTAAACACTGGCTCTCCTTCTGAAGTCACAGAGGGGAGGGCTGGAGGTGGGGGAAGGTGGCAGGCATTTGCATCCCACTCAGAGTGCCTGGGTTCAGGGCCTGGCCCCTCTCTCACTCCAGATCTCTGCTAAGGCACATCCTAGAGGCGGCAATGAGGACTCAGGCTGGTTCCTGCCGCCTGCCCGCTGGGGGCCCCAGATTGAACTTCTGGCTCCTGGCTTCTGCCAGACCCAGCCTTGCCCCAGCTGTCGCAGTCATCTGGCGAGTGAACCAGTGCATGCGAGATGTCTCCCTTTCTGCCTCTCATCTAAGTAAAGAGTGCCCGGCATGCAGGAAGCACTGACGAGCCCTGGCTGACACTGCCATTGTTCAGAGAACGGCAACTCTGCACTTCCCGAGAAAGCGCGAGGGCAGTTTCGTTCTAAATGCACAGGGTCGGGAGTGATGGCGCGACACCCGGTGAACCCATCCGAAACGCAGCTGCAGGGACGAGACCAGGGCCGTGGCAGACGATGAAGGCCGGGGAGGAGAAAGGCCCGGATAGCCGTGGCACCGTTATTTTGTAACCGCCAAGGAAGGAATGGGCTGCCGACGCCACCGTGTCACCCCGTCAATGGCGACATCAACTTTCAAACGCGCAAAGCCGTGTTTCTGGGCCTTGGCAGATTGCCATGGAGTCCAGGATGAAGAAGAGTGTTGACGCTTTAAGAACAGATGACGTTTTCGTGGGGAGAACACAACACAGTCCTTAAAAGCCCTCGGCTCAGCACTGTTCATTAATTTAGCAAATCCCTGAGTGGCCCTTTTTCTATTTTTATCCCCTTTCGGTTCTCAGGAGAAAGCCTTCTAAGGGTTTACTGCCTGCTGGGTGAAAAGAGCTTCCTGTATTCCCTCATTTCCAGCCACAAGGGGTGCACCTGCCCATGCTGAACACAGCCTGCGGGTGTGTGGGCTCTGCGTGTATGCTCAGAGCGCTGTCTTCTCAGGGGCTAAGCACAGGGAGCAGGTGCCTGGCCCATGCCATGGGGGAGAAGCCACGCACAAGAACTGCCAGTCAGGGGCCAGTCCTGCGTTGGCTGCTGCCCGTCACTGTGGACGGATTCTTCCTAAGATTGACCGACACTGGGATCCTTTCCTAGGTTCAAAGTTGAGGATTCAAACCCGACCATAAGTAAAAAGGTCAGAAGGAACGGGGAAATTAAACAAGGGCAGAGAGCCCCCGGAACTGGCTCCCATCTGTGTTAGTCCAGAGCCGGCCAGAGGCACCAGGATACCAGCAGAGGAGGCCACTGCTTGGCCCTTGGACCTGCTACTCAGTCTGATGAGCACGAGTGACAGCCACAAAGTAGGTCTTAGCCCACGCCCAGGAATTCTACTGCACTTACAGGGAAAACTTGTTCTAGAATCAGAGCACTTGCACGTTGTGAATATACTGAAAGTCACTGACTCGTGCACTTTTAAGGGGTGAATTCTGGCGCCAGTGTTGTGGTGCAGTGGGCTAAGCCACTACTCGCAACACCGGCATCCCATATCAGTGCCATTTCGAGTCCCAGCTGCTCTGCTTCCAATCCAGCTCCCTCCTAATTTGTCTGGGAAGACAGCAGATGGCCCAAGTAGCCATGTGGCATTCTGCTATGGTTGGCATTCCAGGCTCCTGGCTTTCGCCCAGCCCAGATCTAGCTGTTGTGACCATTTAGGGAGTGAGCCAGCAGGTGGAAGATCTTTATTTCTCTTTATCTCCCCACCCCTCCCTATCTCCATCTCCCTCTGCCATTCTGCTTCTCAAATAAACAAATCTTGTTTTTGTTAAAAGGAACATCTTTCCCATTGCGCTCTCTCTCTCTTTCTCTGTCATTCTGCTTTTTAAATAAATAAATCTTGGGTTTTTTTTTTATAAATAATTTATTTGAAAGGCATAGTTTCAGAGAGGCAGAGGCAGAAGCAGAGAGTGAGGTCTTCCACCCACTGGTTCACCCCCAAATGGCTGCAATGACTGGAGCTATACTGATCCAAAGCCAGGAGCCAGGAGCTTCTTCTGGGTTACCCACATGGGTGCAGGGGCCCAAGGACCTGGGCCATCTTCTACTGCTTTCCCAGGCCACAGCAGAGAGCTGGATCAGAAGAGGAGCAGCCAGGACTGGAATTGGTGCCCATAGGGGATACCAGCACTGCAGATGACGGCTTTACCTACTAAGCAACAGTGCTGGCCCCAAATAAATCTTGTTTTTAAAAAGGAGTGAATTCTATGATATGTGAAATGTATTTCAATTTCTTACAAAACTCACAAGGTGCTATTTAGAATACCAAAACAACCCAAACACCCAATAACAGACTGCACACCACTTGGTCTGTAGTAGAAACAGAACTGAACACAGACAGAAACGTGGAGCTATGTTGCACGCACACTGTCAGCATATGGAGATCTCAGTGTGAAAGATCGACGGAGGCAGGGGCAGAGGGCAGAGTCAAGGAAGACTGGCTGTGCAAGGCTGTCACAAACCTAGCCCAGGTCTTTCCATAAGAACCCAAGAGAAGCCGCGGAGCTCAGCGGCACCGCGGGAACACAGTGGCTTCCTCTCCTTGCGAACTTGGAAGGAGAACAAGATATCCATTTGTTAAGTGCCTCCGGGTACATTATCTGATTCAGTCCTTCAAACCACCCCAGAGAGAGGCACCAGGGCTGCCCGCATCGCGCAGGGGCTATGCAGAGGACTTCAGAGTCAGAGGTGGGAGCAGAGACCCCCTCCTGTCCCCTGCTATGGACACTTTTTTTTACTAAAAGAAAAGGAAGACAACAGAAAGCCAGCTGCAGTCCTTCCCAATCCCTCCTTGGATCACTAAAAATAAAGAGAGGTGAGGGCCAAGGAGATAGCGGGCCTGCTGGCCAGCCAGCACCCTCCCTGCCCTGAGCTCTCCTGGCAGCCGGCGCCGCAGATGGGCCAGCCAGGGGAACTGGGCCCGCGGAGCGTGCTGCGGCCCCGCTGGCGCACTGGCTGGAAGATGGGAGTGTGGCCGTGCACCGGAGAGGGCCTGGCTGCCATCTCTCCCCCGTGAGAGGCCCTGAGCCGTCACCCCAGCTCGAAGAGGGGAACTGCAGCACACCCCTCTTTCCACTGTCACCAGCCAGACCCCCATGGCCGGGACAGCCTCAGAGGCACCCCCCTTCTCTTTACCAAAAGCAGCCTTCTGCCGGGGGGACGTGGGGCAGCAGCCTCTGAGCACGTCACGGCCGAAGGCCACCTGCTACAGGCCCACCAGACACAGAGGCCACAGAACACAGAGGTGAGAAGCCTGGGTTCTGCTGAGCAGTAAGCCGGGCTGAGATCCCTGCCCTCCTGGAATAAAAGGAGGCCCGAGCAGACGGCCGGGCACCCAGACGGCCAGACAGACCGACAGCCGAGCCCCAGTCTGCTGCCTGCAGGGCCTCTCCCGAGGCTGTGATGAGGGCCAGCCAGCGGTCACCACCACACAGTCGCAGCATGATCAGGCCAAGGTCAATCCTTCCACGGCCCTGCTGCTGCACAGGGGACGCTGGCCGGAGACCAAGGGCATCGGGGATTCTCAGGGGCCAGGCCTCCCGGGAGGAGCAGCCCAGGTCAGGAGAGACTGGGCTCTGGGACCGGCTGAGGGTCAGAGACTTCCTTTACTCCTCTCTGCCCCTCCCGCCAGTGCACAGCCCCGACTGCAGCAAACTCTGCTGGGCCAGAAGCTCCGGCAAAAACCCCATTCGCTGGGGAAGCGGCTGCTGCGGCTTTAGATGCTGAGGTGGGGGTGGGGGGCGGGTGACCCTGCAGCTCAGAAGCCCCCCTCCCAGAGCCTGCAGCAGCTCTGGACCAAGCAAGCTCCCAGCATGCAGAGTGAAGGCCAGGCTGCCTCAAGGGGCCAGCCCCCTACCCCTGGGTGGCTCCTGATGGGCCAGGTGAAGCCACGGCTGGGGCCAATGGTAGGGGATGGCCTGTGCTTCCTCTTCCGGCCCAACATGCAATGGCGTGGCGCAGGACCCTGCCTTGAAAACATTTGGCCCCCACCGAGGCCACCGCAGCAGCTCCTGCCTCCAAGGTCCACCAAACTCCGGCAGAAGGGTCATCTTGCCTCCTCCCTGCTTCCCACTCCTCCCCACCCAGGGGCTGGGCACAGGCCTGCTGGACATGGCGGGAGGCAAGGGCTGCAGACCACAGCTCCTGACCCCTCTCCTCACACTGAGCTGGGGTCTGCAAGGGGCCCACTGAGGGACCGGCTCCAAAGCGAGCCCAGCGGGGGCTGTGTGAGCCATGCTCAGCCCTAGAGCCACGCCAGGCAGCTTGTGTGGGATGCAGACAGAGCTGTCCTTCCAGCACACCCATGCATGGGGGCGGGGCGGAGGGGAGCTCACTGTGTCATCCACGCGCCCTGTAGGCGTGGTCCAGCAGCTGGTGGTCGTCCAGCCATTACTGGCTGCTGGGCCTGCATGCAGCTCGCAGATAAAGAGGCCGAGCAGGAGACACAAGGCCAGGACAGCTGAAGGTATGCTGGGCACCTTTGCTGGGACAAGAGCTGAGCCAGTGCTGGTCACACCCTTGCTGACTGCAAGCCCCACTGGGTAGGATCACCCGTCCCACTCTGGGCTGAAGGCGCCGCACCCAGCCAAGTGGGAGACACTTTACTCGGGGACCCACACGGTGCAGGCAAAGCTGGCCATTCTCTGGTTCCGCGGAGCAGCCTGAAGACAGAGCCCCAGGGCCTGTGCCCCTGGGACCCCGAGGCCAGCCAGCACAGGCCGTCCTGTTGTGGTTCAAATCCAAGCTCCTCCCAGCCTCAGACTTGAACTTGCCCTAGCGACACTGACCTGCCCAAACTGCTTCCGCCTTGTCTTGTTTTCCTTTCTCCAAAATCCAAAGGGGCCTTTGCTAGGGCAATCAGGCCTGCAGGCTGCCTAGTCCCTGGCTGCTCGGGGACCCCGCGAGGAACCCACAAACGACATGCAGTACCAAGAAGGACGCGGGCGGGAGGGCTGCAGTGACGGAGAGCCCAGCCCCAGCTGCCAACCCCAACATCACGGCTCTTCCCCAGCCCAGGTGGGCACAGGGAGGAGCTGCCGGGAAGAGCCAGGAGGAGAAAGGTGTCTCCCAACCCTGCCAGGAGGAGGCACCTCCCAACTGCTCCCTGTTCTTGGCGCCAGGTCAGCAGCTCATCTCTGCAGGGAAGCAAGGACAGGGCCAGCACTCGCTCAGACACAGGCACAGAACACCCACAGTCCCCCTGGGAAGGGACTGGGGGAGGGGCTGGGGGAGGATCCCGAGGCCCATGAAGCTTGCTGCAGGGGTGGGGCCTCTTGCTGGCATGGGTGGCAGAGGGGAGAGGTCTAATGCTTCCTCGGGGTGTGGCGATGTCAAGGCCTGGCCTTCCAGCCTCCCGGCCTCCCTAGCGCTGCCAGCTGCATCCCTGTTCTGGAATCTGACCCAGCATCACAGGGCGCTGGTCTCACCCCCGCCCCACCCTGCCACGGATCTGTGCAGTAGAGGGTTGGGGGCAGAGGCTGGTCTCACCCCCCTGCAGCCCTGCAGCCCCGCCCAGAGCTGCCAGCAGGAAATGGGCATTGAGAGGGGCAGAGAGAAAGCCGGAGAGGAACCAGGAGGAAAAGAAGAACAAGGGAAGACCAGCGGGGGACTCTGCCCTGTGGCCAGCTGCGCACTGCAGGACCGGGGTGGGGCGGTGGCTTCCAGATGCCCCCTGCAACTGCAGATGGCAGTCACGGGGCTGAGCTGGACACGAACGCCAGACCCAGGCCCCATCACTTCCTGCCAGGTGACAGAGGGCACGTCCCAAGCCTCATGAGGCAGCAAAGGACGAGCCTTGCCCTGTGTGGCCGCTGGGGGCCAAGCGTGCAGTGAGGGCTGGCTTGTGTCATCACTGGGAAGAACCCATGTGTAAACGTATACAGCCGGTGCTCAAGGAAGGGTGGACGTCGCAGTCGGCACACACAGGGCTCGCTCACCCCACAGGGGGTCAGCAGCAGTGGGCCCAACACTGAAGCTCTGCACCACCTTTGTGGAGAAAGGTGTGGCCCCTGGTTTAGCCTGGTCCAGACCCCAGCAGGGAACCCCCTCTGAGCAACACGGCCAGGCGCTGAGGCCCGCTGGAGACTCCAGCCCTACGGGGCCACTGCCCAGCCACAGAGCAGACCCGGAGCTGGGATCATTCACGCACCTTCCGCATCCACCGTCTCTTTCATGATGATTTCCACCCGCTCCACGTGGTGCCGGTTCCAGAGGCTGTCCAAGGCCCGGCGGTTCTGGTCCCGGAAGGGCAGGATCTGAGCCACAGCCTGTCGGGGAGGAGGCATGGTAAGGCAGGAGCCAGAGCTGTGGCCCCCTCCGTACCCGCTCGCTCCCAAGGGAGCTCCTGCAGTGGTGAACACAATGCCTTCTCTGACGTCAGCATCCCGCCCATACAACTGCCAATTCACGTCCCAGCTGCTCCACTTCCAATCCAGCTCCCTGCTAATGAGCCTGGGAAAGCAGTGGAAGTTGACCCAAGTCCTTGGGCCCCTGCCGCCCATATGGGAGACCTGGAGGGGGCTCCTGGCTCCTGGCTTCAGCCTGGTCCAGCCCTGGACTTTGCAGCCATTTGGGGAGTGAGCCAGAGGATGGAAGATCTATCTCTCCTTCTCTCTCTCTCTCTCTCTGTAACTCTGTCTTCTAAATAAATATTAAAACAACAACAAAATCCAGAATTGTATGAAGGAAAGCTTCCGATTAAACAGGATTGGCATTTTTCTCATTTTGCCATCAACAAGTGAGAGTCCCTCTCACGCCCAGCAAGGACTGTCCTGAGTACTGGGGGCTACTGCTGGGGCTTGGAAGGAGAGTGACGTCTGACCCCAGAGTCACCCATGCCCAACCACGGCCGGGCTCACTGGCCATGGTAACAACCAGCACCAAGGCACCTCACAGCGTCCGAGGCCCGGGCAGTGTGGACCGCTGACCCCAGGAGGTCAACCCGAGCTCCGCCCCAGGGCCTGGCTGAGATGCCAGCGTGGGGCTCCCTATTCGGTGTGTAGATCTTGTCCCCAGGCTTCTGGTTCCAAACAGAACTCAGCAAGGAAAGAGTTCCTAAAAAGTCAGATGAAGGCAAGAGAAGGCAGATTCTACTTCCCATAGCACCCCCAAAGGGGAGCCAGGCCCAGACATCACAGCCCCGGGGCCACCTCTGCCGTGGGTGCTGGGCACTACAGAGAAAGCAGAGCCAGAGCCCGGGGGGAGGCAAAGGGACTGAGACACAAAGAGGACAAACGAGGCTGGACACATGGACGAGGCCCAGCAGCTCTGCCTACTGCTCACCACTCCACAGCACCCACCCATCCTGTTCCCCTGCAGGGAGACGGGGGGCTCAGTTCCCCAATGAGTGGGGTGGTCCGAGCTGAGGCTCACCTGCTTGCCCAGGTAATGGTCCACCCGGTACATCTCCTCCTCTTGGAAAAAGCTCCCAAGTTCAGTGGCCAACTGCTGGGCTGACAGGTGGTCATGGCCAAAGGGTTTCTCCAGGACAACGCGCAGCCAGGCTCCTGGGCCCGGCCGGCAGCTGCTGTTGATGTTGCGGGCGATGTCCGCGTAGGCAAAGGGCGGCACGGAGAAGTAGAACATCCTGCCAGCCTCCCGGAGGCCCTCCTGCTGCACCTGCGCCTCGATGTCCCTGCCCAGGGCCTGGTAGTCCTCCGCCGTCTTCAGCTGGTGGTACCGGCTCAGCCGCAGGAACTGGGCCTGGAGTTCTGCACAGCGGCTGGGTGCCATGTCCTCGGGACAGGACAGGGATTCCAGGGCCTTGGCCATGAGCTCCTGGCCCTGCTTGGGGGCCGTCAGAGCAGCTCCGTGGAAGCTGAAGCTGTGGCCCTTCCCCGCTTCATCCAGGAACAGCTGGAACAGGCCCTGCCACAAGTACTTCTTGGCCAGGTCCCCGGTTGCTCCCAGCAGGATCACGGAGACGCGGCCCTGGAGCCCCTGGGCCTGCAGGCAGCCCAGAGAGGCCACACACATCGCCACGGTGAGCATTCCCCAAACGCCCGGGCACCTAGGTACACGGGAGAGGCAGACAAGGAGTGAGGAAGGGGCAGACATGGTTGAGAGGCTGTCCTGGGGAAACGGGCACATGCCCCGTGCACCCAGCACTTGGTGCCTGGCAAGAAACAGGCGCGTCTCAGGACAAGGCTGCAGTAGCTCCCCTGCCTGCTGGGCAGCCGGCCTCTGCACGGGGAAGCAGGTGGGCAAGCAGCCTGCCCTGCTGTGCCTGGGGAAGCCTCAGACCACCCGCTGGAGGGGACCTGTGGCACGAGCCACAGGGGGCCCTGGGCTGGGTCTGCAGCTGCCCACTACCATGAAGGCCGGTCTCACCTGTGAGTACAGAAGCCCAGATCAGCAGGGCCCAGGAGCTCTGGCTGGAACCACAGGGAGCTGCAATCACCCGCTCTCCCCTCTCACTCTGCCTCCCCCATATCTGCCCAGCGCTGAGCACAAAGTGACTGATAACTGCGTGGTGACTACAAACCTCAGCTCTGCACCTGAGGTCCCAACCCCAGTCCCACCCTTGGAGTAACTGCAGTTATTCAACCTTGTTCTGCCTCGGCTTCCCTATCTGATATGGGGGTGATGGCACCGACATCACAGGGTGCAAGTGATGATGAAAGGGGTTCATGTTTATAACTGTACCCCATGCCCAGGAGGCCCCGTGTGTGGTAGCTCTGATCTCCCAACAGCAAAACACTAGACGCTGCACGTGCCGAGTGCTGCACTGAGCCCTCCCGGGCATCGGACCTCCTTGAATACAGACAAGAATCCTGAAGGAACCCACCGCCCTACTACACAGGGAAAAGCTGAGGCCCCCGGAGAGGAAGGTCCCGCAGCGAGAGGGGGGTAGGGGTGCCTAGGACTGACCCCGGGCTCCGGGCTCCCGGGCGGACCACACACCGATGCCTGCCATGACCTCCCCCAAGGTAAGCTGCCCATCGAGGCTGGTTTTCGGCTTAATCGGAAACAGACGGTGTGTCGGAGCGGCAGGAGGCCTAGGGTGGGTCACAGGCACACCAGGGTATCATTTTTCCAGCCTTCTGCCCTGCCTGGGGTTGGGGATCACGGTGCTAAATTCTCCCACGGCTGGTCAGGCCTCCAGTTTCCCACGGACGCCCAAACTTGGAGGCAAGGTCTGCAGCAGCGGGGCCCAGCCTGGGGCCGGAGAGGTGCAGGGGAGCTAAGCTGGCGTGGTCAGCATGCACACATGCCAGCTAAAAACAGACGGGCTGGGGGTTGAAGGGACAACCGAACTTAGGGCCCTGTGGAACCAGCCAGCTTCCCCTCCCACCATCCCCCAGGGGCGACCAAATCTGCCCCTTGCCTCTGCCATCAGCCCCCTCCTCGCACCCCTCCCTTTGCCAAATTGCACACGGGCCCAAGAGCAGTGTTTGTGGCAATGTCTACAGACACCTGAGGTCTCCGTGGCTGGAGCTTTAACTGGGGGACCGAGGGAGCACTCGCACACCCCCCCATACCTACACGCACCCCAGTCACCCAGCACCGGAACCTCCCACCCTCCTGTGCTCCCCGATGCCTGCCCTCAGCCCTGCAAACGCTGCTTTCTCAGCTGGCAGCTGCCCCTGCCCGGAGGGAAGCGAAAGCCGCAAGGTCAGTGCGGGAGAGAGGGAGGCAGGGAGAAATCTGAAGCCCACAGAACAGCCTGGAGGAGGAGGCTCTGCCAGCTGGCAGGCTGTGGCTCAGCGCTCAGGATGGGATCGGCTAGCCAGGGCCCTGGACGCCTGGTACAAGGGGAGGGGCCTGGGAACCTCGCAGCCCCGGTCAGGCAGGTTGGGGCGTCCCAGGGCCAAGCCTCCGCCACACCGCAGCTGTGAGCAGACTCAACTCTCCCCCAGCCCTCCGTACTCAAACCGGAACCTGAATTCCCCAGTTCCTGGGTGGGCCGCCATACCTCTGGCGCATAGCCCCTCACTCCTTTCCTGCCACACACAGGGGAGACAGCAGCGACATCCTGTGGTCAGCTCCGGGAACAACGGTGCCCTGACTTGGCGTGGGCGGCCCAGGGTGTACGGCAGAGTTTTCGCTACTGTGTGTCTTAACCTTGGCAGTGTCACTCAGACTTCACTCTGCACCTACGCAGAAGGTCTAGGGGCCACAGCCAGTTCCATAAGCACACTCCAAAGAGCGAGCCCCTGGGAGACCGGGCGATGGGGTCCAGAGCACCAGGGCAGGGCATCACAGTCTAAGCACAGTCACCCGGGCACCCCTGCCCCTCACCGGGACAAGGCAATGCTGACTCAGCAGGGCCACAGGAGCTCAAACCTGGGTCTTTCAACACAGCCTGGAACGGCTTCACCTGCCTATGGCCCTGGCTGCTAACTCCCGAGTCCAGCGACACTCCATGCACTGACCCAGCAGTTAGCAGGTGCCTGGCGATTCAGACCCTCGGCCTCTATCACTCCGCCAGGCCATCCTGTGTGCAGGCTGAGATGGGGCTGGCCAAGCCGCAGAGCCTGGGCCCTCCATCACCCAGGCTTCCTTGGTCAACAGAAGACCTTGGCTCAACCCCTAACCAGTTTGGGTCCAGAACTAACAGCACCAGGGCTACCTGCAACAACCCTAGAGACTTAGATGCGGGGGTGGCGCTGTGAAGATGAGCTGAGATGATGCATATGACAAACACGCTATTCAAATATTAACTAAGTTAATTAAATGCAAAGTGGCATGACATCACTGCTGGGGCGTGGGGGATGGGTCCTGCTGTCTCTGGCCCCACAGACAAGCCCTGGTACTTACTCGGAGCTTCACCCATCTCCCACCCTGCCCTGCCCCAGGGAGACTGGCAGGTGACTCTCCTGGCTGCCCCGAAGGCCCCTGGAAGCCCAGCTCAGTCCAGGTCAGAACAGGATGGAAGCCCCTACAGCAGAGGTGACACACGCAAGTCACTTCACCTGGCTGGGCCTCGGCTCCCTCTCTGGGCAGTAAAACATGGAGTTAGAGGCCTCCATGAAATGCTGCTGCCCTCTGTCCTGCCCCCCAAGGAAAGGAGATGCCCGCACCCCACCCAGGTCAGGGGCGGGCTTCCAGCCTCAGCCCACTGCAGCAGGGCTCAGGAAGCAGGGAGCTCACACCTGCGTGTCATCCAGGAATTCAGACAAAACTCGAGGGGCCGGTGTTGTGGCATAGCGGGTAAAGCCACCACCTGAAATGCCAGCATCCAATGTGGGCACTGGTTCAAGTCCCCGCTGCTCCACTTCCAACCCAGCTCCCTCCTAATGCACCTGGGACAGCAGCAGGAGACGCTCCAGGTGCTTGGGCCCCTGCACCCATGTAGGAGACCCAGAAGAAGCTCCTGGCTCCTGGCTTCGTCTGGCTCACCTCTAACCATGGCAGCCATTTGGGGAGTGAACCAGTGGATGGCTGTCTATCTCTCTCTGTAACTCTGACTTCCAAATACATAAGTCTTTAAAAAATACACAAAAAGAGAAAAATTTTCAAATAAACAAAACTTGGGGCCAGCATCGTGGTGCAGCAGGTTATGCCACACCTGCAACACTGGCATCCCATACAAGTGCCAGTTCAAGTCCCAGCTACTCCACTTCAGATCCAGCTCCCTGCTAATGTTCCTAGGAAAGCAGCAAAAGATGGCCCAAGTGCTTGGCCCCTGCACCCACACAGGAGACCCAGATGGAATTCCAGGCTCTTAGCTTCAGCCTGGCCCTGACCCAACCATTGAGGCCATTTGGGGAGTGAACCAGCAGGTGGAAGACCTCTGTCTCTCCCTCTCCCTCTGTCACTCTGCCTTTCAGATAAAAATAAATCTTTTTCTTTAAGACGATACACTCTGAAGTTATAACTTAAGTTGAGGAGGATGCAATTTCATTGCCAGTAATTACTTAAGATCCTTGCCAGCAGCACACTCTACAGAGCCTAGAGCTGAGAGGGAGCCCCCAGGTAGGTGCCCCGGATGTTCTTGCCAGGGGCTTGGAGCTGGGACTGACTGTGGGTCCAAGGACCCAGGCCGGGCCCCCTGCCCTGCCCAGCTCTGAGTCTAAGAGGTTCCGACCACTCTTCCTGGGAGGGACTCGGCCGGTAAAGGCTCCACCACCTTCCCAGACAGTGGCCAGCTGGCGGCTTGGCTCCAAGTCTGGTTCTGGTCTTTGTTTCCGCCCAGGCAGAAGGGGCCACAAGGCGGTCCCTGAGCAGCCCGGCTCAGGCAGCCACAGCCGGTGTGCACCCGAGCTCCGGCAGCAGAGCGGTTTCTGGTCAGCCACAGGAGGAAGCAGCTCTGGCCCTGTGTGTCCAGCAGACAACCAGAGGAAAGGTCACGGCCGCTGCTGCCCTTGCTCTTCCCCACTTTGCCGCCTGCCCTCTGTGAGCAGGGCAGGAGCACGGAAATGCTCAGGGCACGACCCCGGGTTCGGACCTTTTAAAAGAACACTTGGGGGCAGGTGTTGTGGCACAGTGGGCTAGGCCGCTGCTTAGGATGCCTGCATCCCATAGCCTGGTGCCAGTTTGAGTCCCAGTTCCTCAGCTTCCATCCAGGTCCCGGCTAATGCACCTGGGAGACAGCAGATGATGGCCCTGCAGCCCAGGTGGGAGACCTGGATCAGATTCCAGGCTCCTGGCTTCCGCCTGGCTGTTGCAGCCATCTGGGGAGTAAACCAGCAGATGGAAGATCTCTCTCTCTCTCTCTCTCTCTCCCCTCCTCTCTCCCTCTCGCTGCCTTTCAAGGACATGCTAAAAAAGAAATATATGTATATATATGAGACAGAAGAATTCAGACTGCAGATCATTTGAAACCACAGCACAGGGTGACAGGCCTGCCTCTTCCAGCAGCTGGCCAGGTGTGTACCCCACCCTCTTTATTTCTTGCTTAGACCTCCCAGTGCCAAACGCATCGATGGGATGCAAGTCAAGAACCTCTGTTGGGGCCTGCACTGTGGCACAGTGGGTGGAGCCTCCGCCTGCAGTGTCGGCCTCCCACGTGGGCACTGGTTCGAGTCCCAGTTGCTCTACTTCTGGTCCAGCTCCCTGCTAAAGTGCTTGGGAAAGCAGCAGAAGATGGCCCAAGTGCTTGGGCCCCTGCACCCACATGGGAGAGCTCCTGGCTCCTGGCTTCAATCTAGCCCAGCCCTGGCCATTGCAGTCATCTGGGAAGTGAACTAGCAGATGGAAGACTGCTCTCTGCCTCTGCCTCTGCCTTTGCCTCTTTGTAATTGTCTTTCAAACAAATAAATAAATCTTTAAAAAAAAAAAAAAAAAAAGATGGGGCTGGCACTGTGGTGCAGCGGGTTAAAGCCCTGGCCTGAAGCACCAGCATTCCATATGGGTACCGGTTCTAGTCCTGGCTGCTCCTCTTCTGATCCAGCTCTCTGCTATAGCCTGGGAAAGCAGCAGAAGATGGCCCAAGTCTTTGGGCCCCTGCACCCACATGGGAGACCCAGAAGAAGCTCCTGGCTCCTGGCTTTGGATTGGTGCAGCTCTGGCCATTGTGGCCATCTGGGGAGTGAACCAGCAGATGGAAGACCTCTCTCTCTGTCTCTACCTCTCTCTGTAACTCTGCCTTTGAAATAAATAAAATAAATTTTTAAAAAAGAGCCACACTCACTGTCAAAGAATGTGGATATGCATTTGTTCCCTTCGGGGCGAGGCTGGGGATAAAAACTTCCAGGTAGAACTTGGGGGTCCTTACTCCTCCCTAACCTCAGAGAATCTTCATTCCTGTCCCCTTCAGGTACCACTCCTGGGGGACGGCAGTCAGGAGGGCGCCAGGGCTATCTTGGACCTGCACACAAGATTTGGTTGCTAATTTCTCTATAATTTTGGGGGGCCAGTGTCATGGCACAGCAGGTTAAGCTGCTGCCTGGGGTTCCGGCATCTCATATGAGTGCTGGTTTAAGTCCTGGCTGCTCCACTTCCAATCCAGCTCCCTGTTAATGCCCTTGGGAAAGCAGCGGAGAATGGCCTGGGTGCTTAGGCCCCTGAATCCACGTGGGAGACCCGAATGGAGATCCAGGTTCCTGGCTTCTGTCTGGGCCTGCCTTGGCTGTTGCAGTCAGCTGGGGCGTGAACCAGCAGATGGAAGATCTCAATCTCTCTCTCTCTCTCTCTCTCTCTCGGTGTGTATAACTCTGCTTTTCAAATAAATATTTTATAAAAACAGAATTTTTCAAGCCAGTTGTTATTGCTAGACATCATTTAAGATGTCTACTTGCAATTTTGTAATTACGTAGATTACATTAAACACAAAAGTAACAACTTGAAGCACATCACCTCCTGATCCTTGGACTGTCTGTTGCTACTGTTGGCAGCTGCAGTAGGGACTAGGGAAAGATACTCCGAGCCGGCAGCCTTGACATTCTTCTACAAGGGAATCTGCAGCACAGCTGGGGGCCCAGGCTCAGCCAGGGCCTCACCACCCCCACCTGGTGCAGGGTCCCTTGTTAGGGGGGCACCAGCACACATCTGCCTGCATGCACAAGCCTTCGCTCCAGTGTGGACTTTAAGTTCACATCAGCTGCTCACTGATGACTTTAGTTGGATGTCTACCAAACCAAACAGGTTCAGTATTGAACTGATTTCTCTCCCGACCTGCTTTAAGTGAAGCCTCCCGCATTCCCAGAAAGTGACAACATTACACTTCCCGGTGTTCCGGCCAGAAACCCTGGGGTGGAGCTGGTGTTGTGGTGCAACAGGTTAACCACTGCCTGCAAGGCCGGCATCCCATATCAGCGCCGGTTCGAGTCCCGGCTGCTCCACTTCTCTCCAGCTCCCTGCTGACGTGCCTGGGAATGCTGCAGGAGATGGCCCAGGTGCTTGTGCCCCTGCCACACACACGGGGGACCTGGATGGAGCTCCAGGCTCCTGGCTTCAGGCCGGCCCAGCCCCAGCAGTTACAGCCACTTGGGGAGTGAACCAGCAGATGGAGCTGCATGCTTGTTCTCTCCCTCTCTCCCTCTGCCTTTCACATACATGTCTCAAAACAGAAAGTGAAACCCTGGGGTCCTGCGATGTGTCTGCAAACCCTACAATCTCCACCTTACGCATCTAGACCACAGCCACTGCTCACCGCCTCCTGCCGTCCTGTATGTGGGTGGCTTCAGGAACGCCTAACCGGCCCCCTGCTCCTACCCCTGGTCCTGTGGCTGAGCCTCAGCACAGCGATCAGTGGGATCTTCCTATCTCTCCTGCTCAGGTGTCTGCAGGGTCCACTCATTCTGGCTCCCCACCCCTTTCCTTTCCAACTGCCCTCTCTAAGCTCGGCTGCCTTCCCTCTGCCCCAGGCCCTTTGTACCTGCTGTTCTCTCTGCCTGGCCTATTTTGTCCTGCAGATGTCCACATGGCTCGCTCTCTCCCTCACTTCAGTCCTTTGCTCAGCGAGGCTGTCCCCAAGCCCTGGGTAAGACTGTGCCCCTCACCTCCGCCTCAGGGCCCCCTGCTTGTTCCCCTCTGCGGTACTTTCCACTTCCTAGCACCTGATGACCGGGCCAAGTATTTGCTTATCGCCTGCCACGCCCCCCTCCCCCCCAGAACGTTCCGTGCTGACCAGGGCAGGGACTGTCACTTGTTTTGCTCACTGCAGTATTTCCAGCACCCAAAACAGCACCCAGAACACAGCACGGACTCCATAAATATTTGCTGAATGAAGAAACAAATCGCACGGGTACAGGGCCACTGTCACCTGTGTGCACCTGTGTTTGAATCCCAACCCAGCGGAATCAATCACTAATGGTGACTTCCAGCTCCGTGACACAGCACACGTCAGCAGGTGCTTGCTACTTACAATGGCACTACCAACATGAAAAGTCTTATTTACAGAAAGCCCTGTGTTCACGCAGGCAATGGTTCTGCCCCTCTAGAGGAGCAGGGCCTGGGTTCAGAGCAGAGGGGAGCCCTCTCCCATGGGAGCGCTCCTGGCCGGCAGGCAGCTCCGCACCCCCAGGCAAGTAGCCCAGAACACCAGCTGCTGCCCGCACTGCCTCAGCCTCCTGTGACCACTGCCGACCAGTGACTCACGCTCCCTCCTTCTTTTTTTTTTTTTTTTGTAAAGATTTTATTTATTTATTTGACAGGTAGAGTTACAAACAGTGAGAGAGAGAGACAGAGAGGAAGGTCTTCCTTCCGTTGGTTCCCTCCCCAAATGGCCGCAACGGCCAGGGCTGCGCCGATCCGAAGCCAGGAGCCAGGAGCTTCCTCCAGGTCTCCCATGTGGGTGCAGGAGCCCAAGGACTTGGGCCATCCTCCACTGCTTTCCCAGGCCACAGCAGAGAGCTGGACTGGAAAAGGAGCAACCGGGACTAGAACCGGCGCCCATATGGGATGCCAGCGCCGCAGGCAGAGGATTAACCAAGTGCGCCACGGCGCCGGCCCCAGGCTCCCTCCTTCTAACACCACGAAGTCACCCTGTTTGCGGCTCAGCTGCCTTGGCAAAACTCGGAAGGCCGGGCCCGCGCTGGGGCACAGCGGGTTTAGTTGCTGCCTGTGATGTCTGAGCCCCTATCAGAGCCCCGCTGGATACCCCGCTTCTGATCCAGCGTCCTGCCGACGCACCTGGGGAGGCAGCACATGATGGCTCAAGTACTTGAGGCCCCGCCGCTCACGCAGGAGTCCAGGATGTTGTTCCCGGCTCCTGGCTTTGGCCTGGCCCAGCCCTGGCTGTTGTGGCCATTTGGGAAATGAACCACCAGATGGAAGCGCTCTCTCTCTCTCTCTCTCTCTCTCCCCTTGATCAAATAAACAAATCAACAAATCTTTATTTAAAAAGGAAACTTGGCAGGCCCTTTGGAGTTAGTTTCTGGAGAGCTGGTTGCGTGAGAGAGCTCTGAATTAAATCTGCGGTGTATGTGAGATCTCGGACATAATTTCACCTCCTGTATCTCAACCACGGAAGGGCAAAGCCAGTGCGTGACCAGCACGACGAGAGGTCATTCCAGCGAAGGCACTTAGCACACTGCTTAGCAAGCAAGAAGCGCTCGGGAAATGCCCACGGCCCTCACGGAGCCACCACCCCCAGGAATGGGGGCGCCTCTGGGTACCAGCGCTGAACCCATCAATCATCCCACAGCAGAAAAACAGGCCAAGCACAGAGCTCACAGACATGGGGTAAACCCCAGTCCTGAGGATGCTGGGCTGAGAAAGCATCCCAGGTCAGCCTGCCCCCCTCCGGGGGGGGCAGCCTGGCCCAGGAAGAAGGAAAAGGGCAAAACTCGTATTCTGCAGCCCCCACCCCTCCACGCAACTGCTCTGGCTCTTTGCCTCTGGTTGCAGAATGGGGAGAACCAACGTCATGGTGTGGGAAGGCTCTCCAACCTGGCTCCCACGCTCTCCAACCTGGCTCCCATCTGAGGACCAGGAACCTGGAAGGTGGACTCCTGCACCCCACGACCCAGGCCCAGTGGAACCACATTTCGCCCCGTTCAAATTCCATCAAGAGTCAGAGGCCACTCGGCCACTGAGCACCAGTTCCTCTGGGGTTCCTCTTGCTCGCCCTTTAAGAGGGGCGCCTTCGCCTGTTGCGCAACTCCGAAACCAACCGCTACACGGACAGGCAAACGCGGCCTTGTCCATCTCGGGTGCTCCCGAGGGAAAAGAGTGGCCTCCTAGGCCCCGAAGCTCCACCAGCCACGCACCGCCGCCAAGAACACAGAACCAGCGCTCCCTGCCCCTCGCGTGGGCCGCGGACGGGGTGGCCCCGACGGCGGCCGTGGCGTCTGCAGAATTCCCGTTGCCTCCAGCCCGGGACGGAGCCCCGGGCACCGCTCACGGGGTCGCCGCGAGGCCAGGCCACGCCGGTGCCAGGCGTGCGCGCGGTTCTCACGCTCACTGGAGGAAGCCTGCGCAGAGCGGCGCATGGGCCCGGCGGGCTACCCTGGAAGGGGCCCGGGTCCCAGGCACCGGCGAGACCCCGGGCCGCACCGGCGTCCCCCGGCTCCGCGAGGGCGGAGGGGCCTTTATTCTGCGGAAGCGGGCGGCGGGCGAGCCGGGCTAGGGCCGGGCCCAGGCCCGCCGCGGTACCGCAGGGCGGCTGCTTACTTCATCGCGTCCTCCCGGAAGGCCGCGGCGCTGCGGCCCCGGCTCTGGCGGGCTCGGGCCCTCCCCGGGGGGCTTCCCGCGCCGTCTTTTTAGCGGGGCCGCGGCCCAGCAGGTGCACGCGTCATGCGCCCCGCGCGCACGGCCACTCGATGGCGCCCGGGGGCCGGGCGCCCCGCGTTTCCCCGCCCTCCCCAACCCGGGGGTGGGGCCGGGGGCGCGCGCGCACGGTGGGGCGGGGACGCGCGGAGGAGGTGCAGGGGCAGGCGAGGCCACGCCCCCAGTCCGCGGTCGCTGGGGCCCGGCAGGCAGGGCCGGGGAAGGCTGTGTCGGAGAGCAGACCCGGGGGTTCCTCGCCAGGACCTGACCCGGCCCTGGGCCCGATTACGCGGCCTGCGCAGGCCTCGCCGTCCCGCGTCTGCAGAAGGAGCTGCCTGGTCCGTCGCGTTTTCGGTGTCCAGGACTGGCGATTCAGGGGCCGCGGCTCCTGCTCTTGCCACACCCAGGACCCCACCAGACAGCTTCGGATCTCTGCTTCTGCCTTTCCACCCTCTGGACCTTGGGACTCAATTTCCGCATCTGTGCAATGGGCAGAACGGGAGGAGCTGTGCTTAGTAAATGGTGGCTTTAAGAAAGGGAACGGAGTTAGGCCCTGTCTGTGGGGTGGCCCGTGAGTGTCTAAATGGACGACAGTGTCAGCGTCCCCTCGCAGCACTCAGAATGGTGACTTCGGTCCTGCAGTGTGGCCTGCGCCGTGCCCTGGCCTGGGGCCCACCTTGCTCCTGGCCCCTCAGCACCGGCAGTGACCAGGGTTGAAAAGGCAGCATCTCCTTGCCTCCGGACTGCCCAGGAGGGCCTAGCTCCGTCCCTTTCTCCGCGGGGACAGGAGAAGGCATGGTCGTCTCTGCTGCCTTGGGCGGGGATGTTCCTACGGAGCTGGAAGGCGCAGCGGCTGCTTAGGTCATGGTGGTTGTCCATTCATGACGGGTCCTGCAGAAGGGGGAGGTCAGGAACCGGCAGAGGAACCTTGGCAATGGCCAGCAGGACTGAGTGGGACCGAGGGGCGGGCGTGGTGACCACACAGGATGTCAGGCAAGGTCGGGAGCCCAGAGGGGCTGTGAGTCATGTTGAGTGGAGCCTGGGGGAGGGAGCTGAGGAGCCGGGCACCCTCTCCCCGGGCATTGCCACAGCTGGAGGTGAGCAGGAGGGGTCAGAAAACCAGCCTGGGGGGAGGCAGACTCTGCTTAGAGCTCTTCCGGGCTCTGTAACCCCCAAAACGTGGCTGTGAGAGCCGGGGCCGGGGGAGGCTCAGGACGGAGTCGGCAGGATCCAGGGCCCAGATGGACCGAGGGGAGCTTCCCAGATATCCTCACGTGGCCCTCACAAGGGCGAGCTGCTGGGTCAGCGCTGTGGCGCAGTGGGCTAAGCCTCCACCTGCAGCACTGGCATCCCACTTGGGTGACGGTTCATGTCCTGGCTGCTCCATTTCCGATCCAGCTCTGCTATGGCCTGGGAAAGCAGTGGAAGATGGTCCAAGTGCTTGGGCCCCTGCACCCCTGTGGGAGACCCGGAAGAAGCTCCTGGCTCCTGGCTTCAGCCTGGCCCAGCTCTGGATGTTGCAGTTATTGGGGAAGCAAACCAGCAGATGGAAAACCTCTCTGTCTCTCCTCCTTGCTCTGTAACTACCTTTCAACTAAATGACAAATAAATCTTAAGGAAGGAAGGGAGGGAGGGAGGGAGAAGAAAAGCCGAGTGGCACGGAGAGATTCTCCGTCTGCTGGTTCACTCCCGACTGCACCGAGCAAGGGAAGAGCTGCTCAGGAAGGGGACAGCACTGGGGCGTGAGGAGTTAAGCCTGGACCACCTGGGATGCCAGCTCCCATATCAGAGCGCTGGTTCGAGTCCCGGCCACTCCACTACTGACCCAGCTCCTTGCTAATGCACCTGGGAAAGCAGCAGGAGATGGCCCAAGTGTTTGGGCCCCTGCACCCATGTGGGAGACCCGGATGGAGCTCTGGGCTCCTGGCTTCAGCCTGGCCCAGTCCTGGCCATGGCAAAAAAAAAGATAATGGAGGATCTGTATGTCTCTCCCTCTCTCACTGTAGCTCTGCCTTTCAAATAAATCTTTAAATATATATGTATATGTACATATATATGAATATTTATTTATTTATTTTACATATATACACACTTCAGTGGCTTTCTGCATATCCACAGAGTTGTGCCACCATCATCATTATCAGCTTTAGAACATTTTCCTACCTCTAATAAGAAAATCCCTGGCTATTAGCACTCAACAGCCGTTTCTCCACCACCCCCTCAGCCCAAGGCAATCACTAATCCTGTCTGTCTTGATGTATTTGTCTATTCCGGATATTTCCCACAAATGAATCATGCAATATGTGACCTTTTGGGCCTGTTTGTCATATGCATGGATTTCAAAAAATGTACAGCAAAATAAACGCATCTTTTAATACCATTTTTCACGATCTCTCTGAAGTAGGCTCACCCAGTAGTCCTGCCCCATTACCCACCATTACATGTGAAAATATGAAATAGAAACTCCAGAAACGAATCATTCTCAAGTTTGCAATTGCATGCCAGTCTTAGTAGCGCGATGAAATCTCACAGCAGCCCACTCTGTCCTGCCTGGGACGTGAATGGCTACCCGGGTGTCCGTGCATCCACATGGGAGGTGCCGCCCGCCTGGGACACTAAGCAGCCCTTTTGGCTCAGTCAGCTCTCGGGGTATCAGCGCTGTGTACACATGACCCTTATTTTACTCAAAAACGGCCCCCAAGTGCAGGAGTAGTGATGCTGGCCACAGATCGAGAGGCCACACACTGCTGCTCTAAGTGACAAGGGGACCTTCGTATCCTGAAGTTTCTGGTAAGAATGATTCTTCCGGGGCCAGCGTTGTGGCACAGGGCATTAAAAACCATGGCTTGCTACACCAGCGTCCCTCATCAGAATGCCAGTTCAGGTCCCAGCTCCTCCGCTTCTGATCCAGCTCCTGGGGAAAGCAGCAGAAGATGGCCAAGTGCCTGGGCCCCTGCTACCCACATAGAGACCCGGATGGAGCTCCCGGCTCCTGGCTTCAGCCTGGCCCAACCCTAGTTGTTGCAGTCATTTGGGGAGTGAACCCAGAGGTGGAAGATCTCTCTCTCTCTCTCTCTCTCTCTCTCTCTCTCTCTCTCTCTCTCCTTGCAACTAAATAAAATAAATTTTTTAAAAAGATGTTTTAAATTTATTTGAAAGGCAAAGTCAGAGAGCAAGCGAGAACAAGAGAGAGAGAGAGAATCTTCCACCGGTTCACTTTCTAAAAGGGCCACAACAGCCAGGGTTGGACCAGGCCAAAGCCAGGAACCAGGAACCAAGGTCTCCATGTGGGTAGCAGGGGCCCAGGCACTTGGACCATCAAGTGCTGCCTCTCAGGTGCGTTAGCAGGGAGCTGGACCTGAAGAATGGGGTCCCTGAGACCCAAGCCAGTGCTCTGGTGTGGGACACTGGTGTCCCGTGTCGGGGTCTAACCTGCGGTGCCACACCACTCGCCCAGAACAAATCTTGCACCCATGAAATTGAGAACAAATCGTGCTAGTTTTGTTGCCCGTACACTGCAGATTATGGCCTCCGTGCGTGGTAAGTACTTGGGTCAGCTGGGGAAGGCTTACAGTACAGGCCTGGCATTGTCTTCAGCTGCAGGTGTACAGGGGGGGTCTTGGAAGGCGCCCCCTGCACTGTTGCTGTAGGTGTCCATACGAGGTTTTCAGGGTGCATCCGCAGGTCGCATGTCAGCACCCCGCTCCTTTGCATTGCCAGATAGTAGTTAACTGACTGCATACAGCGCATTTTGTGCATCCAAGCCGCGGCTGATGGACATTCGGGCTGCTTCTACTTTTCAGTATTAAGAAGGATGTGGGGGTGGGCACACGTCTACACATGCTCTCATTCCTCTTGGGTACTGACCGAGGGGTGGATGACTGGGGCACTGGGGCCACTCTCTATATAGCGCTTTGAGGAAGCACCAGGCTGTCTCCAGGTGGCTGCCTGGGTCTCTGTCCTCATCCACAGGGTTCTGACTTCACCGCAGCCCCAGTGCATGTGAAATGCGACTTGTCACTTTAATTTGCATGTTCCCCATGGTGACCAGCTTCCCCTGCACTGTTTGTGTGTCTTCTGCAGAGAATGTCAGATTTTCCCACTTTCCAATTGAGTAGCCTTTTTTAAATCGAGTTCTTAGCATTCTTTATACGGTCCAGAGACAAGTCCCCTACCAGATAAATGATTTTCAAAAGTGTTATCCCCTTCTGTGGATTGTTTTTTCTCTTAAAAAAAATGCTGGGGGGGCCAGTGCTGTGGCACAGCAGGTTAATGCCCTGACCTGAAGTTCTGGCATCCCATGTGGGTGCCGGTTCAAGTCCCAGCTGCTCCACTTCCGATCCAGCTCTCTGCTTTGGCCTGGGGATACAGTACAAGATGGCCCAAGTCCTTGGGACCCTGCATCTGCATGGGAGACCTGGCTCCTAGCTCCTGGCTTCAGATTGGCACAGCTCCGGCTATTGTGGCCAATTGGAGAGTGAACCATAGGATGGAAGACCTCTCTCTCTCTCTCTGCCTCTCCTCTCTGTGTAACTCTGACTTTCAAATAAATAAATAAATCTTTAAAAATAAATAAATAATAACACCAGCGCCGCGGCTCAATAGGCTAACCCTCCACCTTGCAGTGCTGGCACACCAGGTTCTAGTCCCGGTCGGGGAGCTGGATTCTGTCCCAGTTGCCCCTCTTCCAGGCCAGCTCTCTGCTGTGGCCAGGGAGTGCAGTGGAGGATGGCCCAGGTGCTTGGGCCCTGCACCCCATGGGAGACCAGGAGAAGCACCTGGCTCCTGGCTTTGAATCAGCACGGTGCGCCGGCCGCGGCAGCCATTGGAGGGTGAACCAACGACAAAAGGAAGATCTTTCTCTGTGTCTCTCTCTCTCATTGTCCACTCTGCTTGTAAAAAAAAAATAATAATAATAATAATAAATAAATAAATAAAAACCAGCACTGAGATGTAGCAGGTTAAGACTCTGGCTGTGATGCTGGCATCCCATCTGAGCACCAGTTCAAGTCCCAGCTGCTCCACTTCCAATCCAGCTTCCAGCTAGTGCACCTGGGAAAGCAGCAGAAGATGGTCCAAGTCCTTGGGACCCTGCACCTGCATGGGAGACCCAGAAGAAGTTCTCAGCTCCTTGCTTTGACCTGGCCCAGCCCTGGCCATTGCGGCCATTTGGGGAGTGAACCAGCAGATGGAAGATCTCTCTCTCTCTCTCTCTCTCTCTCTCTCTCTGTGTGTGTCTCTCTTCCTCTCTCTGTAACTGTGCCTTTCAAATAAATAGGAAATAAAATTTTTAAATGTTATTTGTTTTTAATTTGTTTGAAAGATAGGGAGGGAGAAAGAGAGAGAGGTCTGCCATCTACTGGTTCGCTCCCTAAATGGCCACAAAAGCCAGGGCTGGACCAGGCAAAGCCAGGAGCCTGAACTCAACCCAGGGTTCCATGTGGGTGACAGGGACCCAAGCACTTGAGTCTTCATCCGCTGCCCTTCAGGGTCACACAAGCAGGAAGCTGGAGTCAGAGGCAGAAAAGCCAGGGCTGGAACCAGGCACTCTGATGCGAGATGCAGAGGCAGAGAGAGAGAGAGAGAGAGAGAGAGAGAGAGAGATCGGTCTTCCATCTGATGGTTCACTCCCCAGATGATCAGAGCTGGGTCAATCCAAAGCCAAGAGCCAGGAACTTCCTCTGGATCCCTCACGCAGGTGCAGGGGCCCAAGGACTTGGCCATCTTCTGCTGCTTTCCCAGGCCATGGCAGAGAGCTGGATCAGAAGTGGAGCAGCTGGGACTCGAACTGGTGCCCACATGGGATGCCGGCACCTCATGAAGCAGGTTTACCTGCGACACCATAGTGCCGGCCCCCGAGTAGCATTTTAAGATGCTGCACCAATGCCCAAGCCTGCCTTTCTTTCTTTGATGGTGTCTTTCAACACATAAATGTTTTTATTTCTTATGATGTTCAAATTTGCTACTTCTTTTTTTTAGAATATACAAAAAAGAATATACATATATATACATGTATATTCTTTTTTTTAATAAAGGTTTTATTTAAAGAATATAAATTTCCAAAATACAGCTTATGTATTGCAATGGCTTCCCCCCCATAACTTCCCTCCCACCCGCAACCCTCCCCTTTCCCTCTCCCTCTCCCCTTGCATTCACATCAAGATTCATTTTCAATTCTCTTTATATACAGAAGATCAGTTTAGTATATATTACGTAAAGACAAATTTGCTACTTTTTAAAAATGCTTATTTTTATTTACTTTTATCTACTTGAAAGAGTGACAGGGAGAGGGAGAGAGACAGATGGAGAGAGAGGAGAGAGATCTTTCATCTTCTGGTTCACTCCCTAGATGCCCTCAACAGCCAGGGCTGAGCCAGGCCAAAGCCGGGAGCCAGGAGCTCCATCCGAGTCTCCTACATGGTGGGGGCAGGAGCCCAAGTCCTCGGGCCATCCTCCACTGCCTCCCAGGCACATCAGCAGGGATTGGGTCAGAAGCAGGGTATCTGGGACTCAAAAGGGCGCTCCAGTGCGGGGTTCAGAGGGGGTCCCAGGCGGCCAGCTCAGCCACGAAGCCCACCCGAATGATTTTCTCCCATTGCTTTGTCTCAGTGTCACATCTGAGAAGGCTTTGCCGGATCTGATATCAGGAAGATGACGTAGCCTGCATATTCTCCTGAGAGTTTAATCGTTTCGGCTCCTTCTTTGAGGCTTTTGATCATGTTTAGTTAATGTTTGTAAATGATGTGACATGTGGATACGCAGGTGTCCCAGGCTCCAGGGTCACGTAGTGCCCCCCCGCCGAAGATCCACGACGCTGACGTGACCAAAGTGCCTCTGATGCAGAGAGGCGCACCCCAATAGACAGAAGCCTTGCAAGCACTGGCCCTTAGAAGGGGCTTGACAGAGGGACGTGGTGACAGCAGGTGGCCAGGGCTCCAGGGCCAGGCGCTGAGCCCCCGTGCACTCGGACACGGCTGGGAGTGTCTCCTCCAAGTGGCCGCTCAGACACAGTCTGAAGCCGTCTGTTGCTGCTCTGGGTCCAAGGGCAGACCACCGGCGCTCCGCGGCCTCTGTGGACCTCAGAAAAGAAGTCCCAGGTTTTGTCTGGGGGCTGCCTGGAGGAGGGAGAAGAAGCGGGGACACTGGGGCATGGCTGGCCTGGCTGGCTGTGGCCCGGCACAGGGGACTCGCTTGGCCAGGCGAGAGGCCCCTGGACTCAAGGCCGACATTCCTTGCCTTAAGCTTCAGGAGGCACCCGCAGGAGCAAGCTCCCGGCTGGAGATGAACTGAAGATCAAAGTGCTGGCAGCCGCCCCAGACACCGCTGCACCGCCAGAGCTGCATGGCGTCCTGCGCGCCAAGTGGAAGCGCAGCCTGGGCTCAGCGCGGAGGTGCAGCCGCCTGCAGTCCCGGAGAGGACAAGGCACCCTTGCAGGGCAACTGCGCCGGTCAGTAAGACCCCCTCCCCGGGACAGAGGCGCTGCCCGCTGGCCTCTCCCCAGCCTGGACACTGCAGTCACCTGGTCTGGGGCCAGGAGCCGGCACGCCTCGGGTGAACCGGCTGTCCCTGAGCGGCTGCAGGGCACTGCGGGGGACAACCCTGCTGTCATCGGCCCTCCCCTCCTCCCCCGCTGCAGCGGGAAAGGCAGGTAAGACAGACACCTCTCGTGCATTTAGCCGATGGTGCGTGCCTGGCACTGTGCCGGGCTGCGGGGGCCCAGCAGGGCGTGTAGCCCCCGTCCTCAAGGGGCCCGTGTTCTGCTCCGAGAGAATGTGCATGGTGAGGAGTCAGATAATAAACAAGTGAATGATCGTAGAAGGTGACAAGTGCCACAAAAGAAATAAAACCAAGAAATGGCACAGAATGTGGCTGGGTGTTTTATCAATGGCCCCTAAGAGATGACATTGGCCTGAGACTGGAGGGAGAGCACTCGTAGCAGAGAGAGCCGAACGTACCAAGGCCCTGAGGCAGGCGATAGCCTGAAAGGAAGCCAGTGTGCCCGGAACACTGAGCAGAAGGGGCCCAGGCTGGGGCTCACAAGCCTTGGGGGGCCACAGTGACCCTCATGGGTGTTATTCTACTTTGTAGGAGAGCGACTCAATCCGTTTTCATCTTAGAAATGGCTCTCGGGGCCGGTGGAGAAGCCGGTTGGTGGCTGAGGCAGGTCCGCTGGGGCTCGCCGCAGAGCCCGGGATGTTTTAAGATGCGGCTTTATCAGCATTCAGCTCTGGCAGGGCCAAGAAACCCGCAGACGTCACCCAGGAAAGAGTGTGCTGTACACAGAGCCCAAGGCCAGGGTGCACACAGCGTGCCAGGGCCAGGGCGGGGCGGGGCAGGGCACGTGGGGAAGCTCCAGGGTGGGTGGGTGGGGGCAGGGTGGGGGAGGGGAAACCTGGGCACGAGAGCCCTCACCATGGTTTCCGAGGGAAGCAGTAGGCGGGCAGGGCGCGAGGCTGGGGGCAGGACGGGGTGGGCCTCTTCCGTGGGCTCTGGGGCACAGGGGCTGTGTCCGTCTGCTTTGCATCGCTGGAACATAGCCACTGTTTATGAAGAAAAGAGGTTTATTTCACTCGCAGTGTTGGGGTGGCCCCCGCTTGGCTCTGGGAGGACCCGTGGCCGCGTGGCAGCAGGGCCCACATCCTCGTCACCCTGCAGCGAGACAGGGAGCCAGAGAGAGGGAGGAGCCAGGCTTGCTTTTTAGTGAGGACTCACAGCAAGGGTCCCACTTACTCACAGCAGCGCCCCTCACATAATCACCTCCCAGACCCTCCTCTTAAAGGGTCCACCACCTCCCTCCCACCCCCACGAAGCAGAGGATCAAGTTTCCAACATGGGAGCCCCTGGGGGACAGACCTCACCCAAACTGTACCAGAGCTGCCTCTGCTCTTTGCACCCAGCCCTGGGGTGAGAGCTCCCTAGTACGGTAGGTAGGGGCGTCTGGCCAGCTGGTTTGCATCTGAGAGATGGCCCCAGGCGAGTCCTGAGCTATCGCCAGGAGATGGGCGGAGCAGCAGAGGCAGAGGGTGATACCCGGAGACCAGGAAAGCGACATTGTGGGCACAGGTAACCAGGGAGGAGTAAGAGTCAGAGCTGGTGCCTGGGCTTTGGACTTCAGCTGCTGGGCCCCTCCCTCTCAGAGTGAGGGTCTGGGGACCCCAGGGACAAAGTTGCCCTCAGGGAGCTCGATTCTCTAGGGCAGCCCAGGTCAAGGAAGGAGCGATTTGGCTGACAGTCTGGTGACCTTGCCTTAAGGAACAGATGTGTTGCTAGAAAAAAAATGTAGGCTGCAAAAATTCCTAGTAACCGTTTAGCCACCGCGTCTCCCCCATGTGCTTGTGTCAGCATTTCTGCACCCCCGGTTTCTTCCTGGCCTTCCCTCGCCGAGGCCAGCATGCTTCCGTGGGGGGGGGGGGGTGTCTCTGTGGCAATGGTCCGGGAACTGTCGCTCCTAGAAGCAAACCTTGTTGGTGTTAGCAGACATCGGCTTAGGACTTTAAGAGGAAAGCGTTCAAAAACACGAGTAGGGACCCTCGACGATGTCAGTGATGCCCTTTTAAAAACGATTTAGTTACTTGGAAGGCAGAGCGACTGAGAGCAAGTCTTCCATGCCCTGGTTCCCTCCCCTAATGTCCACAACAGCCAGGGCCGGTCCAGGCCGAAGCCAGGAGCCAGGAGCTCCCTCTGAGTCTCCCAGGGCGTTAGCAGGGAGGGCATGGTGGCAGCAGGGCGGCCAGGTCCGAAAGCAGCGCTCCAACACAGGAGGCTGGTGTCGCAGGCGCTTCACCCGCTGCACCACAGTGCCGACCCCTGTTTTTATTTTCAAAATGCAGATGAAAAAACAGAACATCTACAGGACGTGAAACAGGCACTCGATAAAAATGGTTTCTTCTTTAAAAAAAGATTTATTTATTTGCAAGTCAGAGTTACATAGAGAGTGGAGAGGCAGAGAGAGAGAGAGAGAGAGAGAGAGAGAGGTCTTCTATCCGATGGTTCACTCCCCAATTGGCCGCAACGGCCAGAGCTGCACTGATCCAAAGCCAGGAGCTTCTTCCTGGGTGGGTGCAGAGACCCAATGACTTGAGCCATCTTCTACTGCTTTCCCAGGCCAAAGCAGAGAGCTGGATTGGAAGTGGAGCAGCCAGGTCTCGAACCGGCGCCCACATGGGATGCCAGAACTTCAGGCCAGGGCATTAACCCGCTGCGCCATAGCGCCGGTCCCAAAAAGGGTTTCTGTGATTGGTTCAATCCTGCCCAAAGAGCAGGGCTCACAGGAAACACCAAGACCAGAACCCTGGTGCACTGTGAGAATTGCCGCCATGGAGCAGAACCTGGACGTTCCCAGGGTCCAACATGGCCGGGGAGGTCGCGACAGCCCACGACAGCCCACGGCAGCCCATGACAGCCCACGACAGCTCACAGAAGTTCATGACAGACCACGACAGCCCACGACAGCTCACGACAGCCCACGACAGCTCACAGAAGTTCATGACAGACCACGACAGCTCACAATATCCCATGACAGCTCACAGAAGTACATGACAGCCCACGACAGCCCACAAAAGCTCACAACAGCCCACAGAAGTTAATGACAGCCCATGACAGCCCACGACAGCCCACAACAGCCCACAACAGCTCACAGAAGTTCATGACAGCCCACGACAGCCCACGACAGCCCATGACAGCCCACAACAGCCCACGACAGCTCACAGAAGTTCATGACAGCCCACAACAGCCCACGACAGCTCACAATAGCCCATGACAGCTCACAGAAGTTCATGACAGCCCACGACAGCCCATGACAGCTCACGACAGCCCACAGAAGTTCATGACAGCCTACGACAGCCGCCAACAGCTCACGACAGCCCACAACAGCCCACAACAGCTCACGACAGCCCACGACAGCCCACGACAGCCCACAACAGCCCACGACAGCCCACAACAGCTCACAACTCATGACAGCCCATGACAGCTCCCCCTCATGGTCTCAGCGACTGGTCTGCCGTGGGGATGGGCGGGGTGTTGACTGCTGGTAAGAAATGCAAACGGCCTTGCCCTGCAGCCGTGTGGCCTGAGTGACAATGGCGCTCTCTTCTGTGGGGAGCGTCGTGGCAACCAGGTGGTCAGCGCTTTGCAGGGCGACGCCTGGTACCTGCCCTGTCTTCTGAACACAAACCGTGCCAGCCCCAGCACAAGGCCGTCCTTTTTTCTTTAATGTTTATTTATTTTCATTTACTTGAAAGGCAGAGCAGTGCACACACGCCCACACACACACACAGAAACAGAGATGGGACCGGCATGCTGGCGTAGCGAGTAAAGCCACCGCCTGCAGTGCCAGCAGAATCCCTTATGGGCCCCAGTTCATGTCCCGGATGCCCCACTTCTGATCCAGCTCCCTGCTAATATGCAGCGGAAGATGGCCCAAGTGCTTGAGCCCCTGCCACCCATGTGGGAGACCTGGAGGGGGCTCCTGGCTCAGCCCTGGCCATTGTGGCCATCTGGGGAGTGAACCATCAGATGGAAATCCTCTTTCTCTTACTGTCTCTCCTTCTCTTACTCTGACTTTCAAATGAACAAATCAATCTTTAAAAAGGAAGAGATTAAAAAATAGTTTCTCTGTGGATCCACTCCCCAAACGCTCACAGTAACTGGAGCTGGGTCAGGTCAAGGCCCAGAGTGAAGAACTCCATGCAGGCATCCCACATGAGTGACAGGACCCAAGCACCTGGCCCATCATCCGCTGTCTTCTCAGCATCACTGGCAGGAACTTGGATTAAACGCAGAGCAGCTGGGACTCAAACCGGCACCTGCTGTGGGATGTGGGCGTCCCAAGGGGTGGTTTAACCCGCTCTGCCCCAGCCAGGCCCTCCTTCACACATTCTTGGTTAAATGAGTGACCCCACTAATAGAGCATACTTGTCAGCTGGCAGATCTTTGTCGGATCAGCTATTTTTTTTCATATGCAAAACATCACATTTGCTGAAGTGTCAAGGGCCACCATCCAGAGTGAGAAGATGGCCGTGGGCGGGGAGAGGGGGACTGCGTGTGGGATCAGAATGCGGCGGCAGAAAATCGAACACCCCAGGTCCGCAACGGACAGGGGGCTTGCAGAGGCTTCTCCAGAGAAGATGTCGCAATGGCCACTGAGTCCGTGAGGCCAGGCCCACCATCGAGCACAGAGGGAAGCCCCTAGAAGGGCTACGGTACAGGAAGCACCGAGACCGGAAGCCTGGCACTCTGCCAGTGGAACAGCAAAACGTTTTCCCTGCTGTGGACAAAGGTTTGCAAGCGACAGATGAGTCACAGCGATTCCACTCCCGGTTATGCGCCCACAGAGCTGAGAGCAGGAACTCGGTTATCCGCACCAGTGTTCGCTTTAGCCGCAGTGACCCAAGGAGGAGACGCCCCGGGGTCCAGGACCAGGCGAGCAGGGAAACAGAGCCTGGGGGCCGGCGCTGTGGCGCAGCAGGTAAACTCCGCCTGCAGTGCCGGAATCCCATATGGGCACCGGTTCAAGTCCTGGCTGCTCCACTTCCAACCCAGCTCTCTGCTATGGGCTGGGAAAGCAGTAGAAGATGGTCCAAGTCCTTGGGCCCCTGCACCCGCATGGGAGACCTGGAGGAGGCTTGAGGCTCCTGGCTCCTGGCTTCGGATCTGTGCAGCTCCGTCCATTGCAGCCAGTTGAGGAGTGAACCATTGTATGGAAGACCTCTCTCTCTCTCTCTCTCTCTCTCTCCCTTCCTCTCCTTCTCTATGTAACACTGACTTTCAAATACATAAATACATCTTTAAAAAAAAAAAAAGAGTATGGGATATCCACTTGGTGGAAAACTATTCACACACTCGAGAAGGGGTGACCTCTGAACCTGCTACGACCTGGACGATGGGGCGAGGTTATGCCAAGTGGAGAAAGCCGCACACAAAAAGACAAATGTTGTAAGATTTTACTGAGTCACCCAAGCTGGGCAAATGCGTGCGATCAGTAGGACGGTGGCTGCCAGGGTCTGGGGGAGTGAGGAGCTGGTGTCCAAGGGGGCAGCTGTTCACAGATGAGAAAGCTCTGGAGAAGGGTGACGGCGCTGAGCCCTCCACACTGAATACCAAGTGCCACTGAACTCAAGGTCAAATTTTTAAAAAGATTTATTTATTTATTTGAAAGTCAGAATTAGAGAGAGAGAGAGAGAGAGAGAGAGAGATCTTCCATCTGCTGATTCTCCCCAAATGGCCACAAACACCAGAGCTGGGCCAGGCCAAAGCCAGGAGCTTCATCTGGGTCTCTCACGTGGGTGCAGGGACCCCAAGCACTTAGGCCACCTCCGGCTGCTTCCCCAGGCACATTAGCAGGGAGCCGGATCGGAAGTCGCGCAGCAGGGGCCCCATATGGGATGCCAGCATTGCGGGTGGTGGCTTTACCTGCTGTGCCACAAGCCAGCCCACAAAATGGTCCATTTCATTGCTGCATTTTACACTACAAACAATCGCCACAAAGGAGACTCGCATCTGGGCAGCCTCTCACGGAGGAGAGCTCAGAGAGGCTCAGCTCCAGCGGTGCCCGCAGCCCAGGGCGCCCCCGGCCCTCCCAGCCCCCAGGTTTGGCTGAGCCCAGGGGCCTCTTCGCTGGCTCCACGCAGCGTCTGTGCCCCGCTCAGCGCCTCACCGACTCCCGTCAACCTGCAGCGAAATCCTGGCTTCACTTGGGTCGGAGGTCACTGCGCTGCGGGCGGGAGGTGAGCCCCTGTTGCAGAAATTCAAGCAGGCACCAAGCTGTCTGCAACGCCGCGCTCCCAGAACCCTCGGGGTTGGGGCGCACGCCGGGGCCGCTCTGCTCTGTCCTGGAATGAGAGGCTCACGGACGCGGCCAGAAGGAGCTCCGGTGTGCTAAGCTCCGGGACAGGCGCGCGCTGTCCCAGCGATCCAGAGGTGAGGCAGGAAGTGTGAACGGAGCCCTAGTGAACACAGGTGCTAACTGTGTGTCTGGAAGAGGAAGTTGGCGAATATTCGAGAATGTTCTAACAGCTTCCACCTGCGGCTGGTGGCGCCAACCATCAGACGGGACTCCAGGGTGCAGATGATCACCACCTTCCTGCTCCGCCTGCGTGAATTCTAAAGCAGACCCCCCACTCGCTTGGTCTCCTCTGGGCAGGATCGCGAAGGTCCGTTCCTGCCTAAGACTCAGGGCCTCAGAGTCACAGCTTCTTCCCGCTAGCATGGACGGAGGAGGAGGAGGGCCCCGCTGGGCTCGGCAGAGGGCATGGGGCCATGATGTATGTGTGTGTGTGGGGGGGGTCTCTGAAGACCCCTGCCCCCAGGGACTGCGACAGCTGCTGTTGTGCTGAGTCCAGTTCGTCTGTGATCCCCCCTCCCAGAGATGAGCTCTCAAACTCCAGCCCCTCCCTCCCGAGGGACCGTCCTCCTCCAGGTGGTCCCAGCCCTGCACCTGCTCCCCGGGAGCTCGCACCTTGCATGGTCAGCAGGGGCAGCTTTCACCAGGCCGATGCTGCCCCGCCCCACCCCGCCCTGGTGTGCTCTCCCTGCCCGCTGTCCCTGGGGACCTTCCACAGCGCTCAGGGGAGGGGTCGGCAGCTCCCCTCACCACCGCTCTGCCACGTCGGTGGGGGGGGGGCAGTGTGTCCCAGTCGATGCACTCAGCACGCGAGTCCTTCACCTCCCCTGCATCTGTGTGCAGGGACGTCCCCTCAGACCCCTCCTCTGCCTGCCGGGCCTGGGCCGGGCCGGGCCTGGGGTCTCCTGCACAAGGGGGGCCCAGGTAGCATCCTGCACCAGGATTTCTGCTCTCCCTGGGAGTTCTACTTAACACCGGCTCTGCCCGGGACACGATCCCAGTGACACTCCGGGGACCCATGTGGGGCAGAGAACAACTCCAGGAGCCCCAGGAAATCACCCCCCACCCAAGTCTCCTTTAGGGCTCCAGCCATGGGGAGAGGCCCTAATGCCCACAGAGTGCATGGCAGGGGATCCCGCCGCCTCCTGGGGGCCCCCTCCTGGGTCCTCAGCACAGGTGCTGTCTCTGGACCCCTCCCCGCTCGCCTGGCTGTGCAGGCATAGCCCTCTCAGCGCACGTGCACCCCTTGGCAGGCACCCCTCCCCAGGCCTGGCACTCAGGGGGAGCCACACAAAGCCTGATTCGAATTCCAATCCCAGAATGAGGCGGGAAACCTGGACTTTATTCTTCAAGAAGTCAACTCTTAAAAAATACTCTCTCATTAGATTTCAGATATTAAGAAATCAATGTTACTTTATTTTATTGCCCTCTGTTCCATGAGATTGTGCCTCCGTGGTTTAGCACTGGAATGAGCATCATGGATAAAACAAAATAGCAGGTGCATTAAAAATCACCTGTGTTTTTCCAGAAGTCAGCTCCTAACTTGCTCCATCAGGTAGAGCCAGGAAGGCAGGAGGACTTTGTGTCCAGCTGAGGTGATCTGTTCTCTTAGTGACAGATTCTTGATCCAGTGCGGCAACGTACAGTCATAATAGGCTATTTCCAACCTCCCCTGACAGCTGAATATAGCCACAGTGTAGCCAATGAGATGCAAGCCGATGTTGTCAGGCAGACTTTACAAAAAGGGGGACAAACAGCTGCCATGTGCTGCTTTCATAGTCTTCTTCCCCCCATCTTTTGCTTTGTACTTGGGATGCTGATGTGACAGCTGGAGCTCCAGCAGCTTTACTGGCTCAGTTGACAACTGTGAGATGGAAGCCACAGCTAAGGACGGCAGAAGAGAAAAGTGGGAGGGGCCTGGGTCCTTGAGGACACTGCGCACCCACCAGGGACCTCTGACCCTGGTTGGAGCTTTTAGGTAAAAGCTCTTTTGCTTAAGAATCTATTTCTGACTGCTACTGTTTGCGCAGCTCTTACTGGTCACATCTGTTATGAAAGATCGCCCGGGTGTTTTATTTTACCCAGTTTGGAAGGAAATCTCTCCAGAAGGTGGTGTGTACTCTCTCACCATCTTACACCAAGCCTATGGTGAACCTCTGGTTGGACGCTGAAATGCTGGACACCTGGCTTGGGTGCTGGAGCAGGGGCCAGCGGGGCTTGGGCACCCACGTGTCCCATCAGAGGGCCTGGTCTGGACTCCCAGCTCCACCTCCTGACTCTGGAGGCCGAGCTGAGGCTCAGGCAGCCAGGTTCCTGTCACCGCGCCAGAGTGACTTCCTGGCTCCTGGCTCCTGGCTTCATCCCTGGCACAGTGTCCAGCGCTGTGAACCGGGGAGTGAACCAGTGGAGGGGCGCTCTCGCTCTATCTGTCTCTCAAATAAATACAATTTTAAAATACAGGATACCCGTTCAATTTGAATTTCAGACAAACAACACATAAGTTTTTAGGAAAAGTATGTTCCAGATTTGCACCAGGCTATTCTAAAAAAATAACTGCTTGTGTTCACATCACTTGGAATGATTTATGAAATGCTAATTACCTGGGGGCCCTGTGGTGTGTGCTGACTCGACATTAGCTGAGCCGGGGCTGTGTCTGGAGGGCACGGGCAGCTGCCGAGGCACACCAGGCTCTGGGCCCAGGGAGCCGTGAGATGGGCGCGTGTTTCTCATTTTATTCCACTCTTTAAAAAAAAAAGATTTATTTATTTGAGAGTCAGAGAGAGAGAGGTCTTCCATCCGCTGGTTCACTCGACTATTGGCCGCAACGGCCGGAGCTGTGCTGATCCGAAGCCAGGAGCCAGGAGCTTCTTCCAGGTCTCCCACATGGGTGCAGGGGCCCAAGGACTTGGGCCATCCTCCACTGCTTTCCCAGGCCACAGCAGAGCGCTGGATCAGAAGTGGAGCAGCCGAGTCTCGAACTGGCACCCATATGAGATGTCAGCACTGCAGGCCAGGGCGTTAACCTGCTGCGCCACAGCGCCAGCCCCTTATTCCACCCTTCACCTCCTTGTCTGTTGCTTGGTTGTCAGTCTCTGGATCACCCATCTGCTGCTGTACGCGCGTCTGTCTGTCCGACATAGCGCCCTCCCTGTCCACGGTGTGTCTGTCTGTCTGTCTCCCCTAGCTCCCTCCCACAGCATGCCCTGGGAACCCGGGGGAGCCGAGTTCAGAGCCCGTGCCCGTGCAGGGAGCCTGGGTGGGCTGCAGGTTCCCCTGCTGGGAGCCCTGTGCCCTGGCAAGCGTGTGGCCTGGGTGAGCCCGGAGCCCTCCCATGGGCCGTGGAGGAGGGGGAAGGGCGGCCCGCGGGGCTGTGAGGGTTAGGCCTGCATCGCCCAGGGAATGCACTGGGCCCCCACCCTCCGCAAGCACTCAGCTCAGCCAGGGGTGGGGCTGCGGTGAGGTGGGCCCCTGGCTGCAGGCCGGCTGGCTTGGATAAACAGGATGTGTTCAGGGACCTTTGATGAGTAAAGGGTGAGCAATGGCGATGCTGAGGAGTGGGGGGGCAGGGGAGGAGGGGAGCAGCGTGGTCTGAGTTGGCCTGTGGGAGCAGGGTGGGGCCACGTGGGGGCCGGGGGAGTTGTTGGGGGCTGCAGGTGCCCCCAGATCTACCTACCATAGCCCTACCCCAGGGCCCAGACGCAGTTAAGCTACAGTGGGGTTGCGAGGGTGAGTCCGCCTTGGACACAACTAGTGCCCTTTCAAAAAATTATCTGGGGGCTGTGGGCCTAGCGGGTAAAGCCCCCACCTGAGACACGGCATCCCACATGGGCGCCGGTTGGAGTCCCAGCTGCACCACTTCTGACCCAGCTCCCTGCTAATGTGTCTGGAAAGTAGAGAAGATGGCCCACGTGCTTGGGCCCCTGCACCCACGTGAGTGACCAGAAGAAGCTCCTGGCTCCTGGCTTCGTCCTGGCCCAGCTCTGCCATTGAAGCCATCTGGGGAGTGAAACAGTATATGGAAGACCTCTCTCTCTGTCTCTCCTTCTCTCTGTAGCTTTCAAATAAATAATGAGATTTTTTAAAAAATTATTTGAAAGGTAGAGAGAGAGAGAGATCTTTCATCCACTGGTTCACTCCCCAGATGCCCACAAGAGCCAGAGTTGGGCCAGGCTGAAGCTCCAAGCCAGGAACTCAAACCAAGTCTCCTACATGGGGGGCAGGGACCCAAGGACTTGAGCCAGCACCAGCTGCCTCCCAGAGACGCGTTAGCAGGAAGCTGGATCAGAGCCAAAGAGCTAGAGGCCAGCACTGTGGTCCACTGGGATAAGCTGTGCCTATGCCATCTCGCATGGACGCCGGTTCAGGCCCCAGCTGCTCCACTTTCCATCCCGCTCCCTGCTAATGTGCCTGGGGAGGAAGCCGAGGATGGCCCAGGTGCTTGGGCCCTGCACCCACGTGGGAGACCTGGATGGAGTTCAGGATTCCTTGATTGGACCTGGACCAGCCCCCACCATGTAGCCATTTGGGGATGGAAGATCTCTCTCTCTCTCTCTCTCTCTCTCTCTCTCTCTGTGTGTGTGTGTGTGTGTGTGTGTGTGTGTGTGTGTGAGACTCTGCCTTCCAAATAAATAAGTTTTTAAACAACAAGAGAAGCCAAGAAGCAGGACTGGAGCAGCCCCCTGACACGGGGACAAGGGCATCTCCCTGCCCCAGATGCCCCAAGCGACATTGTAGAGAACCCAAGGAGGTCAGAGAGGTGCGGGCAGGGGGCGGCACCCTGCAGGCCAGGGTCTGGGGGCCATGCCATGGACTCGAGGGCAGTCAGCTCTCAGGTATGGGGTCGGACATCCCCGGGTGCTGGAGGTCATTGGGCCCCCTGGGATCCACATGCAATCCCCTGGGCCCAGGCGGGGAAGCGAGGGCCACGGTCCCTGCTTTCCTTCGCTCATTCCCAGACACTGAGGAGCCCTAATGTGCGCCAGGCGCAGCTTGGGGGCCCTGCAGCAGGTCAGGTGCCCTCCAGGGAGAGCGACAGACCACAAGCCAAGGGGCCCAGCGCCCGGGGCCTGGGGGGGGGGGTGCCCTGCTGCTTTGAAGAGGGACCCTCTGCCCAGAGCACACTCGGATGCAGGCCAGAGCCTGGGCTAGGTGGGCTGTAAGCCGTCGCTGTGGGCAGATTTTTTCCTATAGTTGCAAGGGCCTGAGAGAACCCCATCGGTCCCGTGTCTGCCATCCCCTGCTGGACACAGACCCCTTGGCAAAAATCTCTGCCGAGGCCAGGCAGCCCCCGCATCCCAGCAAAGATCCACTGACACTTAGGGTGCAGAGAGCAAGCTAGCCCAGCGAGGAAGCTTGCAGGCTCTGCCAAAATGCACCAAGAACCAGGCTGGGTGGGGTGGGGCAGGAGGTTTGCTCCCGGATGCTGAGGGGGAGGAGGCAGGAGGCAGGAGGCAGGAATCTGGGACTGTTGGGTGGGGGTGGCTCTTCCTAATCACTAAATGCACATGTTTTGACACAGTGTTGCTCAGAGCAGCACAAACTCCAGTTATCAGGGGAGCTGGGTAAGGGAGGGGGAGGCCTTATCCACTGCTGACCAGGAAGCCTCCATCTTGCCCCCCGCCCCCCGCTGCGGTGTTGTGTCGGTGGGGCCAAGGCCAAGTCCGCTGAGGTCATCAGAGCTGGTTTTACTCATCCGGAAGGAGAAGCCACTGGGGCACGCTGACTCCCCTCTGCCCACGCACAGGGTTCGCTATCAGAAGGCCAAGGGACTTTTCCTGATTTCAGATGCAGGGCCCAGCCCAGCCCAGCCCAGGGCTCCAGGCAGCCCCGCTCCTGGCATTCAGGGTTTCTGCCTCGGCCAAGAAAGGGAAAGACCCTGACCCTGGCCTTGGAGGTCATCGTCTAGATTGGGACAGCTTCCAGGCAGGACCCATGCCCTGGCTTTAACCCGGTCCTGCTCCTCCTGAAAATGAGACAGTGGGCTCGCTGCACGTGAGCCCCACCCAAGGTGGTCAGACGAGAACTCAGGTGCACCTGTCCCGGACCCTTGAGTGTGCAAACTGCCTGTTGCCACTGCAGGAGACGCAAGAAGGAAGGAGACTGCACGCGTTTCTTATTTTTGGTTCTTTAGGTCAAAGTCCAAGTAGACAAGGTCATTTTTGTACCAAAAATTCCGGGAGTTTAAAGACTAAGAAGAACTCTGGCAAACAAGAAAGCTCCTGCCAAGGGGGGATAAGTTTATTTTGGTGCCAAAAAAACAAACAAACACTGAGATGCATATGTATTTTCTGTGAGCTTTTTGAAGACTTCTTGTACATTAGAACTTGCTCTTTTTTTATTTATTTGGGGGACACAAAAAGACAGAGAGACAGAGAGAGCTTACTCCCTAGATGTCTGCAACAGCCAGGGCTGGGCAGGAGATGAAGCTGGGAGCCGGCAACGCACCCCAGGCTCCCCAAGAACACGGTAGGGACCCAGCTATTTGCTGTCTCCAGGGTCCGCAGTAGGAGGAAGCCGGAGCCAAGAGCCAGAGCCAGAATCAGGCGCAGGTGCTGCCACGTGGGACGTGGGCTTCTTATCTAGCTCGCCAAACGCCTGCTCCCAGGAGTGGTTCCTGAAGAAAGGGGAGGGGTCCTTCGACCTGTCCAAATGTGGCATGGGCAAGGGCAGCCTGCAGTGTGGACAGCCTCCCAAAGACCCCCACTGTCCCTACCTTTCTTTCTTCCATTTGCTGGTTCATGCCCCAAATGCCCACAAGCATCCAGAGCTCAATCTGGGTCTCTCACGTGGATGACAGGGGCCCTAGCCTGTGAGCCATCACCTGCTGCCCCCCAGGGTGTGCATTAGCAGGGAGCTGGATCTGAAGTGGAGGGGGGACTCGAACCCCCTGCTGACAACCGCCCCGACAGGGATTCTATTCATTGCACAATGGCACCCCCACCCCATTCGATGACCTCTGATGCTGATCCTGACTGCCGGCTTTGCTGAGTCTCTCCCATGTATCTAAAGGCAGCAGAGGGCCACCCGGCAAGGAGGGCGCTGCCGTGAGACCATCTAACCCTCCTTACTAGGCAGAGCTCAGTCCCTAAACTCTTATGTTAATGGTTTGAAAGGAGAGAAAATTTGGGACTGGCACTGTGGCGTAGCGAGTTAAGTTTCCATCTGCATCGCCAGCATCCCATATAGGTGCAGTTCAAGTCCCAGCTGCTCCAATTCCGATCCAGCTCCCTGCCGTGGCCTGGGAGAGCAGTGGAAGATGGGACAAGTGCTTGGGCCTCTGCCCCCATGTGGGAGACCCGGATGGAGTTCCTGGCTCCTGGCTGTTTTGGGCATTTGGGGAGTGGACCAACAGATGGAAGATCACTCTCGCTCTCGCTCTCACTCTCCCCTGACTCCTTAACTCTGCCTTTCAAATAAATAAATAAATCTATTTTTAAAAGGAGGGGGGAGAAAAAAAGGAAAGAGTGGAAACAATCTGATGATGCTGTGTGTTGTGTGTGTGTGGGGGGGGGGGGGTCTTTGGACAGTGGTTAGATTGGATGAGGTCATTAGGATGAGCCCGGACTTAAACCTGATGTGGAGAGACGGGGACCACACAGACACAGAGAAACACACCTGCTCCCGCCGTGACGCAGGGCAGTCCAGGGGGCCCTGGCAAGAGCCTGCACCATGCTCTTTGTCCTTGTACTTCCAGAACTGGGAGCCACAACAAACCTCTTTCCTTTATAAACTACCTTGCCTCAGGTCTTTTGTTATAGTAACAAAAAGCTGACTAATACAGACAGCAAAGGCGCATGCCCAAGATTAGAACAGCAGGCAGCATCCGCCCAAAATGCCAAGCAAATGCCAGGAGAGTTGCGGGTTGCATAGGAAATCGATGGCACAAAATCAGCTGCGGAGACTCTGCAGCCCAGTGCAATTAGGCCAAAGTGCAGTGGATTGACAGCATGAGCTCTGGAGCTGGGGGCTGCAGGCCCACTGCATGGCAGGTACGTCACCACAGCTCACTTCGAAAGAAGCCAGCGATGGCAGTAGCTGTCTCAGGGAGCTATTACAAGAGCTACAGGGACAGTGCTGGAAAGAGGCCAAGGGGTCTCTCCATGGATGTAGCAACCCACTTCTAGCATTCCAGAGGGTCCAGGCTCTGGTGCCTCTAGCGAGTGAGATGGGATCAGGTACTTCCGTCTCATTGCTGTGGTTCTCACACAAAAATTTTCCCTGGGTGATGTCGTGGGTTGACTTATGGTCCCCAAAGGATGTGTCTAGCAGGCTCCTGGGGCAGGGAGCTTGCATGGAGAAAGGACCTTGCAGGTGTCATCCGGCCAAGGATCTGGGGATGAGATGGTCCTGGGTTAGGGTGGGCCCCACAGCCCAGGACACTGGCACGTGTGGAAGGGAACTGACACACGGAGGAGGAGGTGGGGCCTGGAGGGACTGGCCTCAAGCCAAGAGCTGCTGGCACGCGGCCTGGGGCAGGGTCTCCCTTGGAGCCCCGAAGGAACGAACCCTGAGCACCTCGGCTGTGGACTGTGGCCTCCAGAGCCGCGTGGAGAGACTGCTGATGCTCCAAGGGGCCACGCTGTGGCTGTTCTTACGGTGGCCCCAGGAAACAGAGGCAGGTGGCGTCCTGGGTTTCCAACTCGGAGGCGACTGAAGAATCAGCCCCTTTGGGCCCTAAGCCTTGCATCTGTGTCTGTTCCCACCTTGCGCTGCTGTCTCCCGCACTGTCAAAGAGTTGGGAGGCCTTGGGGGCGGGGGGAACTGAGTGGCTGATGAAGAGGTGACTGTCAAGGTCACCGGAGGAAGGGGCAGAGGCAGCCCCACCCCACCCCGGGGAGGCAGATCACAGAATCGCAGGGGCTGGACCTCAGCCTCCTGGTGACCTTGGGCCATGCCCAACTATTTCTCAGGGCTCAGTCGTCCCTTCCTGGGGGCCCCCCTGCACTGCGGCAGGGGTGGGACGGGGCAGAGTGAGGAGAAAGAGAATGCGACAGCCTGGTCCTTGGTGGCGAGACCTTGGCCCTATCCACCAGCATAGCGCGTGCTGCACAGCCTCACCTGCCTGCCAAAGTCCAAGTGGAAGAATGGAGGCTGAGGGCAGCCGGCGCGGCGCCACGGCCAGGACTGGCCCTGGCGCACTGCAGCACACGGCCGGGCCCCAGGCAGGGTGCGGGCTGCAGAGCCGCCCTCCTGGGCTGTTTAGAAAGAAGCCCCACACTCCCCGGCTCACCTCGGCAAAAACACGGACATGGAAACCGATGTTCCTGGTGCTTCTGAGTCTGGTCTTTGGAGGTGGCATTTAGTTCCCTTGGTCCCCAAAAACCTGCACTCACGTTCTCCTTCACTGTCCTCTCTCCCATTCTGAGTTTGTCGGAAATTCAGACTCCGGGGCTCCCGGCTTGCCCCCTCTGCCTGCACCTGCTCTGGGTTATCCCACCGGGTTCCCTTTCTGGCCTATGTGCCTTTCTAGGGCTTCTCCCTGCTGCAATTTCCCACTCACATCAGCATCTTAAATGATATTCAGTTGCCTAGAGGCAGGAGCAGAGGCTGGGGCCTCAGAGGCTGCCGGCAAAATCGACACTTAGTGGCCACCTTGTACATTTCACAGACTTGCAAATTTTTCTACATGGATTTTTCTTGAAAGAAAGCGGAGGTTTTGCAAACGGTAGAGCCTGTGCCGGCGAACGGAGCTGGACTGTCCCAGCCTCTCCGTCCCCTTTGAGTCAAGTCCCCTCTTCACACTTGCGTTGGTTTCCCGTTTGCTCTGGGCTTCTGCTCCTTCCTAGAATTCTCAAACTTCTGAACAAGTCCCACCTTTTCCCAAACGAAGGATCAGGGATCAGGGATTCTGCAGGGGTCTCTCTCTCTCTCTCTCTCTCTGCAAGAGAAGTACCTCCAGGTGAACAAATCTAGGAGGTGGAGCAGAGCCGTGGACCTAGCCGTGAGAGATGCAGCTCTTGGCAGGGGTGTCTCTGGAGTTTGCAGTGTCAGGGGTTTAAATTGAGCTGGCTGGGGTGGGGGGGAGGGGCAGCGACCATCCCGCCGCGTGCCGCGCTGACTCTGGCACCATCTCGGTGGAGGGACCCAGCTGACACTTCTTATTTCAGGTCCTGCCTCCCCAGGAAGCAGTCTGCAACTTGCCGGTGTGTGAGCAGGGCGGCAGCCGCAGAGCAGGAGACCAGCCCGGCCGGAGGTAACTTCCAGGGAGGGGCGTGTTGGGTTCCGGAGGCTAAGCCAGCTCCTGGGGGCAGCCCCCGAAAGACCGCCTTTGCTTGGGGTTTTGCAGGGTATTCTCTAAGGGACGGGCGGGAGGGCTCTCCCCACACTTTGCACTAACTCTGGGCTGCGGGAACTCCAGCCAGGTTCCTTCCCGCAGAGCGATGGAGAAAGCTGAGTCAGTGGTTTGCAGGAGCACCGGTGTTAAAAATAATGTGGCTTCTATGCCGTTCGGATGCTTTTTTTAAAAAATCGGGGCTGTGTCTTGTGTTGGTTTCCCGTTTGCACCTTGTGTTTTACTTACGCCAGAAAGCATGTAAGTTTGTGGAGGAGATTTTCGTAGGGATTTTGTGATTTAAAAAAAAAAAAAAAAGCCGCTCCATTGCAGTCCCGCTGCAGTCCCTGTCCCCGCTTAGACTGCAGAGGCTGCCAGGAGCCGGCTCTGCCTCTCTCTCCTCTTCACCCTTGCTGGAGTCTGGGGGTCGGCTCCACTGGCCCCCCGGCTTCTCCAAGCCCCTGCCCCCTTCTCCCTGCCCCCCGTCCCCTGCCAAGGACCCCGGTAAGTGCGCGGATGGGGGCGGCAGTCGGGGTTTGAAGGGGAACTTGGGCACTGCAGCTTTAAGAATGCCGTACTGCGAAATCTTTCTCCTTCAAGTGACTGCAGCACCGCAGCCGGCAGCAGCCGCGGGAGGAGACAGCTGGAGGGGGGGAGGGGGAGGGGAGGAGGGGGAGGAGGAGGAGGAGGAGGAGGAGGGATGCCCACTCTCAGATCAGCTAGCTGGGTGCCTTGGACTCGGGAGCGCTCAGCCCCAAGCAAATCCAAAGCTCAACCAGGGCATTCACTTTCTGTTAGATGCTCCCCCCCCCCCCAGCTGGGGGCGGGGACCCCGCAGACTTACTGAGGAGTTTCAGCCGGGTCCCTGCCTGCGTGCCTGTCGTCCTGCCGAACGCGCTGTGTCTGCGTCCCCGGGGCGGAGGGTGCAGGTCTGAGCAATGTGGTGATCTTTCTCCAGCCTGCCTTATTCATGGCGGGTGGAGAGTTGCTTCTTTCGGGTTTACTGAGCTGAGCTTTGGAGGGAAACTCGAATGATTTGTGGCCGTAGGGGCACAGGCTGCGGCACTTCAGGATGGGATGGCGGGTGTTGAGTGCCGGAGCGTGGGAGCCAGGCAGTGGGGAGAGGGGCTCCACGAGGGGCATGTCTGGTTCCGCAGGGGCTCAGGTAGCCGGCCTTGCACACAATCAGCTGACAGCACACCTCGGAGAGTGCCTCTCCCTGGGGGAAGTGCACCTGGTGTCTAGGACCCAGACCCTCGTGCACCCAGCCAGGGGCTCTCCCCAAAGCCAGGTGCTGTCTCAGCAGGGTCCGAGCAAAGTTACTTCCAGGCCGGTGCTGCCGGCGCGGCGTTCCCAGACACCCGGCGCCAGGTCTGCATTGGGAGTGGTATCATGCAGTGCCAATGGCGGCATCTGCCCAGGTGGTCTCAGGCACAGAGGGGCAACGCAAGGAGGTCTCTTTAGACCCAAACCCTCCAGGTCTCAGAATAAATCAGCTCAAAGCTGGTGCAGCCGGCCTCCTTGACATAAATTTTCCAGGCAAAGCCCCAGAAACAGCCACTGGGCGACAATGGCTGAAGCTGGCAGGACGTGACCTCCGTGGGTCCCTGCACTGTGTTCCGATCCTCGCTATAGACAGGAGCCAGACACGAAGACTGGGCCTCCGAAAGCCTGCCCTTGTGCAGGGAGGAGGCCTGCCGAGCTGCAGGGGCGAGAGGCACCTGCCCCAAACAGGGCAGGAAAACACGGGCTTGTGGACAAATGTGTCCACAAATGTGTCATGCAGGCTTAGACCAGGAAATCTCCCGGTCAGAAAAGCGCCCAAGTGAGGAGCACCCCTCTCCTTTTACTGTCCCCCCCTTTCTCTCGACCCCTTTTCCTACACATGCTCCATGTGTTTGGAACCGTGTTTGAATCTTGCCCACACATCTGCAGCAGCCTCCGTGCTCTGGGCTAACATCTTTGGCACAAATAATTTTGAGCCTGGTGTATCCAAATGAGCTATAGAGAACTCCTTTGCACCCGGATCTTCTGAGGTCAGCATGGCGTGGTGCTAATGGTGGTGACTCACCTGGGCACCGTCAGACACAACCCTGGCCTGTCCCAGCCCCCGGAAGCTGCCAGGGTGGCCCATTTGTCTCTGGACTTGAAGCTCTGGGGGCTGAGGGCTCGAAGCTGGTGGTCCCAGGCAAATGCGTCTCCCTGCCCGGTCTGGGTGACCAATGAGTGTCCTTTCTCTCTGGAATTTGCTGAGGGAACACCTGATGGCCACAGCCACCAGCAAACACCACTGTTGGCACCCACCATCCTGTGCACGTCCACTTGTGGCTGGTCACCTACGGGGAGGTCAAGTGAGATAGGAGGGGGAGTGGGTGGCCCCTGAGCCCGGCCCCGTGACACAGCTGGAGCTTGTTCACTTCAGTGAGCTGTGTGCACTGCCAGTCCGAGAGGGACAGGGACAGCCGCCTGGCTTCTGCAAGTTTCTCCTCGACGGAGGCCTCCAACCTTCAGACAGACACCATGGGGCCCGAGGTGTCCCCAGGGAGGTGGCTGGGCAGGGCAGGAGCACAGAGAGGGTAGGGGGTGGTGCTTACACGCCCAGGACACCTCTGCTCTCAGACAGCAGAAGAGGGCAGCCCCTGCTGGGGGGCAGCCGCCCCCCACTTTTTCTGGGTTTTCTCAGCCAGAACTTCCAGTGCAATGGGTGCCGACCCCCTCACACCCCCAGGACCAGCTTTGTCACCTGCCCTTGCCCCTGCCCGTGTGTGTGTGTGTGTGTGTGTGTGTGTGTGTGTGTGTGAGGTCCCACGGCCCTGCGCTTGACCCCCAGAGTCCCTTGCGGGGGGGTTCCATGGGCCTGGGGCGGCCTCGGAGGAGGATTCTGTGTCTCTGCATCCCTGGCGGCAGGGCGCAGTGCCCTGCAGTAGCTGGCGGGGGGAAATGAGGTGGGGGCGCCACTCGACGGGGGACGCAGGAGGGTGCCCGTTTTGGTCCCGTGCGCAGGGCTCCTGGGACACCGTCCAGTGCTGACTCAGGGCCCGTTCCCCGGCTCTCTTCTCCCACCCCCGCCAACTGCCCCAGAGCTGGCTGGCCCTGCCTGCTGGGCTCTCCCGGCCTCCTTGCGCAGGGGCACTTGGAACAGAAGCTGCTGCAGGCCCTCCCCCACCCGCCCGGGCCGAGTCAGCAGTGCTGGCGGCTGCGGGGCTGCAGCGGCGGCGGCGATGCGGGGCCCCTGCACCACTGCCCGCCCGGCGCGCTCTGCCCGCGCTCGCGTCCCGACGGCCACCGCCTGGCGGCTGCGCGAAGCCCGCGCCGACACCGGACCGCAGGCGCGGCGCTGATTGGTGCAGCGAGTGAGTCCCCGGCTTTATTTAGACCACCTTGTCCTGACAACCCGACTTCCTGGCCGCGGAGGGCTGGGGGCAGGAGGCAGCCGCCCCGTGGGAAGGAGGACGGACGGCGCGCTCTGCCCCTGCTGCCTGCAGCGGCCGGCGGCGCACAGCCTGGGACCGATGCGCTCTCAGACGCTGCCCGCCGAGCCTCACCAGGCGTGGGCGTGCTTTGGGGAAACTCCGTGGACCGAGGAGAAGGACCCTCCGAGGGATTTTAGGAAGGCTGGGACAGGAGTCCCGCAAGCTGTGCCCTGCCTTGGCTTTGCTTCATCGGCTGTGAACCGTGGACACCAATTCGGAAGAGGAGGCAGCCTTCCTGGCTGGGGGGTAAGAGGGGACCCCCGCCCCGGGCATCCTCCCGCACAACCCCAGAGGGACCCTCTGGGACTCTGAGCTGAATGCACCCATGTGGGGTGTCTTGGACTCTCCCCCAGCAGCAGGAGCTCCCCGGTGCTGGGGCTAGGGTTCCCCCCAGGTCTGTAGTGGGCTCCGTCTGGAAGGTCGAACTTGGACGTGGAGGAAGTCCAGCTTCCCCTGCAGAGGGAAACCGAGTCAGCAAACGTGGGTGGGGTCCAGCGGCCGCCTGTCCTGTGGGTGATGTGATGGGCTTAGGTGGCCCCCCAGGAGGGCTGGACAGCACCCTCTGCCCAGAATAGCAGCCGCTGTGCCAGTCTGTGTGTATGCCAGCAGTGAATTCCCGGGAGCCCACTGTTGGCCAAAGCCCCGTCTCTGGCACGGTGGGCACTGTTGTCATGCTGCACACATGATGGACCGGCTGTGCTGGGGCCACCCCCAGTTAGGAGACAGGGGTGCCTCTCACTGTCCTGGGCCCTGAACTTCGGCTGGAGGGGTCCCCGCCCTGGTGGCCGCTTTTTCCTGACCCTAGGCTGCAGGCTGAGCGGCTCCACCTTGGAGCCTGCCCTTGGAGCCTGCATTGCGCTGGGAGGGGGAGGGGGCCGAGGGGAGGGGCGGGCAGGTGACAGCAGGGGTAGTGGGGCCTGCAGACCCTGTGCCGTGCTGATGTCATCAGTCTGGATGACTTCCTGATGCCAGGAACCCTCAGCCTGGTACGGCACGGTACTGCGGCTGCCAGTCTCCCTGCCAAGGACGCAGGAGAGGCAGCTCTCCAGGACACTGGCTGTACCCTGCAGGCAGAGCCCACTGGCCAGCAGAGTTCCCACGGCTCCGCCAGGGACGTGAGAACAGGCCCAGCTTTCGTGAGGCCCTGGGTGCTGCTGGGGCATCTAGCAGAGCTGGGAAGAAAGGGAGTGCCAGAGAGGCGGCCGGGGGAGCCCAGGGACAGGCGCCGAGGAGCTGGCAGGACCCCAGGGCTCCACAGCAGGGCCTGGGCCCTGGCACTCCGCATGAGCATCTCAGCTTTGCACCTGGTCAAGAGTCAGCTGTTCCTCTCCTGGTCTCATTCCCCGCAGATGCCATGAAGGGTCAGACCCGTCTTTCCTCTCCTGCACTTCACCTCTGACCCTGGCCGCCCCAAGCATGGGGACCGAGCAGCTACAGTGGGAAGATGTCCTGAAGCCGTGTGGTCCAGCTCTGGATCAGAGATAAAGACACCAGGGCACAAGGATCCAACAACTTCCCCCAAGGACACGGGGATCTCAGGGCGGGCCTGGGACTCCCCAGGATGTGTTCCGACTTGGCTGCAGAGTGAGGATCAGGTCACCAGCGCTGGACCCAGCAGGAGCAAGGTAAGGGGATCAGGGATGCCGAGGGGTCACAAACCTGGGGCTCTAAGAGCCATGGGCAAAACTAACACGCGGCAGCGCTGCTGGGAACTGAATGCTGCATCAGAGATGTCGACGGCACCTCTGCTTTATGGCTGTCCCTGGACAAACGCCAGGGGGAGAAAAGACCAGACCCCAGCCCGGTCCAGTTCTGCGCCTCTCAGTTCCGGGAAACTGCAGCCCCTGGAGTCTGGCTGTCCAGTGATCCGTGCTGTAATTCAGGATTCTTCCAGCAAAGGGCGCCCGAGGACGCGGGAAGGAAATCTTGCCCGGGCTATAGGACAAGGCAGTGGAGGAGTTTTCGGTTGTATTGGCCCCGTTGTTCAGGGCTTTGTTTCTCCTGAAAACCCAGAAACTCCCTCTGCCACTCAGCAGCACCTGCGTCATCTCTCCCGGGCTCTCCCACACCTCATTTTCACAGCGCAGCGGCTTTCCTGGTTGGTGCTCGGTTCTTTTTTAATTATTTATTTGAAAGGCAGAGTTACAGAGAGAGAGAGAGGTCTTCCATTCGTTGGTTCACTCCCCAAATGGCTGCAACCACCAGGGCTGGACCAGGCTGAAGCCAGGAGCCAGGGACCCCATCAGGGTCTTCCACAGGGGTGCAGGGGCCCAAGCACCTGGGCCACCCTCCACTGCTTTCCCAGAAGCATCAGCAGGGAGCTGGGCTGGGACTGACTGGTGCCCATACAGGATGCCGGTGTCACAGGCTGAGACTTTACCCGCTGAACCACAGCACCAGCCTTTCCCCCATGAATTTTTTTAAAGAATTATTTATTTATTTGAGAGGCAGAGTTACAGACAGACAGAGGTCTTCCATCTGCTTGTTCACTCCCCAAATGCCACAATGGCCAGAGCTGGGCCAATCCAAAGTCAGGAGTCAGGAGCTTCTTCTGGGTCTCTCACATGGGTGCAGGGCCCAAGCACCTGGACCATCTTCCACTGCTTTCCCAGACCATTAGCAGGGAGCTGGATTGGAAGTGGAGCAGCCAGGACTCGAACCGGAATCCTTATTGGATGCTGGCCCCGCAAGCAGAGGCTTAGCCTACGATGCCACAGTGCCGGCCCCCTTCATGAATTTTTTTTTTTTTTTTGACAGGTAGAGTGGACAGTGAGAGAGAGAGACAGAGAGAAAGGTCTTCCTTTGCCGTTGGTTCACCCTCCAATGGCCGCCGTGGCTGGCGCACTGCAGCTGGTGCACCGTGCTCATCTGATGGCAGGAGCCAGGAGCCAGGTGCTTCTCCTGGTCTCCCATGGGGTGCAGGGCCCAAGCACCCGGGCCATCCTCCACTGCACTCCCGGGCCACAGCAGAGGGCTGGCCTGGAAGAGGGGCAACCGGGACAGAATCCAGTGCCACGACCAGGACTAGAACCCGGTGTGCCGGCGCCGCAAGGCGGAGGATTAGCCTGTTGAGCCACGGCGCCGGCCACCCCTTCATGAATTTTTAAAAGCCCCCCATTTGGATGGATCTCAAAATTTTCTTATAGCAAAATAGGGGAGAGGCAGGGCCTGGTATTTCTCATTAAAAAATCAAGTCCCGGAAAAAAAAAAGGCATCTTTAATTCCATTTTCCATGAACTTTTTGAAGTGCCTTTATACATGTTCCAAATAATAATGTTTAATTATTTATTTTATTTATTTGAAAAAGAGAGGGAGATCGCTCATTTGCTGCTTCACTCTCCAAATGCCTGAAGCACCTGGGGCCTGGCCAGGTTGAACTCAGTTCCTGACTCCTGAGTGGGGGGCAGGGACCCAGCACTTGGCCATCACCTGCTGCCTCCCAGAGCTGCTCTCGTGGAGCTGGGACCCACACCTTGGCACCCTGATATAGGATGTGGGCACTTTAAACCACCGTGCCGAACATCTGTCCTCCGCCAAAAAAGAAAAATTCCTGATAATACCTCTCCTTTGTTTCAGGATTTATTTATTTATTTGAAAGTCAGAGTTACACAGAGAGAGGAGAGGCAGAGAGAGAGAGAGAGGTCTTCCATACAATGGTTCACTCCACTGTTGGCCTAGATGGCTAGAGCTGTGACTATCTGAAGCCAGAAGCCAGGAGATTCCTCCAGGTCTCCCACGCGGGTGCAGGGGCCCAAGGATATGGGCCATCTTCTACTGCTTTCCCAGGCCACAGCAGAGAGCTGGATCAGAAGTAGAGCAGCCGGGACTTGAACTTGTGCCCACATGGGATGCCGTTTTACCCACTACAGTGTCGGCCCCAGGATTTATTTATTTATTTGAGAGGCAGAATGTCAGAGGGAAGAGGGAGACATAGAAGGAGAGAGGAGAGAGAAGAGAGGAGAGAGGAGAGAGGAGAGAGAGAGAGAGAGAGACAGAGACAGAGACAGAGAGAGAGACAGAGAGAGACCTTCCATCTGCTGGTTCACTCCTCAAAGGCCACAGCAGCCAGGGATGGCCCACACTGAAGCCAGGAGCCTGGCACTCCACTTGGGTCTCCCACTTGGATGGCAGGGGCACAAGCCCTTGGGACAGTCTTCTGTCTCCCCAAGCGTGAGAGCAGGAAGCGGGATTGGAAGCAGAGCAGCCAGGACTTGAGCTGGCAGCTCTGATGTGGGATCCCGGCACCCCAAGGGGTAGCTTAGCTGGCTGCCTCGATCGTTTAGTTCAATGCAACTAGAATGTGGGGTTCCCACTGGCCCCCAAAGAGAATCAGGGCTGTGAGGATACACACAGAGTGTCAGATGCGTCCACCTTCCAGAATCCACGGCGTTTCAGCCTCTGACAGCAGGGTGCAAAGCATCGAGCAATGAGGGCCCAGGGCCCAGCGGCAGGGCTGACCCTCAGCCTCTGCCTTTTCCTCCCTTCTCTTTGTCCCAAGTCCTGGTGAAGAACGGAAGCTGGACGTTGTGTCCAGCATCATTCCCAGTAAACTGCGCAGTTCTATTGTATTTGGGGTGCGTGTGTGAGAGAGAGAAGCATTCTAATTTCTAAACTGAGATGTGTAAAGCCCAGGTTTGTTTAAAGCCTGCGTGTTTCTAGTGCTGTCTTGGCATCCTTCCTTTTGTGACACCCCAGGTCCCCTGAGACGTGGCAGTGGCCCGGGTGTCTCACGTCCCAGAGAGACCCTGGCTGCCCGCATGAGGCCCCGCCCTCTGCGGCCCAGGCCACCTTGCCTCCCAGCCTGAAACCTCGGCTTCCCCCTGGGTGATTTCACAGCAGGGAGCGGGTCCTTTTTTGTTTCAAGTGCTCATTTAGCTTTGTAGGCCTAAGGTAGGGCCGGCTCAGGGTAAAACTGAGGTGGGCGGAGCCTTCCTTGAGCCCCGCCCCCCCAGGCCCCCAGGAGCCAGGCTCGCGCTGCAACCTGCCGCTCTCTATTCCGCCTTGGGAGGGCACAGTCTGCTGGGCATGGCAGTGTCCATGGTCCCTGCTAACGTGCAGGGCCCCAGGCCTCACCCAGGCACTGCGGGCGTGGCCTTTACTCCAGGGCAGGCGTTGGCACGAGGCCAGGCAGTCTGCACACCGCCTCGCGGTGGCCCCGGTCCTGCACTGGGTTCGGCTTCCACACCGCTTCGCCGTTTTGCTTCTTCAGCTCCCCTCAGTTGCATGGCAGCTGGCATCCCAAGGCACGTGGGAGGGATGGACGGCTCCAGCCACAAAGCCCTGTGTGTCCCCTGTGTCCCTCCAGCCAGGAATCAGTGGCTGCAGGTACACACGGGGCGGGATGGAGGCCTGGCGCTGACGAGGCAGGTGGAGGAGCAGGCATCGCGATGGACAGGTCATTGTGTGTGTTCAAGTCCACGTGCATTCCCCTCCCCCCAGCTCTCTGCCTCTCTGCCGTCCTGTGGATGTAGCCCAGACAGCCGGCCCCTTCCACCCTGCGCCTCTGACATTGGCTCAGCCTCATTCCCTCAGCACCCACGGCTCCCAGACTTGAGCCCTGCATGGCGTCCTACGCACCCACCGGTGCCTGGATGACCCCTGTTCTATCCAGCAGTCTGCATTCCCTGGTGGCCAGGCTGGGCTTCCTTCTCCTGGGTGTGTGTCTCCTCTGACTAAGCAATAGTGGCTCTCTGTGAGCAAGGGAGTTCCCGACTAGGAGAGAATTGTCCCTTTCCCCCTCCACCGCGCTGTGGCTGCAGGAAACGAGAATCGGAAGCAGGGACCTCTGTACGCCCCAAGGACCACTGCTGTTCCTCTGGGGACCCAGCATGGAGCCTGCTCGTTCCAGCCTCTGCTTCTCCCTTGCTGTTGCTGCTGCCAGCAGCGGAGACCCAGGAGGGCGGAGGGCGGAGGGCGGAGGGCGCGCCCCTGTGTCGGCAGGAGGGCGGAGGGCGGGCCCCTGTGTCGTGCCTCAGTTGCTGTGGTTCCTTTGGCCCCAGGGAGAGGGAAAAGACTTCCTGGAAAGCGTAGGCTGCGTAGGAACAAGAGGCCAACATTGTGGCCGCGGAGCGGGTAGAGCAGACTGGGCCCGGGGCTCGGCCACTGTCTGGTGTTTGACCTCAGCACCTGGGCCATTTGCGATTCTATGACACATGCAGGAGCCCGGGGGTGGGTGTTGGCTCTTGGAGTCTGGGGGTCCAGCGAGGGGCCATGGCCGCAGGTGCTGATTTCGGAGCGGTCAGTGTGTAAGTGGCACAGATGTGGTCACATCGAGTCCAGAGGGTTTTTTGCTCCAGTGTAGCCTGACAACAGCCCGAGCTACAAGCCGAAAGGGATCGGCCAAGCCAGGAGCAGGAAGGCCAGGCTCCCTGAGCAACAGAAAGTGATGGGTTTTGTAGACTTTGCTTTTAGGAGAGTCACACAGACTCACCGTGTTCCAGGGAAGTTTCTGGAAGAGTTGTGCATATTTAAAAGGGAGCATGCCCATGAAGTTATCCCATGGTTACAAGCATTCTGGGCCCACTTGGGGGTGATTTGGCACTCGCACATGGGGTGTTGGCTTCCTGGGTCAGAAGGTGACGGTCACAGCTTCTGTGCAGGCTCCTGGGACTGGTCACAGCTGGACCGGGACTGGCAGCCCCCTGCTGAGCAGAGTCAGCTGCTGTGCTGTGTCAGGGGGCTGCAGACAGCAGCTCCCTCCCCCTCCACTCCAGCCCCACGGGGAGTCTAGTCTAGTCTTCCTTCCTCTGGCCCACGGTTCTTACTCCCCATGGGGCAGACAGTGCTTTCAGCCTTGAACTTGGCCTGACTCAGAGCCGCTGTGGCCTCCCAACTGCAGGACTCCTTTAGTCCGGTCAGCCCTGATCTTCTCGTGCATGACGGGTCCCTAGACTTATGGATGGGGCAAGGACCTCCAACAGGTGCACAGTAAGATGGGGTGGAGGCACATCCCACCACGGGAAGGGGCCGTTTGCTTGGAGGGAAGCACCTCGGAAGCCTGAGTTCTCTTTGGCTTTATGATGTGGATGGACTCGAGTCAAGGGTGGGGGGTGCGGCTCCGTGGGGGACCCTTTGCGAGGAGGGGGGCAGGGTAGATGAGCGAGAGCACCGGACCGAGGGGCCACTGCTGGTTTGTCCGTCTCAGCGAGTGTTTCCACAGCACTTACTGCGCGCTCAGCTGTTTTAGATGCTGAGTCAGCAACCAGCACAAACTAGGTGCTGCCCGCACGGAGCTTCCACGCTGTGGTTGTCAGGGGGACGCACGGACAGACCCGAAAGCAAGTAGGAGGATGGGGCATGGTGTGGAAGGCCTTGTCCATCGGTGATGTTCGGTCACAGACGGGGAGGAAGCCGGGGGCCGGCGCTCTGGGTGTCTGCAGGAGCAGCTGTCCAGACAGGGACAACAGCAGGTGAAAAGGCCCTGCGGTGGGATGGCGCCTGGTGCATCCCGGGCTCAGCAAAGAGGCTGGAACAGAGAGCGGAGAGAGACATGGGGCTGGGGGGCAGTGGGGAGCCAGATCCTTGGAGCTGTCAGGCCACGGAAGGGACTTTGGCTTTGACTCTGAGAGCTAGGAGGCGTGCAGGGTTTGAGTGGCGCAGTGCTGTGACTGGCTTCACTCCACATCCATGGATCCAGCGCTATGCACAGAACAGACTTCGCCAAGTGAGGATGCTGTGACGGTTGTCCAAGCGGGAGCAGGGTAGCGGCTGGGCAGGAGCAGAGGCAGGACACCCCCACAGCCTTCCCGAGCCTGGGGAGGGGTATGGCTGTGGGCGTGGACGTGGACGTGGTCGGGGAGCAGACGCACTGGCGGCCATGAGTCTGGGTGAAGTCACCCAGGGAGGTGGGGGGAGAGTGAGCGGAGGAGGGGTCTGCAGGCCAAGGCCTGGGGTCCTGCAGCCCAGTGGGAGGGGCCGGGGAGGAACCAGCAGAGGCGACTGAGGAGCAACTGGAGAAGTGGCTGAGAACTAAGAGGAGGCGGAGGTCCAGGGATCAGGGAGGGCGTCCAGTGAGGCCGATGTGGTGACCATCGCCCACCACATCTGGGAACACGCAGGCCCCTGGTGACCTTGCCAAGTTCAAGTAGGGCAGTGGCCAGTATCAGGCAGCGCTGCCTCCTTAGACCCAGCAGGCAGGAATGGGAAGACTCAGGACAGGCGGCCGGCAGGGCCTGCGAAGCCAGCCCTTCTACCCGAGTGTCAGTGGCTGCCCATCGTGGTGTTCGCCGTGGTAGCAGAGCCAGCCTCCAGGCCCTCGGGCCTCGCAAGGTCCTTCGCGGGTGGCAGGTGCAGAACAGTGTTGGGGCCCCTTTCTCTGGATGCCCCTCAGCCTCGCAGCGGCCACAGCCCAGGCGCGATCTCTCTGAGCTCCGGCTGCATTCCAGGGAGACTTTGAGAGCTGCGTTGTGCAGCTCAGCAGCCACAGCCCCATGGGCTCAAACAACAACGGACTGAATTTTTAACTTTTGGATCCATGTGAACGGTTCCATGTGGCTAGTCGCAAAGGCACAGGGCATCCCCACCTCAGACGGAGCTTTGCCAGATGACACCTCAATATTTTAAACTCAGTTGGGAGGGCGGGGGCAGGGAGGAGACAGGGAATCTTCTAAAATTGTAAGAATTTTGCGCAATGTGGGTTGCTTTTCATTTTCCCCTGGAAAAGGGCGAACTAGCTTTCTTCAGATTCCCGAAGGGTTATGGGACGCAAGAAGGGTTCAGAACGGGTAACAGACATAGTGGTGTGCTGTGTATACCGCGGTGCATGCTATGTGCACGCGTATAGCATGCGAGCTTAATACTTTGTCGTGTGTGCTGTGTAGCACCTGCAGAAGAGAGCTTACCTTTCACTTAACAAGAGGTCCCTCTGACCCCAAGCTTTCGCCATGAAAGGACCACGAGGGATGCCGGGAAGGTGACTGGAGACAGGCACGGGGCACTGAGGCTTGGGGCGGGGGAGGGTTGGATCCCAGACCTTGCAACCCTCCGGCTGGTTCTAGACCTGGGACCCAGGGCAGCTACAGCGGGTGCAGGGGTGCATGCTGATGGCTGGTTGGCCTGACCGTGGAGCAGATCCTGGGGCTCACAGGGGTCCATTGTCTAAGGCTCCGTGCCTTTGGCCACAGGACAGGGCACAATAAGGTCTTGGCTTACCATGAGGTTTAAACAGGGTGAGAGCTGCAAAGCCCTTAGGCCTGGTCAGAGGAAATGCAAGCGTGTTTGTTGAATGATCCAGCACAGCACGTAGACTGTCAGTAACTGTGTCCCTCAAAAGCTCTGCTGGGGAGCAATAGGGCTGGACCCTAGAGGCTCAGCCTCGGCCAGAGGGAGAGCCCGCAGTCTGGCTGACCTGACCATCCCTGCACTTTTTTTTTTTTTTGACAGGCAGAGTGGACAGTGAGAGAGAGAGACAGAGAGAAAGGTCTTCCTTTGCCATTGGTTCACCCTCTAATAGCCACCGTGGCTGGCGCACCGCGCTGATCTGATGGCAGGAGCCAGGTGCTTCTCCTGGTCTCCCATGGGGTGCAGGGCCCAAGCACTTGGGCCATCCTCCACTGCACTCCCTAGCCACAGCAGAGAGCTGGCCTGGAAGAGGGGCAACCGGGACAGAATCCGGCGCCCCGACCGGGACTAGAACCTGGTGTGCTGGAGCCGCTAGGCGGAGGATTAGCCTATTGAGCCGTGGCGCCGGCCCATCCCTGCGCTTTTTAAGGGGACAGTGGGGAGCTCCAGTTCAGTAGCCCTTGGGTGAGTGGGAGCCATTGGGATTGCTTTGGGGAGGAGGGGATTCTTGGGAGGGGACAATGTCCTTCCCACAGTCCTTAGCGCTGGAGCTGGGAGTTGTCTCCACGCAACGGCCCTACTTCCGACTGAAGCTGGAGATATGGGATGGAGCAGTTTTGTGTGGTTATGAACGCGTAGGCATCGAGCAGGCCCGGGCACATCTCAGTTCCTTGCACAGGAGGTCAGGGAGTTTCCATGAGACACAGTGAGAATGGAGGGGTGTCCCCCATGCCTGCACCTTGGTCATGTGGTGCCCTGTGTGTCTGGTGCAGTGGCCGATTGCCATGCCTTTGGGGTGCAGTAACTCGGCATCCAGGCCTGTGCCGACGAGCTCTATAACCTAAGTCAATTTGAGGCTCAGTTTACCATCTGATGGATGGGTGTTTGCCAGAGCTGCCAGAGGATGAGACGGTCGGTAATACACATGAGTGTGCAACATTTATATCACCTACAGATAGTAGCTAGGTAATATATACGGACGTGTAGGTTATGTATCTGTTAACTAACTGATCGCTAAGTATCTCTGCTCAATTTGGAAAAGGGTTGGTTGGAGGCAAAAGTAAGAGAGTGACTTTAGGGGCTGGAGAATGACCCAAAGGCGACGTTGGGTTAAAATACACAGCCATCATAGCCCTGAGCAAACGCATACAGTCATTCTCCCCTCTGCACAGTGTTTTGACTTCTGGCACTCATTTGCTGGTTTTAATCCGGGAGTGAACGCTTGACCAACCCAAGTCCAACTGGGATTCAGAGATGATGGGGCCTTCAAAGCACGAGTGAGCTGGGCTTCCCAGAGCTCCTTCCACATACGTGTGCCACATGCACACACGCATGACCTCGCCTGGCCGTCACCCCACCAAGTGATTGGCTGCTGTCAGGGCTTCAGTGAACACGCCCTGACTCCCCCAGACCTCTGTCTTCTCCAGCGTCTGGGTCCCCGCCCTGTGCACCTGCTGTCCTGCTTGCAGAGGGAAAGAGAGAGAGTGCCTGGGCCTCTTGCCCGTGCGCCTCTGCTGCCACCACAGCCAGGGCCCAGCAGGGACAGGCTGCAGCCACGGGGCGCCTGACCTCCCTGCTACACGCCATGAAGATGGGATGGTTGAAGTTAGGGGCTCCTGGGCAACCAAGTGGGTCCACGCACATCTGTGTAAGCACATAAGGAGGAATGGGGCTCACCCCCCAATTTTTTTGGCCAACACTGTGGCATAGAGGGTGAGGCCGCTGCCTGCAGTACCGGCATTCCATATGGGCACCAGTTCGAGTTCCAGCTGCTCCACTTCCGATCCAGCTCTCTGCCATGGCCTGGGAAAGCAGTAGAAGGTGGCCCAAGTGTTTGGGCTCCTGCTACCCATGGGGGAGACCTGGAGGAAGCTCCTGGCTCCTGGCTTCGGATTGACATAGCTCCGGCAGTTGCAGCCAATTGGGGAGTGAACCAGTGGATGGAAGACCTCTCTCTCTGTCTCTCTCTCTGCCTCTCCTTTCTCTGTGTAACCTTTCAGGTAAATGGATAAATCTTTTTTTTTTTAAAGGGGGGGAATGAGGGCTTACCCCCAACTTTTTTAAGGTCTATTTATTTATTTATTAGAAAGTCAAAGTTACAGAGAGGAAGGGAGGTAGGGAGGGAGAGAGAGAGAGAGATCTTCCATTCACTGGCTCACTCCCCAGATGACCACAATGCCAGGGTTGGGCCAGGATGAAGCCATGAGCCAAGAGCTTCATTTGGGTCCCACACATGGGTAGCAGGGGCCCGAGCACGTGGGCCATCCTCTGCTGCTTTTCCCAGGCTCGTTAGCAGGGAGCGGCAGAGACAGGAACCGGCGCTCACCGGATGCCAGCATTGCAGGCAGCAGCTTTACCTGCTTCATCACAGCACCAGCCCCCACCTTGCCCTGCACCTCTTTAAAACTGAGACCCACCTACCCCAAGTCTCACTGTCGTACAGTGCGCAGCCTTCAGCAGACTGTAGGACGTCGCAGCGCTGGGCAGCCAACACCACTGTGCAGCTCAGGGACGTTTCCATCCTCCTTTTAAATTCTCGCTTTTGGACACGATGGAGACCCCAGTCCTGGGTTCCTGGCTGGGCTTTCTCATGGATTCGGACCTGGAGGTTTCTCAAACACTTCACTGCGTTCGTTTTTCTTGTTGGGGGCGGGAGGCCAAGCAGGCACCAACCAGCTCTGGGCCTCTATGGTTAAGCTCAGTGCCCGAAGGCTTTCTGGAGGATGTGGGCGCTCTCCATGCTACTTCTGCAGCTCCCTTTCCCCAAACACAGCTCTAGCTCTCAGGTGAGGGGTGTGAGTGGAGGCGGGTGGACCTCAGACGCTGGGTGGCCCCAGAGTCCTCACACCTGGCCAAGCTAGGGCGCGACAGACCCGCACAGTTGGACAGACCTTTGCGAACCAGTCCTTGTTCACACAGACACCCTTAAAGAAAGAGGAACAGCAAATAAGGCCTGGACCTGGTGTGACCTTTCTGGAGGGAGCTGCAGTCAAGAACTGGCTTATGTCCATCTCCAAAGTGTGTTGATTTGACTGCTAACTGCTTGGGTCAAGGCAAGTGTTAGACGTTCTGAAGAAGAGCAAGGAGGGGCGCTCCGGGGAAGTGGTCACAGGTGTGCACCTGCCCAGGCAAGGAACCAGCGCTTCCTTAAAGCCTGGCACCCGGTAGCTGCTCCACTCTGGTGAGCAACTCCGGCACCGGATGCTGTGTGGTGCTGTCCACTCACTCAGTCCACAGTATTGTGGCATCCCTACTACGCACCTGATGCTGTCTGATACACAAGGACGCAGCTCAGAGAAGCTAAACAGTTCGCTAAGCTGAGGCGAGACAGCAGCGGGGGCTTGGCAGTGTGACGGCATGGGTCTGGTGCTGGGGCTGCCTGTCCTCCCTGGGATGCTAGCCAAGTTTCACCTTTCCGTCCTCAAGTTCCTCACCTGTAAATGGGGCAGTGCGAGTGCTGATCTGAAAGGCTTGTTTGAAGACAGGATGAGATTCTCTGAGGGAGGGTTAGGGTGATGTGTGGCATGCTGAGATCCCTTGGAGCGTGAGGCTATTACAGGCTGAGCTCCCCCGATCCAAAACGCTGAAATGCTCCAAAATGCAAAATGTCTTGAGCACCAACATGGTGTCATAAGTGGAAGATTCCACACCTGACCTCATGGGACATGTCACACTTGAAAGGCAGGTGCACTAAAAATACTGCACAAAATTACCTTCGGGCTCTGTGTATAAGGCACGGATGGGAAGTGCTGGGATTTTGCGTTTAGAATCAATCCCACCCCCAAGGTATCTCTTTATGTTTGCGAACATTCCAAAATCTGAAATCCAAAGCATTTCTGGTTGCAAGCATTTCGGGTAAGGGATCTGCCCACCAGGGTTGGAACCCACTTCCACAAGAGCAGAGAGGTTTTGCCTGCTTGCGGGTGCTCTGTCCGTGTGGCGGGCACCTGGGGTGACGGTGGCCTTGGAGGGAGGCAGGGCGCTGCAGGGCTGAGGAAGGGCTGAGCCTTCTCACCTGAGGCTGGCTCACTGCTTCAGGACTCTCCTACAATCCTTGCAGCCTTATGGACACCGTGGGCTCCGCACATGCTCATCTCTGCCCGCTCTGGGCGTCTCATCCGTGGAAAGGGGCAGCTCCTACCTGGCTTCTGGTTCCCTCCAGTGCGCCCGAACATGCGAGCAACCCCAGCCGGCACTCGCCTTCCTGCCGTCGCTCGAGCTCTGCCCTGCAGTTGGTGCACACGGAGGCGATGCGGCCGCGCGGCGGGGACCGGCGCCAGTGAGTGTGCGTGCAAGCGCGCGCGTCTGCTTCGGATGAAGCAGCTTCTGTCCTGGAACAAACCCGGGTTAGAAACGCGCAGGGGGCTCAGGGCGTCTCTGCGCGCTTCAGACCTGAGCGCCAGGGGCCCAAAGGCGGCTTGTCCTGGAATGGGCCCGGGTGGGCGTCGGCTCCAACGGGGTGGATCCGCAATGGCTGAGGGCGGCGTGGTGAGTGGGAACCCTCTTCCCGGGGCGGGGGGTCTTCAGGGCAGCCCCCAGACAGACCGCCGCGCGCCCGGGACAGCCTGCGCACAGCGAGAAACACGAGGCGCGCGCCGCTCCGCCTGCCCCAGCTCCTCCCTGCAGCTCCGTGCTCTGGACCCGTGTCCGAGTTTGCGTCCCCGGACCTTTAAGGCCGGTGCCAGGGCTGCGCCCCGCACCCTCCGCTGCGCCCCGCCCCGCGCAGGGTCCCCCGCCCTGAGCGCCCGGCTCCGGAGCGCTGAGCGCCGATCCTGTCCGCAGCTGAGCTCCGCGCCCCACGACGCGCGGAGGGCCGGGCCACCCCAGCTTCGCCAGGACTTGGGAGCGCGGTGAGTGGGGGCGGGGCGCAGGGGCGGAGGGCGGTGGCCGCGGCGGGGTGCCGGTTCCTGGCACTGGAAGTCCTTCCCGTTCCCCTGAATCCGGGGCTGTGCGCGGGACCTCTGAGCTCTTACTGCGCCGGGACGTGGGCCGCTTCTCCCCGGATCCCGGGAGAGGTCCGTGGGCCGGGCGACGCGGCGAGCGTCCCCGAGGACCTGCCTGCTCTTGGGCAGCTCCTTTTCGGGGTGGAAGGGGCGCGAGGCTGGGGAGCCCAGGACGTCTGCCCCGGAGGTGAACTTGGCCCTCTGGCCTTGGGAGAAACGACCCCGCAGGCAGCGGAGGGGGACCCAGGGCCCGGCGGGACGGAACCGGCCTTGCGCCCCGGCTCTGGGCGACTCGCAGGCCCCGCACTTCCACCGACGTGACCCCAGCGCCCGCCGCGCAGGGGCGGGATCCCGCGCGAGCCGGCACCGCCCCCGCCGCCCTGCCTTCTCCCCACCTGGGCCCTTTGGCTTCCCAGGTGGAGCAGATGCCGGCGCCCCGTCTGTCTGGGGCGAGCCCAGCTCCGCGGATCCAGGGCTGGGGAGGCGCGGGTGCCGCCCCGGGCCGGGTGCTGCTGGCTGGAGGGAGCCCGCGGCCGCGGGCCGTGCCTGGACTTGCCTGGGCTTGTTCCGAGCCGGCTGCTCCCCTCGGTGACCAGAGAGATCGGGGCCCTCGGAGCCGCGGCGAGCGTGGGAGCCATGCCCGGAGGCAGGAGCGGCCGGGGAGCCCGCGCGACCTGCTCGCGCCGTCCGCGATGAGCTCAGGTAACCCCGCGCGTCTCGGTCTGGGTGAAAGTTTGGCAGGATGGAGGCTGGGCGAGAGCGGCAGTGGTGAGGGACACCCGGCCCCCTGCCGTGGCCGCCGTGGCCCCGCGATTTTCCAGGAAGCAATAGAATGCCCTTTAAGTTCCTAGTCTCCGGGGAGCAGGGGGTTCCTCCTTTCTCTCCGGTCTAGGCGTGGGGACATGCGGGCGCTGGCTTTCCCGCGCCACCTACCCCAGGCACGGGAGCAAACGCCCCCATCTCCCCGGGGTCCTGGCACTGGGGCATGGATCCCGGCCACCCGAGGTTGAGGTGGAAAAACTCTCAGGAGACATGGGAAGCGCCGTGGGCACTGTGGCAGTGTTGGGTGAGAGGTCGGGTTTCCTGTGCGCCAGAATTAGCAGGTGGACAGGAGCGCCCCCCGCCGGCCGCTGCCCGCAGCATGGTCCCGCGGCCAGGCTGGGTGGAGACTGCCAGAGACTGCCTCATCGCCTAGGTGGGGAGGGTGTGGCTGGTGGCACTGATTAGCAGCGCCCCCGCCTCCCCGGGCCCAGGACCCGGAACGTGCACGCTGTGACCATCCACTCGGCTCCTGAACCGGGGAGTGCCTGGGCTTCCCGCCTCGGGGCCTGTGCTACTTTTTCAGTAGACGTCAAACGTCACAGCCTGGGTGCAGAATGTCCTGTTTTAAGTTATGAGGGTCCGGTTCTGCCCCTGCCCCCAGTTCTGAGATACTTAGAGATGCACGCCCCCCTCCCCCCAAGCCTGTGTGCTCTCCATCGTGAGCCAGTAGGGCTGAGTAGCAGTGAGTGGCCGGCCTGAGGCTGAGCGCAGGCGCCTGTGGTCGTCAGCATCCCGGTGTGTGTCTGCATCAGCGCGCACCCTGCACTTGTGCCAGTTGGTGGCCCATGTCCTGGGTGTCCCCAGCCCAAGGGCTGGCCAGGGGTTGCCCTGCTGGGCCCTGCCAGAGCCTCCCCAAGCTGACAGGCGGGGCAGACACAGCTCTGCACCCTCACTTCCTACTCTGAGCCCTTGGTATGCTGGCGCCCCCCTCCAGGCCACTGTCATCACAGCACCCAGGCAGCAGTCTCTGTTGAGGGTGTCACCTGTTGGAGTTGGGAGTTGGAGGATGCCAGGTGAGCCAGGTGATCAGATCAGTGCCCTAGAAAATCACCAGGCTGGGCCCAGTCCATGCGCTGCACAGTGAGTCACTGAATCCGGAGCGAAGGACAAAGCTTTCAGGCCGAGGGCTCAGTGTGTGCACAAGCCCAGTGTTGGGCAAGCTGGCGAGGCTGCAAGTGAACTTGCATGGCCCTCGGCCGTGAGGATCAGAGGGGTGCATTTGAGCCTCAAGTGTGCCCGGCTGGCAGGGCCTTCTTCCAAGAGTACACAAATCAGCGCTGCGGCTGCCACCGCCCGTGTGCGCCGTGTGTGTGTGAGAGCCGCCCAGGGTGCCGGGCGGGTCATTCCTGCACCTGGTACAGCTCACCGTTCTCCTTTTGTAAGGTGCCTCAGGACCCCACAGGGGCCCCGGGGTTCTGGCCTGGATGCAGGTTTAAGTTAAAGACCTCTCCTTCCAGCCGCATCTCTGTTACTGTCTGTGAACTTGGAAATGAGACTTAACCTTCCTGGCTGTGGGTCTATGCATTTAATGCATGTATATATTTAATGAATATATATATATATATATATATATATATATATATTCATTCTATTTCTAAGAAAGCCAGGGAGACAGAGAGGGAAAGAGAGAGAGATCTTCCCTTCTCTGGTTCACTCATTCCTCAAATGTCTACAAGAGCCAGAGCTGGGCCAGGTGAAAGCCAGGAGCTGGGAACGCCATGTGGGTCTCTGGCATGGGCGGCCGGGACCCCAGTACTTGGACCATCACCTGTTCCTACAGGGTGTGCATTAGCAGGAAGCGAGGACTGGAAGCAAAGTAGCTAGGATTAGAACCTCGGCACTCCAATATGGGGTGTGGTGTCCCAGGGGGCAAGTTAACTGCTGCGCCAAACGGCTGCTCCCGTGTCTATAAATCTGAGCTTCTGCAAGGACCCGCTGCGTTGAGGTGTGGTGTAGAGCCGCCAGCTGCTGTGGCCGCTCTCGGGCAGCAAAGCACGAAGTTCCCATCATTGCAATACTCTCCCTAAATCGGAAGAGCCCTCCTCCATGCCCCCTCAACCAGGGGGCTTCGGGGGTTTTTGGTTGGCTGCATTTTTGCATTGCAAATATCTCTCCCTTCCCCTTCCTAAAAATTGGTGCTTTCATTTTTTTAAAAAACTAACAAGTATTGCAAATATGCAAATAGAATAAAACGCCTTGGCTTGAGGCAAAAATGAAAAAAGACCTGTGAAGGGGTCCATTTTGACTGCGGCGTGCAGCCATTGGGGTGCACCCTGCTTAATGTCCCTGCTCGAACCCCCATGTGGGTTGGGGTAGCTGGGGCAGGCAGAGGGCACCTGCCTGGGAATGCTTGGGGGCAGCAGGTGGCCTCTGACTCTTCCCTCCAGCCCCCACCTCGCCTGGCACAGGGCTGGCAGCCCCAGCCACTTCCCATTGCTTCCCCTAGACAGAGGGTGCATCCTGGTTTAGGAGGCTGTGTAACACCTGTGCTAGGAATCAGCTCAGTGCGACAGGTTGGCAAGTACCCCCTCCCCCATCCCAGCATGGATTCTGAGCTGCTGTGTTCAGTTTCAACAACATGAATTTAAATGGAGCTCCAGTGACAATGGCTAAGCCTCTGGTCGCTGCACCAGCACAGAGGGGTGAAGGTGAGTGGCCCACACCACATGCTGGATGGGGGCCCCTCCTCCCCACAGCAGGTGGAAACCCTCTCCTGCAGCCCTGACTCCAAGAGAGCTGCTTCTTTTTTTTTTTTTTCTTTCAAAAATTTACTATTTATTTGTTTGGCAGAGTTAGGGGGAGAGAGAGAGAGAGAGAGCGCGCTTCCATCCACTGGGTCACTCCCCAAATGGCCGCACCGGCTAGAGCCGGGCCAGTTGGAAGCCAGGAGCGTCTTCCAGGTCTCCCGCGCAGGAGTGGTCTTCGGTGCTGCTGAGCATCTCTTGACACATTTTCCTAGCCTAGAATAAGCTGTTCCCATCCTGCCTCCATGCCAGCAGCACACAAGGATCACACGAGACGGCCACGTGTCCCCCTGGACCCCCGTCCCAGGCTCCAAACCACAGGTGCAAAGACAGGACGGGGACCAGCATGAATGCAGACAGCGAGCACACACTGCGCTGTTGCTGTCTGCCCAGCGCTGTGCAGTGCGACCTCACTGAACCCTTGGGGCAGCATGGTGCTGCTCCCATTTTCACGTGTGAGGAAGCAGAGGGTTTTACTGCACAGACCGGCTTGGGCGTGGTCAGGGCAGAACCCGGCGTGCGGTGTGACTCGGTCTGCGTCAGCACCACTTTGCTGCCTTCAAGGAGGAGGTAGCAGGCCTGGCCCTGTGGGGGACCTGAAGTGGGCATGGGGGCGCTTTGGGGACCACGAGCCCTGTAAGAGTTGGGGGCAGTGGCCGACACCCTCCTGACATCACGCTGTGCTAGTTTCTACCGCTGCCTGACAGGTGACCACGGACTCCGTGGCCTGGGAACACACCTGTGTTATCTCACAGCGTCTGTGCGTAGCCATCTGGGCGCAGTGTAGCTGGGTCCTGCACCAGGCTGTTATCAGGTTCACAGCCAGGCCTGGGGGTCATCTGGTGACTCACCAGGGAAGGGTCTCCTTGGGAATGCACTCAGGTGTTGGCGGGATTCATCTCTGTGGTCGGACCACTGAGGCCCGTGGCTTCTTGCTGGCTGATGGCCAGGGGCTGCTCTCAGCTCCAGAGCCCCCGCAGCCCCTGGCCCTGTAGCCCCACCCTGGGGTCCCCCACGACATGGCGGCTCACTTCTCTGCAGCCAGCAAAGGGAGCATCTCTAGTGGGAGTGTGAGAGCGAGAGGGGGTCTTAGGTGACACGAACCTGGGGTGGCATCCCCCGTCCTGGGCCACGTTCTGGGGGCTGGAAGTAGAGCGCTGGTTCCCTGCACTCACAGGGAGGCCCCCGTGGGGTCCGTCCCCAGACTCTGGTGCTCTGTGCGGCTCCTCTGTCCTTGTGCTTTCTTCCACGTCAGTGACTTCCAGCTCACAGGAAGAGTGAGGACGGTGGCGGCTGTACTGCGCGTTTGCTGATGCCCTGGGTGTGAGGACCTGCGGGGTCCTGCGCATGTCTGTGGCTGAATGGGCCTGGGGATTGTCTTTTAAGATTTATATTTATTTATTTATTTAACAGGAAGAGTAACAGTGAGAGGGAGAGACAGAGAGAGAGGTCTTCCATCTGCTAGTTCACTCCCCCAAATGGCCATAAAGGCCGGAGCTGGGTGGGTCCAAAGCCAGGAGCCAGGAACCAGGAGCTTCTTCCAGGTCTCCCCGAGGGTGCAGCGGCCCAAGAACCTGGGCCACCCTCTACTGCTTTCCCAGGTCATAGCAGAGAGCTGGATCGGAAGAGGAGCAGCCAGGACTAGAATGGTGCCCATACGGGATGCTGGTGCCGAAGTCAGAGGATTAACCCACTGCAGCACAGCGCCGGCCCTGGCCCCGGGGGTTTTATAAAAGACAGATTGGGTGAGGAAATCTTGAGGCAGAATCAGCAGAGGGAAGAGAGGGGCGGGTGAGGGTTTACACGTTCCATCAGAACTCTCAGATTCGTCCATCTCTTCGTTTATCCCTTCCTTCCTTCCTTCCTTCATTCATGTGTTCACATATCCAGTGCACTTAGTTGAATTCTTTTTGTGTTGTGTGCTCAGTGCAGTGCTGGGGGCTGACACAGACCTGGCTTATTCCTGCAATGTCCAGACAGAGATAATAGGAGAGGGTGGGACACCCTCCCCCTGGCTTCACCGCCTGGGGCGGGGGGTGGGGGACTGGAGACAAGCAGGGAACTGTGTGTGAGGACAGAGGTGGAGGGGGGCCAACATGGGGGCAGTCCTCAGCAGGAGACGCTTTGGGGTAGGAACACCTTCCCACTAGCGACGTGACAGGGAGCAGAGCGTTGCTTCCAGTGAGCGCTTCGTCTTTGGGACACAGGGTGTCTGGGGTGGGGCCACGGAACGCAGGGCAGCCTGACCCCCGGGAAGCCGTGTGTGTCCGGGCCAGCTGCAGACATACCGTTCTGCCCCAGATCTTCTCAGCGGACGTTTGTTCTTGGAACTCTTTCTAGAACAGAACTTGAGTTTCCCCTGCTTCGTAACTTCTTTTATATAAACATTTATTCATTTGAAAGTCAGAATTACAGAGGGAGAGCCAGAGAGAGAGAGAGAGGGGGAGAGAGAGATTATCCATCTGCTGGTTCACTCCCCAGATGGCTGCAATGGCCGGGCTGGGCCAGGCCAAAGCCAGGAGCTTCATCCAGGTCTCCCACATGGGTGGCAGGGGCCCAATACTTGGGCCATCTTCTACTGATTTTCCTAGGCCATGAGCAGAGAGCTGGTTCGGAAGTGGAGCATCTGGGACTTGAACCAGTGCCCATGAGGGATGCGGTTGTCACAGGTGGCGGCTTTACTCGCCATGCCACATCGCCAGCCACTGAGACACAATTTTACCTTCTGCTGAAGCAGATACTCCTGTGACGTGAGTCGCTGTGCCAGGGCCCCCGGCTCAGACCTCAGGGCTTTTCTGCAAGCGAGAGTGTTTCCTGGTAGCTCCACTTCTGCTGTCAGTCTCTGCCTCTCACTTTGTCCTCCTGGAAAATCCAGTTTCTGCACATCGTTTCTAACCCATGAGCCGCGGCTGGTAGGTTACTGTGGGCTCAGAAAGCCCGTCCCCGAGTCGCTTGGCGTTGGTAGAAAGAACAGGCCAATCCCGCAGGGTGCACGGGCGAGCGGCGAGCGTTCCCCACCCCAGCGGTGAGGGGCAGTGTCATGCGAGTCGAGTCGCTGCGTTCATTGGTGTTCGCTGGGTTGTTTCCTTGCTCACTGTGAAGGTGGGAGGCAGGGAGGGTGGTAGGGAAGAGCTGTCCTGACTCACAGCATTCGGGAATGCTAATGGGCACAGCGGGGCCCTGAGGATGGGCCGGACACAGCGACAGGAGTTTGGGTTGCTGAGGGGCCTTACCTACCCCTCTTTTTATTTCTTTCTCTCTTTCTTCCTCCCTCTCTCCCTCCCTCCTTCCCTCCCTCCCTCCCTCCCTTCCTTCCTCACTGTCTCTATCTCTGTCTCTGTCTTTCTTTTAGATTCATTTATTTGAGAGAGAGAGAGAGAGATCCTCCATTCTCTGGCTCATTCCTTAAATGGCCACACTAGCCAGGGCTGGACCAGGCCAAAACCAGGAATCTGGGACTCCATCTGGGTCTTCCATGTGAGCGCGGGGACTGAAGCACCTGGGCCGTCTTCCGCGGCCTCCCAGGTGCATTAGCAGGGAGCCGGATCGGAGGCAGAGCTGGACTCTGATTTGGGATGCGGCACCCAGGCGGCAGGCGGGGGATTGCTGACCTGCTTCCCGGCCCCGTGTTGCAGGTGCATCGGGGAGCTCACTGGTGACTCCCGGAGTGAATTAGCATCCTGTGACCGCTGTGACAAATGCTGTAAACCAAATGACATGAAACCCAGAACTGTGTCCTCTCCCGGTTGTGAGGACAGAGACCCCGCTCAAGGCTGCCAGGAAGAACCCCTCCCTGTCTGTGTCAGCTTTCAGCTTCTGTGGGCTTGGGGTGTGGCACCCCAGCCTCAGCCCCTGGCTGCCAGCACCTTCTGTGTGTTTGGGTCTGCGCCTGTCTCAAGCCCCTCTGCCTGTTAATAAGGACCCTCGGCACTGGATGTAGGGCCCGCCTGGGTCCTCCAAGACAGCATCCCTGCAAGGCCACTTTCCCCGGTGCCGGGGATTTGGTGTGGGTGTCTTTCAGGGGTGTCTCCCAGCCTCCCGAGGTGTGTGAAGGCAGTGAAGGGTTCAGCGCACAGCCTGCGTGGTGCAGGACCACTGTCGATGTCGCCACTGCTGTTGGTCATTCTGCATCCTCTCATCATTGCCTGAGTGCCCAGGTATCTGCCTGGCCCATCGTCAGGTGGGGGCCAAGGGTGCAGGAGTGAGGTGTGGCCCTGGCCCGTGAGCAGGCAATGCCCTGGCTTCTGGTGTCTGAGCCCCGGCGCTCCGTTCCGTGGACTTCCCCAGCCGGGTCTGTGGACCTGCCCTTGCTCAGTGTGTGGTTACCGCGGGGTGTGGCATCCCCCGTTCCAAGCAACCCTCGGAGCGTGTGAGAACCCAGGCCACTGGTAACTTACAAGCCAGTGTCTCCAACAGAAGCATCCTTCCTTAGTTTTCTAGCATCTACAGCACTGTCTGCTGTCTGCTGTCCTGTTTTGTTTTTATTTTTTTTATTTTTTGCCAGGCCGAGTTAGACAGTGCAAGAGGGAGACAGAGAGAGAGTTATAGACAGTGAGAAAGAGACAGAGAGAAAGGTCTTCTTTCTGTTGGTTCACTCCCCTAATGGCTGCCACGGCTGGCGCTGCACCAATCCGAAGGCAGGAGCCAGGTGCTTCCTCCTGGTCTCCCATGTGGGTGCAGGACCCAAGCACTTGGGCCATCCTCCACTGCCTTCCTGGGCCACAGCAGAGAGCTGGACTGGAAGAGGAGCAACCGGGACAGAACTGGCGCCCCAACCGGGACTAGAACCCGGGATGCTGGTGCCGCAGGTGGAGGATTAGCCTAGTGAGCCACGGCGCTGGTCCTGTTTTGTTTTTAAAGATTTGTTTTATTTATTTGAAAGACAGAGTTACGGGGTGGTGGGGAGAGGGACAAAGAGAGACCTTCCATCTTTTGATTTACTCCTCAAATGGTCACAGTAGCTGGGCCAAATGGAAGCCGGTAGCCTGGAACTCCATCTAGGTCTCCCACGTGGGCGCAGGGACCCAAGCACTTGGGCCATCTCCTGCTACTTTCCCAGGCATGTTAGCAGGGAGCTGGGTCAGAAATGGAGCAGCTAGGACGTGAACTGGCGCTCATGCTGGATGCTGGCACTGCAGGCGACAGCTCAACCTGCTGTGCCACCATATGGGGCCCGATAAGACTCTTGTCCTTTTTTACAGAACATACCCCTGCAGCTCAGCCAGGTCTCTAAGTGAAAGAAGGACTTGAACCCGAGCGCCAGCCCAGTCTGCCCCCTGCCCCCTGCCCCCTGCCCCCTGCCCTCCAACCTTCCTTGCTCTCTCAGACACTCAACTGGCACCTGCCATGCCTTGTCTGCTGTGCTTGGGACTGCAACAGGAAGCTTGTGTCCAGTCTGGCAAGGAGGGGACGGAGCAAGGGCAGCACTGGAGCCCATAGCCGCGGTGTAAGGTGCCGTGGGAGGGGTGGGCTGGCTGGGGAGCAGGAGCTGGCTGGGGAGGTGGGGGGAAGGTTTTCAGGGCAGGGGGATTCAGTGTCCCCGGGGAGCAGAGGACCCTGGTCTGCAACCCCTACTTCCCTCTGGGTGCCATCTAGTCTCCTCCTGTGAGCTGGCTTCTCAGAAACCAGAGCTTCATTCTTTTGGCTTCATCCAGATAAAAAATGCACTCAGTGCTTAAATGCAAAATCCCCTGAGCCAGGGGACTCTCCCGCTACAGGCGCTGCTCGCGTCTCAGGGCCTCCGACGTGCACCTCGGGGCAGGGTTTGCTTGTGAACTGGGGCTGGGCAGGGACAGAGGTGTGGTTGGAAAAGGGGTCATCGGGGTGTGGGATGGGACATAGCGGACAACACTCGGTGGTCCCCCAGCATCCCTCCTTTCTGCTTTGCTTGGGCCAGCCATGGGCTCCCACCCGACCCGGACATTGGATCCTGATGCTCTTCCCGGAGCCCCTTCAGTGGACGGCAGGAGGTGGGTCCCTCCCTCCATTACCCGCCTGAGCCCTGCATTCCCAGCTGCTTCCCCCTGTGTTTCTCCCACCCCTCCCTCCTTTACCCCAGGGCGGCAGCTGACTCCTATGGCTGAGCACCATCCCGGGGCTCAGGACCCCAGCCTGGGCTCCAGCAACTGCTCTTTCCTCCTGGGACCCTCCTGTGGGCGGCACCTCGCGCCCTAGCCCACGGGGAACGTCGGCTGTGTCTGCCTTTGTACTCGTGTTTTCTGAAACTGAAAGGAAGCGACAAGCCTTAGGTTATTATTTCATCCATTTGCCACTTTCTTTGTCGTCATTTTACAATGCACACTATATGGTTAAAATGTGATGCCGCTACACTCAAATGTTGCACTTTTAACATGTGTAACTTGTAGTTATTTTGAGAGATTGAGAAAGGCTCATCCTCTGGTTGACTCCCCAGGGGCCCTTAACAGCTGAGGCTGGGACTTGTGCTGGAGCCGGGCACTCAGCACAGATCTCTCACATGGGTGGCAGGCCATCATTACTTGAGCCACCACCGCTACCTCCCAGGGTCCGCATTAGCAGAACCAGGTATCAAACCCAGAGCTCCACTGTGGGATGCAGGCATCAAGCAGTGTCTCAACCGCAGTACCAAGTGCTCATCCCCTTAGCATTTTTTTTTACTATGATGTTAGTGGGGAAGTAGATACCATAAGAATGGCAGAGCAAGTGAGTTGTCCCATGGAGCCAGAACCTTGTCCATGCAGCTCTGGCCCTCTGGGAGCCTCAGTCCATCTTGCAGGACAGGTGAGGAGCTGGGAAAAGTGGACCAGTGTGAGTTGTGGATGCTGGCTGTGGCAAACAGAGGGGAGGGGAGCCTGGACCCGTGCAGGCACACAGAGCTACGGAGTGAAGCAGCACACAGGACCATGTGCAGCCTGGGATTCTTGCGAGTGGTCAAATGGAAAAGCGAGTGATGGGTTCAGGGGTCAGGAAGTGGGTAGGACATAGATCAACACAGGGCAGCTCAAGGAGGCGCCGAGCTGGCAGGTGCCAGGCTGGGCACAGCAGTCAAGCAGCGCGACTCCGCTCGCCACTGCCCGCAGAGGCGGGGGGTGCGTCCCCAGCCCTGTCTGGCCTCGAAGCCTTTGTGTCCAGCCGCCTGTTTGGGCAGCGGGCGGCACAGCTGAGGGAAGCCCTTTCTAGCAAGGGACTCCACAAAGCTCATGGAAAATGAAAGGAAAAGATGAGTTTATTTTGGCTAAAAAAATCTGCAATCCAGGCATAGTTTGTTGGCTTTTCTTTTTGTAATATGCATTTTCCATGCATGTTTAAGAACCCCACTTTTTTTTCCTGGGGCAAGCGGCTCCTGTCCGTCCGCCCTGCCGGCTACAGCTTCCCTGCCCGCGCTTCAGAGGGGAGCTCAGGTTCTGTTTCCTGGGCTGGGATGGGAGCTGGAGTTCCCTGCGACCACCCTGTCTCCCCCAGAAAGGGCTTGGTCTGGGGGGACGGGCGGTGGTGGTGCTCAGCCGGTGAGCCCCGCCCACCGCCCTCCCACCACGCTCTCTTCCTGGAGCATTGCTCAGTGTAGCCTTGCCCAGAACAGGAGCCATGTCTCCTTGCCTCTGCCCTTTGCCCTTTGGAGCCTCTCATCTGGGGCCAGTTTTCTGGGGTCTGGGTGACCCTGACCAGCAGCTCGGACTCCTGACCAGGACCAGCAGGGGAGGGGGCTCTGTTTCCCAGGTACTGGGCATGCATGGGAGAGATGTACCTTTCCGAAGCGTTCTTTCAGAGTCGTGAAAGAAATAGCGATAGTGGTGAAAATGCGTGCAGTGCAGCTGTGGGTGGAGTTCACGGGCTGCACCCATTGCAGTGTGCCCCCCACCCCCACCCCGCAGCTGCCAGTTCTCGCCATCCCCTCGTCTCAGGGATGGTGCTGTGGACCCCTGGCTGTTTTGTGGCAGCCCAGCACCAGCTGCGGGAGCACCACGCGCTGCTCCTGTTCCCAGCACCTCAGTCTCTGATGGACTCATGGTGCCCAGGGCGGGGCCCTTCCACGAGGCGGCCAGGAGCTTGGCCTGCCCCAGGGCCCGGGACCGGCTGCTGCCAACTGTGCCCAGCTGTGTGCTCTGGCGTGCACCAGGCAGGAGTGAAGACAGGAATCCGCACACGCAGCTCGTCTGCAGGTCCTGGGGGAGACCAGCTCCCCGTGGCTGCCTGCTGGGCCTTGCCTTGCATCCTGGGAAGGTGGACATTTGGCTCTCCCTCCTCTCTCCCAGAGTGGCCTCAGCTGTCGCCCTGGACTGGCAGCTCAGGAACGCAGAGAAATTGCTTCAAGGATGGGTGCGGCTCTTATTCAAGCGAGACAAAGAGTGAGAAATCGGCCCGTCAGCTCTGAAGCACCTGTGGAGGTGAGGGCTGCCATGCTGGGAGCCGTCACCTGTTCTCGCTGTCACTCACAGCAGCACTGGGGTCTTCAGGCCTCGAGCAGCCGGGGTAAGTGCTGAAGTCCTGGGGTCCGGGGTCAGCCAGGCAGGCATTGGCCTAGTGGCTCTCCCTGCCAGCGGCCCCTCCCAAGATGCTGCAGGGATGGCTGTCATTATGGGGGCCCCGGCCTGGGGACCCAGGGTTCCCAAAGCAGAGATTTTTCAGTGCCTTAGAGCAGTTTCTCAATTGTAGTGCGGGTGGTTGACACTTGGGGACAGGTAGTGCTTTGCTAGAGGACAGAGGGGAGAGTCGGGCAGTGTCCCTGCCTCCGCCCAGTGGACACAAGTAGCACCTGTCTCCCCCAACTGGGACAGTGACAGAGGTCTGCAGACATCACCCAGGTTGTCGAGAACGGCTGGGCTGGCGGCCTCAGAATCGGCTCTGCGTGGCCGCCGCCTCGGCACCCGCGCCGCCGCGGGCTGGGCTGCAGTTTTCTTTGTTCCTTCTCCAAATCGCTGACCTCATCAGGCTCATTTGTTGGCTTCGTTGACTCACCCCGCTCTCACCACAAGCAGCCGGCCCACTTCGGGGGATCCCAAATGACTTATCATGGGACTCTGTATGTAAATTTAGATTCTTTTCTACTAAATTGGAGACACAGAGCCTCAACTTCTTTTTTAGCTCAGCTTGGCAAATAGTTCCTTAAAGCAGCTAAGGGCGTGCTGAGCTCCCGCTGGCTGGCGGTTTGACCGTGAAAACCTTTGCAGTTTGGTTTTCTGAAACCACCAGCTATTTCCCTCTCGCTAGCTTGGGCCCGAACCCAGCAACCAGTGGGTGATCTCAGAGCCAGGGAGGCCCACTGCCGGCTGGTGCTTGGGGGGTTTTCACAAAGGCCTCTGCCCTGGGCACTGGCATGGGAGGAAGGTGAGGGCTCTTAATGGGCCAGGTGGGATCGGGTCCCCGGATGGACCCACCAGGTTGCTGCCCGGGCTCACTGCCGGGCGTCTGGTCCCTGGAGCAAGGCCAGAGTGAGCTGGCGGCTGTGAGGTGGGGCTGCACAGAGCCCAGTGTCGCTCTGAGGACAGGCACAACCCTGAGGTCATTGCTGACAGCCTGCCCAGCCACACCCGGTGAGCAGGCAGCTGCTGCCTGGCGGGAGGTAGGATGGGCTCTGTCTGTCCCCTACTCAACCTCTCCTGGAGTCTGATTTCCTAGCGGGGCTGTCTGTCTCGTCACCCACCCTGGCCCCCAGAACCTAATCATCGAAAGAACCCGGGGTGTCGTGGGCCTGGGCCATTTCCGTACTGTCACGGGCCCACAGAGGCACCACTTCCTCTGCCAGCTCAGAGGCACATGATTGAATTTGAGCAATGCGTGGGACCGGGCGCGGGATGTTCGGGCAGGCCCCATCCCAGGCTCCATCTGGGACCTTCCACCCAGACAGGCTGTGTGCTCAGATGCTCCGTGGAAGGGAAAGAAGCTGAAGTGCCTGCGGCAGGCAGGAGCTGCTCCGGGCTCTCCCTGCTGTACCTGTGCGGGCCTCGGTGGAGCTGGGAGTCTTCCGGATTCCAGCGTCCATGGGAGCCAGTCTGTCCACTGTGGAGGAGCGCTCCTTTCCCAAAATAGCCACCCAGAGGGAAGGAACAGCTGTGGAATCTGGCCCAGACACCCGCCCTGCCCCGCCTCACCTCCCTGACAATCACCCTGGGGGCTGGTGGGTTGGGCAGGAGCGGGTTTTCCCCACTGCCCCCTCCATCTCCCTCTCCTTTGTTCCCCGCCAGCTTCAGGGTCAGAGCCAAGTGACTCAGCAGAGATGCATTTGGCAGGGTTGGGGGGGGAATGGGGTCACAGTGAGGGAGCAGGGGGGAGGGGCACTGCTCCGGCAGGTGAATGCGCACCATGGAGGGACCCTGGTGCTGGCAGCCTGCCCAGCTCTGCTGGGCCCCAAGGAGGCAGTGAGCCTAACAGGTCAGACAGGTGGAGCCGGCCAGCCACAGCGGCTCCCACTCCTGCACCCAGCTCCTCTCCTTTCACCCAGGTTGACTTCACTGACCCCTCCAGGGGACATCCCAAATGTGAGCAGAGGCCTTTGGGACTGATGGGAGTCGGGGACCTGCCGGGAGAGGATGTGGCGTGTGTAGGACGCGCAGCCTTGGCATTGGCAAGGCGTTTCCCCGTTTGGGTCCTTGGTTCTGAACAGCAAGTGCCTTACGTATAATGGCACATCGGAAGGCAAGGTCCGGGAAGGCTGAGGGCTCCCGGAAGCTGCAGGTGCCGAGCCGGGGGAAGGCGGTTTCCTTTTCCTCAGTGAGGAGGGTTTGGGGCTGGAGGAGGGTGAGCTGGGGGCTGCCTTGGCTCAGCAGCAGGTCCTGGCTTGGGGGGGGGGGTGTTCTCTGTCCCCACACACAGAGTCCCAGCTGGCACTGGGCTTCTTCCGAAATGTGCACTGATGTCCATGTTGGAGAGGCTGGATTCTCTTTGGAGACAGGCAGGGGGCTTGGACTCGTCGCTCCTATTCAGAGAGGCTGTGAGCCTGTCCTTTGCAGCCTCACCCCACTGTCTCCTTAGATGATCTGTTGGAGGCTCTGTGGCCTGAGCACAAGGAGGGAAGGAGCCCGGGACCCCCCTCCCCTCCCAGGAAGCTCGGGCTGGTCTGGGCCTGTTTGGTACCACCAAACACCTCTGCACCACCTTGCATCACCGGGCTGTGTGTGGCGTCATGGAGGCTCAGGGGCCTCTGCCGGGGGCAGGGCCTCCATCCCTGCACTGAGGGGGCATGGCTGCCGCAGCCTGTGCACCTGCAGGGGAGGAGGGGGCACCCGAGTACCAGAGGCGTTCAGCGGCTTGGCCCGTTTTCTAAATTCCAGGGTGACTGATGAGGCCCCAGCAGCTTAGACAATGGGATACCCCATCAGAATCTAAGAGAAGACCTCGCAAATACTCAGAACATTAATTTATTTATAATTTCATAAAAATAGCAGGTGCAGAAGGGCAGCTCTCTCTCAGCTTACCTGGGGTGCTCAGCAAATCGCTACTGTCTCCTGCTCTGCCCCCTCGGCCTCGGGGCTTCACCTCCTGCCCACGACCCTCCAGCCGCTCCCCCCGGGGTCTGTTATGAGTGGGGACCTTTCCCAAAGGCTACAGACTCGCCCGCAGGCCTCATCGCCAGGATTGCCCGTGCACAGCCCCAGCCGGGCAGCGGCAAGGGAGGGGTTGCTGGGTGGCAGGGTGAGGACCTCCCCAGGGCAAACCGGGGTCTGTGAGCAGCCAGCACAGGGCCAGGGGCTTGGGGCACGTGACCAGCGGCACCTGCTGCAGCGGAAACTTCCAGTGCATTTGGGGTGCAGGACCTCTCGCTCCTCAAACACATGGATCTTTTTAAAATGAGATTCCTAATACAAGCAAGGGTGGTTTTAGACAATTTTAGCTACCTCCCCTTAACCCTTTACCTCCCAGGGAGACCCCTCTTCCCAGTATCTGGGCTGCTAGTTTTCAGACCTTTGAGCTTGCTTGCTTGCTTTCTTTCTTTCTTTCTTTCTTTCTTTTAATTTATTTATTTGAAAGAGTTACAGAAAGAGAAGTAGAGCCAGAGAGATCTTCCATCCACTGGGTTACTCCCCCCAAAATTGAAACTACTGGAGCTGGGCTAGTCAGAAGCTAGGTGCTTCTGCGTTTCCCACATGGGTTCATGTTCTGCTGCTTTTCCAGGTACATTAGCAGGGAGCTGGATTGAAAGTGGAGCAGCTAAGACTCGAACTGACACCTATGATACCGGTGGCACAGGCAGCGGCTTAAAATACTATGCCAACAATGCCCTAATTTTTTTTTCATTTTCTAAAACACTTTTTTTTTAATTTTTTTTTTTTGACAGGCAGAGTGGACAGTGAGAGAGAGAGAGACAGGGAGAAAGGTCTTCCTTTACCGTTGGTTCACCCTCCAATGGCTGCTGCGGCTGGCGCGCTGCGGTCGGTGCACGGCGCTGATCCGAAGCCAGGAGCCAGGTGCTTTTCCTGGTCTCCCATGCAGGTGCAGGGCCCAAGCACTTGGGCCATCCTCCACTCTCTTCCTGGGCCACAGCAGAGAGCTGTCCTGGAAGAGGGGCAACCGGGACAGAATCCGGCACCCCGACTGGGACTAGAACCCAGTGTGCCGGTGCCGCAGGCGGAGGATTAACCTATTGAGCCGCAGCGCAGGCCCTAAAACACTTTTATGTTAATTATTTTACTGACAGCCTGCAACTGCCAGTTTGCTAAACCTTTCTTTGTACCTCCTACTTAATTTTTTTTTGGGGGGAGAATGTTTTTACATTTTTAAATTCAAATGATTGTGATTTTTGTTATAAAATTTGGAAAGGTTTTTATTTTAGTTTTTTAGCTTTCATTTTGTATTTGAGAGAGAAAGAGAGATATCGTTCATCCACTTGTTCACTCCCCAAATGCACATGACAACTGGGGCTGGGCCAGGATGAAGCCAGGAGCCCAGAATTCCATCTAGGTCTCCCATGTCGGTGGCAAGGACCAAGTAGTTGAGCCATCACCTGCTGCCTCCCAGGGTGCACATTAGCAAGAAGCTGGAATCATGAATGGAGCTGGGACTCAAATCCAGGCACTTGGCTATGGGATGTGGGTGTCCCCAGTGGCATCTTCTTAGCTACACCAGGGCTGGCACCGTGGCTCACTTGGTTAATCCTCCGCCTGCGGTGCCAGCATCCCATATGGGTGCCGGGTTCTAGTCCCGGTGGCCCCTCTTCCAGTCCAGCTCTCTGCTGTGGCCCAGGAGCGCAGTGGAGGATGGCCCAAGTGCTTGGGCCCTGCACCCCATGGGAGACCAGGAGGAAGCACCAGGCTCCTGGCTTTGGATCGGCTCAGCACACTGGCCATTTGGGGGGTGCACCAACGCAAGGAAGACCTCTCTCTCTCTCTCTCTCATTGTCTATAACTCTACCTGTCAAAAACAACAAAATAGCTACTCCAAGTACCCACCTCTTTTTGATGAACCTGCTGCCCCTCAGAACTGGCTGCTAAGGCTCCCTCCCAAAGAACTAGAAAAGGAAGAAATAAAAAAGGAACTTCAAAAAGTTCCCGGAAAATAGAATGAAAAGTGTGAGTATATTTTGGTGCAAAGACGATGTTGAGATCCACGCAAGGTTCTCGTGGTGCATTTTCCACGTATGATGAAGAAAAGTTTTCGCCCCAGAATGAACCCGTACATTTAACTCCATTTGTCCATGACGTTTTGAAGCGCCTTGTAGAGTGTGAAACACCGGAGAGGCGTTAGATGACCGAGTCGCCTGGCTCTGCCAAGGTCAAAGGCCACGCGCTCTGGCCGGCCGCCCCAGGAGCCCGCGTGCCTGTGTGCCGCTCATCCAGGGACGCTGCGGGCGTCAGCAGAGGGGTGGACGTGCACCTGCCTGCAACTTGCTGCAGCTTCCTGTTTTCTCCCGGGCAGGCCCCGCTAGCCCTGAATCCTGGGGGAATCAGGGTGGTACCTCCCCAGGGGGCAGGGGGAGGGGGCGAGATTGTTCCAGAGGCACAGACCTGACAGTCATTTTTGAGGCTCAAAGCTTGCAAGTCAGTCTTTTGGGGCCCATCCCTTAGATGCCTCATCAGGTTTCACTGTGCCCTGGCTCCTCCGGCCCGGACCACCTCCGCGGCGGGTTTGGGCTGGATCTCTGGAGCCCCGTGCAGCCGCCTTCCTCTTCCTGCCTTGGGGCCAGGTTTTCCTGGTGACTTTGGCGCAAGGGCAGAAAATCTTCGGGCTTTGGATGTCACTGCGATGTGCAAGAGGACTCCCGGCTGCTGTTAGCCCCTGCAGATGCCCTTCAGAGCCTGGCACAGGGAGCGTGTGGTCAACCACGCCTGTCCCCAGCGCTGTGCCACCACCTCCAGGATGGGCACCTCACCTTCCAGGGGTCAGAGGTCAGAGGGAGCCAGGAGGACTTTGCTGCCTGGAGACACTTTTCAACGAAAGCTTGCAGCCCCACCTTGCCCGGTGGCTTTTCCTGCAGAGCCACCTCCCTCCCGTGGCCCCTGCTGCCCTCCAACCTCACGGGGGATGATGAAAAGCAGCCTCTTTGTCCCCTGCCCACGGCGGGCATGCTGTGCTGGCATCACAGGGACACCCCCGCTGGGTTTTCTTGCGCAGATGGTTCCAGTCGGACTGCCCTTTCGGAGCCAGGAGACCAAGGGGGATTCTGGGGTGTGGCCACATCCACCATGGCCATAAGTGCCTCTGGGGGAGCAGAGGCGTGGAGGTCAAGGTCGTGACCCTACACGCACTGAGAGTCATGGTCTGGAGGGGAGCGAGGGGCAGTTGGCAGACAGCTCAAGGTGTGAGTGACAAGCGTTCAGCCTCTGGGCTCCCCCCACCGCCGCCACACTCCCCTATGACAGAGTCCTGGCCCTGTACGTCCCGCGGGGGCTCCCCTTGCTCCTACGGGGGAGTCCTGCGAGGCTCCTGGCTCTGCCCGGCCTCACCCTGTCCCCTCCTTGCCCGCTTTGCCGCATGGCCCCCAGCAGCTGGAACCCATCACACCTCCCTCCCTGTGTGCTGGCTGCTCCTCCCAACCCTGCCCGCCACCGCGGTGTCACCTGTTCCCTTCCCCGACCTCCTAGGTGAGGACGCCGTCCCCTGCCGTGGGTCTCCCTCTGCAGCACAACTCACGGTTGTCATCGTCCATGGCTCGTTTCTTGCCTGGGTCTCTCCCCACACACGTTGGATCCCCCACGCCCATCCCCACGCCCATCCCGGTGGACCGAGAGGACTCCCCACGCCCATCCCGGTGGACCGAGAGGACTCCCCACGCCCATCCCGGTGGACCGAGAGGACTCCCCACGCCCATCCCGGTGGACCGAGAGGACTCCCCACGCCCATCCCGGTGGACCGAGAGGACTCCCGACTTCCCAGGATTTGGTACAACCAGGAGCAGCAGTGCCAGAATCCACAGCGCTGACAGCGTCAAGACTGCCCAGGTAAAGATGGCTTCTGGTTTTTACGACTTGCAGCAGGGGCATCAGGCCTGGGCAGAACAAGGCCCCCTGTAGGGAGAAAGGAAGTGAAGGCAAAATGGGGGCTCTAGTGTGCTGCAGGCGGCTTTGGGTTTTTTTGTTTGGTGTTTTTGTTTGTGTTTTTTTTTGGGAGGGGTAAAGCTTTTTGTAAGACAGAGATGGAGAAAAAGTGGTCTTCCATCGCTGGTTCACTCCCCAAATGGCCGCGATGACTGGGGCTGGGCCAGGCCAAAGCCAGGAGCCAAGAGCTCCATCTGGGTCTCCCACTGTTATCCAGGCCATGAACCAGCAGCTGGATTGTAAGCGGAGCTGGAAGGACACAAGCCAGCACCCACACGGGATGCCAGTGTTGTGGGCAGCGGCTTAACCTGCTGCGCTGCAACATCGGCTCCTCTCGCAGCCTTTTCCAGATTTTATTCACATGAGAGGCAAAGAGAGAGAGAGCCCATTCACAGGGTCGTTCCCCAAATTCCCAGGCCAAAGCTGGGAACGGGAAGCTCAGCCCAGGCCTTCCACATGGGTGGCAGGAATCCAATTACCCGAGCGCTCACTGCTGCCTCCCAGGGTGACATGAGCAAGGTACAATCAGACGCCTGAGCCAGGACAGGGGACACAGGCACTCCGGTGTGGGCTCGCGTGTCTTAACCGGCGTCTTAACTATTAGACATCCGCCCCTCTGTGGCCTGGAAATGAGACCAAGGCTGCTGCAGAGCTGGGGACATGCGAGTCTGTAAACATGTGCACTCTGACCCCGAAGTGTGGCTTTCCAGGGCTGCAGTCTTGTCTGTTTTGTATTTTGTGGGATGCGGATTTCACGCATGGACTGTTTGCTCTGGCTTCCAGTCCTGGTCTCCTCTCCCTGGGCAGGTCATCTCTTCCCTCTGAGGCCCTGGCCTTGGGAAAGAGAGCAAGGAGCCCTCTTCTGACCGCCTGGGGCTTGGGGCCGCTGCCTTAGGGGACAGACACCCTCACCCAGGGTGCTGCCTGGGTCTGCTGGGAAGTCGGGAGCAGGTGCACGCGCGAGGCTTGGGTGACCCTGAGGCACCTGTCCTGGGCCTGTTTCTGAGTCTGAGGATAGGCCTAGATGGGAACTTGTAGTCACCCCTCACTGGGCTCGAGCTCACTGGGACCTGCCTGGGATTTACAAGGCGCCCACCCCCGAGAAGCACCCGAACCCCTCCACGTGCTGGGCTTGGAGCCGGTGAGCACTCAGGAGCCTGTGTCCTGGCCCCTCACCCCCATCTCTGCGTCCCAAATACTTAGTCCAAGCTTCAGGGTCCAAGTGCCACTTATACTTCAGTCCCAAGGGGCTGTTTTCAGCACCCTGGGGTCCCCTGCCTGGTCCAGGATTGGCTGGGGTAGAGGGAGGAGGAACCTTTATTCGGGTCCCCACTTGTCGCTGTGCTTATGTGAAGACATGGTCGCTGCACGCTGTGCCCTTGATGCTGTCCTAGACACCAGCCGGCTCAGGTGTGGAGTTAGACTCTTACTGTTTCCCACGTTCCCCAGGAGGTTAGAGCCACCACGCTAAGCGGATAAGCTTAACCTTTGGGGGAAATGGGACCTCTTGGGGCCATCTTTCCCACACTGAGACAGCCCGGCTCCACGGCTCTCTGACGGCAGTGCCCCAGGCTGTCCTGTTTGGGGAGGACTAAGGCGAGGGTCACTGGGCGTTTGTGGAAGCCGGGCCGGGATGCCCTCTGTGCCAGGCGTCCCCTCAGTGTGTGGCGGGCGGGCGGGTTCTCAGAGGGGCTTTCTCCTTGCAGAGAGAAGGCACCAGCTCCTGAGCGCGCTTTTATCTGCGCTACCTCGCCTGCAGCCCCGGTCTTGGGACATCCCGCGCCGGGACGAGGTCCCTGTGGCCCTCCTGTCCCACACCCCTGCAGTCTGCACCCACGGTCATTTCACTGGATCTCCAGCAGCTCTGGATGGCGGTCAGCTTTCTGTGTCAGCTTGGCCAGGCCGTAGCACCCGGGGAATTCAACCAAACCCTGACCTGTGCCTGGTAGGCGGGGTCAGCATCTACAGTCATGGCCTTGGAGTGAAGGAGGGTGTCCCCTGTAACACAGGTAGGCTTCACCCAAACTCTGAGCGCGCCACTGAGGTCTCCCTGGGGAAGGGGTGTGTCCACCTCGGACTGCAGGGTTCCCGGCTGGCCTGGCCGCCGTCACATTGTTTGCAATGTGTTACCCATCTCCTCCTTCTGGCTCTCACTGGCACGCTCACCGCAAGGTACCCGAGACAGGACGGGAGGCTCTGGCCTCTGCTCCACTGTCCTTTTCCGGCTCTCCTCCCAGGAGTGCCGACGGTTTCTCGGTCCCCATCAGCCAGTGGTGGGGTCACATCTTTCTGTTCCCCCAGTCTCCTTTCTATCCGCAGGTCCCGGGAGAAGCCGCACACGCGCCGTGGAGGGGCCGGCTGTGAGTGTTTCTTTGGCAGTGTCTTAGCTGGTTGTTGTGAGTCACAGAGAAGGAAGCAATCAGCAAGTATACTGCCCTAGAAGTGCTGCACGTTGTGGGGCCCAGGACGCAGGGAGGCGGCGAGGGACGTCTGGACATCGTGAGCCGCTCCGCCCCGCGATGGGTGCCTGAGGGCTGCTGGGGGAAGCAGGCCTCAGGAGAGACCCGCTCCAGGCTGCTGAAGGGAAAGGCCGGGGGTCGGGGTGTGCGGGCTGCTTCCAGCTCGAGGAGATCCGCACGCAGGAGTCACGCCAGCATTCACACAGCCCCTCCTGAGCGCCCTAAACGTGTCGGGTCAGGGCAAGAGTCTGCTCTTAGCCCTGTGCTACAGAGCAGGGAGCAGAAGGCCCCAGGGCAGAGGGGGCTGAGGGCGCGGCGAGTCAGGCAGGGCCAGCTTCCCGACACAGGCAGCCTGAGTCTGCTGTCCTGGCTGCTGGCTCGGGCCCGGAGAGCTGGGCTCACCTAACAGTGACTTGAACAAAAACTCACACTCACACTCACACTCCCTGCGAGACCAGCCCAGCGCGGGCTTGGGGAGCTGGCTCCGCCCCAGGGAGGAGTTTCCTTTCCTGTGCTGGTGGCAATTAAGATTCCTGCGGGGGAGCTTGGTAAGGGTGGGGGACAGTCAGTGCTCTGGGTGCCTCTGGCTCCACCCACGGAGGCCGACTTTGGGTCCAGGGAACTGTGAGGAGCCGGGGTTGCCAGGGCAACAGGAACTGGCTGCCAGACACTGGCAGGTGCAGAGCACACCGAGGGCACAGCCTGCTGGATGGCCCGGGAGCCTGCCCTGCACCTGGCCAGAGCTCACCGAGCAGCCTCTGGGCCCTGCCTTCCTGCCCTCGCTGCGGTTGCACTCCCTGGCATGGAGCTGTCAGCGATCCCACCATCCATCCCACTGATGGCGGCCAGCACTGCCCAGTCTGGTGCTTAGAGAATCGGCCAAGCCTGAGAGGGGACCCCTGGGGGGCCCTCAGCCCTCCAACCCCATTGGCTAAGAGAAGCCTCCAGGATCCGTATGGGCACCAATGGGGGGCCGCTCTGGGGTCTTTGGCACAGGCCTCCTGAGACCCCCACCTCACCATGCCCCAGCCCTGCACCCTTCCAGCCCCTGCCCAGCTCACCCTGCTCCTGCCCACCTGGCTAGCAGGCCCTCATCCCCTCACCAGCGGCGAGAGGGCGGGCGGCCAGGCCCCCCTCCCAACACCCCCTTGCTGGGAGGACTCTCCTGCTCTTCTCCCACGAGACACGGGCATGAGCGTGGCTCCAGAGAAGGCGCGTTTGTGAGGGCACGTGTGGACTGGCTCCCCTCCGCCTGGCCGGCGGAGCTGGGTGGGCGTGGGCTGCAGCGGGCAGAGGAAATGCCTGGAATGCGGCTGCAGAGACAGCAGTGGCTCAGAGGCCCCTGGGGTTTTCACTGAGGCAGCACTTGGCGTAGCTGCAGAGCCAAGTCCTCACATTTTTCCCAGTTTCAGGCAGAAGCGAGGAATGTCTGCCCTTCCCCCACAGCAGCTCCGGCAGAGGCTCGAGTTTTTAAAGAGCTCAAGGGCTCTGGTTTATGATTGGAGGAGCCTGTTCGTTGGCGCCCAGGTGAGGTCACCTGCAAGGATTCTGTTTTCCTGGCTGGCTCAGCGTTGCGTGATGCCAGCACGCACACGAGAATTGTCCCGGGACAAGTCACGATGCTGGTGAAGACAGCCGCATGCCGCAGCAGAGCCAGGGCAGGCCCGAGATGCAGGAGCGATGGCTCGAGCACTTGAGTCCCTGCCATCGCCTGAGAGACTCGGATGGAGCTCCGTGGCCATTGCTGGTGTTTGGGCACGAAGCAGCACACAGCAGGGCGCTCGCTCTCGCTCTCTGTACCTTTAAAATAAAAAACAATAAAACATTTTTTTGACAGGCAGAGTGGACAGTGAGAGAGAGAGACAGGGAGAAAGGTCTTCAATGGCCTCCGCAGCCGGCACACTGCAGCCAACGCACCGCGCTGATCCGAAGCCAGGAGCCAGGTGCTTCTCCTGGTCTCCCATGGGGTGCAGGGCCCAAGGACCTGGGCCATCCTCCACTGCACTCCCGGGCCACAGCAGAGGGCTGGACTGGAAGAGGAGCAACTGGGACACAATCCGGCGCCCCGACCAGGACTAGAACCCGGCATGCCGGTGCTGCAGGCAGAGGATTAGCCTAGTGAGCCGCGGTGCCAGCCTAAAACATTTTTTAAAAATGAAAAATTGTTCTCAGAGTCTGCCTGTGGAGGTGCCTGGACAGTAAGTAAGGAAACAGACAGCTGTCAATCTTGCTTCAGATACAACTGGTTTGTTTGGGCAGTTTACTTCTGCAGCCTAAGAGCAGCTAAGATACATTGTGTCATTTTACAGCTAACCCAGAAGAGGAATTGCACTCGGATCTATATCTCACTCCCCTGCATCTTTCTAAAAATTCTAGAAGACAGGAGAAGCAGGGGAGGCGCCATATTTGAAAAGGAATTGGGAAAAAGAGGTGTAGCAACTCACGCGCTGTAAATGTGGGCAGTTCGAGGTGCAGCCAATTGAGGGACCCCAGACCCCGGCAGAGTCACGTCTGCTCTGGGAACGCCTGGGCAGTCGGTAGTTGAAGGTTGAGAATTTCATGGTTAGACTTGGTTTGGAGGCGAATCTGAAGTTTTGGGAGAAAGAATCTGATCTTCCGGGCTGTGAGATGCAAAATATATTTGCTTTTTCAAACATCTTTGCGTAGGAATCTGCTTTGCTCTGCTGTGTGCTGTGCCGGCGTCAGAGCCAGGGTTCTGACGTTGTTGTGTGCGAGACATTCCCCCAGGGAGACTCTGAGAAAGGCACATGGGCTCTCTGGACTTCTCTCTTCCCGTCAATCCGTAATGATTTTAAAGTAAAAAGTGCAAACATTCATGTTTACATTCGACTGCATGCAGTGTGTTTTCCTGGAATGGATCCCAGCACACACACAGACACACACTCACAGACACTCACTCACACACACACACAGACATGAGTAGAAAAAAACTGGTTAAAGCCAAAAAGGAAGCCGCAGGTTAACAAGTAACAGACCAGGTCAGTCTCTTAGTTTGGTAAGTAAACAGCGGGGGCGTTAGGCGGCCACAGGCTGAGCTCTCTGCCGTCTCCTTCTGAGTTTTCCTGTAAATCTCAGTGTTCTTAAAATAAAATGTTTGTTAAAAACAGAAGTGTGTGTGTGTGTGTATATATATATATATATGTGTGTGTGTGTCTACACCACGTGCACGCAGGCACACACACACCTGTCGTGTTTGTATTTGAACACATCCTGGCTATCAGGGACTTAGAAAACACACTCACCCTAGGAGAGGGGCCAGCACTAAGTCGCCTCCTCCCAGGGCTGCGGGGTGCCAGGGAGGCCCTACAGGAGCCCTGCAGTCTCCCCGTCTCTGAGTCGCACCTCAGGGTCTCACCACGGTCCCATATTTCTGAGCAGAAACCAAGGCACAGAGAACTGATGTCTTAGGTTCTGGTTTCTTGTAATGCCAAGAACAAGTACTTTCTGTTTCCCAGGCATGTGCCTGCAAACGTACAGAGTCGGCCGTGAACCAGAGCTGCTGTACGTCTACAGGGGAAAAAAGGGAAATGACCTTGGCCGCTGTTTTCTTCAGAATCTGTGGTTAGAGTCGGGGGTGGGGAACACTGCCCAGCAAAAGGTGTCAGCGTGGGACCTGCTGTGTGCCTTGCACGTTGCCACATCCCACCAGGACACCCAAGGATGGAGGAACGGCAGGTGTCTGGGCTGCCCTTGCCAGGTCTTTGGGGAGACACCTCCCTCCCCCAGGTGCAGCGCAGGTGGCTCCCGCCATGATGCCTGGACAAGACCAGCTGTGACCCCAACCTTCTGATGAAGTGAGCAAGCTTGCAGCTCACGGGCCGTGGAGAGCCTCAAAGGCAGAATCCCCAGGGCGGGTGCTGTGGCGCAGAGGCTAAGCCCCTGTCTGGGATGCCTGTCGGAGTGCAGCTACCCCATGCTTACTATCTGGCTTCCTGCTCATGAGCCTGGGAGGCAACAGATGACGGCTCAAGTACTCGGGTCTCTGCCGCTCATGTGGGAGACCAGGATGGAGTCCCTGGTCCCTGCCACTCATGTGGGAGACCAGGATGGAGCCCCTGGCTGCTGGCTTTGGCCTGGCCCAGACGTAGCTGTTGCAGATATCTGGGTGGTAAAGAAGCAGGTGGAAAATCTGTCACTCTGCCTTTCAAATAAATAAATGTTAAAGAAAATTGGGATCCCGGGGCAGGCATTTGGCCTGCACCCCGCATCAGAGTCCCCAATTCTGTTCCCAACAGCAGCTTCCTGTGGCAGACCCTGGGAGGCAGCTGGTGAGGGATCAAGAAGTCCAGCTCCTGCCACCCTGTGGGAGACCTGGCTGAGTTCCCAGCTCCTGCCTCTGGTCCAGCCAAGCCCCAACCATTGCAGGCATCTGGGGAGTGACCCAGCGGACAGGAGCACATTCTCTGGCAGATACATAAATAACTTAAAAAGTGGGAGCCTGGCACTCTGGCCACCTGGGCCCCCCAGTCCCAGCCCCCACCAGGGACGTCTCACTGCTTGGGTTCATGGGAGCATCCCTTCTGTTGTTTGAAGCTCATGGCCTCTGGTGCCTTCCCCGTGGGGAGCAGGAGTGGATCCCTGGGGCCCTTGTGGCGTCCATCACCTCTCCAGGCTGGTGTCATGGGGCCCACATCTTCCTCCTCTGCTGGAGCCTAAACCAGCCAGAAGGGCTGCACACCAGTGCCCCTGCAGCAGCTGGGCCTGGCTCTCCTGACTGGGGCGCAGAGTTGTGGGCCCCGGGCTCACTGGGATCAGAAACATCCTGTCCAACCCGGGGTGGGGGTGGGGGGCCTCCTGATGCACGCAGTCAGGGGAGAGGCCAGGGATGCGCAATGACGCAGGAGCTGTGTGGAAAGGCTCCCCATGTTCTGGTCTGGAAGCTTCCACTTGGCTCACATCAAAAGAGCCACATGGCTGATCAGTGGCTGCTATGGTGTGGACGCCGCCCCGCCCCCAACAAATGCGTGTGTTGAGAACTTTCTCCACTGCAGCAGTGTGTGTGTGTCTGGTGCAGGGGGTGTGTGTGGGACCCAGTGAAAGGAGATTAGGCCATGAGGGTGGAGTCTCTCTCCTCGTCTCTTTCCTCCTCCTCCCTCCTCCTCCTGCCCCCTCTCCTCTCCTCTCCCCCTTCCCCCCTCCCTCCCCCTCTCTCTCTCCACCCTGGCCCTGCCCTGCCCTGCTGCCTCTATGGCATAGCAGGAAGATCTTCTCTAGGTCCTTGATCCTAGAATTCCCAACCTCCAGAGCTACAAGCAACAGATTTCTCTTTATAAATCAGCCTAGTGCGTTGGCATTGTGTGACAGCAGCCCTCTGAGATGGAGGCAGGTGTGATGTCTCCGTGGCTCCTGGCAGGGTCTGTCCTCCCTGGATACTCTGGTCTGCCTCTCGCTCTCTTCACTGTTCCCCAACAGCAGGACAGCTCCTGCGCCACGGCCTGAGCAGCCACGCGGGGCCCCTGCTTAGAAGGGCCGGTGTTCAGGCCACTGCCGTGTCGACACGTGCAGAGGCGTTTGGAGAACGGCCCCAGGGTTTCCACCTGCGCCCTGGCCGTGGGTTGTGCATCCGTTTCTCCCACAGCTGCAGATCACAGGAGCTGGGCCACAGCTCAGGACTGGGTGCCCACTTCCCAGGAGGGTCAGGGCGCACGGGGCTGGGCGCCCTGAGAGTCTTACCTCCCAGGGGATCCAGTGCCAACTGGGACACACACAAATGGAGGAGCTCTGTCCAGAGCGAGGGGCCACCTCTGACACTGCTCGGAGTGGTCTGGAGGGTTCGTGGGTGTCAGGAGAGGATTCTGCAGGTTTGTGAGCTGCAGCCCTCTGGGGTCTGTACCACTTGGCCAGGGCGGCAAAAACAGCATCCCATGGTGGGGAGGGGGCTTAACAGCAGAATTTAGTTCCTCCCAGATCTGGAGGCCGGAAGTGCAAGGTCAAGGTCAAGGTCAGGAGGGTCCTGTGAGCTGTTCTCTGCCTGCTGGCAGCCGGCTTCCCACCATGTCCTCCCGTGGTCTCCTCTCTGTACTCGCTTATCTGTGCCCAGGTGTCCACCTCTGCTGGACTGGAGCCCGGCCCATGACCTCCTCTGCCTCAATGACCCTGTGAAGGCCCAGCAGCAAACATGGCTGCATTCGAGCTGCTGGAGGTCTGGACCTCACCAACGAATGTGGGGGGACACCACTGGCAAACAGTAGGTGTTTTCCTGGACACACGGTCAAGCTGTGATGGGTTGGCAATGTCCCTGTGGTCTGAAGGGCCGGCGAGTGAGTGCCAGGGCCATCTCCACGCTGGGAAGGGGCAGGGCTGGAAGGCTGGGCCGCCAACAGAGTGTGGTGGTGGGTGGGCACTCAGGGCTGGGCCTCCCGAGAGCCAGAGACCCCACATGGGGAGCAGTGAGCAGTCAGCTGGGACCTGCGCAAGAGGAAACGAGCGTGAGTCGGGGGGAGGCTCAGATCCCACTTGGGAAGGCCCGGGACTCGGAGGCCAAAGTCACGGGAGCTGGGCCTGACTGCTACAGCGGTGCTGACCACCAGGGCGCCCAGTAGGCAGGGCCGAGCGCACCACCGGGGACTCGGGAACCTCCAGGCTCGGCGTGAGGGACAGGCCCAGCGTCCCGACCCTCTGCGAGTCCCCGGCAGGTGCAGACCACTCGAGATTGGGGGTGAGAGGATCACTACTGAAGAGCACCCATGGCTCCCTGGGGTGTCATGGCCTGCGACACATGTTTGAAATGTCCTGTGACAAAAAGGTTTGAGGAAGGAGAGAGAGAGAGAGAGAGAGAGGCTCCCAGGAGGTTCTGATGCCAAGCCTTGGTTAGGACCAAGATGGCGGGAGGGAGGCCTGCCCTGCCCTGCCCTGGGGCTTCCTCTGATTCAGGGGCAGCAGTGCCCCCTGGTGGCCAGCAAGAGCTCTGGTCGTGAGCTGGAGGCCCGGGGTGGCCACCAGGAAGCAGGGCAAGCCCTCCGGGCAGGCCCCAAACTTAGTGACACTGCAGGCCCTTCCCAGGCTGCCAGACCCCCAGGATAAAGGCGTGAGGAACAGGGGCCCGAAGCTGACCAGTTACAGTGAAATGCAATGACCAAAACTCTTGGTAACGTGGACTTTGGTGTCGTGTAGTGCATGTGAGCACATTAAGAGAGACCAAGTAGCAGCTATAATTTAAACATCACGAGAGGGGCTGGCGCTGTGGCATATAGTGGGTGAAGCTGCCAGCTGCAGTGCCGGCATCCCATATGGGTGCCGGTTCGAGTCCTGGCTGCTCCTCTTCCAATCCAGCTCTCTGCTATGTCCTGGGAAAGCAGTAAAAGATGGCCCATGTGCTTGGGCCCCTGCACCTGTATGAAAGACCCGGAGGAAGCTCCTGGCTCCAAACGTCCAACTCTGGCCGTCATGGCTATTTGGGGAGTGAACCAGGGGATGGAAGACCTCTCTCTCTGCCTCTGCCTCTCTCTAACTCTGCCTTTCAAATAAATAAATAAATCTTTTTAAAAAGTAGTTATGAGAATGAGATTTCGAGAACGCAGCAACGATGGTGGCGTCGCTGTTAACAGGACCACAGAGAGCTGGAATCTCAGAGGCGAGCTCCCTGCAGGTTGCTGTGCTAGTCCCGTGTGTGTCTGTAGGCACAGGTGATGAGCAGAACGCACCGGGCAGATTTTACAAGGGTGACTTTTAGGAAGGATGTTCCCGCCTGCTCCGTGGAACCTGCAGTGATGTTTTGGGCATAACTGATAGAATCTTAGATGATTCTTCTTACTGACTTTTCCTTCAATGCCCTGTGCTATGTAAAGCCAAGGTTTTCAGTGCAGGTTAGCCCACATCCGATCACCTTTTCTGAAGCCAAAGAAGGGATCTGACATCCTCTGGAAGATTCTAAAAGGCGTCTGGGGAGGGGACTGCTCATGACGGCCCCTTCTCCCAACCCCCTCCCCCCTCTGCCACTTTTAAAGGGTGTGCCAGATGGGACTGGGCCAGCCTGGGGACCTCTTCATGTCCACGGACACAGGACTGTAGTTAAAATCTTCAACGCTCCCCCCACCTACATCAGCATTTGATTGAATAACCAAGGGATGGAAATCTTGGGGGAGGGGGAGAGCTTTGGCGTTCTGGCCAGTGAACCCAAGCCCAGGAGAGAGGTGCAGGCCAGCCCCTGGGTCTCCTGGAGCCAGCGTGTATTTGAAGCCAGCCCTACCTGCACAGCAAGGCTCTGCGTAGATGGACAGAGGACGAAAAGCCCTCCCTTTGGTGGCTTAGCTGCTCTTTGATTTGGCCAGGCAGTGAGGGACAGGGCTCCAGAGACCACCCTGGGGTCTGGGTTTTCAGGGCAGTGCAGGCAGAGGGGCCAGGTGACCCCCAAGCTCGGAGCAGCAGCACTCTGCGTTGGGGGCAGGGTGGGGGAGGCTGCAGGTGATGGGGGGCGGGCGCTGCTGCAAGAACACACACCAGCCAGATGGCGCTCCTTGAAGGTCAGGGCCCCTGCCTCCTGCAGTGTGGCCACCGGCATCGTCCTGCTCTCTCATGGGTGTAGCCCCTCGGTCGCCCACACGCCAGGGGGCTGCATAACCCCCTTCGGGGATGTCAGAGGAGAAGGGAATGGGAGAGGAGCCGACGTGGGATGGGATCCTTTTCCACGGCTTGCGACGGCACCTGGGGTAGGGAGGACGAGATGTGGCCAGCTGGCGTCACCTTCCTCCCCTTCAAACAGGGAAATGAGAAAGGCAACCGGCCCCTCCCTCCGCAAGCGGGAGGAAAGCCCCTCTTCTCTTCCAGTCTGGGAAACCATGCATGTGACTTGTTCCTGACGTTGGGCTTGACCTCAGAAGATGGCTTAGGGCTCCTCCAATACATGGACACTAAATAGTCACCCATCAGAGCCCGGGAGACTGTGCCGGAGCCTGGAGCAGGAGGTGGGGAGAGGGAGCAAACAGGCCAGCCTCCCTCCCGGGCCTTTAGCCATGGTCTTGGGGGCTTTTAGGATCTGGGCCAGATGACGGAGGTGTGAGGGAGGCTGTCACCATGTGTCAGGACCCTGGACACAACCCCTCTGGACGCTGGACATGGAGCAGCAGACAAGGGCCAGCTGGCTTGGCTGGGGCATGGAGAGGGACTCGGAGGTTGACGGAAGACTCCAGCTGGGTTCCTTATCAATTCCGTCAAAGCCGAGGAGGGAGACAATCCGAGAGGAAATTTAGAATGTGGCTCATGGGATGCTGTGATCCATATGGGGTAGGCGCTGCCGCAAGCCGCCTGGAGCCTGGGGCTTCTCGTGGTTTTCTCCCCCCAATCCCCGATCAGGCCCCCAGGGAGGACCAGCAGTCCCTACAGTAGGAGAAGCAGAGCCCCAGGAACGCTGTTGAGACCCCCAGGGACAGGCATGTGTGATGGAGGCCACAGAGGTGGCTCAAGACCCCCAGGCACCTTGGGAGTCATGTTCCCACCTCCTGATGATTCCTGGACCCACGGGGCCACCTCAGTGAGCTCTGGGTGTGGGAAATTAGCTTCAAGCTTATCTTCTAAGCAATTCAAGGCTACATCTAGATCATTACCTCTTTCCCACTTTCCCCCACTCGTGGGAAGCATGCAAGTTCTTTGAATGTGGTTCTGCAAGCAATCTCCCGGTCTGAAATTGGCTATAAAACGCTCAGCTCACAGGCGAGGCAGGCAAAGCACCTGACTCTCCATAAAGCAGGACAGGTGTGGGCAAGCAGCAGGCCAGCCACACATGCAGCCGGAAGGTCGGCCCCTCCCCCCGGGCCCCCAAATACCCTAAGGTATTTGAATGACAGGAGTCATTCCTGGCTCTTGCCACACTGCGTGCCAGAGCCTGGGGCTGGTTGCAAAATGCAAGCTTGGAAGAAGTCACACCAGTAAAAAGCCAAGAGCTTCAAAGACAACGCTGGGCTGGATCTGTTTACAGACTGGGGTCCTCGCAGGAGGAGGTCACGGGACTCTGGAGCCGTCAGAGGTGACCGGGAGACAAAGCAGCTGCTTTTCAGCTGTCAGCAGGGCAAATGTCACCAGCATGTTTGCTCACGCTGCTGGGAACTGTTCTGTGTAGCTTCTTGTCTGATTAGAAAGAATCTGTGCTCATTCCAGCATTGTTCGTCATAGCCAACACCTGGAAACAACCCACAGTCCCAAAACAGTAGAATGAAGGATATATGATTAACACAATGGAATATTATACTGCAGTGAACATGAATGCGTTACAGCTATGGGTAAGAACGTCCATGAATCTCCTAAAAGTAATATTGAACAAAATAGAAGACACAAAAGGAAACAAAAGGTACAATTCCCATGGTGTAAAGTTTTTAAGGTCAAACAACAGACTTGTTTAGCAATGAATACATGAGTGTTTTTTTTTTTAAAGGCAAGAAAGTGACTGAAGGGGACAGTTCCTGGTGTACTGGTGACGTTATATTTCCTGCTCTGATGGGTATTTGCTTTATAATTTTTCATTAAATTTATGTTTTAAGCACTTTTTAGTATACATAGTTCATGAAAGCAATGCTTGTTTTTTTATTTTTTTTATTTTAATTTTTTTTGACAGGCAGAGTGGACAGTGAGAGAGAGAGACAGAGAGAAAGGTCTTCCTTTTCCATTGGTTCACCCCCCAATGGCCGCTGCGGCCGGCGACCGCGCTGATCCAAAGCCAGGAGCCAGGTGCTTCCTCCTGGTCTCCCATGGGGTGCAGGGCCCAAGTACCTGGGCCATCCTCCACTGCACTCCCTGGCCACAGCAGAGAGCTGGACTGGAAGAGGGGCAACCGGGACAGAATCTGGAGCCCTGACCAGGACTAGAACCCGGTGTGCCGGTGCCACAGGCGGAGGATTAGCCTAGAGAGCCGGCCTTGATTTTTTTATAATTTTATTTGAAAGAGAGACAGAAGGAGAAAGAGAGATCTTCCATCCACTGGTTTAGTCCCCAATGACCACAAATGCCAAGGCTGGACCACGACAAAGTGAGGTATCAAGAACTCAACCCGTGGGTGGCAGGAACCCAAGTACTGCAGCCATCACCTGTTGCCTCCTTACACGCACGTTTCCAGGAAGCTGGAACCAGAAGTGGAACTGGGACTCGATTCCAGGAACACCATTTGAGATGCGGGTGTCCCAAACAGTGTCGTAATAGTGCGCCAAACGCCCGCCCCTCCCGAATACAAAATAAACTAACGTTCACCCAAACTACAAAACACCGTTGAAAGAAGTCAAGGCAGACGTAATAGATGGAAGATGTCCCAGGCGCGTGGATAAGGACATTTAGCACTATTAGGAGAGTGTCATTTCCCCCAGTGTATCTACAGACTCAAAGCACTGCCCATCGCATTCTCAGCTGGCATTTTTGCAGAAGTGGAAAAATCTGAGCCTCGGATGGATGTGGAATTTCGCAGGGGTGAGCACAGCAGTGTGGGAGGTTCAGCCGCTGTGTGCTATGCCCATATCCTGCATCAGGGGAGTAGGTTTGAGGATGGAAGCCTTCTCTCTCTCTCTCTCTCTCTCTCTCTCTCTCTCTCTCTCTCTCTCTCTCTCTCTCTCATATTGCCAAAGCAATATTGAAAAAAATAATGTTGGAGGATCCATCTCCTGATTTGAAAACTTACTACCAGGCTGCGTTAACCAGAATAGTGTGTGGTAACGGCAAGAAGGAAGACACAGGTGCAGAATTTCACGAGCCGGGGTTAGGTTCTGGTTTCTTAGATGTGACACTAAGAGCAGAACTAGTGCTAGGAACAAAAATAGCTCAGCTGGGCATCCCCAAAAACACCTCTGTTTACTCCCCAGAAATTAAAGACATCCCACAGAGTGGCGGGAACCTTTCCAGATCCTAAATCCAGAACAAACTTCGCGCTCTTAAAACTGTGCCAGAAGAGAAGCCACTGTGATGAAAGCCAAGAGCTGCGCATTACCAAAGACACACGTCCATCACCGCGCACAGCCGGAGACACACAGAGAGGGGCCCTCCGGGAGCTGGGCCGTCTTCACGGTGGATAGGAGGCTCCGCCGCCCTGCGTGGCCTCCCCCGGCACGCGCGCAGAGGACGCCCACGCAGAAACGCGCACCGGGGCTCTGCGGGCCGCGCGACTGGGATCACGCGCAGGAGCCGCCGTGGGGCGAAAGGCGGGGCTGACGATGCCGCGCGCAGGGAGCCCGGCGGCCGGGGCTGTGGGGGGCCCGGGGAGGCCGCGCGGGTCCGGGGCTCCCCCAGGGCGGCGCCAGTGTGGAATCAGGCGGCATTAACTCGCACCCACGGAACCGCCCCATCGACAAGGTCCGATGCTCGGCGTGCGAGTTACACGGCACTGAGACGTCTCAGATTTGCAAACGAGCAAGAGAACCCTTGCATTGGAAATAGATGTTTCCTCCTTAAAAATCCACACCTAATTAGCTACGAGCATCGCCCACACAGCTGTCTCCAGACCCGCCCCCAAAGCCCCCAAAGCCCCCAGAGCCCGCCAGCTGGAGGGAGGGCAGGAGAAAGCCAGGCCTCCCCGCCCCCGGAGCGCAGGCTGTCCCGGCCACCTGGCGAGCGCAGCGGCGTGCGGGATGCGGGGCCGGCCCGCAGCCGAGGGCAGAAGGCGGGGGAGTGGGCGGGGCCTATACCGGGGCGTGGTCATGGGCGGGGTTCGGCGGCCCGGGGGGCGTGGTCCTAAGCGGGGCTCTGCGGTCCCGGGCGGGGCTCGGAGGTCCGGGGCGTGGTCCGGGGCGGGGCTCGGCAGTCCGGGGCGTGGTCCGGGGCGGGGCTCGGCAGTCCGGGGCGTGGTCCGGGGCGGGGCTCAGGCCGAGGCGCCGGGGCTCCGTCCTGCCGGGCGGGGCCGGGACGCGGGCGGGGCGGGCGCCGGGACGCTGCCCGCGGGCGCCTCGGTGCCCAGACGCCGGCGGCTGCCCGGCTCGTCTGCGCGGCGACCCTGGCCCCCGCCCCGCCGACCATGCCGCCGCCCGCGCCGCCCACCGTGCTGGTGCCGTCGGAGCGCGCAGTGGTGTTGCTGTCGTGCGCGCTCTCCGCGCTCGGCTCGGGCCTGCTGGTGGCCACGCACGCACTGTGGCCGGACCTGCGCAGCCGCGCGCGGCGCCTGCTGCTCTTCCTGTCGCTGGCGGACCTCCTGTCGGCCGCCTCCTACTTCTACGGGGTGCTGCGGGACTTCGCGGGCCCGTCGTGGGACTGCGTGCTGCAGGGCGCGCTCTCCACCTTCGCCAACACCAGCTCCTTCTTCTGGACCGTCGCCGTCGCGCTCTACCTGTACCTGAGCATCGTGCACGGCGCGCACGCGCCCCGGCCCGACCGCCTGCTCTGGGCCTTCCACGTAGTCAGGTGGGTGGCGGCGGCGCGGCTTTCCGTCGACCCCCAGCGCCCGGCCAGGCCCACCCCGCCTGGCGGAGGTCCAGCCCGTGCCTGGCGGCGGGGCTGGCGCCTGGGCGCGGAGGCGGGTCGGGGGGCGGCGTGCCGGTGGGCACCCGCCTCGTGCGGCCCCGGCCTCTCTGCTGCTCGAGGCGGGCAACGCGCGCGGGGTGTGGCACCGCCGCCGTGTATTTCTGCCTTAGGTGGACTTGACCTTGTAGAGTGCGACAGGGGGCGGCTCGGGGGAGGGGTCAGGGAGGCAGGGGGCTCCCGCTGTGTGATTTCGGGGTTTGCAATCTCCCTGCACCGAGCCCAGGGCAGGCGTCGCTTTCCTCTGGCGTCGGTTTCCTCTCCTTCCTGCAGGCGAGGGCACCAAACGCTGCCCCAAGGTGAGGCCCTTTCTATTAAAAACTCGCCCGCATGGTCAGCACTTTGTAGCGACAGGTCACCTGGTGTCACACGCTGGGGCAGCGAGCTGGGGAGAGTCACCTGACCCCTGGCTCTGGTGGCTGCTGGTTGGAGCCCAGCTGGTCCCTGAGAAATGAAGTGACCTGCTTCTCAGCTGTTTGGGTCCCAGGGGCTGTGGGGACCCTGGGAAGAGGGGCTTCCATGCCCCCTCCCCGCCCAGCATCCCACCCGCTGCGGTTGGGCCAGACCAGGGTGCCCCAGCCTCTGAGCAGCAGCCAGGACTGGACCTTTCTTTGCAAGAAATCTCTTCCGTTTCCCCAAAATGTTGGACACAATTTAAAATAATGAGCAGAGTCGGGGAGGCTCCTACAAGGAGGGGTTTCCTAGCGAGCCGGAGTGCGGAGTTAGGGACCCTGTGATGCTGGCCAAGAGCTCCTCCCAGGGACGCCTCTGTGGCCACTGCTGGCCATGGAGAAGCAGCCAAGTGTCCACCACGTCTGTGGACTGTGATCCACCCGCTTCTTAGGAAAGACCGTCACTGCGTCCCGGCTGCCAGGGAGCCTGGCAGGGTTCGGCAGCACGTGGGTCTCCCCGGTGCACACGCTGCCCGGCACCCTCCAGCCGGAGCTGCCCACGGCCCTCCAGAGGCGTCTGCAGTGTACTCTCTGTCTCTGTCTCCGTCGTCCTGATGTGAGCGGTCTGGTCTGCAGGCATAGACTACATGGTCCACCACCTTTTTTTCCCCAGCTATTTCAGGCTACTGAACACCAGTTTTCTTCACACTTTCCAGTCTTAGAAAGTATATTAAATGATGACTGCACAAAAGTTGCTGTTTCTGTTCTGTGCAGAGCTTTTAGGAACTGATTTAAAAAAAAACTACAAATATCCTGAAAAATAGACAAAGGACACAGTCAGACAAAACAGGAAAAGCAGTGGATAAAGATTTGTGGAAAACAGTTTAGCCGTGTTAATACTCAGAACAGTCTAACAACAAGGTTCCATTATCTCATCAAATTAGAAAAAAAACAGATTTTTAAAAAAGATTTATTTATTTGTTTGAAAGGCAGAGAGGGCAGAGAGAGATAAAGAGAGAGGTCTTCCATCCACTGGTTCACTCCCCAGATGGCCACAACAGCCAGGACTGGGCCATGCTGAAGCCAGGAGCCAGGAACTTCATCTGGGTCTCCCACATGGGTGCAGGGGCCCAAGGACTTGGACCACCCTCTGCTGCTTTCCCAGGTGCATTAGCAGGGAGCTGGATCAGAAGCAGAGTAGCTGGGGCTCAAACTGGTGCCCATATAGGATGCCGACATCGTAGACGGCAGCTTTACCTGCCAGGCTACAGCGCCAGCCCACAGCACAGAATCTTGATGCAAAAATGCTGGTAAAGCTAGGGCTCTGTTGGCGGGATGATGAGCAGTCTAGGTGGGAATGGTCCTCGCGGGAAGTATACATTCACGCCCTGGAGCCATTCCTCTTTACCAGGACCCCGTCTCAGGAGAGAAACCAGAATGCACACAGTTCTGTCCACACAGAGGAGTCTGCTGAGGCACTGTAGGCACAGTGGGAATTCGGAAGCAACCTCAAAGTCCAACAATACAGGAACTGTAGGCTGCGGGCCACTCTGCAGGAGAGCAAGTGATGTGCGGGGAAGGTCCGTGACCCAGGATGTGATAAGGATTTTCAGTTTTCTCTGCGTTTGTTACCTGCGCGGTCCTAGAAAACTCCTGTGACATTCATAATAGAAACGTTATGCAGGGCCAGCGCTGTGGCCATGCTCAGCTGTCATTTGCGATAGCATCCATATTAGAGCGCCGGTTCAAGTCCCAGCTGCTCTGCGTCTGATCCAGCTTCCTGCTAACGTGCCTGGGACAGCTCAGATGATGGACAAAGTGATTTCTTCCCTGCCACCCACATGGAGACCCGGATGGAGTCTGGGCTCCCGACTTCAGCTGGCCCAGCCCTGGCTGTTGAGGCCATTTAGGGAGTGAACCAGTAGATGGAAGGCCTCTCTGTCTCTCTCTTTCTCTGTCATTCTATTGAATATATAAATAAATCTTTTTTTAAAAAAAAAACACAGCAATTAAATATTGGAGAATTCTATGTTATATTTTTAATTTTATTTTTAAATATTTATTTATATACTTATTTGAAAGGCAGGGTGACAGAGAGAAGGACACAGTCAGTGCCAATTGCCAATTCACTCCTTAAATAGCTGCAATTGCCAGACTGGGCTAGGTGAAAACCAGGAGTCAGGAACTCCATCTGGGTCTCCCACACAGGTAGCAGGAAATCACGGATTTAAACTATCATTGGCTGCCTCCCAGGTGCGTTAGCAAGGAGCTGGATTGGATGTGGAGTAGCTGGGACTCGAACCAGCCCTCTGATCCAGGATGCGCGTGTCCCAAGCAGCAGCTTAACCTACCACACCTGCACCACAACACCTGCCCCAAGTCATGGTTTCTAGATAGCATAAATGTGAAGTGAAAAACGCCACCTCCAAAACTAATGACCGCCGTGGGAAAACAGGAGGTTAGAGAGATTCCTGCCCATGCACAGGTTCCCAGGGAAATGCCTGTGAAGCCAGTGGGCCCGGGTCATCCTGCCACACAGTTCCCTTCACAGAGATCTTAAAATCCTCACCGAAGGAGGGCGGCGTGGACGGCAGCCTCGTGTGTTTCCTGAGTTGCCTGTGGCTCCTGATGGGTTGCAAAGCACTGTGCGTTCATGAGCTCGACGCTTGCCAGGAGCCCCAGAGATGGGCAGAGAGCTCACCCTCCACCCATCGCCCAGGAGGTGGCCCACAGCCCACACAAGCTGTCATCGCTAAATCTAGTTCTAAATCCCCCACAGTCAGTGCCCTTTTATGATTCGTTCTTGTCTGTTGGCCTTAACAATCTTTTAAAAAATTATTTATTTAGTTACCTGTTTGAAAGGCAGCATTGGGGGAGGAGAGAGAGAGAGAGAATTGTCCATCTGCTGGTTCACTTCTAATATGACCACATGGCTGGGGCTGGGCCAGACCAAAGCCAGAAGCCTGGAGCTCCTTCCAGGACTCCCATGTGGGTGGCAGGGCCCAAGCATTTCGGCCATCTTCCACAGCCTTTCCAGGCACATTAGCAGGGAGCTGGATTGGAAGTGGAGAAGCCAGGATTGAACTATGCTCCTAAGGGATACTGGCATTGTAGGCAGCAGCTTATCCCACTGTACCACAATGCCAGCCCCTATTTTTAAAATTTGAGATATAAATTTGCTGCTCATCTCTTTCTAGTTGGCCAGACTCTCCAGAAACTGCTGTGTCACCCTCTAGCTTTATCCCCTCGAATTCCGGTGTTGAGAGCCGGTTTCAGAGCAGGTGACCCACCCCTGGCCACCAAAGTGTGTGTTTCCATAAGGGACGCGCAGCCTCTCACCGAACCATAAGCCCCTGCTGCTCCCTGGTGGGTGGACTTCCTCGAGGTTTTGTCCACTGGCCAGCAGTGGCCCTGCCAGCAAGGGGAGATGCTGGCTTCTGTGTTGACTTAGCTCGCAGGTGCCAACCCGGAACATTCTTCCACCTTTCTCAGCGTGTGATGGTGCCGACGTTTTGAAGCGTGCAGGCCTGTTCCTCTGTGGAGTGCCCCTCGATTGGGTCTGTCTGGTGCTTCCTCAGGTTCTACACTTTCGGCAGAGCTGGTTCTCCATGACCTGTAGGTGACCCCACGGGGTAGCTCTGGCTTGGTCCTTCCCAGTGATGGTGGCTGCGATGGCTCGGCCCGGCCAGTGCCCACCAGGTCTTTCATTTCAGAGTTGCTGTCGTGTTGTTTGTGGTTAACAAAGGTCTTCAAAAGAGACACGGGCTGCTCTGTACGTGCCCATGCCCCTCACGCTGCCCCCCGGGCTCAGCATCCATTCATCCTGATGGTATTTGGAAGTGAATTTGTTTGTTATTGTCACCTTTTTTTTTTTTTAAAGATCTTTATTTACTTATTTATTGGAAAGCTGGAGTGTGTGTGGGGGGGAGAGACAGAGAGAGAAAGAGAGAAAGAGAGAGAGAGAGAGAGAGAGAGAGAGAACACGCCCATTTTGCTGATGCACTCTTCAACCCCCTGCAATGGCTGGGGCAGAACAGGCCGGAGCCCGGAGCCCAATCCGGGTCTCCCACATGAGTGGCAGAAACCAGGTCACTTGCGCCATCACCGCTGCCTCCCCGGGTCGGCACAGGCAGGAAGCTGGAGTCAGGAGGTGAAGCCGGGTCTGATGACGACGTGAGCCACGCGCGTCTGAACTGACAGGCTGAAGGGCCGCCCCGGCTGCCTTTTCAAAGGTGCTGAGAGACACTGGCCTTCAAGGGAAAGCCCTGCTCCAAGTCCTCCTGCCGCGTCCTGAGTGTCAAGGCAGGCAGGCGGCCCGCCCTGCTCTCACCCTGTGTGGAAATACACCTGCAGCCGCGTGTTCACAGCCCCACCTGCGGGAGGGACCGCACTGCTTTCCTAAGTCAAGCCCGAAACCATCCCCTGGCCTCCCACACGGTGACTTGCTGACCTGCCCTCCCACAGCAGGACCTCCCCCGATGGCAGAGGCCCCTGGGTGAAGCCGGAACAGGGTCAGCAGGAGTGGATTCACCCCCCACACACACACTGGGTCCCCCATGGTGCCAGGCATTAGTCTCCCAGAGCTGGGGCAGTGTTGGGTGGTAGTGGGGGGACTCAGCTTGCCAGGCCGGAAGTATGGGTCCCGGCTGAGCAGGTCTCCAGCCGTCCACTCGGGTGCAAGTGGCCGTGACAGTGACTCGTTCACCCGCGTGCCCTCCTAGCCCCTGGCACTTGCCTGGGGTCTTTGGCACCCCAAGCTCACCGTAAAAACTGTTCTGGGGTGTGGGAAGTCCCAGTGCAGCAAAAAGGGGAACCAGGCCCTGGCGGGAACGCTTCCAGGTTCTATAATTTGGAACGAGCTGACAGTGGGGCCGGCCTACAGGTCCTTCTCCCCGCTGTGGTTTGAATGTCGCCTCATGTTGAAATGTCACTGCCGTTGTAACAGAATTCAGAGGCAACTGGGCCACGGACACACCGGCTTCCTGGTTGCAGGAGTGGGCACTGCTGGTGCGGTCCCCGGCCTGTCTCCATCCTCCTGCACCTGCACCTGCTCGTCCGCCCTCTGCCATGGATGACCCTCACTCCCGGCTAGAACTCTGAGCCAAACAAACCTTCTCTCTGAATTCCGTTACAGCCGCAGAAACCAGGCTGGGTGAGAGACAGACAGAGTGGCTCCGCAGTCAGTGTCCCCCCGGAGGATGGGTTGACCTGTTTCTGTTCAGAGGCCACTGCTGAGCGACTGGGAAGCCCACGTCGGGGGCCAGGCACCAGCACCAAGGGGCCGAGAGCAGAGCCTGTCCTTGTGCCCTTCACAGACAGACCCGGCCAGGGCACAGGTGCATGGGAAGCATTTCTGAGCCGAGGCCACAGTCGGTGACACTGGGGCAGGGGGTGGGGTGATGTGCATTTGAAAGGACCACCCCCTTCCCCTGGTTTATGTGGCCAAAACTGCAAGTGACTGACCTCATGGTGACCTGGCCAGTGGCCGACTCCCTGAACTTCTCCCACGTCCTAGCTCTCTGGTCCGTGCGCGTTGGACAATGAGTGTCCATTGTTCGGGGAGAAAATCCTCCAGGCAGCCAATCGCCAGGCCTCACCCCCTGCAGCTGGGCTTCCCCCAGCCCAGCTGCCCCAAATTAAATAAATGGACACATTGTTGCACCAGGGTTGTCCTCGCAAAGCATTTTTGAGGTTCACTGCCCCAGTGGAGGGGGAGGGGGAGGGGGAGGGGAAGGCTTTGTTTTTTCCCAGCAGCTGCCATCGTCTGGAGATGCACAGATGCAGTGGGAGGGTGCAGCAGCTCAGTCACTGCTCGGGACACCTGCTCCCCAAGCCTGCATTCCAGTCCCTGCTCCCCTTGCAATCCAGCTTCCTGCTGATGTGCACACTGGGCAGCAGCAAGGATGGCTCGATGGGTTCTGGGCTCCCGGCTTCAGCTTTACTCAGCCCTGGCTGTTGTAGGGGCATTTGGGGAGTGAACCAGTGGATGGAAAATCTCATTCTCTCTCTCTCTCTCTCTCTCTCTCTCCCTCCCTCCCTCCCTCCCTCCCTCTCTCCCTCTCTCTCTCTCTCTCCCTTTCAAATAAATAAACCATTAAAAAGTAAAGAGCACCGCAAGGATGTGGAGCGGCACTAAGCTTGGGACAGATGTGCGTGGTTTTTGTTGGCGCTCGCCGCCCCGCCCAGTCTGGGTGTGGTGTTTGTCTCCCATTCATTCTCTCACCTCTGGGAACAGGGCGCCCGCCCCAAGCACGTGCCTCCTGCAGAGGTGCAGAACAGCTGCCATGACAAAGTAACCCCGCTGGCGCTGGCGCTGGCGCTGGCGCTGACGGCTGGCGCTTGCACAATGTGGGCTGATTGCCCCACGGTTCTGGGGGTATGGGCAGGGCTGGTTCTCCTGAGGGCTGGCTCCCAGGCTTGCTCCGCTCCGAGTGGGTCTGTGTCCCAACCTCCTTGTCTTTTTCTGTGTAAGGATGCAGGCCCCCTGGGTTAAGGCTCCCTCTCTTGACCTCATCTTAATTGAATCACCCCTTGAAAGAGCCTGTCTGACACCCAGGTTCCTTCTGAGGTTGGGAGTGTCAGGACTTCAACAGAGGAGTGCCGGGGAGACATAACTCAGCCCATAGTTGCCTCCTGGGGCAGACGTGGCCACAGGGGCTGACCTCAGTTCCCAAGCATGCAGCTCAGAGCTGGGGCCAGCACGTCCGTCCGGCAGGAGCTGTCAGAACCCCGCTCTGTGTGCAGATCCTGCTCAGCATGTGGTTTCTGGGCATCCTATCTAGGCAGACCCCAAGTCTGGAGAGCAAGGGCCTTGGGGGGCCAGGACCCTCTCCCAGCACCTGTCCTGGCACGCCCCCCCCCAACATGGTCACACCCATGCCTCCGCAGGAGCTGCTGTTCAGTCTGGGGTCTGAGGATGAGCAGCGCTCTCTGCTGCTCCTCTGCTAGCTAGCTCACCCCTGCTGGAGCCTCTTCAACATTTGTAAAATATTCGTGGATAGCTCAAGGCCTAGCGTCTCCCCACCTGCTCCCCAGGAGACAGGCTGGGGCGCCGATTTGCCAGTCTTGGTTTAGCACGTGGGCAGCAGGGGTCCACACACACAGGCTGGCAGCCCCCTGGCTGTTCTGGGCCACCCACATGTGGGTGTCAGGGAGACCCCTTGGGCCCCAGCCGTTTCCAGGCAGTAATCAGCCCCACCCTTGGGCTTCTCCACATGTACTGCTACTAAGCTGCATCGGGACCGTTTGGACTTTGGAAAACTGGAGGTGCGGAAACAGGAATTATACCGCACCTGGCATCGGAGCACCTGCCAGACTCAGCCCCATGCAGCTCAGGCTGCGCCCTGGCCAGAGACAGCTCAGCTTCCTCTGAGAGTCCCAAAAACAGACTCTGTCCTCGCCCTATGTTTCAAGAACCGGGGCACCTCCAAAAGTCTCCCTTTTGGCCCTCTGCCCGGTGGCGTCCTAAAGCCACGCTCTAGAGGTCTAATTGTAGGGAATTCTGGGAGCTGATTGTTAGACGCAGCCAGTATTTAAAATCTAATCACAGCAGCCGACACTGTGGTGCCCCGGTTCAGCCGCCACCTGCGTTACCGGCATCCCATGTGAGCACTGGTTCAAGTTTGGCTGCTCCACTTCCCAGCCAGCTCCCTGCTAATGCATCTGGGAAGGAAGCTGAGGATCCCAAGTCCTTGAGCCCCTGCCACCCACACAGGAGACCCCAGTGGAGTTCTGGGTTCCTGCCTGGTCCAGCTCCAGCCCTTAAGGTCATTTGGGGAGTGAATCAGCAGATGGAAGATAGCTCTCTCTCTCTCTCTCTCTCTCTTTCTCTCTCTATCCCTCTCTCTCTCTCTCTCTCATAACTCTGTCTTTCAAATAAAATAAATAAGTAAATCTTTAAAAAATTAAATTGCAGATCATTGCTTTGTTGGTTGTGCAGAGCAGTGGCCACCCAGCCTCTCCCATAAAGCACCCCCCGCGGTCAAGGTCAGTGCCTTCTGGGTTCTGAGGTCTCACCTCGCCCGATACGTACATGAACAGGGCTGGGCGTGCTGTAATAAAACTTTACTTGAAGAAAATAGGCTTGGCTAGGATTTGCTGATCTGGAGTTAGGAAAGTGATAGAGAAAATGTGAACGGCACAGACGAGGGCACCCTGCAGAGCCAAGGAAGAAGCCAGGAGTCCAGGGGGCAGCGGCGGAAGAGGCGGGAACGGCTTCTCCCCCATGCGGAGAAGTCTCGGTGCCACCAGGCGGTGACCGGCCAGCCGGGCTCGGTGCTTTCTTACTTCCTTCTCACTGCATTAAGCAAACTGAAAGCACCAGCTAGCTTCCCATGATGCTCTCCTGGGCAGAGCACAGGCCGAGGTGGGCTGTGGGTACCCAGGTTGGGCCAAAAAACCGACAAAAACATTGGTGAGGGTCCGGCGCCGAGGTGGGATTGGCAATAAGGAGCATTGTGTTTTATTATCATTGGCATCAGTGAGATTTATAATTTAAAAAGTTTTTTCATTTCAAACACAGCCCTGGTTCACTCCCCGACTGCCCACAACAGCCAGGGCTGGGCAGGCCGAAGCCAGGAGCCTGGAGCTCAATCCAGCTGTGCCAGGCTGGGGCAGGGCCCTAAGTCCTTGAGCCATGGTCTGCACCCCTAAGAGCTGGTTATGAAACCATGCCTGCCTCCCGCGGCCTGCCCACTGCTGACCAGTGCAGCCCAGCCTGCTCTGTGGGATCGTAGCTCTCTCCTCCTACTCCATTCTCACAGACTCCGGGATACTCCCTCTGAGCACCTCCCGCTGAAACACCTCCCGGAGCAGGTTCTGCGCCCAGCGTGGCTGCTGTAATCTCTGCTCAAGTTCACACAGCCAGATCGATCACGCCCACGCCCTTGACTCTTTGAAAACCCTCTCCCTTGTCGCCCTCCTCACTGGCTATGTCCCAACACCCACTTAGCTCCAGGCACACCCTAGCAATGCCATGGCGATGTATCACTCGGTAGCACTGGCATATAAACCCCAAACTGGAGGGTGTGGGCCTGTGATTCTGTGGGCCCCGGGTTTCTGGAAATGCCCACGGGGATGCACGTGGGGGGCGGGACTCCCAGCTGAGCCCCTCCCCGAGAGGAGCCGAGAGCCGGAGCCGGGAGCCAGCATGGGCGTCCGCCACTCTCCCTGTGTCTGGCCTTCAGGGTGACTGTCCCTACACACAGTGCTGTCCCCCACCCAGACTCCCATAGAGGAGTCCCGCGAGCATCAAGTGGGGGGACAGCACTTAGCTCCCTGAGAAGCTCATCCCCTCCTCTGCAGTGTCCTCGCTGTTCCTGAGGAGTGGCCCAAGGATGCGGCACAGGTGCTCGGCTCAGACTCCATTCAACCATCCGTCCACGCATCACCGGTGCCAGGTGCTGTTTCCGAGGCTGGGGCTTCAAGCCCTTTGTCCCTCGGAGCGCAGAGTGTGACTTATGAAGTCCTGACGTCCCGGGTGTCGGGAGTTCTACAATGACATGCCTTTCCTACAGAGACACAGGGTGGCACCGACATACTAACCAGACAAACAGCTCTGCCCAGAACAAGTGCTCACAATGTTCAAGCCCAGGGCGGGCGTGTGGGCCAGCGGGCAAGTCGGGGTGCCTGCTTCCCGCCCCAGCTCCCTGCACATGCCTGGGAAGCAGCAGAGACAGCTCAAGGGCCTGGGCTCCTGCCGCCCACGTGGGAGGCCCGGAGGAAGCTTCTGGCTCCTGGCTTCCGCCTGGGCCAGGCCTGGCTGCTGAGGGCATTTGGGGAGTGAAGCAGGGGATGGAAGGGCTTTCTCCAGCCTGTCTGTCTCTCTGCCTTTCAAATAAAACAGGTAAATAACAAAAATTACTTAGCAAAAGGGATGAGCTCCTGGTAGGCCTGGTGCCTCTCTCATGAGCTTTGACTTCTGTGGGCCTTCTGTTCCCCTGTGCTTTGGGGCTTCGTGGGGCGGGGGACACTGAGGACAGTGGTGACCGTGTCCTCAGTGCTCCTGCGTGTCCCCACGGAGCCCAGTGAGAGGACCAGGGCACCGCCTCTTTGAAGGCTCCCTGCACCCAGGCCTTCGCTTTCTCTCTTGCATCCCCATCCTGCCCTTCCCCCTGCTCGCCCCGTGGAATTTGGGAGAGCCTTGCCGAAGCTCTGGCCTCTCCCAGCCTGCTGTCAGCAGCCAATTCACGTGGAACTGGATCATCATCATCATCATCATCATCATTTGAAAGGCAGAGTAACAAAGAGGCAGAGGCGCAGAGAGAGAGAGAGAGAGAGGGAGGGAGGTCTTCCATTTGCCGGTTCACTCCCCAAGTGGCTGCAACAGCCGGCACTGGGCCGACTGAAGCCAGGAGCCAGGAGCTTCTTCTGGGTCTCCCACGCGGGTGCAGGGGCCCAAGGACTTGGGCCATCCTCCACTGCTTCCCCAGGACACAGCAGAGAGCTGGTTCGGAAGTGGAGCAGCCGGGACTCGAACCGCTCATGGAACTTTGACCTCATGGTTGACCCACAACTTCCTTTCAGTCCTGGTCCAGAGCCCTCAAAATACACCTTTCTGATGCCTACAGCCTTGTCCTGTTTGCCTGCCACTGTGTTCCCCAGGCCCCTGACCCAGGACCTGGGCACAGCTCTCCTGGTCCTGTGGGCAGGAGCCACCTGAGCCTCGCGCAACACCTGCACACGAGACCCAAATCCTGGACAACAAGACGCAGCTCCCGCGGCAGTGGTGGCAGCAGCCTGTGCCCCACACCCGTGCTTGTTCCTGTATTCCCACGGCGGCCCGGGCCTGGCCCTGCTGCAGGCGCTTCCCCGGCCCGCTCTGCAGAAAACACCAGCCCGTTGGAGCTAAATGACTCACTTGGTCAGAGCCTGAGCTCCGCACTGCCCACCTCAGGAGCCCACGTAGCTCTCGGGGTCCCCCTGAACCCGTTCAAGCTGCCTTGTAAGGGGGAGTAGGGCAGGGACCCTGGGGGAGGGGCCTTTGGGGCTTGGACCTGCTCACCGTTGTGTTGCTGGGGAGGTGGACTCCAGAAAGCTGAGCCCAGCGCTGCCCGAGCTCACGCCTGCCCCTGGTCGGGCCACGCTCCCGTCCTGCACAACAGGGTGTCCCCAGGCACATGGCTGCACCTGCCCACAGGTCCCCCTCCAGACCCAGCAGGTGCGAGGGATGCCGGAGCTCCCCCGGGCAAGCCCAAGAGCTGGCCTGGGGCGGGAGGGAGGAGCGACCGTCGGCGCGTGTGCGAGTGGACAGACACCAGCGCCCAGGCCCCTCTGGGTGGGCAAGGAGCTGGAGGCCAGATGCAGCCCTCACCATGGCGCACATTGCCGGCTTCGGGCGACACCTGCCCGTCCATGTTTCTAGGACAGCCAGATCCTCGGGGAGCACCCTGCGCCCGCGCTGCTGGGAGCGCCAGCCTGACCTGCGTGCCTGCTTCTCCTTGCGCTTCCGCAGCTGGGGGGTTCCGCTGGCCATCACCGTAGCGGCTGTCGCTCTGAAGAAGATCGGCTACGACGCCTCCGACGTGTCCGTGGGCTGGTGCTGGATCGACCTGGAGGCTGAGGACCGCGTGCTGTGGATGCTGCTGACGGGGAAGCTGTGGGAGATGCTGGCCTACGTCATGCTGCCCGTGCTGTACCTCCTGGTCAGGAAGCACATCAACAGGGCGGTAGGTGCCAGGCGGGCGGCGTCTGGGGGCGGGACCAGGGACAGGCCCGGGCACCATGCATCCGGCACCCTGGGGTCCGCTGGGTGGCCGGCTCCCTGCTCTGCTGTTCCTCCTCGGGTGGGGTCAGAGCCCAGAGCCAGCACGGTGCTCTCGGCCGTGGCGCTGCACTGCCCCCGCGTGGACACTTGGGGAACTCAGAGAAAACGCGAGGCTGCATCCAAAGCGGAAGTGGACGGGGATTTCGTAATCCGTGATGCAAAGGGCTCACCCGGCCCATCCCTGGTGATCAGGATTGCGCCCTCGCGGGTAGGCTTTCCAGGAATTCAGACGACGGGCTGGGCCGGCCAGAAAGGGGCGTGGCTCTGCTCCCACAACGGGGCCCAGTCATTCCGTTTCCTCCCTTTAGACATAAAATAACTTACGTGGTGCCACTCGCAGCACCGACCAGCCGACTCAGTGTGCAAGCAGGGCCTTCCTCCCGGCCAGGGGAGCCTGCCCTCGGCCACCGGCACGCAGTTCTGCTGAGCGGCTGCTGGCGGGAAGGCTCAGGGTCCCGCCCCCAGCGCCCTGGCAGGAGGTGAATGTGGCGGGGGCCAGACATTGAGAGGGATTCGGAGGGACCGCTGTGAAAGCAGGCTCAGCCCATGCTGCGGGCTGGGGGCGGCCCCTTGTGTGCCCCGTCTCTGCCTGAGGGCCCCTAAGCACACCTGTCTCCCATCCTGCGTTCCAGGCCCAGCCTTCTGCTGCTCCGTGTGTGTTTACCTGAGCCTCCCCTGCCCTGCAGCCCAGACTGGCTCAGGGGAGCCCTGGCTGCACCTGGCAGGGGCTGGCCAGCAGGGCTGAATCCTCTTGGAGGCCTTATAGTCAGTCTCCGGCAGAGCAGCGAGTGCCCGTCTCACCTCCCCCCTTTTCCACTGCCCTGGAAGGTTCTGGGTTCCCCGCTGAAGGCTCTCAGGAGCTCCGCCAGGCTCCGCCCTCCAGGGACGCCCTGTGTGTGCGTCTGTGTGTGTGTGTGCACGTGTGTAGGTGGTGGAGGGTCCGTGGGCTCATGCTGCAAGGCTGAACCCTGCGCCTGACCGTGATCCCCTTCTACAGTTGGGCAGGTGTTTTCAGAAAACAGCAAAGAACCGTGAGCAAGGAGGTGCAGGTGTGCAAGCTCCTCCTCCTTGGGTGGGAACAGAGCTAAAAATAAAATGCCGGGAGCACGCTTTGTGCTAGGGAGGGGCAGCCCAGCTCACCCCCCCCCCCCCGCCCACGCCACCTCTGGAGCTCCCAGGCAGGTGGGCGGGGCTCCCAGGCAGGTGGGCGGGGTGTCCAGTCTCCCCGGCTGCTGGAGGCTGCAGGAGGCGAGGGAGGCAGGTGCTCTGTGCAGGTGCACTCAGAGGCTGGGGTGTGCAGAGACGCCCAGGCCGGCGGCTCTCCAGGACACCGGCGCTGCTGGACACCCAGGCCCCTCCCCTCACCCGGGCCTTCAGTGTCCCAGATACAGGCCGAGGCTCAAATACGCGTCTTCGTTATGAGTTTTTTTCATCTGTCTTTCCCCGGGAACAGGGACACCAGGGATGGTGTGAGCTCCCCTTTCCTCACTGCCCTTCCTGTGGGGCAGGCCTGCTGGGGACCAAGCAGACCTGGGTCCTGGGGGGCTGCATTCCGGAGGGGGAGGGCCAGCACAAGCCACGAGCATGAGGGAGGAGGCTGAGTGACAGCCAAGGGTCAAGCATGAGGCGGGACCAGCATCGTGCGTGACGCAGAGGGTTAAGCCACCACTGGTGAGAGTGAGCCGGGTGAGGAAGGCATTCCCAGGGCAGGGACAGCTGCTGCGATGGCCCCTGGTGGGGGCTCACGTCCCGCCCGTGTCCCGCGCAGCGCGCCGCCCTCTCCGAGTACCGGCCCATCCTGTGCGAGGCCCACCAGCTGCAGCGCCGCTCCACCTCCGTGGCCGACACCAAGCTGGTGCTCATCCCGCTCATCTTCATCTGCCTGCGGATCTGGAGCACCGTGCGCTTCGTGCTGACCCTGTGCGGCTCCCCGGCCGTGCGCATGCCGGTGCTGGTCGTTCTGCACGTAGGTCCGCCCCCGCGTCCCGCAGCCCAGCCTGCCCCTCCCCCCACGACCTCACGCCCATGCCCGCATGCCACAGGCCCCTGTGAGCCCCAGCCGGCCTGGCTGAGCGGAGCAGGGAGGGCGGGTATGGTTCTCATGCACTTCGGGGGCGTGGAGGTGTAGTGCTGTCACAGAGTTGACTGATCCTGGGTCCTTCTCGACCCAGAAGACCTGGACTAGGTCTGGGCCAGCCTCTGTGGCCAAGCTCCTCCCAGGCCAGCCTCGGGGGTGGACGGAGAGGCCGCGGGGCCTGCCTCAGCTCCCAGCTCCCAGGCCGGGGGCGGCTGGCTCCAGCCTCTCTCCTTCCCGCAGGGGATCGGGAACACCTTCCAGGGAGGCGCCAACTGCATCATGTTCGTGCTGTGCACCCGCGCCGTCCGCACGCGGCTCTTCTCGCTCTGCTGCTGCTGCTGTCCCCAGCCGACGGCCGAGACCCCAGCCAGCACTCCCGGGGCGCCCACACTCTCCAAGACGGGAGACCCCCAGCCACCCAGACGGACCGCGGGGGAACTCCCCAGCACCTGAGCCTGTGCCCCTGCTGGTGTGTGCACAGATGCCGCCTCTCCGGGGACCGCGGTTCTGCGCGCCTCTGCCCGCTGCAGGAAGCGGGGGCAGGTGCCTGCTGCGCCCGGAGCCCCCACCGGTGAGACTCGCGCCCCCTGGCGGCGGGACAGCTGCCCGCTCAGCTTCTACCTCTGGACCTCAGTCGGCGTGTCCCACCCACACCTGGCTCCCCGCGTGAAGCTGGCGTGGGGTTCAGGGCAGCCGATGGAATGTGACCCCCGGCAGGCATGTGGGCCCGCGGGCCTGGGGGTCCTGAGGCCCCACGGCGCTGTTTACAAAGCAGGGGAGCCGCACCCGTGCCCCCATCCTGCGGCCGCCCTCACTGAAACGCCACCGAGCGGAGCCCCTGCACAGCCCCCCGGGGTAGCAGGGGAGCCGGTCACAGGCTGCAGGTTGTGCAGTGAGCGCCGTGAACGAGCACAGCCCAGCACAGCTGCCCACCGCAGCCTCAGGGCCTCCTGGACTCCCCGCGTGTGGGCGAGCAGCCCCGGAAGCAGCCCGTGTTTGGGCCCCAGCTCAGGCCAGAACCCAGACTCCTGCCTCCTCCGCCAGGCACTGTCACTCAGGACACAGCCTTCCTCCTGAGTGCAGGGGCTGGGCCCGGGGGCAGGAAGAGGAATCTCAGGGAAGCCGTGGGGACGCCCACCCCGGCCCTCCCTCTCTCCCCAGGTCTGCCTGTTTTGAGGAAGACTAAGCTGGAGTGAGTGGGGGAGGGGATCTGCCTTAATGCACTGCTAGTTTATATGGGGGGGGGGGGCAGGGGAGCAGAGAGGCCATGAGTGACCCACACAGGGGCTCCTCTCTGAAGGTGAAGGTGTGAGGATTTAGCGTCGACAGGGATCCTGGGGTAATTATTTACATGTATAACAAGGATTCAAACGAGGCATCCGTACATTCTCTCTGGCTCCTCCACCTAACACTCTCCTCTTATCTCAGAAGAGAATTCCTCTGTTAAGTCTAGAAGCTGTGGGCTCAGAAGGGGAAGTGTATGTGGCCTCGGGAGGCCGGGCGCGGGCAGGTGCATCCGACAGCTGGTGACTCCCCTGGGACAGCACCTGAGCCGCACAACCGAAGTGACTTCCCGAGCCTCATCCGAAGGTTCTGGACTAAAGACGGAATCAGGCCATGCTCTGAATTCCTGTTGTGCTCTCAAGAATGAAATCTGTATGAGGAGAAGGAATAGTTACTTATTTTTTAACTTAATCACTTTATTTGAAAGGCAGAAAGAGAGAGAGAGAGAGAGAGAGATCGCCCATCTACTGGTTCACGCCCCAGACGCTGGCAGAAGCTGGGGCCAGGAGCTCCATCCGGGTCTCCCATGTGGGTGACAGGGGCCCAAGTATGTGGGCCACAACCCGCCACCTCCCAGGCGCATCAGCAGGGAGCACTCATGTGGTGGGGGTGATCCCAGAGCGGCTTACCCCGCTGCACCATGGCGCCCGGCCCAGGAACAGTGACGTAGAGGACTGAGTCCAGGACACTCCGGTGTGGTTTCCTTTGGAAAGATCTGATCCCGGGGCGGGGGGGGGGGGGGGGGCTGTTGTGGCCCCACAGGCTAAGCTACTGCTTGGGGTGCCTGCATCCCGAGTTTGAGTCCTGGCCACTCTGCTTCCGATCCAGCTCCCTGCTAACGTGCACCCTGGGAAGCAACAGCTGATGGCTCAAGTGCTAGGACCCCTTCACTCACATGGGAGATCCTGGCTGTTCAGGCATTTGGGGAGTGAACCAGCAGATGGAAGATTCTCTTTCTCTCTCTCTCTGTCTCCTTCTTTCCTCTCTCCTTTGCCTTTCAAATAGATGAAAATATTAAAAAAAAAAAAAAAATCGGATTCTAACGCAGGTGTTAGACTATTAGACTAGCCATGCCCAGCAGGGGGCGCCGGCGCATGCAGCGGTGTGCCTGGAGGCGGAGGCCGGTTTCCCTTTGGTTTGCCGTCTTAGGCGCTCAGAAAACACCAGCTCCAGGTGCCCGAGGCTCACTCAAATTCTCTCTGCTGGTTTGATGCCCCTGGCTGAAAACCTCAAAAACGCCACAGCTGGAGTGTTCCTGGCTTGCGCGCTGCCCAGCCTGTGGGCGGTGAGCCTGTTGGGATGGGGGGGGGGGTGTCCTAGTGCCTTAGGCTGGGCCTGCAGCCCGCCCGCCTCACAGGCAGTGACGCTGCCGCTTGTCCGGACCCGGGAACTCGGGGTGGCCAAGAGGGCGGAAGAGAGGTCATGTGGAAGCCCAGTCCCCAGGCGGGCAGAGGCTCGGCTCCCTGGGTGGTGCTCGGCCCTGGTGGCTCCCAGCCGTTAGTGGTCATCGGCTGCATCCCTCGCCCGCTGGGCAGTGACCTCAGCCCGGCAGGTGCTCGCCAGCCCTGACCCCTCTCAGCCCCAGGGCTCTCTGCTCTGCACAGTCTGAACCCCGGTCTCAGATCAGGCTCACCAGCCACTCTGCCTCCTCCTACTTCCAAGGGTTTTGAAAAATTCGTTTCAACCGTTTTGTGTTTAAATAAAGATCCTCTGGCCCGGGCTGAAGGTGCAGACAGCTCCATGTATGTCCCAGGAAAACCTGTGTTTACAAACCCACCACCACGGTTTCTGTGCCTGCAGATCTGTGGGGAACCCTGGCTGTCTGTCCAGTGTGGACTGCGTAGGCACTGATGTTAAATTAAATTATTTTCCTTCCGTGTGTGTGTTGTGAACTGACGGCCTGCTGGTGTGGTGGGAGGAGTGGGCGAGGAGGCTCAGGCTGACCTGAGCCGTGGCTGCGGCTCCAGAGCCTTGCACAGAGCTGGTGCGACCGTCCCCAGGCGGAGCCGACTTCCCCGGGTGTACCCAGAGAAGAGCACAGGTATGGGGGGGGCGCTGGAATGCAGGTTCCCGGGCTCTGTCCACAGAGAGATGCCCACGGTCGTTCCCTGCACTGCGGTGTCCGGCACACGGTGACCCGCGCAGCCCTGAAGCAGCAGCCTGGCCCTGGGGCTGTCTGTTTCTCTGACAGAGCTTTCAACCATTTGTCCACTCCACGTGCTCACAAAGGCAAGGGTGCGGCTGGGAGCCGGAGCTCCATTTGTGTCCCACGTGGGTGGCAGGGACCCAGCCACAGGAGCCGCTGCTGCCTCCCAGGGTCTGCATTAGCGAGGAGCTGGAGCGGGACCAGGCTCTGTGCACTGTGACGTGGAGCCTGGGCGAGTGCACGCCAGCCCATGCCTGATCCCACACATGGTCTTTAACTGCTTCAGGATCTCGGGCACTTTGCTTCCCAGAGCTCCCAAACTTCGTTTTTCCACCTTCCAGATTGTTTTCTTTCCTTTCTTTCTTTCTTTCTTTCTTTCTTTCTTTCTTTCTTTTTTTTTTTTTAATTTTTGACAGGCGGAGTGAACAGTGAGAGAGACAGAGAGAGACAGAGAGAAAGGTCTTCCTTTGCCGTTGGTTCACCCTCCAATGGCCGCCGTGGCCAGCGCACTGCTACCGGCACGTTGCGCTGATCCGAAGCCAGGAGCCAGGTGCTTATGCTGGTCTCCCATGAGGTGCAGGGCCCAAGCACCTGGGCCATCCTCCACTGCACTCCTAGACCACAGCAGAGAGCTGGCCTGGAAGAGGGGCAACCGGGACAGAATCCGGCGCCCAGACCGGGACTAGAACCCGGTGTGCCGGCGCTGCAGGGCGGAGGATTAGCCTGTTGAGCCGCGGCGCTGGCCTCCAGATTGTTTTCTAAGATTTATTGGGGACAGCGCTGTGGCGTAGCGGGTAAAACCACTGCCTGTGATGCCAGCATCCCATATGGGCGCCAGTTTGAGTCCCGGCTGCTCCACTTCTCATCCATCTCCCTGCTAACGCATCTGGGAAAGAGGCGGAGGATGGCCTAAGTCCTTGGGCCCCTGCACCCCTGTGAGAAACGCAGAAGAAGCTTCTGGATCCTGGCTTCAGCCTGGCCCAGCCCTGGCCGGTGCAGCCATTTAGGGAGTGAAGCAGAGGATGAACGTATCCCTCTCCCTCTGTAGCTCTGCCTTTCAAACAAATCAATCTATGAAGGGAGGGAAGAAGAGAGGGAGGGAGGAAGGAGCCTGGACTCAGCGCTCTGACATAGGATGCAGCTGTCCCAGGTGGCAGCCACCCCGCTGCACACACCAGCCCTAAACCCTTGTAATCCCATTTTCCACAGACTTTGGAATCGCCTCACAGCTTCTCTGAGGGACCACTTTGGAGTGATTTGGCTGTTCTGCCTCACATCTGCCTCTATCTCTCTAGATACTCTGTGCCTAATGGGGGTGGGGGACGGATGAAGCCCTTCCCCCATGCCCTGTGACCCTCCTCTCTTCCCCTCTCCTAGGGGCATGTGCCTGCCTGCTCCAGCCATCTTCCTCTAGAGACCCTCCGTCACTTCCTCCCTGGCCTGCCACCAGCCTCGAAGCACCAGCCACTCTGCCTGCCCTGCTCACGGAGGGCCTCTGACCACCCAAGGCTCCATCAAGGTCACCAGCCTGGCCCCAAAGAACGCTGGCCCCGCAGGAGACCGTCAGCCCCTGTGGGAGGCATCCCCTGGCCGTCTCTCCTGCTCATCCAGCAGCCCCGTGTGCTCGTGCACGCTGTTCCACCGCTTTCCTTCCTGCCCACCGCCTGCACCCGCCCTGCCCTCAGGTCAGCCCTGCTCTGTGTTCTGAGCAGGTCCCTGGGATGCCGCCCCCTCTGCAGTCACCCCACTGGCCGTGCTCCCCGTGGTTCAGGGAAACCCGGGTCGAGAAGCAGCTGCTAGGGGCAGAAGGTGAGGAACAACGGGGCGGATGGACGAGGATAACCCGGGGTTACACAAGGTGCCACTTCCTGTGGGGACTTAGGTGGCTCCGGGACACGTGGCTCAGTGCACGTGAGGCAGGACACACAGGTTTTTTAGACACGTCCTGTGGCCAATCCCAACACACCTAAGACTTTTGAGAAATATTAACATCCACAGGAGATGCTCCAGGCATCAGATAAGAGGCAGTCCAGGTGTCCGATAAGAACGTCAGATAACAGGTTATCTGAACACTCTGTTTACCTGCTAGAGCCCGGATGACTCCCAGGGTCACCTGGAGGGCAAGATGGCTGCGGTCACATCACCTCGGATCCCTGGTGCTCTGCAAGGAGGGGGCCTCCCACGTGGTGGGGGCAGGGCGTGGCTGTTGTTGCCAGGCCAGAGGTGAGGCCGCCCTCCCGCAGGTCTGAGAGGGAGCAAAGGAGCTCCCCGCAGGCCTGGAGGGGGGCAATGGAGGGGCATCAAAGTGTGAGGCTCTGGGCATGGACCACACAGAAGCACTTCAGATGGGGCGTGGCACGGCCAGTGGAGGCACTGGAAGACTTGGGGTGCACTCTCTCTCCTGCTGCTTGCCACTGAAGTGGGCCAGAAAGCTATTTTCTGAGCAGAACTTCCTGGGCAGGGTCTCTGGTGAACAGAGAGGTGGAGCTGACAGGTGGGGCGTGGCCAACTCACCCTGAGGGGCTGCTCCCGCCCTCTGAGGAAGGGAGAAGCCCATGCCCCCCATCACCAGATCTGTGACCCACGGGGCCCTGGAGAAGAGAGACGGGGCCCCCCCACAGCTCCACTGTGTACTGGGAACTGCAAAACGTTGATGGAAACAGGTAGTAAAAGGCAAGCTCCGGGCCAGCGTTGAGTGCAGCAGGTTAAGCCACCGCCTGCAATGCCGGAATCCCACATGAGCACAGGTTTGAGCTCTGCTGCTTGTGTCCTGAATCCACGCGGGAGACCTGGACGGACTTCTGGGGCTCCTGGCCTCAGCCTGGCCCAGCGCTGGCTGTTTCAGGCATTTGTGGAGCGAGCCAGCAAATGGAAGATCTCTCTTCCTCTCTCTCTTCCCCCTCTCTGTAACTCTGCCTTTCAAATAAATAAGTAAATCATTAAAAAGATACATTTAGTTTGGTGCAAAAATGGTTTTGAATCCACGCAGTTTTTCCTAATATGCATCTCCAGACTTTCTGAAGATACCTCGTAGGCATGGATCTCAGCATTTTTGCACCAAAATACATGTTTCATCCTGTTTTGCATGAACTTTTAAAATAATTTTCAACTTGTTTTTTAATATTTATTAATATTTGAGAGGCAAAGCAACAGAGGGCAAAACATACGCCAGACAGAGCTCCTCCATCTGCTGGCTCACTCCAGGGAGGCGCCAGGACGAAGGCAGGAGCCCAAGTCCGCCCCGGCCTCCCACGTGGCTGGAGGGACCCAGGCACGTGGGCCGTCACCTGCTGCCTCCCAGGAAGCATCAGCGGGAAGCTGGATTCGAAACGGAGTGTCCAGGACTTGGCCAACCCAAGCGGAGCTTAGCCCACAGCACCACGCCCATCCTGGTTTCCACGAGCTTCTTCAAGTTTCCTCCTACGATTTTATCACTCTGGGCACATCATGTGGACCACCCAGCCTCCACTTAGTCTGAAACAGTCATTTCCCTACACAAAGACATGACGGATGTCTGAGGCAACGTATGTACCAGGTACCCTGCTCTGAGCATCACACATGGTAGACATACACTGAAATGCCACACTGTACCCCATAAAAACGGATGGTTACCATGTGCCAACTAAGAATGTTGATTACAGTAAGGAGGTGGGGTGTGGGGGGGGCACCAGGCTCGTTATCCGTGAGGCTTCTCCTCCCTCCACCCTTGCCCCCTCTGGGCCACAGGAAATGAGCAGTACCAATGACAAGGAGGTGGAGAGCAGCGATGACACACTGGAACGAAAACACAGGGACCCCCCAAGGCAGCTTTCACAGTCCCGTCACTCCCAGGAGAGAAGGTTTCCTGGGCCCAAACCCCGGCCAAAGCCCCAGAGGGAATCCAGGGTATGCCGAGGAGACACCCCACGCACCCACACGCACCCGCGAGGCATCGACCTCAGGCAGTAAGCTGGGGGGTGCTGACGAGGGCCTCTGTGGATCGTGGAGGCACATGGCTGAGCTCCAGCTGCTGGAGAGAAAGGCACGTGCTTCAGTGGCAAACGCGCTTCCCGGGCCCCGGGCCGCAGAGCTCTGCCCTGGCCTTGCCCTTGACGTCACAGTTCTGTAGATTGTACGTAACGGATGTCCCTGTAAGGAATTCCACAGGCTTGCAAAGTGTGCCTGTGGAGAGGAGGCCAGCGCTGGGCCCAAGAGCTTGGGCCCCTGCCATCCTGTGGGAGACCAGGATGGAGTTCTGGCTCCCAGCTTCAGCCTGGCCCAGAGCTGGCCATTTGGGGAGTGAACCAGCAGATATAAGCTAGCTCTCTTTCTCTCTCTGTCACCTTTCAAATCAATAGTTTTGTTTTGTTTCGTTTCGTTTTGTTTTGACAGGCAGTTAGACAGAGAGACAAAGGTCTTCCTTTTTCCCTTGGTTCACCCCCCAGTGGCCGCTACGGCCGAAACTACACTGATCTGAAGCCAGGAGCCAGGTGCTTCTTCCTGGTCTCCCATGTGGTGCGGGGCCCAAGCACCTGGGCCATCCTCCACTGCCCTCCCGGGCCACAGCAGAGAGCTGGACAGAACTCGGCGCTCCAACTGGGACTAGACCCAGGGTGGCAGCACCGCAGGTGGAGGATTAGCCAAGTAAGCCACGGTGCCAGCCCAATAAATAGTTTTTAAAAATTCATGGAAAATTGGGCCCTTTGTCTGAAAAAATGTTGATTTTGGTGCAAAAAATTTTGAAATACAAAAAAATTTTTGAAATAATACAAGTGTATTATGCATGTTATTTTTGAAAAAGTGTATTATGGGGGTGGGTGTTTACAGTGCCTGAGACAGAGTCTCACCTCTGCTTCCTGTCCAGTTTCCTATGAATTCACACCCTGGGAGGCAGCAACCGATGGCCAAGTGCTTGGTTTCTGCCACCATGTGTGAGAGTGGATGGAGTTCCCGGCTCCTGGCTTCTGCCTCGTCCAGCCTCAGCTGCGGTGGGCATTTGGAGACTGAATCAGTGGTTGGAAGATGTCCACCCTCCAGCCATCCCCAACACCTGCATCTCTCTGTCTCTTGAATAAATATTTTTTAAAACTCTGAAATCCACATTTATACAGTGTATTGTGAAATAATGATGTATGGATTTCACAATTTCGGCACCAAAATTAAACTCAACTTTCAAGTCCACTTTCTATGAACTTTTTGAGGTACAGTGTTCCGGTGCTTGCTCTTACTGGGGTGACATGTGACGGGAACTCAGCTGTTAAAGTGAACGACTGTGGCATTTACTACATGTGCGCAGTTGGGCAGCCACCAGTCCTGTCCAGTTCATCACCCCGAGGAAACCCATCAGCGGTACTCCGACGCCCTCTGTCTCTCTGGACTTGTCCTGTCGGTGGGATTTTACGACACGTGGCCGCTGCTTTCCCTCACTGTGCTGCTCTGAGGCTCATGTGGCGCCCGTCAATCCTTCAGTCCCTCTGTGCCTGCCTCCTGCCCCTCTGGGCGCATTTTCCACAATGCGTCCACTCACCCACGGGTGGGCACTTGGGACCAGTGCTGCTGTGAACACAGGTGTGTGTGTGCATCTGAGTACCTGCTGTCGGTTCTTTGCTGGGGGGGCAGGGGCGCTGTCAACCTACAATAAGAACCCGAGATTCTCCAAAGAAGGATGTCATTTATCTGCCAATAGCAGAGCCCTGCAATGGGGGTGTGTGTGCCTCAGTGAACTCTGGGTGTATTCAAAGAGCTTCCGGAAAAGGCACATTTTGGCATTTTCAATTTTGTACAGGTAAGTTTCATTTGAGAGAGAGAGACAGCAGACAGACAGGCTCTTCCACCTGCTGGTTCACTCCCCCGGTGCCTCCAACAGCCAGGGCCAGACCAAGCTGTGGAGCGCAGCACCTGCAGGCAGAGACCCAAGTACTTGAGCTGCTCCTGCTGCCTCCCGGGGCCTGCGTGAGCCAGAACTCCGACCCAGGCAAATAAGGGGACGCGGGAGGCCTGGGCCAAACCCCGCCCCCCGACACTGTCCTAGCTTTCCTGGAGGGTGTGAGCCGATGCCTTGCTGGAGTTTTGATCTGCAGCTCCCCGGTGACAGTGAGGACCAAGTGGCTTTCATGTGTTTGCTGACCCTCTGGGGAAAATAGATTCAAGTCCTTTGCTGTTCTGAATTGGGCCCTTTGCCTTTGAGTTGTTGGGTTGAAAGGGTTATTTTCATACTTTGGATACTAGACGCGGGTTTGCCAACTGTTTCTCTTGTTGACTGTCTTTTTACACTTTCCAGAGAATGTCCTTGGTGCACAAGAGTTTTTTTTTTTTTTTTTGACAGGCAGAGTGGACAGTGAGAGAGAGAGACAGAGAGAAAGGTCTTCCTTTGCCGTTGGTTCACCCTCCAATGGCCGCCGCGGACGGCGCACCGTGCTCATCCAATGGCAGGAGCCAGGTGCCAGGTGCTTTTCCTGGTCTCCCATGGGGTGCAGGGCCCAAGCACCTGGGCCATCCTCCACTGCACTCCCGGGCCACAGCAGAGAGCTGGCCTGGAAGAGGGGCAACCGGGACAGAATCTGGCACCCCGACCGGGACTAGAACCCGGTGTGCCGGCGCCGCAAGGCGGAGGATTAGCCTGTTGAGCCACGGCGCCGGCCAAGAGTTTTTCATTTCAATGAAATGATCTATAAGCGGGCTCCTGCATATTGTGTTTGGCCTGCCTGGTCTCATCTTCTGTGATTGCAGAGAACTGTCTAGTGGGGAAAAGGCTTGGACAGGCATTTCCCCAAAGATGACATGCAAACAATCAACAAGAATAGGACAAGAAGCCTAATCATTAATCATTAGGGAAATACAACTCAAAACCACAGTAAGGGGCTGGCACTGTGGCATAGCGGGCTAAGCCTCTGCCTGCAGTGCCAGCGTCCCATATGGGCACCGATTCTAGTCCTGGCTGCTCCTCTTCCGATCCAGCTCACTGCTATGGCCTGGGAAAGCAGTGGAAGATGACCCAAATCATTGGGCTCCTGTACCCATGTGAGAGACCGAGAAGAAACTCCTGGCGCCTGGCTTCAGTCTGGCTCAGCCCTGACCATGGAGGCCATCTGGGGAGTGAACCAGCTGATGGAAGACCTTTCTCTGTCTCTCCCTCTGTCTGTAATTCTACCTTTCAAATAAATAAATAAAATCTTAAAAGAAGACACCCACAATGCCAACATCTCAGCATAGTAGGGCCAGTTCAAACCCCAGCTGTTCTGCTCTCCATCCAGCTCCCTGCTAGTGTGTCTGGGAAGGCACAGGTGGTGGCCCAAGTACTGGGGAAACCCAGATGGAGCTCCCGGCTCCTGGTTTCTGGCTGGCCTAGTCCCAGTCGTTGCGGCCATTTGGAGAGTAAACCAATGGATGGAAGATCTCTCTGTCTCTGTCTGATGCTCTGTCAAATAAATACATCTTATTTATTTGAAAGGCAGTTACAGAGAGAGAGAGGAGGAGAGAGATCATCCATCTACTTGTTCATTCCCCAATTGGCTGCAACAACTGGGGCTAGGCCAAAAGGAAGCCAGGAGCCAGGAGCTTCTTCTGGGTCTTCTCCCACATGGGTACAGGGGCCTGCTTTCCCAGGAGCATTAGCAGGGGGCTAGAGCAGAAGTGGAGCAGCCAGGACTTGAACCAGTACCCATATGGCAACCCTGCGATGCAGGTCATGGCTTTAACCTACTGCACCAAAGTGCTGACTCCTAATAAATCTTTTTTAAAAAATCACAATAGGATATCACTTCTCATCCATTAGGATGGCTATTATCAAAGCACAAAGTAACAAGAGCAGGCTCTCAGGTAAGACACCTGTATTCCCACACCAGAGTACCTGGGTTTGAGTCCCGACTTGTACCTCCAGTTTCATGCCAATACAGACTCCAGGATGCAACAGAGACAGCTCAAGTAAATAGGTTCCTGCCACCCACGTGAGAGACCTGGATGGAGCTCCTGTCTCCCAGCTTTGGCCTGGGCCCCTCCTGGCCACTTCTGGTGTTTAAGGAGTACATCTGTGAATGGCAGTGCTCTCTCCCTCACTCCCTTTCTCTCTGCCTCTTAAAAATTTTAAAAATTGGGGCCAGCACGGTGGCATAGTCAGTAAAGCCACCGCCTACAGTGCCAGCATCCCATATGGGTGCCAATTCAAGTCCTGGCTTTTCCACTTCTGATCCAACTCTCTGCAATGGCCTGGGAAAGCAGTACAAGATGACCCAAGTCTTTGGGCTGCTGTACCCGCATAGGAGACCCGGAAGAAGCTCCTGGCTCCTGGCTTTGGATTGGCACAGCTCTGGCCATGTGGCCACCTGGGGAGTGAACCAGCGGATGGAAGACCTCTCTCTCTCTCTGCCTCTCTGTAACTCTTTCAATAAATAAATCTTTTTTTTTTTTAATTTTTTAATTTTTTTTTTTTTACAGGCAGAGTGGACAGTGAGAGAGAGAGACAGAGAGAAAGGTCTTCCTTTTGCCGTTGGTTCACCCTCCAATGGCCGCCGCGGTCGGCGCGCTGCGGCCGGCGCACCGCGCTCGTCCGATGGCAGGAGCCAGGAGCCAGGTGCTTTTCCTGGTCTCCCCATGGGGTGCAGGGCCCAAGCACCTGGGCCATCCTCCACTGCACTCCTGGGCCACAGCAGAGGGCTGGCCTGGAAGAGGGGCAACCGGGACAGAATCCGGTGCCCCGACCGGGACTAGAACCCGGTGTGCCGGCGCCGCAAGGCGGAGGATTAGCCTGTTGAGCCACGGCGCCGGCCATCAATAAATAAATCTTTAAAAAAAATTTAAAACTTGAAACAGATATGGGTGAGGGTTCGAGAAACTGAAATCCTGCCCATGACTGGTGAGAATGGAAACATCAGGATGATTTCTTCCAAAGCCCAGAGTAGACTCCCCCTCCCCCTCGTGGGGGAGCATGCCGAGCTGAGGGCAAGGTCTGCAGGAACTGTCGGCAGGCTGGTGAATCAGCGACTTCTCACGGTCGCCCCACGGTGCAGGCAGCCTGTGTCTCGATGACGAACGGCAGGCAGAATGTGTCTGTCCTCATAGTGCTGGAGCGCACAGCCTTGGAAGCGAGGTCACAGCACACAGCACACGTTACACAGGGGTGAGCCTCGAGGACTCCCGCTGGACGTTTTATCCCAGAGTCGCGAGAAGACAATGGCTGCGTGATCGTAGCCACACGCGGATCTACAGGATGCTCACTCAGCCTGGTGGCTGCCAGGGCCCGGGGCAGGGGAGGTGTTTGGTGTGCCTGACGAATCTAAACAAGGAGTGGTGTCTTCCCAGGGGAATCTGCAGCCAGCAGGAGCCACCTGGGTCTCCGAGGAGCCTCGTGACGCCCGTGCTCTCACGCGTGTCCTCCGTGACAGCCCAGGAACACGCCTTCCCCAGGCACATGCCCTCTGGCAGGCAAGGGCAAATTCTAAGAAGGCACAGGACCCGGCCACACCTCAGGCTCACACCCTGGTGTGCCAGAGCGTGATCGGCAGCCGCCCTGCTGTGCAGACACCTGCAGCAAGCTGGCAGGTCTCCAATGATGACAGCAGACGGCGACTTAACCAGGTGGGTGCAGGACCTCCACCCTGCTCTCCACCTGCACGGCAGAGCGGGTTCTGATGGCTAGGGGCCTACCCGGGCCAGGTATGGTTGCTTACAGTGGGCACAGGATAAGGGAGACCCCGCTATGTGGGCACGGGCTTGGGAGTCTAGTGTCAACCCCCTCCCTTCAGCAGACAGGGAGCTGCCTGTGCACAGCAGGACCCAGCTGGGTAGGTAGGGAGCCTGATGCGCCCTTCCTTATCTAGACTGGGGCCGGAGGTGACCCAGAGCTGCTTCCTGCCTCCCATCAAGCCAGCCGCATGCACACCCCGCCCTAGCAGCAACCTCATCTTGTGCCCTCTGAGGGCATTGCTGCTGCGCTGTGTTATCTGTGTTCCTAAAGAACAGGACATTCTGCCAGGTGGCACCTAAACAACAGGGCTTAAGGGGGAGAAAGGCCTGCACAGACAATGTGCATCCTGTGCGATGTTGTAATTTACGTGCAAGCAAAAGCGAACCTGACCCTGATAAAAGCGCACCTGTGCGTGCCCTGCAGCCCAGCTCGGACCTTCCCTCTTACGATGACCGTCCGCAGACTGTTCAGCGGCAGCAGGGAGAAGTTTCATTGAAATCTAACATCTGATTCAGGCCACCATCAGCTGAAACACACACAGCCACGCATCGCCCATAACGTTCCAATCAACATCCAGAGAAGCAGATGACAGAATACCCCATGGAGCCTGTGTCAGGGCTGCAGTACTCACGTCTGCGCAAACACCTTTTATGATGCTCACGCGACCAAGAACTCTGACAGTTCTCAGAACCAGTGCCGGCGTTAGGAATGCATGACTGGGGCCCGCGCTATGGCCCTGAGGGTTAAGCCACCAGCGGCAGCACCCAGCGTTCTCACACTGAAGCGCTGGTCTGAGTCCCGGCTGCTCCGATCTGAACCACCTCCCTGCTAACGCGCCTGCAAAGGCAGTGGAAGATGGCCCAGGTGCTTGGGCCTCTGCAGCCATATGGGAGGCCCGGGTGGAGTGTCAGGCTCCGGCTTCAGCCTTGCCCAGCTCCAGCTGCTGCAGCCATTTGGGGAATGAACCAGTGGATGGAGGATCTCTCTGTTCGTCACTCACCAACCACTGCCAGCAACGCTGCCTTTCAAATAAATATTTTTTAATGCATGACTATATGAATGAGAGTATCTTCCACTGTCACCAGTTAACTTGATTATGGAAAGCTTCCCCTCCCATTCTCTTAAATGTTTTAATCTGCTTGAAAGGCAGAGCTACAGAGAGCAAGCAAGCAAGAGAGCCCTTCCATCCACTGGTTCACTTCCCAAATGTCTGCGCAGCCCGGGCTGAGCCAGGCTGAGCCCAGGAGCCCAGAGCACCGCAGCTTCACCCACTGCACCGCAGCGCCGCCCCAGGAGAGCCCTTCTGAAGCCCCCAGAGCAGCCCCTGCGAGTCTCAGCTTCTCCCCCCTTTCCAGTGCGCTGCCGAAGCTCGCTCTCTCACCGACACAACGCCCGCCTCTGGCCACCCCACGCCACTGCTGCCGGCCTGCTGCTGAGCGCACACAGGCCGCTCCTGCATCTCGCCTCCTGCGGCCGAGCTGACCCACGCCCCATCCGCACGTTCCCAGGCACAAGGCGGCACCATTCTTCATACAACAGACCCCGCCGCAGGACCGTCCTGCTTTCTGGTCCAAGAGACTTTGGGGGCATGTGTCTCACGGTTCTAGCAGCGAGAACCAGGCTCGGACTGACAGGAACAATGGAGTATCTGCCTCTGTTATGAGTCCAGGCAGGTGCTCCACAGGGTGGGCGCACCCTGCTCTCCATCCCTGTGGCCTGTCTCCCCACCCACACTGGTGTCATACACACTCCAGGCAGCAGGACGGAGAAAGGGACTGCCACACAGCATTTTCACATGTGTTGTCATTAGAACTTTGTCATAGGGGCCAGCGCTGTGGTGTAGCATGTAAAGCCACCACCTGCAGCGCTGGCATCCCATATGGGCGCCAGTTCGAGTCCCAGCTGCTCCACTTCCAATCCAGCTCTCTGCTATAGCCTGGGAAAGCAGAAGATGGCCCAAGTCCTTGGGTCCCTGCACCCACATGGGAGACCTGGAAGAAGCTCCTGGTTCCTGACTTTGGATCGGTTCAGCTACAGCTATAATCCAAAAGCTGTACCTATGAAATTTATATTTATTAAATAGAAGCTTTCTTTTTTTTTTGACAGGCAGAGTTAGTGAGAGAGAGACAGAGAAAAAGGTCTTCCTTCTGTTGGTTCACCCCCCCCCCAATGGCTGCCACAGCCGGCGCGCTGCACTGATCTGAAGCCAGGAGCCAGGTGCTTCCTCCTGGTCTCCCATGGGGTGCAGGGCCCAAGCACTTGGGCCATCCTCCACTGCCCTCCCGGGCCACAGCAGAGAGCTGGACTGGAAGAGGAGTAACCAGGACAGAATCCAGCGCCCCAACCGAGATTAGAACCCGGGGTGCTGGCGCCACAGGCAGAGGATTAGCCAAGTGAGCCACAGCACCAGCTGAAGATTCATTTTTAACTATCTTTATATACAGAAGAACAACTCCATACTAAGTAGATTTCAACAGTTTACACCCAGACACACAAAGTATGAAGTACCATTTGAAGAATGTACTATGAATTTTCATAGTACAACACATTCAGGACAGAGGTCCTACATAGGGAGTAAGTGCACAGTGACTCCTGTTGTTGATTTAACAATTGACACTCTTATTTATGTCGCCAGTGATCACCCAAGGCTCTTGTCATGAGCTGCCAAGGCTATGGAAGCCTTTTGATTCCACAAACTCCAACATTATTTAGCAGGGCCATAATCAAAGTGGAAGTTCTCTCCTCCCTTCAGAGCAAGGTACCTCCTTCTTTGATGGCCCCTTCTTTCTGCTGGTTCACTCTCCAAATGACTGTAACAGCTAGAGCTGGGCCAATCTGAAGCCAGGAGCCTCTTCCAGGCCTCCCACGCAGGTGCAGGGGCCCAAGAACTTGGGCCATCTTCTACTGCCTTCCTAGGCCATTAGCAGGGAGCTGGATCAGAAGAGGAGCAGCCGGGACTCTAACCAGCGACCATGTGGGATGCCAGCACCGCAGGCGGAGGCTTAACCTCCTATGCCACAGCACCACCCCCAAATCTTATTTTTGTTTTCTCTTTACGACAGTAATAAACAGACCTATTTCCCCTCCCCCATCCTTTTGATGGCCAGGTTGTGTCAATTGTACATCCTAATCTCTCCAATGGGCCTCTCCCCTGCCACCCTGCTGGCCCAAGCCAGGCACTGCTGTGCCTGAGCTGTGGCAGAAGACAGTCCCTGCCCCTCCCCGTTCCCAAATCCAGGCACTTGTCTGTTCATCAGTTCCCCCTTGGTCCCCAGAGCTAACTTTAAAAACACACACCTGTCACTCTCCCAACCCCTGCTGTCTTCCGTCTGCTCCGAAGAGAAACAGCGAGCTCTGGGACCAGTGCTCACCACCAAGGACCTCGGCAGCCTCCTGCTCACACCCTCTTCCCTCTGCCTCTTGCCTCTCCTGCGATGTCTCCCACCACAGGGCCTTGACACACTCTGCTGCCAGTCTGAATGGGTCTCTTCACTCCACCACGCCCAGCCCTCCTTGCCTAGTTCAAGTTCTGTCCCTTTCTCCTGTTCATGGATGTGTTTTCATGACTAAAATTCTGTTTACTCAACTACAGTCTAAGCCCCAGGAGGCCAAGGCTGGCTTCGCACCCACTGTTCCCCTCCAGCACAGGATTAGGCTCAATACATAAAAACACAGAGACTCTGAAGCTACACCACCCGTGATCTCACGTTCCTCTGTAAACACTGCTTTCAGATTCTGGTAACTTTTCTAAAAATGCATGCTAACATTAATATTTACATTTTGTCAGTAATAATTATTTAAGAATTGAGATCAATTCCAAAATCCCTGAACTATAACTCTTGCCATAGCATTTTCCCCATTAAAAAAATTTTTTTTGAAAGGAAGAGTTAAAGAGAGAGAGCGGGAGAGGCAGAGAGAGATCCTCAGTCTGCTGGTTCACTCCCCAAATGGTCGCAACCACCAGCACTGGGCCAGGCTGAAGTCAGGAGCCTGGAGCTCCATCCGGGTCTCCATGTGGGTGCAGGAGCCCAAGCCCTTGGGCCATCCTCTGCTGCTTTCTCAGGTGCCTTAGCAGGGAGCTGGATCGGAAGTGGGGCAGCCAGTGCTCATATGGGGTGCTGTGCTGTGCAGCAGCCTAACCTGACGCTGCCCCCATCCTTCCCCTATTTAATAACAACTTCAGGAGGAACATTTCGGAGCTGCAGGTTAAGCTACCACTGGCTCAAGTCCAGCTCCCTGATGTGCCTGGGAGGACAGGGGAAGATGGCCCAAGTGCTTGTTCCCTGCTACCCATGGATGGAGCTCCTGGCTTCCATCTTAGACCTGGCTGTTGCAGCCATTGGCGAGTGAACAGCAGATGGAAGATCTATTGCTCTTTTTCTAAAAAAAAAATTAAAACCACCTAATACAACAGGTTTTAGCCGACCAAAGACACAGCCCTCTGAGAAAGAGGAAAATTCGCTTTCTCTGGGTCCTTCCCATCAGTGATAAAACCCTAACATCTCTCCACGATGAATGAAACTCTAGGAGTGGCCACGCAGAAGCCAGGCCCCAGCGCCCAGGTATGGCCCGAATCTTCTGCTTTGCCTTTGAAAGGGATTCTTTGGTGTTCCTCGGGCACAGTGTTAGTACTGGATCCTCAGACTCGCGTCGGCCTGCTCTGCAACTGGCCAAAAGGCCCTGGGTTAATCAGTGCTGCTCACTGGAGTCTTCAGCGGCCCAGAGGAAACGGGGCTCAGGGGAGCCTCCCTGCCCCGGGCAGAGCCCAGGCCCTGTGGCCAGGGATGGGGGTGCTGTCCCCGGGGACAAACGTGAAGTTCCCGCCCGTCTGGGTCAGCCAGGAGCCCCCAACCCTCCGCCCGGCCCGGCGGCGGCCCCCGGGGCTGCAGAGGCCACGAGGGACCCTGGGCGGCCCCAGAGCCCCCCCAGTCCCGTCGGCCGCCAGGGGCTCCGGGGGCCTCCGGGCCGCGAGGTCGACCCCGGGCACGGAGGACAGCCGCCGCCCACGCGGGCGCCCCACCACGCCGCAGCCCCGCACCCCGCGGCCTCCCAGTCCCACGGCGCCACGACGGCCTCGCTCGCGGCCAGCCCGGGGTCACGGCGACCTCGCCCGGGGTCATGGCAGCCTCGCCCAGGGTCATGGTGACCTCGCCCGGGGTCATGGTGACCTCACCCGGGGTCATGGCGGCCTCCCTCATGGCTAGCCCGGGGTCATGGTGACCTCACCCGGGGTCACGGTGGCCTCGCCCGGGGTCACAGCGGCCTCCCTCACCGCCAGCCCGGGGTCACGGCGGCCTCCCTCATGGCTAGCCCGGGGTCACGGTGGCCTTGTCCGGGGTCATGATGACCTCGCCCGGGGTCACGGCGACCTCGCCCGGGGTCATGGCAGCCTCACCCAGGGTCATGGTGACCTCGCCCGGGGTCATGGCGGCCTCCCTCACGGCTAGCCCGGGGTCACGGCGACCTCGCCTGGGGTCATGGTGACCTCGCCCGGGGTCACAGCGGCCTCCCTCACCGCCAGCCCGGGGTCACAGCGGCCTCCCTCACGGCTAGCCCGGGGTCACGGCGACCTCGCCCGGGGTCATGGCGGCCTCGCCAGGGTCATGGTGACCTCACCCGGGGTCACGGCGACCTCGCCTGGGGTCATGGTGACCTCGCCCGGGGTCACGGCGGCCTCGCCCGGGGTCATGGCGGCCCTGTAGCCGGGTTCCCGCCAGCGGCCTGGCCTGGCGGCCTCGTGTCCGCGGTGCCCGCAGCGGCCCAGCCCGCTCTTCCGCGCCCGGAGGCCGCCCCGTCCCCTGGCGTCACGGCGGCCGCGCAGGCCCCGGCGTCCAGCCCCGCGCCCGCGCACGCGCACTCCCGCACCCCAGGGCCGCCGCGAAAACCGCGGGCAAACGTTGGTGACGCCGCGCTGTGCCCGCAACGCCCCGGGACCCGCGAACGGCGGGAAGCAGGTAGGGCGGCCGCTGCCTCCCTGATGGATGGGCCCCGGTGGGCTGCGGGCCCGGCCCGCCGACCCCTCTCCGCGCCGCAGGCAGGGCCCGGGCGTGGCGGCCTCCGTTCAGTCCCCCACGCGCGGCGGGAGACGCCCAGGATCACTTGGAACCTTGCCACGCTTTAGCTGGAAACCGCTGAGTTAGGGACCGTGACAGAGGAGGGACAAGAAGGGGCCTGGAAGCGCTCAGCTCTCCTGTAGGCACGCCCCGACACGCACACGCGTGCACACGCCCACGCACGCCGTCGCCCACGCCAGGGAGCCCTGAGCACAGCTCACTTTGTGCGGATGCCAGGGACGGTGCCAGCGCGTACATCGTGGGTTCCCAGTAGCTGTTCAGAAGGTGAATGGGAGGAAGAAAGATGAATGGGAGTTCGCTGGATTTGTGCCACGGCCAATAAAACTGGGAGTTTGTCCCGTGAAAGATGGAAATCTGCGGGACTGATGGGACTTTGGATTTTGGCCGCTTGGCCTGCATGCCCAGTGGTGGCTGAACACGTGCAACACCCCCCCACACTGGGGTGGGGGGCAGGCAGTGGCCTGGCTGCTGGTCCACCGGACCCCTCACTTTCCCTGCTCCTCTGACAAAGGGGTTGAGCAGTGGAGAATGCACAGGAAATAGCACCGGGTTCCTTTGAAAGGGAAGTAAAGCTCCCCCCAAAAGTGCTATGTGGGCAAAAACGGACTCCCCACTGAGACGGTTGGCTGCAGGCTCCCTGGCAGGGGCCAGGTCTCCCAAGCTTCTGGGAACCCATCCATCGCCCTCCCCACCTTCCCCGGTGCCATGCGAGTGGGGGACAGGTGCCAGCCATTGCCTCCAGGTGTTCCTTACAGAAATCACCCTTCCAGTCACTCCCCGTGAGGCTGCGGGGGGGGGGGGGGTGAGAGCCGGGAGGAAGTGCCCCAGACGGTGCCCCCCAGCAGGCGCTGTGCCTGCAAGTCTCTGGGACTCCAAACCCCAGACACTGAATTTCAAAGCAGAAGTGAGAGGAGGACGAGCCCCCCACCCCCACCCCCGGTTCCGGAAAGGGTTATTCTGACTCGGGCTGGCCGTAAAAATGCTATTGGCTGCTGCTTGGCACGGCCAAAGTGCAGCCGGCATGTCTTTGCTCTCCCTCCAGCTCATGTGTCAGTCGGAGGAGGCGAGCAGCCCGGGGCTCTGGCAGAGCGAGGATGGAGCAAGAGGGCCAGGAGAAGAAGAAGGAAGGGGTGAGTGGGTCCCCGTCTCCTTCAGAGAGGCCCTGGGGGCGCGTGGGGGTGTGGCCCGGCTGGAGGGGACCTGCCCCTGGGAGTCCAGGTAGAAGCAGGGAGCAGCCAGAGGTGAGTGAGTGTGCTCTGGGCACCGATCTACTGGCACTTCAGAAAGCGGCCAAAGCAGAGGCCCAGAGGGTGGGTTTGTGCCGGGTGTGTGAGGCCCAGGATCCCAGAGCCAGCCGCCTTGGTCCCGAAATCCTTACCAGTTGGATTAATCCGGTTTGGTTTCGGTTACATTTTAATGAATGTTCTCAGCAAAGCTGCGCGCAAAGCAGACAGACTCAGAGAGCTGTCGCTGGATGTGAATTGAGCCCAAGGTGTAGCTGAGGATCCCTGCCTTTTGAAGGCAGGTTTTCAGATCACCCCGCCCCCGCCCTCCACTCCCATGTAACTGCCACAACGTTTAGATTCCCTCGATGGAGGAGAATGCGGGGTGATGGGGAAGAGCAGTACTCACTAGTGCAGACACTATCCGTCTATGCAGGCGAGGAGGGGCTGCAAACGCCCTGTAGCTCGAAGGGGAGGCGCCTGGGAGTCATTCCTGCCCCGTCCTGTTCTAGCAGTGGGACTCAGGCAACCTGTGCCTCAGTGTTCCCCTCTGCAAAATGGGAATCATAGCTACACCAGCTCAGAGGGTGCTAGCACAATGGAGAGAGGCCACGCAGGCCGAGAGTACATGGTGCCCGGGGAATTCCCCATAGATGTTTTGGTTTTCCCGCCTTGTCACTCTTGACTTTTGGCATGGGGTAACTCCTCGTTGTGGGGGTGATCTTGCGTGTGATGTGTTCTGCAGCGTCCCTGGCTATGCCCACGCCAGTAGTACCTTCCCCCAGGTGTGACAAATTCTCGTAGAAGGCAGGACCAGCCCTTGCCCCCCAGTGCAGTGCCTTCGCTGGGGTCATCTCACTCGATTTTCACAACTGAGAGAGTGTTACTCAAATCAAGTGCTGTCCATCCTGGCTGATAGAAAAGGCACTGAGATCATGAGGACTTGGATGTTGGGGCCCAGGGAGGCCCCGGTCTGGTCTGTGCCGGACCTGCCCAGGTGTGGCTACAGAAAGGAAGGAAAATGCCCCCCCACCCCCACCCCGGGAGCCACATGCAGAGGGCAAGGGCCGATCCTAGCTGCCTGCCGCTCGAGGGCCTGGCTCAGGAGGCATCCCGCAGGCCAGGCGCAGCCACGGCAGGGGTGGGCTTCCTCATCCTGAGGGTGACCTGCCCTTGGGAAGAAAGCCAGGACACAGCACAGCACCCACCGGGAGGCTCCAAACAGCACGAGCGTGGTGTGTAAGAATCTGGGAGGCCATCGAGTGAGGCCAAGGAGGAATTTGGGGCTGAGGAGAACTGGGGCTGGGGTGTGCATGGGGGCCAGGAGCTGCTGGGGGAGGGTGCTGGGCAGTGGGTCAGGTCCAGGCCTGTCCCTCGGTGGCCATAGCGTTGGCTGGCTTTGGTTTTTCTCATGCAAAGAGAAAAGACAGGTATCTGTCTGGTGTGCACCGAGAACTCTCTGCCAGGAAAAGTCTGTTGGCCTGAAAGGAAAAGATAACATGGCTCACAAAAAACGTGCAGCAAAGCCGCTGGAACTGTTGACGCCACAAGAATTGTTGAATTAAGCTCACGCACTCCCCTCCCCCCAGAAGAAGTCTGCTTTGGAGAGTGAAGCCTGTGTTCTGTGCGGTGCCTGCACCGCTCACTGGTTGTCGTGTCGGCGGGGAGTTTCCTGGCTGAAGCCCTTGGGTCCTTGATGCTGCTCAGGTGGATGAATCCTGATTCACTGGCTTCTGTGTCATACTGCAGACCGTGTGTCCTTGGGAGGTGGTGTGGGTGGGGCTTCCTTGCTGGTGCCGCTGGACCACACCCAAGATCCACGCTGGGAGTGGTTGCTTTACTGAAGTATTCTCCAGACATGAAGAAGAGGGACTGGGTGCAGGGATGAAGCTGCTCCCGGGTCGCCCGCATCCCACGGAGGAGTTCCCGGTTAGCGTCCCGGCTTCTCGGCTTCCCATCCAGCCTGCTGCTGATGCATATCCTGGCAGGCAGCGGGTGAGGGCCCAGGTACCTGGGCCCCCGCCACCCACGGGGGGAGACCAGGATAGAGGTATGGCTCCCGGCCTTGACCTGGCCCAGTGCTGGCTGTTGTGGGCATTCGGGGAGTGAGCCAGTGGATGGAAGACTCTCTCTCTCTTCCCCTCCCTCCATCCTCTCTCTTTCTCTCTTCCTTTTTTCGCCCTCTCTCTGTTCTGCCTTTCAAATAAATAAATAAAAAACAAATAAACATGAAGAACAACAGCAAGAAGCAGGGCCACTGAGAGCGTGGAGGCTGTGGTTCCCGGCTTCTCTGAGAACCACGACCCGGGATTTAGGCAGCCCCCGTGGCCTCTCAGTAGAGCCACTCCTGGCTGGGGCTCCAGGCTCCAGGGACCTCTTGTTTTTTTTTTTTTTTTTTTTTTGACAGGCAGAGTGGACAGTGTGAGAGAGAGACAGAGAGAAAGGTCTTCCTTTGCCATTGGTTCACCCTCCAATGGCTGCCGTGGTCGGCGCGCTGCGGCCGGCGCACCGCACTCATCCGATGGCAGGAGCCAGGTGCTAGGTGCTTTTTCCTGGTCTCCCATGGGGTGCAGGGCCCAAGCACCTGGGCCATCCTCCACTGCACTCCTGGGCCACAGCAGAGGGCTGGCCTGGAAGAGGGGCAACCGGGATAGAATCCGGCGCCCCGACCGGGACTAGAACCCGGTGTGCCGGCGCCGCAAGGCGGAGGATTAGCCTATTGAGCCACGGCGCCGGCCAGGACCTCTTGTTTTAACAACCTGGTCAGAGACCTGGACGTCCTCTTTGGTCCCTTCCTCTCCCTCCCATGCTAATCCAGCCCAGGAGCAAACCCTCACCCCCTCCTTCTTCCCCTCCTGGAAATGTCAGGGAGAAGAGAAGGAGGGAGAGGAGGAGGGGGAGGGGGGGAGGGGGGAGAAGGAAGGCAGAAAGCTCGCACCCTCTTTCTTATGGGTGCCTTTTAAAAGATAGACGCTGTTGAGATTATAACTCAGCACACGGTGAAATCTCAACCCATTTAGAGTGTATAATTTGTCCCCCTTAAAAAAGGAGGCAATCTTGTCATTTGTGCAACATGGATGAGCCCGAGAGCAGTGAGCCAGGCAAACGGGGCTCCATCTCAATCCCACGTGGAACCTGAAGGAGTGGAGCTCACGGCAGGGAACGGAACGGCGCTTGCCAGGGCCTGAGGGCCGGTGCTGCCAGAGGGTGCGAAGTTCACCTACGCAGGATGAGTACGTTTTGGCGAGGGCTCAGCCTGGTGCCTGCGGCTGGGAGCACGTGTGGCAGACTCAGCTCCAAGGGTGGGTCTGACAAGTCCTCGCCCCACGCGTACGCACACAGGCAGCTGTGGGAGGTGATGGGGAGAGCAGTGTTGGTGAGCGATGCCAGCACGCTCCTCCACGAGCCTCCAGCACAGATGCTCCTGTGCTGACTACAAGGTTATGGCTGGCCCAGAAGACACGTCGTAAGGAGAACGCATCCCAACCACCCCCGCGTGCTGCCCCATGACCCGATACACCACAGTCAGGAAGGCCCCTGAGCAATGGCCACGGCCACTGTCCAGCGTGCTGGGAGGGGATGAGACTGCACGGAGCTAGCCAGGAAGGGGCCAAGGTCAAGGTATCACAATTCACACCATTGTGAAGTTGAAAAACCTTAAATCAAGCCATCATAAGTTGGGGAACAGCTGTAGACACAACTTGTGTTTTGTCCTCAATGAAGTTGGAAAAAAATTAAAATACACAAATGCATGTCTGCTCAGAGCTGTGCAGCCATCAACACGGACGATTTGAGGACATTTTTGTCATCCCCCAGAGAAACCCTGTCCCGCTGGGATCTATTCCCAGTTTCTCCTGAGTCTCCTCCCGAGGTGGCTCCAGGCAGCCCCAGGCCACTCTCTGTCCCTGGATTTGCCTGTTCTGGGCATTCAGACAACTCGTAGCCTTTGCGACTGGCTCCTTTCATTTAATGTTTGTTTTTTCAAGATTTTTTGTTACTTTTTTATTTTTTGCCAGGCAGAGTTAGAGAGAGAGAGAGAGAGAGAGACAGAGAAAGGAAGGTCTTCCTTCTGTTGGTTCACTCCCAAATGGCTGCTACAGCCAGTGCGCTGCACCGATCTGAAGCCAGGAGCCAGATGCTTCCTCCTGGTCTCCCATGGGGTGCAGGGCCCAAGCACCTGGGCCATCCTCCACTGCCCTCCTGGGCCACAGCAGAGAGCTGGACTGGAAGAGGAGCAACCGAGACAGAATCCAGCGCCCCGACCGGGACTAGAACCCGGGATGCCAACGCTGCAGGCGGAGGATTAGCCCAGTGAGCTGCTGCGCCGGCCTACTTTACTTATTTGAAAATCTGAGAGAGGAATCTCTCAGCCAATCATTCACTCTCCAAATGCCTGCAATGGCCAGGCCGAGGCCAGGAGCCAGGAACTCCGTGTGAGTCTCTCACGCGGGTACTTGAACCGTCACCCGCTGCCTCCCAGGCTGCACGTCGGCAGGAAGCTGGCTCAGCAGCAGAGGCAGGACTTGAACCAGGCGCCCCAGGGTGGGATGTGGATGTCCCAGACAGTGGCTGAACCCAGAGCAGCACACACTCGCCCAGGCTCTCCACTTCTGCACCCAGTGGCCTTAGTGATTTTCTGAAAAACCTTCTCTCTTCCCATTTCTGCTGCCGTGTTAGGTCTCAGGTTAATTTTGTAACACTTACAGAAGTTGTAGTTAACAATCACCACGTGATTACATAGTTTTTAGATGACTGTCTCCCTGGGGGCCCGCAGTGTGGTGCAGCAAGTTAAGCTGATGACCTCACAGCTAGGGCTGGGCCAAGCTGAAGCCAAGAGCCAGGAACTCCATCCTGGTCTCCCACGTGGGTGTCAGGGGCCCAGGTACTTGGACCCTGGATAAAGCGTTAGCAGGGGGCTCGACCAGAAGTGGAGCAGCCAGGACTCCAACCAGTACTCCCATATGGAATCCGACATCACAGGCAACAGCTTCACCCACTGACCACAACACCAACCTGACTCTTGTCCTTTTCTGAACAGCTTTATTGTGATGTCATTGAGATATAAAAATCCTGTTTGTGTTTGTGTGGTGCACACCTGATGGTTTAATAGACATACGCATTGTGGAATGATTGCCACGGTCAAACTGGTTGACACCCATCACCTCTGAATTGTGTACACCTGCACATGTGTGTACATGTTTGTGTATGTGTGAGTGTGCAGTGGGTGTCTATATGCAGTGTATGTGGAATGTGTGTGCACGATGGGTGTGTGCAGTGTGTGTGGTGTGTGCACAGTGGGTATGTGTGCAGTGTGTATGTCAGGGTGTGTGTACACATGCATTGTGTGCAGGGTGTGTGTGAGCAGTGTGTGCACAGTGGGTACTTATGCAGTGGGGGTGTGTGCAGTATGAGTGTATGTGCAGTGTGAGTGAGTACACATGCATGTGTGTGCAGTGTGTGTACAGTGTGTGTGGTGTGTGCACATGCATGTGTGTGCACTGTGTGTGCAGTGTGTGTGGTGTGTGCACAGTGGGTATGTATGTGGGGTGTGTGTGTGTGTGTGCAGTGTGTGCCGTGTGTGCACTGTGGGTATGCATGCAGTGTGTATAGTATGCGCAGTGTGTGTGTATGTGCACAGTGGGTATGTATGTGGTGTGTGTGTGTGCAGTGTATGGTATGTGCTGTGTGTGGTGTGTGCACAGTGGGTATGTATGTGGTGTGTGTGTGTTGCAGTGTATGGTATGTGCAGGGTGTGTGGTGTGTGCACAGTGGGTATATATGTGTGGTGGGGGTGAGTGCAATGTGTGTATGTGCAGGGTGTGTGCAGTGTGTGGTGTGGCTGTGTGAGTGTGTGTGTGCACGTGCAGGGCACTCTGCCTTTGGCCAGGGCTCCTTGCAGGCACACGCCCGGGCAGGAACACTGCTGTTTCCCCTGTCCTGCCTCCCCCCTCCCCTCTCTCCAGAGATCCTCTTTGGGTGTAGGAGGTCGGTGCCCTAAAGAGCTCAGCGTGCCCAAGGGTGAGGAAGGGGAGAGAGTGAACGTGTCCACGTGAAAGGGGCCACAGATGCGTGGATGCCTGCTTGTGTGGGAGGCCCTGAGAATGGCACCCCAGGCCTGCAGCCCAGACACTGCCACGTGACCACGGCCACGTGACCACGGCCACCATGAGCCCTTGCAGGAGCTCTGAGGGAGTCACCGCCCTCGCACGGGAGCAGAGAACAGAGATCTCAGGAACTGAGCTGGAGAGTGGCAGTGCCCGCCTGCAGCAGAACTGTGGATTCTTGCTCCACGTCTGTTTTCCTCCCCGTGTGCATCACTCTGTGTGTGAACTCCCTCCTGTCGTTGAAGAGCACCCCAGCTGCAGTGAGCGCTCCGTGTCTGCCACAGAATGGGCCCAAGACCCCCTGCCGTCTGTATTTGACTATCCGGTCCCTGCGTCTTCCTCCTACAGCGAAAGCCCAGGGCTGAGGGAAGTTCGTCAGTGGCCCTGAATAACTAAACATTTTCAAATTTTTTAAAAAAATTTGTTTATTTGTTTGTTTTTATTTCTTTTTTGACAGGCAGAGTTAGACAGTGAGAGAGAGAGAGAGAGAGAGAGAGAGAAAGGTCTTCCTTCCGTTGGTTCACCCCCCAAGTGGCCGCTACGGCTGGCACTGTGCCGATCCGAAGCCAGGATCCAGGTGCTTATCCTGGTCTCCCATGTGGGTGCAGGGCCTAAGCACCTGGGCCATCCTCCACTGCCTTCCAGGGCCACAGCAGAGAGCTGGACTGGAAGAGGAGCAACCGGGACTAGAACCCGGGATACTGGCATGCAGGTGGAGGATTAGCCAAGTGAGCTGTGGCACCAGCCTCTATTTATTTGAAAATCAGAGAGGGAGAGAGAGGTCTTCCATCCACTGGTTCACTCCCCAGATGGCTGCAGTGGCCAGGCTGAGCCAGGCCAAAGCCAGGAGCCAGGAACTCCATCTGGGTCTCCCACATGGGTGCAGAGGCCCAAGCACTTGGGTCACCTGCTGCTGCTTTCCCAGGCGCATTAGCAGGGAGCTGGATCAGAAGTGGAGTACCTGGACATGAACTGACGCCCACATGGGATGCAGGCTGGCAGCTTTACCCACTATGCCACAACGCCGATCCCAACGTTTTCACATTTTTCCCCTGGATTTTTTGTGGCATTTTTTGTTTGAGACAGTGGTTGGGGTTGGCAAATGTGAGCCCCGGGGAGGAGGGTCACGAAGCCGTCTGGACGCCCGTGGAGCCGGAGCCTGCAGCAACGTCAGGAGACATCCGGGGAGGGGGCACTGCTGGCACCTGAGGAGCAGAGGCCAGGCCCGCTCCAAGCCCCCAGCCGTCCACAGCACAGCCCCCACAGTAAAGAATGAGGCCCCGAGGTCCACAGCGCCGTGGGGAGAAAGCCCGTTCTAAGAAAGGAGATGGCAGGCCTGCAGGTGCTGTTACGTCGTGCTGGGAGACTGGCAGTAAAGCAGGGCCCCCCCACCCAGCCCGGCGTCTGCATCCCTGAGCTGCCCCCCGCCCCCGCCGCCCCGTCTTCCTCCCGCTCACTCCCCTGCTCCCTTGCAGAGGCTGACCCTTGTGCTGGCCTTGGCGACACTGATAGCTGCTTTCGGGTCCTCCTTCCAGTATGGCTACAACGTGTCTGTTGTCAACTCCCCAGCGGAGGTACGGTCCCTGCGGGTCCTGAATACACAGGGCGTGGCCGGCAGGGACGGGTCCCAGCACACAGTGGGTACACATCGTGGTTCCTCGGGCCACAGAGGAGGAAGCACACTCAGGGCGCGGCACACACCCATGGGGACCCCAGACCTCTGCCGTCAGGAGCATTCGGGAGCCTGGCCCCCTGGGCGTGTACAGCGTGCAAGACCCCTGGAGGGGGCTCGAGTCTTCTGTCTCGTGGCAAGGGGTCAGCAGTCTGGAGGGGCAGAGCCCATCAAGAGGGAAAGCCCTAGGGCAGCACCCCAGCTCACTCGCTTCATCCTGACTCCCCCTAGGGTGTCCCATGGGGGTGGGTGGGGAATAACGAAAACCGCTCATTCCGGTGCTGTGTCCTCTGCTCCCCAGCTCATGAAGCAGTTCTACAACGACACCTACTACGACAGAACCGGGGAGCTCATCGACGAGTTCCCCCTGACCTTGCTGTGGTCCGTGACTGTGTCCATGTTTCCCTTCGGAGGCTTTGTCGGGTCCCTTCTGGTCGGCCCCTTGGTGAATAAATTTGGCAGGTAAGGGAAGAGAGACAGAGAGAGCACCCATCCCCAGGTTCCCTCCCCAAATGTCCCCGGTAGCCCTCAGCTGGGCCACACCAAAGCCAGTGCCAGGGACTCCATCCAGGTCTCCCACGTGGGGGGCAGGGCCCGAGCACTTGATCACTGCCGCCTCTCAGGGTGCATGTTAGCAGGAAGCTGGAGTCAGGAGCCGGGGCTGGGGATTGAACCCAGGCACTCTGATTTTTTTTTTTTTTTTTTGACAGGCAGAGTGGACAGTAAGAGAGAGAAACAGAGAGAAAGGTCTTCCTTTGCCGTTGGTTCACCCTCCAATGGCCGCCGCGGACGGCGCACTGCGCTCATCCAATGGCAGGAGCCAAGTGCCAGGTGCTTTTCCTGGTCTCCCATGGGGTGCAGGGCCCAAGCACTTGGACCATCCTCCACTGCACTCCCGGGCCACAGCAGAGGGCTGGCCTGGAAGAGGGGCGACCGGGACTAGAACCCGGTGTGCCGGCGCCGCAAGGCGGAGGATTAGCCTGTTGAGCCACGGCGCCGGCCTGTTTATTTATTTGAAAGGCAGAGTTAACAGAGAGGCAGAGAGAGAGAGAGAGAGAGAGAAAAGAGAGGAGAGAGGGAGAGAGAGAGGAAAGAGAGGGAGAGAGAGAGGAAAGAGAGGGAGAGAGAGAGGAAAGAGAGAGAGAGAGAGAGAGAGAGAGAGAGAGAGAGGGAGAGAGGGAGAGAGGGAGAGAGAGAGAGAGAGAGAGAGGCCTTTCATCTGCTGGCTCACTCCCCAAATCGCCACAATGGTCCACAGCTGGGCAATCCGAAGCCAGGAGCCAGGAGCTTCTTCCCCATCTCCCACATGGGTGCAGGGGCCCAAGCACTTGGACCATCTTCCACTACTCTCTCAGGTGCGTTAGCAGGGAGCTGGATTGGAAGCCGAATAGCCAGAACTTGAACCGCTGCCCATACGGTATGCCAGCACTGCAGGCGGTGACTACCCGCTATGCCACAGTGCCAGGCCCATCTTAACCACTGGGCCGACCACCTGAAACTCATAAGATGTCAGCAGACTTAAACGTAGGCCTAAGCTGAAATCCTCATCACGAGGCCAGGATAGTGACCAGTTGGGTAATTTTCACTTCCTAAGAGGATTGAAGGGAGACAGCCAGACCTGGGTTCGTCAGGAGGGGCTCGGCGTTGGTGGCGTCGTGGTGAGGTTCCCCTGCAGAGATGTTTGCTTGGCTCCGGCCAGGGTCGCAGGGCCCCCGTCTCCCTGCAGGCTCATTCCCAACTAGGATGGGAATGCTCTTTCAGTCTCATTCAGGATTGCCTTTATCTGCCTAAAGAGTTTCTTTTTTTTTTTTTTGGACAGGTAGAGTGGACAGTGAGAGAGAGAGACAGAGAGAAAGGTCTTCCTTTGCCGTTGGTTCACCCTCCAATGGTGGCCGTGGATGGCGCGCTGCGCTGATCCGAAGCCAGGAGCCAGGTGCTTCTCCTGGTCTCCCATGGGGTGCAGGGCCCAAGCACTTGGGCCATCCTCCACTGCACTCCCGGGCCACAGCAGAGAGCCGGCCTATAAGAGGGGCAACCACAACAGAATCTGGTGCCCCTACTGGGACTAGAACCCGGTGTGCCGGCGCCGCAAGGCGGAGGATTAGCCTATTGAGCTGCGGCGCCAGTCTCCAAAGAGGTTCTACTTAACAATTTGTTAAAGCCGTTTCTATAAAAGTCATAATGGTGTTAAGTTTCATGGATGTTTCCTGCTTCTGCTGACAGAATGCTAGATATTTTCCTAGTATGATCTTTAAGATGGTGAAATGCCTGGAAAGATTTTTAAATATGCTATTGAGTGCAGCCTGCTGATATTTCATTTAGGGTTTTTGGCTTCTCTGTTGATGTCAGTGAGGCCAGCCTCGGCCTTCCTGCTACCTTCCTGACCCAGTTTGAGTTTCAAGATTCCACTGAAATGACAAACCAGCTCTGACTTCCGAAGCCATAATATTTTATATTTTAACACGAGGCCCTCTCCCTCCATGCTCAGCACCTGTGCCCACTGCTGGGACAGTCCCTCTGTGCCCCCACACACTGTTCCTGCCCCAGGCTCTGGCCCTGACCCGTGTTCACCTCAGGTCCTGGAGACTTGGTGCATCGGAAGAGCTCACTGCTGCCGCTGGAGGAGCCTGCACGTCATTGACCCCAGGGACGTTTGTTGACTGAATGAGTGACTCCTGAAGCCAGGCTGACCGCTGCTTTTTCCTTGCAGAAAAGGGGCCTTGCTGTTCAACAACATATTTTCCATCGTGCCCGCCATCCTCATGGGGTGCAGCGAAGTCGCCAGGTCGTTTGAGCTCATAATTGTCTCCAGACTCCTGGTGGGAATATGCGCAGGTAGGCAAGGCGGTGCTCTCTCCAGCTCTGTTATTGGGGGTCAGCGAGGGGAGGCAGAGCAAGCGTCCAGGGTCTGAACCAATCAGGTCTCGGAAGCAGGGTCACGTCAGACGGAAGCCCCGGCCCCAGCGTGGCTCTCCCGTGCGGGCAGCAGGCAGGTCTTCCCTGCGGTGTCTCCGGCACAGCAAGCTGCTCTTTCAAACACTGACGGAGCTGGTGCTGCAGCACAGCGGGTTCAAGTCCCGGCTGCTCTGCTTCCAATCCAGCTCCCTGCTCATGCACCTGGTAAAGCAGCATAAGGTGGCCCAAGTGCTTGGTCCCTGCACCCACGTGGGAGACCTGGAGGAAGCTCCTGGCTCCTGGCTTCAGCCTGGCCCAGACCTGGTCATTGTGGCCATTTGGGGAGTGAACCAGAGAATGGAAGATTCATTCTCTCTCTCTCTCTCTCTCTCTCTCTCTCTCTCTCTCTTTCTCCTTCCCCCCATAACTCTGCCTTTAAAATAAATCAATAAATCTTTAAAAAAAACATAAAAAAAGAAAGACTGACATAATTTTCAGTTCTGCAGGGTTCTTCCAATCTATTGTAATAGCTCTTCCTCCTCCTCCTCCTCCTCCCCGCCTCTTCTTCCCCTCCTCTTCTTCCTCTCCCTGCATTCCTCCACTGCTTTCTTCATTTGATGGGCAGAGACACGAGACAGGAATCTTCCAACCACTGGTTCACTCCCCAGATGCCCACAGCAGTCAGGACAAGGCAAGCTGAAGTCAGGGGTCTGGAGCCATCATGGCTGCCTCTCAGGATGTGTGTTAGCAGGAAGCTGGAGCAGAGAGTCAAGGTGGGACTCCACCACGGGACATGGGCATTGCCACATGTTGACTTAACCCCTATGCCACACGTCTGCCCCCAGGCTAATTCTTTATCTCAGTCTTCTTTTTTTAAGATTTATTTTATTTGTTTGAAAGGTAGAATTACAGAGGCAGAGAGAGAAATAGAGAGAGAGAAAGAGAGAAAGGTCTTCCATCTGCTAGTTCGCTTCCCAAATGGCCTCTTCCAGATCTCCCAGCCAGGTTCAGGGGCCCAAGGGCTTGAGCCAGCCTCCCCTGCTTTCCCAGGCTGTCAGCAGGAAGCTGGATCAGAAATGGAGCAGGCGGAACTTGAACTGGCGCCCATATGAGTTGCTGGTGCTGCAGGCAGATGCTAACCTACTATGCCACAGCGCTGGCCATGTCTCAGTCTTTTATAAACAAGTCAGGACCAGTTAGTGGGGGGTGACACCTGTTTAGTGAGCAGCACTGTGCCCTGTGTAGTAAGACAGTGTTGTCTCGGGAACCTTTTGTTTCCGTTCTTACCTGTATGCGTATGGGAGAAATGAGTTGCAATGTAAAATGTATTCATATATTTTTCAGTATGGATTATGGTATAAAATAACCGCTTAGAAACAACATTCTGTATGAATTCCCCCACCAGGGATGTGTTAGGGACACTGGGCCTTCAGCTTTGAGAGCAGCATAGAGCTGGCGGGGGCTGGTGTTGCAGGGCAGCGGGTTGGGCTGCTGCTGGGGACGCCCACGTCCTACCCCAGAGTGCAGGGTTCAGGTCCCAGCTACCTCACTTCCTGCTGCTGCGCATCCCAGGAGGCTCGAGTCCTGGGGTCCCTGCTGCCCACCTGGGAGACCCGGGTGGAGCTCCAGGCTCCTGACTTTGGTCTGGCCTTGCCCTGGCTGTTGCAGCCATTGGGGAATGAACCAAGGGATGGAGGATCTGTGTGTGTGTGTGTGTGTCCCTCTGCCTTTCAGATAAATTAAATAAATAAATACATTTAAGGTAAAAAAGAAACTACTGGTTCTCAGAGAAGTTTGCTGGGCCAGCATTGTGGTGCGGCAGGTTAAGCCCACACTTCCCGTATTTGGGCGCCAGTTCCAGTCTACTCTGCTTTCAGTCCAGCTCCTGCTAATCCTCCTGGGAAAGCAGTGGAAGACAGCCCAGTGCTTGGGCTCCTGCCACCCGCGTGGGAGACCCGGGTGGAGCTCCAGGCTCCTGGATTCAGCCTGGCCCAGCTCTTCTGGCCATTTGGGGGGTAAAGAAGTGGAGATGGAAGATTCTCTGTCTCTCTCTCTCTGTCTCTGTCTCTGTTACTCTGCCTTTCAAATACATAAATAAATCTTTATTTTTTATAAAAAGGACTTACCATTACAAGATGGCCACTTCCACCTGTTGCGAAGTGCTGAGGCCCACGCTGGCACCCCCAGGTCCCCAGCTTCCCGAAGGATTCCCCCTCCTTCCACGCCTCTGGGCCTGGGGGGTGTTGTCCACGCTGCAGTAAAGACTGCTGCTGCGCTCTGCTCTGGAGCCCGGAAAGACTTGGTGTCAGTGGACTGTCCCGTCTCTGAAATACTGAGCAGAATTGCAAAGCAGAAAACTTCGTCTTCTATTACCAAATGCCCTCCCGTTACCAGATCTCTAACCTGCGCTCACCCCCAAACCCTGTTCCCTCGGGGTCCCGCGTGTGGCCACACCTCCCTCTCCACCACCTCTGTCTGAGGCTGGCCGCGATCCAGGACCAGGTGTGTGGCGCTCAGCCTCTGTGCTTTAGGAGAGTCACATGCTCATCCATGTGAAGACACCTGGGAGACGTAGACCGAGTCCCACCTATCCTGACTCAGAGTCCAGCATGGCGGGGCTGTGACACGTTGAGGACTGGGGACTCGGGAGCATTCGGGCATCTCAGGAAGTGTGGACGTGCAGCGTGCCACAGCGGGCAGCGAGGTCGCCAGCCGTCGGGGACAGATCTCGCTCGGGCATCAGCTCATTACGTCACCCACTCCTTGTCCACGGGAAAGCTGGCGGGCAGGGTCCTGGGCCTCTGAGCAGACAGCCTCCCCAAGGAGCAGGAACAGAGCTAGTTGCGGGCCGCCGCGGGGCCTGTGTGCGGGAGCTCCTCCGCGCTGGTTCTCTCTCCCCGGAGTTGGAAGCACGCAGAGTCCCCAGGGTGTCTGCTGCCCCGGGCACTTGCTCAGTAAGAGGACAATGTTCCCTGGACGATGCAGCTTGTCCCTGCCAGGTGACTCTTCCTGACCTTTCACCTCCACCCCCGCCAGGTGTGTCCTCCAACGTGGTCCCTATGTACCTGGGGGAGCTGGCCCCCAAGAACCTGCGGGGCGCCCTCGGGGTGGTGCCGCAGCTCTTCATCACCATCGGCATCCTCGTGGCTCAGCTCTTCGGCCTTCGGAGTGTCCTCGCCAACAAAAAAGGTGCGTCTGGCTGCGGGGCTCCAGCCTCCCCTGCAGCACCTGCTCCCCAGCCGCCGGCCCGGGGCGCACGCTTCTGCTGACCACTGGCCTTGTCCCTCGGAGGGGAGGGCGAGGGAGATGAGATCGACAGCAGTGTCTGGGCCGGGTCACTGGGAGATCGTCGGTCTGGGGGACAGGGCCACCCCCCGAGGCCAGGTGGCCGTGGTCTGTGTGGCAGCTGCGAGTTCTACACTTGCTGCCGATGGTGCAGGGGACTGACGTGGGATGCGGGTCTGGGAACGAGCGGAAGATCCAGCCTGAGAGCAGTGGGCAGCGCGGGGGTTGAACTTGAACTTGACATTGGATGGGTTTGTGTTGGTGGTGAAGCAGGAGGCAGGCTGTGGTCAGGAGCGCTGTGGTCATGGGATGGGGGCTGGCGCAGAGACTGAACGTGACCCGAGAAAGACGGTGTCTAAGCCCCAGTATGCACAAGCTGGACACTCACAGCCTGAACTGGGATTCAAAGCCCACCTGCCGTGTGGCTCCACCCTGCTGGGTTCACCTCTCAGCTTTGTTCCCGACAACTGAGTGGTTTTGGACAAGGGACCTACACTCCGCCTGCCTCCGTGTTTGCGTGTGTGGAATGGGGTTGATCCTGGCGCCCACTTCACAACGGTGCTGTGAGAAGGAAGAGGGTTCGTGAAGGCAGCTGGCCCAGGGCCCGGCGCACGGGTGCCCACCAACACTGAGGCATTGACCCCCCTGGAGGGGCCTGGGCTGCCCACTTATTCACGTCATGGTTTTAGGGATCATTTGCTCATGAGAGGGGGAGAGAGAGAGAGAGACAGAGACAGAGAGAGCGAGTGAGCTCTCCCATCTACTGATTCACTCCCAAAATGCCTGCAGCGGTTGGAGCTGGGCCACAGCCGAGGCCAGGAGCCAGGCCTTGCCCTTAGTTGGCAGGAACCCGGCCACTCGAGCCCTCTGGTGTCTGCATTAGCGGAAGCTGAAGCCAGGAGCCGGAGCAGGTATCGGCCCTGCTGCTCTGATGTGAGACGCAGGCATCTAAGCCAGTGCTCTGAATGCCTGTCCCTATCACCATTCTCATTGTGAAACAATATGTGTGTTTCTCAATAAACAGAAATAAGAACAAAGGAAACATTCAAAAATGTAAACATTCACTTATCAAACGCTGGGGCCGGTGCCTGTGACGCCAGCATTGCACATCATGGTGCCGGTTCCAGTCCCGGCTGCTGCGCTTCCAATCCAGCTTCCTGCTAATGCACTGGGACGGCGGTGGGTGACAGCCCAAGTGCTTGGATCCCTGCCACACACGTGGGAGACCCGGATGGAGTTCCTAGTTGCTGGCTTTGACCTGGCCCAGCTCTGGCTATTGGAGCCATTTGGGGGATGAACCAGCAGATGGAAGATCTCTGTCTCTCTTGCTCTTGCTCTCACTCTCCCCCCGCCCCGTGTCACTTTTTCAAATAGAGAAATTACAGCCTTCGGGAGCCCATGTGTGCCCCCACCTGTCCTGCAGGGGCCACTCTGTAGACCCTCACCGTCTTCCTTTCCCGGCCTTTGCCCCCAGTCTCACGCCCTTTGGCCATGATGGGCTGCACCTGCCCGTGAACATTGCAGAAGGGAGCCGCGCTGTGTAACTGTGCCATCGGCCTCCCATCTGGCCGCTTGCCGTGGCAGGATAGCTGCGTGTTCACCACAGCACCAGTTCAGGTTTTCAGACCCCCAGCTTACGTACCCACTTGAAGGGAATCTTCCAGACAGCTGCACGGTGCTGTTCCCACCACTGCAGTTCTGGGGTCCTGGTGGCCCAGGCACGGGCTTCCGTGGCTGTGGGGGGCTGGCCCCGCTTTGGCAGCCCTGACAGCCCATGCACACAGCCACAATGCACACTGCCCACTCAGCCACATGTGCTCACATGGTGGGGGTGCAGCGGTCATGGCCCAGGGTGCACTGAGTGTCTGCTCTCCACCAGGCACCGCTAGGTGCTGGGCAGAGCGTGGCCCCCAGCTGGGGGACGGGCCCGGCCCTCAGCTGCCCCCTGCTTGCAGGCTGGCCCATCCTCCTGGGGCTGACCGGGGTCCCGGCCGCCCTGCAGCTGCTGCTCCTGCCCTTCTTCCCCGAGAGCCCCAGGTACCTGCTGATCGGGAGGAAGGACCAAGACGCCGCCAGGAAGGGTAACGTGGGCGTGTGGAGGCGGCAGCCCAGGGAGCCCTGCCGCCGGAGCCCGGGCCAATGACGCCACATGGCATTCCTGCAGCCCTGCAGACGCTGCGCGGCTGGGACGAGGTGGACGAGGAGCTGGAGGAGATCCGGCGGGAAGACGAGGCCGAGCGGGCGGCTGGCCTTGTGTCCGTGCGGCGGCTGTGTGGCATGCGGGCACTGCGCTGGCAACTCATCTCCGTCGTGGCCCTCATGGGTGGCCAGCAGCTGTCGGGAGTGAATGCGGTGCGGAACAGCAGGGACCAGGGCGGAGGGCGGAGTCCCCGGGGCCCCAGGCCCTTGTCACAGCCTTGTGGAGGGCGGGGTCCCACGGGCCCCAGGTCCCTGTCAAAGCCCTGTGGAGGGTGAGGTCCTTGTCACCAGTGGCCATTGCCTTTCAGATCTACTACTACGCAGACCAGATCTACCTGAGTGCTGGCGTGAGGGACACTGATGTCCAGTACGTGACAGCCGGCACAGGGGCCGTCAATGTGCTGATGACCGTGGTCACCGTGAGTGTCCCCAGAGCAGGGCCTGGAGTGGCCACCGAGGCCTCTGAACTCCTGTGGGGCAGCCCATGGCCCCCAAAGATGGAAGCCCAGCCCCCCGAGAGCCTTGCTTGGATGAGGTTGTCCACCTCTCACCTGGGACAGCCCAAGGCCGCCGCTCAGCCGGAACCAAGTGTCCACATGGCTGGGCGGCACCAGAGGGCGGCCCGGGCGGCCCGAGTGGAGCCTGGCCTCTGTCTGGCTGCTCTCCTGTGGCTGGAGCTGTCCTGGTTTGGGTGGCGTGGCCCAGGGACACAGGCGGGCCTCCCCACCAGCCCCTCACGGGCACATCTGCGCACACAGCAGGTGCACAGCCCGCGTGGTCCTCCCAGGGGCTCTCCTGAGCGCCCCTCCCTCCCACCCTTGCAGGTGTTCGTGGTGGAGTTCCTGGGCCGGAGGCTGCTGCTCCTCCTCGGCTTCTTCACCTGCTTCGTGGCCTGCTGCGTGCTCACAGCTGCGCTGGCCCTGCAGGTGAGGGGAACCCGAGCGGTGCTGGCCCTGCCTGCTCAAGAGCCACGCACCATTCCCACCCTGCCTCCCCCCAGGGGGACTTGACAAGCGATACAGGCACCGCCGGGCAGACACCTGGGGACCGTGCGGCCCAGGGCACCCACAGCCCTGCCGGCTCTGTTACCCAGGGCACCCACAGCCCTGCCGGCTCTGTTTCCAAGGGTTCCTTCAGGTGCTTGCACTCACGGGGAGCCGGGGCTTCCTGGGCAAAGACCCAGAGCTGCTGTGGGGGCTAAAGGTGTGAACCATCTGTGCCCCCCCACCCAGGACACTGTCTCCTGGATGCCTTACATCAGCATCGTCTGCATCATCGTCTACGTCATAGGACACGCCATCGGGCCCAGTACGTACCCCCGACTGCTTCCATGCTTCATGGCTCCTCTCCTGCACCATCGGCCCCGCAAGCCCCGGGCCGGAGCTCCTGCCGGGCACTGCCCTGACATGGTCCGCGCTCCCTGCACGCCGGCCCGGGCAATTGGCAGAGCGGCTGGCTGCCTCCAGGCCCGTGCCAGCTTGCTGTCTGCTGTGCATCCTGGAGGTCCCCTGCTGCCTCTGGGCCAGGGCGCCTGCATGTAGGGGGTTCGAGGACCCTGTGTGGCCTGGCCTGCCTCAGGGAAGACGGCCCCCTCTCTCCCCAAGGCCCCATCCCGGCTCTGCTCATCACTGAGATCTTCCTGCAGACCTCGCGGCCGGCCGCCTACATGGTGGGGGGCAGCGTGCACTGGCTGTCCAACTTCACCGTGGGCCTGGTCTTCCCGTTCATCCAGGTGAGCGAGACCGGGGCCCCGCTCACGGAACCCCCAGTCCACCACCCCCCCACCGCGGCAATGCAACCCCCCGCGGCCCGCCCCTCCCACGCGCCCACTCCCCTCTCGCCGCAGGTGGGCCTCGGCGCTTACAGCTTCATCATCTTCGGCGTCATCTGCCTGCTCACCACCGTCTACACCTTCCTGATTGTCCCCGAGACCAAGGGCAAGAGCTTCATAGAGATCAGTCAGACGTTCACCAGGATGAACAAGGTGGCAGAAGTCTCGCCCAACAGAGAGGAGCTGAAGGACTTTCCTCCCGACGTCTCGGAGTAGCCTCCCGGGAGAGGAGCCCGCTGCACGCTTCGTGGACCTTCCCCTTGGCCTTCTCTCCTGACTTGTGTGGGGCAGCCCAGCAGTGGGCCGCCCTGGTGTGGACGCCGCCCGAAAGCCCGGCTGTCTCTCCCCAGGTGGCCGTGGCCAGCCCCGAGTTCACGGACAGCCGCTGCCCTGCTGGGTGAGCCGTCACGGCGCCCCTGCTGACATAGCCTTTATGACAGTCGTGGCTCCCGTGCCGGCGACACGGAGGGAAGCACGTTTTGTCAGAGAAAGGAGCTCTGCCCTGCGCCCGCCGTGGCCCACGGGGGCCCCTGGTGTGCTCACGGAGCCACACTCTGGCTCTTAGCTGGGCCTTCCCCAGAGCACCTGTCTTGGAAAGTGCGATGTCAGACATGATGACGCGGAGAAGGCTGGGAACCTGTCCCAGGGAGACAGAAACAGTCCGAATGATCAATCCCAAATTGGCTTCTTAGCGGAAAATGGAATTACTTCTGTGTTGTCAATAGAACGAATCTGGTCGCTCGTCTCTGTGATGTGCTGCTTTTTTTGTGCACAGTGTGGGGGTGGGGGTGCTCTCTGCTTGTTCAGGCAGCCCTGGCTGTCAGCTTCCAGGGGGCTCGGCCAGTTTGGTTCAGCCCCAAGTCCCCGGTGCCTGGAACAGGTTCTGGCATGGACAAGGCTCTCAGACACCGCTCAAGGACAGACAGGGCAAAGGCAGAGCGCAGGCGGCCGCAGCTGTGAGCTTGCACATCTGACCTCGGGTGTCTCTGCACGTACTCAGGTGTGCTGTGACTATCACAGGGACAGGCAGCAGGGGGACTTGGGAGCCGCTTTTGTGGGTGTGGAGTGGGGATCCCATGGGTGTGAGTCACAGTACAGAGGAGCCCAGAGGGAGAACCCGGTAAAACCCACCGTAGCCTCCGGCCATGTGGCCGAGGACGGAGCGCCAGACTCAGCACTGAGGCTGAACGTCAGGACGCACGGGACGGCAGCTTGGGGCACCCGCAGCTCCGGGCACGGGAGGGGGCGGGGCTCTGGAGTTCCGGGTTCTGGACATCCACCCCTGGGCTGGGCCCTTGGTTCTGCCTCTTCCTGCACAGCTCGGACAGGCTGCTAGGCTTCCCTCTGCCTCGCTGGCTTCTGCTGGATGGGCTCGTAAGCAACGTCTCGCAAGGCTGCTTTGAGATCACATGGATTTTTACGTCTGTGTGTTCAGATCAGGGGCACACACTATGTCCTCCTATCAGTTTCTGAGCACATGGGAACGAGCACGAATCCTTGAGGACACGTGAGCCCTGGAATGAAACGCAGTGAGCGGGCCCTGCGCCTGTACACAGGGACACGTGGTGAGCGGGCCCTGCACCTGTGCGTGGGGCTGAGCGACACATCTGCGGAGCACCACAGAGGGCGGCCACAGAGGAGCGAGGAGAAGTCCACAGCCATCCGTGTGCTGATAGGGTTCACCTGGAGGCTTGCTGTGGCCCCATGTGCCTGTTAACATACAGATGGTCACATCAAGAAACATGTACTAGGCCAGCGCCGCTGCTCAACAGGCTAATCCTCCGCCTTGCGGCGCTGGCACCCTGGGTTCCAGTCCCGGTCGGGGCACCGGATTCTGTCCCGATTGCCCCTCTTCCAGGCCAGCTCTCTGCTGTGGCCCGGGAGTGCAGTGGAGGATGGCCCAAGTGCTTGGGCCCTGCACCCCATGGGAGACCAGGAGAAGTACCTGGCTCCTGGCTTTGGATCAGCGCAGTGCGTCGGCCGCAGCGCGCCAGCCACGGCAGCCACTGGAGGGTGAACCAACGGTAAAGGAGGACCTTTCTCTCTGTCTCTCTCTCTCTCACTGTCCACTCTGCCTGTCAAAAAAAAAAGTAAAAATTAAAAAAAGAAACATGTACAGCTATGTGCTTCTGCATGGCTTCCGTAGAATACAGCAAGCGAGAGCCGCAGGAGTAGAGACAGGAGGTGCGGAACTGGGAAAGAGGAGAAGCCTCGGGTTGGGGGAGATACCGTAGGAGGGGGTTGGTGTTTCAGGAGAGAGCTGTGCAGGTGTTTGGGGGACTCCAGGTGGCTGGGTCTGGATGGGAAATCAGGAAGATGTGGGGTGAGTGCTGTGCCAGATCCCGTGGGTCCCCTGAGCCACGCTGACTCCGCTAGGTCGCCAAGGTAATCCTCGTCACGCTGTGCCTGAGCTTCAGGGAGTGCCTGGCCGTAATGAGGAGAGGACAGGACTTGGGTGGGGAGCCCCGCTGGGGAGAAATCCTGAGGCCAGCCAAGGAGCTGCTCAGCAGGACTGGGGACCACGCGGCTGTCAGAAGGGGGGAGTCCGGAACCCCAGCAGGTGAATAACTGGACCAGTGGGGCGTGGTCTGGGGAGCAGGGAGGCGGGTTTTGGGGGAAGAGTGTAATTCTTGGACACGTTGAAATGGAGACACTCATGGGGGCTTGCAAAAGATGTCCACAAGGAAGTTGGCCTGTGGCTGTGCGCTCAGGAGAGCGTGGACGCAAACGTGGGGTGAGCAGTACATTTGCCAGATGCCATTCCCAGCCCCGGGGTTCCAGCATCAGGTTGTCCCACTTGCAGAGGGCAAAGGGTAGGAGGGGAACAATGCCCAAGAGGGGACACACGGAGGAGCCTGTGCTGATCAGAAAGGGAGCCTCCATCACGTTCCATGACTCGTGGCCAAGGGGAGAGCAGTTTTGGGGGAGCGAGGGCAGAAGGCAGGTGCTGGAGGTGAGCCCCGCAACGGAGACAGCAAAGAAAGATTCAGACGTCAGCGTGCTGTGGTCACTGCCAGCCCCATTGCTGTGTGTGTGTGTGTGTGTGTGTGTGTGAGATGCACATGAAGTGTAGCTTAGGAAATATAAATGTGCACACATCAGAGGTTGGCAGTAAGAGCAGATGTAAATCCGGCTATGGAGGTGAGTGATGGCCGAGGAGAAGCGAGGCATCGCAGTGAGGTGGGAAGTCCCTGGGGCAGGGCCCAGGCAAGGCAGTCAGCGGTGAGCAGGGCCACAGGCCTCAGCCCCACGGACAAGCTCACTGCGGGGCCCACAGTGCACTCTGAATGCTGGGGCGTGGCAGAGTGGGTTTTGCCGATGTCGGCAGAGGAGGAAGGAGCAGAACTCCAGCCCCACGGTGGTGTCTTCCTGCCCTCAATCAGCAGTGGGAGGCAGGTTTGCCAGCGGTCTCCACGCTCCAGTTTCACATTAATGCTCAAAATGAGAAAAGACACTTTTTTAAAAGGACATTTTCTTATCCAGGAAGAATGTAATCACAGACCATTTCAGTCCCTTAAAATGAAGATGCTTTCTTTGCGCAAACCCACCACGGGCCCCACACCCAGGCGCTGCTTCCCCACTGGGAGAGAGGCTTGGGGAGGAGGGGTGGAGGTCGCACCAGGCTCTTCGGGCTCTGGACAGGCTCGTGGGGATGGGCCTGAAGTTCCAGTCTGGAATTAGTGGAACAGTGCTGTCTCCAATCTGTAGAAAGAGAGATCTTCTATCCACTGGTTCACTCCCCAAATGCCCACACCAGCCAGGGTTAGGCCAGGCTGAAGCCAGGAGCCTGGGACTCTTTCTGGGTCTCCCCGGTGGGCGGCAGGGGCCCAAGGACCTGAGCCATCATCTGCTGTCTCCCGGGACGCACCCGGCAGGACGCTAGTGGGAAGTGGGGGCAGCACTGGAAGCAGCCCTGTGGCGTGGGACGCTTGTTCTAGACCCACCCCGTGAGCCGTTTCCAAGTGCGCGATGAGCGGTGTTAAGGACACACGAGGTGTGTACCTCTCACCTCTGGGTCAGGAACTTTGTCGTCATCCTCCTGTGGGGGCGCAGGTGGCGAGGGAGAGGTGCTGAGGTCTGACCCCCGGCTAGACCGCTGCTCCCAGCCCCCGCCGACCACGCGGGCCGCTGCTGGACAGCACAGGCAATCTGCACCTGGACGGCCACCGCCCACCCATGGCAGGACAGCGGTGGCCGGCCCCTGTGCCAGCTCAGCTCAGCCACAGGACGAGTCCCCTCCTGTGCACCAGGCAAACTCCCTCCCTGTCTGAGCACTGCCACAGCCCGCCTTCCACGCACCACCAGGCCCTGCCCACCTTCCTGTGTAGAACTGGAAAAATCCAACACGCTGCAGGGTGCGTCCTCCACCCCATTATAATAAAGTCACCATGGAGGGCACTCCCACTCCCATCATGCACCTGACACCATGGCACGTCTTCGTTAAAAAAAAAAAAAAAGATTTATTTATTTGAAAGAGTTACAGGGGGGGGGGAGGGGAGAGAGAGAGGGATTGTCTATCTTCCATTCACTCCCCAAAAGGCATGACATAGTCAGGAGCCTGGACCTCCATATGGGTCTCCCATGTGGGTGGCAGGGGCTCAGACACTTGGGCCATCTTCAGCTGCATCCCCAGGTGCATTAGCAGGGAGCTGGATTGAAAGTGGAGCAGCCAGAAGTGGAGCCAATGTTCTTACGGGACGCTGGCATTACAGGCAGAGCCTTAACCCGCTGCGCCTCAGTGCCAGCCCCAAGATTTGGGTCTCTTAGTCATGAATATTTCTTCTTCCCTGCTTTCCTTCCTACCATTCCCAGCCGTTCTGCTCAGCCCTGGGACACACGGTGACATGGGTGTGATGTCTTCCATCTCAAGGAATCAAGAGTCTAGCCATGAAGAGGCCTCCTGCTTCCTTGCACCCCTGAAAATGAACTTGGTCGCCAGCACACCTCCCTGGAGCCACCTGGCAAAATCCAGCCAGGTTCCAACTCTGCCCCTACCGTATGATCCGAACTGCAGGCTCAGTGCATGCCGGTGGGGCCAGCAGTGAGTGGAGGAGGTGGGCTCCGTGAGCTGCACTGACCACTCCTCCTCCACTGGAATCCAGACACCCACACGATGTGCGCTGGGACAGTCGGTGCAGCAGGCATTCGGCCGGCAGTTAGTCCTGTCGGGACTCCTGCACCCACCAGAGCGCCCGACTCCAAGGTCTGGCTCTGCTCCCATGCCAGCTTCCTGCTTAGGTGCGCTCTGGGAGACGCGGGGAAAGCTCAAGTAATTGGGCTCCTGCCACCCACGTGAGAGACCTGGATATGGTTCCTGGCCTGCAGCTGTGGCCCTGGGAGGCCGTTTGGGGCATTAGAGGAGTGGATCACTGAATGGGAGCTCTCTGCTCCATCTCTGCCTCTCAAATAAAATTTTTTTAAAAGATTGATTTATGTATTTGAAAGGCAAAGTTGCAGAGAGAGAGGCAGAGACATAGAGATCGTCCATCCTCTGATTCACTCCCCGAATGTCCCAATGGCCAGAGCTGGGCCGATCTGAAGCCAGGAGCCAGGAGTTTCTTCCAGGTCTCTCCCATGGTGCAGGGCTCTAGTTCTTGGGCCATCTTCCACTGCTTTCCCAGGAGCATTAGCAGGGATTTGGATTGGAAGTGGAGCAGCTGGGTCTTGAACTGGTGCCCTTATGGGATGCCAGGAACACAAACGGTAGCTTTACCCACTACACCACAGCACTGCCCCCATAAAGAAACTTTTTAAAAATGCAGGGTGAGTATTTGGAACAACAGTTAAGACACCACTTGGGACACCTCCATCCTGTGCAGGAGTGTCTGGGTTTGAGTCTAAACTCCACTTCTGATGCAGCTTCCTGCTAATATGCACCCTGGGAAGCAACAGATGGTGGCTTGAGTACTTGGGTCCCCACCACCCATGTGGGAGGCTTGGGGGGAATTCCTGGCTCCTGGCTTCAGCCTGGCTGAGCCCCGGCTGTTATGACCATTTGGGGAGTGAACCAGTGGATGGGAGGTCTGTCTCTGTCTCTCCCTCTCTCTGTGAGTCACTCTGCCTTTCAAATAAATAAATCTTATTCAAAAAAAAGAGGAGGAGAAAGATGTCCATGTTCCTCTGTTCCTGGTCATTTTCATAATTACCCCCGGGAAGGGCACCTGATATTCTTTTTTTTTTTTTTTGACAGGCAGAGTGGACAGTGAGAGAGAGAGACAGAGAGAAAGGTCTTCCTTTGCCGTTGGTTCACCCTCCAATGGCCGCCGAGGCTGGCGTGCAGCGGCCGGCGCATCGCACTGATGCAAAGCCAGGAGCCAGGTGCTTCTCCTGGTCTCCCGTGCGGGGGGCACCTGATATTCTGACCACAATTTGCCGTGATGTTCTTAGTTACATCGCGCTGTCTTGTAATGCGGATAGCAATGAATCTGAAAGAGGCAGCCTTGTTTCAATTTTCAAAGACTGATTTGTGATGGAAATAACGAAGGCAGGTTTCTTCACAAGTCTTGCAGTTAGAACCACCCCGGTGCAGCCAGGAGACCACTCAGGAGGCGCGTCTCTGGTCCAAGCCCTGGCCTGCCTCAGTCTCCCAGACTCCTCATTTCTGGGGGCTGATGTTAGACCGTGGTTTTCCTCTTGCTGTATCTGGGAGCCCCGGGTAGAGGCTCGGGGGATGCAGAGATGAATTCCCGGCCAAACAACAGCAGGCAGCTTATCGCTAGCCAAACACCAGCAGACAGCTTATCGACCCATCCGAGACTAAGGAGCTGCTGGGAGAACAGGCAGAGTCCAGAGGGCAAAAGGGTCACAGAGCCAGGCAGGCTCGGGCCGAGCAGGTCCTGCAGGCGGCCCCACGGGACAGGGCTCAGGTGCCCCCGGGAGGCAGAGCGCACCTGTCCTCCCGCCTGGACAAGGATGGAGAGCAAAGAGGCCAGGGCGTGGGTAAGTGCCAAGCTCAGGAACTGTCACTACCCCGCTCCTTTCCCGCCAGGCGTGGGCACCTGCAGGGAGGGGAAGGTCCCGTGTTTCCAGTGTTGAGGGGGCTAGGGGGCCCAGCCCTGAGATGGGGGTCTGGGGAAGCCTCTAGTCCCGAACCTCACTTCTCAGACAGCAGCCTGGCAGTGTTGAGTCCAGCTCCAGGGTCGTGCTGGAAGACTGGACGGCACTGGAGAGAGCCCACCCCTAAGGTAACAGAGAGGTGGCCCCAAACAATGCCCGAACCCTGCCCTCCTCAATCTGGCCAGCGCCGGCTGTGCCAGCCTCAGGGCTATGGGCACTGGGCAGCTGATGGTGCGGCTGGGGGCGAGGGGTGCAAGAGCAGGAGGCAGGGAAGGGCCCAGGGTGGCGGCTCTGGACGGACTGGGAGGCAGCACAGACCCCGTCCCGGCCCTGCCACTCCTTCCTCAGACGCTGGCCTACGGGCCCAGTAACCCCCCCATGTTGTGGCCGCCGTGGAAATCCGAGCTATGGGCTGGGGTGGGGGGGGGGGCTGGTTTTCCCAGAGTCTGCTCTGGGGGCGCCGTTGGCAGCTCTGTCCGTGAGGCTCCCACAGCCCCAGCGCCATGGGCACCGACTCGGGGTGGCCTTCCCTGCCCACCCGCTGAAGACGGCCCCTCAGCCCCGTTCTTTCAGTGCCCCCGCAGCGTTCCTCCCGCCCAGAAGTGTCGCCTTTGTCTTTTGGTGGCCTTGCATCAGCTTCTCCCAACACCTCGTGGCTCCCACCCCAACTTCTACTCCCGCCATCCTCATGCTGGCCAGAGGCGCTGAGGCCCGGCCCCACGCGTCCCTGACCTTCTGCCTCGCACCCCCCAGCGGCTCCAGCCCAGCCTGGCGCTGGCGACCCTGAGTGCAGCCTTCGGCTCCGCCTTCCAGTACGGCTACAACATCTCCGTGGTGAACACGCCACACCAGGTGGGCCGGCTCTGGCTGGGAGGCGTCTGTGGAGTGTGAGAAAGGGGCACGCCCTGCCCAGCCTCTCTGGGAGCTCAGCAGCAGGCCCGGAGGGGGCGGGGCTTGGTAGTGACCATGAGTTTGACCTGGTTGACCTTGGCCAGGGCAGCCAGGGTGAGAGCTGGGGACAAAAACCTGATGGGATTGCACCCGAGGACGGGGTGAGACGAGCCCAGGTCTAGACGACAGGCAGCGCTCTGTGGCGCCCTGGGGCTGGGAGCCACAGCCAAAGGCCACAGAGGGGAGGGGGAGCCAGGTGTGAGTTCTGACGGGAGGAATGCATTAGAGCGGGGACACCAGGGATGCAGGACAGAAGGGACCAGCGTCAGGGAGAGCATCCCAAGGGGCAGAGGGCCCTGGACCCAGCATTCAGGTAGAGTTACCAAGCCCTGGTGTGTGTCATTTCTGCTGTCTATTTAAAAACTAATGTCAGGGCCTGCGCCGCGGCTCAGCAGGTTAAGCCACAGCTGGCAATGCTGGCATCCCACATCGGAGCAATGGGTCCACTCTCACCTGCTCCGCTTCCAATCCAGCTCCCTACTGATGCGCCTGGGAAGACAGCAGAGGAGGGCCCGAGTGCTTGGGCCCCTGCAATCCACATGCAAGGCTCAGACAGAGTTCCTGGCTTCTGTTTTTGGCCAGTCCCAGACCCGGCTGTTGCAGCCATTTGAGGAGTGAACCTGTGGATGGAAGATTTCTCCCTCTGTCTCTCCCTCTCGGTCACTCTGCCTTTCAAATAAATAAAAAAAATTTTTAATCACTGTTCTTAATTTATAGCTGCTGGTTTGTGGGAGGTACTGCTGCAGTTGCTCGCACATGTATGAATATCCTCATATGTGTGTACACACATACATACGTGCATACAAGCATATGTGTTACAGGCACATACAGTGTATGTGATGGGACACCTTCAAACATTTTTTTCACTTATTTTATTTATTTGAAAGGGAGAGACGGATAGACACCCCTGAGTGGTCTGAGAGATCTCCCATCTGCTGGTTCACGCCCCAAATTCCCACAACAGCCAGGGCTGGGTCAGGGCTGAAGACACCTGGGTCTCTCATGTGTGTACCAGGGACTCGAGTACTTCAGCCATCACCTGCTGTCTCCCAGGTGCATGTAAGCAGGCAGCTGGAGAGGAAGTGGAGGGGGGACTTGATCCCGTGCACTCTGATGAAGGGACGTGGGTGTCCTGATGCCAAACACCTGCTCCAGAACGTCATCTCTGATCAAGCCAAGTACCATCGCTTTGTCACTTTCCAAGCTCATACATTCTCTGCGAGATGTATATACATATATGTACATAGAGGTATATGTGTATATATATATATATATATATATATATATATAGAACTGACGAGGACATTGAGGCTTATATTTAAAGGTTATATACATCCCTCAGGGCTGGCGCTGTGGTGCAGTAAGTTAATCCTCGCCTGTGGCGCCAGCTTCCCATATGGACGCCGGTTCAAGACCCAGCTGCTCGTCTTCCAACCCAGCTCTCTGCTATGGCCTGGGAAAGAAGTGGAAGATGGCTCAAGTGCTTGGGCCTCTGCACCTGCATGGGAGACCAGGAAGAAGCACCTGGCTCCTGGCTTCGGATCGGCACAGCTCTGGCCATTGCGGTCATCTGGGAGTGAACCAACAGAAGGAAGACCTTTCTTTGTCTCTCCCACTCACTGTCTGTAACTCTACCTCTCAAATAAATAAATAAAGATTATATACATTCCTCAAAGTCACACAATCAGTAAGGATATTTCCTGTGTTGCCTCTGAGAAAATAAGTCTCCGAAAAGTGAATTTCTAACAATTTGGTGTAGATTTTTAATAATGAATTCTTCGGCCAGCACCGTGGCTCAACAGGCTAATCCTCCGCCTTGCGGCGCCGGCACACCGGGTTCTAGTCCCGGTCAGGGCGCCGGATTCTGTCCCGGTTGCCCCTCTTCCAGGCCAGCCCTCTGCTATGGCCCGGGAGTGCAGTGGAGGATGGCCCAAGTGCTTGGGCCCTGCACCCCATGGGAGACCAGGAAAAAGCACCTAGCACCTGGCTCCTGCCATCGGATGAGCGCGGTGCGCCGGCAGCAGCTGGCCAACCGCGGCAGCCATTGGAGGGTGAACCAACGGCAAAAGGAAGACCTTTCTCTCTGTCTCTCTCTCTCTCACTGTCCACTCTGCCTGTCAAAAAAAAAAAAAAAGTAAAAAAAAATGAATTCTTCAAGGATCCTTTTTAAATTTAGTTTAATTTTTAAACAATGTATTTGTTTATCTGAAAGGCAGAGTGACGGGGGGAGAGATAAGACACACACACACACACACACACACACAGAACGAGGGAGCACTCATCTATCTGCTGGTTCACTCCCCAAATGACTGCACTGGCAGATGCTGGGCCAGGCTGAAGCCAGGACCTCAGAGCTCCATCTGGGTCTCCCACGCTGGCGCACTTGGGCATCTTCTGCTGCCTTCCCAGGCACATTAGCAGGGAGCTGGATCAGAAGCAGAGCAGCAGGGACTCAAACCAGCGCTCCGATAGGGGACGCCGGCAATGCAGGCAGCACTTAGCTGGCGGCACCGCAGCACTGGCGCATCGTGTGGCAGGGGTTGAATCTCGGGCAGCAGCAGCGAACCCACAGGTTGGTTGTGTCCCAGGGCACATCTCTGTGCACCGTCCCCTTGTCTCATGGCTGTGAGTATTCCCACTGAGCACGGGGCAATGCTTTGCAGGTCCTGAAGTCGTTTTATAACGAAACTTACTTTGAGCGACACGGAAGATTCATGGATGAGAAGGCCCTGCTGCTCCTGTGGTCTTGCACTGTGTCTGTGTTTCCTCTGGGCGGCTTGCTGGGGTCATGGCTTGTTGGTCGGCTGGTGGATAAATGTGGCAGGTAAACAGAGGGTGTGCCGCCCTCGCTTGAAATTCACATTAGTAACCTACACCAATTCTGGGTCCCTGTGCACCTGCTTGGGAGAAGGAGTGGCCCTGAAAACCAGGAGAGCTGCACTCCGCCCCCTTAGCCAGGGACATCAGCACCCACACCAGTCCCACAGTCCCCTGGGTTCCTCTCCTGGACAGTGGCAGGGGAACAGCGTCCCCACCCCTCCTCTACTACCTGAGAGGCCAAAACGCTCCACAGTACTCAGTGCCATGCCTTGTAAGCACTTCTAGCCACTGCTGGCTCCGTGCTGCTGATTGGGCCGCACTGCGGGGTCACGTGACCGTGGCGCCACACTCCAACAGCTGCAGCCTCTCCCTGCCCGGCCTGGTCACGGGGAGTCCTTCTGAGGCTTGGGGTCAGACGTGGTCGCTCCACGTGCCGCGGTCTCCTATCTTGTTGGGAGACCAGCTCTTTGTACTTTGCTTGGCTCATAGGATCCACTAATCTTCCAGCCTCAGCCCGGGGGTTGCACAGGTGTGACTCACAGATAAGGGAGACGCACAGGTCAGGGTTCCCGGGAAGGGGAGGTGGAGCCAAGGTCTCGGGGTGAGGCTCAGTTGTCCCTTGTGGTTAGACCCCATACCCTCGGAGCCCAGTTACCGTTGCCATGATGGAGCTACATTAGGTAGCTTGTGGGTCAGGGGAGAGGTACCTCTAGTGACCATGACTCCCAAACCATGGCTGCGCCCTTTCCATACACGCGAGCAACATTGGCGGTTGGAAATCGCGAGTTTTAGTTAAAGAGCCTCTTACAAATATTTGATTACCAGCTTGCCATCCACTATGCTCCTGACTGATGGTAATGTGAGTATCATCATTCAGACTGCTTCAAATGTCTTTTAAAATTTGTCTATTTGGGGCTGGCGCTGTGGCACAATGGGTAAAGCCACAGCCAGCAGTTTTAGCATCCCATACGGGCGCCGGTTCGAGTGCCAGCTGCTCCACTTCCAATCCAGCTCTCTGCTATAGCCTGGGAAAGCAGTAGAAGATGGCCCAAGTCCTTGGGCCCCTGCACCCACATGGGAGACCTGGAAGAAGCTCCTGGCTCTTGACTTCAGATCGGTGCAGCTCTGACCATTGCGGCCAACTAGGGAGTGAACCAGAGGATAGATGACCTCTTTCTCTCTCTCTCCCTCTCTTTCTCCGCCCCCCCCCTCTTTCTGTGTAACTCTGACTTTCAAACAAATAAAGACATCTTTAAAAAAAAAAAAGTGTCGGGGCCAGCATCGTGGCTCACTTGATTAATCCTCCGCCTGGGCTCCTGGTTCTAGTCCCGGTTGCTCCTCTTCCAGTCCAGCTCTCTGCTGTGGCCCGGGAGTGCAGTGGAGGATGGCCCAAGTGCTTGGGCCCTGCACCCACATGGGAGACCAGGAGGAAGCACCTGGCTCCTGGCTTCGGATCAGCACAGCGCCAACCGTGGCAGCCATTTGGGGTGTGAACCAATGGAAGGAAGACTTTACTCTATCTCTCTCTCTCTCACTGTCTAACTCTGCCTGTCAAATAAATAAAGAAAAAAAATGTGTCTATTTGAAGTGGAGCAGGTGAGGAGAGAGAAAATGAGAAATTTCCCATCTGCTGGTTCACTCCCCCAAACCCCACAACAGCTGGGGCTGGACCAGGCCACTGCCAGAAGCCAGGAACTCAATCCAGGTCTCCCACATGGTGGCAGGGACCCAAGTACTTCAGCCATCGCCTGCTGACCCCTGGGTGTGCATCAACAGGAACCTGGATTTGGGAGTGGGGCCGGGACTAAAACCCAAGCACTCGATACAGGACACAGGCATCCTAATCCCTCCGCAAACATCTGCCTCTGTTCAGGCCGCTTTGTGGATCAGTCTGTGTTGTTCCGAGCGGCAACAAGAGTGTTGAGACTGCTCTAGGACCCCGGGCTTGGCCTCCACTTCCTTGTCTGAAGTCCACGGTCACCGAGGCCTGGCGGAGAGCAGACTCACAGAGGAGACCTCAGCACTGCCCATCCGGGAGGGGTGGAGCTGGCCGTCGGTGCTGTCCCGGCTCAGGAAAGGCTGGGTGGCAGGAGGTGGCCGCGTATGAAGCTGCCCAGGGAGCCCCGGCCTGGCTGACCTCTGTTCAGGCTCCGATGGGCATCCTCCCAGGGTGTGGTCACCCCAGGGAGAGAAACGCAGTTCAAGAAGTGCAGTTTGCTTGTCTGTGGGTTCTCTGGCCTGGGCTGGGAGTAGTTGAGAGAACTCCAGCCCTGCTCCCGGCGTGGATCCTGGCCGATCATGACAGCCGTGTCCCTCAGGGTCCAGGGATCCTCAAAGATGTGGGAAGTCACACTGCTTGTGCAAGTGTCCTGGGGCTGGTGACAGCCTTATCACTCCCTGAAAGCGTGGAAGCTGCCAGCCCCTGGAGGTGGGGCTGGGGGCAGGGAGACAGGAGAGTGAGCTTGTGTGTCTGCTTACAAAGGCATGGACCCCCGCCAAGGGCACCCCTGACGTCATCACCACCCACCCTTTAATGCACTGAAAGCCAAGGGCTTCGCGTCCGTCCGCAGCCCCGCCCACCGTCTGTGGCGCCGCTGCACTGCCGCCCTTGGCTCTGTTGTGTTTGCAGGAGGGGGACGCTGCTGATCAACAACGTCTTCGCCATCGTCCCCGCCATCCTAATGGGTGTGAGCAAAGTGGCCCGGGCGTTTGAGCTGATCATCTTCTCTCGAGTGCTGCTGGGAGTCTGTGCAGGTATCGGAGATGCAGCTGGCAGCCCGGCCCTGGCTCGGGTCCAACAGGGGAAGGTCTCAGACAGGCGTGCCCAGCCCCGTGGCCAAGGTGGAAAACTGGGCAGGTGAGGGGTCTTTGCCGCCTCTGACGGCCTCTTTTCTGGGGGCAGCCTCCTGTCTCTGGCCCAAGGCCCTTGCAAACCTCATGTTTCCTGGCTCTTTCCCTTCGTTTAACAAAACCTTTTTTTTTTCCTTGACAGGCAGAGTTAGACAGAGAGAGAGAGACCAAGACAGAGAGAAAGGTCTTCCTTTTTCCATTGGTTCACCCCCCAAATGGCCGTCACGGCCGGTGCGCTGCTGCCGGCATACCGTGCTGATCTGAAGCCAGGAGCCAGGTGCCTCTTCTGGTCTCCCATACGGGTGCAGGGCTCAAGGACTTGGGCCATCCTCCACTGCACTCCTGGGCCACAGAAGAGAGCTGGACAGGAAGAGGAGAGACAGGGACAGACTCCGGCGCCCCGACCGGGACTAGAACCCGGTGTGCCAGTGCCGCAGGTGGAGGATTAGCCTATTGAGCCACGGCGCTGGCCGACAGTTGGTTTTTAAATTTATTTATTTATTTATTGATTGATTGATTTAAAAGGAACAGAGTTTCACAGAGAGAAGTGGGGGGAGAAACAGAGAGATAGGTCTTCCATCCACTGGTTCACTCCCCAAATGGCCACAGTGGCCAGAGCTAGGCTGATCCGAAGCCAGGAGCCAGGAGCTTCTTCCAGGTTTCCCACATTGCTTCAGGGGCCCAAACACTTGGACCATCATCCACTGCCTTCCCAGGCACATTTGGAGGGAGCTGGATTAGAAGTGCAGCAGCCACGACTTGGACCAGTGCCCGCATGGGATGCGGGCACCACAGACAGCGGCTTCACCCGCTGCACCGCAGCGCTGGCGCGGGGGGGAAGTCTGACCTGAGAATGGGGGTTCTGGAGAAAGGAACAGAGAACCCGAGGTCTCGGTCAGCAGGGAGGGAGATTTCTCAGCTGCAATGGTTTCTCGTATTAAAACGGCAGGGCTGGGAGGACAGCGTCATGGGGGCAGCGAGTTAAGCCTCCACTTGCAATGCTGGCATTCCATCTGGGAGCTCCACCTCGAATCTGGGCCACTCCACTTCTGATCCAGCTCCCTGCGTATGCGCCTGGGAAAGCAGCAGCTGATGGCCCTGCCACCCATGTGGGAGACTCAGATGGAGCTCCAGGCTCCTGGCCTTGGCCCGGTCCAGCCCCAGCTGGTGCAGTTCGGAGAGTGAACCAGCAGATGGAAGATCTCTCTGCTTCTCTGTCTCTCCCTCTCTCTCTCTCTGTCACTCTGCCTATCAAGCAAAATAAATAAATCTTAAAAATAAAGAAAAAGAGGTATACAAGTAAACAAGCCTTGGGAACATCAGGAAATAAACCAAAGCCCAGAGCTCTCCAAACCCCAGGGACACAGAGATGCCTCCCTGCTGGGAGTGGTCCAGCCTAGCAGAAACGGGGTCATAGGGAATGGGGTCCTGGGCGGCGGCCCTCGGTCTCCTGATTTCTGCTTTGCCCGACAGGCGTCTCCTACAGCGCTCTCCCCATGTACCTGGGAGAACTGGCTCCCAAGCAGCTGCGAGGCGCCCTGGGCACCATGACGGAGGTGTTCGTCATCATCGGCGTCTTCCTGGCGCAGGTCTTCAGCCTCCAGGCCATCCTGGGCAACGCGACAGGTGACGGGGGAGCCGGGGGCTGGGGGCCCAGCCGCTCGCCCACCTGTCCCCCACACATCCAGCGAGCCGCTCAGGGGAGGCTGGGAGGGGAGGGGGGTCGAGAGGAGAGGTTTTGCTCCAAGCTGGGAAGGACGTGTGGCAGTCATCGGCGTGGCAGGGGAATGAACGTGGGCCGGCAGCCAAGGCCCCGTGAGCACAGCCGGGTTTTCACAGACATTTGCCGATGCCCGGATCCCACACCCACTGCTTCCTGCGTGGATCCAAGTCGCTGTGCTCCACCCAGCAGCTTGAAGGGACGCAGACACTCGCAAGCCCGTGGGTGGCCTGGCAAAGATCATTCGGGGTCAGGATGTCCGTGGGAGGGGGTAACCCTCCCCAGGACAGGCTTCCCCCAGGGGGTCGGACACCCGCTTTGGAGGGAAGCCCCTGTGCGTGGGCTCCTGCCCCTCCTGCCCCCTCCTCAGCCGATGCTCTCTCAGCAGTGTTGTCGTCTCTACAAGGGCATTTCAAAAAATTCATGAAAAATGGGGCCGGCACCGCGGCTCACTAGGCTAATCCTCCGCCTGCAGCGCCGGCACCCCGGGTTCTAGTCCCGGTTGGGGCACCGGATTCTGTCCCGGTTGCTCCTCTTCCAGTCCAGTTCTCTGCTGTGGCCTAGGAGTACAGTGGAGGATGGCCCAAGTGCTTGGGCCCTGCACCCCATGGGAGACCAGGAGAAGCACCTGGCTCCTGGCTTTGGATCAGCACAGTGCGCCAGCCTCAGTGGCCATTGGAGGGTGAACCAACGGCAAAGGAAGACCTTTCTCTCTCTCTCTCTCTCTCTCTCTCTCTCTCTCTCACTGTCCACTCTGCCTGTCCAAAAAAAAAAAATTCGTGAAAAATGGAATTTTAAAAATTTTCGTGCAAAAACTTTGAAATCCATGCACAGTTTTAACCTGACAAGCATTTCCCACAATGCTCGGAGAGGTTGATAAGCTGCCCGTTTACATCGTAGCTAGTGGGGTGGGAGGTGCTGATGTAACCCTGTCATTCCCAGGCCTTCTGGAAGGACCACGAACACCTTGCCCCCCCCCCCGGCCCTGGGTCAGGGTGGGACACACGGGCAGGTGACCTTCTCAGAGGAGAGGTCAGACTGTGACACCAGCCGAGGTGCACAGACACCCCCCCCGGCCTGTCCTGGGCTGGAGTCCCAGCTGTCGGCTCCTCCAGGCTGGCCCGTGCTCCTGGCTGTCACTGGGATCCCAGCGCTGCTGCAGCTCCTCTCCCTGCCCTTCTTCCCCGAGAGCCCCCGCTACACCCTGATCCAGAAAGGAGACGAGGACACCACGCGGCGAGGTACTGAAAGGCAGGTGGCGCCCCCCGGGGGTCCACGCTGGGGCTGGGCAGCTGTGGGTAGGTCTGAGGTCAGGGTCAGAGTCCTGGGCATCAGAGTTGAGAGACTGAGTGGGGTGGGGGATGGGAGGGTGGCAACTGGGGGCACAGCCCCGGTGCTGGGGACCTGGCTAGGGTCAAACAGTGGAGATCTGGTGAGTGTGGAGCAGGCTAAGCCACGGGGAGCCGTCCCTTGCATTCTGAAATCTTTGGGACAGTGGTGGTGAGCCGGGGACATTGAGGGTGAAGCCAGGGGACACTGGCGGTGAGCAGGGGGACAGCTCATGGTGGCGGTGACCCTCTGTCGCATAGCTCTGCAGAGGCTGAGAGGCCGTGCAGCCGACGTGGAAGCCGAGCTGGATGACATGCGGGAGGAGGAGCGAGCCGAGCGCGCCGAGGGGCACCTGTCGGTGCTCAACCTGTTCACCTTCCGGCCCCTGCGCTGGCAGCTGGTCTCCATCATCGTGCTCATGGCGGGCCAGCAGCTGTCTGGGATCAATGCGGTATGCCGGCAGGCATGGACCGAGCCAGGTGCCCGGGGAGCCTCAGGGTGTGCGTGTCCCAGACGCGGGACTGGGAGAGGCTGGGAGGAGCAGAGGCCTTTGTCTCTCAGGGGCTTCTCTGCTAACGCAGGACTGCCCAGGAGACAGCTGCCCAGAGACCCACCTTTCTCACTGAGACAGACGGCTCCGCCTCCAGCAGGCCAGTCCTGGGGGGAGTCAGAGGCTGCTCTGCCTCCCGGCTCCGCCTCCCCCTCGGCCACTCTGCCTGTCCTGGGCTTCCCAGGCCGCAGGGAAACCTCTTCTGCAGAGCTCTTTCCTCTGTGCAGGGGACCGGCAGCACCAGGCGGACACTGGGGCTCCTGGGGAAGGCGGCTGGTGGATCCCACCTGGGCCAGGAGCCCAGGGCCTCACCTGGCCCCGATGCTGCGCCATCGCCTCCTAGAATACAGCCCTTTTCTCTGACCGTATCTCTGGGTGGTGTGGCGTGGAGGGAGGGCAGAGACCTGGAAAATCCGGAGGTTGCTTCCAGAAACCTCGGTGTTGACGTTTAGGGCGGTGTCAGGAAGAGGTGGCTCTGGGTCTTCCAGGATTCGTGGGTTTGTTTTTAATTTTTTTATTTATTTGAGAGGCAGACAGAAACAGATAACTAGACAGACAGAGCTCCCAGTCTCTATTCCTACCCGCCCCCCTCCCCAAATGCCTGCAACAACTGAAGCCAGGAGCCAGGGCGCCCACGTCAGCGACAGGAGCCCAGTCATTTGCAACTTTGCTGCTGCCTCGCAGGGTCTGGAAGCTGGAATCAGAAGCCAGAGCCAGGAATGAATCTGTGGCCCTGCGGTACCGGACATGAGTGTCCTAACCGCGAGGCTCAAGGCCCACGCCCCCGATTTGTGGATGCTCAACAAGGGCTCTGGGGAGGGCCGACAGCCCTGGGGGGAGCCCCCAGTCGGGACCAGCACACGTGGCCTTTGGGCAGACGTGGGCCAGACGCTGAGCAGGGGCCGCCTTGGCCATGGTGGCAGGCAAGGATGTGGCTCTGAGCTCGCAGTCCCAGGTGGCAGAGGGGAACACATTGGAGCGGTCGGTGGTCCAGCTCCTGGGTGTCCCAACCCCATCACCCCCTTCCGTCCCAGGGTCCGCATCCCGGGCACAGAGGGAAGCCAGCAGCCTGGGTCCTCGGCCTCCCTCACACACCGCGTCTGTGTTTTAGATCAACTACTACGCGGACACCATCTACACGTCAGCCGGAGTGGCGGCTACTCACTCCCAGTACGTGACGGTGGGGGCCGGCGTGGTCAACATCGTGATGACCGTCATCTCTGTGAGTGCCTGAGAAGCATCCTTCCTGGGCAGACAGGAGCCCCACGGGGTCAGCTGAGTGCTGTGGCCCCGGTCCTGGGGTCACATACTTGCTACCTGTATGACCCCCACCAGGTGACTCCAAGAACCTCAGATGCAAGTGTCTTTGTGAAGCGCTGGTGGCACTTGCGTTCCCCGTCTTCTGATGTAGTGAATGTTGTTGGTGCCATATTGTCACTTCAGGGTTCAGGATCTAAAATCTGAACCCCAGGTGCCTTGATCTAAGTGCTGTGTTAGAAAGATGAGCTGGCTGGCACCGTGGTTCACTAGGCTAATCCTCCTCCTTCAGTGCCGGCACCCCAGGTTCTAGTCCCGGTTGGGGTGCCGGATTCTGTCCCGGTTGCTCCTCTTCCAGTCCAGCTCTCTGCTATGGCCCGGGAGTGCAGTGGAAGATGGCCCAAGTGCTTGGGCCCTGCACCCGCATGGGAGACCAGGAGAAGCACCTGGCTCCTCGCTTCGGGCCGTAGCAGCCATTTTGGGGGTAAATCAACAGAGGGAAGACCTTTCTCTCTCTCTCTCTCTCTCTCTCTCTCTCTCTCTCTCTCTCTCTGTCTAACTCTGCCTGGCCCAAAAAAAAAAAAAAATGAGCTGGTGAGTTACCCCCTAGTTATCTCCATTTCTATTTGTTGAGTTGTTCCCACGGCTGAGATTGTTAGGTTATTTGTTGCTTCTTTGTATTTTCCCCAGAGCAGGGCTAAGTCCTGACCAGCTCCCAGGGGATTCAGAGTGACAGGGAGGGGAGGGTTAAGGGGGAAAGGGTCAGGGTGATGGAGAACTGAGGGAGGTCCCCAGGCCCAAAGCTGAAGCCCTTACTCCCAGTGGCTTCCCTTGGCCCCTCCCCTTTCTTCCTGTGGGGGACAGGGTCCCGCCTCCCCTGAGCCTCCTCCAGAATAAATGAGCAGGTCTAGGACCTCCCTCTCCACCATCCTCCCTGGAGGAACAATATCCGGGTACAGGCGTGCAGGACAAACTTGACCCTGGGTGCAAGACAGGCATGGCCGTCATGCTGCTGCCTGGCCCGGCTGCACGGCAGTGGTGACCCCGCCTGGGCTGTTGGGAGGGCGGAAGTAGCAGGACTCGGGGGACCGCGCAGCGCCTGGTGCGGAGCTGCCGTGAGCATGGGCGAGACGCCTTATTCAAAGTGCAAGAGGAAGGAACCGAGAGCGGAAGGAGCAGCAGGGACCGAGCGTGGAGGAGGAGCTGGCTGAGAAGTGCAGGTCCACAGAGTGGACAGGGCCGGGGAGGGACCCTGGAGACGCGAGTCCCAAGGCCGGTTGGTGGAGCACCAGGGCGTGGAGGGGGAGCTTTTTAATCAAGGTTCTATGGTTGTTTGGGTGTGGTGAGGAGGCGCCTGGTGTTGAAAGGTTGGCTGTTCCCAGTTCCCAGGAGGAGGGGTCCAGCAGGACCTGCCATGCCACGGGGGGACCGGGGGGGCCGCCCCAGGGTCAATCACGGGGCCGGAGGCGACAGAGAAATGTGGGCAAGAGAGCTTGTTGTGGTTTCTGTGGGAAGGAACAGGCGAGGCAGGGGAGGCAGGCTGGGGACTGCCGGGGGGAGCATCTCGGGGGGCTGCGCGCAGGTGCAGCACCGTCCCTGGCTGACCAGGGAACAGGGCAGGCGGACAGTGGCCCAGAGTGGGAGAGCCCACCTGATCGGGGTGGGCTGCGTGTGAAATGGCATCCCGGGACGCCATGGCTGGGGTTCGTGGGATCAGGCAACTGTCGGGGGGCCAGCACCCCAGGGCCAGCCAGGCCCCGAGATGTGAGAACAAAGGTGGCCATTACAGCGGGGAGGTAACTGAGGGGTGGTGGGAGCCCCCGGGCGGCAGCAGGGGACCGCGGACCGTGAGAGGTGTGGGGGCTGCAGGGCACCCCCGGTGCTGTCCCTGCTCCTCACCGCTGGCTTCCCCTGCAGGCGGTGGCCGTGGAGCGGCTGGGAAGGCGGCTCCTCCTGCTGGTGGGCTACGGCCTTTGCGGCTGCGCCTGCCTGGTGCTGACCATGGCGCTCCTGTTCCAGGTCTGACCCCTCTCTCCTGGCTGGGGAGGGCAAGGTGGCAGTGTGGGGACAAAATACAGGGAGGGGGCTTCCCTAACAGGGGCCCTGGCTCTGGGTGGCACCCCTGGCCTGTGGTGAGGCAACACCGGCTTGGGCACAATGTGAGACCACACACCATCAAGGATGAACCGGTGAGGACCCAAGAGGGGACTTGGAAATCGTCCCCTCCAGAAGCGGAAGAAACCGGATCCGAGGTCCGTGTGGGTGGCAGACCATGCGTGGAGATCAGCCACACAGCGGCCGCTGCAGTAAGGACGGGGACACACAGGAGGCTGCGACGGAGGGAGTGAGCGGGGCGTGAGGCTCCACGCACTCTGTGGGCTCCAGGATGGAGTGGGCGGAGCGTCTGCTGGGCCCCGCCAGCCTGCAACAGGAAGGCTGCTTGGAGACCAGATGGAGACCCAGTGGGAAAGGATGGGCCACAGCAGAGCCCGTGAAGGAAGCAGGAATGAAAACTGCCCGTGAGCTTCAGCACAGCGGCCTGGCAAAGCCTGCGCCGTTCAAGTTCTCGTTCACGGCCCCCAGCAAAGCCTGCACCGTCGGCTCCGTGCTCTGCAGGAGTTACAGAAGCACACAGGATGGCCGTAATAGGAAGTGCTTTTGTTTTCTAAATTATTTTTTGAAGATGTACTTATTTATTTATTTGAAAGGCAGAGTGACAAAGAAGAGACAGAAACACAGAGAGAAAAGGACTGTCCATCCATTGGTTCACTCCCCAACTGGCTGCAACATCCAGGGCTGGGCCAGGCCAAAGCCAGGAGCCAGGGTCTCCCACATGGATGGTAAGGACCCAAGTACTCGGGCCATCATCCACTGCCTCTCAGGTGCGCTATCGTTAAGGGGGAGCTGGCTTGGAAGTGGAGCAGCCAGGACTGGACTGGAACTGGGGATCCAAGGTGGGCTGCTGATGTTGCAAGCGCAGCCTAACCCAGGGCAGCACGATACACTGTTTCCACGCACTCAGCTTGTGTCTCCTGGCTTCCTCTCTGTCCTTGTTGCTGGCCAGGTTATTGCACCCTGTCCTGAAGCCCTTCCAAATGAAGAGTGTGCAACTGGAGATGTGACCCAGCCTGGTATGAGGACGTGTGAAGACGTTCTCCCATAAGTTGGAGACAAGGTCTTTGCTTTTTTCCTTCTCTTCCAAGCTTTAATTAATTTTTATTTGAAAGAGAGACAGAGGCAGAGATCCTCTGTCTAACAGTTCATCCCCCAAATGCCTGCAACAGCCAACGCTGGGCCAGGCTGAAGTCAGGAGCCAAGAACTCGACCCTGGTCTCCCACAAGGGTGTCAGGGCCCTAAGTACTTGGGCCATCACTTGCTGCGTCCCAGGATGCCCATCTGCAGGAAGCTGGACTCAGAAGCAGAGCCGGGACTCGAACCAGGCCTGTGATAAAACATGCAGGTGTCCCAAGCACCTACTTGACCACTGGGCCAAGTGCCTGCTCACAAGAACATTTCCGGTCTGGAGGCAAAAGAGCCCGGAAGTGAAGACACTGCCACCGAGATCCCTGTCGCTGCGTTCCACAAACCTCCGTGGCCTGCTTGGTGGCCTTTCTCTCCCTCTCGTCCTGTGGGCTCCGTGGAAAATCTGCTCCCGCTTGGCGCTGTGTCCGGCTGCCCCATCCACCCGGCCATGTCCTCCTTCGCACGAGGCATTGAAATAGACCTGGCTTCCTGCCGCCCCCCCGGCCGTCTCTGTCCCCTACTTGTGGGTCTGGCCGCCCGCCCACCACCCTGTCTGCTGCCCGCCCCTCCCTGCAGCCTCGGTCCCTGGCGGTGAGCTTGGGGGCATCTGAGTGACATCTGAGGACCCGGCTGAGGGAGCCAGGACCCCAAGGCCTTGCCCTCGACTGTGTGACGTGGGCCAGTGCTTGGTCCCCGCGGGGCCGGGGGTCTCCCTGCCTGTGCTCTGGGCTCACATTGTTAGGACAGACGGCACAGCCCTCACTCAGAGGGGTGTGTGGACACCCAGTGGCTCGCGTCTGTGGAGTGCAGAGAGGGGTGGCCGATGGGAAAACAAGAGAAAGACGCGCCTGAGCCCCCCACTTGAAAACAGCCAAGGCTTCCGGAAGCCTGTGGAGCAGCAGGCTGGGGGTGGGGCCTTGTTCTGACCGCCCTCTCCCCACAGAGCAAGGTCTCTGGGCTGTCTTACCTGAGTGTGCTCTGTGGAGCAGCAGGCTGGGGTTGGGGCCTTGTTCTGACCGCCCTCTCCCCACAGAGCAAGGTCTCTGGGCTGTCTTACCTGAGTGTGCTCTGTGGAGCAGCAGGCTGGGGGTGGGGCCTTGTTCTGACCGCCCTCTCCCCACAGAGCAAGGTCTCTGGGCTGTCTTACCTGAGTGTGCTCTGTGGAGCAGCAGGCTGGGGTTGGGGCCTTGTTCTGACCGCCCTCTCCCCACAGAGCAAGGTCTCTGGGCTGTCTTACCTGAGTGTGCTCTGTGGAGCAGCAGGCTGGGGTGGGGCCTTGTTCTGACCGCCCGCTCCCCACAGAGCAAAGTCTCTGGGCTGTCTTACCTGAGTGTGCTCTGCGTCTTTGCCTACATCGCGGGACACTCCATCGGGCCCAGTGAGTACTGCCTGGCCCTGCCCCATCCCACCCCACCAGCCCTGCAGGGCCCCGCACATAGCAGGTGCACAAGTACCTATGAAGTGAGTGGAGTCCGTGAGGCCCATGTCCACAGTATTCCCGATACCCCCCCTCCCCGCCTGCGCAGACCCCACCCATCCTGAAGACCCCCGCCCGTCACCATTTCCACGGCGGCCACTCCAGTTCACTCCAGTCCACTCCTGAGGCTCCATACTTGGTCTCGCCACCTGGGGCAGATGCCTCTGGGTCCTGAGGCGCTGTGTGGATGTGTGTAGGAGGCCTGGGTGCCTGACAGTCCATCCCCCGCCCTGGCCTGTGTGTCCCGGGGAGTGGCCACTGTCTTCCCACAGGCCAGGCTGCCTGCGTGAAGCACGCAGGTGACCAGCTGAGCTGGCAGACGCCAGACCCCCGGTGGGTGGATGTGACGTTTGAGCCTGGTCCCGTGGGAAGCAGGAGGCTCACTCACCAGCAGCCTCCTCTCCCCTGGGGGAGGGAGTTCCGCCCTTTTTAGTGCCAAGAGCAGCTTCATCCTGCGGCTTTGAATCCCTCTCCCCATCCACTGTGCCTGTCCAGAGGGGCAGAGTCCCTGGGAGTGGGGGAGCGGCAGGGGGGTCTCTATGTATAAAGCCCCTGAGCTGGATGCAAGACAGACAGGATAGCTGTGGCACTAAGATTTCATGAGGGTGGCAACTGTGGGAAACTGGCTTTGGACGCTTTAGGGAAAGCTCCCTGGGGGGTGATCATGACAAACTGTTGACAAAGAGACGAACCCAAGGAGACGGGCAGCACTGGGGGCTGCCATTCCCAGACCTACCACAGGAGGGCAGCACTGCCCAAGCCCAGGAACTCACTGAGCCGGCCTCAACCCTCTAGGTTCAGGGTGACCCCAGCACAGAGGAAGGGGGTGACACACTGGGGGCATCTGGGAGGGGAAGGTCCACTCCATGCATGGACCAAGTCCTCACTGCTGCCTCGCCTTCCTCCTCTCTGCTTTGTTTCCGCACTTCCCATGTGTGGGGATTCAACTCCAGGCTCCCCACCCAGGCTTTGCAAAGCAGACCTCTGTGGCTTCTGGCCCAATTGTGACCCAGTTCTGCAGGGCAGGGGTGGGGGCCTTTCTGGCCCCTGGCCCCAGCAGGGGCTCCCACAGGGTCAGGGGCCAGGCGCAGCCAGGCCCCCTGCACCCTTCTCCATCCACTCGCCCCCTCCCTCGGCCCAGGCCCCGTGCCCTCGGTGGTGAGGACAGAGATCTTCCTGCAGTCCTCCCGGCCGGCTGCCTTCGTGGTGGACGGGACGGTGCACTGGCTCACCAACTTCGTCATAGGCTTCGTGTTCCCGTCCGTGCAGGTGAGTGAGCCCGGGCCCCGGGTGCCCCCATCCCTGGGCCTCCCTGATGGGCGCTGAGAGTCAATGCCAACCCTCCTGCAGGGAACAGCGGCCCTGCCCGAGACGCTGTGCCGCGATGCGGGGGCTCCCCCACCCACCCCGTAAGGCCAGGGCTCTGGTCTGCGGCGTTCAAGGGTAATAGAGAGCCCGCTGGAGCTGGGGCGAGGGGACACAACCCCCAGCCCCCGCCCTTCTGGTGCTCAACACACCAAGGGTGTGAAGGCCGGGAGGTCTGTGGCTAAAGGCCAAGGATGCCTTTTAGGGCAGGATCCAGTTTTCTGGCTCTGTCACTGGCCCACCACTGGCCACCACGAAGCCCCTGGGCACCCACAGGACTGCCCCTGCCAGGGCCCGCCCCACGGCCTCCCGCTCTCTTCGTCTCTTGGTGCAGGAGGCCATCGGAGCCTACAGTTTCATCATCTTTGCGGGTGTCTGCCTCCTCACTGCCATTTACATCTACGTGGTCATCCCTGAGACCAAGGGGCAGACGTTCGTGCAGATAAACCGCGTCTTCGCCCGGAGGAACGGGGTGGAGATCCCGGAGAAGAAGGAAGACGTCGCCAGGGCGGAGCCTCCTGGGCCCTGCGCAGCTGGGAAGGGGACTTCCTTTTAAAGCTTCTGCACCCGGTCCTTGGCCGGCGCCACGGCTCACTAGGCTAATCCTCTGCCTGTGGCGCCGGTGCCCCAGGTTCTGTCCCGGTTGCTCCTCTTCCAGTCCAGCCCTCTGCTGTGGCCCGGGAGTGCAGTGGAGGATGGCCCAAGTGCTTGGGCCCTGCACCCCATGGGAGACCAGGAGACCAGAAGCACCTGGCTCCTGGCTTCAGATCAGCGCAGCTCCAACTGTAGCGGCCATTTGGGGGGTGAACCAACAGAAGGAAGAACTTTCTCTCTCTCTCTCTCTCACTGTCTAACTCTGCCTGTCAAAAAAAAAAAAAAAAAAAAAAAAGCTTCTGCAGCCAGTCCCTGCGCCCGACTCCAGGCTCCCTCCTGGAAGCTTCCTCTGAAACTCGCCCGGATTCCGCTCTGCACATCCTCCCAGCCTTGGCCCACACTGGCAGGGGCCAGGCCATCAGCCTGCAGCCCCAGCCGGCTCACCTCTCGCAGTCCAGGACGCTGTGTGACCTCTCTTAGCCTCCCTTTCCACGTCCCTGCACTGAGGCCGATGCAGCAGGTGGAAACGCTTGATAAGTTGGGAAGCATTTTAACATATCGGGGAGTTATGTTCACGGTTCCTGTTAAAACGCACTTGACCGCTGAGACCCCCAGGCAGCTCTCTGCCTGTGCTCACAGTCCTGGACCCAGGATCGGACCTGTAGGAGCCCAGGGTGTGGCTCCAGCACGTCACGTGACTGAAGGAGTCCAGGTACCCCTGGGAATTCCAGGAGCACACCTATGTCTCCCCCAGAGTGAGGCTTCCTCCCTGTGGGGCTGATACCCTCCAAGGGTCTCCAGTTGGGCCTGCCCGGAAAGGGGGTGGGAGCCCCGGCCTCACCGTCTTGGGCCCAGGCGAAGAAGCCACCGGCGGAGGGGTGCAGGCGTGAGCCGGGTCATCCACACAGCTGCTGCCCTCCAAGGCCGAACAGAACATGGCCTGGAGGAAGTGGAGCCTGGACTTGGGCGGGCTGGCGGGCTTCTCCCCAGTGGAATGAGGGGCGTCACGAACAATTCTAGGCCAATAAATTGGACAACTTGGCCAAAGGGGCAATGCCATGAAGGAGTCGCCGTGCTGAGGACTCAGGCCGCCTCACAACGTTGCTGAGAACGGATTTGGAAGTTAAGCTTTTTGGTGCAGAAAAGTCTTGAAATCCCCGCGCTGTGTTTTTATTACGTGCATTTTTCATATTTGCACTGATTTTTCTCATTATCTGCATTTTCTCTGAATGTTTTGAAGGCCCCGTGTATGCACAGTTTTAACAATGTTTGACATCAAACTAAAATTTCCCATGAACTTTTTGAGGTGTCCTCATAGCCTGGATTACCCCAAATCAAGTAAAGGAGCTGACTTTGTGGTTTAGAAACCATCCCCCGAGAGAAGAAAACTCCACATCCAGAAGGCTTCGCCGGTGAGTTCCACCAAGCATTTAAGGAAGAAATCATGTTATTTGACCCAAATTCTTCCAGAAAATTGAAGAGGAAAGAATACTTCTCGACGCATTCTTTGACGTCAACATTACTCTGATACCTAAACCAAATCGAAAACATTATAAGAAAACTCCAGATCAGTGCCTTCCGTGAACACAGACACGACAATAATTAGCCTACGGGCTGGCGCTGCGGCTCAGCGAGCTGTCACCTGTGACACTGGCATCGCATCTGGGCGCTGGCTTGAGGCCAGGCTGCTCTGCTTCTGATCCAGCTCCCCACCAATGTGCCTGGAAGGCAGAGGAAGGCGGGCCAAGTCCTCGGACCCCTGCATCCACTTGGGAGACCCGGATGAAACTCTGGGTTTCCGGCTTTGTCTTGGACCAGTTCCGACCTTTGCAACCATTTGGGGAGTGAGCCAGTGGATGGAAGATCTCTCTCTTCTTCTCTGTTTCTCTTCACTCTCCCCATCAAATAAATAAATAAATATCTTTTTAAAAAATTGACTGGGCAAACGTTGGCAAATAGAATCCAGGAATGGGGGACTAATATTACCTGACATCACAACTCATTGTAAGGCTACGGTGTTCAGAACAATGTGTTGATGCAATGAAGCACAACGCAAAATTCAAAACGGACGCCCACGTATGTGGACCACAGCAATGATGCAGTGCTGAAAGGAGGTGTCTGGGGCCGGTCTTGTGCTGCAGCGGGTTAAACCACCGCCTGTGACACTGGCATCCCGTATCGGAGTCCTGGTTCAAGTCCCAGGGCTCCGCTTCCAATCTAGCTCCCTGCTAATGCAGCAGACGATGGCCCAGGTGCATGGGCCCCTGCACCCACATGGGAGACCCGGAAGAGGCGCCTGGCTGCTGTGGCCATCTGGGGCGTGACTAGCAGATGGAACAGCTCTCCCTGTGTCTCCCTCTCAATCTGTAATTCTGACTTTCAAATAAATAAATAAATCTTTTTAAAAGAATTCACACTGGTAACCCACACTGTCTCTGGGTCCCTGTGCACCTGCTGGGGAGAAGGCGTGGCCCTGAAAACCAGGAGAGCTGCACTCCGCCCACTTAGCCAGGGACATCAGCACCCACACCAGCCCCACGGTCCCCTGGGTTCCTCTCCTAAACAGTGGCATGGGAACGGCGTCCCCACCCCTCCTCTACTACCTGGGAGGCCAAAGCGCCCCATGGTACTCAGTGCCACGCCTTGTAAGCACTTCTAGCCACTGCTGGCTCCGTGCTGCTGATTGGGCTGCACTGCAGGGTCAAGTGACCATGGCGCCACACTCCAACAGCTGCAGCCTCTCCCTGCCCGGCCTGGTCACGGGGAGTCCTTCTGAGGCTTGGGGTCAGACGTGGTCGCTCCACGTGCCGCGGTCTCCTATCTTGTTGGGAGACCAGCTCTTTGTACTTTGCTTGGCTCATAGGATCCACTAATCTTCCAGCCTCAGCCCGGGGGTTGCACAGGTGTGACTCACAGATAAGGGAGACGCACAGGTCAGGGTTCCCGGGAAGGGGAGGCGGAGCCAAGGTCTCGGGGTGAGGCTCAGGCGTCCCCTGTGGTTAGACCCCATGCCCTTGGAGCCCAGTTACACCTGCTCCTAAGATCCCAGATTGCACCTTGGAAGTCCCTGAGCCGTCTCTTGGTCGCCGTCTCCAGGACGAGATGCCCATTCAGCAATGTCGTCATTGTCACCAGATCCCTGGCTTGAATGCCTCCACTGATAGCCCCTTCCCAGCCTGGCCTTGAAGCCCAGCTCTGCCGTGGGCCGACTCACCTTCTCTGACGCATTCCCAGGCTGAGGAACGGGAACATCAGTAATGTTAGCATTTGCCCAGGAGTTTCCCTGGAGACGTGGGCATACTCTGGGTGCCCGGCCCGTGTCCTTGGACTCTGACTCCTTCTTGCACATTCTGTCCAGCCTGAGCCTGGGACGCGACTCCACCTGGGGGGGCAGCTGCTGAGGGGACCCCACAGTTTCCTGTACCAGGTTCCCGCTTCACAGGGCCACAGGGCGCCCCCTGCTGGCTGTCTCTCTTCCCCATCTTCCCGAGTTTCCTTCCTCTTCTTGCCCTTGGGTCCCTGACCCTGGGACCCGGCCCCGGGGCTGTGGGAGCCCGCGTGGCTTCAGGGCTGGGCGGCGGCCTGGTCTGGGGACCCTCCCCTTCCTGCACAGTCCCGACCCTCCCCTGCACTTCGACCTCACTGTGCCTTCACCCCTTCCTTCATCTTCCTCAGACCTCTGCTGGGACCTCGTAAGGGTGGACGCAGGCTGCTGTTCGGCTTGAGTTTGAACGTTTGTTGTATTTGAGAAACAGAGAGAGGGACAGACAGCCAGACAGACAGACAGAGCTCCCATCTGCTGGTTCCCTCCCCGAAGGCCTGCAATGGCCAGGGCTGGGCCAGGTCAAACCGGAGCCAGGAACACAATCCAGGTCGCCCACATGGGTGGCAGGGACCCAATCACTTGAGCCACCACCTGCTGCCTCCCAGGGCTGATGTTAGCAGGAAGCCGGAGCCAGAGCCGGAGCTGGGCGTGAGAGCCAGGCCCTATGACGACAATGACGAGCACAGGTGTCCCCCCACCCCAATGCCACAGGCCCAGCCCTCGCTTGTCTCTGATACGCGTGACACAGCTGTGCATCAGGCCACTTCTACCAAAGCTGCCACTGCAGAGGGAGGCTTGGTACGGCCCCGGCTCGGAGGTCACGGCCAGGCTCGGCAGCCCCGCTGGTCTGGCGGACGGCACATCTCACAGCGGCCACCAGCACGTGCATCCTGTGCCTGTGGCTCTCCTGATAAAGCCACCGCAGCTCCGTCACAGGAGCTGCACCCACTCCCCAAAGCCCCCTCCTCAGACGCCACAACCGGCTTGAATGCGGTCCCTGATTCCTTAACGTAAGGCTCCGAGGTTCAGGCTCTCGGGGACAGTTAACATCCAAACCGTCACAAGCCCACGGGGCCGCCTCCAGGCCCCAGGTCGGCGCCTCTGCCGAGCCCTTGATGCCGGAAGTGCTCCCCCTGATCACCCCTCCACGTCCCCAACACGTGCTCTGTCGTTCTCTCGGCTCATCTTTTTAAAGAAGATGCATCTATCGGTCTATTTATTTATTTATAAGAAAGGCAGAGAGACAGAGAGAGAGAGAGATCCTCCATCTGCTGGTTCACTCCCCACTTGGGTGAACTGGACCAGCCAGGATTTCCATCCTGGTCTCCCAAGCACTTGCACCATCTCTGCTGCCTCCCAGGGTGCACCTTGGCCGAAGCAGAGCGGGAACGGGAGCCCAGGCCCTGCAGCGGGGGACGCCAGCATCCCAGCTGTGTTGCAGCCGCCATGCCCAGCGCCTGCCCTCGCTGTTTGCAGCCGCTGGCGGGGAGGTTTTTGTTCCTTTATCTCCGTGCCCAGAGCCCTTGCAGATGCTCAGACGTCACAGGGGTGGCGCCCTCTTCCTGTGACAGCGCGGGGGTCTGCAGTGGGTCCGCTCCACTCGGGCTCTCGGAGGACGCACTCTGCCCTGCCTCTCCCCGTGGAACCCGTCCCTGAGCTGTCCCACGGGGGTCCTCTCTGCCTTTGCCTGCGTGGCGTGGTGCCCCCGCGTACCTCCCCACCCACACCCTCCTTCCAGCAAACCTTCTGAGGCTCCCTGCCGTCCCCGGACTCACACCCAGAGCCCAGCAGGCAGGTGAGGCTCAGCAGACGGCATGGGGCCGCGGCTTGGGTGGAGGCCCGGGGCTCAGTTCTATAAACACCAGGTTGGGAGCGAGGTCAGGGGCGTTGCAGACAAAACACTGACCGAGCCGACGGCCTCAGGCCCTCACCGCGAGAAATCCACCGTCCAAAGCCCAAAGCTAGCACCGCAATGACCTCACTTGCTGTGTGCTGTTCAGTCCGCACTGATGTTTAAATAACCCATAATGGCCTAACCGTGAACTTCCCTGTGGTGTTTTCCTTTTCAAAGAGAAGCTTGTCTTGCCATAAAGGACTTCTGGTGTCTGGTGGGGACCTTCTGATAGGGACCTGCGAGTTCTCTGCACACTGGGGAGCGTGGCAGGAAGAGTCCGGTCTAAGAGACCTGGCCCTGCGATCTTGCTCTGGCGCTGTGTCCCCGGCTCCTGGAGCAAGCAGGGAGCCCATCAGCCAGTTAACCCCCAAATGCCCACAGCAGCTGGTGCTGAGCCAGGCAAAAGCCAGGACCCAGGAACTCCACCCGGGTGGGCAGGGCCCCTGCTGCCTCCCAGGTGAGCACTGGCAGGAAGCTGGAGCCAGGAGTGCGGCCCGGACTTGAACCCAGGCTCTCGGATGCAGAAGTGTGGGCGTCGCGAGCAGCCACGTGACGGCTGCCCGGATGCCAGTCCCTCCGTCCTCCTCCCTAAACGGATGGGAGGTGGGCGCTGTGCTGACCTTGTGGACAGGAATGAACTGGGGCTCAGCTGGTGGGAGGAGGTGGCAGAGGGGGCAGCAGAGGCAGCACCCTCCTTCTCGCACGTGGGGAGCAGGGTCCTCCCCCCAGGATGCGGGGTCCTGGTGCTCCTCACCAGGTCCTGCAGGCCCACCTGGGGCTTTGGGTCTGGGGTCCCGTGATGCCTCTGTGCCCGCCTTGATCTTTGTGCCTAAGAAAGAGAAACCAGCGGGCTTCCCCCAGCTGCAGGGGACAGTGCGAGGGGACTGGCAGAAAGGGGGTCGAATGCCAGCACCTAGCAGGGTGTGGCAGGGGCCCCCACATCCCCGTCCACTGGGGGGGCTCACGCGCCCTGACCCCAGTATCCCCGTCCATTGTGGGGGCTCACGCGCCCTGCCCCCAGTGTCCCCGTCCTCTGTGGGGGCTCACAAGCTCTGGCCCCAGGCCCCGTCCTCCTTGGGGGCTCACACACCCTCGCCCCAGGCCCCTGTCCTCTGTGGGGGCTCACACACCCTGGCCCCAGGCCCCGTCCTCTGTGGGGGCTCACGCACACTGACCCCAGTGTCCCCGTCCTCTGCGGGGGCTCACACACCCTGACCCCAGGCCCCCGTCCTCTGTGGGTGCTCACACACCCTGGCCCCAGGCCCCCGTCCTCTGTGGGGGCTCACACACCCTGACCCCAGGCCCCCGTCCTCTGTGGGGGCTCACACACCCTGGCCCCAGGCCCCCATCCTCTGTGGGTGCTCACACACCCTCGCCCCAGCGTCCCCATCCTCTGACCGTCCCCTCCTTTGCTTGGCTTTGGCACCCCAACAAAACAAAACTCTCTGCGTGCTGGCCGGGCACTGCATGTTTGCGAAGAGCAGAAGTGACAGGGGCTGCAGGCAAGTTCTGTGCAAGTCACGGGCAGGAGGCTCAGACCGTCCAGCGGCCACCAGGGGTCACTTCCAGCGGCACTGACCGCCCTGGCTGAGGCCTGGGGGGGGTCCTCTGTGGCTTCTCTCCAGCCCCGCGTTCTTCTCTAGGGACAGCTGCTGTCCTTGTGAGGGCTCAGCATCTGCTCTTGTCATCGTGCGGCTGTATCAGGTTTGGGGTTGACGCGGCCCATCTCGGCCTGACCTTGGCACTCAAGGGTCGCTTATGCAGGCCTGAGGGGGGCATCCGTGTGACCACTGGTCACCCGCCATCCACTCAGCTATGTGTGGGGTGCAGCATCTCCCATCCTGGTGGAAGGATCTTTGGCACAAAGAGCAGCCCATGGAGTGGGCCTAGCACTTGGGACCCCTGCACCCCACATCGGAGTGCCTGGGTCAAGTCTCAGCGCTGCACCTGCTCCCAGCTTCCTGTCAATGCTCATTGCAGGGAGGCAGCAGGTGATGGCCCAGAGGCTTGGGCCCTGCCACCCATCTGGGAGGCTTGCGTCCAGTTCCTGGCTCCTGGGTTCAGCCTGGCCCAGTCCTGGCTGTTGTAGGCATTTGGTGGATGGGAGGTCTCTGTCTCTTTCTCTTTGCCTTCTCAATCCATCAATCAATCAATTTTGAATATTTCATTATTAAAAAGAAAGACAGTACACGGAAGTGACGGGGACCAATTCCAGTGTGATCCGGGTTTCCTCGGAACAGTCCAAGGACACCCCCTTTGCCCTTTCTCCCTGATGTGACCCTGCCTTACCAAGAGGCCTTTATCGGCCTTTATAGCTCAGTTCATCCATTTGAAAAATGCAGGAGTGGACCACGACATCGCCAAACACAGACCTGCCTCCCCAGCAGTGGCCACTGGAGGGCAGCACCTTCCCCCCCCAAGGCCATCTTGGTTCAGCCCCTGCAGTCTGGCGGCGGTTCAGGTTTTTACAAAGTGGCAGCAGCACAACACAGAGGGCCTTTCGGAGAATCTGGCACTGGTGAAAGGAGCACCCCACCCCCACCCCACCCCACCCGCGCCGGAGCCGTGGGACAGCCAAGGACCATGTCTAGGGGATACTGTGTGTCTCAAGACCTTCACTGAGCCCAGGAACTTACAGAATCCAAAACGGAGACATTGAAATTCCCGGTCCTGCTAAGGGGTCCTCCTGGCCTCCAGGCCCAGCCGGCCCAGCTCTGCCCCAGAGGGCTCAGTCGGTCAGGGATGCCCATCCCACTGACCACGGCGCTGGTGTGTGGCTGCCTGGAGACAGGACTCCCTGCCCTGCCAGCCGGCTGGACGCCTCGGGTCATTTTTGGAAAACAGAGTTGACCTCAGCCGTGTAGTTCAGAAAGCAAACATTACCCCACATTGTTATCACCTGAAACCTTATTTTTCCCTGGGTTTTTATTGTGTTTATTTAGTTCTTCAGCTAAACTCAAATTCCTACTCTGGGGCTTTGTAATAGTGGAAAGCTGGAGTCTTTTTTTTTTTTTTTTTTTTTTTTTTGACAGGCAGAGTGGACAGTGAGAGAGAGAGACAGAGAGAAAGGTCTTCCTTTGCCGTTGGTTCACCCTCCAATGGCCGCTGAGGCCGGCTCGCTGCGGCCAGCGCACTGCCCTGATCCGAAGGCAGGAGCCAGGTGCTAGGTGCTTTTTCCTGGTCTCCCTTGGGGTACAGGGCCCAAGCACTTGGGCCATCCTCCACTGCACTCCCGGGCCACAGCAGAGAGCTGGCCTGGAAGAGGGGCAACTGGGACGGCAACCGGGACAGAATCCGGCGCCCCGACCGGGACTAGAACCTGGTGTGCCGGCACCGCAAGACGGAGGATTAGCCTGTTGAGCCACGGCACCGGCCCTGGAGTCTTAATAATATAAATTAGCAATAGCACAATTCACCATAATATTTATCACCATAATATTTAGTCACCATAAAAGCTACAGAAGTGTCAATAGATGGTTGGAAGCTTTTTTTTTTAAGATTTATTTGAAAGGCAGAGTTACCAAGAAAGAGCAAGAAAGAGAGAGAGATATCTTCCATCTGCTGGTTCACTTCTCAGATGGCTGCAACAGCCAGGGTTGGGCCAGGCCACAGCTGGGAACTCCATCCGGGTCTCCCATGTGGGTGACAGGGGCCCAAGTACTTGGGTCATCCTCCACTGCTTTCCCAGGTGCATGGACAGGGAGTTAGACTGGAAGTGGAACAGCCAAGACTCAGACTGACACTCATATGGGATGTGGGTATTGCAGGCAGCGGCTTAACCTGCCCTGCACAGCACTGGCACCAGCTGGAAACTTCTGATGTCAATCTTAAAATAAAAGTAAAGCATACAGAACCAGGCTAGAAGGGGACTGAAAAACTTTGTGGAAAAGTGGACTTAACAGATAAGTGTATGGGATGGGCATTTGGTTCAGGGGTTTAGATACCCGCATCCCATATCCATATCAGGCTCCCCGGGTTTGGAGCCTGGCTGTTCCCCGCTCCCTGCTGCTGCACACCCTGGGAGGCAGCCGGTGCTGGCTTGGGTGATTGGGACTAAGTTTCAGGCTCCTGGTTCCAGCCCAGCCCAGCCCAGCCCTGGGAGTTGGTGGGCATTCTGGGAGTGAACTGCTGGATGGAAGCTCTCTCTCCCTTTCTCTACATTTCAAATAAGAAAATACTTTTAAAAAAAAGTTATTTTGGTGCAAAATAAAAACATGGGTTTCACACTGTTTTACACCAAAATAAACATCTTTTTAAAAGTTTTGTTTATTTATTTGAGAGACAGAAATCTCGCGTCTTCACTCTCCAAATGCGCACTGTGGCTCAGGAGCTCAAGCGCTCTGTCCAGGTCTCCTGCAGGGGCAGCAGGAACCCGACTACTGGAGTCACCACTGCCGCCTCCCAGGGTGCACGTTAGCGGGCAGCTGGAGTCAGGAGCTGGAGCTGGGATTGAATGCAGAGACCCGGATGAAGGGTGAGGCCATCTAACCAGCGGTTTTACTGCTAAGCCAATGCTCGCCTCAAATCGTCTTTTTTTTTTTTTCTTTAATATCTTTTATTTATTTGAAGGGAAGAGTGATGGGGGGGGGTGAGAGAGAAGAAGAGAGAGGTCTTCCATCTGCTGGGTCACTCCCAGAATGCCCACCAACTCCCGGGGCTGGGCCAGGTCAAAGGCAGGAGCCTGAAACTCCATCTGGGTCTCCCACAGGGATGCAGGAGCCCAGAGGCTGGGCCGTCTTCCACTGCTTTCCCAGACACATTGGCGAGGAACTGGAGCAGAAGCGGAGCAGCTGGGACTTTAACAAGCGCTCCGATAAGGAGCTTAACCCACAGCACCTGCTCCTCAACGTGAGTTTTAATTCCATTTTCCATGAAATTTTTGAAGTTCCTCATAATTGACTATTACAAAGATGAAAACTTCAAGGACTAAAAAATTCTAGGTATTTTTCTTTTGTTTTCTTAATTTCTTTGCATTTTTTATCGTTACAGAAACAATGCTTGCTCACGGGGGGGGGGGCACTCACCATCTCACCCACTCAGAAGACTGTTATTTAAGCCCTCACAGTGGAAGCTTCTAGATCTCTCTGATGTGTGCAGGTACAGAAGCATGTTTCATGCCTGTCCTGTGTCCAAACTAACTCTGGTTAGACATTTGTCCACCTTACGCCACTTCAAATCTGAGCAAGCGCAGTTGGCTAAAAGTTACCAAAAAGCTTTGAAAACTTTTACCCAGTTGGACAATCAAGTCCTCGGCTACCATCTCTCCCGGTGTGTGTGTGTTGGGGGGGATCTCCCTTTCCTTTGCTGTCCCCGAGGAGTCTCCAGAGGAAGATGGGAGACCCTCGGCCCTGCTTCCCCAGGGGCTCCTGGACAGTGACAGAGGTCAGACCTCCGATCCCGGCCGGCAGTGGGGCGGTGGGCCCAGCAGGCTGCAGACCCCTCCCTAAAAAGACCCACCTGCTGCTGCCCAGCCCCCACCCCTCTGGCTGCTCCTGCCTTAGTGCTCGGGAATTGATTCCAAGTGTAACAGGAAAACCACAGCAGGATTTTCATGGGAAAAAGACTCGATTAGGTTTTCATTTTACAGGGAATGAATAGCAGAAGAGTAATGAGTACCCGTGGCCCGCCACCCGCAACGTCATCATCATCACAAACACGATCCCTGCTCTCGAGGGGTGCAGCCACCCGTCTCATCAGTTACCCCGTGATGCATTTTGCCACCTTTAAATTACGTCTGCAGGTCATTGTTGTGTTACTGTCCGACTTTCTCTAAGTGTCGTGCTGTGTGTTTTCTCTGCTGTCCTGTGACGTATCCAGTTCTAGTCCATTCCTTCTTAACCATGACCTCATCCGATCTGTAACCCTTGACCGTTTTATCTTAGTCTTTCGACAAACACATTTAGGCTGCTTCTTAAATCTTTCAATCAGAAGCAATGTGACCATGATTGTTTTCGCTTCTTGTGCCCACACGCACGTTTCTCTAAGGGAAACGCTTCCGCGTGGGATTTCTGGGTCACAGGATGTGCACATGCTGAGCAGGGTGAGGTCTGCACAAAGGCTCCCCAGTGGCTGCACCTGCTCACCCTCCCACCTGCACGGCAGGAGGATTGCCCCACAGCCTCAGGAGCACCTGGGCTCATCAGACTTTACTGCTTCTGCCAGTCTGGCATTGTGAAATGGTATTTCCTCCTCATTGTCGCTGCTTTAATCACTAGGAAAGGTGGAGTATTTTCATGGACTTATTATTGTTAAAGATTTAGTTATTTACTTGAAAGTCAGAGTTACAGAGAGGCAGAGGCAGGAAGAGAGAGAGAGAGAGAGAGAGAGAGAGAGAGAGAAAGTCTTCCATCCACTGGTTCATTCCCCAAATGGTTGCAACGGTCAGAGCTGGGCTGATCCGAAACAGGAGCCAGGAGCTTCTTCCGAGTCTCCCACGAGGGTGCAGGGGCCCAAGCACTTGGGCATCCTCTGCTATTTTCCCAGGCCACAGCAGAGAGCTGGATCACAAGTGGAACAGCCAAGACTCGAACCAGCACCCATATGGGACACTGGCACTGCAGGCGGCAGCTTTACTCACTACGCCACAGCATCAGCCCTGACATTATTTTTTGAGAGGCAGATAGACACACATGTGTACACAGTGTCAGAGAGACCCCCACCCCCGGCTCATCCCCTAAATGCCTGCAACAGCTGGGGCCGGGCTGGGGCCAAAGCCGGGAGCTGGGAAGTCAGTCCAAGACTCCCTTGAGCATACCAGGGACCCAGTACTTGAATCTCACTTCTGCCCCCCAGGGTCGGCAGGAGCAGGAAGCTGCAGCCAGAGCTCAACCCAGGCTCTCTGTTGGGGATGCCGGCATCTTAACCACGAGGCTAGCTGCCCCCTCCCTCCAGGAGAGTAACGATTGTTTCCGCTTCTCCTCCTATTAGCCGTCAGATCATTCCTTTCCATGCCTTGATCTCTTGGGTCATTAGCTCCATTCTTAGTGACTTTAGGATTGCTTGTCTCACGTTCAGGGTCATTAGCACTGCTCCGTGCCTCTGCAGGCTGTCGTCCTCATCCATCCATCACCATGAACACAAAGAGCCCTCGAAGCTTCATCCATCCGTGTTTGTCACACTCCCACCCCCGTCTTGAGGAAGTGACAATAGCCGGATGTTTCTTCAGGTGGACAAGGACCACAGATGACTGGACAAGGACACCATTGAGTGACAGCTCTTCTCAAGAACCTGAAGTCCCGACCCAGCTGTGGCTGGTTTAGGGGGTCTAGAGACAGTGGCCCTTGTACCCGCAACATCCCCTCTTGTAGAAAACCCAGTGCTCCTTCGTTACGCTGCGTGAATCTCCACCTCCCACCAAACTTGGGACGTACGTGACATGTGTGATGATCTTGTGTGTGCACACCTGTTCCTTTTAAATATGCAAAACCCTTCATAAAATGGCCCCAGAGCTCCTGCAAGGCCTGCAAAACATGACCCCCTGGCTGGTCGGTGAACTTGGTCTCGGTCACTAGACCTCCTTGCTCCGGGCTTGCATAAGCCAATGCATGCTTTCTGCTTGTAGCTCAAGCCATTAGCTCTGCATTTCCGTGACAAGCACACTGGACAAGCACCTCGGGGGGCCCATCTGGCAACATGGGGGCCCAATGGTGATCACCATCTGCGTCTGCTACCTCATGGAGGTTGCAACGTGACTCCTTCTTTCAAAAAAAGAAAATTGATTGTATTTGAACATCAGTTACAGCAAGAGAGGGAGGGGCATAGAGAGAGAGAGAGGTCTTCCATCTGCTGGTTCACTCCCCAGATGGCGGCAACAACCAGAGATGGGTCAGGACAAAGCCAGGAGCCAGGAGCTTTACCTGGGTCTCCTACACGGCTGCAGGGGCCCAAGCACTTGGGCCATCCTCTGCTGCTTTCCCAGGCCACAGCAGAGAGCGGGATTGGAAGTGGAGCAGCTGGGACTCGAACCAGTGCCCATACGAATGCTGGTGCTGCAGATGGCACCTGCTGTGCCACAGTGCCGGCCCCCAGAACGTGACTCCTGGACGTGCTGGCTGGAGTTTGTCCAAGAAGAACCTGCCCTCGTCAACTGAGGAATCTCCAGAAGGTTCATGAAGAACGCATAGTATGGAAAAACTGTAGGGGCCAGTGTTGTGGCGTAGCCGGTAAAGCCACCGCCTGTAGTGCCGGCATCCCATGTGGGCACCAGTTCAAGTCCCAGCTGCTCCACTTCCAATCCAGCTCTCTGCTAGGGCCTGGGAAAGCAGTAGAAGATGGCCCAAGTCCATGGGCCCCTGCACCCTCGTGGGAGACCCAGAAGAAATTCCTGACTCCTGACTTCAGATCAGCTCAGCTCCGGTCGTTGCGGCCAATTGGGTAGTGAACCAGCAGATGGAAGACCTCTCCTCTCTCTGCCTCTGCTCGCTCTGTGTAACTCTTTCAAATAAATAAATAAATCTTTTTTTAAAAAAAGGAAAAACTGCAAGGATTTCAAATTTTTGCACTAAAATAAACTTTGCTTTTTTAACTTATGAAATGAATAAATTATTTTTATTTATTTGACAGGCAGAGAGACATGTCATCCAGTGAGTCACTCCCCCAATGCCCACATCAGCCAGGACTGTGCCAGGCCGAAGCTGGGAGCTGGGTACTCGATCCAGGTCTCCCACTTGGGTGGCGGGGGAGCCAAGTGTCTGAGCCCTCACCCTCCCAGGGTGCCTGCTGGCAGGACGCTGGCCTAGAGGGCAGAGCTGGGACTCCAGCCCAGGCACTGATTCGGGGTGCAGCTCCACCACTGCGTCACGCCCCCCAGACTTTGCCTTCAACTCTAGTTTGCCCGCAAGCTTTTGGAGCTGCCCTCAGCGGTGGTTGGAAGGTGGCTTCCCCAAGAATCGTCCTCCTTCCAAACCTGTGCATGTGGCAAATAAAAAGATCTTCTAAACTGTAATTAAGGATTATGGGATGTGGTTGTTCTGGGTTGGAAGGAGAGCAGCCTAGACTCAAGCCGGTGCTCCCATATGGACCGGTGCCCCCATACAGACCAGTGCCCTGATAGGGACCGGTGCTCCGACATGGGATGCCAGCAGCTGTGCTCACTGCACCACAACGCCTGAGCACATTTCTTGTTTTCTGGTCTAACAAGCTACATGAGAATCTATTTCCTTTTTCTTAGCATTGGTCCTGGAAATCTTTTCTGCCTTCACCTCTGTCCCTTCACCTGTGTTCCTTGGGGCGGAGCAAAGAAGGATATTTGAGGTGGGACAAATAACTAGAAAAGAACTTCAAGATAAATTTCAAAAATAATTTTATTATATCTAAATGCTAAAGGGATGTTTGGGCTGATTTATAATTTAGACAGATCAAGTAAATGATTTGAGAGGGAGGTAATGATGGCTTGATTCCTTCAGATTTCTAGTTCGATCAGTTCCCACCGGCAAAGTCGGATTCAGATTCCTTCTCATCCATTTGAACCGCATCGCCTCCTTTCGTAGACGATGGCTTCCCGAAATGCAGCAGGTGCACCGTCCAGCACACAGGGTTTCCTAGACCCAGGCACGGGGAGGTGGCGGGGAGGGCCGCCTCCTCAAACGGATTCGTGGTTCCAGCCATTCACTTTTCGTCACTTTGTGTCTCGGATGTAGCACAGATCTTTCCAAAGACTCAAGCTTGCTGTTGATTGACGACAGATGAGACTGGAACTCGGGACGTGAGACGTACGCTATAACGAGAAGAGCTGGTCAGAGACAGCTCAGACTTGGAAGGGGCTCCTACAGGCACCGCTGCCCAGGGTGTGTAAGCGAAGGCGCTCTGCACCCTCGGCACGCCCTCCTCGCTCCCACTCCGTCAGCTGCACCACAGCACCTTCACCGTGTCTGGATGCAGGCTTGGAAGCTGCCGGGCTCCAAGGGGTGACACGGTGAAGGCCTTGCTTTCTCGGGGATCCTCACTGCCCAACACCTTCGGGTGCATGGCTGCTTTCTCTCTTTTTTTTGACAGGCAGAGTGGACAGCGAGAGAGAGAGACAGAGAGAAAGGTCTTCCTTTTGCTGTTGGTTCACCCTCCAATGGCAATCAGCGCACTGCGCTGATCCGAAGCCAGGAGCCAGGTGCTTCTCCTGGTCTCCCATGTGGGTGCAGGGCCCAAGCACCTGGGCCATCCTCCACTGCACTCCCGGGCCACAGCAGAGAGCTGGCCTGGAAGAGGGGCAACCAGGACAGAATCTGGCGCCCAGACCAGAACTAGAACCCGGTGTGCCAGCACCACAGGCAGAGGATTAGCCTATTGAGCCGCGGCACCAGCTGTATGGCTGCTTTCTAACCAAGCCATTGTGAGAGGCCCCTGCTTGGCCTTTGTCTAGTTTGCGTAGTTGACCTTGGGTTCTCAGGTCATTCATCACTAATGAGTTCATTACACCAACCCAGCTGAGACAGAACTCTCCAGAGCTGTGCGATACCATGAGTCATGTAACCAGGATGCCTGGAGCCCGTCACCACTTCCCTGAAGTCTGGGTTTGAGGAAGGGTAGACCAAAACCACGCACAGGTCCCTGCTGTGCTATCAGCACAGTGTCCAGGGAGGGGCACAACTCAGATGCCCGGGCTGGGAGCGAGGGAAGAAGCCTCCTTTATCTACTGGGAGATGAGGCATCACCCTAACTATGAGTCCCCAACACATTGCCACATGGGGCCCCTGAGGCCGGGGTGGGCCCGGGGACATCTGGGCTGCCTCCCGAGAATGAACTGGAGTGACTCCTAGTGGAAAGAGCGCGTGGCACATGGCCCAGGGGAACGACACAGTCTGTTGGTGGCTTATGCGAGAAGAATGGAAGATTGTATCTGGGAAGAAAGGGAACGTGGCAAAACAGGGAGCAAGGCGTCAGATCAGTGGTCAACGCGCGGTCGGCTGGCCCTGCCTAGCAGAGCACATCGCCCTTGGGAAAAGGACATGACGCTGCTGACAGCGCGATGGTGTAACACGGGCAATTACAGTCCCATCCACTGTCACTCTTTTCCCGTTCCTGTTGAATTGGAGGGATAAAGCGACAGAAGAGAAAACACTAAATGGACCAGGAAGGAAAAATGGGAAGAAAATCACAAATGGGTTTCCTTAGAGGAAGGGGAGGAAGTATGAAATTTAAAAAGATTTGGCCGGCGCCGTGGCTCAACAGGCTAATCCTCCGCCTTGCGGCGCCGGCACACCGGGTTCTAGTCCCGGTCGGGGTGCCGGATTCTGTCCCGGTTGCCCCTCTTCCAGGCCAGCCCTCTGCTGTAGCCCGGGAGTGCAGTGGAGGATGGCCCAGGTGCTTGGGCCCTGCACCCCATGGGGAGACCAGGAAAAGCACCTGGCTCCTGGCTCCTGCCATCGGACAGGCGCGGTGTGCCGGCCGCAGCGCGCCGACCGCGGCGGCCATTGGAGGGTGAACCAACGGCAAAAAGGAAGACCTTTCTCTCTGTCTCTCTCTCTCACTGTCCACTCTGCCTGTCAAAAAAAAAAATTTAAAAAGATTTGAACGGCCAGCGCTGTGGCGCAGTGGGTTAAAGCCCTGGCATGCAGCGCCAGTGTCCCATAGGGGCACTGGTTCAAGTCCTGGCTGCTCCACTGCCTATCCAGCTCCCTGCTAATGCACCGGGGAAAGCAGCGGAAGATGGCCCAAGTGCTTGGGCCCCTGCGCCCACGTGGGAGACCTGGAGGAAGCTCCTGGCTCCTGGTTTCAGCTCAGCTCCGGCCATTGTGGCCATTTAGGGAGTGAACCAACAGACAGAAGACCTCTCTCTCTCTCCCTTCTACAACTCTGTCTTTCAAATAAATAAAATAAATATTTAAAAGAAATCTTTGAAATGGACGTGTAGAGGTAGAGTGACACCGATTGGAAATCACACAGCTGTCCGTCCTCACTGTTCTACCCGGTGGCGTCACCGACGCACTGGAAAGTAAGTCATCAGCCTCCGACCAAGCCATCAGCGCCTCACCGCTTCCCGAAGCGCTGGCTCCACACAGAGGAGGGGAAAACAAACTGCAAACAGGAAACAGGAGCATCACTCACGCTGAGTAGGGTGGTAGAGGAAGTTGGCTTCCACCACTCTCTGGTTCAGGGGCTGGGTGCTGCGGTAGCCGTTTTGGAGGGTCTCATTCAGGTGATTCAGCACGGTGTTCTCCATCTTCCAAACCTGCAGGCACACGGCAGAGGGGAAGGGAGATGAGCGAGGGGAAAAGGCACGGGCACTGTAAGAGTTCAGCTAGCAGCTGCGCCAGGGGCTCGGATCTGTGCAGCCCCGGGAGGCAGCGAGAGGACCCCAGGTGCAGAGGAGGCTCTGGCTGCTAGGTGGGAAGCGTCACGCCACAGCTCATCCACCATCCGCTCTCGCGAACACCTCCATGCAATCTCCTTTCACCTTTGCCTGTTTGGTCACTAGTAACAAGGAGAAGAAAGAGGCAACAGGAATCTATCGAGTGGCAAGTGTGGGTTTTGTCTGTCTGCATTTTGCCTGCATTCTCCACAGGCACCTTGGCTGCACGTCCGGTGCTGGGTTGGTTCTTCGTCTCCCTCAGCACCTTGGAAGTGGGACTCCAGGGGTCGGCACTGTAGAGCAGGGGGTTAAGCCACAGCCTACAACGCCTGCATCCCATATGGACACCCCCTCAAGCTCCGGCTGCTCCACTTCCAATCCAGCTCCCTGCTAATGCGCCTGGGAAAGCAGTGGAAAACGGCCCAAGTTCATGGGTCCCTGCACCCACGTGAGAGACCTGAAGGGAACTCCTGGCTCCTGGCTTCAGCCCAGCCCAGCCTTCATTGTTGTGGCCATCGGGGGAGTGAATCAGCAGATGGAAGACCTCTCTCTCTCACTTTCTCTCCCTCTCTGTAACTGAACTCTCAAGTAAGTTAAATAAATCATAAAAAAAAAAAAAAAAAGGAAAAATTAGGAAGTGGCTCTCACTGTTGCTACGCTGTCAGCTCTTGGTCTCCTGGGACTCACTCTCTTCTCTCTGGGGCTGAGTTTTGCATCTTCTCTTGTCTTTGCTATCTTGTGGTTTCAGTGGAATGCATTTGGTACAAGATTTCTTTGATTTAAGAAACCTTTTTTTTTTTTAAGTTTCCTTGTATTTGGAAGTCAGAGAGACAAATAGACAGACAGATTCCCCAAATGCCCTCAAGAGCTGGAGATAGGCCAGGCTGAGGCCAGGAGCCAGGAACTCCATCCGGGTCTCCAACGTGAGTGGCAGGGACCCATGGACTTGAGCCAGCGTCTGCACATTAGCAGGAAGCTGGATCAGCAGCAGAGCCCAGGACTCAAACCAGGCACTCAGCTATGGACGTGGACAGCCCAAGTGGGGACTTGGCCTCTGTACCACATGTCCATCCTAATTACATGTTTTTTAATTGACTCATTGGTGTCTTCCAATTCTTCTGGAAAATTATCGCATATATTTCTTCAAATTGTGCCTTTTACCTGTTCTGTCTCTCTTCTAGAATTTCAGTTTGATACTTGCTAATTCTCTCCACTATACTCTCTGTGTCTCTTCTTTTTTTCATATTTTAATTTCTGTTGCTCTTTGTGCCACATTCTAGATGACTTTCTCAGCCCCTTCATCCAATTTACTAATCCTCTCAAATCTTATCTACATGCCGTTAAACTCATTCATTGTATTGTTAATCTCAGCTACTACTATCTGTTAATTTCTGGAAGTCCCATTTGTTTTTATTTTTCATGCCTATTTGGCCATTTTTATAGTGTTTTGTCCTTTCCTTATTTTTTAAAGATTTATTTATTTATTTGAAAGTCAGAGGTATGGGGGGAGGGAGACAGAGAGACAGAGAGAGACTTCCCATCCACTGGTTCACTTCCCAAGTGACTGCAAAAGCCATGGCTTCATCCAGGTCTCCCTTGTGTATGGGAGGGGCCCAAATACTTGGGCCATCCTCCGATGCTTTTCCCAGGCCATAGCAGGGAGCTGGATTGGAAGTGGAACAGCCAGGACTCGAACCGATGCCCATATGGGATGCTGATGCCACAGGCGGCGGCTCTACCCACTACACCACAATGCCAGTCTCCCTTTCCTCAAATTGAACCTCCTATTTCTTTATACACATTCGACTTCTTTACGTGATATTAATTATCTGAAAATTCCACTATACGCAATCTTTGCCCATCAGAGTCTGCTGGCTCCCACTCGTACTGTCTTTTTCCTTGTGTGTCTTGTGCGTTTTCTTGAATTGAGCTAATTTCAGGTAACGTCGCCTGTGGGAATTCTGGATCCGCAGGAGAGCCGTACTTCTCCAGAGGTGATTTTCACTTGCTTTTGCCAGGTGCCCGGGACACTCCCAGCCTAGGTAGCAAGATTTTTATTTGTCAGAGTCCTCGGGTAGGGGTCTTTTCCCTCTTTCCCCGGAGTAGGGAAATGAAAACTTTAAGAAAAAGAGTTGCTTCTGAGGAAAGACATCACTCAGAAGGCGACATCAGGGGCTGGCATTATGGCAGAGTGGAGCCACCATCCGCAGTGTTAGCGTCCCATATGGGCGCTGGTTCAAGTCCCAGCTGCTCCACTTCCGATCCAGCTCCCTGCTAATGTACCTGGGGAAGCAGCAGAAGATGGGACAAGTGCTTGGGCATCTGTCATGCACTTCAGAGACCCAGATGGAGCTCCAGGCTCCTGGCTTCAGCCTGGCCCAGTCCCAGCTGTTGGGGCCATTCAGAAGGGAACCAGTGGATAGAAGATTCTCTCTCTCTCTCTCTCTCTCTCTCTCTCTCTCTCTCTCTCTCTCAACTCTGCCTTTCAAATATATAAATAATTTTAAAAAATAAAAGGAGATACCAGCTTTGCCTCAAAACCTCAGCAGCATCTGCCCATTTACTGAACTCAACAAGCAGGGAGGGCCTGAGCTATGCCAGGGGACAAAGGAGCCCTGACAGCTCTCGTCCCGCATAGGCAGCGCTGCTTCCTGCAGAGGCATCTGTGAAGTTAGACCCTGAGCCCCACGAGGACCCAGAGCAGGGGCTGTTCGCCCCCGGCCCGGGTCAGGCTCCACTCCTTGTGGGCATCAGCTCCGAGGCCCCTGGAATTCCCTGATGTCTCCGTTTACCCATCCCTGCCACGGCACTGGGAGGACCACCGGGGTACCCCAGGCGAGGCACAGGGGTCCTGGACACAGCAGACGCCACAGGAGCCCGGGGTGCTGCCATTTGCACGGGACCCCCACCCCCTACCCCCCCCCAGCCCGCAGCGCGCGCGCTCTCGCCAACCCCGCAGTCACCAAGGGGAGAAGCGGTGGACGCGCGGGCCTGCGGTACCTGAGCCCTGGAGATGAACACGGAGTTTGCTAGCACGAACCACAGGACGTTCTCGGAGCAGGGAGGGGTGGTGAGCGAGCCCTGGTAGGTGTAGTAGTGGTCCACATCCTCCGGCAGCATGTCCCGGATGTTAAGGTCCCTCAGAGTGGTGACTTGCCCTAACGGAGCGCGGGGACACAGAGGGCCGTCAGGCGGGACCGCTGCCTGCTCTGCTCAGGCCCAGCATGGCGCGCCTGTGACGGAAGCTGCTGCTGCTCCCTGGCAGGGGTTAGGGGCGGGGGGTCTGGGGATCAGCGCTCCAGACACATCCTGGCTAGGGGTGCTCCCTCCAGGGCTGCTTCCTGGTCGGGAGAGAGCAGAGGGGCAATGTGTACAGAGTGGCGGGCACTGAACCGGCCCTGGGATGTACTGGCATGTGTAACCCACCATCACTGCACTGTTAGAACAGAGGTAAAGGGACGGAACGATGCACCCTGAGGCTTCTGGGTAAGGGCCCTTGGTCTGGCCCCATTGAGAAGTGAGCAAATGGAGGTGAGGAAAGCAACATCGGGGCCCTGCGTGGTGGTGCAGTGGGTCAAGCCGCCACCTGTGACGCTGACATCCCATCTCACATCAGAGCACTGGTTCGAGTCCCAGCTGCCCCACTTCGCACCCAGCTTCCTGCTACTGCACCCGGGAAGCAGCAGGTGATGGTCCCTGCAGCCCATGAAAGGGTCCAGATGGAGTTCCTGGCTCCTGACTTCAGCCTGGCCAATCCCCGCTGTTGCAGCCATCCAGAGAGTAAAAGAGCGGATGGAAGATAGATCTCTCTCTCTCTCTCTCTCTCTCTCCCCCCCTCCCCTTCTCTCTCCTCCCCTCTCCCTCCTTTCAAATAAATAAAACAAATCTTCAAAAACAGAAAAGCAGAATCCGAGTGAAGCTGGGGTCTGGTGGGCTTTCTCTTTGTAACTCTGAGCTTCAAAATAAATAAGTAGGGGCTGGCACTGTGGCATAGAGGATAAAACTGCCGCCTGCAGTGCTGGCATCCCATATGGGCACCGGTTCAAGTCCCCGCTGCTCCACTTCCAATCCAGCTCTCTGCTACGGCCTGGGAAAGCAGTGGAAGATGGCCCAAGTCCTTGGGCCCCTGCACCCACGTGGGAGACTCAGAAGAAGCTTGTGGTTCCCGGCTTTGAGTCAGCTTAGCTCCAGCTGTTGCAGCCAATTGGGGAGCGAACCAGCAGATGGAAGACCTTTCTCTCTCTCTCTCTCTTTCTCTTTCTCCTTAGCTTCTCCTTCTCTCTCTGTGTAACTCTGACTTTCAAATACATCTTTAAAAATAAATAAATAAGTAAATCTGAAAATAAATCAAGCCAAGTAGATACAGGTGCAAGCACACATCGAGGGGTGGGCTCCGAGGCAGGGCTTGTTGTCGACCCTCCCCACCAACAACACCCCCTCCTGTCCATCCCCAGTCCCACCCTGCACTTGACATTTTTCTCCCCATCCTGGCTATTGGCTTTGCTTACCTGGATATATGATGTTGTCCAACTGAGAGATTAACTGGCTGTAATAGGTATTTTCACCATAATCATTGATCTGCAGAAGACACACAGCAGTGAGTGAGACTCCCAGCGCCCGCTCCACTGCCTGCACCAGCTGTTTAGTTTCCAGCTGATCGGGCTCTGTCCAGAGAGCCAGCGGGGGGCAGCCCAACCCCCAGCGGTGGCGGGTGGGACCCTCAAGCTGCTCATTGTCATCGACTACGCGACAGGAGGCCCTGTCTGATGCACTGTGGCAGCTCCCAGGGAAAGGGCTCTCAGGAGTGGACAAAGACACTGCTTAAAAAAAAAAGGCCCCCAGGCGCTTGTCCTGGGCAGTGCCAGCCCCAGGCAGGTGCTCTGTGTTGCGGGAGGCCCCACCTCGAGGCTCCCTCCTCCCCCCTCTGTCCAAGGTAAAACTCTCCCCTCCCCACGCCGCCACCTGGCCAGATCGATCGGCCTCTTTGTGTGAACCTGACTTTCAGAAGCTGGAAAAGCTCTGTTTTCAGTGGGTCTCTTCAGTCCCCTGTGCAGGTCCCGGCCTTCCTGACCTGTGGGCGGCCACCTGTTGCTTGTTTCCTAAGCATCTCCCGTCTCTCACACTCCTCAGGTCACTTGCAGGGCATCACGTGACTATTTGTAAGCATTTTCCTCGTGGTTGCTCCAGTGCTCACCAAGTACAGCGTCATCGCAATGCGCATCAGGTGAATGCTGACTCATTTCAGCTCAACAGCGACTTTGCAGTACAGTTCCACTTCCCTCCACCCCTCCATTCATTGTCACATAAATTACTTACACATACACCCAAGAAAGCCATGATTAATTATTTACTTTTTTTTTTTTTGACAGGCAGAGTGGACAGTGAGAGAGAGAAACAGAGAGATAGGTTTTCCTTTGCTGTTGGTTCACCCTCCAATGGCCGCCGAGGCCAGCACGCACCGCGCTGATCCGAAGCCAGGAGCCAGGTGCTTCCCTGGTCTCCCATGGGGTGCAGGGCCCACGCACTTGGGCCATCCTCCACTGCACTCCCTGGGCACAGCAGAGAGCTGGCCTGGAAGAGGGGCAACAGGGACAGAATCTGGCACCCAGACCAGGACTAGAACCTGGTGTGCCGGCGCCGCAAGGCGGAGGATTAGCCTGTTGAGCCGCGGCACCGGCTGGCCACTGCTTCTTCAAACACTTGCTCTGCCACTTCTCCTCTCCCCTCCGGGACTCCCACGACTTCCTGTTGATACACTTGATCTTGCCCTTTGAGTCTGTTCCTTTTCCTTCCATCTTTTTCCTCTCTCTTCAGATCGGATGCTTTCTTTGCTCCGTCGTCAGATGCATGGAATCTTTCTTCTGCTGTCTCAGGTCTGTGTTGTGCTCATCTAGGAATCTTTTCATCTTATTGTACTTTTCCACTCTAGACTCCCCATGTGGCACATTTCTAGTCTCTGTTTCTCTAACGTTTGGGCAATTGTTGTCATATCTTTCGTTAACTCTTTGTACATACTAACGACACTCCTGGTGCGGTCCCAGCTATGACGCCTCCTAGTCTCCTGGCTCCACATCCAGCCCCGGGGCAGGTGCTCTGCAGCTCTGCACTGCGGGAGGCCCCCCTCACCGCTCCCTTTGTCTTTCTTAGAAACACAAAGATGTTGCCTTTGTGTGTCTGGCTGAGGTTGCATTTTGTCCTTTGCCTCTCAGAGAAGTTGTGTCCCATCAACCTTTCTGTGACTCCGGATCTTTTAAGTCATCTTGTCCAAGTTATCCCAGGTCCCTGAGACTGCCATAAAAGGAGTATGGTGGCTATGAGCAGGGCCTGCAAGAGGGTCTCTCCACCATCAAGCCAGGCTTTCCAAGAACTGTGAGCTCAGGAAAGGAAAAAGCAGGCTAACGAGAAAGACCCTTCGTGTAGACCCAGCACCTTACTTGGACATCAGTCTACACCTTCACACACACACACACACCTCAACGAAGGTTGCCAGTACGGCCAAACCATCTGGAGCATCTTTGGCCACATCATAGCTCTCATACTTGGAGTTGTAGTGAACCATGTGAACCTGTGAGGACAAAACAGGATAAGTCAAGGTCATTTCCTGCGGACTTCAAATGCTTAAGATTGTCAGAGAAGGCAGAAGGAAAGGCCGTTCCACACCAACAGCATGGGCCGGTCTAGGGCATTTCCCTCATCCACTCCCTGCGAGCAGGCACGTGGACAGAGGCGGGAGGGACCACCTGAGGATACTGGGTTCTCCTGAAGTCTCTGGGCAGTGGGGGGATGGGGGAGAGTGGGGGATGAGCCCCCTTGCCCCAGGAGGCCGTTGTAAAGCTACAGTCATCCTAAGGATGGATCCAGACGAAAGAGGGAACCCAGGAAACGTAACACACAGAAAGCCCGCTGAGATAAAGGAGGGTTTCCCTCGCTGTGTGCTGCGAACGCCTTCCCGCCTTCCATCGGGGCAGGGAGAGGGACCCCGCCTGTGCTCCCCGCGCGGATGGCTGTCCCATCAGCAGCTGTTGGATGAACAAGAGCACGCTCAACCCCGGGGCCGTGTAATTGTCACTGCCCAGTCTTTCTGGCTGCTTTAATAAGAAACGTGTCTGTGGGGTCCAAAGCAAAGAGGAGCCATTGGGGACCTCAGGTACCTCGATGACACGCCTGATCCCATCCACGGTGTGCTCCGAGCCGCTGACCTCGGAGGAGGCACCGCCCCAGTGGTAGTGCATCTGCTTGGCTATGTACTCAGTGCCATCAGACGTCGTCATGCGCATAGTCGGGGGCAGGCTGACCTGCACTGGAAGAGACAATGCAGGGCGAGAAGCAGGATGCGTCAGACAGACAGGCAGACAAATGCCCTGGCCACCTCCCCCTGCCTGCACCCAGGGCCAGCCAGGACTGCAGACGGCTTAGAGTGCCATCAACAGTCACCCTAGAAAAGAGGCTCTGGCACACAGGCCACAGAGTGAGGTCAGGATGGGGCCGGGCTCTGAATGAGCCAGGCTGGGCAGGTGTCGCTTCCACCGCATCATCTTCCCGCCCAGAACCAGCAGGTCAGGGCCAGCCATGCAGCGGCAAGTCCTGGTTACTGGCCCTGGGGAAGAGAAAGGCCAGTGGCTATGGAAACCAGAATTCCACCCTTCATCTCTGGTTAAGTTTAAAACTTGCCTGTGATATAAGGATAAAACCTGGGATATCTGAGTACTGTTGGCTAGGCCAAGTTGAGGCGCTGCCTTCTCTGACATGGTCGCAATCCTCGCCCCAGGTGGCCGTCTAGAACGAGTCCGGCAAACAGCCAGCTCCACCCACATGGGAGGGAGCCTCCCTGCTGGGCTTCCACACGTCTGTTTTAGGGACAGGAAGCTGGCCCAGGGCAGCGGAAGGCTTGCCCACGTCACACAGTTCAACAATCAGGGGTGGAACGGGCTGAGCACTGAGCATCTACATCCCCATCTCGGGCAGCAGGACGGGACTCTAGTGTCTTCAGAAGAAAAGAGGCCAAGGGTGGACGCTGGGGCACTGGTTAAGACGCCGCCAAACCCTGTATCGGAGAGCCTGGGTTCAAGTCCTGCCTCTGCTCTCCATTCCAACTTCCCACCCAGATGGAGTTCCAGGCTCCTGGCTTAGGCCTGGCCCAGCGCTGGCTGTTATAGACCTTTGGAGAGTGAACCAGTAAATGGAAAATCTCTCTCTGTCTCATTCTCTCTCTCTCTCTCTCTCTGCCTTTCAAACAAACAAACAAGGACAAGAGCCCAAACTCCACAGCAAGCCAGGAACGTGCAAATGCCTGTCTGGGGTTTAACTGGACTGTGATCATCATGCCAGGCCCTGGCTGGTGGAGAAACGCGTGTTCCTCCCGCCTCCTCTGCCGGCTGCCCTGCAGACACCCGCGGTCAGACCCCTGCACTTCAGCGGCTCAAGCCCTGGGGCCCAAAGGAGAAATGGGTGGTGACAGCAGGCAGTGACGAAGAAAAATGCCTGGGAGACAGAGCTTGGGACATGGAAGGGACAGGCAGTGCCTGCCCGGGGGCAGCAGCATCCTGTCTGAAGTCACGACAAGTGGCTTTTGCAAAGAGCACACACTAGGGGTCGGGCATGCCTGTGCAGACACCCCCCTTCCCCTCCGATTGCCCCGCGGAGAGGAGCGGGAGCTGTGATTAAATTCCCAACGCGATGTGCCGTCATACGGGAACCCCACTCTAAGCATGGAAGGGGCCCGTCCGTGACAGAACAGGTGCTTTGCACTTTTAGGGCTGGAAATGTGGGCAGGCCCAAATCAGCATGCAAGAAAAACACAGAAGAGGCTTTCAAAGGAGGGGAACAGAGTCGGCTGTGCCGAGAGCGGGGCCCTAAATGAACAGTTCGCACCGCAGGGGCAGTGAGGGAGCGCCTGACAATTACCTTTCCCCAAAACACAGCTCCCAGGAGACTGGCCGTCTCGATCCTGCCGCGGGCAGGTCCGCACAGGCAGTGAAGGGCAACGGCTCGGAGCTTGTCCTCGTGCTTCTGAGAAGGCGAGGCCAAGATACCCGCACCCCCACATCAACTTGCTGAACTTTCTAGATTCCGAAAGTGGATGCACATTCCAGAGGAGCTCGCCCCCCTCCTTGGGAAACCGCTTTAGCCCATTGCTCAGGAGAGCAGGAAAAGTCATGTATTCTGAGCACTGGCTGTGTCCCAGAAGTAATCAGCAAAGTGTCAAGGCCAGGAACGTGGGGGGAAGACCGAGGCTCTGCCATTGACGGGAGGAGACCGAGGAGACATGGTGGCTGGATGCAGTGTGGGGTCCTGGGCTAGACCCCGGTTCCCAGGAAGGATGGCAGTGGGAAAGCAGTGTCACTAAATGAGGCCCGGTTTCAATGTCAGCTTCCAACATTCCTACTTCTATCACGGTAGGTCTGTGGCTACACAACAGAAATGCTAGCAGAAGTAGAAGAGTGTGTGGGACTCTCTGCACTATTTCTACAACTTTTCTAGTCTAAAGCCATTTCAAAATAAGAATTTTTTTTAAAAAGAGTAGGATTGGGGGCCGGCACCGTGCCGTAGCGGGTTAAAGCTGCCACCTGCAGTGCCGGCATCCCATACGGGCACCAATTTGAGTCCCGGCTGCTCCACTTCCAATCCAGCTTTCTGCTATGGCCTGGGAGAGCAGTGGAAGATGGCCCAAGTCCTTGGACCCCTGCACCTGCGTGGGAGACCCGGAAGAAGCTCCTGGCTCCTGGTTTCAGATCAGCCCAGCTCTGACTGTTGCAGCCATTTGGGGAGTGAACCAGCGGATGGAAGAGCTCTCTCTCTGTCTCTATTTCTCTCTGTAACCCTATCTTTCAAATAAATAAAATAAATCTTTAAAAAAAGAGGGAGAACGGGCTGAGGTTTAAAAAAAGAAAAAGAAAAAGGAATGCGGGGCTGGCGTTGTAACGCAGCAGGTTAAGCTGCAGTCTGCGGTGACACCTGCATCCCATATGGACGCCAGTTCAAGTCCTGGCTGCTCCACTCCCAATCCAGCTCCCTGCTAATGCAGAAGATGGCCCAAGTGCTTTGGTCCATGTCACCTACATGGGAAACCTGGATGGAGTTCCAGGCTCCTGGCTTCAGCCTGGCCCACCCCTGGCCATTGTGGCCATTTGGGAAGTAAACCAGCAGATGAAGATTTCTCTCTCTCTCTCACTTCTTTCTCTGTAACTCTGCCTTTCAAATAAATAAATAAATCAGAGAGAGAGAGAGAAGAAAGAAAGAAAGCAAGCAAGCAAGCTAGAAATGAAGAAAGAAAATGATGCTGTTTTACTCACTTAAACTCTCTGGACTGTAAGATTCCTGAAGCCAATGAAAATGTATTTTAACAAATTAGAGTATATTAATTAATCAATACTGATCCATCAGGTGTTGCTAGTCTACAAGAAAATAAATGGGGAGTAAGGTTTGCAAATGTTTGTAGGGACCAGTGATCCCAGCATCCCATACGGGTACCAGTTCACGTCCCAGCTCCTCCACTTCTTTTTTTTTTTTTTTTCTTTACAGATCCATTTATTTATTTTAAAGTCATAGCCCAGAGAGAGAGGAAGAGAGAGGGACAGAGAGGGAGAGAGAGGGGGAGAGAGAGAGAGAATTCACTCCCTAGATGGCCACAACAGCCAGGGCTGAGCCAGGTCAAAACCAGGAGCCAGGAGCTTCATCCAGGTCTCCCATGTGGGTGGCGGGGACCCAGGCACTTGGGCCATCCTTCACTGCTTTCCCAGACCATTAGCAGGGAGCTGGATCGGAAGTAGAGTACCCGAGACACTAACTGGCGCCCATATGAGATGTCAGCATCCCAGGCAATGGCTTTACCTGCTGGGCCACAATGCCAGCCTCCTGGCTGCTCCACTTCTGATCCAGCTCTCTGCTAATGGCCTGGGAAAGCAGTGGAGGATGATCCAAGTGTTTGGGTCCCTGCACCCACGTGGGAGACCCACATGAAGCTCCTGGCTCCTGGCTTCAGCCTGGCTCATCACTGACAGGTGCAACCATCTGGAGAGGGAGCTAGTAGATTGAAGATTTCTCTCTCTCTCTCTCTCTCTCTCTCTCTCTCTCTGTCACTCTGCCTTTCAAATATATAAATACATTGTCTATAAAAAGGGGGGGTGCTGTAGCATAGGAGGTTAATCCTCACTTGCAGCACCGCCATCCCATATAGGCACCTGTTCATGTCCTGGCTGCTCCTCTTCCAATCCAGCTCTCTGCTATGGCCTGGGAAGGCAGAGGATGATGCCCCAAGTCCTTGGGCCCCTGCACCCACATGGGAGACCTGAAGAAGCTCCTGGCTCCTGGCTTCAGATCAGCTCAGCTCCAGCTGTTGCAGCCATCTGAGGAGCGGGCCAGAAGATGGAGGATCTCTCTCTCTCTCTCTCTTCATCTCTCTGTCTATAACTCTGTCTCTCGAATACATAAATCTTTAAAAAAATGTGTGGGAGGTTGACTTTGTCTTGACATCCAAGTATGTTTCTGATTTCATTTTCTTTGTATTGAAATGTAATTTTATATCTGTTGAATCTACTAATAAAATACAGGGCATGCTCACTTTCACTTTGCCTCTCTAAAACAAAAAGCAAAAAATTTTAAATGAGAGAGCTTATTATTTATATATATGTAATGACATTTGAAACTAAAAACACAATACTACTTACATTAGCAATCGAAAAATGAAATAAATATGTAAAATCTAAAGAAATATGAATAAGATCTATATGAGAAAGACTATAAAATCTAATCAAAGAGAATTATTCCATGTTCGTGGGCAGGAAGAGCCAATATTGCCAAGATATCAGTTCTGCCCAGCTTCCATAGATGTGATGCAATTCCATTGCTGGACATCAACAAATTGGGTCTGAAGTTTATATGGAAAAAGGGAAGGATCCAGAATAGCCAACAAATATAAAAAGAGAAGACAAAGTTGGAGGGCGGACACTACCGAACTTGGAGTCTTCCTACAAAGCTGCAGGAATTGAGACAGCGTGGTATTAGGAAAAGAATAGGTAAACAGTTCAATGGAACAGAGAGCCCAGAAATAGACCCTCATAAATCCAGTCACATGATCTTTGACAAAAGAGCAAAGGCAAAACAATAGAAAAAAGGTTCTTTTCAACAAACGGTGCTGGCTCACCTGGACAGCCACATGGAAACAAATGAATCTGGATACAGACTTTACAACCGTCCCAGAAGCCAAATCAAAATAGTTCATAGACCTAAACGTAGAATTCGAATTATGAAACTTCCTGGGGAGAATTAGATGATCTGGAGTGTACTGATGACATGCTTTCCCTGTTCCGTTGAAAAGACAGAGGGACAGAGACAGACCGAGGTCTTCCATCTGCTAGTTCACTCCCCAAATGTCTGCAACACCCAGGACTAAGACAGGCAGAAGTCAAGAGCCAAGAACTCAATTCAGGTCTCCCCCGGGGGTGGCAGGGACCCAACCACTTGAACCATCCCCTGTTCTCTCCCAGGATATGAATTAGCATGAAGCTGGATTGGAAGTGGAGTCGACAAAACTCCAGTCAGTCTGATGTGGGGTGCAGGCATCCCCAGAAGCAATTTAACCCCTGTGCAACACACTCACCCTGCTGATGACGTCTTAGATTTATTTTTATTTATTTGAAAGGCAGAGTAACAGGAGGAGTGGAGAGATGGGTGGAGTGAGAGAGATCTTCCATCCATTACTTCACTCCTCAAATGGCTGCAATGGTGAAAGCAGGCCAGGCCAAAGCCAGGAGCCTGGAACTCCATCCTGGGCTCCTACACAGGTGCAGGGGCCCAGGCACTTGAGTCATCTGCTGCTGCTCTCCCAGGCACATTAGCGGGGAGCTGGGTGAGAAGTGGAGCAGCCGGGCTTGAAACCAGGGCTCATACGGATGCCAGCGTCAGAGGCAGCAGGTTTACCCACCCCACCACAACGCCAGCCACTCGTGACGACTGTTTACATGAACCGCCAAGCGACCAATCAATGAAGGAAACGATGCTTAAGCTGGACTTCATTAAGATTAAAACCCGTTCTTCCAATGGCACCGGCCAGAGAACAAGAAGATGAGCTGCAGATGAGGAAGACGCATTTGCAAACAACACGTCTCACGAAGCACTGTTACCCAGATACGCAAAGAACCCCTAAAACTCACAGCAACTGAAGAGTGGACAAGAAACCTGTTCACACGCCTGTCAAAGAAGCTACAAGGCAGATAAGCACATGCAGGGATGGTCAAGGTCACGCGTGGTGAGGACATCACACATCACAGTGAGCTCATTAGACGGGCCAAGACCCCGGATGCTCACAACACCGAATGTCAGCGAGGGCGTGGAGTGACAGGAATTCTCGACCATTGCCCATGTGCATGGGCACCGGTCCAGCCACTTGGCACACAGCTGGCTGGCTTTTGATGAAACTAAGCATCGCCGTATACGATCCAGCACGGACACCCCTCCGTGTCTGCTCCCAGGAGTGGAAGACTTCTGTCCACACAGAAACCTGCACGCAGACCTCACAGCAGCGTTGGGAAATTTGGAAACAAGAGGTTGTACTCCAGCAGGTGAGCGAATAAACAACCCACGGTACCTCCCAACTGTGGAATAGGGTTCACTGCTAAAAAGAAACGAGCTGTGTGATAGCAATAAGACACAGAGGGAAGTTAAACTCATGCTACTAATAAAAAAAAAAATCCAAAAAGGCTACATACTGTATCATTCGATTATGGGATATTCTGGGAAAAGGAAAACTATGTAGACAGCCACATGGGATGCCGGCTTTGTGGTGGCGGCTTTACCCACTACAGATTGGTGGGCCCTGGCCTTTTCATAGTACACATTTCCCATGAACTTTTAAAATATCCCCTAGAGGCATGGATTTCAAACATTTCTGCACCAAAGTAAGTTTATCTTTTAAGCTGATTTTCCACAAACTTTTGGAGGGACCCCCATATGTTCCAAGATATAAAAGAACTTTGCAAAATCAAAATTAGCCAATGTTTAATTATATCACACCAACTCTATTGTTAAGTTTGGATTTCATCAAAACGTTTTAGATTTGAAATTTGCATAACAGTTTTTTCCTTCCTTAGAATTCCTGAATGTGCTGGAAGCTTCCTGAAAAAGCCACAGCCCGTGTCATGAGAATAGCCCCGGGGGCAGCGCAGGACGGCTGAGGACTTGGGCCCACGCTACGCGCTGGGAGGGCTGCATTGAGCTCCCGTCCAGGACGGCTGAGGACTTGGGCCCACGCTACGCGCTGGGAGGGCTGCATTGAGCTCCCGTCCAGGACGGCTGAGGACTTGGGCCCACGCTCGCGCTGGGAGAGCTGCATTGAGCTCCCGTCCAGGACGGCTGAGGACTTGGGCCGACGCTCGCGCTGGGAGGGCTGCATTGAGCTCCCGTCCAGGACGGCTGAGGACTTGGGCCCACGCTACGCACTGGGAGAGCTGCATTGAGCTCCCGTCCAGGACGGCTGAGGACTTGGGCCCACGCTACGCGCTGGGAGAGCTGCATTGAGCTCCCGTCCAGGACGGCTGAGGACTTGGGCCCACGCTACGCACTGGGAGAGCTGCATTGAGCTCCCGTCCAGGACGGCTGAGGACTTGGGCCCACGCTACGCGCTGGGAGAGCTGCATTGAGCTCCCGTCCAGGATGGCTGAGGACTTGGGCCCACGCTCGCGCTGGGAGAGCTGCATTGAGCTCCCGTCCAGGACGGCTGAGGACTTGGGCCCACGCTACGCGCTGGGAGAGCTGCATTGAGCTCCCGTCCAGGACGGCTGAGGACTTGGGCCGACGCTACGCGCTGGGAGAGCTGCAATGAGCTCCCGTCCAGGATGGCTGAGGACTTGGGCCCACGCTACGCGCTGGGAGGGCTGCATTGAGCTCCCGTCCAGGACGGCTGAGGACTTGGGCCCACGCTACGCACTGGGAGAGCTGCATTGAGCTCCCGTCCAGGATGGCTGAGGACTTGGGCCCACGCTACGCGCTGGGAGGGCTGCATTGAGCTCCCGTCCAGGACGGCTGAGGACTTGGGCCCACGCTACGCGCTGGGAGGGCTGCATTGAGCTCCCGTCCAGGACGGCTGAGGACTTGGGCCCACGCTACGCGCTGGGAGGGCTGCATTGAGCTCCCGTCCAGGACGGCTGAGGACTTGGGCCCACGCTACGCGCTGGGAGGGCTGCATTGAGCTCCCGTCCAGGACGGCTGAGGACTTGGGCCCACGCTACGCGCTGGGAGGGCTGCATTGAGCTCCCGTCCAGGACGGCTGAGGACTTGGGCCCACGCTACGCGCTGGGAGAGCTGCATTGAGCTCCCGTCCAGGATGGCTGAGGACTTGGGCCGACGCTACGCGCTGGGAGAGCTGCATTGAGCTCCCGTCCAGGATGGCTGAGGACTTGGGCCCACGCTACGCACTGGGAGAGCTGCATTGAGCTCCCGTCCAGGATGGCTGAGGACTTGGGCCCACGCTACGCGCTGGGAGAGCTGCATTGAGCTCCCGTCCAGGACGGCTGAGGACTTGGGCCCACGCTACGCGCTGGGAGGGCTGCATTGAGCTCCCGTCCAGGACGGCTGAGGACTTGGGCCCACGCTACGCGCTGGGAGGGCTGCATTGAGCTCCCGTCCAGGACGGCTGAGGACTTGGGCCCACGCTACGCGCTGGGAGGGCTGCATTGAGCTCCCGTCCAGGACGGCTGAGGACTTGGGCCCACGCTACGCGCTGGGAGAGCTGCATTGAGCTCCCGTCCAGGACGGCTGAGGACTTGGGCCCACGCTACGCGCTGGGAGAGCTGCATTGAGCTCCCGTCCAGGACGGCTGAGGACTTGGGCCCACGCTACGCGCTGGGAGAGCTGCATTGAGCTCCCGTCCAGGACGGCTGAGGACTTGGGCCCACGCTACGCGCTGGGAGAGCTGCATTGAGCTCCCGTCCAGGACGGCTGAGGACTTGGGCCCACGCTACGCGCTGGGAGGGCTGCATTGAGCTCCCGTCCAGGACGGCTGAGGACTTGGGCCCACGCTACGCACTGGGAGAGCTGCATTGAGCTCCCGTCCAGGACGGCTGAGGACTTGGGCCCACGCTCGCGCTGGGAGAGCTGCATTGAGCTCCCGTCCAGGATGGCTGAGGACTTGGGCCCACGCTACGCACTGGGAGAGCTGCATTGAGCTCCCGTCCAGGACGGCTGAGGACTTGGGCCCACGCTACGCACTGGGAGAGCTGCATTGAGCTCCCGTCCAGGACGGCTGAGGACTTGGGCCCACGCTACGCACTGGGAGAGCTGCATTGAGCTCCGTCCGCTGGCTTGGGCCTGACCCAGCCCTGGTAGTTGCAATATTTGGGGAGCAAACTCTCCCTCCCTCTCTCTCTCTCTATCCTCTCTCCTCTCTCTCCCTCTCTCTCTCTCTGTCTCTCTCTCCCCTTCCCCTCCCCTGCCTTTCAAATAAATAAATCCTGAACGAAGAAAGAAACCTTGAGAACTCCTGGGCCTACTTTCGGGCACTTTGCTTTAATCAGACTCAGTATAAAACCAAGGGAGGCCAGCGTCCAGATGTTCAGAAAACAGGTTGGGAGTGCGGCTTCTCAGCTGCCTGTGGGGGGACTTCCTGCCAGCCAGGGCAGAGGGGGCTCCACGAGGGACGGAGAGGATGAAGGCGCCGCAGCTTCCGGCCTCCACACAAGCACAAGCCTCCAGCCGTCAGGCTGGGCTCCGGGTCCCTGTGCACGCACCTGCCTCCTCTGTGGCCTGCCGGGGCTGCACCTGCACCCTTACCTGTGTGGCCATTGTTGGTCATGGAGAACTCGCCCGTGTGGGTGTCGTAGCCCTTCAGCTCCAGCACCTGCAGGGAGGGGTTGTACTGCACCTTCTTCCTCTGCAGGTTGATGGGCGACTGTCTCTGCCCGCCGCAGGCCGGGTACTCCAGGGGCCAGGACTCCTCTTCCAGCGCCCCCTCTGCACAGGAGAAAGTGGGCTGTAGGTCAAGCAGCTGCCCGACCAAGCCCCCTCCGCGGGCACCTGAGCAGGCCGGAGGCCAGGGCCTGCCGAGCAGGAAGCCCACAGCAGCCACCTTCCAGAAAACAGGAGCAGGGCTACAAGAAGAGGCCAAACTCCAAGGACCCTGGTGCTGGGGACGGACTTCGGTGCTAACTTCTACCCTCCGCAACCACTGGCCCAGGCTGGCAAGCCGGCTTGGTGTTTGGAAAGCGGTGCCAGTCTTTCACACGTGGCTCTTTTCCTCATCTCCCTTGTGACATGCACACAAACACCTGTGCATCTCGAGTTCACCCACTTAAACTGGAGGAGCCGACCTCGCCTTCCCCTTTGTGCCCACTCCACGGTGGGGGAAAAGCCTGTTTTGAGAAAGGTGAGTGTACTCGGGTCTCTCATGGCTTCTTGCTTTGTGATCCAATTCTTTCTCTCTCTGCTCTTCGCTGTTCAATGATTCAAACCAATATTCAATGCTGTCCTGGAGGCAGGACCCCAAGACAGAGGCCAAGAGGCTCCCAGCACAACCCCTTCTGAGACCCCAGTGCTGTGACCCAGGGACCTGTCCATGGTGGGACAGCTCCCAGGTCTTCCCAGAAGGATTTGCAAAGACTACACCCAAGTCCTCCCGGGTGTCCACTGGTTCTCCAGGAGCCCATGGTCTCAGAGGCTGCCCTGGCTCCTGGGGGGACAGGAGTGTTACTGTTCAAATTCTCTCTTTGTTGACCTGGGACCCAATACCAGTACCCAGGGGCCATGTGCAGCCCCGAAGCAGCTGGGGCAGGTACCGGAAACTGAGCAGGCTGGTTAGTGATGGCTTTCCCTGGCTGCACTGTCTGAGCTCTCCCAGAAGGTCCTGAACTCCATGACTTTGGACTTAACAGGATGTGCCACTGACCCTAAATGTATGCTCCTTCCCTGGACGTCTGAGGCTGGGGCATTTGGTGCAGAGAGCAGGTGCAAGATCACAGTGGCGCCCGCCCCCTGCACCAGCCAGTGGCCATGAGCCTCTCCTTGGGTCCCTTTGCCTGGTCCAGTGCAGAAGAGGAGGAGGGCACTGCCACCCAAAGAGGTGCTCAGTGTCCACAAGCCCCAGACATGGGTGTCCTCTCTCGGACTCACATGTGGGCCAAAGCTTGTGCTACATGCCAGGATTGTAAGTCCCACATTTTAAGTCTGGTGTGGCAGCCTCGGAGCTGGGATCGGGTCAGGTTGCTGTGGGTAAAGTGCCCACCGTGGAGTTTCTAAGAAGGACACTCTTACTGACCCCACGGCACACTCTGTGTGCCTACAGGAATCCTTATGAATCATTTATCTTCCACTTAGGCAAACCACGAACGGTCTCACCACGGGGAGCAGCAAGTGGGCTCTGCTACCAGCTAGCACGGTGAGTGGGAAGGTTTTCTGCCGAGAGTTGGGGGCGTGGAGGGTATAGCTGCTTCTCTTCCCGAGTGCAGCCGACGTCCAGTGTGATCTCCACGCACCCTGAGCCATGGGGAACGGTCCGGTGGGAACCGCCCTGAACAGACCCCGGAGGACTGAGTGGAGGACAGGCCGGGCTGTGGGAGCTGGGGCTTACCTGAGTAGGTCCACTCGGGCTCACTGTGGGCCTGGGAGCCCAGGAGCAGCAGGGCCACCAGCGTCCGCAGGGCCCTCATGGCGCAGCAGCTGTGGAGCCAGGGCTGGTTCCAAGGAAGCGCACCTTTTAAAGGCTCAGAAGCTGTAAATAACAATTTGCTCCGTCCAGCTGGCTGATCCGCCCTGGGCTGCACCCACTTATCAACAACAGCCTCCCCACAATGGCCCTTCTGAGTTGGTCGCCGTGCACATGCCCGGGCCCCTCCCAAGGCACCCCCGTATCCAATTAGCCCAAGGGCTTGGTTGGTCAATGCCTGCGCTTAGGATACCTCCTGGGAGGGCCACACAGCGTGGTCATTGTGGCCAAGGGATCGCAGTGGCCAGAGAAGTCCTGGGGCGGAGAGCAGCAGGGCAAGGTGGCTTCCTGACAGGGACATGTCCCCTGCCCTGTCTCCTGGCACGGGAGCCCTGGAAACTGCTAGAGGCCATCACCTGCTGCCAGAGCCCACTTGACATTTCCTGCCCGTCCCAGGTGGACCCGAGCCACCCCAGCAGACTCAGGGCTGCCCGCAGCCAGGTGCTTGTTTGCAAGAGAAATGGGGGGCTCCCAGCTGGAGGCAGCCACGCGCTCACCCTCCCCTGCAATCAGTAGAGGACTGGGGAGTCCCTGCTCATGATGCACCCATGGCCCTCGCTCGTAACTGGCCCGGGGCGCGTGCGGTTTCCAGGGATTTGCTGCAACAGTGGCAGGGCGCTGGGACACACCCAAGGCAACCAACCAGATCGGTAGATTTCCTGTTCTGTGGGGAGCCCCTGAGCGCCACAGTCCTTGAAGTCAGCAGAAGAAACCCAGAGGTTCTTCCCTGTCCAGAAGCCTGTGTCCCGCAGAGCCCTTGGGACAGGGCAAAGGCTAGGGACAGCCAGAGCGCCTGCAGGGCCTTCCCCGGCCTGGCCAGAGCTCTGTTGGAGCCACCAGAACAAACGCCCTCCCTGGCCTCATCTGTCCTTTTCTCGTTTGTCCTTGGCGTCTCGGGGAGGCTGGAAGGCGCAGGTGGCACACAGTCCCCACGGGCACATGACAGTCCCCACAGGCACGTGAAAGGTGAGGGCAGGAATCTTCCAAAGCTCCCGTAGGGCCCCTGTGTCACTGAATCAGGGAGCAGCGGCTGCCGCGAGGATCCTGCTACAACTTTAGCTCTGACACTCAAGAGCTGAGAGTCTCAGAGGAAGCAGAACACGGTTAAGAACAAGGGTTGCTGAAGCCGGACCGACAGGGTTTGGATTCCAGCTCTACCTGCTGCGTGACCTCAGGCAGGTGGCTCAACCCCTCTGTGCCCTTGGCTTTCCCAACTTTAAGAGGAGTTAATGACAGTGCCTCCCTCCTGGGAATTCAGCAGTGAAATCTGTGGGCAGGACACAGAGCAGGTGTGTGGCAAATGGCATTACGATTTATGGAGAAAGGAAGGGACGCACCCTCGTCACCCAGCGAGCTGGTGAGAGAGCTACAGGCAAACATGACCACTGACCTCCAGTTCATGGAGATCGCCCAGCTCCCAGTCAGCTGCCTGCTGAGCCCAAGCCCCTGCAGAAAGAACACCACGAGACCCCGCCTCTGCTGGGGAGCCTGAGGATTTCCCAGCCCCCAGACCAGCACAGGGCACCTGACATCACACTGAAAACACAAACTGAGTTGCTTGAGTTTTTTTCTTGGTTCTCTGGACTGTGAAACGCAGATTAATGAGGTAGCTGTGGACACATATTGGGGCTGGAAGATGGGGAGGTGGCTTGGATGCGCCGAGCACAGGGAGGCTGGAGGGAGAGGGGCTCCAGGTGGTCAGGGCCCCAGGGGAAGGACGAGACCACACAGAGAGCCCTGGGGAGTCAGAGGCAGCGAGAAGGGGGCTCAGGGCTCCACCCCTCCCTGCAGCACCCAACCCCTCTTCCCAGGGGGTTCTGCTGCCCTACTCTGAGAGTTTGGGGTTCTCAGGAAGCAAGTCCCCATGCTCTTATGGCCCCACACATGTCCTGATCGTGTGTCCTTAACTTTAGCAAACCCCAGTGTGGGATTCCCAGCAGCCATCTGGGGCTCAGGCAGGAGCCAGGCTGGCCAATCCTTGGTGGGTGTTGAGAACAGGAGCCGATGTCTTAGCAACTGAGTGAGTAAGGAGGCAGGTCAGACAGGGCTGGGCATGCAGAGCCCTCTGCCAGGGACAGGTGCCCTCCCTGTCTGTGCAGGACATCCTCCCGCGACACGACCGGCAGGGACAAGGGAGGCCAACTTTGTCACCTGATCTCCTTGTCTTCTTCCACCCTAAAATTTTCCACCAGGACGCTGAGCAGGACACTGCCCCTTCCTGCACTCGTGAGGCCACGGTTTGATTAGGCTTGTTTGCTTTTACCATGACCCTTTCTCCTCTGCACTTCCTTCTGCCCTCATCCACCCGCATCCCCAGCTCCTCAAGGCTGTTTGCGACACGACAGCCTGTTTTTCTAGGGCTCTGGTTTGAGTGACTGGCTGGGAAGAGCTCACAAGGATGCCATTTGCACACAGCATGAAGGTCAAAAGTGAAAAAGGAGCTTTTGTTCCTCCGTGGTTCCATCGCTGCCCCCACAGGAGGCCACCGAGGCAGGAGGGAGGGGGGCAAGGAGGCCCAGCCAGCGGGGGGGGGGGGGGGAGGGATGATGGACCAGGTGAGGAGGGGAGCACCTGCAGCCCAGGGCAGCCAGCAGCAGCCAGGTAAACCAGGGCTGGCACAGAGGGAATCTGGCTGCCCACTGCAGGTGTCCCCCGCCCGGACAAGTCACGCTGCTGTTCCCTGCGGGAGCGCAGCTTCCCCGAGTCCGGAAGACTAAGTTTTCAGGATGGCTCTGTCCTGTACAAGCACCAAGACGTCCCATCCATTTTGGATTAAAACCTCTACAATGTATCGTACCCATGCTTGCTGTCCTTCATCAGCTAAGCTGAAGGGGCACCTGGCTGGGTGCGCATTGATGTTTGCACCGTCAGCATTCCCAGCACGCAGCAGCTGTCGCCTGGGGGGGGGGGGGGGGAGCTGCCTCCTTGCCTGTCCTCGCCGCCTGGCTTCCTAGCTGCTGCTTCGGATCTGTTTGGCCAGAAACGACGTGGCCACATTTCTGAGAACTACAGGAGCAAGAGAGTGCATAGAGCTTGGTTCAGCCGCTCCTGTCACTGAAGTGAAAGCCTGAAATGCCTCTGACTGCTCAAGAAATTCTAGGGGCTGGCGCTGTGGCGTAGTGGGCATAGGTTTGAGTCCCGGCTACTCCTCTTCCGATCCAGCTCTCTACTGTGGCCTGGGAAAGCAGTAGAAGATGGCCCAAGTCCTTGGGTCCCTCCACCTGCATGGGAGACCTGGAAGAAGCTCCTGGCTCCTGGCTTCAGATCAGTACAGCTCCAGCCATTGTTACCATTTGGGAAGTGAACCAGTGGGTGGGAGACCTCTCTCTCTCCCTCTCTCTCTTTCCCTCTGCCTCTCTGTAACTCTGCCTTTCAGATTAATAAATAAATTTTTAAAGAAATGTCTATTCCCTTTAAGACATTCAGCCATGTGTCCCTAGATGAAGTCTTGATATAATTAATCAGTCCCTGAGATAACAGGCTTGTGGATACCCGGCCCCAGCCAGCCCCAGTTCCAGCCTCCCTGTTCCAGACTCCTGACCTTGGAGATCTCAGCCCCGTGTGTTCTGGGATTTAGCCCCCATCTACCAGCGGGAGTCTCCCTCCATCTCATCTGCCTGTCCTCCTTGCTGGGTACCCAGAACCCATGACAAAAAATACTCAGCTCAGGGCCTACGTTGGCACAGCAGGTTAAGCCGCTGCGAGGGACTCCTGCATCCCGTATCGGGGGCCAGTTCAAGTCCTGGCTGCTCTATGTCCAACCCTATCCCCTGCTAATGCACCTTGGAAAGCAGCGGATGACGGCCCAGGTGCTTGGGTCACAAGGGTGACCACAGATGGAGTCCTGGTTCCTGGCTTCAGCCTGGCCCAGCCCCGCTGCTGCAGCCTTCGGGGGAGTGAACTGGCAGATGGAAGATCTCTCTCTCTCTCTCTCTCTCTCTCTCTCCCTTTCCTTCTCCCTCTCCCTCTCTCTGTAACTCTGACTTTCAAATAAGTCTTTAAAAAAAAAGAGCCAGGACTCGAACACAGTACTCTGATATGGGAAGAGCACCCCCAAGTAGTGCCTTCGCAGCTGCACCAAGCGCCTGCCTCCACTCCCAGGGCTCTACCAACAGAAACGGAATGCAGGGATCACACAGGTGTGCATCCCCCCGTGTTCCCAGGATTAGTCACAGAAATCAAGAAGGTCAAACTCCAGTGTCCAATGTGGAACAACACGGTGAGTCCACACAATGGACCGCGTGAGTCCACACAATGGAGCACTGTCTCATTCAGCCTTCAAAAGGAACCAGCCAAGCTGAGAGACGGCGCCCACAAAGGACAGCTGGTGTGCGGTTTCATTCATATGAGGCACCTGCAAGAAGCAAACTCTTAGAGATCGAGAGAGCGGAGGAGTGGTCGCCAGGGGCTGGGGGGACAGCACGGAGAGGTCTTCCTCCCCCATGCGCGGATCCGCTATGGGGCTGTGCGGATGGCCCCGGCCCTGCTCACGGCAGGTCCTTCCCTCCACTGGGGAAAGAGCGCAAAGCACCCACAGGTGCCTCATTTAGAGCAAAGCAGGAGTGTGGATTCAGGAACTAAGACCAGCTAGAGAGAGAAATGCAGAGAGGGAGACGGGGGGCGGGGGGGGGGGGGTAGGGAGGGGAGAGAGAGAGAGAGGGTGGGGAGGGGAGAGAAAGAGAGGGAGAGAGAGAGAGAATGAACAAATGGCCGAAGTACAAAAGGGTCCCTAACAAAGAGGAACCCCTCGCCAAGGAAAACCTCCCACAGTGACAAAGCCTTCAACACAGGAAAGCCGACCCCACCCAGGTCTTCCCTTGCTACCCTCCAGAGGCACAGGTGCCCAGGGTGGAGCCCAAATTAATATCCAAAGGAGGTGGAGCTTGGGGTGGGGCTTGAGCACCCCTCATTTCCATGCCAATTTTGTGACTATCAGAAGGATCATGGGGGCCGGCGCTGTGGTGCCGTGGGCTAAGCCACTGCCTGTGACGCCAGCATCCCATAGAGCACCAGTTCGCATCCCAGCTGCTCCACTTCTGATCCAGCACCCTGCTAATGTGCCTGGGAAAGCAGTGGAAGGTGGGCCACATGCCTGGGGCCCTGCACCCACATGGGAGACACAGACGGAGTTCTGGGCTCCTGGCTTCAGCCTACCCAGTCTTGGCCATTGCAGCCATTTGGGCAGTCAACCAGCGGATGGAAGCTGTCTCTGTCTCTCCCTCTCTCTCTCTGTAACTCTTTCAAATAAATAAATCTTTTTAAAAGAAGATATACTGGTGCCAGCGCTGTGGCATAGCAGATAAAGCTGCTGCCTGCAGTCCCAGCATCCCCTATGGGCACCGGTTTGAGTCCCGGCTGCTCCACTTCTGATCCAGCTCTCTGCTATGGCCTGGGAAAACAGTGGAGGATGGCCCAAGTCCTTGGGCCCTGCACCATGTGGGAGACCCGGAAGAAGCTCCTGGCTCCTTGCTTCAGATCAGCTCAGCTCTGGCCCTTGCGGCCAATAGGGGAGTGAACCAGCGGTTGGAAGACCTCTCTCTCTCTCTCTCTCTCTCTCTCTCTCTCTGCCTCTCCTTTTATCTCTGTGTAACTCTGTCTTTCAAATAAACAAATAAATCTTTTTTTTTTTTTTTAAAGAAGACGTGCCATGGTGTCAGGTGCATGATGGGAGTGGGAGTGCCCTCTATGGTGACTTTATTATAATGGGGTGAAGGACGCACCCTGCAGCGTGTTGGATTTTTCCAGTTCTACACAGGAAGGAGGGCAGGGCCTGGTGGTGCGTGGAAGGCGGGCCGTGGCGGTGCTCAGACAGGGAGGGAGTTTGCCTGGTGCACAGGAGGGGACTCGTCCTGTGGCTGAGCTGAGCTGGCACAGGGGCCGGCCACCGCTGTCCTGCCATGGGTGGGCGGTGGCTGTCCAGGCGCAGATTGCCTGTGCTGTCCAGCAGCGGCCCGCGTGGTCGGCGGGGGCTGGGAGCAGCGGTCCAGCCGGGGGTCAGACCTCAGCACCTCTCCCTTGCCACCTGCACCCCCACAGGAGGATGACGACAAAGTTCCTGACCCAGAGGTGAGAGGTGCACACCTCGTGTGTCCTTAACGCCGCTCATCGTGCACTTGGAAACGGCTCACAGGGTGGGTCTAGAACAAGCGTCCCACGCCACAGGGCTGCTTCCAGCGCTGCCCCCACTTCCCACCAGCGTCCTGCCGGGTGCGTCCCGGGAGACAGCAGATGATGGCTCAGGTCCTTGGGCCCCTGCCGCCCACCGGGGAGACCCAGAAAGAGTCCCAGGCTCCTGGCTTCAGCCTGGCCTAACCCTGGCTGGCGTGGCCATTTGGGGAGTGAACCAATGGATAGAAGATCTTTCTCTCTCTCTCTCCTTCTTCTTCTTCTTTTCTCTCTGTCTTCTTTTCAAAGAAATATAAATAAATAAACATGAAAGATGGCTCAGACATTCGGCTTTGCAAGCTGAGCAGTGCACACGTCAGCCCCATGGCTACACGGGCGAATTTTATGCTGTGTTGATTTTACCACAATAAAAGGTTAACGATGAACAATGGTTTGTCCACGAATTTGAAAACACCTGGAAAAAGACAATCGGCACAGTTAAAGAAAAATACCCTCGTGAATAAAAACAAAACCATGACGTGGTGCAGGGGAGTTTTCCCAAACACGCCAAAAACAAATAACTCCAAACTCACATTAAACACAGCCCAGACGGGCCGGGGTAAACCACAGCGGGAGAAAGCTCTGGCCAGGCCGTGCCCGCACGTCCTGTCTGTGACGGCCCTCGCGCCTCGGAGCGGCGGCCACGGGGGCCGTGGGGGCTGCAGCCTGGGCGTCCCACGCGCCTTCCAGGGCAAGCCTGCCTGAAGCTCACAGCGCTCCGCAGCCCACGTCAAAGGCCAGCGAGGGCGACAGAGAGAAAAGCCACGAGCCAAGGCCCCTCTTAGCCAGGAACCTGACACGAGCGAGGATGGACCAAGTCCTCCTAGGACCTCCGGGCTCTTTCTGCTGGGCTCCCTCACGCCCACCCCCGCCTCGTCTTTCCCTGGATCAGTCTTCCCCAGTTCATTCACTCAGCTGTGACAGGCACCAGCTGTGGCGCTCACTAAACCACCCCTTTGCTCTTGCCCATTTCGCATGCCCTCCTGTACCCACTTTCAGCGGACGAGACGTACAAGAAAATCCACTGGCGAGACTTCCAGGAAAAGTTTTGCTTTCCTATAAAAACAGGCAAGAGAAGAGCAGGAAAGCTTGACAACATTGCTTCTTCTCTCTTCTTGGGTCCTAAAATCAGATCTGACGTTTGGAGCTGTGGCAGCTTTTTTGTGACCATGAAGATAAAAAACAAGCATACTGATGATGGCACAGCAGAACGTGAGGAGGCGTTTAGGTCCTCGAAGTCTTCATGCAGCCGCTGAAACAGCGCCAAGAACTTCCCCCACGTGTCCTGCCTTCCAAGAAAAGTACCCCGTCTGGCTGAGTCACTGGCAGTCAGGCCCCTTGCTGCTTGCCTCCGAGTGCATTTGTCCAGAGCTCCCGTTCGACTGAAAGAAACAGACGTTACAAAGAGAGCAGTCCCAGCAGGGACTCACCCAGAAAGTGCGGCAGGACCCAGCATGGAGGGTGACAGGGACGTGGCCCGTCCGGTGGGGGCCAGAGATGCCGCCCTGGGCCAGCGCCGCGGAGGACGCCTTCCTGCCGTCCAGAGGAGGAGGCTCAGTGCTGGCTTGCACCTGCGGGCTCCTGGAGCACCCGGCTCGCTCGCAGAGGGGCCCTGAGCCCTTCTCCCCGTGAGGAAGCACAGGTGCGCGTTCTGTACCCAAGGTCCTGACGCCGGTCGGCTCCCCTGGGGCTGAGCTCTCTGCAGAGCCAAGACCTCAGCCTCCAGAGATCGGAGATCGTGAGGCAAAGCCCGGGGCCGCCCGCGGCCAGACGGCTCCAGACCGGTCCCCTTTCCTACTCAGAATTCTGGAGAAATACCCCAAGAGCACCTCACTTCCCATTTGCATTTTCCTCCCAGAACTGCTGCTCCACAAAACATCCCGGAAAACTCAAAGCAGCAGCCAGTACCGGGTTTTTTAAAAGAGATCTGTTATTCATGTATATGAAAGGCAGAGACAGACAGACAGACAGACAGAGAGGAGGAAGGGAGGGAAAGACAGAGAGAGAAGAGGGAGAGGAGGAATGGAGGGAAAGACAGAGAGAGGAGAGAGAGAGAGAGGAGGAAGGGAGGGAAAGACAGAGAGAGGAGAGAGAGAGAGAGGAGGAAGGGAGGGAGGGGGAGAGAGAAAGAGGAGGGAAGAAGGGAGAGAGGAGGGAGAGAGAGAGACAGGGGAGGGAGAGAGGAGGGAGGGAGAGAGACAGAGAGAGGAGGGAGGGAGACAGAGACAGAGAGAGAGAGGAGGGAGGGAGGGAGGGAGGGAGACAGAGAGAGGAGGGAGGGAGACAGAGAGAGGAGGGAGGGAGAGAGACAGAGAGAGGAGGGAGGGAGACAGAGACAGAGAGAGAGAGGAGGGAGGGAGGGAGAGAGGGAGACAGAGAGAGAGAGGAGGGAGGGAGGGAGACTCCATTTGCTGGTTCACTCCCCAAATGGCTGCAATGGCCAGGGGTGGGCGGAGGAAGGCAGGAGCGGGAGCTCGCGGGGTCTCCCACGTGGGTGAAAGGGCCGCCCCCCGCCTTCCCAGGGGCAGAGGGCTCGGGAGGAGCTCGGGACTCTGAGACCCAGGCCCTCCGCACTCTCGGGAAGTCCCCACGCCTGCGGGGTCCAGGCTGAGCCGCTTCCAGCGCGTGCGCGGCGACACCTAGTGGTCAGAAAGAGACCGCGCAGAACTCTGCTGCGTGGGCGATCCAGGGCCGGACTGCGGACGAGGGGTCGGTAGGGGGCTGGGGTCAGGAAATCAGAACACTGGCTTCCGTAAAACCGGCGCCGCTGTCAGGGGAGCGCGGGAGGTTGGCTCTACAGGCAGAAAAGGGCTGCAGAACGCAGAAACGAGAAATACAAGTGGCTTGGTGTGTGCAAAGCCTCTCCCTGTAAAGCGAGACAGGGAGACGGACACTGGAAAATAACCGACCGCTGACCTCAGGTTGCTTAGGCGCCAACCCAAACCGGCCTGTTTGGAAAATCTGGCTATCTTTTTTTTTTTTTTTTTTTTTTTTAGTTAAAGATAACTTTGTGGCTGGCGCCGTGGCTCAACAGGCTAATCCTCCACCTTGCGGCGCTGGCACACCAGGTTCTAGTCCCGGTCGGGGCGCCGGATTCTGTCCCGGTTGCCCCTCTTCCAGGCCAGCTCTCTGCTGTGGCCCAGGAGTGCAGTGGAGGATGGCCCAAATGCACCCCATGGGAGACCAGGAGAAGCATCTGGCTCCTGCCATCGGATCAGCACAGTGCACCAGCCGCGGCAGCCATTGGAGGGTGAACCAACGGCAAAGGAAGACCTTTCTCTCTGTCTCTCTCTCTCTCTCACTGTCCACTCTGCCTGTCAAAAAAAAAAAAAAAAGATAATTTTGTTCGGGGCTGGCACTGTGCTGCAGTAGGTTACTCCTCTGCCTATGGCACCAGCATCCTATAGTGGTGCTGGTTCAAGTCCCGGCTACTCCACTTCCGATCCAGCTCTCTGCTGTGGCCTGGGAAAGCAGCAGAAGATGGCCCAAGTCCTCGGGCTCCTGCACCTGTGTGATAGACTGGGAAGAAGCTCCAGGCTCCTGGCTTCAGATTGGCCCAGCTCCAGCCTTTGTGGCCATTTGGGGGAATGAACCAGCAGATGGAAGATTTCTCTCTCTCTCTCTCTCTCTCTCTCTCTCTCTCTCCCTGCCTCTCTAACTCTGCCTTTCAAATAAAAATAAATACATCTTTTAAAAATAAAAAACCACTGGGAGTTCCTGGCTCCTGACTTCACAGGCCCAGTGCCAGCTGTTGCAGACATCTGGAAAGTAAACCAGCGAATGGAAGCAAGTGCGCACACGCTCCCTCTCTCTCTCTCCCTATTTCTGTCACTGCCTTTCAAATAAAGAAATAATACATCTTTATAAAGTTACAGGAGGGGCCGGCACTGTGCTGTAGCAGGTAAAGCCGTCGCCTTCAGTGCCAGCATCCCATATGGGCACCGGTTCGAGTCCCGGCTGCTCCACTTCCAATCCAGCTCTCTGCTATGGCCTGGGAGAGCAGTGGAGGATGGCCCAAGTCCTTGGGCCCCTGTACCCATGTGGGAGACCTGGAGGAAGCTCCTGGCTCATCTCCAGCTATTTGGGGAGTGAAGCAATGGATGGAAGACCTCTCTGTCTCTCCCTCTCACTGTCTGTAACTCTGCCTCTCAAATAAATAAAATATTTTTTAAAAAGGCAGCTTTATTTACTTACTTGAAAGGCAGAGTTACAGAGAGAAAAGAGAGAGGGAGAGACAAAGAGAGAGATCTCCCACCTGCTGCTCACTTCCCAAATGTCCCCAACAGTCCAGGTGGGGCCAGGCTGAAGTCAGGAGCGTCTTTGAGGTCTCCTACATGGGTGCAGGGGCTCAGAGACTTGGTCAACCTCTACTGCTTGCCCAGGCACATTCGTAGGGAGCTGGATCAGAAGTGGAGCCACTGGGACTCGAACCGGGATACCAGCACTGTAGACAGTGGCTTTAACCTGCTGTGCCACAGCGCCAGCCCTGGGTTTTACCTTTCTAATCCTGATTTCTTGGAAGAACTGATAAACACCTTAGCTTCAGCGTGAGTGACTCTATTTTGCCTCTGGAACCAGAGCCTCCGGCAATTTTTCCATAACAGACACAGCACCTGCTGTTGGTGCTCATGTGTCGAAGCGCGTTTGGGTGATTTCTGCTTCTCGGGCGCAGGGAACAGCGCTGCTATGAACAGCTGTGTGCAAGCGCCTGCCTGCGTGTCTGTGTTCAGTCCCTTGGGGTGCATATCAGACAGGAACCTGTTGGGTCAAGAGACAATTGTATGCCTAACTTTGTGAAGATCCGTGACGGGTATGCAGAGTGCTTGAAACTGATAGAGAAAGACATAGATTCAGACCAGGGCCAAAGTTCCCAAAAAAAAACAGCTGAATTTTTTTTTTTATTAGCAATTTGCTTCATTCATGTTAGCCTCACCCAGAGCACCCATGGGAATGAATTCAGTAGGCTCGGATAAAGCATCCATTCAGGGGAAAATTGATTTGCCTAAGGATTCCCTGTTGGCATTTGTTTAGCTTGAGTGACAGCTCAGCAAACAGAAATGCCTGCCCCCGTCTCTGTCATAACATTTTGTTTGAAAA